>OX439049.1:39183432-40430825 GCA_949317995.1 Acholoe squamosa
GATGTGATGCATCAATGCAGTGCTTGCAAGTCTAGTTCCAGGGACGAAAGTTGTTGGAGCACAAAAATCTCTGGAAGGCTCAATTAGAACCTACTAAATGTAGGTTTTGTAAAAAAAAAATATAAGTTCGAATACCATAGGCATACATTCAGTAAAACTCATTGAGATAAGTAAGAATAAAATTACTAATAAATGGATGCATAATTATGAAGATTGACAAATAAAATTCAAATAATTATACAGATAGGAGGTAAGTATTGTACCTATTACAAAAGTTGTTTGGCAATTTTCACTAGATCCAATTTCTTTATGCTAGCTCTAAATCCATCAATAGTCTGGGATGATTGTACATCTGCTTCTAATTGGTCCCACATTCTTAGCCCTCTAATCCATGGACTTTTATCAGATGACTTATGATTGGTTCTGGCTACAGGGAACTTAATTTTATTATCAGCTCTGGTTCTCCTATCAGCTATCTGAATAATGATTCCCTCAGATTGTGTTTTTTTATACATAATTCCCGGCAATTGAGCTGCTCTTCTTTGTGGTAAGACATCAATTTCATGTTTCTTATGTAACGCAGTTGCAGATGTTCGTTCATACATGTTATTAAAAGTACAGATACATAAACCTCTATTTTGCAGTTTTTGTAATTTGTCAATATATTCATTTATAGTATAGTCCATAAAAAATCTAGCATAATCAGTATGTGGTAGCACCATTTGTTTATAAATCATGAGCGTCTGATTCTCATCAAGATATCTGCGAATATGACCTAACATGAACAGCTTATGGTCTACTTTTTGTAGTTTTACCTGCATAATTCTTGAAACCCAGCTGTATACATTCTCAAGCTTATGATCATCAATAACGACATTAAGTTCCGGAACTTTTTGTCTTTAACCCGGTCTAATGACATTCATTACTTTAGTTTTTCTCTTATTAATAGTTATACAAATTAGATCACACCATCGCTTTGTATTCTTGATATCAATATTTAGATTTCTCTTACTATCTTCATAAGTGTCGACTACCGTAACAGTCACAATGTCATCTGCATACATAAAAACATCAGATTTTTCTAAACATAAAGGAAAGTCATTAACAAATATTAAAAAAAGAAGTGGCCGAGGCAACTTCCCTGCGGTACCCCATAAGATACTTTATGCTCGGCCGATGTGTATCCATTAAGCATAGTTACTTGTCTCCGGTTATGTAAATAAGAATCTAACCATTCACAGGTCTGGTCATGCAATTTTAATGATTTACATTTTTTTTAGCAGTAACAAATGACTAACACTGTCGAAAGCTTTGGATCCATTGACAAAACAAATAGCTTTACCTTGGTCTAATATTTTATACAGATAATTGATAAAATCAAAGATAGCATCCGCGGTGCCTAATCCGGGGCAGAAACCGTATTGTGATTAGTCAACAAATTATTATTCAAAAGGTCTCATAATACTTTCTGGTATTATGTTTTTCATTAACCTTCCAGGACAGGGTAATAGATTTATCGGACTCCAGTTGCTAATGTCATTCGGTTTACCAGCCTTGGGTATAGGGACCACCTTGCTAACAGACCTTTTATCAGGGAATACACCGGCAATATAAGACTTATTAAACATGTCACACACTTGGCAGGCTAATATGTTAAAGGCATATCCTTTAGTATACGAGCATTTATTCCATCTACTCCACTGGATTTGTCTACATTAATAGCATGTACAACCTTTTGAGTTTGTGTCAAGTCAATGGATACCGGTACATCAGGCTTAACAATATCATGACGACCATAGCACACAGTGCTGACACACAGTGCTGACACACAGTGCTGACACACAGTGCTGACACACAGTGCTGACACACAGTGCTGACACATAGTGCTGACACACAGTGCTGACACACAGTGCTGACACACAGTGCTGACACATAGTGCTGAATTACAATATGCAACCCTTTAATTATCTATAGAAGTGAAGAGAGTTATTTTTAGTGGCTATAGATAAACATAATCGGGTATTTGCCAGAGGAAGCTTTTTAAAGCCAAGTGAGGTGTAATTTGTCACATGTGACGTTCTTGTGTAGTTAGATGGCATTTTGATGTTGGTTGAATCCAATTAAAAAGATAAATATCCCTAACCAGTGTATTCAGCCACCTACTCACTCTATGTGGGAGGACAATCACCCTTGTCCCCCGCACAACTTGTCGGTATTAACATTAAGCTAGTTACAACCAGCTCCAGTTCCTAGCTCCCTAGCTCCTTACTCCAGTCCCTAGCTCCTTACAACCATTACCAATCTCCTCATGAGAACCGCAATCATATTCATACTATCCAACCCTATTATAGGGCTGGGTAGTATCAATATGAGTGCCTTGTACATGTAGTATAACGTTGCAGATCCTTTAATCATTCCTTCTTTTTAGTAGAAATGATTTACAACTTCCAATCCTGAAGGTCAGTAAGTGAAAGCTTTTACAGCCATAAGTATTAGCTAGAGATAAAGTGTTCCATTATGAACATAATGTATAGAAGAGACTTCAGTGAATAGAAACGTACAGCCACCCTTTTCATGTAGTTAACCCTCCCCAAGGGGTGGTCACGTCAGATCCACTACACAGTCCCATAAAACCACTACCTCCTACCACTTAAGATGTCCTCTCTGGACACTTTCAGTCTGCTATATAAAATGTACATTCCACTTCAGCTGCTAACACGATAAACTGTGGTTTTCACAGAATGTCCCCTCCCCTTCCTGGAAATACCTACGCATCCTACCTTATTAGCGCAGGTGTCTTTACGACCACTAAGGCCAGGCCTGACTGGTGCAACGTCTTCACACCTTGTTCACACTCCTCAAACATATCCTTTGTTGGGGCGGCTTGCTTTCTTTTTTGTAGAGGCACTGGCCACAGAGTAGCGTATTGTGTAACCACAATATTAAAAGGCTTTACAGAAAGACTACAATATGGCACTAGACAGCAACTACAGAGAGTTACCAGCTTTTATGGTCAGGTATAGACGATGTAGAGGGCACTAAACCCAGGACAGTTGCCACTGAATGTCAATATCCATGGGCCAAGGCGGAATTTCCTGTATATGGGACCGATTATAGACAGCTGCCGTAGTCATCATACATATCATTTGGACCTATAGTTGCCCCTTATTTAGGGTTTATGACCTTTTGGCATTTAGTTTTGGGTCTTACTTTTGTGTCCCAAATTTTCTGTGTTTTCCCTACTTTGGGCATTTTGCCCTGTTTTCCATATTACCTCAGTCTTGTGAGTGAGTGAGTGAGTAATGGTTGTTTAACGCCAAGCCGACAGCTAAGGTCATATTCATGGCGGAAAAAGTACATTAGACATCACGTCACAAAGGAATACATGTGCCTGTGCCCGTGCATATGGACACCAGACACATGTAAGAAAGAGGGGACAGGAAAGAGGAGATTCAAGGAACGAATATGTGCCAGTGCCCGCGCATATGGACACCACCCACACTCAGAGAGGATAGAAAAGCAAGACATAGACCCCTTTTAAAGATGGCCTGGGGCTGGGGAGGCCCGTCCTCAGTCTTGTGGCGGCACTGTCAATCATGATGCAGTCACAATATTAGCCCCTGCTATCATAGAGATGATAAGAATAAAGATAACCCTAACAGACCCAAACTGCAGGCTATTAGGTCCCCAGATACTTACAGGTTGACTAGGACGGATCAGGCCGTGCCCCTATGATCATAGGTATTTCATGGCTCAGCGTAGATCTGGTCGCCCCTAGGTAGATGGACCCTTAATCCCCCTAACTATGCCACGACTAATGTATTAATGTCTCATTAAACCTACTGGATATCTTATCTGACTTTAAGGTGTCTATAGTCTACCTTTCTTAGTGTCTACCCTTATTGCATCCTGTTCCAACATGTAACAGCTTTATGACAAAGTGCATCTACGCTTTCGACATCGTCCCCTAATATGACCCATCCTAGATCTAGTCAACAGAAATGACCTTATCCAATCCTGCAAGCATTGTTTCACCAAGTTTATGGTGGAAACTATGATACTGTCATACATGACTGGTAGTATGCGAACATGACTGTTTTAGTCAGGGCTGGGGTTGAGAGAACCGTAAAACGCTGTACTATAAGCCGCCACCAACTTTGAAATGTGCTGCACATAATATATGGTCTGAATGCTTCCATCCCTTACTAAAGTCCATATATTGAAAACCTCCCCAGTAAGCCGCAGCGGTACAGGGTAGTAGTGACAGGGTAGTACTGTAAGTAGTATAACGACATGGCTGTTTTAGTCAGGGTTGGTGCTGTGATGGGTACATGGTAGTAGAGTAAGTAGTATATGGGCATGGTTTTTAGTCAGGGTTGGTGCTGTGATGGGTACATGGTAGTAGGGTAAGTAGTATATGGGCATGGTTTTTAGTCAGGGTTGGTGCTGTGATGGGTACATGGTAGTAGGGTAAGTAGTATATGGGCATGGCTTTTTAGTCAGGGTTGGTGCTGTGATGGGTACATGGTAGTAGGGTAAGTAGTATATGGGCATGGCTTTTTAGTCAGGGTTGGTGCTGTGATGGGTACATGGTAGTAGGGTAAGTAGTATATGGACATGGTTGTTTTAGTCAGGGTTGGTGCTGTGAGAAATACATGGTAGTAGGGTAAGTAGTATATAGGCATGGCCTTTTAGTCAAGGTTGGTGCTGTGACTGGTACAGGGTAGTGGTGTAAGGGTATGGCTGTTTTAGTCAGGGTTGGAACTGTGAGAAGTACAGGGTGGTAGTGTAAGTTTTAGTCAGGGTTGGTGCTGTAAGTAGTACAGGGTGGTAGTGTAAGTTTTAGTCAGGGTTGGTGCTGTAAGTAGTACAGGGTGGTAGTGTAGGTTTTAGTCAGGGTTAGAACTGTGAGAAGTACAGGGTGGTAGTGTATTTTTTAGTCAGGGTTGGTGCTGTAAGAAGTACAGGGTGGTAGTGTAAGTAGTTAATGGACACGTCTGTTTTAGTCAGGGTTGGTGCTGTAAGAAGTACAGGGTGGTAGTGTAAGTTTTAGTCAGGGTTGGTGCTGTGAGAAGTACAGGGTGGTAGTGAAAGTTTTAGTCAGGGTTGGTGCTGTGAGAAGGACAGGGTGGTAGTGAAAGTTTTAGTCAGGGTTGGTGCTGTAAGAAGTACAGGGTTGTAGTGTAAGTAGTCAATGGACACGTCTGTTTTAGCACAGGGTTGCAACTGTGAGAAGTACAGGGTGGTAGTGTAAGTTTTAGTCAGGGTTGGTGCTGTGAGAAGTACAGGGTGGTAGTGTAAGTTTTAGTCAGGGTTGGTGCTGTGAGAAGTACAGGGTGGTAGTGTAAGTAGTTAATGGACACGTCTGTTTTAGTCAGGGTTGGAACTGTGAGAAGTACAGGGTGGTAGTGAAAGTAGTCAATGGACACGTCTGTTTTAGTCAGGGTTGGTGCTGTGAGAAGTACAGGGTGGTAGTGTAAGTAGTCAAAGGACACGTCTGTTTTAGTCAGGGTTAGGACTGTGAGAAGTACAGGCTGGTAGTGAAAGTTTTAGTCAGGGTTGGTGCTGTGAGAAGTACAGGGTGGTAGTGTAAGTTTTAGTCAGGGTTGGTGCTGTGAGAAGTACAGGGTGGTAGTGTAAGTAGTTAATGGACACGTCTGTTTTAGTCAGGGTTGGTGCTGTGAGAAGTACAGGGTGGTAGAATAAGTTTTAGTTTTAGTCAGGGCTGGTGCTGTGAGTAATACAGGGTAATACTTTATACACTTATGCTTGTTTTAGAGGGCATTGAAGAGGTCATGGCCGATCTAACTCAGGCATTTCAAGTGAAGAGTAGAACACAGGAAGTGAGGATCCCACACCGGTGAGAATGGTTCTCCTTGTGCACAAACCAACTCATCTTTAGCACATTGGATTTAAAGGCATCTCAAAGGAAATTTTAAGCAATTGATTCTTAGCATCATATCTTTTTTCTGGGTAAAACTCTTTCCCAAAAAGTGACATATAAAATTATGCTCTTGCTCAAACTCCTTTAAAGAGAGAGCGAATCAATCACTTTTGTTGTTGGTATGACCTTCTGCTTACTGATGTCCTTTCCATTCCTAAGTACAGTCCATAAATTGATTCTAGTGCTCCTAGTTCAGACAGGCTTATTACCTGGTGGAGCAGGTTGGCAGCACCTACACCTACCTATTGACAACATATTGAGAAGGTATCTATAGGTGCGTACTATGTCTGAAAGGTAATCTACTACTTATTGATCATCTCTGATAGAACTGTCAGCCTCGGATGTATGGTACCCAAGGATATCTTTTCTTCCCTGTCTTTTTTCATATACCTGCGAACTCCTGAGTTAAGAAATGCTGGTGTTTCGTATTTGTCACTGAATTATCATATATGGTCCAACTTACTTTCTTGATATCAATCATATGGATAATTCATTTGTGGATAAATACCACGATGCTACTGAGGTTCAAAGGTTCTGACTATCATGCCTGTTTTACTTGAATATTTAGCAAAGGTTGCCTCTTTCTCACAACGTGTTTATGAAGGGAAGTATCTCCAAAGCTCATAGTCCACATGGCATGTATACCCTAATCATATCTAGTGTGCTCACCCTTCCATGAAACAATTTGAGAACACAAACAAACGATTTCATATCATTGATGAGAGCAGCTCAGGAAATCCCATACAAGTAAACATGTATAGCTTCATGGAGGTCTTAATACATTCAAATATCATTAAAGTCACAAGCAGTGACTGATGTAGACTGAAACCATGTTTTACAAATTTGAATGTCAGTTTTCGTGACAAGCAACCAAACGAAACAGGAATACATGGAACAAGAGGCTTGGTAAAAGGACGGAGCCGTTAACAAGCCAATTATGCTAAATTTGGAAGAAGGCGGCACTGACATGACACCTCTAACGAACCTCTACCAAACTTACCAAAAGTATTCACCAGTAGTCTATGGGTGCTGATTGTAAAATTGAGTTGATGTTGCCGTGTGCGATCAACGAAAGAGCTCCATGCTGTTAGCTCTAGCTGCTGGCTACAACCCTAGGCTTCCAAACAGACAAATGCGACCACATGCCTGGATTTGGTTCTGCTACTGGTAATCTCAAATAACTCTAGATTATATTAGTTTGATGTACTAAGAATAAGAAAATGCACCCAAAAAAATCATATGTTACGGTGCTAACTTTTATTGTATGCCATTCAAGTGTAAACAGCTTAACTATAGAAATGAATGGGGAAAATATATTTGTCTTACTCTATGATCTTCTATATCTAAGGTCCCTCTATTGATTTATCTTTAAGATTATTTTGACATATAAAGGACATCTATACAAACATTTCTAAAAGAGAAAAATAGGGGGTCATGGTTGAAATGAAAAAGTTCTGAATTTTTTAATAATAAAAATATTCCCTTAACTATAGGACCCTATACATATTCGGACAACCAATAATTACATTTTACATAGGGGCAGTAATTAGAAATTGGCTCCAAAATTTTTTTTTCATGGTAGATTAGACCATTCAGAATGAGGAATCAAGTTGAAAGAGTACAATTGATAGGTTTGAATTTTCGCCACCAGGTGGCTTCTGTTTTAGTTGGCGCATTTGCTTTTAAGGCCTTAGACTAAGGCTTATTGTTAATGCAGAAAGTAACGGAATTCCAAGTACATTTGGTGGTGTTCAAGAGTTCCTTTCTACACTACACTATAAGAATGCTCAGGCTACTTAGAGCAATGACGTATTTTTCTGGTATTCTTCATTCTGACTAACACTGCATAAGACCAATGCTTAGCTAAAGTGGCAATTTACCACCACAATAGCATAGTGTACCAGCTGGTAAGTGATGGCCAGTGGTAATGCATTACCATTCAATCCCAGTTCAAAGGATTAGTAGAACTTTCCCAGTGATGATGCACAGCCATCAGAGCCTAGTCTATAAAGAGATCAGCAGCTACAAGCCAGTAGTATAAAGAAAGAGCAGCTTTGCAGTAGTACTAACGGAATGAACTGGAGGCAATAAAGTGCACTCTAAGGAGACATGTTAACATGCGACAGTAATGATGTTTACAGCCACAACTGGATAAAAGAAATAGTGGGAAGAAAAGTGGCCACACTGACTGTGCCTCCCTTAAGTCAGTTCACCTCAGCTTGGAGAAATACTTTGCAGTTCTGAATCCCTGAAAGTTAAGTTTGTGTCAGCTAAGGCTCAGCTTGAAGAGTACGGTGCTGAAATGCTGCATCCAGATTGGCTAAAATTTAAAAACTTAACCAATCAGGTCATATCCGTACGTCTCCATATGACTCAGTCTATAAATAGCTTTCTATGAATAGCACAATTCCTGATGACACTTCCATCTTAGAAAAGTTAGATCTCCACTGAAGACTCAATCCAGGACAGCTGACCTAAATTAAGTTCGTTCGGCAACTTTTTTACCTTTCCTGCGCCAATTCTAGCAAGCTGAGGCAGCATTCTTCACTGCACCGGGAGGGAATTAACACTTGTTATTTCTGATTATATCCTTCATTTTATCAGACCCCTCCTGGCAGCAACACCTATATATGGGATGATGCAGAACAATGGCCGGTGCTGCTAGAGCGTGCGGTGGAAACTTAAATACAAAATGAGTGAATCAGTCTGTGCCTGTGTACCCAGTACGTACACTCCTGTCTGACTATACCCTGTCCTCAACTGCCTGACAGAGTATTGCAGAAATATGCCGGATTATGCCAATGTAAAACCTTAATGGCCGCTGGAGGGCCACTTGCTTCAGCTTTCTAATAGAATCAAATCCATCAAGTGTAAGAAGTGTAAACAAAGATAGGGCAATTTTTGTCAAGTTGTTTTGTACTAAAAAAAAATCCAAATTCTTAAGTTTTTGTGTAGGATAAACAGGTTATAATGGGATTTATACAGGTACCTGAATTATCAATATTCATGGCATGCGTGAGAGGAAAATGGCCTGTATAAGATGCCAAGACGCAGGTCACTTTGGCCTATGTTGAGAAAGAGTTATCGGCAAAACCGCTGACATTCATACAAGTTTATCAAACCTTATATGGATAACCTCATCCCTTTAGAGCTGCCATCCTTGATTTTAACCTGGGAGCAAGGGTCGTCTGGGGAGTGTGTCTGATAATAGGGTAATGTCTGTACCTGAATGATCCACAAATGCACTGCAGCACCAGCAAGGAACTTGCAAGCGCTGCTTTGGTGCATCGGCCATTGGTGAATACCAAATTACCGCATTATGTGATGAGCTCATTGATGGCATACAAGCGCATCAAGACAAAATGGTCCATAAAATATTGTTGGTCCTTGAAGTTTAATACATTATGTAGACCCTTGGTTAGCCTGACCTTAAAGTACAAGACGAGGTATAGACACAGAGATTCACACAAAAGCCCCCTCTCAGCTGAATACTGCCAACATCAAAGACATCCACACAATATTACAGAATGATTACAAAGGGAAGTATTAATGGAATTCTGATATTGCCGTTGCTGTTATGACATATATCTGCCCTGGGTATTGCCACTCTTCTCACAAAGAAAGCAGTCAGAATAGTTTATTTATCTGCAAAGGAGGAGGCTAAACCTTCTCTAAAATGTCTCGCAGAGGCCAGACTACATTTGCTTTCTATTCAATTTTCTACAATTCTCTGTGATTTATTTGGAATATATGCTATTGTTATATTTCAGAGAGCATATTTTTATCTGCACCCATTTGAAATGTTGTTTTAGTCCCCCGAGCAGTCAGTCCACCCCTAGCTTGGTCAATGATTTTGACACATTTTTGAAATATACTGAAACTAACAGACCTATATGGACACACTTACAGACTTTTAGTGTCCCTGACTTACAAGTCTATGTCTGGTTTTCTTACAGGAACTTTGATAGTTCACGTCTCCACCTTACACTACAAGATTAATAGAAAACCCTCTACACAGGAGCTCCTAATACATACAAACACTGAAAAGTGGCAATAGTCACAGAGACCCAGGGGCCATGATTCTACTGAGAAAGTCAGACCCTCAAAGCACACTCATGGATGACCTTTACATTAACCTTCAGCAGACACTCCCGTCACTACAGAGATCTTTACTATCCATACACAAGTTAACCCCGTTATCAGTAGCACCCTGCAGGAGCAGAGGAGAGCCTGATAAGGACTGGAGCTCCATCTGATCTCTGACATGGATGGGTCGTTATCCTATAACCATTGTGGTGCAGAGATATGTGTGCTAAAGCCATCTCTGACTGCTTCCAGTCTCCAACCGAGGCATCACTTTACCAGCACATTCTGGTTCATACCTCAGATCTAAAGGTCTGTTAACCCCTACAAAAACGCCTGTTGTCAGGTAATGACCATTTCCACTTCTGAGACAGACCCTCCCCCTGGCTCCTCCTGTGTCCTTTGGGTTTGTTTTTTTTTTTACCTTTGTCTGCTCCTCATACTAGGTATACCCTACAAAGGCACACACGAACATCAGAGGTGCCCTCTGGTGGTCTCTGCGTCCAGCTGTGACGTCACTTCTGCTGGTTGTCAAGGGAACCGGTGAGAAGGAGGCTTTTAGGGAGCAGACTTTTGAGCAGAACTTTCCGTGATTTGTGATTCATCTGTGAGATGCTCTGATTTTGGCTTTCAATGCCCGGAATCTACCAGAGCTGTTTTATGGCAGAATTCAAAGTCAAATAATGTGAAATGATTCAAAGATAAACCAGATTCTTGTTATTCCATATGGGTAGATACATAAATGTTTACTTGATAGGGAGTCTGTGACTTCGCCCACTCACACGCATGGATGTAAAACTTAAGTTCATACAAGCTGGTGATATCTAAATTAGCCCCAAATTGATCAAAACTGGCCAGTTGGAACACTGTTACACAGTCTGGATATGCATGGCCTTGTTGACAGCCATCTCATGGCAGATACACAAATGTACTTAGTCTCAAACTAAGGTGCAAGCAATGCAGGGAGCCTTAACAGTCTTCTCATTGCAGCGATTTCCATATTTGCCGATCTGAGCGATGTACCTGCTTTTCCTGCACATCACTTGAGATAAATAATAGACTTATATATGGTGGTGACAGCCTCAGGACCTTTTCCATTTTTGTGAAGGGTCCAGATAGGACTATCTTTAAGGGGTCTTATTTTGGAGCTGGGTAGAGGGGCTGTTTTCTATGATCGCTGCTCTCGGTACACACAGAGTACCAGGTGAGACGACGGGAGTCCTGTCAGTAGGTAGTCCAACGGATATCGAAAAAATCAATATGAATTATCTTGTGGCCCCTCAGGTTGGAGTATAGATCAAATCAATTTAAAATCTGTACTCATTTTGTACTGGCTGGCTCCATGTGATTTTACACTAATTTTTCAAAATAATTTCTGCACTCTATCCCTTTGTCTGATTTAACCTATGTAGATATGGTGAAAGGGCTACTCTCAGACAGATGTCCCATTGAAAGGTGCCGCCCTCTGACTAATTACAACCCAACTGAGTAGACCTTTACCAAGACCTCATGGTAGGGTGCTATGGTAGGCCAATGAGGATGTACAGCACTGCAGCACCATCAAGTGGTAAAATATGTAATTAATCTACCAGAAATGATATGTTTGCATACGGGATGCTCACATAAACCCCCTTGGTGCTCAACATCGAACACACATTGTATTTTGGCACCACATTGAAATGTTTAAACTGACTTTTAACTGGTCAGTTGGAACACTCATGGACCGAGGTAAAGCTCTCCACATAATCATAGGCAGAAGTTGAGAAATGAATTCATTCATTTATAGTGAATTATCATAATAATCATAAATTACAAACGATAGATTGGGTGATAGTTTGAACATTGAATATCCATATCCATGTTCTGAAAACAGCTAAGAGATAAAGTAGATATTCTTTAAGTAAGAGACATTCTGCTGCATGTCATATCCAGTGCCTTGTCCACAAATACCAGTACACACTGAGTGTTTGGTAATTACCAAACCTTACCCCATCAAACAACACCTTTAAGTTGGATAATGACATTTTAAAGAATAGCTACACATACCTCCTAACCTACCTACGTATACACATGACAATTTACCCTTTATATTGGTGAGGGGCAGAGTTACTGTTACAGATAGAGCTGCGGTATCACGGCCATTCTGGTGTCCTAGCTACTGTGAGGTACCTCAGAGCTGAAACTTACCAAGACAGCTGGAACGTGAGGGGAATGCAGAGTGTACAGTAACTCTGGTATTAAAGGGAATCTGGTGTTGGAGTGGAAGGTGTAGGGATAGGTTTGAGAGAGGGATACTGGCGAGGTACAGTAGTCTGAGGGTGCAGAGATGTGGTGGTGAAGTGAAGGGAGTACGTGGGTGGGTAGAGAAGGGGGTATGCCAATACGTAGGAGGCATATGGCTAAGGGAGGACAGAGGGTGTAGTGGGGGTCAGAGGAAGAGCTGCACATCTAGACAGTCTATTTGGGGATTTGTGATGTGAGGATGAGCTACAGCAGAGGAGAAGAAGGTGAAGGAAGAGTAGATGGAATAGGCGGTGGGTTGTCTTCAAATTGTGATATAAAACCTAGGGAGAGGGTTATAGGAGGGTGGGTGTTGGTGTGGAGATGCATGGTGTATTTGAGTGGCATATAGAGGGTGTCCTCTGCAGGCTACCTGAATGTCAGGTCGAACCCCAAACACATAGACATAGCGCGGCATTGTTCAATACATCCTCCCACTGTCTACCCACCTTCTCCTAGTACTAAAGGGTCATAGGGTGTAGCACTGAGTGAATTCATTCACAACATGGCTATAAAACAATTCAATGTGGTTGCCTGCATTGCACCTAGTGTATCCTTGTGTCTGAGTTGAGTTGTGGATAACCATAATCTATCGCGTATAGGCGCATCTTATACGTTAATCAGAACCTCCCTGCACCTTATAGAGCCACTCCAAAGTCTGGGTGTACCTTATAGGTGGGGTATTTTTACTACAGAACAGCACTAAATCTTCAAAATTGGCTCCCCGATGCACCTTATAGGTTTTCCTTCGAGGGTGCATCTTATATGCGGATTGCACCTTATACGCGGGAGATTATGGTATATGAGAATCAGAGGCTTGTTGTGGCTTACATGTTTCCATAAAAAGATTACTATTCTTGAACTGATTTTGTCTATTGAATACAGGAGGTCTAACGAAGGGTTTTATTAAAAAGGCCCATGCAGTGATGTATTTACTTAGATTTTGCTATGCAAAGTGTTTTAATCAAATCTCTAAAGACTGGGACTTGGGGAATATTTCTCTGCCTTGTCCTTTGTTAAAGATAGATCCTCCATTTCCATTATCATCTGTAGATTAATGAGTATCCCGGACCAGAAGGCAGTATCTGCTTCTCCTATCAGTAGCTACTGAGAATATGCACTGCATTTTCAGGCTAGAATCAGTAGTCTACTGACTCTCAACTGAATGTTAATAGATACCAAAAATGTCACACTCTGTGCTGCAGCATAGATGCAGTAGTCTACTGACCATCTACTGGTATCGCTCTGTCCATTCATGGATTATTTACTGGGCTACTGACCTGATGCTTCTAAAACAGTAAATGTCAGTATGGTTGTGAACAGCAATCAAAAGATTCAGTAATGAAATTCTAAAACTATTCAGTGTTTGTGAAGAAAAGCATACTTATACCTTTGCATATTAGTATGTTATTGAGTGCCAGTAGGGGGCCTAATGGATAAACATGGATGTCGGGGTATATACATAGTATACATGTACATGTATCATTGATGATTACAAAGCTTAATAAAGTGCAAGGGATTCTATTATAGCAGCACTTTATCAGACAGGTCTACTCATACACTCTTCTTATGGTAGAAGTTACCCACTACTACTGAATCAATACTGCCCCTCCTATATGAGTTGCATGCACTACTAGGGAGTAATGACAGCTCCACATAGCTGATGGGGTGGTGGCTCAGGGGCTAGTGCGTTAGTGCAGTAATCAGAAGATCCCAAGTTCAAATCCAGCAAGGACAACCTAGAAAGGCATTGGTAGTGACAGTACTAAAACAGCGGCTGCTTCTTTTATGCTTCTACCTGCCCCCAGCAGTAGTTTTCAGTATGGTCTACTGCTCACCTACTGCTATAGCAGGTATTTGCTATCTATAGGTATACATTTCAGAATATTGCTGCAGATAGTCAATCAAATATAATCCACCAAAGTAAACTGTGCAAAGAGGCCAAATGCCCCCGACTACATGAGCCACCTAGTACTAGCAATATACTAGTCACGTATAGGATTTGTATAGGAATTGAAAATAGGCTCGTCCTCTAAGAACTTTTTTCAGAGGCCGTTCTCATGGCCAGGGCAACCACTTTTGCCCTGTCCTTAAAGGGTTAATTAAGCCTGGCCACACCATCCTTACACACACTGATACCTGTTATCAGCACCGACAGGCTACTTCTTTTTTTAATTTTTACTTTATGTCCAATAATTATATTCGTATAATGATGGATAGGTGTTTGAGTAGGCTGGATGTAAATTCAGGCTTGGTATGGTAAGGGTCCTGATGCTACCTACTGTAATATCCTGCATATAAGGCATGGCTTGTATGCGAGGAGGGGCTCCTTGTCTGCCTCATAGAATCAGGCAAACATATGTGGAGATTTGAAACTATAGAACAGTACTAGAATGAAGTCAGTGTGCCCCTTATAGGGGAGGATATTGCACTGTAGAGCAGCACTAAACCGTTAAAATCTAGCCCAGGGTATGCCTCATATATCTTTTCCTTCAGGGTGTGCATATACGCAAGGTGTGCCTTATATGCGAGGTGTGCTTTATTATGCACGCTGCTTATTTCTGTGGTGTGCCTCCTATGTGACATGCACCCTATATGCCAGGTTTTATGGTACTAACTCCCTGTTCTTTGCTCCCCACTGCACAAGTAATTCGAACAGGTAGACTGCTATTGAGGTGCTTGACAGGATGTTGAAGGGTGTAATTAGGCTAAAAGTGTAGCATCCTGCAGCTTCTGGAAATAATTACTAAGGTCTTAGTTATAGTGTTCAATCCCTACATTTACCCCTAGAATCAACTTCTGTTGTAAAGAAAAGTATGCAATCCCGGACCAAAATGCAGTAGAAAAGCAGTACTAAAGCAACTGAGAAACAGTGTGGTGTGACAATAGTGATTCAGTGTGAAAGCAGCATCAGAAACAGTATTGTATCAGCATCTACTGGCATTCTACTGCTCAGTACCACAGAAATTGCAGCAGTGGTTCAGTAGTAGGGCAGTAGTATTAGCAGCATATAATATATAGTCTGGGAGCCACTATTGAAAAAGCAGCTTAAAAATGAAATTCGTTGCACCCCAACCGTAGCAATGGTCACATGGTATCAAATGAAAGCTTAGACCATTACCTTTCAGACTAGACCAGGTGGGTCGTTGGGTTGGACCAGCATGTGTGATTTATAGGCCCGTTTCCATGGCAACCAATTTTTTGATAAAACTGAACATTTTCCTGGAAGATAACAGTTATCAAACTGTGGTTCTCAATATCTTGAGAACCATAAGGGCTGGACTCATGAAATTTTGACATGGGACTGATATATCACAGCCCTATCAGTGTGTGTTGGCTATACCTACATAATACATCTGGAGCTAAGAAACCTCCCTAAAGGGAAGCCAGGATCATATATTGGCCTCTTTAGTGCTCTTCAGTTCAAAATCCCCAAGTATAAGGAGCACACACAACTGTGGTTGCTTCTTAAAGATTAGGGTCCATCCTCACATATAAGCGACGCCTTATATGTGAGGCATTACAGTCAGACAGTAGCAAAGTAGATGCGAATGCATTGTCCTTAGCCCTATCTAGACATCCTTCATAGTCTTGCTATATTGCATTTATATGAATTTGATTATGATATCAATCTCTTCACACATGGCCCTTCTCTTCATAACTGTACATCATTATAATTGATCAGGTTCCTTGTATTGACTGCTTTACACCTCAATCGACAAGTGTTATTGAGAGTGATGATAAACAGCATAATGACATGCAATTCAGGTGGGAATCCCAGTACACGGTTATGATAAGGTCTACATACTTTTGAGGTGTTGAGGAGAAAAGTGAAAATTGTAGGATCCTACATGTCAAACTCGTGCCAAAAGGTATGAAAACGCACTGTCAGTCTCAAAAATTGAAATTAAAAGATTTTTTTCTACTTTCCTATCTTTCCAACATTTATTTTTCTTAGCCCAATGAGAAGAAAATGGAACTTATATGGCAAGATTGAACGTGTGATATAGATCACATATGGCCCAGGGCTTCATGGAATTAATTGATTTTGCTATCTACAACCTGTGAGTACAATGTATAAGTAGAAGTATGTCACTCAAAATCTCAGTTGAGCTACCCACACTGATAAGTGAAAACTAATATCTATGCAATTAATATTTAGCATAGTAAGGTCATTATCATGAAGAACCAAGGTGAAAATCTGCTGTATAAGCCCTTTTTCAATCTATTTGTACACTAATTTTTTAAATTTTACTCAAAGCTGAAATATGATTCTCTTATCTTAATCTCAATCACATGCTGTGTCAAAATGATATACTACATTGTCTTGTACTCCTAGTATTAACAAAGATACTGATTGTCAAGTTAAACACGCAGGTAATGCCAGTACTTTGCCGCCTTTCTGTGTTTTATTCTGTGCTTAACCCCTACCAGCTTGTCTGAGGCCAGGGTATAGGCGTAGTACAGAAACTTTATCCTTAGCATGCTTAGTTTATTGCTCAGTCCCCAATGTGTTATGTGTATAGCTTGGACACTGTACACATTGCCTGCTGAAAAAAGTGTTTTAATTGGTGATTACCCATAGGACTCCATGTGCTAATTTCTATCTGACCCATAGACCCAATGGTTAAAGGACTTGTAGTCAGTATAGCTCCCAAAAACATGACATAAGTACAGCAGCTTTTTTCATAGAGAAAGACATCACTCACCATAAAGGACAAAATGTTGTCTGATAGATGAGATTTGAAACTTTCTTATGGCTTTTGAAAAATGTGTAAACTAACAGTATATCCCTGAATGATTACACCCTAAAGTTTGTGATTATAAATTTGTGGATCTGGCTGAAAACCTGGCTGCAATGACCCAGGGGGACCCTGGGCCAATAATGCTCTGTTTAAGTGTGTAAGTTGGGTGTCTGGCAGGGCAGGGTTTCTAGCAGAGGGAAGCAGGATTCTGGCTGTGTAACCAGTGGGTGTGGATGGTCTGGGTGGTATGGTCAGTCTCACACATACAGTGTATTAGGTGTTAGGAGGCAGACCAACAAGGGGTGGTCACACTTATACTGCACAGCTACTGATACTACAATAGATCATGGCTATACACTGACCGTCCCTTTCCGTATACTGTCTAGTGGTATACTGTCTAGTTGCATACCATCTAGTGGCTCACTGTCTAGTGGTATATCATCTAGTGGCACAGCGTCTAGTGGCACAGCGTGTAGTAGTGGCACAGCGTCTAATGGCACAGTGTCTAGTGGCACACTGTCTAGTGGCACAGCACCTCATGGCATACCATCTAATGGCACAGTGTCTAGTGGCATACCATCTAGTGGCACACCATCTAGTGGCACACCATCTAATGGCACACCATGTAGTGGCACACTGTCCAGCTGCGAACTATTCAGCTACATGCTCCCTACCTACAAACTGTCCAGTACGCGGCACACTGTCCATTCACAAAGAGCCCTTGACTAAAAGCGATTCTCTCGTCTGTTTCATATGACGTGCATGTGAACATGGTACCAATCGACTCGTACCCACTCTTTTCTATATTTTTTCCATTAATCTCCTGTTTCTTATGTCATGTCTAGTCCCTCGAGGTCATTTTCAAATTGGTTAGTGACACACTGCTCAGCTGCTTCCAGCCCAGTTGCACACAAACTAACTGCATACTGTCCAGTGTGACAGAACGGGACAGTACCCAAGTTTTACACTATCTTCACATTGTCCAGCACTACACTCTCCAGCTCCATCCTATAGCGGTCTGGTAGGGTGGTCACTACAAGGGGTGGGGCTCTGTTTCACTGGTGCTTGGATAGGTGTGGACAGTGTGATACTGACCAGAGAGAGCTGTTCTCCCACCCAACAATCTGTCATGGCCACTTCCCACCACAAAATGAACCAGTTCTGCTATCTGTCCAGTATCCTCACTATTTTAGGGAAATACATCCCTTTTGAATAGTAGGCATCATGCGATCCTCCATGGGAGTATCATAGTAAGTGATGCGTGTATCAAATAACAGTTGTTGTTTATTTAACCTAGTAGGAGAGTTCAGCCTTTCAATGCAGTTGACCCATTTTCATTCTAATTATTGTATAAAGTTAAACATGCAAAACATAAGTGATTTCGCAGTGAAGTTTGACTTCCCCTAAAGGTTATTGCACTCTTAAATGGTTTACATGATGCACCAACAAAGTGCCCAGACCCAGGGTATCACCAACATATTGAGGCGCCCTGATTTATGACCCCTCAGACCACCACCATACAGGAAGCAGCAAAGCATATTGGTCTTCAGACTATATATTTAACTCCCACTAGGCCCCTCTTCAAGTCACAGGAGCAGAAAATACTACTCACTCTTCATGCAGAGGTTGTAATTTTGGAGCCTGAAGCATAGGATCATTCCAGTGGTACTAGTGTTATCATATGATGCTAGGTACGACTGCACAATCAACACTGGGTCGGTATATGGACTACTACTATTCATAACCAGACTGAAATGACCAGTATATGGGCTTTCTAACAGTGAAAGAATTTCTCAGATACTCCAATTATGAGGTAAATTAGAGGCATTTATATATTCTCTTTATATTCAAATAAAAAATTTTAATTTCTGAATAATTCTATTGTAAATCATCATTTAATGTAGCCTTAGGTGATTAGACAATACACTTTTGACCATAACTTCAGTTCTGATAGGAATATTTACAAAGTTCTTTCAGATTTAGAAAGCCAGAAGTCTAGTTATTTAGGGGACAAATAATTGTATCGATTTAATGGTTTCATCGATGCGATAATCGCGATTTCGTAAACCACGATGTATCGATTTGGTAGGTATCGATGACACTCCTACTTGAGACACACTTATATGAACTGTATTGTTAGTTTTGTACTTACAGTTTGGTTATCTACCATCCACAGTCACTGTGGAAAACACCCATGAAGTACCCATGTAGAATGTAGGATTCTTACCTGCAAATATAACAAAAGTAATGACAGGATTATCAGAAAAGGTATTAGGTCAACAAATGGTATCAAGGCCTATGTCCTCAAGTACACCCAACCCCCAAGTACATCCTGGTTTCCTTCAACTAGATGTCCTAGGATATATCAGAAAGATTGAAATGTCAAAGTGTTGCCATGGTCTACATCTCACGTTCTTCTATCATACAGGAATAACTTTGGGATGACAGGGCAATTCTCTCCTGCAAAGTGTAAAGTAAATCACTTCTTCTAAAGTATGTGCGCATACCAGCATGGTTATAGAGAATTGTCAAGTTAAGTCTGGTGTGCATCATTGATACTTGTGCCAAGGAGAGATGTGAGATGGAAAGCTTTGCCGCCGTGTTACATTGAAAAGCCTGGAGTTTCCCCCTTCTGCCTATAGCAGAATATAGCAACCCTATGGCAGGCTGTTTGTCCATGTATATGCATCTGGTATAATTAGGCTGTTTGCCCATGTAGGTAGAGGCATCTGGCATAAGCAGGCTGTTTGCCCATGTAGGTAGAGGCATGTGGTATAAGCAGGCTGTTTGCTCATGTAGGTAGAGACATGTGGTATAAGCAGGCTGTTTGCTCACATAGTTTGAGGCATGTGGTATAAGCAGGCTGTTTGCCCATGTAGGTAGAGGCATGTGGTATAAGCAGGCTGTTTGCTCACATAGTTTGAGGCATCTGGCATAAGCAGGCTGTTTGCCCATGTAGGTAGAGGCATGTGGTATAAGCAGGCTGTTTGCCCATGCAGGTAGAGGCATGTGGTATAAGCAGGCTGTTTGCCCATGTAGGTAGAGGCATGCGGTATAAGCAGGCTGTTTGCCCATGTAGGTAGAGGCATGTGGTATAAGCAGGCTGTTTGCCCATGTAGGTAGAGGCATCTGGTATAAGCAGGCTGTTTGCCCATGTAGGTAGAGGCATGTGGGATAAGCAGGCTGTTTGCTCACATAGTTTGAGGCATCTGGTATAAGCAGGCTGTTTGCCCATGTAGGTAGAGGCATCTGGTATAAGCAGGCTGTTTGCCCATGTAGGTAGAGGCAGCTGGTATATGCAGTCTGTTTGCCCATGTAGGTAGAGGCATCTGGTATATGCAGTCTGTTTGCCCATGTAGGTAGAGGCACCTGGTATATGCAGGCTGTTTGCCCATGTAGGTAGAGGCACCTGGTATATGCAGGCTGTTTGTCCATGTAGGTAGAGGCATGTGGTATAAGCAGGCTGTTTGCCCATGTAGGTAGAGGCACCTGGTATATGCAGGCTGTTTGCCCATGTAGGTAGAGGCATGCGGTATAAGCAGGCTGTTTGCCCATGTAGGTAGAGGCATGCGGTATAAGCAGGCTGTTTGCTCATGTAGGTAGAGGCACCTGGTATATGCAGGCTGTTTGCCCATGTAAGTAGAGGCATGCGGTATAAGCAGGCTGTTTGCCCATGTAGGTAGAGGCATGCGGTATAAGCAGGCTGTTTGCTCATGTAGGTAGAGGCATGTGGTATAAGCAGGCTGTTTGCCCATGTAGGTAGAGGCATGTGGTATAAGCAGGCTGTTTGCCCATGTAGGTAGAGGCATGTGGTATAAGCAGGCTGTTTGCTCACATAGTTTGAGGCATCTGGTATATGCAGTCTGTTTGCCCATGTAGGTAGAGGCACCTGGTATATGCAGTCTGTTTGCCCATGTAGGTAGAGGCACCTGGTATATGCAGTCTGTTTGCCCATGTAGGTAGAGGCACCTGGTATATGCAGGCTGTTTGCCCATGTAGGTAGAGGCATGTGGTATAAGCAGGCTGTTTGCTCACATAGTTTGAGGCATCTGGTATATGCAGTCTGTTTGCCCATGTAGGTAGAGGCACCTGGTATATGCAGTCTGTTTGCCCATGTAGGTAGAGGCACCTGGTATATGCAGTCTGTTTGCCCATGTAGGTAGAGGCACCTGGTATATGCAGTCTGTTTGCCCATGTAGGTAGAGGCATCTGGTATATGCAGTCTGTTTGCCCATGTAGGTAGAGGCACCTGGTATATGCAGTCTGTTTGCCCATGTAGGTAGAGGCACCTGGTATATGCAGGCTGCTTGCCCATGTAGGTAGAGGCATGTGGTATATGCAGTCTGTTTGCCCATGAAGGTAGAGGCATCTGGTATATGCAGGCTGCTTGCCCATGTAGGTAGAGGCATGTGGTATATGCAGGCTGTTTGCCCATGTAGGTAGAGGCATGTGGTATAAGCAGGCTGTTTGCCCATGTAGGTAGAGGCACCTGGTATATGAAGGCTGCTTGCCCATGTAGGTAGAGGCATGTGGTATATGCAGTCTGTTTGCCCATGTAGGTAGAGGCACCTGGTATATGCAGGCTGCTTGCCCATGTAGGTAGAGGCATGTGGTATAAGCAGGCTGTTTGCTCACATAGTTTGAGGCATCTGGTATAAGCAGGCTGTTTGCCCATGAAGGTAGAGGCACCTGGTATATGAAGTCTGTTTGCCCATGTAGGTAGAGGCACCTGGTATATGCAGTCTGTTTGCCCATGAAGGTAGAGGCACCTGGTATATGCAGGCTGTTTGCCCATGTAGGTAGAGGCATCTGGTATATGCAGGCTGTTTGCCCATGTAGGTAGAGGCATCTGGTATATGCAGGCTGTTTGCCCATGTAGGTAGAGGCACCTGGTATATGCAGGCTATTTGCCCATGTAGGTAGAGGCATGAGGTATAAGCAGGCTGTTTGCCCATGTAGGTAGAGGCATGTGGTATAAGCAGGCTGTTTACCCATGTAGGTAGAGGTATGTGGTATAAGCAGGCTGTTTGCCCATGTAGGTAGAGGCATGTGGTATAAGCAGGCTGTTTGCTCACATAGTTTGAGGCATCTGGTATATGCAGTCTGTTTGCCCATGTAGGTAGAGGCACCTGGTATATGCAGGCTGTTTGTCCATGTAGGTAGAGACATGTGGTATAAGCAGGCTGTTTGCTCACATAGTTTGAGGCATCTGGTATATGCAGTCTGTTTGCCCATGTAGGTAGAGGCACCTGGTATATGCAGTCTGTTTGCCCATGTAGGTAGAGGCACCTGGTATATGCAGTCTGTTTGCCCATGTAGGTAGAGGCATCTGGTATATGCAGGCTGTTTGCCCATGTAGGTAGAGGCACCTGGTATATGCAGGCTATTTGCCCATGTAGGTAGAGGCATGAGGTATAAGCAGGCTGTTTGCCCATGTAGGTAGAGGCATGTGGTATAAGCAGGCTGTTTACCCATGTAGGTAGAGGTATGTGGTATAAGCAGGCTGTTTGCCCATGTAGGTAGAGGCATGTGGTATAAGCAGGCTGTTTGCTCACATAGTTTGAGGCATCTGGTATATGCAGTCTGTTTGCCCATGTAGGTAGAGGCACCTGGTATATGCAGGCTGTTTGTCCATGTAGGTAGAGACATGTGGTATAAGCAGGCTGTTTGCTCACATAGTTTGAGGCATCTGGTATATGCAGTCTGTTTGCCCATGTAGGTAGAGGCACCTGGTATATGCAGTCTGTTTGCCCATGTAGGTAGAGGCACCTGGTATATGCAGTCTGTTTGCCCATGTAGGTAGAGGCACCTGGTATATGCAGGCTGTTTGCCCATGTAGGTAGAGGCATGTGGTATAAGCAGGCTGTTTGCTCACATAGTTTGAGGCATCTGGTATAAGCAGGCTGTTTGCCCATGTAGGTAGAGGCATCTGGTATATGCAGTCTGTTTGCCCATGTAGGTAGAGGCACCTGGTATATGCAGTCTGTTTCCCCATGTAGGTAGAGGCACCTGGTATATGCAGGCTGCTTGCCCATGTAGGTAGAGGCATGTGGTATATGCAGTCTGTTTGCCCATGAAGGTAGAGGCATCTGGTATATGCAGGCTGCTTGCCCATGTAGGTAGAGGCATGTGGTATATGCAGGCTGTTTGCCCATGTAGGTAGAGGCATGTGGTATAAGCAGGCTGTTTGCCCATGTAGGTAGAGGCACCTGGTATATGCAGGCTGCTTGCCCATGTAGGTAGAGGCATGTGGTATATGCAGTCTGTTTGCCCATGTAGGTAGAGGCACCTGGTATATGAAGGCTGCTTGCCCATGTAGGTAGAGGCATGTGGTATATGCAGTCTGTTTGCCCATGTAGGTAGAGGCACCTGGTATATGCAGGCTGCTTGCCCATGTAGGTAGAGGCATGTGGTATATGCAGTCTGTTTGCCCATGTAGGTAGAGGCACCTGGTATATGCAGGCTGCTTGCCCATGTAGGTAGAGGCATGTGGTATATGCAGTATGTTTGCCCATGTAGGTAGAGGTACCTGGTATAAGCAGGCTGTTTGCCCATGTAGGTAGAGGCATGTGGTATAAGCAGGCTGTTTGCTCACATAGTTTGAGGCATCTGGTATAAGCAGGCTGTTTGCCCATGAAGGTAGAGGCACCTGGTATATGAAGTCTGTTTGCCCATGTAGGTAGAGGCACCTGGTATATGCAGTCTGTTTGCCCATGAAGGTAGAGGCACCTGGTATATGCAGGCTGTTTGCCCATGTAGGTAGAGGCATCTGGTATATGCAGGCTATTTGCCCATGTAGGTAGAGGCATGTGGTATAAGCAGGCTGTTTGCCCATGTAGGTAGAGGCATGTGGTATAAGCAGGCTGTTTGCCCATGTAGGTAGAGGTATGTGGTATAAGCAGGCTGTTTGCCCATGTAGGTAGAGGCATGTGGTATAAGCAGGCTGTTTGCTCACATAGTTTGAGGCATCTGGTATATGCAGTCTGTTTGCCCATGTAGGTAGAGGCACCTGGTATATGCAGGCTGTTTGTCCATGTAGGTAGAGGCATCTGGTATAAGCAGGCTGTTTGCTCACATAGTTTGAGGCATCTGGTATATGCAGTCTGTTTGCCCATGTAGGTAGAGGCATGTGGTATAAGCAGGCTGTTTGCCCATGTAGGTAGAGGTATGTGGTATAAGCAGGCTGTTTGCCCATGCAGGTAGAGGCATGTGGTATAAGCAGGCTGTTTGCTCACATAGTTTGAGGCATCTGGTATATGCAGTCTGTTTGCCCATGTAGGTAGAGGCATCTGGTATATGCAGTCTGTTTGCCCATGTAGGTAGAGGCATGTGGTATAAGCAGGCTGTCTGCTCACATAGTTTGAGGCATCTGGTATATGCAGTCTGTTTGCCCATGTAGGTAGAGGCATGTGGTATAAGCAGGCTGTTTGCCCATGTAGGTAGAGGCACCTGGTATATGCAGGCTGTTTGCCCATGTAGGTAGAGGCACCTGGTATATGCAGGCTGTTTGCCCATGTACGGTATCGTAGATCCTGTACATTCAATTTGTCTACTATATCAGTATTTTCACTTTATGTGTGTCAGTGTATACATGGCATTATACCACGATTCTGGCACTTCCGGTCGTTTTATATGCGTTATATGCGTGGTATATTCTGCATATACCACTCATGTGCGTTTTTGAAATCTTTGGTATATACTTTTTCGGGGTCAAGTTGGACTTAGAATATTTTTGGAAATTATGGCAGCTATACAAAGTTAATCTAGCCATTCTCCATAGTGAAAAATCGTACCAACTCGTATGAGGATTGAACCCCGGCCGCAGTGGTGGCCTTAGCCATTGCGCCACACTGAACGGTGATGAAATCCAATGCGAAAATAAATAAGTTCTAACCTGGGTTCCTTGTCCTATGTTTGCACTCACTTTTCGTATGGAATCCAACCATGACATGTTATAATATCAAAGTCCCAAGAAGTATTCGATCCATAGACGAGGAATGCGTGCTAATTTTCTCCATTTTCTTCGATATAAATAAGAATCCATTGATTTTCCCAACGTACGCGAGTCGCGGCCCAGTTCGCTCTGTGAGAAGCCATTGTTTTTGTTCCTTGCCGGGAGAGGTACTGCCGTGTTCACACTCACTTTTCGTATGGAAACCAACCATGACATGTCGAGATATTAAAAAGAATACATCCTTAGATAGTCTAGATGATCCCTCCATACGTATTATATCTGATATTTTCAAAATAAATAAGAATCCATTGATTTTCCAAAACAGTCCGAAATTTTCAGCGTCTATCTTGTACAACAAGCAGTTGACCTATATCCACATCCGGGCCACTGACACACTTTCGCCGGACAAGGGGGCGGGTGGGAATGGCCGGACCGTGACTCGCATACTTTGGGAAAATCAATGGATTCTCCTTTATTTTGAATATATTGGACATAAAATAAACTCTCACCAGATTGGTGCAGGTATGAAAATAGGGGGTTATTCATTTTGAAGACTTGTGTAAAATTATTTTGTATCATATTTGTACATTTGTTATTTTTCCCATGTCAGATAGGCTTACACCTACATGGCAAAAATAATTTCATTGTAAAACAGGTCATATTTTTTTATTACCTAAGGTCAGAAAGGCCCAAAATGGCCTTTTTTCACGATAAGCCTTCTCCAAGCTACTGAAATCTCACAATATTATTTTTTTAATATCATGTATTAATAATGTGTACATGTGTACAAATACCTCTCTTCCCCACCCCCTGAACATTTTTATCACCTCTTAAGTCTTCTCTTTTTTATTTCTTGCTACAAATAGTCAAAGAGCCACCCAAGGGTGGCTCTTTGACCACTTACTCTGTTTGATTTCTTTTCACATTTTTTATATCTTGATTTTGAATATTCTCATATTTCCCTGTATTTTTCCCAAAGAAAGGGGACACTCAGCTAGTTATGCTCATCTTTTTAATTAGTGTTGGAGGTGATATTTTTTTTTCATGGCCTTCCAAAGTCTAGTTTTACCTTCTTCATTTAGATGGGTGGCTCTTTGACCACTTGGACAGTTTGCTCTATATTTCTGATACACTTGGTATTTAACTATAACCTTTATGTTCATTATGATAATGATTATAGGTCCTGTCTGTTGGTTAATCATACGAAACTGAGAAATATTATGGAAATTAGCAAGGTCCAAAGAAGAGGTGGTTTTTTGACCACTTGGGTGGCTCTTTGACCACTTGGGTGGCTCTTTGACTACTTGGATGGCTCTTTGACCACTTGGGTGGCTCTTTGACCACTTGGGTGGCTCTTTGACCACCTGATATAAATGCATGAAATTACTATAATCATGAATTATTAAGAACACCAGTTCGATATACAATGATGTGTACAGCTTACACAGACCATTCTGACTTTTGAAAAATACATTTTGAGAGTTTTTAAAGATAAATGGGGCCTATTTGGCCATTTGGATGGCTCTTTGACCACCTGGGGTGGCTATTTGACCAGCTGATATAAATCCATGAATTTACAATAATTATAAATGATTGAGAATGCAAATTAGATGTGTAATGAAATGTACAGCCTTTGCACTCTATTTTGATTTTAAAAATTTATTTTGAGACTTTCTTTTGGGACTACTGGGAGCCTATTTGACCATTCAGGTGGCTCTTTGACCACCTGAGGCCAGCTATGATAATGACATGACTTCACCGTAATTATTAGTAATTACAAATCCAAATTGAATGTATAATGATGTACAGATCCCATGCCCTCTATTCTGACATCTAAAACAATATCTTTTTAACATTTTTGAGGGTATTTTGGTGGCTATTTAACCAATAGGTGGCTCTTTGACCACTTGGGGTGGCTCTTTGACCAGCTGAGATAATGCCATGACTTTACTATAATCGTGAATAATTACAAATACAAATTAGATGCATAATGATGTATATAGCCTATGAACTATACCCTGACCGTTTGAAAATATTTTGAAACACTTTCAAGACTATTGGGGGCCTTTTTTGGCCATTTGGGTGGCTCTTTGACCACTTAGGGTGGCTCTTTGACCACCACCTGTGGCATGAATATAAACCAATATAACTATAACAATATTTGAAAATTTACCCAGGGTATTGTACATCTTTGCAAACAATAGGCTTTAAGCAAAATGTGAAAAATGCTTAAACCCACATAAGTGACCCCAGGTACATACACAAAAACTGCAAAGTTTATAAAAGGCAAAGTCCCAGAAAAAGGGCAGAAAAAATAATTAGGAGACCCATCAATTTTTTATAAGTCAATAAAATACAAATGTTTTTAAATAATATTATAGAACTTACCATGATCTTTTCTATGGTGTAAAATAGTAAACCCTTTGTTGAAGGAAAATTGGCAAAAAAAATATAATCAGTAGGCCTCCTAGGTGGCCAAAGAGCCACCTATAAACCACACATGGCAAAAAGACTCCATTGTTAATAATATTTAATCATATATTTAAGAAAAAAGAAATGTGTAACAAGATCCATCTATACATATATTTTCCATGTGCCAAAGGATTACACTGAACTCCTAAGTATCATTTTTCACTATCTCATATCAGACCTGCACCAATCTGGTGAGAGTACGTATGGAGGGATCATCTAGACTGTCTAAGGATATGAACCTGTTAATTTCTCGATTTGTCATGGTTGGATTCCATACGAAAAGTGAGTGTGAACACGGCGGTTCATCTCTCGGCAAGGAACAAAAACAATGGCTTCGCGCAGAGCGGTGACCCGGGCCGTGTCGCTTGCACTTACAAAATGTCTTCTCCTGGCTATATTCTTTGGATCTAAGGTAAGAAATTAATACAAAATGGAGGAAATCGTGGTATAAACCTATTAGTTGATGCATATCGGGGCCCACGGGCTGTATATGCTGTATATACCCTCGCACCTGCGCGGCTCAGGTATATACAGCATATACAGCCCTAGGGTCCCGATATGCATCATCTATTAGCTTAATATACCTCTATTTTCATATCTTCTTTTTTAAGTGGGAAAATGCGTTTATCCTTTCTAGTTTCAAGTACCAGTTACATTGTTGGTACGAAGGGACCAGATAGGGAACGAAGCACATCCCCTTTAACATTACAACCTAGAAACTCTGTGCCTTTTTGCACTAGTGGGACGACGTGAACCTGCATGTATTTATAAGTGTACACATAAACAGAGAGAGGGACTTGTACTTGTTTCTGATGGACCTGGTATTACTGGTATTTCCAATACCATATAAATATACGCAGAGATGCCAGTTCTTTCGGAGACTTATATTACATGCCAAGGGAAAAAGAAAGGTTCACTTTCACATCTTGTCTGTTTGAAATTAAACACTTTCATAGATAATAAGGTCCAGTTTCGTTGGCAATATTTCCTTCAAAGTTAAAATCTACTTTCCTGGAGTTTGTGTTGGTTGTTGAGAGAATCTCCCATTTTACATTTAATTCAGGGGTAGCACTCTAAAGCATTACTTTTCTTTTGAATTAAATACCACCTAACTGGTAATGTTTGTCTTGCAAATTTACTACCACTGATTAACCTTCGGCAGGCTACAAATAAAGCATATTTACTGATATCTGTATTCTGTGTACTATTTCCATGTAGATTCCAACCCCTATTCACTCTGGCACCATGAGTCTTAATATACTACACCATGAATTATATCTTAGGAGGCCTCCCTTCCTCTCACAACCACAACCACATCCATCAATATAAACCTTCAAGGAGATGGGTCTCTGTCTTACGTTTGTATCGGGGGAATTCAAAGTTTACCCCTGCCGGGCTGATATGTCTTTTATATACTGTATGGATTTATAAAACATATATACCACACATGGGTGTGTTCATCTCCAATGAATCAATATCTAGAGGTATTTGTGAGAAAACAAAGGATCAGCAGTATTGACACATTGACTGCTAGAAAACTGGTGAGGGGTGATACTATGAAATATGGAAATTGTCATTAGTGATGTGCTCAAGAATCAAAGTTATACTTTCTATATCCTTCAACGTGTAAATTGTTCTTCTCCTTGGAGAAAATAGTATTTTAATTTATAAACTAATCTGCCTCCAACCCCTTCACTTCACTCTCCACTGAACACCACTCACTCGAACACTGCCCCCCCCCCTTCCATACAAAACATCAGCTAGGAGAGTGAGGGCAGCAACTCTCGCGTGAGTTCCTGGAACAGGAAGTGGTCAGACTCCTTCCGACCGCATCTATGGTGTTCAGTCTATGTGGTGTTCATCGTGCACGAAGTGTGAAAAGAGGGGTGAGATGGGAGAGAAGGAGAGGGAGGGAAGAGTCTAGTAGCAATGTACCAGAAGTTTACCATTGAACTGTCAGGCTGAAACTGTCATTATGTAGGGACTAGACTCCATGGATGGCATTTTGTAAAAGAGTCAAGCTTTAATGGGGCCCTGATGGGGGGGGGGGGGGGTCCCAATGTCCCATGTCGATTTTAAGAAATGGCCATGTCACCATGTCGATTTTAAGGAATTGGCCATGTCTCATGTCACTAGGCCAAAACATTCTCATGTCGCCATGTCAACTTTAGGGGTCTAGAGCCATTTTAATTTTTTTTAAACGGTTTTATTTGGTCCTGGTTTACAATGCTCAGTACAACTGTTCTACCCAGTGAAAACCAGAGGGGTGTGAAGCTAACACCACCAAATATGTAAATAAAGAAAGTTTCAACATGCACATTGTATAGTGTTCACTTTGGATGGTGCTTCAAAGTGAATGTAATGAAAAGTATAAAGAATGATAACTTAATACACAATAAGAAATATAGATGTTTGTACATTACAGGAGAAGACTGGACAATAATACAGGACTAGACAAAGACCCAATGAAGTAAGATTCATTTGCCGATGGAAGAGTATAGCCAGAAGTTTGTAGGCATGACTTCGTAGCAAGGAAGTTAACGTTACATGCAACATTCTCAAGTTATGATACATTTATGAAGACATGTCAGGAAACCTGATTGATAATAAAGATGATAAACATGATATCAGGTCTTACTTTAAGTATTTTACATTAACAAGGTAACTACAACTTCCAAGACACAATCTTACACTGGACCTCCTACAATATCGTTGCCGTCAAAGGTTAGACATGGATCATGGCGAGACCATTTGTCCAAGAAGAATCTACCCAATCTACGCTTGACTTGAATATTAAATTCATTTTTATCAATAAGCCACCTGAGATCAGGGTGTAGTATATTCCATCTTGAGGCCGCTTGGTAGGTGGGGCTATTAATGTATGCAGTAAGTTTATGTCGAGGAAGCTTTATTATCGGAGCACTGGTGGCTCTTGTGCCTGTGCTTGGTAGAATATCAACTTTACCTGAGTACACTAGTCTATGACAGAGTGATAATTTTGGAATTTTGGGAAACTTACCGTAGGGTACCGGAGGGAAGTTGAAGTAAAACTTCTTATTTTACCGAGGGAATACGGGGTATATCCTTCTGAGATCAAGTGGCAATAGATTGGCACATTTATACAAGTCTTTGACATGACATGACAAAGGATCATTTATTTTAAAACATATTCTCAGAGCTGTGTTACAATATACTTGATATTTCTGAAAGACTGCCTTGGGTAGTGCAGTTAGGAAAATACATCCATAATCAAAATATGGTAAAATCATGGTTTTAAATAGCCTAAGCGCAATTTCAATATCCAAGGAAGACCTGATCCTTCTGAACAACCAAAGTTTGTGCCTAACATTCTTACACATGACGTTAAAGTGTTCTTGAAAAGCAAAACCATTTTCTATGGTAACACCAAGATATTTATATATATATATATATATATATATATATATATATATATATATATATATATATATACATATCAGTTTTAAATAACTTTATACCCTTAACCATCAATTCATATTCCATACAGTGAGGGTCCTGAGATAATAACATATATTTAGACTTATTAGGGTTAATAGTGAGTCCATTTATATCACACCAAGAGGAAACTAAGTTCAGGTCATCTTGCAACATAAGACCTAGGACTTCAGCGTCCTGATGATTAAGGTACATGAGTGTGTTGTCTGCATACAATCTAATACCACATTCAGTTGTAAGTTTTGGCAGGGCATTAACATAAAGGAGGAACAACAGAGGACCCAGTGTCGAACCCTGGGGAACGCCATGTGATAGTTCCCTCCAAGTAGAAAATGAATCATTACATACTGTACGTTGCGATCGAGCTTCTAAATAGGATTTAAACCGGGCCAGGGTTGGAGGGGCCAGACCTAAGTCACTCAGCTTTGCAAGTAAGATCGAGTGATTCAAAGAATCAAAGGCGCGAGAAAAATCTAAAAATACGACTGCTGAGCTTAAACCCTCAGAGAGTGCATTATGTACTGCCTCCGTGACCTGATAGATGGTATCTTGGGTTCCATTGTTCCTCCTAAAACCGTTTTGCTCACTTGATAGTAAGTGATTGGTGTCAGTATATTTGTGATGCATTACCCATAGATCTTTGTGGGAAGTTATGGGAAGTCGTATAAAGCATCAAAGTGCATGTTCTTTTTTGGATATAATACACAGAGTGTTGACAAGTAGACTCCCCAGCACTGTATTAGAGCATCGTGCCAAACCATCCACAAGAGTGTCGACCCTGTAGGACATATCAAAGCAGCCCTGGTGATGAGAATCTACAGATGTGTCACATTGCATGGCAATAAATGGGTCTAATGCCTTAAACCCTGTACCAATACTAAAGGTTTAGCAGGTATTCTAATCCCACAACAGTACGTCAAAGGTTAGAACCACAAGGAGCCTCACTGAGATGAAGGAGCTAATGGTCATTGAAGTGCACAAGGATGAAGTGGAAGGAGTGAGGTGCAGGGCAGAAAGGTGAGGGAGGGATGAGTTAAAAGGCGAGGCTAGCGGAAGTAAGGTCAGCAGAAAGGAAGTGGTAGGGCATACTGGGTGAGCATTGAATGACGGTGCCTCACGTCACCGTACACACAGTGCTTGGCGCTAGAGGTAACCATGCTGAAAATCTATATAGGGGACAAACAGGTTAGCTCTCTACTACGTGTCATCAGAACACTCCTTTGCAACCCCTTGTGTGTAGATTTCAACAATATGAAACTTTTTTACTCTTTACATCCCAGCAGAACCGATATCAAATATTGGTTCTTGTCTCTCTGCTACCACCTTGCCTTTTTGGAGATAGGCTGAACAAATATGATTGATTTAAGTTTTTTTCGTTTGAGTTCCTTTTGGAAGGAAGCAGTGACACAGAGTTGCTCGTTTTCTGAAAGGTGTCCTTTGTAAGATGCAAAACATTCGGAAACTAAGAAGAGGCAAGACAAGGAAATAGTATTGGGTTGACTATTCTCAAAGACTTTGACAAAAACCAGGAACCCGCTAATGACCAATGACCCCCCACCAGCACTTCACAGATGGCTTCATCGCTTTTAATCTGGCTGGACATATGGGACATATGAGAGGGGGTTATGGTTTTTGTATGACCACTACGGCCTTAACCGCTATACACAGGTATTGATTGTCTCTGTTCTGTTTCCTATCTACTGCTGAGAATGGGTATTCCATTGACTGACCAGCATTAATCAAAAGACTTTCAATGAGTGGTTGGCCGAAAAGTGGGAAATAAAAGAAAACTCCTAAATCAGGACCTTCCATTGGAGTATATTTCTCCATATATTTGTTTTCACAGGCATGCATACTGCTATATCTAACTCATAGCTGGGTTTACAATAGAAATTGTAATTTGAAAGTTTCAAGTGATTATATAGTTTAGGCTATTCATCAAAGGGGAGTTGGTGGAGAATAGATAAAGATATGTGATTTTGATTTTTAAACCTGAAATTAATCATGCTACAACTCACTGCATGGTAAATCTGTTTTATTGTGCTTCTGAAACACTACACCTAAGGTTATAGACATATTACACAGTTAAGCAATTATGAAATCAAAGGAATCCTCTAAGTTAGTTTGCCTGGTCACTTTAACATACTGTATGCCTTTTAGCAAAGGGACAAGGCTTCTCCTAACATACAGTGCAGCATTAGTGAGCTATAATTGAATAGTTTACATGTAACTGCATCTTTACATAGTGAATTAAACACCATTTTCCAGGACTTCAAAGCAGCCAAGTTTAGTTTATAATTTGATTTAACTTGCAATACTTCTAGAACTTATAATGAATTTTTTTTCTTTTTGCAGACCATAGACTGCACTGTGCATGGAGAGCCAAAGCTGCCCTGAACGCGACAGACCTCTGCCTTATTCCCTATGGCACACCAAATGTGTTCTACAGTGTAGGCGAAAAACAAGGGAACTCTAGACCCCGTATCAAGACCATTCCGGATGTTCCCATTATTGATCCCTGATTTGGTAGCTATTATGTTTGTTATCTATTTGCTGTCCTATTTATTAGTACATACATCTCCATTTTTCAGGTTGTTAGAATTTCATCCTACCATCGATAACCTATGGTCGAGCAGTGACATTAACCACTACTTCAGAAGACTAAGAAACATGGCGGCTTATGGGACGACATCAGTAGCTGACATCTCAGCAATGAGGAATTAATGTTTAGACATCACTCAAGATGGTATTATTATTTCTGGGAAGATGGAAGAGGTACACTTCAATATCTTCAGAATCCAATTAGAAATGGTTCCCAGAACCATCAGCTGTTAAAGTCAGATTATCATTAGCATATAGAACATCTACTGAAGACATTAGACACCACTAGAAAAGGTCATTGCTGTATATGAGGGTAGGCATAGAATATTTTAAGATACATTGTGTAGTCCATGATGAGATGAGAGTTGACGTCATTCGCTTGTCTTATTGTCTCTTAAAGTTTTACAATTTTAGCTGCTTAACTGTAAACTCACTTTTTTAATTTACAAGAAAGAGGGGGGGGGGGAATATCTACAAAAGAAAAAAAGATAATCAGGAGAAAACAATTACGTCTGAATCAGCTGATCCAAACCTATCCCAAATGGCTCACAAATCTCCCAATATCACAAAAGCCTGGGATTTCAAGTATGGTACTACATTCCCATTTTATCAGAACTTCTTCAGACACAAATTCTGTTAGAATTCCTCATTATGAGCTAGCTAGGAGTTGGAATGTGATTTCATCAGCCTGCTATACTTCAGTTTCAGAGCCCATTCAGCAGAGAGTTAGAGACTGTATAATGCCAATTTCCTGTCTCTTAGCCCTTTAAGGGCCACTAACGCAGTAAATAGTAATGCATCATGCCCATTGGTCGGCAAGATGCATGAATGCAGCCCGCCGACTAACTTTCCAGGACTGCATTCATGCATCATGCCGACCGTATGGGATTGATATATACTCCCGGCGGGGCGGGATAATGCACCCATCAGGATACCTTATTTGTTGTTCCGGGCCTTCACCTCTTTGCAGATGGTGTAAATGTAAAGTAACATTATCCGCATCTAGCGAGACGCAGGTGAATTCATGACGTGCATTATGTTAGTGAGAACTGGCATCATACAATCTACAGCTAGTGTAGAGGTAGACCATTCACGTCTGTGGTAGCAGCACCATTTGGTGATTGGGTTTTAAGGTCTAGGCACGTGCACATTAGTCGATGCGGGTATTTTGAGTTCATACAAGAATGAATATTGATGCATACAACACAAAGGTGCCTTGGTGGGAATCAGATATGATATCTCCTTTGTAAGGAAACTGTCAGCATTAACTTATTCCACATTCATGATAAAACACATTTGTAGATTCAGAATGGTAACTGGAGAAGTGATGTGAGTATTTGACAGAACCTACATCCCTGGTGTCGACGCCAATGATGTTAAGGTAGGCACTGAAATACCTCCACTGTGTGAGTCTGCTGCAGGAGAGGGTTGAAACTGTGATAAAGCTGAAACTGGGTAGTGTTAAACTCTCCTTTCTTTGCAAGCTTATTCTGAAGCTATTTACTAGAGGATCTTTACTTACAAGGGCTCATTTTAACAGGCTTGGCTAGACCTTTAAAATGATTATTTTTTGTACAAGGTTGAATGCAGGGAATTTTGCCTTTGACCCCATCAAAGTTCAACTAAAAGTTTAGAACCATTTTATTATGAGAAGATCATTGAGCACCTAAAAATAAATGGTTCCCACCTGTTCTATGGTTAAAAATGATCTAGAAAATGTTTTCATTTTCTTTTTCTAAGGGGCTGCAGTATGTTTGACAGACCCTGCAAACTTTTTGGGCGAGATTATCTCTGGACACTTATCCCAACCTCCCCAATGTTGGGCACTTACCTATCAATTAAGACCTTATTGTATGTATTTTATATGGTGGGAAATTGATAACTATGATAAAAATAAGTAGTTTTATTTTTTAGATGAAGTTATTATGTCAATTTAAATAGAAGTTATGATCATTCAAACGTCCTGAGTCAAGGACGATATTCTGCCGTGGTTCTATCAGAGCGCACAGTTCAAGGGAAAAGATGACATAAAAAATTTGCTTTTACATTGTTTGATTATGATAAAATGTATCATTATTTAAATTCTTGAGGGTATATCTTACTTATCTGAAAAGAAAATTGCCCAAAATAATCATTTTAGTGATCTAGTATACCTTAGATTCATCTTGCTTGATCACAAAATTAGATTCAAATTGAACTCTTAACTATGGCAGAAATCTGGGTCTGATTTGGTACATTTGACCGGTCGTAATTCCACTTAAAATTGACATAGAGACTTCATTTAAAAAGCAAATCCACTTCTTTTCTCAAGATCCATCCATTGATCATTAGATAGGTTTAATGGGATAAAGTCTTGAAATATTAGGTAAGTGCCTAGTTAAGGGTACTCAATACACTGAATGTCGATGAAAACCATTTTTTTCACAGCCCATCAAAAGCCCATCTTTTTCCCATTGCAACATGTCTGTCGCTTATTAGATTTGAAAAGAGTTACTAAGATATCCTTGTCAAAAGGTACATTTAAGTATAGTCAAAGTATAGTATGTATATGTACCACAATCTATGATTTATACCTTTACATCACTTATTAGGGGTACTTGCTTGTAACAGTTGTCGGACTTCCCTAGCCCATTTCATGGGGTCTACTCCTATCCCCTTGAATGTGTGTGGTGCACACATGTGCGGGTACAGACACATTCCTCTGTGAAATTATGTAATGTAGTTCTCGCCATGAATATGACCTTAGTTGTCGAAATGGCGTTAAACATCTATTACTCACTCACTTGTAACAGTTGTTGTGATACGGTCAAAGAATCGATAACTTGTACCTGAGGCCCTATGACTAATAGAGTTGAAATTGTTTTGAAAAAAATGTGCCAAAGCAAATGAATGTACCGTAATCTCCCGCGTAGAAGGCGCAGCTCGCGTAGAAGGCGCACCCCCAACTCAGAGAAGGCCTTTTCACGTAGAAGGCGCACGTACCTCCTCTGGATCGATTTCTGGAAAAACCCGCGTATAAGGCGCCCCCCCCAACTCACAGGGGGGCTGTTTCGCGTAGAAGGCGCCCCCCCTCCCCACCCCCCTATATGAGTTCAAGCTGTCATCACCACACGGTCGGCGTAAAAAAAACGGCGAGCAAATCTACAGCGATCGGTCTGCCACGGTGCTGGCTATATGAGTTCAAGCTGTCATCGGCACACGGTCGGCGTCAAACCCGCCGAGCGCCCGTCGACACCTCCCGGTCTGCCGCGCTGCTCGTGTTATGAGTTCAAGCTGTCATCGGCACACGGTCGGCGTAAAAAAACGGCAAGCAAATCTACAGCGATCGGTCTGCCGCGGTGCTGGCTATATGAGTTCAAGCTGTCATTGGCACACGTTCGGCGTGAAAAAAACGGCGAGCAAATCTACAGCGACCGGGCTGCCGCGCTTGGCGCTATGAGTTCAAGCTGTCAGCGGCGCATTTTCCCAAATGAGATGTTGGAAAAACCCGCGTATAAGGCGCACCCCAAACTCAAGGCAATTTACCTCCCGCGTATAAGACCCATGAACGATCTGATTCGCGTATAAGACGCGCCTTCTACGCGAGAGATTACGGTAGATGTAACCACCCAAAGTGCAGCACTTTTATATAATACATGGGACTCGTACCAGTACAAAATGACAGTTATACCACAAGGACCCTCTTGTAGCTGTGAAACAAATCCACAAAGATTCAATCCAGGCTTGCCTTTCCTTGCCTCCAACAAAATCAGCAGTAAGTGATATTGAAGGGCAGTATTTACCTACTCTGGCTTAGCTTTACTTCTCAGAACTGACGGTGTGGTTTATACCGACTAAATTGGATGAACATATCCACATTATGTAGGGCTGGATTAGGCTATTTGTGTGTCATAGGACACCTGGTGGATCAGTTTGGCTTTATGTTGTTTGTACCATTCAAATCTGAGAAGAATTTATGATATGTTTAAAAAATGTAGCAGTAATATCACTTTTTTTTTCATCAAATCTATAAAGGTCCAAGCTCAGCCCTATTACTCTTTGTGTAAGTTGGCTTCTAGTTTCAGTCTGAATTCATTTGTTACAAATGATGAAAAGGGAACTCTTGCAACCAGACATGGCCTTGTAAAGGTCAAATTGAATTTTTATAGTAAAATTGCACCTAGATAATGCACTTGTTGAACACATCAGTATAACACCTCCCTACCCCCTCTAGTCACCAAACAAAACTAAGTCTTGCTTTCAATATTAAGGCGACAACAATGAAGAATGTGATCATTAGATCTAATTAAAGTTCTCCTTCATCAATATCGTTGGCCTTTGATCATTAAAGGCGGATAATCCTAAATAGCCTTAAGAGAATGTACTCGTGACCATTTCCAACATGCTCCAGCCTGAAACTCTTCAAACTACTTATCACTGTTATTTTCTACTCTCTTTATCTCTTACAAGTCCAGGGTAAGCCAGGCTCGAACAATCCAGCCCAAAATACTACAGGCTGGAGTCAGACCTTAACTTGAGATTTGCGCCAGGTTGGTACAAATTTATGTATTGCACACTATAAAGCCAGGACAAGGCCCACTATACATTCCACTTCAATCAGACTCTTATCTAGATAAAAAAAAAAAGGGGCATTAAAACAGTTAACTGAAATACACATCCAGTGAAATGTAGCTCTAGGTGATCCCAGGTTATAGTCGCTGGGATCACCTAGAGCTACACAAATTCAATGTATATTCTAAAGGTGAGGTAAACTTAAAGAGGATTCTTGTAAGATGCATGGTTCCAAATCTATTTAAAGATAACATTCTCATACCACCCTGAGTAACAATATACACGGAATAATCAATCCTTCCTGGTGGATAATCTTGAATCACACATGCTGGCATTTGAATGGATGTATAGAGCCTGGTGAAAACAACTGTAAATTCGAATAACAGAAAATCAAAGAAAACGTGAGGTGGGATTAGCCACCATGCTCCCCAGATTAATCCAGGCTAGCGCCAATTGTCTGCTCCTCCCTAAAAGGAGTCACACTGATCAATACGAAAAAGATTACCCACAGGACTTTTCAAACTGAACTGGTATTTCAACTGGGAATGGTATCACAAAAATGTGGCACACTTGTAACGTGTGGGCATCCACTATATTTATGTACCGTAATAAAATTGAATTTGATACAATTTTTTTCCTTTAGGCAGAGAGATTGATAGAAAGATGGGAGGGGGCTTGCTTACAAATATAGTTTTCGGTGATTGCCTGGTTGCCTGGAAGTCAAGTTAATGCCTTTGTATTTACTTTCTATTGTTTGGTCAATAACAAAAAGAGAACTTTAATGTCACTACAGCTAAATATAGAACACTTCTTCTCCAGGCATGAGTCAGCAAGATTTATCTCTTGTCTTAATGCTGATTGCCTAAGTGGTAGGACACTGCTGTATTTCTTATTTAAGACTGCTATAGATTTAATTCAAAGTAAACTTGCTGTGTCTTCTTGTCACTTACTGGTATGTTAAGTAGGAGCTAACCTTCAAATAAATTGACTGCCATCATTAACTATAGGTACAGTCTAAAAGGAGTGTAGGATCGAATTTACTATAAACTTACTTTGCGATATTTGTAAAAGCATTACTCGCCTAAAACCCTGCGTATAAGCCGCACCCTTCACTTTGGAATAAGCCTTAAGCCGAATCTCAGGTCTGAAAAGGTCCCAATGCCATTTCTTTGCTATATATTATATTGTATCTATGGAAAGCCCCGCGTATAAACCGCACCTTACTTCCTGCAGACCCTATAAACCGCAGTGGATCCCTATAATGTTCTTAAAACGAGGCAACATATATGCAGGGTTTTACAGTAAATAAACGTTCAACAATTACATCACTGCGTATCTTCTTTTGGGGGTGGAAACCCATAATGAAGCTAAAAGGCCCATAAATAGTGACGCTGTTGTTGAACGTTCCCCAGGAAGTTAAGCCACTTGTGATGAAATGATCAGAGCTTTACTTATCTTTGATATGCTGTGGTTTGATATTTTCATATAGTAATATCTTACCGTTGCTAACTGAATAGATAGCACCTTGTCCTTGAAAGAATTGAAGATTTTAAACCCCACTCGTTCGTCACAAGTTAGTCTCACAAGTAGGCTCTAAAGGTAATGGCTGAGCGCACAAAGGTTTCTTTATGCAATAATCGATAGCTGCTCATTATTTTAGAATTTCAATTTGGCAAGGAACAGCAGAGAGATCACATCGCCTCATCACTCTACAAAGCACTCAATGCAACTGTCATTTATTTTATATTTTATGAACGACAGTTAGAAATTCTTCACTACTTAGAGCAAAAGGTTTGATAGTGAAGGGGAGTAGGAAACAGAGGGGTTGATTGATAGAATGATGGACAGGCAGAGGGATTGACAGAATGATCGGCAGACAGGGATTGAAAGAATGATCGACAAAGAGATTGATAGAATGATGGACAGGCAGAGGGATTGATAGAATGGACAGACAAAGGGATGGATAGAATGATCGACAGGCAGAGGGGTTGATAGAATGGACAGACAAAGGGATGGATAGACTGATCGACAGACAAAACAGAGGCGCAGGAAACAAATCTTCATTGGGGGGGGGGGGGCCCAGTAGGGGCACCCACCTTGACCACCTTGAATTGTTGGTTCAAGCGCAATGACGTCCCTATCCCATTGCCACATTAATCTAATTTGAGATGCAAAGTTTTAGCTTTTTGTTCAATTTATTATGAATATTGGGGGGGGGGGGGCAGACATACTCAGGCCCCACCTCCTTTATGATTGGGAGCAAAAGGATTGATAGAATGAGGGACAGGCAGAGGGATTGATGGAATGATGGACTGACAGAGGGATTGATAGAATGATGGACAGACAGAGGGATTGATAGAATGATGGACAGGCAGGGAGATTAATAGAAAGATGGACAGGCTGAGATATTGATAGAATGATAGACATACAGAGAGATTGATAGAATGATGAACAGACAGAGGGATCGAATGATGAACAGACAGAGGGATCGATAGAATGATGAGGCAGAGGGACTGGTAGAATGGTGGACAGGCAGAGGGACTGGTAGAATGGTGGACAGGCAGAGGGATTGGTAGAATGGTGGACAGGCAGAGGGATTGGTAGAATGGTGGACAACTAGACAAATTCCAGGATCGATATATAGATGGGCGGAGGGAAGGCTTAACAGTAAGGATGAAGAAATAGAATGATTGATAGAAGGATAGACAGGCTGAAAAATCTACAGAACGATAGAGAGAATATTTTAAGAGGAATAGAAAACCCAGAAAGATAAACAGACAGAAGAATAGACAGATTTGAGAATGAATTTAAGGATGGACAGAGATATGGACTGATAGAATAGATGAGACAGATGGATAATGACACAGAAGGGACAGAAGGAGAAAGAGACAGACGAGCCTACAGAGACAATAGAAAAAGGGATTGAAAGAGAGAAGACTGGACAGATCAAAAGACACAAGGATCAACGGATGTAAGAACAAACAGAGAGAAAGAAGTGGGGATAAAGTCATATAAGAACCGCTGTAACTCGCCATTAGACTTCAACAAAAGCCTTTAAAGGTCAATGACCAGGCCGTGTAATACCCCCCCCCCCGTGTAATAAGACACTGTAATGCTTTCTCTATGAGATTCCGGTATCTCAAAACGCGTTTACCATGAGATAAAGTTGAAATCCTCCAACTTCATCTCCCAACACATCACATTTTGTGCACTTCCAATTCTTCAAAAAGAAGCATAATATGCTACTGGACATCGCAGATCAAATTTTAAAATGCAAGCAATTTACACGATAGTAATTGAAGGGGCTAACAAATTGCAGGGGTGAGAGAGTATTCTGAAGAAGAAGAAAAAAAACAACTAGGAAAGGTCAAAATGGAGGTCCTCTACAGGTATTATTAGATACAGGGAAATCTTGGGGGAAAACTGAATTTGTTGGGAGAAAATACTCAAGGGGAATACAGGAATAAACCAATTTAGCACCTTTGCTTCACCTATCCCCTTCCTCATCTCACCTATGACAGCACTTTTCTACTCCCTTACTTTACATGCCTGTCCGGTCTACCACCCACCCTCAACCCTCCACCCGTAACACCTCTGTCCGCGCTCTCTGCGCCTGGCACGCCTAACACTGTCCAGCCCCAGTCCACATTGATTAAACACAAGTATTCCATTTCTCCCATCCCCAGCATTTCCTTTCCCATCTCGATGAAGAGACCCCACTGCCAGAACCATTTCATTTCGAAAGAAAACTGTTAAATTTCAGCTTCTAATCTTGAAATATTCATCATCAAATATACAAAAGAAAGTTAGGAAAATGTTATTTCAAATTCAACCCCCTCCCCGGACCAACTTGGTGTTTGGGGCTATCAATTTCTAGAGTGGATATGAGCTAAGGTGCAAATGCAGATACAAACTTATTTAAAAGAGTGACCATTGCTAAACAATGTAGGAGAGACGCTACCTGCTATAAAGTAATTCTATATTTAGCTCACTAATCACAGCCAGTACTAAAAAGTTACTGTCTGCTCAGAGTGAAGTCTTTGAAGGATCACCCATAAAGACATCTTTTCATCTATAACTCAGAATCTAAAAGGTCCTTGCCCAAATCTAAGAAGCATGTTGGCTGGAAAATCCTGTGGAGCGGCCCATGTCGACATGGTCTACTGTCCGGCGATCCTGAATCCAATGCAGCATAACGTGTCAAACAATATTATTCACAATTGATTCACATTGATTTTTAAAGTAAATAAAATATAAGCCTGCCTCAAATACAGGCCTATCCCATTTATAAGCCTGGTCAAAATCCCATTTGAAACCAGTATAAGCCCGGGCTTATAATCAGAGAAATGTGGTACCCTCAATACTTGTATCTCTGCCATAGCCTTACAGAATTCCAAGGGTAAATGGGTATAGGGGAAAAAAAACTCCAGTATATAATTTTATGTGGCTCTTTTGCATATCGAGGTAGGAGAGCAGACTAAACATAAGATCACATGTTTATTTTAATGTCTGCTCTTGTTTACAGGTCTCAGTTTCAAATAATTAGCCGGAAACACCAAAATTGGGTTTGAATCAGTCTCCTTTGGGTGAAGTCATTCCATAAAATCTCACAAGGCTTAATGGGATTTATTCGTGTTCTTATTACTGCTTATTGTCTCTACATCAGAGATGTCAGTTCGATATTTGGCGAAACTGAAAATTATTTTGGGGCACTTCAAAAGGAGGGTTATACCCTAATCAGAGTGACAAATACCTTCAAAATTAATCACTTAGGGTTGGGTGTATCTTTAGGAAATATCAGAATTATAAATATTCATTTAAAAAAAAATCTTATTATTTCTGTAGTAAAATATCACCTTTGAACCTCTGAAATCAGAGAAAATCTGAAACTCTGACATCTCTGCTACATATCACGTTTATTGCTGGTACATCACTTACTTTCCATTGATCATTAAGGGAAGAACAGTTCTTCAAAATGCTACACCCTTTTGTTGGCAAGTTGCCATGCAGCACTAGTGAGTAACTCGCCATTGCTGCATTGATGCATCATGCCAATGCCATGCATGGCTTAGATTCCCAAATGATCAACATGATGCAAAAATGCAGTAACGCTGCAATGGTGTATCATGACGACAATGGAACACCATGGCCTAACAGGGGCGTAGACAAGGGGGGGGGGCTGGGCCCCCCTAATCATAAAGGAGGTGGGGCCTGAGTATATCTGCCCCTCCCCCCAAATTTGCCAGGAATTCATAATGAATCGAACAAGAGCTAAACTTTGCATCTCAAATATGATTGATATGGTTATGGGATAGGGAAAATAGGGGTCTGGGCCTCTAATCAGATCTAAATTTCACGAAAAATTACTTTTCTATACAAATTTTATATACCGTAATCTCCCGCGTAGAAGGCGCGTCTTATACGCGATTCAGATCGTGGGTGGGTCTTATACACAGGAGGGAGATTGCCTTGAGTTTGGGGTGCGCCTTATCTTACAAAATTCAGCCTTTATGGGTGCGCCTTCTATGTGAAGCAGCCTTCTCTGAGTTGGGGGTGCGCCTTCTACGCTGGAGATTACGGTAGGTATGTATAGGCGCTATTGCGCATGAGCCGACAATTCAAGGTGGTCGATGTGGGGCCCCCACTGGGCCCCTCCCCATGAAGATTTGCTTCCTATGCCTCTGGGCCTAAGACCATCCTTAACAAGCAAGAAAACACTCGGAGCCCCATATATCAGATAGTTGCCTCCCAGAGTGGTTCCAGGGGAACAGTTAGACACCACCAACTGACGACAGCGCCCTCCCACGAACACATCTAGTCACCAATAGCTGGCCCTCCAAACGGACAGAAAGTGAGAATAAATCTTCACCAAGGCACAATATGTTAACCCATTAAGGGATGCTATAAATGCAGGACTGTATCATGCCCATTGGTCGGCATCAGGCACCAATGAAGTACTGACGAGCAGCACTTCATTGGAGCCTCATGCCGACCCCTAATAGTTATATCAGCTCAAAAGGGTCAACATGGTCAGTTCATCGCCAGTGCTGCAAGTAAGCATCATGACGAGCAATGGGCATGATGCTTTGTCGGACTATCGGCCTTAAAAGGGTTAAGGACCTACTCAGAATCCTTCTTTTTTTTCTTCTTTTTTTGTGTGCATTGATCGTCAAAACCCCAGCTGGCTGTGAGGTAGAGATACGGCACAAGTTAAGTCTCACTCGGCAGTAAATATGAGTAATAGCAGGGGCTGCAATCTCACCACCACCCACCTCCTCCTGGGTTGGGGCCGCCAACCAGGGAAGCAGACCTGTCCAATTATAATGCGGTATTACTGCCTGTAGCGCAGTTAGAGAACCAGTATTGGAGTCTGTTATAACTAGTTGTGATGAGGAGAGTTGGTGATGAATTAGTTTAACTGCTTGTCTATGACTGCCAATCTGACTGCTCCACTGCTGCCTCATTTTTCATAGCTGATCAAGTCTCCCTGTCCTCCCTGTTCCATATCTCGTTATGGCTCTCTCTCTCTCTCTCTCTCTCTCTCTCTCTCTCTCTCTCTCTCTCTGTCTCTCTCTGTCTCTCTCTGTCTCTCTCTGTCTCTCTCTGTCTCTCTCTGTCTCTCTCTGTCTCTGTCTCTGTCTCTGTCTCTGTCTCTGTCTCTCTCTCTCTCTCTCTCTCTCTCTCTCTCTCTCTCTCTCTCTCTCTCTCTCTCTCTCATTCATTCCCTCCTTTTCTGCGTTTCACTGCCTGGCTCTTCATGCACGTGTTAATGCATCTCTCTCCCCCCTTGTGCTCCTTCTTGATAATAATATGACCACTCCATAACACTTTTTTTAATGAATCAGATCTACGATATGCCTGGTTATAATCAGTACCTTCCTTGTTTACCACTGAGTGTGTCTGTATGGGTAGACCTAAGCCCTTCATGTAGAAGTAAGCTCCTAGACTGTCGGTCTTCCAGCTGCTATGATTTATCAATATTTGGCACACAGGTGTATAGCACACGGCGAGCCATTCATAAGGCCACGGCAATATAACCCTACCTAGGAGACTGAGTAAGCCAAATCCTAGGGTCATAAGCGGCCTAACTAACACTGTAGTGCTAATATAAATTGGGGCTGTTTGAAGGCAATGCATAGGTTAAGTTTGATGAGAAAAAAAATATAGCGCTAAATGAAGTGAGTGAGTAATAGATGTTTAACGCCATTTCGACAGCAAAGGTCATATTCATGGCGAGAACTAAATTACACAATTTCACAGAGGAATGTGTCAGTGCCCGCACATACGTGCACCACACACATCCTGAGGAGATAGGAAAGAGGAGAAATAGACCCTTTTAAGTGGGCTAGGGAGGCCCGGCTAAACGAAGTATACCAACTGGTATTGGCATAGTCAGTGCGCTGAGTGCTTATGGTTGATGTCTTTCAAATACTCTCACGAAATTTATTTCCTAATTTATTAGGAAAGTGCAGATAATATCTACCGGTAGTCGAAATAAGTACCTCAACTTGAATACTACATGTACAGCCAAACTTGGGTACAAAAAGAAAGCCCTATCTTTTGGTCTAAAATCGACATTCCTAATAGCCAAGTTTAACTTGTACCACATAGAAAGAGTAGAAAATGTGCACCCCAAATGTGCTTGTTACAACCATTGTTGGTCATAAAATTTGATCACCATAACTAAGGTCCATTATATAATAATTAAATCTCAGCACATTCTCAAATTGGTCACACAGCTTATGGAAACAGATATCTATTTGTCAGCCTTTGTATCTAAGTTTCCGAATGGCGGAGGGTAAATCGGGCTTAGCACCAAGGACAGCGACCATGGCTCTATTCCTAGACGTTATAATCAATATGGTGGGCATAGGAGTATGACGCTCAATAATAATGTAAAGAACAAGGGAATTATTTATCAACATGGAAGAAAGCACTTTAGATGAGTGTGTAAGGAATATATTGATAGAGCTTGTTTGTGTGAATGATAGGATATGAAGGGGTTGGCTGATGGATCAGAATTCTTCATACCACAATGTCAGTGCTAAGCAGTCAACTGAGACTTACTTAAAAAGAGTTTCTTATTAACCGGTATGAAGGTTATTCTGATCTGGATGAACCTCATTATCTGGTTACCCTTGCCTTAAGTACCCGGTAATCATCAGGTAGACATTGCCAATTGGCACTGAGTCAACATCCAATAATTTCTGTTAAATCTCCATTCATGACGACTTCCTTGGCAGATGATGTTAGGAATATACCGAGGTAGCGGATTGTCCAATGGCCGCGGCCATTGCCGGAGCTTGTTACCAATGTGTTCTACTGATAAGAGCTATCGGATGGCAACCTACTACCCCCGAGAGGCCCGGAGTGAATAGTTCAGATCATCTCAATTGCTGATGATAAAACCAGCTAAGTCAGTATATGGTCCAATCGCCTAGAGTTCGGTTGGTATATTTTCAGGACAGTCACGTAGGATCTTAGGTATTGCTGATAATCATCTTGCTGATCTACGAAGTGATAATTTGTTGCGCCATTGATTACCCTCCACAAAATGTCAGTTACCTTTAGTAACCTCTCCTTACTAACTCTTCTCTTATCATGAAGTTGAAACATATTAAGAAATCACAATGTTTCATGAGGCTCACGCAATGTGGAGAATTGACTAAGATTTTATTCAATAACATTTCACATATGACATTCAAGAGGTCGAAGATTTCCTCCCAATGAAATAATGATATTGGTCAACCCGTGCTCATATTTACATGAGCAAGAAATATCCAATTACCGGGTACTGTAAGAAATTGTGAGTGAGTGAGTAATAGATGTTTAACGCCATTTCAACAGCTAAGGTCATATTCATGGCGAGACCGACATTAAACAATTACACAGAGGAATGTGTCAGTGTCCACGCATATGTGCACCACACACATCCTGAGGGGATAGCAAAGAGGAGATATAGACCCTTTTAAGTGGGCTATGGAAAGCCCCGACTGTAAGAACTAAAAGTTGTACCAAAAACATAACATACCTTCTGTTGGTACCAAGAGAGGGCTCTGTCAAGGCGAAGCATGGTTCTGTCTGTCGCGAAGGATTAATGCTAAATTCAGTATTGTCTACGTAATGAAGATTTTCCTCCAATACACTATCAGTCAGCAGCATTGAGTGCAAGGCGGGGATCAGCAGGCAGATTCAACAGTCAAAATCAAGTCACTTTTTCTATCAGCAAGTTGGCCCAATCGACATTTTCACCTGTTTTCGACCTCTGCGCGTGGGTGAGTAAGGACGGTTATTATCCGTCACCTGTTTTGTTTGGGCAGTCTGGTGGGAAGTCCATCTTTATCTGAACCTTGGGAAAACACTGGAACGAAAACACAGAAAATGGGATTACTATTGAGGAAGCATTAATATAAGGACGAAACTGACAACAGGTACTTGCCCTTCGTTGTACCTGTATTGAATGGAATGATCTGAGGCCTATAAAAAAGAAATTGGGCGTTTCTGGTAAGATGATGAAACATATTAGCCTAGGTAGGGTAGGACAGATTTTTTTTTCAATACTTAAAAAAGGTTGAGCGACTGGGGATTGGACGCGTAGCCATGACACATTGGTAACTAATGACTCAATAATGTTATTTCTTCAGAATTGAGGAAAATAGGGTTAGGGCTGGCACTGTTTTGCTAGGTAGGTTTTAGGAATCAGGAACTGGAAAATCCCTGAAATGGGGGGAAACCCCAATTAACTTCCATTTAATATGCACGTTCCCGAGCTTCCTTTGACTTTTAGGCCATAACTATCGAGGTTCACTTGCCGTCAGTGACTTATCTTAGGCGTTTGTTGTTTTTTATTCGTTTTCTTTTTTGTACTTCTACAATTGCGAGTGGATTTTAATGTGATTTTTTAATCTGATAGCTGATATCCTGATAATCGTCTTAGGCTACCTTCAGCATAACGTCCTAATATGATACCAGTATTGAATACATGTATGGACTCATTTCCTTGTCACCTTAGTAATGAGGAAGTCTTGATCTTTTATCTAAACACGGTTTCTAAAGAGCCCACTCCCCAATAAAGGGCTGAAAGCCTGGAACATGTTCGTTCACTACCGGTACATAGTACATTCTCCACTCTAGTAAAGCTCAGTGACTAAGTACTTCGGCAATTCTCTCCCCCCGACACTGGATTGAAAATGGGGGCCACCCATAAAGTGTCATACATTCGCGAACACCCTCTAGAAATTCATGTGATTCATGGGACAAATAACATGGATATGTGGCATGTCAGTATGTGCTTAGTTCTGCTATACAGATTAATTATTAGTGCACGAACAGTGCCTTAACATCAACAGTGCCCCCCTCCCCAAAAAAAAAACAAAAAAAACATACTCACAAAGAGTCCTGTCTCACGAGAGGCTTATCACAGACACTCAGTCTACTCCCTCTTTGTGCAGTTCGGAAATCCCACAATATAGTGGCCCTAGACCCCTAAAATCGTCAGAGTGGCATGACCAATTCAACATGGGCGCATGGGCTTTTCTTGAAATCAACATGGTATATGGTCACACTCGTGACATATGGCATAGAGCATTTCTTAAATTAGACATGTGACAACTTTAATAATGACTGAGGATAGCTCACAACTAACCTTCATTTCTTAGTCAACCTATACCCTAAGGAACAAATTTAACAGTCTACCTCACGCAAACATCTACCTATCGCTCATGCTATATATCCTTGAGGTTACCTATCCTTCAGGCTGCCTATCCTTCATGGTATATAGCCCTCAGTTTTTTAATTTGTCAAGTGGGATAGCATGAATGATATGCAGCATGAAGGATAGGAAGAGGGTTGTCACCGTTGTCGACCCCTTTCTGGGGGTCTCCGATACCCTGTACACCAGTTTTTGAGATTTATCTTTCCGTTTGCGCCATGCAACATGGCGCACGTCTCCTGAATTTATTACTGAACCAATTTAGTTCAAATTTGTTTCCAATATACTTTAACATAATCTTTATACAGAGGCTAACTTTATTTCTTGGTGGAATAAGATTAACCTCTCCTAAATTCAATTTTAAAAAGTGTTGTCGCTGAGGAACGTATCATAACAAAGATGGCGGCTGCGGAAATGCATGGCTTCACTCGGCAAAATTTTATGTAGTGTAGCTCCTAAAATATGAGGAATTTTGTTTTAAATTTTTTGCATATTGCTAGAGATGACTGTAAAGAATAATGCCCTGGCTTGGTTACAGTGGAAGTTTTCTCTAAGTATGCCAGCTAAGCACATGTAAATAAAGCATTTTCAACTTCCGGTTGCATCCACTGACTCTCTCAGAACCTGGCCCCATGGAGCAGCCCAACTAACAACAAGTACCGGTATGTGAGTTGGGCGCCGATCCAACTAGAAGAGGGGAGCTATCCCAGCTGATCAAGCTGTGATAAGTAGGAAAGCTATAAAGTGAGCTTGAGGGATATGTATTGAAGAGGATGGGTAGCAAGAAGGATAGGTAATAAACAGTTTAAGAGATGGGCACAGAGGGTACCTTGTAAGGTGAGCATATTCAAAAGATACATTGGTGCTAGGTAATATCACAGATGTGCCAGTCAAATATAAGGGATGTGCAGAGTTGGGGGATAGTCACCATGAGGGATAGGTAAAGTGAATGATAGGTAGATTGAGAATAGGTAGGCTAATGGTAAGAATGTACAGAGAAAATTAGGTACAAAGGTGAGGGGTAAACTTTAATCCTTTAAGCATATGAGGGAAAACCTAATTAAACTCTAGATGTTTCAGGGGATAGGCAGTATGAGTGATAGGCAGACTAAGGGATAGGCAGTATGTGGGAGAGGCAGAGCCATATGCAGGCAGAGTACTTGTCAGGTTGGGATAGGCAAACATTGGGATATGTAGATTGAGGTACTGACTTTGATTAGCATACCGTATTGCATCTATAAAAAGTTCCAATCATTTTCAATATAACTTTTTTACATTTTTAAAATATTCTCATCATCAAACCTTATTTTGTTTTTGAGGTACCTTTGGCCAAATTTTGAGAATCAAGACCACATATTTTGGATTCAGCAGGATATTTTGGTACTATAGGTGGCCCCTTATTTATATTTGATATCACTCTGATAAAGATTCCTGACATCTCCATAAACCCCCTTACCTTACATAGGACTCAGTACTGAACACAAAAGGTAGCCTACTTTTAAGGGGAGGGGGGGGGGTAGAGGGGGTGGCTTGCACTATAGGACTCTATGGATAGGCCGAAATACCTGCCTGCTCACAGGCAGGATCCAAGATGTATACAAGCCTATAGTGGCACAAACACATGGCTAGTCTGAACTAAGTACTCACTTTCAGTTCCTGGAAATTGTCCCTCCTATTCACAAACATTTAGTTTTCATGTACATCAGCTTATATTGACTGAAACATGAGATATATCCAATAAATCTGACATGTTTATCTTGAGCTTAGATATCACTACCTCAATGGCCTCCATATTGTCAACATGATGTGGTGCTACCTGGTGTAAGATTGCTATTGAAACATAGGGCTAACCAACCAAGAATAGTGTAGTCTTTTTGGCACTAGGTGGCTACACCTGGCTTCAAGATGGCTGACAATGATTTGGAGTTAGGGAGGGAGATTTGAAAATCACCTGGATTATTAATTATTACAAGTATTTCAAGTGCTTTGTGTATTGTGAATCTTTGGATATATATTGAGGGAAGTGTTGGTGGAAACATTGGACCTGACAGTAAGTACTTCTGTGAGAACTGGGCACTCAGCCAATCTGGCAGACCAAACAGACTACAACAGACACACTTGGTCTCTGAGGTTCCCTCAGAGCATCTACGGAGTATCTATGGAGTAACATATCCTAGGGAACCTATACTTAGTCTACCGGTATTCTTGATATCAGCCCCATGCACTTATGCAGGTCCCGGTTAGCTGGGCAGGCTGGGTACGGTGAAATCACCAAACGCCCGGACCAAACGTCACGAATATAAAAGGAATTGGCGGGATCGGCATTTGATTGATATTGATCAACATATGCGAAATTGTGTATGGTGTGAAATAGAGTAATAATTTCCATTCGTTTTGCAGAAAGATCTGCTGTGGAGAGGAGAATGGTATCAGGAGAATTGGGAAGATCGATAAACAACAACGACATCATGATCATTCAAGAACATCAACAAAAACAAATTCGAACGGAGCGTACAGAAAAGTAAGGGATACATTCACAGTCGATACGGAAACAATAGTCAGTCTAGGGAGATATCAGCTTCATGAGGAATAAAGGATAGGGTCCGCAGTAGGAGTATACAGAAATAATCAATGCAATCGGGTAAGTATTTGCAAACAATGTAAAATACTGACACCGTGTCCAACCTGAGGTTGTCTTCTACCACCATTTTGCTGCTGGAGCTGAGATCGTGACGTCACAATCCAGGTTCTCGCCTCTTCAGGCGCAGCAGAGATTTCCACAACAAACGCACGTGTTTAGCACGTGAGGGGGCGTGGTCGATTCCTCGCCTGTTGCGAAAGTGGGTACACTGAATTGTGTGAAAGGAAAGAGTTATGATCTATAGCCTTTTAGGGCCCCAGACGGGTAAAATCGACAAGGGGACAAGTCCATTTCTTAAAATCGACAAGGGACATAGAGCTGGGTGACAAGGGACAAGACTCTTGACTGTCAAGACCACTTTCAGTAAGTTTCACAACAGTCGCCAACATGATCTCACTCACTGCGTGAGTATGTGCCACCCCTCACAAAGCATGGTGACTTATTTTCAATTTTTTTTTCTCGACAGCCAGATTGAATACCACCTTGGTCAATTTTTATACAAAAATAACTGGCTGAATATGTGCCCTTGGCAGCTTGAAGCCAAATTTATCTTGGGGAACTCCCAACCTTGATTTGACTTCCTGGTGCCAACTCCACAAACTGTGTGAAATTTTTGACAAGGGGACAAGACCCCTTCTTAAAATCGACAAGGGGACAAGACCACTCCTTAAAATCTACAAGGGGACAAGAGCCATTTCTTAAAATCGACAAGTGACTTGAGACCCCCTGTCTAGGGCCCTCCATTTGGCATAGGGATTGGCTCACTAAAGGACACTCCACCAGTCCACGGCATAGGGCGACTATCATAGGCATATAAGGGAGTGGCCCGGGGGAGTGGTCATTATTTATCAACAATGGGGGGAGGTGGTGGCATCAAGAAGCTTAGATACTATAGGAGGAGTCACTGAGAGCATAGTCTATGGGTAGAGTGTGACAGGCCACCCCCCTCTACGCCCCCCCCCATCAAACTAGGTGCCCCTGTGTCTTCATTATTGATTTCTATAGAGGATTAGATGGTTTATGGAGCTGTGGTATTCCTTTATCAGGTTGATACTAAAAGGAAAGAAGGAACCACCTAGACCAGAAAATCCTGATGAATCCAAATTTTCTGATCATGATTCTCAGAAATTGACTAAAAGTACCCGAAAATGAGGTTTGATGAAGAAAATATTTGAAAGATGTACAAAAATAATATTCAAAATGATGAGAAGTCTTTATAGACATGTAGAGGTACGTTGATACATAACCATAGTGTTGGGTACCGTCTGGCGTGGCGGGTGAGTCGAGTCGTCGGATGTTCCTCAGGTTCCGGATAGGTGGCAGCACCGATCCGGGTCTGTGGGGACATCTGACAGCGAACACCTAGGTCCTTATATAAAGGCCAGGGCTCAGCCGCTACGTCAGAGGCCCTCCTGGCCTCTGAACATGTAATACCTATTTTTCTATTCGCTGCCTTTTACCATCTTATAGGTAGCCGTGAGTGTCTAATGTAAATAAACCATCCATTGGCATACACTTGAATCACCACCTTACTCCTTCTTTCCTGATCAGTAAGGCCTGAACCAACCAAACCGTAATACTAAACCATTACATTGGTGCCGTGACCAGTTAATTCTGGTGTATAGCCCGGACGTTATAACGTCCGAACGGCTAGTACATGGGTTAGATAGCCTCGCGGAAGCTAACCCTGAAGGGCAATCAGTTGCCCAAAAAAATGGCAATGGGTCATTGTTGATCCATACCCATTCGAACCCACAGGATGTAGACACTGCATCCTGGAGGGATCCCGGACCTTACTATAAGATGGATAGTGAAGAGGACATACCAGACTCTGTACGGAGGGAACAATCCATACAGAGAAAGGGTAATTTGATGAGTCAACAATCACTTGTTGACGAATTAAGTAATTCGATGTTCGAAGTTGGTTGAAGCACTAACCCAGAACATCCGGCACCTATGCCAAAGAGGGTTACGTTTGGAGAATTACCATACAGTATACCCAGACCCGGACTACCGATATTAGATTATAGCGCCATAGACGGCGACGTAACATATGCGGTACCGGAAGGTGAGGAATTTAAACAACCGGATGTCCTGTTGTTAAACGAAACCTATGTAACTTTGAACGAGAATTTAAATATCTTGATCAAAGCAAAAGATGAAGTAATCAATGAAAAACTACATCTAGAAGAAGACTTAATCGGTATGCGAAATGAATTCGATACCAGAAAGAGTGAGTACATGAAAGAATTAGAAAATGAAGAAATAAAACTTCAAGACATGAGAAAGTCATTCAATAAGGAATATGACAATAGACACACTCGTATCCAGACATACATAGATACGAACGATCAATTAAGTCTTGATAAGGCTAATTACGAATCCGAAATAAGCCAATACCAAAGCGAATTGGAGAAATTGAAACTTCAGTGCAGTAAACAAGCTGAAGACAATGAAACTATCCGGATGGGCATTATAGCTTATAATAAACAACTGGAAGAGGATAGACAGAAACTCACGAATGAGCTTCAGGAATTGCAGACTACTGCAGTAACGCTAGATAAATACGTAGAAGCCGCACAATTGACTATAGGTACTATAGATCCAAATGTGGTCTCTACAATGTTGGCGAATACATCCAAAGATGTAACTCCAACCAGATATAACCCATTCGTTGCCGATGGGGCAGACAAAAATGTAGTTTCCGGAATTTATAAAAAACCGGACCACTCCGCATCCAGCGGAGTAGGCGCTCCAAATAGTACTAATGTATCAGTAGGAACAAATAAAGGACCTACCAACAGTGCACCTACACCTCAAGCTCCGGTGCTTGATACAATTGTAGGTGCGGCACCACCGATACCAGATTTGAGTCATAAAACTAAAGCGACTCACATTAATGCAACTAGTGTATATAATACTACGCCAGTAGCTCAACCACAGGTACCGGGACCAGCGAGAAATTTACTAACACCACCATCATATTTTTCTCAACCCGGACATAGTACACCAGCAGGTGCAAGATTGCCTAACCCACCCTCGGGTCAGAGCAATGTACCTAATGGTGGACAATTTCCTAGACCGAATCCTCCACAACCTAATGTGACAGGAGGTACGTATTTGCCAAGAACAACTCCACATGGATATAGTAATAACTATAACCAGGCAGGAGGAAGTAACTACCATTACGGGAATACGAATAACCAGGGGTGGAATCAAAATAATTCCTTTCCCAGGTCTGCATCTTCCGGAACAACTGGAAATACTGGTTATAGAGGTGGATATCCTAACGGTGCGTCCGGGAAATACCCCAATAATGGTCCACCTGGAGGTGATCCCCCAGGCGGTCCTGGTGGATCTGGATCCGGAGGATCAGGATCGGGAGGAGATGGCAGGAAACCAAACAGGAGAACATCCATGCCTGCAGGGATGCAAAACATCTTTGATAGAAGCCAATGTATCCAAAATTTGGGCATTGACTGCTACCGGAAGGGAGCAGATGGCATGGAAGTTATGAACTGGAGCATGCGAGAAGCAGACAGACTGCGAGGATATAATAATCCGGCTTGTAGACAGGCAAGGATACCCCCTCCGTATGATTCGAATGATCCATGGAAGGATAGGTATCAGGCTTTTGTCGATGAAGTCAACTGTAGTTGTTGGACAAAAGAAGAAGCTCTGCCTTACTTAATCTGTTGGTTGAACAAAGGCGGAAAAGTAGCCCTCAACCAGTGGAGAGCAGCATATGGCATATACGGCACCTATGATCAATTGGTCGAATGTGCCGCGTACCTATTTGGTTCGATCATTCGAGAAGATCCATGGGTAAGCTTTAAGAAGAGGACACAGAAACCTAAAGAATCTCATAAAGTCTTTGGTTTGGAGCTACAGGACTTGCTATCCAAGGCACGTCCGAATTGGGCTCATGATGATGACTGCTATCTACAAGAATTATTCACACAATTCTATAGTGGATTGCGAGATCCGGATCACAAACAAGTAGTTTGGGATTCATGGAAGGATGATACATCTTTCAGCGACCTCTTTATATCAATCGATTGATACGATATGAAGAAAAGGTTAGTGGGTTTAGGACCAAACCCAGTGCGAGCAGCTCCACTACAATACGGAGGTGCCCCAGCACAGGTATATGAGACTTCCCAAATGGCTCCTGTTGACTTGCAAGAGGCTGACCAGGAAGAGGAATATGTCTCTGACGAAAATGGAGAATATTGTGGCGGAGACGGAGGGGCCGTTGGCGGAGCCGAAACCATTCTGGTGTGGGGGCGGCGAGGCCAGCGGTCCTGAAGTAACGTGGTTACGTCGGCAATAGTAGTCGGCGGAGGAGATCCTCCGACGCTGGCCTGCCGTGGAGCAGGCCGGGGTCTGACTATCTGCCTATGTATAAATAAGGGAGTTGTTACTCCGATCAGTTAGTTCCGGGTTGCAGACAGAGAGGAGCAGAACTTAAAAGGCTTACCTCCGGGTTAATCTATATACGCTACAAGACTTAGATGGTGTGGCGAGGACTGCCAGGAAATAAAAGACACTGAAGTCAAGCTGTCGGAGTTGTGTAATTCTTTATTAACCATAGAGTCGGAAAACGCTACATTGGTGACAGCGGTGTTTGAAGACTCACGAGAGAAGGAAGATGGCGGAGGCTTCAGAAACGATAAACTTACCTGTGGAGAAGAGGGATGCGGAGGAGATTAAGCGGGAAAAAGGGGTTTTGCTGGAAGTGGTGGACGAGGAAGTGATGCTACGGCAGAGAGGGGTGGTGAGGCCGGAAGAGATGAACCCGGAGAGACAAGCAGAACCCGCCGATAGAGCACCCCGGGAGGAGGTGCCGGACGCGGGGTATGAGGAACCACGCGTTAAAGAAAGGGAGCCCTACCTGTGGCCATGGGAGAGGGAGGAGAAACCGGCGGCCCGAAGGCTGAGGCACCCTAAAGGAAAAATGGGTGATGCAGATGCCTGGCTGGGGTTCAACCCGGGAAGGGACGATGGCGGAAAGGTGCTTTGGTGGCCGGAGGAGCAGGCGGAGGTGAATAACCCAGGGAAGGGGAGCAAGCGGGCACCGTCCGAGGTTCGCCCCGAAACCGGGAGATGTGCGGAGGAGGCGGATAAGGACGAAAAGGGGGAAGGTGGAGATCCCCGGCAGGGTAGAGGAGTTGTGGGTCGTCCGGAGAGCGGCTGGAGAGGAGGTGCCGATGGGGAGAAGGAGGCAAAGGGTAAGCCAGTGGTGAAACCCTCTAAATATGATAGCACCACAGACCTATCTGACTACCTCAACCACTTCGACCTGTGCGTCAAAGTGAATGGATGGAAGCCGGAGGAGGCAGGTATGTTCCTAGGCCTGAGTCTGTCGGGGGCAGCCCGGAGATTGTTGACGGGAAGGAAACCAGCCACGCCGGAGGGGTATGAGGAGTTGAGAAGGGCACTCGTGGAAAGGTTTGAGCCTACTAATCAGGAAGAGATCTACAAAGCGTTCCTCCGCACTAGGGTCCGGCGAAAGGGAGAGGGACTGCAAGAGTTACAAGAAGAACTGAAAAAGTACACTAAGTTAGCATATCCGGAGGCGGACGCCCGGACGACAGACACCTTAGCTCTCGACAGATTCCTATTGTGCCTCGACAATCCACTCAGGCAGTGGGTGTATCAGTCAACACCGAAAGATTTACAATCCGCAGTAATGACGGCGGTGGGAGCGGAGGCGTACCTAAAAGTGGAGCAGGAGAATATCCACAAAGTGCGGGCGGCGGATGCGTCAGTAAATGAACACCTAAAGTCCAATAAGGAGGAAATGAGCAAAATGGCGGAGTTGATGGAGCGGTTAGTTCAAAGGCCGGATGATCCGGCGGCAGTGGGGAGGAAGAAAAAGCCAAGCAATGGTGCTTGCTTCGGATGCGGACAGGAAGGCCATTTCAAGCGAGAATGCCCAAATATCAAGGCCAAGGAGGCATCCAAGCCGGTGAGCGAACAGGCTACTCCGGCGGCGGGAAACTAGAATTGACCTATACTAAAGGCCAAGTACAGGTCGAGGGAAGTGGGCCTATCAATGTGATACAGGGCCGCCGAGAGAGGGGCGGAGGAGGATTGATAGTAGAGGGTCGGCTGGCAGGGGCCCCCATCCAATTGTTGGTGGACACTGGTGCGTCGCTTAATCTGGTCTCCGAAGGATGGTGGAGCAGGTGGGGCGGACGGGAACGCCTGGGGGAAACGGCGGAGAAGATCTACTCCGTCGATGGGCGGCCTATGGACATAAAAGGGGAAGTGTACACAGAGCTGGAAATCGGGAGGCGTACTATCAATGTGCGTTTCGTAGTCAGCGACACCGGGACGGAGGGAATCCTGGGGGCGGAGTTCCTCCGCACCAACAAACTAATGGTCGACGTAGCAAAAGGGCGCCTAGTGTGGACAGAGGAGGATTCTGTATGCCGAATCGTCAGCACCCGGGCGGCGGTGCTGGGATCCGGACAGGAGGCCATGCTAGAGGGAACTCTAGCCGAACCCTGGCAACAAGGGGATGACGGGATGATTGAAGGGATGGCCGGACACAAGGGTGAACCGAGTTTCCTGGTGGGGCGGGGGCTGGTGTGCCCCGAGGGGAGGGCAACTTGGGTCAGGGTGCTCAATCCCGGTCCTGAGCCAGTGGTGATATATAAAGACATGACTCTCGGGGCCATTCAACGAGTGGAGTGCAGAGGCGGAGGCGAGGCAACGGCCGGAGAGGGATGGTGCCGGGTGGTGGAGAGAGGTGAGCCGGAGGAGCTAAAGAGCTTGGTGGACGGGCTAGTGAGTGGGACGGAGGCTCACCGTAGGAAGGAGCTTGCACGGCTTATAAGGAAACACCTGGGGGCATTTCAGAGGCATAAGGGCGACAAAGGGCACACTCAATTGGCAAAGCATAGGATTGATACGGGGGTACATCCACCTATCAAACAACCGCCGAGGCGATTGGCACCCCATAGACGAGAGGCTGTAGAAGAGGAGGTGGAGAAGATGTTGGAAGCCGGAGTGATCGAGCCATCCACTAGCCCGTGGGCTTCTCCGGTGGTCCTAGTAAGAAAAAAAGATGGTACCACTCGCTTCTGTGTGGACTACCGGAGGCTCAACGCCGCCACCGTGAAGGATGCTTATCCCCTACCTAGAGTGGAAGATTGTCTCGATACCATGGTGGGGGCCGCTTGGTTTTCGTCAGTGGACCTGGCCAGCGGCTACTGGCAGTTGGATATAGAGGAGGGGGATAAAGAGAAGACAGCATTCACGACACACTGGGGGCTGTTCCAATTCCGGAGAATGCCCTTCGGTTTGTGCAATGCACCAGGCACCTTCGAGAGGGTGATGGAAGTGGCCATGAGGGGACTACAGTGGAAAACTTGTTTGGTCTATCTAGACGACATAGTCGTATTCTCCGCCACCTTCGAGGAACATATGGAGCGGCTTGGGGAGGTACTTCAAAGGCTGGAGGATGCTGGACTTAAAATCAAGCCCTCCAAATGCCAGTTGGCTCGCCGCAGAGTGTTATTCCTGGGCCACCAAGTGAGTGAGGCGGGAGTAGAGACAGATCTGGAAAAGATAGCGGCGGTGCAGTCGTGGCCCACTCCGACCACGGTGACGGAGGTCCGGAGTTTTCTGGGGCTAGCCGGCTACTACAGGACCTTCGTTCCCGAGTTCTCTACGAGAGCTAAACCACTGAGTGCGTTGGCCGAGAAAGGGAGGACGTTCCGGTGGTCAGAGGAATGCGAGGCATCATTCCAAGACCTAAAAAGGAGATTAACCGAGGCCCCTATCCTAGCTTTTCCCCAGGCGGAGGGACAGCTTACCTTAGACACCGACGCCAGTGACACAGGCCTCGGAGTGGTACTGTCCCAGGAGCAGACGGGGGTAGAGAGGGTCCTAGCCTATGGCAGCCGCACTCTCAGCAGGCCGGAGCGTAACTATTGCGTTACAAGGAGGGAGCTGCTGGCTATAGTCTTTGGCCTCAGGAAATTCAAGCATTACCTAATAGGGAGGAGGGTGGTAGTCCGGACAGATCATGCCTCCCTGCGGTGGCTGTTGGAGTTCAAGGAGCCGGAGGGCCAGCTGGCTCGATGGCTGCAGATTATAAGTACTTACGACATAGTGGTGCAGCATAGGCCGGGGAAACTACATGGAAATGCGGATGGGCTGTCCAGGAAGCCCTGCAAGCAATGTGGACGAGAGGATGAGGAGGAGCTGCTGCATTGCCGGGTTTTCACAAGGTCTCAATGCCAGGAGATGGTTCGGGGGGCGCCTCCGGCGGCGGAGGACTCCACTCCGCCGGCAGGGAGAGAGTGGGGCACGCTCCAAGCGGAGGACACTGTGCTGACTCGGGTCAGAGCATGGGTGAACGGGGAGGCGACCACCACAGAGGAGGAAAGACGGACCTGGGGCTATGAGCTGAGGGCCTGGCATGCCCAATTGGGGCGCATGAGTATTGAAAAAGGGATACTGGGCCGGTGGTGGGAAGGCGCGGCGGGGGAACGATGTTTCCAAATTGCTGTACCCTCCCGGAGCAGGAATGATGTGCTCCGGGAGGTCCACGGAGAACCCTTGGCGGGGCATCTGGGCCGCAATAAAACCATCCGGCGCCTCCAGACAGGTTACTGACTTCAGGAGGGATGTGACCCTGTGGTGCGCCAGCTGTGAACCCTGCGTCCGGAGGAAGGCGGCTCCACCTCCGCATCGGGCACCAATGGGACACGTGGGTGCTGGACTACCCCTACAGAGGATGGCTCTAGATGTGATGGGTCCATTGCCCTTGTCCTCCGCCGGGAACCAATATATTTTGGTGGCGGCGGACTACTTCACTAAATGGACGGAAGCGTACGCTTTACCCAACCAGGAGGCACCCATGGTGGCCAGGGCTGTGGTGGAGGAGTTCATCTGTAGATTTGGAGCTCCGGTGGAGGTGCACACAGATCAGGGCAAGAACTTCCAGTCGGGACTGTTCAAGGAAATGGTGGCCTTACTGGAAGTCAGGCAGACCAGGACCTGTTCCTTTAGGCCCCAAAGCGATGGGATGGTGGAGCGGGCCAACAGAACGATTGAAATGCTGCTGGCGACCGTGGTGGCGGAGGACCAACGGGACTGGGACCGGCGACTGCCATTTGTAATGGCGGCGTATCGCTCCTCCGCACACGCCTCCACGGGGTTGTCCCCCAATCTTCTGATGTTGGGGCGGGAAATAGTCATTCCACTGGATTTGGTTTACCCACTGGAGCCCAATGTAGGGGGAGGGGTCGGTTATGTGGCCGAATTACAAACTACCATGGCAAAAGCATACTCCGTCGCTAGGGAGGCCCTCGGAAGGTCCCTCTGCAGGCAACAGAGGAACTATGATGCGAGAGCCTCGGCAGGCGAATTCCCTGTCGGGGGCAGGGTCTTCTACTACCACCCTCTCCGAAAGAGGGGCCTGACACCTAAACTCCAGAGCTATTGGACAGGCCCATGGGAGATAGTGGGGCGCGTAGGGGAGGTGGTGTATAAAATCAAAAAGGGTAAAACTACCAGGGTAGTCCATTACGACGCCCTAAAATTGGCCCCGGCGCGGGCCACGGCGGAGGATGTTCCCGTGGAGGATGAAACAAGGGAGGCCGAGCCCCTATCTTCTGACGATTCAGACGAGGAGGGAGAAGGATCCGGAGGGGGCACCATCCGGCTGGTTCAGGTGACCCCGGAGACTAGAGCTGACCTGGAGGCGAAACTGCTGACCTGCAAAGAGAAACAGAGACATCAAATAATGGAAACCAGTAAGGGAGGGGCAGCGGATAAAGGAAATCGAAAAGAAGGTCTGCGGAGGAGTGCACCGAAGCCTGCCGGAACCAGCGTAGCCCGGGCCGTCAGACTGGCACCTCAACTGGATACTTACCTCGGGGCGGAGTGGAGGAGCTGCAAAAGCAAGATGAGTCAAGAAAGCCGCGACTGGTGCGATGTATGGCTGGAAAAGGAAAGAAGGTCGAAGAAAGAAGCTGAAATGTCACATTGGAGGGGGGTAGAACCAGAGGAGGACCCTCCCTACGAGGAATGGTCCCTCCCCGAGATGGGCGAGTCGGATGAAGAGGGGGTGAGTGATGAGAGTGAGCTGGCCCGCAGAAGGCGGAACCATGGCCAAAACGAGGAAATCAGGGCAGAAAGATTAAGGAGGGCGGCGGATCCTGGCCGGAGGAGAATCAGAGAGAAGCATAGGGAAAGATGGTTTATTTACGAAATGATCGAGGAAGCCATCTACAACAACCATGAAAACGAAGAGAGGGAAGTCAGGAGGGTCGGACGCTGCAGAGCAGCCATGACGAAGGGGAGGTCGGGAGGCCAGGCTCCAAATTCCTCGACGGCGGGCGGTGAGGCCGGCCGGCCGGCGGCCGGAGCGCCGCCTAGCGGAGTAGGGCCGGAGAGGCGGGAGTCGCTAAGCAACCCTCATAACAAGGTCTCCCCAATAAAAGGCGGGGGAAGGGCCGTTAACGGTCAATCTACAATGCGGGCCGGAAATGACACACGGTTGGTGGTTCTAAGAGGGACAGGGCCCGAGGGTGAATCGAGTCGAGGCAAAGATGCTGGTGGAGGGTCAAAGAAAGTGTCTTCTACAGTGTCCAGCCACTCCCGGGAGGGCCCCACACGCTCAAAACACAGGGAGAGTCGGCGGAGGAGGAGGGAGAAAGAAAGATTCTCTGGCCACTCCTCCTCTAGCTGCTCCACTAGTGGCCACAGAAGGGACGGAGTGTCTGCCCGGACGGAGGCAGCCAGATATGGGAGAAGGGACTCGGAGAGCCGGAGTCGGAGTGGGAGCTATCGTAGGCGGAGGTCCTCGGCTGACCGCGGATCGCGTTCCCACGGTTCACAGCGGCCACGTGAGAGCGGAGGCGCCACTGGCGACAACAGTGTGCGGAGTAGGGCTATGATGCAACCGGGGGTTTCCCACGGCGTGGTGACGGAGGGTGGCCTGACCCAGGGGACGGTGATTGGAGGAGGAGGAGGAGGGGGCGTGACCACCGGGGGGAATATAAGGGAGCGTTATCCGCCTCATCCTTCAATTCCTGTTAGCCTATGGACAACGCCACAACTAGTAATGCCTGTCTTCAAAAACAGAGACCAGAAGCCTGTCCCCACGGAGTGGGTGGACGGGGTGGAGCTGCCGAAGTATCAGTGCGAGATCTGCCAGAAAAGGGGGGACTCCAAGCAGTGGTACTTCATGAGATCCGATGGGATGAACTGCCATCTCCGCACTCACGACGAGATGCAAGAGGGCTACCAGTGCCCTAAGTGTGAGTACATGGTCGCCAAGATCCGGGTAGATGATCTCCGGCGACACATTACGCGTATTCACCCCGAGCTGGAGGACTGGCAGCCGCCGGAGGAGTGCAGGATGCTACCGGTGGGCCGGGCAACAGAGGCGGGAGGATCCTCGGCGGACAGTAGCCTCGTGGCTGCCCCAACTAGCCCGGAGGAAACTGCCAAGTCCACCACCACAAAGAGGAAGAGGGGGAGTGCGGTGGCCAAGAAAAAGAAACCAGTAAAAGCCGCCTCCAAGCCCGTGGTCCCCCCACTGCAGCAGGGCACCTCGGCGGGTGGAAGGGGTGCGGGGGACAGCCCCAGTGGATCTACCTTCAGCGGCATGGCGTCGCCGGGGATAACGTTGGAGGAGGAGACGGAGGCTGCTGTCGCCTCCAAATACTTGGAACAATTGCTGGGATTCCGCGTGGAGGGGACCAGCACCCCCCAGAGCTGTCTCTCCGTCAGGTCCACCCGGAGTACGTCAGGGAAGGGGGTCAAGAGGGCCTTCGAGCCGGAGGAGGGGGAGGAATCGGTGGAAAAGAGGAAGAGACAATCCCCACGGGGTAAGGAGCGGCAGGCGGAGGAGGAAGCGGGACCCTCCACCCCGCCACTGACCACGGGGATACCCGACCTGACACCTCTACTGAGCGGGGGGGAGGTGGAAATAGACGGAGAAATGGCGGGGAAGCTGAAGTTCGTCATAGGATTGCTGGTAGAGAGATATGGACAGTCGGGGGAGACCCCCACCAAGACTCTGTTACGAATGCAACGGGAGGTGCCTCTAGGGGAGGTCAATGTGAGGGCCCTGGAGGCGGAATACGAGGAAACCAGGAAGGACACTCCGACCTCCCGAACCTCCATCAAGTCGGCTGCCTACGAGGACATCTCCGCCACGAGTGGAGAGGACGGAGAGAGCTTGGGACTAGGGGGAAATGGGCTGGACTCTAGCCCCGAGAAGCAGCCCCCTTACGAACTAGTCAACAAGCCCAAACCCACTCTCTCCGGGGCCAGTCCCGAGACGTTGCCCTCCTATGAGGATATGAGTAAACCTTCCCCTAACAAACCGAAACCCATCCTGAAGACAGTTACAATCGTGACGCCTGAGTTGCCGGAGAAGGATGAGGTGGAGGGGGTGGGGGGGTGACGAGGCGGAGGAGGTGGAAGGGGAGGATGAAACCAGCGAGGAGTCGGAGGAGGTGGCCATCCCGGCGTACGTCCAATCCTGCCCTAAACTGAAAGCCCAGTTCTTAGCTGTACTCAGCGATGCCAAGGAGGAGGAGCGGAAGAGGAAAAGAGAAATTAAACGGAAAGAGAGAGAGGAGGCGGAGAGGAAGGCCAGAGAGGCTGAGGAGCGCCGGAGGGCGGAGGAGGAACAGCGGAGAAAGGAGGAGGAGGAGAGGAAGGCCAAAGAGGCGGAGAAAGAAAGACTGAGGAAAGAGATGGAGACTAAAAGTAAAAGCCCTAAAGGAAAAGGAGCGGGAAAGTCTACGAGGAAGTTGAGCCTGGAGGGAGTGTTAAAAGAGGCGGAGGAAGAGGCCATACAAAACCGATCCATGGAGGAGGGTACCGCCCAATTAATGAGCAAATTTCAATCGGGTTCCGTAGGGACACCGGTGAAGGAGAAAGGACAGGTGGAGAAGGTACCAAAGACCCCCCCCCCGTAGAGCCGGGGACCTTAGTGGCTCTACCCAGGTTGGACAAGTACCCCCGAACCGTGACTGTGGGGTTGGACGGGCTAGTCCTTTGCTCGCCCAAGGGAAAATTCTTGCTGCAAGTAGAAGTGGGGGGTGAGAGTGGACGGGCGGAGACCATGGTGATGGTGCCGGAGGGGGTTGAGACGGTGGTCGGAGGGCTTGGGGACCCGGCGCCCCTACCCAACACTGAGACAGACCGAGTGATGGTAGTAACCGGATTACCTATAGGAGATATGGGAGAAGGGGGAATCGCCAGCACTGAGGGGTTGGTGGGGGTAGAGGAGGTGCACCGCCTACCGCTAGATCAACAAGGAGATAAAGCGGGTGACAATGGGGACGAGGAGGCGGAGGAGGATGGGGCTATGCCATGGCATTCGGATTTTACCGGGCCGGAGGCCCTCAAGAAACACTCTAGACGACTGGGGCAGCCTCGGACCCTAGGACCTGAGATGAGGGTTATACCTGGGGGACTGCAATCTTCCTCCATTCACACCCTCCCCAATGGAGATATTGAACTGGTCCATGTTACCCGGACCCGTTATGGCCGTGATAAGAAGGGATGCTGCAGCCGCTGCGAACGGCGGTGGCCGAGGACGTTGGCGGCGACAAGACATCCTGAGGCGATCCGGAGGGCGGCGGAGAAGGGGGAGGCGGAGGATGTCTGCCGGATCCAGACGAACTGACGCCGTATTATTGTATAAAAGTTGTTGTTATGGTTATACTCCGCATAGGGGACGGCAGATTCGGTTTACTTAGTAGTTAATGCCGCCTATAGAGGAGGTTTAAGTAGGATTTACTATGTGTATGATATGTGTAGCTATTTACTTAAACGCTCAGGGGCCATGGCGTGACAGGATTATTCAAAATTGGAAACCCATCTGCAGGAGGGTAATATCACACTCTTTCTCCCGGTAAGGCTATAGATTAGTTGGGGAGAGTGTGGCGGAGACGGAGGGGCCGTTGGCGGAGCCGAAACCATCCTGGTGTGGGGGCGGCGAGGCCAGCGGTCCTGAAGTAACGCGGTTACGTCGGCAATAGTAGGCGGCGGAGGAGATCCTCCGACGCTGGCCTGCCGTGGAGCAGGCCGGGGTCGGAGTATATGCCTATGTATAAATAAGGGAGTTGTTACTCCGATCAGTTAGTTCCGGGTTGCAGACAGAGAGGAGCAGAACTTAAAAGGCTTACCTCCGGGTTAATCTATATACGCTACAAGACTTAGATGGTGTGGCGAGGACTGCCAGGAAATAAAAGACACTGAAGTCAAGCTGTCGGAGTTGTGTAATTCTTTATTAACCATAGAGTAGGAAAACGCTACAATATATTGGTTCAGTCCAGGTAGCTGGAAAGTACTACCGACAGAAACGATATAGAAAAGTGTATCCGAAAGGAAAAGGCATGTCTGTTACTAATAAAATGGCTTCTGGACCGATTCAAGGTGGTAACGTGACATCTACAGTCACTCCTACAGTAGCAGTCGCTGCAGCTCCGACTAATCTGGTGGAGACATTGATAGCCGGATTGACAGAAGCTCTGAAAAGACCTCGAGTTGATAAATCTCAAAGGAGATGTTTCAGATGCCAAAAATTAGGACACTATGCGTCCGAATGTATGGCTGAGAAACCTGTCCCTCGTAGACAGGAAGGTGTCTCTGGTTTAACAGCAGAGGAAAACTAAGGAGGGGTCCCCCTATGGGCAGAGAAGGGGATCCCAGTGACAAATCTTGCCATGATATCACCATCCGTAACGATAGTTCGCACAAAGTAGCAAACTCGCCTAACACCGAAGTGGTTGTAAACACCCGGAGGGTTAGGGAAGCTGATATAACAGGTGCCCAAGGGGCACAGGGGAAACACAATATCTGTGATGAGGTAGGCAGCTATGAGTTAGCCAGGGTTGGTAGTGCCCACCTACCCCTGGGTCATCCTTGTCTGGAATACCTGAAAGGATGTGGATTGACTCCAGGTGTGAACAATGACGTCCCAATCGTCACGGACACGCCCTCTGTTCTAAACGGAAGGCGGTGGTATGTTTGCCTCACTGTTAACGGAAGATCTGCCGAATTTCTTATGGATACGGGTGCTAGCCAAAAGGGTTCTATGATCTTATTCCGAATGAACATGATACTCTCATATCGGGATGGCAGTACCATGCAAACGTATGGAAGAACTTGTGTGAAGTTGCAATTGGATGGAATACATGACTATGTCATGAGCGCCACCGTTACGGATATAGCAGATGAGGGGATACTCTGGTTTGATTTCGCATCCCTGTATGGGGTGTTTTTAGAACCACAATCAGGAGTGTTGAGTGTGAAATACCGTATCCTGTAAAGGTTAGTTGTGTACTGAGACAAGTAAGCAGTATGGCTAGTGTAGCACACACTGTGCGAATTCCCGCAGGTGTCGCCTGTGATGTGCTCGTAAGAAGCGATCCTGCAATGCGCAATAAGCCTACAGTGATAGAACCGGATGTAGTTACTTTGTCAAGCATCGGATTAATTTCCGTAGACACTATAGTAGCGAATGCATCCTGGTCGGTAGTACCTGTTTCCAACACTGAAAACGCTACTATCTACCTTAAAAAGGGACAAGTATTTGGGAGCGTAACGCTATCAGAAACGGTAACGGATAGTAAGTTGAACTTACCGCAAGTAATAGAAGATGATGAAATTTCGGATGACTTGCTTAAGTTATATGAAGAAACTTCATTAGAAAATCCGGAACATTGGAAAGAGTTTCACGACTTGCTCTGTCAGTATAGGACTGCCTTTGCCAAACCTGGTGAAAAGCTAGGTACGACAAATAAGGTAGTACACAAAATAGATACTGGAGATGCGGAACCCTTTAAAATACCGTATAGGCGTTACCTTTAGCGAAAAAGAGAGTAGCTGAAGAGAAAATAAACAAGATGTTGGATCAGGATGTGATAGTCCCATCCAATAGTCCATGGAGTAGTCCTGTATGTATGGTAACAAAAAAAGATGGCACTATACGCTTTTGCATAGATTACAGGAAGTTGAATGGAGTAACGAAAAAGAATTCGTATCCATTACCGAGAATAGATGAAACCATTGACTCCTTAGGAGGTAACAGTTGGTTTTGTACTCTAGACTTGCAATCAGGATACTGGCAAGTGGGAATGAATCCATCAGATATGGAAAAGACAGCATCTTCGAGTCATATTGGATTATTCCAATATAATGTAATGCCGTTCGGCTTGTGCAATGCACCAGCTACATTTGAAGCAATGATGGAAACTATCTTAAGTGATTTATTGTGGAAACAGTGTTTAGTGTATCTAGACGATGTAATAATCTTCGGAAAAACATTCGAAGAGTGTTCTAACAATCTTAAATTGGTATTAGAACGTATTATTTCCAATGGTCTCAAATTAAAACCAAAGAAATGTCACATGTTTAGAAAGTCCATAAATTATTTGGGCCGCATCATCTCAGATGAAGGAATAAAAGCTGATCCCGATAAAATCGAATCAGTTACGAATTGGAGTAGACCTAACTCACCTAAAGAAGTGAGATCATTCTTAGGCTTCTGTTCCTATTACAGGGAATTTATTCCAAATTATTCTAGAGTCAGTTACCCATTACAAGTAATAGCTAACTGGACCCCAGGATGTACCAAGGAAAAATTTCCTTGGACGCATGAACAAGAATCTGCTTTTCAAAAGCTAAAAGATCTGTTCACAAGTACTCCTGTATTGCAATATCCAAATGAGACGGATCATTTCATACTGGATACGGATGCTAGCAATGACAGTATTGGTGCTGCCCTTTCGCAAGTCCAAAATGGAAGAGAGGTACCGATTGCTTTTGCTAGCAATACACTGAGTAAAAACTCAAAGCAATTACTGCACTACCAAGCGATAGCTATTAGCAGTAGTTGTATATACAAAGAAGTTCAAACATTTCTTATGGGAAATGGACTTTACTTTACGTACGGATCATTCCTCTTTAAGATGGTTATTGAACTTCCTAGATGCTGAAGGAATGTTAGGTCGATGGTTGGCCCATTTATCTGAATACGGGCTTGAACATCGCCAAATTCAGCATAGACACGGAGTTAAGCCTTTAAATGCTGATGCTTTGTCTCGAATACCAATTCAGAAATGTGATAATCCCGATTGTACTGATTGTGGAGCTCATAGAGCAGTGCTAGCAGGGATTCGAAGACCATTCAAACCCCTAGTTGCCAGTGTATTGGAATGGTCTATGGATCACATACAACGCTTCCAGGAAGCTGACTCGATAACTGCACAGCTACTGCAATTAGTACCAAAGGGTATACGTCCAGCTAGACCAGAGGTCTCTCTGGAAAATCAAGAAATGAGAAGGTTTCTTGCTCAATGGACTGAGCTTGAAGTCCGGAAAGGCATGTTATACCGTTGGAAGCCATGTAATAATGGTGAGAAAATCATGCAAGTGGTAATACCACATGCAATGAGACATGACATTATGTATTTCTGTCATGGGCACCGGACCAGTGGTCATTTCGGAAGGAAGCGCTCATTAGCACGACTTTCCAAGAAGTACTATTGGCCTGGCATGTCACGAGACTTGCAAAGATGGGTAACCACCTGTCTGGACTGTTGTAAAAACAAACCCGGACCCGGGATGGGCAAACTTCCCCTATCCCAAGAACTTTTCCGAGTTAGATTCGCAAGAATCGGGGTAGATATCATTAGTGGACTTAATACAACCGGTAATGATAATACCTGTATGATGGTAGTGTGTGACTAATATACAAAATACACCAAAGTATTTCCACTACCGGACCACAAAGCAGTCACTTGTGCCGAGGCCTTCATAAAAGGCTGGGTACTGACTTACGGTGTACCATTGATGCTACACAGTTATCAAGGCAGAGAATTCGAATTGAATCTCTGGCAAGGTATGTGCGAATACTTAGCTATCTGTAAAACTAGAACCAATCCGTATAGGCCACAAAGCGACGGATTGGTAGAAAGGTTCAATAGAACCCTTATTCAGGTCCTAAAGTCACTTGTTAATGAACACATGGACGATTGGGACGAGCAATGTCATTTTGTGACACATGCTTACAACAGTACGGTACATTCGAGTACCAACTGTACTTCGAATCTTTTAGTTTTCGGAGAGGATTTAATAATGCCTGCAGACTTAGTATTTGGAGTCGTAGGAATGGACCCAGAACTACATTGCCATGTAGTTTTCGTTGAATGTTTAAGAGACAGATTCAAAAAAGCATACGAGTCTGTCCGAATTGATTTGGAGAAAAGTGCCAAATGGCAGAAGATTGGATATGATACCGATATAAAGCATCGAAAAATTCCAATCCGGAGATAGAGTCCTAAGATTACATGAACCACTTAGACACATAAAATTAGCGTCTAATTGGGATGGTCCTTTTACAATAACCCAAGTTATTAGTGACTGTACCGTAATTATTAAATCAGACCTTTGTTGAATTTATAAGTCAAATGTGGCTAGACTAAGGAAATGGTCTGGGAGGGAGACCTCCACAGAAATGTATGGTGAAGGATTTGAAAAGATTTTAAATCGGAATCAGATAACAGACCAGGTAAAGAACCCGATACCAAAAAGGGGCCGAGGTAGGCCTAAAAAGGTATCTGAATCAGTGCCACCCACGCCAAAACCGATTAAGCGTGGGGGAGTTAAAAAAGTCTCGGCAGGTGAAGACAAGAAGAAGAGGAAAGGTGTTTCGAAGGCCAAGAAACACCTAGAAAAAGCTCTTCAGACTGTCAGGCTCGAAAAGGAACTATCCAGGAAGGGGATATACGTCCGCCGCAGCCCCCGAATTGCCCAGAGGACTGCAGTGACATAACCTGTATACACAACGAGTATAATGTTTACATTTAGAGGAACGGATGACAACTGACCCGAAAGGCTTATTTGTCGCCGCCATATGATGTACCAGTGGGTAGTGGATGGATAATCCGGTGGATTTGCTTAAGCTTTCCATAAACTCCACTTAAATCCCCAGACGAGTCATCAGCGTGAGCAATAATTACCTAAAAACAATCAGTTTGTTTATGTTCCGCTTGTCGCACGTGCGTTTCCGTCACCGTGTCCAGTCTCGGCTGACCTCTTGTGACCCCGCTAGCTGGCGAGGAAATGACGTCACGAAAGCTGGCTTGTTGCCATATTGTTTTTCGGTAGATTTCGGAATGGATGAGTGATCGCTCTCTTTTGAATTTCTACCGTCTAACAACCCAGGTGCGCCCCCAGAGTCGGCCTCTCAGCAGGCAGACTCTGTCAGTGTCGACCCCGGCGCCGTAAAAGCCGGAAAAAGGAATATTTAACTCCCGAGGCGGTTCCCAGTCATGGCTGAGGTATCTGTAGCTGCAGCCAAGCTATTCGGGGACCCGGATAAGCTGACTCCGTCCGCAGAAGCTTTTCCGGAAGCTTTGTCACCTGTTACACAGGTGGAGAGCGAGTTGATGGAAGTGGAGAAATCCGCTGATCGCTCGTTCGAGGAGAAACTGGTTTCATTCTCGCTGAATGAGCCAGAGAAACTGTTATCACCACTTCCGACCGATGGATCTGGAGACGCTGCGAATCCTGAAGCAGCAGCAGCTGGATCCGAAACTGCACAAGTTGACGGACCCAAGGACCAGTGGAAGCCAGCAATGGCCGACCCGTTCCCAGCGGCCTATGATGGTCGGTACCTGTATGTCCATCCAGAATTACAGGCACAGGTAGTAAACCCAGACGGTACTCCAGTCAAGTTGGACCCGAAGGTGAGAATGGCTATCGAGGGCGTTATGGTTCCCGATCAGCTGGATAGGATGCCACCAGAATAGCTCAGAGACTGGCCTTGGTTCCAACGCGGACTCATGGTCGACATTGCCTTTCGACAGGTGGTGTATGAGGCAAACAGAGCCTTCTTGCTAGGAGCTTATCCGAAGCCAGACAGGTCTCAGTGGAAAGTTAACACCCGTAACTTTCCGTCCATGACCCAGGGACCTGGACCTGAGAGCCAGACCTTGGTTGTGGGTAAAGGAGGGCGTTTAGTCCCTAAAAAGACCTCAGCACCTGCTGCTGCCAGATCTGCAACTACTGCAGCCGCCCAGCCGGTAACTTTTACCCCAGAGCAAGTACAACTGTACATGCAAATGGGGATGAAGCAAAATTTACCACCCACCTACTGTCTCCCAACAGCAGGAGTGTCCGGAAGCCCTACATCCGGAAGTACCCCGCAGGCAGTGTCAACACCTCCCAAGGTTGTTGCACCACCTCCAAAACCAAAGGACGCGATTACCATCAAGACCGGTAACGCTGAGATTTGGTTGGAAAAGTCTCTTCAGGGGGAAGCAGATGTCCAGAAGGCCATCTACACCCACTGGGAGAAATGTGTTCGTGACAGAGCAACAGAGTTCCATCAGGGTCTCTTGAATGAAACTCTGTTATGTATGAAACAGGTGGGCGATGCCGAAAAGGAATGCCTCGAGACTGTCATCTGAGACGAAGTCAAAGCTCGGGAGGAGGAAGCCGTAGCTGCCAAGGAACAGGCAGCTATGGACGTACATGTTCTAGAAAAATGTGTTAAAGAAGAAATAACTCGGAATACGAATCTGAACACTAAGTTCATGAGAGTATTCGGAGTTGACATCAACGAATGGGATGGTACTCCCGATTCGGCTCTAGATCTTCTTAGGAAGAAGCACACGAAGAAATCAACCTAAGTGTGTTCCGGGTTACTCGGTTATTTCTTTTCAACTCCTAAAACCTTGATAACCAGAAATCATATACCTGCAAATGTTCCATATGCTAATCAACACTTATGATAATTCTATGTGTTCCGGGTTCTTTTATAACCAGATAATTGTGTAATTCAGGACATATACCTATTATTATATCCTGAAAGGTCTATTCGGATTAGGATCCATACTTATAAAAAAATCCGATAGTAGATTTGCTGCTGCTATTCACATCCGGATGCTGATACCTGACCTCTCCTGACTTCTACTGTTACCCGTTCCTGACCACTATATAGGATGGACTTGTACGATAATCTACTAATGTTCCGAATGGACTACTCTACACTATTTATTACTTCCGGATCAACCAGTTTTGGACTTACACTATGTCAACCACATCTAAAGGATTACGGTTATACCTGTTGACTACCGGACTATTACTTCACACCATTCGGATCTACTTATGAACAATAGCACTTCTAGAGGATTGTGGGTAGCTGCCCCTAATTCAACTTCCGTGTTTATATATATATTACCTTGGATTACAATAGACATTAGCACGTCCATCCCGTGGTTAGCTGACCACCTTATCTACTTACCTAGCATCCGGCAGACTGCGGCGCAAGACATCACCAGCATTTAATATATTCATGTATATAATATAACTATTTTTGCTAATATTATTTCTATATGTATAGTTACACTATGATGATAGACTATTGTGTACTTTCATACGGGTTAATATTAATACGGATCTCTTGTTACTATTCATATTATTCAACATGATCCGATAACTTCATAGTGTATATCTACCAGATTATCTTAACTGTCCTGCGAGACATATTCTTGTATAAATATAATTATCTGGTGCTATAGTAGTTATTTGGTACATGATGGTGTCATATACGTTATTCTACTGAATTTTTTTTCTTTTCAAGTGTATAATTCATAACGGTTCCATTTCTAAACTCACAAACTTCTAACAGATTTGTTGGTCATATCATACAAGAGTATCATTAGATAGTATAGTTACTTTAAAAGTCTTTCTCAAGACTATATAATCATTTGTGATGTTAATAATTACAAACTCATTAGGATGTTATTATGTGGTTTATTCAATATTTAACAGTTTCGTTACATATAACTGTTATCTTCACACATATGCGAATTATAACAATTATCCTGATAGTTATACCGTAAATATGGAATATTATTATGTGGAACAAAATGTTAATTAACAGTTCCGTTACACATAACTGTTCCCTTTTCCACATATTCGCATTGTACTTTGACATCCAGTTTGTTATTCTGTAACTATAAATACTATCACATACATGAAATTAACTTTCGAATGATACTATACATCATGATAATGTTATATCTATGGTTGTACCTCTATTATTAGGGTTTAGACATATCATAATGTTATCCCTATATAATAATACAATAGTTATAACTCCTTCCTAAATGTCTGGGGGAGTAGTGTAGAGGTAAGTTGATACATAACCATAGTGTTGGGTACCGTCTGGCGTGACAGGTGAGTCGAGTCATCGGATGTTCCTCAGGTTCCGGATAGGTGGCAGCACCGATTCGGGTCTGTGGGGACATCTGCGTGTAACGCTACGTCAGAGGCCCTCCTGGCCTCTGAACATGTAGTACCTATTTTTCTATTCGCTGCCTTTTACCATCTTCCGGGTAGCCGTGAGTGTCTAATGTAAATAAACCATCCGTTGGCATACACTTGAATCACCGCCTTACTCCTTCTTTCCTGATCAGTAAGGCCCGAACCAACCAAACCGTAATACTAAACCATTACAGACACAACATGTAAACCAGTGTTAGTACCTCAATGCACATATCCAAATGTCTGCCTATCTCCCAATTTGACAAGTATTCTAACTGTGCATTACTCATATACTGCCTATCCCTTAGTCTACCTATCACTCATATTGCCTATCTCTTAAATCCAAAGCATCTTGAAGTAAGGCTATCTCCCAAAAGACCTAGATACTAAACTTACTCCTTATTTTAGCTAATCTTCTCTGGTCTTAGTTTCCCATAGTATACCTATCCTCAATCTGCCTATCATTCATTTTACCTATCCCTCATGGTGACTATCCCTAAGACCACCATGTTTAAACTGTATTGTTCATCTGTTTATTTAGGCCCTAATGGTTAACAGTGCATTGCTTATCATTTCTATCATTTTGATCCTACCTATCCTTAACAATGCCTATCATAAAACCGACCTATCCTTCATTATACATATCCCCTAACTCTGCATATCCCTCATATTTGACTTGCATATCTGTTGCTAGCACCCATGTTTTCTTGTTTTATGTTTGCTCATCTTACAAGGTACTCCCTGTGCCTATCCCTCAAAGTAGATATTGCGCATGCTACCTATCCCCCTTGCTACCAATCCTTTTGAATGCCTATCCCTCATGCTCTCCATATGGCTTTCTTTCCATGTCAGCTCAGTCAGTCTAACCCACTCTCTCTATGCATATCTCAGCTTGTGTTCAAATTTCTTCCACCTGTCTCCAGGTCTATGCCTTGTGAAATATACCTATCCCCCATTATGCCTATCCTCCATTCATATTATATAGGTAAACTGAAAGATATGCAGCATGAATGATAGGTAGATGTATGAATAAGGTGGACTGTAACCAGTATGTTAGGTGATAGGGTGACTTAGAAATGGTCATCATAATGAAGGTTGGTTGTGACATAGGTAGGTTAAGAGAGGTGAGATGGGTAAGAGAGCTGTATAGAGAGCATGGGGGATAGGTAAGGATGGGTAGCAAGAGGTATAGGCAGTACGAGCAATTAGAAATTTGAGGAATAAGCACAGAGTACCTTGTAAGATGAGCAAACATAAAAAAAAGAAAATATGCATCCTAGGGACAGATATGCAAGTCAAATATGAGGAATGTGCAGAGTTGGGGGGGAAGGCACAATGTAGTGGCCAAAGCCAATGAATTGAGTCAAAGTCCTTGTGACAAGTTAAACTTACTACTGTTTAGTCCTTAATCCACACAACAGCAGGGTACAGGTGCATAAGTACTCTCACAGAGTTGATAAATGCCCTGCAGTCACACAGAAATTGTCCATAGGAGATCTAATCCCACTGGTAGATGCTTATTTCCTATGGTTGTCACAGTAGCACATAGTAACACACAAATGTCCTCAGGTAATATAATATTTCAGCATAGAGTCCATTGAACATAACTGTGTGCAATAACATTCAGTAGTCCAACCTTAGCATGGATATAACCTTCAGGGTAATCTGGTATAATAACCTGTACAAAGAATATTGCCTCCTCTTAGTCCTCAGGTACAAAGTCCAGTATATCAGCAAGGTAGTCCATAGGGTTGATGTGAACAACACAGATCAGATGTAGTGATTGAGGAGGGAAGAGAGGGACCTGCTTTTATATGCTATCTAAAGGCTGAGATCAGAGTCTCACATCATCCAGAAGTATGATGTAGGACTGATGTCAGATGGGGAGACAAACAGGTGACTGATGATATCAGCTAAAAGGATGAAGTAAGCACACTGAGTGGTACACATGAGACAAGTATGACATCAGCAGGCATGAGATCAGCCAGTGTATATGTTCCAAGAATGCTGATGTAGGCCTACCACATGATACTAGGTCATTGAAACATACAACCATCAACATACCTTTACTGTACTTTGATTCTAACCCATTTAGTTGTAAACTATGAGTTTCTCAATCTTACACTACATTCCCGGCCCCTTAAATGTGAACCTTAGAAGTGAACATTTACAAACCTTTTACTTTATTCATACAATATCAAGAAACACAGTTCAAACATGAACAGAAACAAATGATAATAGTACAAACCTTATACAATATGAAATGACAATGTCTCATATACCTCTTATAATGTTGGTACAATATGCATCTTTGACTCAAATATTACATCAAATCTGACATCTTTATTTACAAACACAACTCAATCTGACATTTATGATGTGACAGACTCAAACAAACTTTATCAATTGGTCTGACAAGTACATTTGTAGCAGTTTTGACCTCAACAGATCTAACTAGACCATCTTTACCTGGGAAGGTTTTGACAACACGGGCAAGTGGCCAACTATTTCTAGGAAGATTTTCATCCATAACCAATACAACATCATCAGATTGGATATTTCTCTTTGTGTCTAACCATTTCTGTCTAAGCTGCAGTGTAGGGAGATACTCTTTTATCCACCGTTTCCAGAACTGGTCTGCCAGGTACTGTACATGCCTCCACCTACGACCATACATGTCTTCCTTTTGGAAGGTTCCTGGGGAAGCTCTGAGTCCTACACCTAGTTGAAGCAAGTCATTTGGGGTTAGAGGTTTCAAGTCCTTTGGGTCATCTGATACAGGGGTCAAAGGTCTACCATTGACAATGTATTCAACTTCACAGAATACTGTGCTTAACCACTCATCATCAAGGACTTGATCTTTGAGTATGGAATTCAATACCTTGCGCACTGTCCTGATTTGTCTTTCCCATACTCCACCCATGTGGGATGCAGCTGGTGGGTTGAACTCCCACTTGATCAGAAGATTCTCCTTTGTCTTGTGATCTTCATTCCACTTCTGTATTGACTCCTGCAGCTCCTTGTTGCCACCAACAAAGTTGGTTCCATCGTCTGATCTGATCTTTTCAGGAACTCCTCTGCGAGCGATAAACCTTATCAGGGAATTGATGAATGAGTCCCCATCCATTGAGCTCAGGATTTCAATGTGTATGGCTCTTGTGGTCAAACAGGTGAATAGACAACCATACCTCTTTTCCTGGCTCCGGCCCCTCTTGACATAAAATGGGCCAAAACAGTCCACTCCTGTATAAGTGAAGGGTGGCTTGTGAGGTGTGACTCTGTCTGTAGGCAAGTATGCCATTCTCTGAACACCTAATTTCCCTCTCAATTTCTTGCATATTACACAGTTCTGTAGCACTTTGTTTACCAAGGGACATCCTTGTGGTATCCAGTATTTCTCTCTGACCTTGGACAGGACATACTCTCATCCTGAGTGCCTGGAAGTCCACTCGTGTGTGTGTCTCACAATGAGCTCAGCAATATGATGGTCCTTTGGCAAAATGAGAGGATGTTTGGCAGAGTCAGTTATTGGTGCACTTTGGAGCCTGCCCTGCACTCAGAGCATGTTATCAGCATCTTTGAACGGCTCTAGTTTGTAGATGGAGCTCCTTTGTGAGATTTGTTTGCCTGATTTTAGGCTTCTGAGCTCATCTGCATAAGATGTCCTTTGTACATATCTGATAATGTCTTTTTCAGCCCTTTGTAGCTCTTCCACACTGAGATCAGATTTGAGTTTAGGCTTTCCCTTTTTGAGCCATTGAACAAAGCAACTTAGCCAAGCAACAGCCTTTTTTAGACGGTACCAGCTTGAATACCTCTTGAACATTTGTTCCAAGTGATCTTCTGTTTCAGTGAGGGTGACACACACCTTGGCTTCCTTCTTGACTTCTTGGTCATCATCTAGTAGGTCAGGGGATCTTGGAGGTACATCTGGCCACTGGGACTCATCCTTCCACAAGAAGTACGGCCCCTGTTTCCACCTTTTGCTACACAGGATTTCTTTGGCACTGAGACCACGAGAAGCATCGTCAGCTGGGTTGGACATGGTGTCTACATACCTCCATTGACTTGGCAATGATCCATCATGGATAACTGCAACTCTGTTAGCAACAAAAGTTTGGAACCTCTTGGTAGTGTTCTTGATATACTGTAAGACGATCATGCTGTCAGTCCAAAAGATGGATTCACCGATTTCCAGGCGTAGCTCTCTACGGAGCAGGCTATCCATCTTGACAGCAACCACAGCTGCTGATAGCTCTAGTCTTGGAATAGTCATGTGCTTGATGGGAGCAAGTCTTGATTTGCTTAACAGAAATGAGCAGTGAAGCTCTCCTTGTTCATTGACCATGCGCAGATAGGAAGCTGTGCCATATGCTTCCTCTGAAGCATCAGAGAAGTGGTGAAGTTCGATTGTTACACATTTGCCAAAGTCTTGCGGCACAAGGCAACGTCTCACCTTGAACTCTTCCAATTGTTGCAAGTCTTCTAACCACTTTTTCCATTTCCTTGCATTGTCAGGCTCCAGTTTATCATCCCATCCTTTATCTCTTTTGCACTCATCTTGGAATATCTTCTTTGCTAGGAGTATGAATGGGCTTACAAGTCCCAGTGGATCATACACAGAACTGACCACTCTGAGAAGACCTCTCCTGGTGAAGGTTGCTTCCTTCTGCTTGATCTTGATGCTGAATATGTCTTCTTGAGTATCCCATTGGACACCTAGTGCTCTCTCCACAGGAAGTGCTGCTGAGTCAAGGTCAAGGTCTTTTACTTCTTTAGCTCTCTCTTCAGTTGGAATGGATTCTATTACCTCCTTGCTGTTAGAGATCCATTTGGTGAGCCTGTAACCTCCAAGGTTCAACAGCTGACAGAGATCACTCACCAGCTTCTTTGCTTGATCCACAGTCGATACTGATTTAAGGCAGTCATCAGCATAGAAGTTTTCTATTACAGTTTTCACTGTTTCTTCACTGAACTCTGTCTTGTGGTCTTCAGCTGTACGTTTAAGAGCAAAGCTTGCACAGCTAGGGCTCCATACCCCACCAAACAAATGTACTGCCATTCTGTAAGTCTCTACGGGAAAATCAGGGTTACCATCTTTCCACCACAAGAACCTTAGTACATCTCTATGCTGCGGAGATACTCGCACTTGATGGAACATGGCTTCTATATCTCCCATGATTGCTACTTGGTCTTCCCTAAATCTTAGTAGCACACCAATAAGTTTGTTGGTCATATCAGGGCCCTGCAGCACTTGTTTGTTCAGTGATGTTCTATCATATTCTACTGCACAATCAAAGACGATTCGAAGCTTTCCTGGCTTGTTTGGGCTTGTGACAGAATGGTGAGGAATGTACCACTTGATTCCATTACCTTGATCATTCTCATCCTCCTGAACAGGTTCAGCATACCCTTTCTGGACTAAGTCTTCTATCCCTGCCTTATAAAGGCTATGAAGTTCAGGGTTCTTGGATAGTCTTCTTCCAAGGCTTTGTAGGCGTTTTTCTGCCATTTTCTTGTTGTCTTGTAGCTCTGGAGGTGTAACCTTAAAGGGTATGTCCATCTCATAATGTCTATCTTTGAGCCGGATAGAATCATTCCATACATCAAGAACTCTTTTGTCATCTTGTGACATTTGTGGAAGGCTACCAGCTAAAGTCTGACCCACGTCCAGCTTCCAGAACTGCTCCACTTGAGCTTCTAAGCTTACTTCTGGTCCTTGATTGGCCTGTATGAAATGACAGAGAGCAGGGTCTTTTGGATTCCCACTTTGTAGCGGTCCATTGAGTGTCCATCCTAGACTTGTTCTAGTGGCATAAGGTTCACCCTCTCTTCCCTGTCTAACTTCAAGTGGAATCAGAGCACTTGGGACATCTTGCCCAATGAGTAGAGTGACATCTGACTTCTCCTTCAGGAACAATGTCAAATCTTTAAGGTGATCCCATTTCTTAACCTCCGCTGCAGATGGTATGTTGTCCCTTAGGTTAGGGAACCTGGCCAGTGCATAGACCTTTTCCAGCTGAACCACTTTGCGTTTCTTCTTGGGGCCTGTAGTGGCTGTCACTTCCAGGGAAACTTCTAGGGCATCTGTGCTTTTACCTTCACCAAGGGTTTCTAGGGACAGACAGGTTGTTTGTCCTTTAAGGTCAAGTTTCTGGACCAAGTCCTTTGAACAGAAGGTCTTGTTACTTCCTGGATCAAGCAGAGCATATGGTGCAATTCAGTGAGCGATGTTCACCAGCCTGCGAACCAATAAATTCAAAAACTCAATATTACTTTATGCCACTTTTATTTATTGATAGCCCTATATCTTGGCTTATTAGAAAGGTTGATTCAAGTCACCAACTCCAAACGGGTCAGTTTTTATAGCCCGCAGCGTAAAACCATATATTTTTAACCTCACGTACGTAACGTTTTTATTCAGACAGTCATTAAAGCTATTAAATATCATGCTATCTACATCATATTTCATGTCCATAATGGTACAATATATGTCTTTAAGTGTAGTGAAAATCAAATCCCTCAGTCAATAACTTCTTTTGTCACACTTCATCGCCAAATTTGTAGATTATCGAAATTTTTTAAAATGTAGATTAGTATTCTTAACTTTACCCTCATACCTTCAAAAAAGACTAAATCTGTCTGAAAATGAATCTCCACCATCTAGAATGTTCATACTTTCAAGATATGTTGCTCTTTTGCAACAATATTCGATATGGCCGGTATGGTCCAAATTTGCGTGGACCCTTCCGAATGCCGAAAAAACGTTACGGACGTGAGGTTTTCGGTAGAACTTTCCAAGTCCACCTGAGCAGTACGTATAAACATCACAGATCACCTTCATCACTTTATCTTGTACAGAATGATTTAAATTGCTATTTTAAAGCCATATCCAGACACTTTGAGTGTATTATGGGTCATTATGACTGCTCGGAAAAAAAAATTCTCCCAATTTTGCAACACTTCCAACATTGAGTCGGAGTCCAGTCCTACCTAAATACAGACTAGGGTAACTCAAATACTCTTTTTATACAAGGCACATATCTCTATTAATAATTGCAAACAGGAGAATTAATATACAACATCAATCAGGACCATATTGTTCATTCTACTATGACATGTCTAAAACACCCGAAAACGTTACGGACGTGAGGTTTTCGGTAGAACTTTTCAAGTCCACCTGAGCAGTACGTATAAACATCACAGATCACCTTCATCACTTTATCTTGTACAGAATGATTTAAATTGCTATTTTAAAGCCATATCCAGACACTTTGAGTGTATTATGGGTCATTATGACTGCTTGGAAAATAAATTCTCCCAATTTTGCAACACTTCCAACATTGAGTGGGAGTCCAGTCCTACCTAAATACAGACTAGGGTAACTCAAATACTCTTTTTATACAAGGCACATATCTCTATTAATAATTGCAAACAGGAGAATTAATATACAACATCAATCAGGACCATATTGTTCATTCTACTATGACATGTCTAAAACACCCGAAAACGTTACGGACGTGAGGTTTTCGGTAGAACTTTCCAAGTCCACCTGAGCAGTACGTATAAACATCACAGACCACCTTCATCACTTTATCTTGTACAGAATGATTTAAATTGCTATTTTAAAGCCATATCCAGACACTTTGAGTGTATTATGGGGCATTATGACTGCTCGGAAAATAAATTCTCCCAACTTTGCAACACTTCCAACATTGAGTGGGAGTCCAGTCCTACCTAAATACAGACTAGGGTAACTCAAATACTCTTTTTATACAAGGCACATATCTCTATTAATAATTGCAAACAGGAGAATTAATATACAACATCAATCAGGACCATATTGTTCATTCTACTATGACATGTCTAAAACGTTACGTATGTGAGGTTTTCGATAGAATTCCAGAAATCATAGAACATCTGCATCATAAAAATACACTTGTGAACGACAGACAACTGATCTGGGAGAATGATGTGATATGAAGCATGACAGCCGGTTAGGAGGTCAAATCGTCGCGCTTCTTCTTTAGCTTCATGTTGGCAATTTTGATGGTGAGGCCTGCGATCTGGTATGAGACAGTGCGTGATGAGGTGCCAAACCTCTTTGGGGTATACTGTACCCTTCCCATGATGTCATCACTGTCCAGACACCAGACGTTCTTCTCCCGCGGCCAATGGAAGGCAGTAGCGTCCTTCTCGTGCCGCACCATCATGCTGACCTCATATCCGGCGTCATGCCTACATATCACTTTCCCCAAGTACCAGGTGTCCTCCTTGGGAATAGATTCATGCAGGAAGGGCACGGCGACAAAGTCACCATAGTCGTACTCCTCCTGCCATAGAATCTGGGCTTGTTCGATGGCCACGGGCTTTGGGTTGTCAAATCCTGGAGGGGACATTGGTAGATCTGGTCGCACTCGCTTGTTGATTGGGACGGCGACGGCATTCTCCGCGGCACGCTTTCGTGCTGTGCACGGAGGGACATTCTCCTTGTTGGTTGTGGCAGCAGTAGGCACGCGTTCACTTCGAGTGCCCTTACGTGCCACAATTGGAGAGCCGTCCCTAGGGCGCTTGTTACACGCGACCGGATTGTAGTCAGGGTCCACCTGCTTTGGTGGGGGAGGAGTGGTGACATCCGCGACGTCCACCGTAGTAGGAGCACGGACGGGTCGGGTGTTTTTCCGCCGTGTGCCTCGTGTCTGCTTTGGTGGGGGAGAGTCCTTCTTGGTGAACTTGAGTTGATGTGTCACCCATCCCGGACATCCACGTTTGGACTCACAGGTTTCATGGTCCCAGCAGCAGCTACCAAAGCAAGATGTGTCACGGACAGCGAGTGACTTTCCAGCTTCGGCAGGGACAGCAGCATGGACCTGCATAGTGCCCTTCACTGCCTTGTCTGCTTTTGCTGAGACCATGGTAAGGCGGGCGGCAGCGATGTCTACAACTGGAACGCAGACGTAGTGGACAAGGCTGTCGAGTTGGTTTCCCTCGTCGACGAACTCTGCTGCGTTCCTGATAAGGTGTTTCCTGGCAACGAGGTTGTCTGCATTACGCTTTGCAGCAGCGCCGACCCCGTCACAGGGACCTTTTCCATGGCCCGCCTCAAAGTAAGTCCAAGTCGCTTGGAGACCGCCAAGTAGCTCTTTGTGGCGTACCAGCAACGAGAACACTGAAATGTTCCGGTACTGGCTAGAGGGAGAGTCCGATGCGTAGTGGACCATCCTGACCTCGGGCAGGTTTTCACGGAGGAACACTGCCAGGACTTGTAGAAAGGCCAGGATGGCACCAGTGTCATGTTTCCTGTCGTCAGTACAGAGCGCCAGAGAGTGGTGTTTGGTGGTACCAGTGGGTTCATCTCTATAGTGGATGACTGCAGGGTGTAGCGTCACTGGCTCCTTGGAGTAGTACACACTCTGTGGCGACTCGGGGTATGTTACGAGCCAGTTTTCGGCAAAGTCCATCTGGATCGTAACTTCCACTGAAGACAGGGTCTCCCTCAGCTGTCGCATGACGCGGTGTTGGTTACGAGCACGGGACACATGTTCAGCCATGGTGCCAAAATCATCTGTGAGGTTTTGGATGAATTCAGCTCTAGGCTCTGCCTCAACAACATGTGGGCGGAGCTTCATCACTGTTTTGTTGTCCTTCCCATATACAACAGCCTGATGGATCCACGTCATGTACTTGATGGTCTCCTTGCGCACCTCGGTGTTCAATCTGTGTGTAAACTGCTCTAAGGTGGTAGATGTCACAAGGTCGTCCGGACAGTCATTTATGCCAGCAGCTCGGAGCCTGAGCACAAAGTTCTGGTGCTTTTCGCACAGGCACTCATTGACGGGCTGGTCTTCGATGATGACAAACCATGGCCGTGCCTGTCTGATTTTGTAGAATGTTGTGCGGCCAATGGTCAGGTCAGGGTTGGCTTCATTGTACTTGTCTGCGAGTACATGCACAAAGTCCCGCAGATTCCTCTTTTGGTGCTGAATGCCGTTGACTGTCTTATAGTCCTTTTTCCCTGCCAGCATGGTGGAGTTCTCTGGGTCTGACAAGAACTCCACCACGCGCCTGACCTTTGCCTCTTGGTCCACCAAACGCTTGTTAGGTTTGTCCACAGGGGCTTTGGCAACAGTGCGTTTATCAACCCCCATAATCCCTGCCAAGTCCTTAGCATTTTCCTTACGGACTTCGAGTGGCAGTGCTTGGCGGAGGAGGTTAATCTTGGCACGGCTGTCCAACTGTGTGATGCCCTGCAGCAAAACGTCACAGACAACTGGCTGAGCTGAAGTGTGGGGTAGTTCGCCGTCGGTTGCAACGCGCTCCTCCATGTGCGCTACAGCCGGGGGTAGTTCGTCGTCCGGTGCAACACCCTCCTCCATGTGCGCTACAGCCGGGGGTAGTTCGCCGTCCAGTGCAACACGCTTATCACTGTGTGCAACACCGGGGGTGTGAGTGGCCTAGGCAATTTGGGTGCGCAGTTTCACCACCTCCCGTTCGGCTTCCTCCGCCCGCCTTCCGAGCAACCGTTTCTGGTAGTTGCGCCGGTTTGTTCTTGGGGTTGTAGTTTTACGTGATGTATACTTCAGGTTTGGTGGGGTGTTCTGGGTCGTTTCGGGGGGCGGTCCTGGGGTTGTCATCTCACCAATCCATATGCGTGGGCTGGAAGGTATAGAGTACATGTTAGTGATAAATCATGGCATATTGAAAGGATGAAGTCAATTCAAGCAGTCTGATTATTTCATGCACTGTTACACTGTCAATATCTTTCTAATCAAGGAAATATACTCTACAGTTGAAAACCTCACATACGTAACGAAACCTCACATACGTAACGAAACCTCACATACGTAACGAAACCTCACATACGTAACGTTTTAAAACAATTGAACTCATTTAACAGGTAGGTAATTCAACATGCAACTATTGAACATGCTTTCCAACTATTTACTAGAACTATGGATAGTTACATTTCACTTATCACTGGCATTTTTACGGATGGTCTTCCTGTAAATAATTGCAACATTTAAAAACATAAATTACTTTAAGGTTGATAAGTCAGAAATGCACAATTTTGATTTAAAATATATTATAATGCCAGCACTTCATTGGTGCATCAATCCCATAAGACCAGCATGATGCATCAATGTAGCAAGGGCAATTTTTTAATACTTACAGTATCTCCTCCATCAGGGGCAGGTTGTCAGGCGGTGGAGGAGAGGCATCGTGCGGCCGATGGCCGGTCGATCTGCCGCTGCTTCTCCGTTCCCGGGGGGTGGGATTGCAGCCTGCCGGACCGGTCGTGTACGGGCGCATGCGCCCTCGTCCTCCACACCTGCGTCTGCTGCCTTGGCTGCGGCGGGGACCGTGGGTGCCTCCTCATCCTCTGATGACAGGAGTAGTGGGTTCTGCAGAGTATCCTGAAATGTAAAAAAATACATTAGGATAGCTTAAATACACCTAAACTACACAGGTTATGGAATATCTAGTTTCATGAATTCATTTAGATCAATTGTGCTATTTAAATCACAACATTTAAAAATGTATAGATTATGGAATATTTTGTTTCATCATGAAGTTGAATGAACATGAATCCTTTAAAATGACAAAGCATCCTTATTTCATAAATGATAATGCATATCAATCATTGAAGGCTGTCTTAATTCTCACTTACACCAGTAGTGTCCTTTTCCTTGTGGGTGCTCGACACCTGCTGGAACCGTGGGCGCCGGGTAGAACCGTGGGTGAAGAGCGCCACAGGCATGCGGGAGCCCCGGCCTTGGCTGGGTCGGCCCGCAGGCGTGGCGCTCGTCTTCCCACGGCCCTTCCCTTTACCCACGTTACCTGCAGGTGTCTTACTAACCCCTGTGGCCTGAGGAGTAGGTGCCTCTGCTGCTGGTCCTGTGGAGGAGCCCTCTCCAGGGTCAGTGGCAGGTGTCACTGGTCCTGCGTAGGTGCCCTCAGTGCCAGGAAGGGTAACCACCCCCTGAAATGGAAAAGTAGCATTGAATACAAAATGAATGCAATGATAGCAAATGACATACCTGAACTTTAAAAATATTCAATCAAGGAATTTATATACTTATTACCTTCTTAATCTCACATTACATAAATACATTACTATATCAGATAACAACAGATACAAATGTTGCAGATTAGGGAAATATAAACAAATAGTTACCCTTTCACGCCAGTACTTGGTCTTTTGACGTAGGGCGGCCTGTGCCCTCTTCTTGGCGGCGTTGGGATCACCCTCCTTCTTCAGTCTTTCACGCAGGTCCTTCTGCCTTTTCGCTTCATCAGCCTTATCCTGCACCTCCCCTTTCTGGGCTCTCACTTTGGCACGATGCTTCGCTGCCCGCTCGGCCGGGGTCATGGGGACCTTTTTCTTCTGGTCATCAACTCCATCATTGGGTGGCTTGTCACCGCCTGTCGCAGACATACTGCCAAACATAAGGACAAATTATTGAACAACCAAGGTGTGTAAGCTCAATGAAAAATACTTCTATATTAACAGAATATGTATGGATGATGATGACAAAGTAGGAGTAAAAAATTATGTATGGATAGAACAATAGACAGGTCATTACTGTCCAGTAGTTCAGCGGAACCCTAAAAATTGGCCACCATGAAAAATGTTGGGATTTTTTTTTTCAGAATTGCTACAACCAACATCATTTAGGATGAGGGGCCCATAGGCGCATCTAATGGTGAATTTAAAATAGTCTGGGTGTGTCTGAGGTACATATAGCAATCAAAACGAACAAAACCTCACTTAAGTAACGTTTTCAAATTTGTGTAGAACTTGCATAAAATAAGGTGGTAAGTGCTTTAATTCTGTCCAGCATATTAGGTATGGCCACTAGGGTGTACATTGTGAAGCAATTTAATTGAAAAAAGTGACATGGAGGTCTATAGAGCAACATATCTAGATAACGACTCACGTACGTAACGAAATTTGAGGAATGATGAAAAATAGTCATTGCTGGCAAAATACATACCAAATGTCAGGTTATATGAAATAGAATGATTGATTGTAGATCTTGGGGCACATACACCATGGTAAAAACAGGTAATTATGCAAAATACTGCCATTTTGGGGGTCAGCAAGTAAAAAATTCAACAAAAAAATCAGCCCTGCCCCTCCAAACAAGCTGGGGGGTCATCCCAAAATATCCAAAGATGGTCTAATGCACCCTAGTAGCAATGGTAGACCCTAATTTCAACATATAACAATGATTTGGGGCTAAATATACAGCGTGAGTTGCTCAGCAGAGCCATTTCCACAACCTGGCGAAAACGTTACGTACGTGATAAAAACAAATAATCGAAGTTCAGGGAGGTCCGGGGCCCAAAAAAATGGCGTCAACCGGCCGAGATGGCAAGAGAATTTGACTGTGGTCGATTCTACGTCCACATACATCATTTCTGCGTATTATTTGCACAATCAAAGCCATCTACGGACACTCACATACGTAACAATCGATATTCCATCACACTTTCATGGGAATTACCTACCTTTTTTGTGGTTTTAGGAAGAAACAAGGACAAGTAAACTTCACTATTTGCAAGTTCGAGATCCTCTGAGCATGTTGCAAAAGTTCCCGGATGTGGGTCACTTCCGCCCGGTTAACAGGAAGCGTCTTCGTTTGGCGCCATAAATTTTCGTTACGTAGGTGAGGTTTGCCGCGAGCAAGACAAAGACACCCACTGTGGCCATACTACACGGTCTGTGGCTTTGATTTTTGCTTCAATTATTCCATTTATATTTAAATTAATCCAAAATAGACTAGAAATGAAGAATTATAAATTTATGTAGCAAGTAGACTTGTAAAAGTATACCTCACGTACGTAACATTGTCGGGAGTTGAATTTTGGTTTATGAGATCTAGCTCGTATCTGCGACAGACCAGCAGTTTTATTTATTTAACATCAGAACCCCCCTAGGGACCCTGTTGAACACAATTAATAGAGAAAGGGAGGATACATTTTTATTATGGTAGTTAGGGGCATAAAAAAAAAGTTACGTACGTGAGGTCGCTCATAGTTCCATATTATAAGACATGCGGGACAGAGGGTTGAGGCTGTGACATGACCAAAGCATTTTTGATAGATGGCTACGACCCCCCACCTATGTTTAAAGAGGTTTATGGCACTGTAACACTGTCTACCTTGATAAAATATTGGTGGGAAGGATGAAAAATTGGCAAAAAAAAGGCATTTTTGGTGTGTCATCCAACTTCAAGACTCTGTAACTCATCAAATTATAGGCCGATATACATAAATCTGCCCTCTGCTTGAAGCTCAAGATGTTTTCTATCAAATGTCATTAAAATAAGGAAGAATGGTAATCTACATTTTATACTGTAGCTCCCCAAAGCTAAATAATACCCAAAATAGGCCCATACATCGCTCAGTGAATCCCCCCATATGTGCGTGTGTAATTAGTCTGACCTTTCCCTCTGACATACACAGAAACTATAGGTAAGGCGACCTTTGTGCTTTCAACATTTGGTTGCCCACATGCATAACTTTTGGCTTCTTCTACCTGCTTGTCTTGAGACTTCTGTTCTTCCTTTTGGTCTCCATCCTTTGTGGACTGAGTAGTGGTGACCTTTACTGGTTGATGCAGCAATGTTGAGTGTTTCCCTTTGCAATCCTTTTCTTGACAGGCTCTAGACCTTTTACATTCCTTGGAGCTATGATTGCTGTAGTCAAGACAATTAAAACACAGTCTTTTTTCTTTTACAACTTCTCGTCTCTTTTCCATGGTCATCTTCTTAAATTTGTCACATCCACTAACTCTGTGACCATCGGCATCACAAATCCGACACTTGTACTCCTTGGGTTTATTCTCCTTCTGGGGTGGATCAGGTGTAGTTTTGCCATCTTGGCTTAAAGTGCCAGTATCTGTCGCATTCACATTGTAGCTTGATCCCTTCTTCTTTGGCACAGAAGGCTTAACCTTTGGTTCTTTGGCTGCTGACACTACATGTCCAAATACTGGGTCATTAGCCTCTCCAGCAGCCATCTCAAGGAACTGCACAAATTCGTGGAAGTTTGGATATTCACCAAATCTCTCTCGGATCCTATAAGCTTCCTTACGCCATCTAGTTTGGAGGTACATTGGAAGTCTTGTCATGACTTTTACCATTCTATCCTGAGAGTCTACCTCCTTTAGCTTGTTCATAGCTCGTAGTGTTTCCATGCAGCCCCTAACATCATCAGCAAAGTCCTGCAGGGCTTCACTATCATTTGGCTTCAAGGCTGGGCCTTCAGTAATCTTTGAGATCCATGCCTTTAAGATCATGAAGTCATTACCAAATCTCTGCTTTAAGAGTTCTCTTGCCTTCTTATAGCCTTCTGATGGGATCAATAGTGCACACGGCTGTATCACCTTTAATGCCTTTCCTGTGCAATACTCAAACAGCCTAGTTAGTTTATCACTAGCCTCAATGTTGGCCTTATCCACACTGGTATCAAAGGCATTCATAAAGGTCCAGTACTTCATGGGGTCCCCATCAAACTTTATCATGCTTGTCTTTGGGAGACGGATGACATCAATCATCTGGCGTTGTATCATCATTTGAGACTCATGGGCTGCATAACCAGTCCCCTGGCTGTTTTGACCAAAATCCTTAGAAACAGACTCAGGTGACTGCTTTGCACTATCCTTGACTGATGCTTGTGGTGATTTAACTAGTTCAATGATCCTAGCTACTTGTACAAAGCTGAACTGCCCATCTGACTTTCTATCAGTATTTCCTGGTATAGGTGATCCTGTCCACTCGGCTGCAAGGGGGTTGAGGATTGACTTTTCTACAACTCCTGAGTGATTCTTATTTGAGCTTGAGGTGGTAGGTTTCCTGACAGTACTAGTACCTATAGGACCCCCCAGATGATGTGAGACTTCATTTTCAGTAGTAGAATCAAATATCCCCCCACACTGCAACTTTACATCACTATCAACTCTAGCTACATGTTTCCTAGACACAGAAGCAATGCTATTACCAAGATATTTATCAGTAACATTTTGACTGACCTTTGATCCCTTATATGTGTAATCAGGGTACTCAGTGAACTTGGTCAGAACCTCTTCTTCTGCTGCCGCAGCATCCATTTCAGCCTTCATCTGTAGCTGCTGACGGCGTAGTTCAAGCTTCTTTCTTTCGCGCTCAAGAAGCCGCTCCCTCTGCCTGCTTTGATATTCAGCCTCTTCCTGCTGACGCTCAGCCTCTTCCTGCTGACGTACAGCCTCCTCTTTTCGGCGGCGTGCCTCTGCTCGCTGTAGTTCTCCTCGGTGGCGTGCATCTGCTCGCTGCTGCTCATCTCGGCGGTGTTCCTCAGCTCGCTGCTCTTCAGCTTCTTGTTCCATTTGTAGCTGCATAAGCTCAAGCTCCTGCATCTCCTGAAGAGCCTTAGCTTTGACTTCAAGGGCAGCCCGTTTAGCAGCTGCCTTCACTCGGGTACTTGATGCACGTGAAGCCCTTGAGGTGGCACCAGTGCCAGCCTGGGACACACTGTCATGAGGTGTAATACTGTCTTGTAGTTGATGTTGTTCAACAAAGGAGGTATACTGTCTCTTGGCCTCATTATACCTTTCCTCAAGTTTGGTATATATGGTGTCTTCATTGAGGGCGCTATGAGGCTCAATGTCCATAACCAGACTCATGTAGTCCATATGCACTTTAGAGAACAGCACAAATGCAGATGTAGCTTTCTAAAGTGCCACTTGAACATCAGGTAAATCAACACCACAGTCCATCTTATGCATTAAGTCATTAACCTTCTTGGTGAATGCACCAGCATGGCCACCTCTTGAACAGCGTAATGTGACCATTTTCTCCAACCTAACACTATCTGGGTCCAGCATCTTGCTTGGTTCTCTATGCCTGGCTCCAGTCTGTGACATGTTGATGTGCTTGGGATCCTTGCTTAATATCCTGGTTCTTGAAGACTATTCTTTGTACCCAATGTAGTGGCCAAAGCCAATGAATTGAGTCAAAGTCCTTGTGACAAGTTAAACTTACTACTGTTTAGTCCTTAATCCACACAACAGCAGGGTACAGGTGCATAAGTACTCTCACAGAGTTGATAAATGCCCTGCAGTCACACAGAAATTGTCCATAGGAGATCTAATCCCACTGGTAGATGCTTATTTCCTATGGTTGTCACAGTAGCACATAGTAACACACAAATGTCCTCAGGTAATATAATATTTCAGCATAGAGTCCATTGAACATAACTGTGTGCAATAACATTCAGTAGTCCAACCTTGGCATGGATATAACCTTCAGGGTAATCTGGTATAATAACCTGTACAAAGAATATTGCCTCCTCTTAGTCCTCAGGTACAAAGTCCAGTATATCAGCAAGGTAGTCCATAAGGTTGATGTGAACAACACAGATCAGATGTAGTGATTGAGGAGGGAAGAGAGGGACCTGCTTTTATATGCTATCTAAAGGCTGAGATCATAGTCTCACATCATCCAGAAGTATGATGTAGGACTGATGTCAGATGGGGAGACAAACAGGTGACTGATGATATCAGCTAAAAGGATGAAGTAAGCACACTGAGTGGTACACATGAGACAAGTATGACATCAGCAGGCATGAGATCAGCCAGTGTATATGTTCCAAGAATGCTGATGTAGGCCTACCACATGATACTAGGTCATTGAAACATACAACCATCAACATACCTTTACTGTACTTTGATTCTAACCCATTTAGTTGTAAACTATGAGTTTCTCAATCTTACACTACACACAATGAAGGATAGGTAGGCTACATGATAGGCATTATCACGGATAGGTAAAATTGAAATAGTAGACATGGTAAGGAATGTACCGTTAAACAATAAAGCTAAATATAGCAGACAAACAGCGCAGATTAAACATGATGGTCTGAGGGATAGTCACCATGAGGAATTGGTAAAATGAATGATAGGCAGATTGGGGATAGGTAGACTAAAGGAAAGAAGGAACAAATGAGATAAGGTAAGGTGAGGGATAAACATCATAAGTTAGGCTTTTTAAGAGATAACCAGATTGAACTGTAGATGTTTGGATTGAAGAGATAGGCAGGATGAGTGATAGGTACACAATTGATATGCTGTATGTGGGATAGGCAGAACAATGCACAGGCCCAGAACTTGCCTGACTGAGAAATAGGCAGACATTTGAGTATGTGGATTGAGGTATTAACTCTGATTTATGTGTTCTATATTTAAAGAATTCCAATAATTTTCAATATCATTTTGGTACATTTTCCAAATATTTCCCTCATTAAACATCCTTTTTGGGTACTTTTGGTCAAATTCTGATAATAAAGACCAACATTTTTGGATTTAGCAGGTTTTTTTTGTTTAGATGGTCTCTTCATTTCTTTTGGTATCCCTTTGATGAAGATAAATGGTAGCTCCATAAACCCCCTTATCCTACATAGGGCCCAATACTAAACACACAAGGTCACCTAGTTTCGTGGGGGAGGGGTGGGGGTAGAGGGGGGTTGGCCTTCACTATAGGACTGTATGGACTGACCTATCCTATACTGTACAATCCTTGGTGGCATGGCGTATGCTATGTCTCTGGTGGTGGGTTTGAGGGGGGGATGTAAAAATTTCAGACCCCTCCTGAGGGGGGGGGGCTAAAAAAATTTTACTCTCATTTTAGGGGAAAAAAAGCCAGCATGCTAATATAGACCAAAGAGAGACGCGAAAATTTTCCACTTCTCTGGCGCAGGGGGGGAGGTGCAAAAAATTTGGACTGCTGTTGAGGGGGGCATAAAAAATTTCGTGCCACATCCCCCCCTGTTGATAAAATTTGTTCAAATGCCAAAAGTCAAGAAAAAAGTCAGAAAATTGACTTTCCTCTTTGACTATAGGCTGAAAAACTTTCTCAGTCAAAATCTAACTCTTCCATCAAAAGTTAACATTTTTTACATCAGCCTTTTGACTGAACAACCTATCATAAACTTTGGATAAAACCTATTAGGCGAGTTGAAAAGATCTGATTGAAAACGGGAGGATGCCTGACTGATATTGGAACCAGCTTTTCCTGACTTGTTCAGTAAATGCCTTTTACCATAGTGTTGAATTTTTGATATTTTGGACAGTTTGGTGGTTTTTATTTTAGTCAGAGTCCCGAAAAGTTACCAAGTCTGACTTTTGACTAAAAAGGGTAACTTTGTCAGTCAAAAGTTAAATTTACTGACAAATTTAACTTTCCATCATGGAATTTAGTTGGACATAGTCAGGCAAATGTTAGTTGCCTGATGACACTCAGTGGAAAGAAAGTTTGAGGCCATCAAGAAATGATGTTATGCTGGAGGGGGGGGGGGGTCAGGCCCAGCATGACGGGATTAATTCTCCATATACCTTCAACATCGTACAAATTGGTAAAAAAGCATGCCTGGGGGGGGGTCAAAAATAGTCAAATTTGGTATGACGTCATTTATGGGATTTGTAGTGGGTAATATCTCTGAGAGTTTTAGGCCCTCAGATTTCCAAAAGTCACTGAATGAAAGATAATTGTTTAGGCTTTTTTACATGCTATATCTTGTAAATCCACAAGTATAATATATATCTAGTTTATCACCCTTACTAAGAACATTCCATTTAGTTCATTTTCACCTTGAGATGACCATTTTGCACCTTGAGATGACCACTTGATACACAGCCTTTGAATGGGACCATTTTCATTAAGCCATAATTTCAAAAAAGAATAAGTGTCTTACATAAATATACAATATAATGTTACTGTTGGTGGTGCTGTATTGTTGAAAATGTACATTTTGCAGCAGCTAAATTGGAAGGGATATTTCAGTAAAGATTATGTTCATCATAGTTGCCATTCCCATCCAATTAGAGGTAATAATCCTAGCCCTGCATTAAAAAGGCTTTGTTTTATTATTATCTATCAATATCCACCACAGTAACATTTTGCTTGACTTAAGCGCTGGTTCCACAGGCATAAATCGGTCGGATTAGCACTAATCCGAACGATTTTTTCTATACTTTTGATATATTATAAATCGTCGGATTAGAGCTATTCCGACCGATTGTATGGCTGTGGAACCAACGCTTTAGCATTTATGTTCTTGATGTCATATGGTTCCTTTGCATACTACTTATAATAGGAAAACAGCAAAGTCTGAAACCCATGCATAGAGATATCATTTAGAGAATGCCATGTCCCAAGATATTATGGATATGAATCTTTTGATGTAATCCTACAGAATCAGTGGTTTCTACTCAATTAAAGGCATAACTCTCTCTGTGAGTGGTGGTCGACGCAAGGTGAAATGGTGGTCATCTCATGCTGAGATTGGCATGCCTGGGAAAATGAGTCCTAAACTGAAAGTATTTAACATTTCTGAACATTAATTTATGTCATCATTTACTCATGATATATATATATATATATATATATATATATATATATATATATATATATGTGTGTGTGTGTGTGTGTGTGTGTGTGTGTGTGTGTGTGTGTGTGTGTGTGTCTAGAATCAATATTTGGTACATGTGAACAATCTCAATGTTCAGAATCTGCAACCAAAGATTTCTGAACAAATGGCCAGTTGGCCATGATAAAAACCAGTCAAACATGGGTACTTTGGTGTATTGTTATACAATGATAACTACTCAACATACCATAGGTGGCCAGTCCATGAATTACTATAACACCTCTATTTCAGGAATATTAGAGGTACAGCCCCATACAGTAGATGTAAAAGTGATAAAAACAAGGTGGCAGGTGGTCAACTCAAGGTTAACCTACCCTACGCGGTAGAGGCACGAGGTTTTCTGTGAGGCATGACATTCGTAGACCGAGAATTGCTGGTAAATGGAAAGGGAATGTCAGCAGAAAAGAGACAGTGAAAAAGGAATTCCTTAAACAGTTAAAAAAGACCCTCTATTAAACATAGTTTGGCCTTTTTCTCTCTCTTTTTCTTCAAAAGGGAGTTATCTCATTTTTTCTTATTCAATAGGTAAAAAAAGAATGGCACAAACTCCTGAAATAGTCACCAGCCTATACACATTGCATTAGGAATTGCGCATTCACTAAATTAAATTCTGTCACAATGGCAAGTATAGGCTAACATTGTTCATAGGTGCTACAAAGGGTCTCTACTGCCTACTGAGTACTAATATTTCATCGTTTTGTCCCTTCAAATATTTGGATAGCACCTATTTGGGAAGTGCATGAACATCAACATAGCATAGTCTGTGGTCATCTAAGATTGGCCGATTGACCAGTATTCTAACATATAGCCAATTGTCTGAGGGTTGAAAAATTGTACTTCATTTCATCACAAATTTATAGTATACTATACCTATACTCTCCGTGATTTCATGTTAGAAACAGTGAAATACAGAGGCCCCATAGGTTTAACCTAGGCTACTAGTCCTATGAGCTCCGTATCTCACACACCCCGTGAGATAACCCATCCTCATAGCTCACTGTCAGTAACTGCACCTTAAAAATGGGCTTAATGCACGTAAATTTATACCTATCTTTTCATGTTGTTTTCAAGGAGTATTGAACATTTCAGCCTGCATTTCAGACTAATCATGCTCTGGCCTTCAAAAAGATCAGATACTAATTTTGTTCTGTTGCTCTTGATCCTACCCTCTTTATTTTCTATGTTAACGGCCTCATTTCCTTCCCCAAATATAGTAGAACAAGGTATTTACTGTTATTTCTACATGGTAGGCCTAATTTGTAGTGCTGAAAACACTGTGGAGCTAGGATGTGCATATGGTATTTTTTTTGTACGGGGTTGGAAATTTCACCTCAAAGGGGTAAAATTTCTTCTGTAGACTAGAACTCCATAGACACTGTCACTTGACTTGTGCATTGACAGTACAAAAACTGCAGCACAGTATTGGGTCAATTGGGCTGTCACTTTGCTGACTAAAATACCCCCGCCCCCTTCACTGAAAAAAACACACTTTCCCCAACGTTAGTGCACCCCCTACCCCCAAAAAATATTATCCTTTGAACTAAAAGGGCTAGAAACTTGCTTCAAAAAAGCAATTTACTCCTCTCATTGAGACATAACTGTTAGTACACAAATTGAGTCCCTAGGCTTGGTTGCAAGCCGTCCTCCCATCACTCTACCCTGCAGGTGATGATGTAATACTTGTTTTGCATCCATGCTAACTACACACATTTGTGTGCTGTACCTATGGTGCCTACAATAGGAGTGATGATGTCACACCTGGTTGCTAAGGAGACTAAGGTCTGGTCTGACTGTGTTAATTCACGATCACCAAGGTAGCACAGCCGAGTGATATAGAGGAAAAAATGTGACTAGTGATGATTGTAAGACCTGTAAAACAAAGCAAACCGTGAATCATATATTTTTTAGTGTAATATTACACAACTAGGAATGTGTTTGAGCAAAAGATTTGTAACATTGTTAATGGATACAGAAACCTAGACAAATGTAAGAAGTTGGAAATAGTATTATTGTTACAACCCAAATGCTAACCCAGGCACAGATAAGAGACAGGAGAATATATATGTACCTTTATTAAAGACATCTACAGTAAAACCAACCATCATCGACCTGGCGCTGACATATATGTACCTCTCATTAGTCAATAAAGCCAATCTTGAATCTATTGAATCTTGTGAGGGCTCTTCCAGCCACATATTTAGAAGTCAAATCATACATTTGACCCACTATGGGTGCTGCTGTTTTGAATTATGACATCGTCGTATTCTTTGCATAATGCAAAGCAAAATATCAATGTGCAAGATATTGCGGAAGGATTACGGTAGTTACATAGCTCAGGTTTCTTGCTTACTTCATTGATTTTTATAGGGTTTACAGTAAGATATATATGAAACAAATTAATACCATTGGGTTCTTAAGGATTTCAATTCCAGCCTGTCTAAATTGTACTAAATTTTAACCAAACTCCTATCTTTTGACCAACCTCTCGTGCTTCCTAGCACCTCTTCAACTCTGCAAAAGTGGCAGAGAGCCGGCTTCGCAGACTCTCCAGATGATCAACCTGGTTCTCCATCTTGTCCTTCTTCTCCAGCTTCTCCGCGTTCTAATGGCAAGAGAATTTTTCAAATCAATCAATTAAACACAGAGTTATGGTGAATTTAATATTTTCAAACAAATTCCAAAATATGTAAGATAAATTGCCTGCATAAGGGAATGTTCAACAACTATGTTACTGCTCAGGGGGTGGGGGGGGGCTTTGGGTTTTAGTGATATGGCTCCCGGACCAACATAAATTGTCAGACTGCCAAACCTAATGGGCTATTACAGGCGGAGGGGAAAGAGGGGTTTGATGTTCTAAAGCGGGGTCTCCAATTAACCTTAAACAGGGGCGTAGGAAGGAAATTTTTATAGGGGGGGCCCAGGGGTCTCGGTTGGGGGGCCTGCTATATTTTTATATAGGCTCATATAGGGAACCTCCTCATTATTGGGGGGCCCAGTCCCCCCTGGCCCCCCTTTTCCTACCCCCCTGCTTAAATATAGTTGATAGTCTGGATTTCCACCATTTAAATCACTATCTTTCACAAATCTCCACTCCCATTTATGATACTAAAATTTAGGGAATCTTTAGCTAGTGTTAAGCAGTAAGGCCATGTCTAAGTCCCATAGCCCATTTGGGAAAGAAGACACGAATGGGTAATTCATCTCCGAGGGTTTTATTTACATTCAGTTTTACTCGTCAGTCTTCAGCAGTTTACGATTTCCTGTGGTTCTATGGCACAGTACCAAGATCCGATGTTTCACGCCAGAACACAGATGTCTAATACTTCATAACAGAGCCTTTCGGCATTCAATCGCAGTCCTACAATATAAAAAGTATGACACCATGGCTCCAGTAGATAGAACGTACAGACTCCACGAATGACAATAAAACAATCAACGCTTCATCCACTGTTGAACACCATGCATTCAATCACCAATCCAATCATTATCATCGAAATAGCTTTGGGGTCCTTCTTAATCGCTCCTTTGATTAATTCTTGCTAGTGACTAGTAGTGGGGTGAGAGAGAGCTGGGGTGGTAAACCAAGTCGGGTAGAGCCTATCCTCTATAATTCCAACTGGATCTTATTCATTAAACTTAATTCCCAAAGAGCACTCCTGTAGAGGCAACCAGCCACATGAATAAGTCCCTGAAATTTTCAAACTATTTCCAATTGTAAGCTGCCGAATATAAATATCTTCCCCTTTGATTCAGGTTGAACTGTGGATCCCTGATGCCGTGAGCATAATTCGCGCTCCCACACCTCAGCACAGGGTTTATATACCCACTGGCTACTAGCTGTTTTGACTTTTCTTCACTGGACACCATTTGGACTTTCGCTTCTCAAGTTGCTCTCAAGGATCACCTAGAGGGGAACATAACCCGCTATCCTATAAGGACATAATCCCAGCTACTAAGACCACTGCCTCTATGAGCTTTAGACTTGTATGGCTAAGCCTGCCTTGGAGACACTGTCAGACCGGCACACCCATGCACACCGGATACCTTATAGGAGTGTATCGGATCACTGTCAGCTTGGATTTTAATAAGTGTGCATATGTCTACAGGTGCACCTCCAATGCCCCACAGAACTATACCTATGCTGTTATCACTTCTCAACTCTATAAGGATATCACAGTCAAAGTTCCAACACCGTCCACACAGGCATGTACTGATTCTATAGGAGTATGTACCTGCATCGACCAGTTAGTGTAGAACCCCAAACACACGCAAGGCCTCAGTCACTCAGGCTGTTCGGCTGATGTCTGCCTGTCATCCCCAGACCTTGGGCTACATGCCCTTTTTTACGAGATTCAAATCAGACCATTATTAAGGTTTTTACAGTGTAAAACAAACAGCATATTATGATTTTTCTTCTCAGAACTTTATGAATCCTAATGGATTTTATGATAGAAATACCATATATTTTAATGTTCATAACTTCAGTAATTATCATTCTGTCATCTACCACTATTTATTACTACAGGCCACATTGGGCCTACTGAATAACATGTATGTTATACATTATCATTAAACTTCAATGTGACATTTACATTATTTTATCACTCATGGTATTAATTGTTCATCATAAAATTTATTCACCAATAATAAATTTTATTATCCCATCCCTTCTTTGTGATTCTGTGGGGGGAGTGTGTTAATGGGTCAATATCTGCTGAATGTCCTCTTTATAAAACGTCCATAATAAAAATTAAAGATGTCTTTTTTTGAAATCCTCCAAAAAACACCAAACAGGAGGATTAAGGTCCCAGCGGTTCAGTTTTTATTAACTGCGGAAGGTGGCCATGTCTTTTCGAGAAAAAACGTCCATACTTTTAATTCATTTCTCATGTTCAACCACTTAACGCATAGTTACAACCTGCTGACAATGGCTTCTTTGGTTCATTTTACAGTAGTCAGTTGTGGTAATTGTTTTAATAGCTTTTAACCGTGTATTCTGATTTATGTGACAATAGCACTTCTGCCAAAAAACACAAGTTCACCAGAAAATCTGAAAGTCCATGTCATGCCAAGTATGCTTCATGAAAGTTCTTGCTGTTTAAAAAAAAAAGCAGTCCTTTAAATATCTCTTTCTTATCATGAAACTTCAACTCATTATCTTTCATGGGGACCCACAATCAGGTGTACTGTTCATATTTTTATCAGTCCCACACACTCTCAAAGTTGGGTTAATTAGTTTATATTATGGACGTTTCTCCACGGACCCTATATGCAGTAGCCATGTACTTGTATCAGCTTGATGGCCACAGCTCCCTTCAGTTATTCCTCAGAGCCCCTATCTTCCACATATAGGTAGTAAACACATGTGGCATCATAATGCATTCCCCATACCTCTTGCAAATTTCCCTGACATCCACTTTACTAGGTTTAAAAGAAAAAGTTTGAGATCCAAAAAAATTTTGTTTCCATCAATACCTTAGCCAGGCAGAAGCATACACTGACTTATCATTCACACAACGTTCAACAGGTAGCTATATGTCTTTACTCTAACTTTGACCTTAAAATTAATTGATATTGTTTGAATAAAGGGAGCTCAGACTCAGATATGACATCCAATAAATAATATTACAGACATTTGCGATCACTCCCTATTTTGTAGAGATTTGACAGCTCTCTCCTATGTGGCCTCCATGTGTTCCCTAATCCCCTCAGAGCTTTCATACTTTAAAATGCCAAAGCAGGGACATGTGACTGTGTCCTGCTGTCCCCAAATCAACTGTAATCAACCAGTAGACCATACATTCCACATTTAAATACCAGCTTCACCAAAAATTTTAAAAATTTTGAAAAATGTCTAAACATGTTCCCTACCTTTAAACCTTGAACACCATTCTAACTTTCATGGCCTGCCCTTATAATCCTGTTTCTCTGTGTACCCAGTTATATATCCTATTAAACCCATGAGCCGAAACCACCTTTGCACCACTTTTTTGGTCATACATCCCCTCTCTACTCACCCACCTATTTAAATTATGGATGTTTTCTATTGGCCTCTAGCAAATTGGCCAAAGACCATGTCCTGCGCCACCGCTCACAGCTCCCCTATTTCTTACTCCAAACCTTCTATTCTGCCACCACTTATAAGAGACACCCTTTCCTATTCTTATTGACCCATACATATCCATTTTCCTTTAAAAATTACACTCAAATTAAAACATTTGCCAAACATTTCCCCTGTTTCAACCATGTTCCCCGACTTAGGTTCTTAGAGAAAGTAACTGTAGAGTGGTTGAAGTCCTAACATAAGCCCCTACATAGACCCAAATATGTGTGGAGTAGAACCCATGTGCTGAAACCTCATGTAGGCCACTTAACAGGTATACCCAGCAGCTGTCAAGTCAACATCCAATATTTATTACGGGCGTTTTCCGCGGACAACCACCTTTCATCATCGCCCTCCTAGCTCCCCCTAAATAGGAAAAAAAAATGAATTTTTGCTTTTAGACAACGAAAAAAGTTATTCATATTCCTTCAGCAGAGCTGAAACAGTGATAAAAACTAAAATCAATCTGAGTAACACTCGCTGAAAGTTGTTTCAATGGCCTAAAAATTCATCTCTCATCACTTACCAACCTGAAGTTTCAAAAAGAACTGCATGTAGCATTACCTGTTCTGGTACAAAAATATATCATGTCCAGGCCCACTGCTTCCCCTTCACAGAAATACCTAAACTGACTGACCTCACTTAAATTCTCACTCTAATTAACTTCTCTTATCTAGTGTACTATAATAAAAATTACGGACGTTCATCATCTTTAAATGACGATGAGAAACATCTCTATGCTATGGGTTATGTACAATGGCTAGTAGTCATCAATCAAAAGAAACCTTCTTGGGTCTTTGGCGGCCTCTCTATCTGCTCCTTTACCTCACACTACATTGGGTATGACTGAGGGTTATCTCACGATCGAGTGGCCACGATACTCGTGAGCCTTTGACTATGTATTTCCCATGTGTCACTGAACCGGGTGCTGGAATCACAGTCCAGAGTTGCCAAATATTCCTCTGACCACGAGACTGAGATTCTTTCTACCACCTAACTTGACGAGTTTCTGTTTTCTGACGCGGGAACCAAATAAATGCTGACCTCTAGCACCATTCCCCTAGAAACAATTTCTTGTGAATTCACGTGAAATTCATGTGATTTCACAAGAAAATTTGGTGTAATTCACGTTATTGATCACGTGAATTCACGTGAATTTGTGAGCAGCAATTCACGTGAAATTCAGCAGTCACATGAAATTCATGCGATTTTATGTGAATTTCACATGACTTTCACATGTAGGCCTACATGCATCTGACAATAAAATGTGAAGAACTCGTGAAATTCACAAGATTTCACAAGAATTTCTGCTGAACCAAATTTTCACCAAATTTACTTGTGTCAAAGTGGTGAAAAGTCGTTCCTTGTTCCAGATCCTTAGAACTACAAACTGACTGACGGCGACATCTTGCGGCAGTTCAGAGAACTAATGAAAAATCGGCGCGTAAATTAAACGTACGGGAAAAAGTCGATAGACAATGGAGGTTTTAGACCAGATGCTAAGTCAAGGTGAGTTTACTTTATTGTGAATAAATGCATTTAATCACACTCTATCATTTCTCACCAGTAGGTATGGTGATCTGCCAGATTCTGGAAGCAATTTGCCACTGAAAAGAAATATCGTCCGCTGAGCGATAATAGAGCTTTTTCAGTGAATGTGCAACAACTGTCACGCGCAAATCACCAATCGGCACAATTTGCAAACAGCGCAGCGCAATTTGCAAATTGGGCAAGATCGGCGCCGCGCAAAGCTCCAATTTTGCACAAAGCACCAATATCAGTGTATTGGCGAGCAGGTCTGACATGTCTGAGATATTTTATATATATAAAGTGATAAAGATGTGTATGCTCATACGATCTGTTGGCAAACATAAATTAGGCATGGCAGCTTGATTTTTAAAATCGGCCAATACACTATTGTAATACACCAAAATGTAGGTTTTGGTCCCAAGAAGCAATATCCAGCATCAGATTTTAGAAAAAAATAATTTAGGGGGGGTGTTGCTATGAAAATGATACATGCGAATTTAAGCGAAATTGGCGATTTTCGATGCTAGATGGCCCCAGGTGAATAACTCCTGAAATAATTGTCGTAGGCACCCAATTTTTTTTTTAGATTGAAGCTAACATCACCCTGAAGCTATAGGAACAGGTTTTACAGAGCTGTATAGTGTATTCTCCTTGCAGATCTACAATGAAGTTATCAACCAATGGAAAAAAAATATTTTTTTTTTCATATTTCAAAAAAATCTTTAAACAACTCTGCTTATCTCTTTACAGGTTCACAGATACTTTGTATTCCAGCAGACCAGCACAGCTGTCTTAACAAAACTTGTTTAAAGCAATCCTGGTTGACAAATATAGCACCTCCAAGATATCCAAATGAAACAATAAATCAATGCTTGACGCACACTATGAACCTGACCTGCAATCTACTTTGTCATGAGGGATCAAACCAGGGATCAAGGGCCGATTTCATGATGATTGTTTGAGAGATTCATAGTACCATCAACGTGTTGCTTTACAATAATGTTCAACAATAATATCATGACTTGAGTAAATAATCCCCCCCCCCACCCCTAGGATATCGACAAATACTGGTCCCCTTCTACATGAACCTGGTGGCCTAAACAATCACAAGGTCTAGAGTCTAATGCATGCTAATCCATATACCCCTTGACAGCTATTAATACATTAGTCAATTTAGTGCATCATACTTCTTTGTCAATATGATGCACCAAGGAAGTATTGGTAAGTCCCTCACCAGCATGTCATTGATGCATCATACAGACCCTATGGTTGATGAGTTCACTCAGCCAGGATTCAACCCAGTAGAGATGAGTAACTCAAAACAGGTGGGTACAATGTATTCCAACATCATGCAGACCAATGGGCATGATGTATCAATACATAATAAAAAATTCCCATTGATTCACTTGATATACCGAAGTTGCATGTGGTCCTGTGGGCACGAGTACCATACAGGCAGGCCATACAGGTGTGCCTACTCTGCAGCTACCAGCTCAGGCCTGATTAACATGCATTCTCGCGAGATTTGCAGCTACAGGGGTCAGAAGACACTCTATAGATGGGTGACTCTTCACACCTGTAGGTGTAAAGACTCCACACCTGGAGGTGTCCTGAGTGATAGCCTACAGTTATCATACTTATAAACTTATAATTATACTCTTAAGCCACTGTGCGCTACTTAATGAGTCATAATAATAGTTTTGTATGTAGGGCGGGATAGAGTGGATTCCCACCAACTATTACATAACTGTACCCTACAACCAGTGTAAAGTACATGCTGATAACCAGCTACAGCTAGACAGGCCGGCGCCACCTACAACACGCCAGGTCGGAATAGAAATGCACCCTGACCCAATAGCCTCAAATCTCATTTGCTCAAATGTTGGAACGGTGCACCATTGCACAGTTGGCAAGTAGACTTGCTAGGACTGCATTGATGCATCATGACAACCAACGAACCATAAATGCTTTGATATTTGACCTAGGTCGCTCAGGAGCGACCTGAAGGTTATGGCGTCGTGACTTATGTTATCTATTGTTCAGTGTTTGGGTGCTCAGACACCCATGACGGCGTCAGCGGTGCCCAGGCACCCCTAACGGCCGTTTGCATTCACTTACAAGTTATTATATTGTGCACTGGGTGATGTAACTTGTGTATATTTGATATAGCTGGTGTGCAGTGGAGCATGAACGCTCTTATATAAAGTTTGAGCGCTCTTATAGCTCTTATAACCAACCTATGTATTAATTTCTTATACCTTCTTTGATTAATACAATAATATGTCACAATTTATGGAATAATAAAATGGTATATGATAACTACACCACTCTTTGCAGGGAGAGTGTGCTGGCTGTTCCAGACAGTGGATACACCCCTTCTGACCTACAACCAGGACATCTAAACACATGGAGGAGGAGGCAGGTGGTAGAAAGGCTTTCCTGTGTGGGTTTACATGCAAAAATGATGTATTTAACCCCACCCATGGCCCTAGATGTAATGTGGTAATGGAATATTGATATAACAGTGTATGTTATGCTGTGTTTTGGTACTTTGTAAGCTGAAAAAGATCAGAAACTTGCATTTGTTTGGCTGGTTCTGGGGCCAGCTCCACTGCCACTCCCCAGTCAGGACTGTCAGTGTCACTTTGACAGTCAGGTGGGAGGGGCTAGCCTAATGTGTATGTGAATGTACATGTACATATTAAGGGAAGGGGGGGGGGTCATTTCTTTTTGGCTGGGGGGGGGGGCATGCATGTAGACACACACACACACATGTATAAATTTCTGTGTGGTGGGGGGGGAGGGGCTACTATGTATGTGAATGTTAAAGGGTGGTCTTTTTTTTTTTGGCTGGGTGGGGGGTGGGGGCATGCATTTACACACATTTATGTATAGGGGTGGGTGGTCATTTTGGGTTGTTTGCGTGTGTGTGTGTGGGTGGGGGCACAGAAGGTGATGGCCGAAATGGCCGTGTACCGGGCTGTGTGCGTTGGATTGCTATGGAAAATCAATGGATTCTTATTTATTTATAAGAAAATGGATACAAAATGTAGGCGAACACCAACTAGAGATCGTATATTTGGTGGTGCTAGAAGTACAGGACTTGACATGCTTGGATTCTACCCGAAAAGTCGTTGGAAAGATGAGGGTATGACGGGTGGAGTAAAAACAATGGCTACGGTGGCTTGGCAAACCGTGCGGATCGCATGCACTTAGAAAATGTCTTCTCCTGGATTAAATCTGGGGTTATCAGGTAAGAAATTAATACAAGATGGAGAAAAATGTGAGATAAACGCCTTAATGTATGTTATGGAAAAGCACTCGTAGGTTTAGTCGTGGATTAATATTAAAGCATAAACCCACTCATGCTTTCCCATAAGATACATTAAACGCATAATATCTATTTTTTGGTCCAATCCAGGCCAAATCATGACAATATGATATTAGCCCCCCCACCTTCTGTGTCCCCCCCCCCCCACACACACATGCAAACAACCCAAAATGACCACCCACCCCTATACATAAATGTGTGTTTACGTGCATGGACCCCCCCCCCCCCCAGCAAAAAAAAAATGACCACCCTTTAATACATGTACATTCACATACATATGATATTAGCCCCCCCCACCTTCTGTGCCCCCCCCCACACACACACAAACAACCCAAAATGACCACCCACCCCTATACATAAATGTGTGTAAATGCATGCCCCCCCCCCAGCAAAAAAAAAATGACCACCCTTTAATACATGTACATTCACATACATATGATATTAGCCCCCCCCCACCTTCTGTGCCTCCCCCACACACACACAAACAACCCAAAATGACCACCCACCCCTATACATAAATATGTGTTTACGTGCATGGACCCCCCCCCCCCAGCAAAAAAAAAATGACCACCCTTTAATACATGTACATTCACATACATATGATATTAGCCCCCCCCCCCCACCTTCTGTGCCCCCCCACACACACGCAAACAACCCAAAATGACCACCCACCCCTATACATAAATGTGTGTAAATGCATGCCCCCACCCCCCACCCAGCCAAAAAAAAAAAGACCACCCTTTAACATTCACATACATAGTAGCCCCTGCCCCCCCCCACCACACAGAAATTTATACATGTGTGTGTATGTGTGTCTACATGCATGCCCCCCCCCAGCCAAAAAGAAATGACCCCCCCCCCTCCCTTAATATGTACATGTACATTCACATACACATTAGGCTAGCCCCTCCCACCTGACTGTCAAAGTGACACTGACAGTCCTGACTGGGGAGTGGCAGTGGAGCTGGCCCCAGAACCAGCCAAACAAATGCAAGTTTCTGATCTTTTTCAGCTTACAAAGTACCAAAACACAGCATAACATACACTGTTATATCAATATTCCATTACCACATTACATCTAGGGCCATGGGTGGGGTTAAATACATCATTTTTGCATGTAAACCCACACAGGAAAGCCTTTCTACCACCTGCCTCCTCCTCCATGTGTTTAGATGTCCTGGTTGTAGGTCAGAAGGGGTGTATCCACTGTCTGGAACAGCCAGCACACTCTCCCTGCAGAGAGTGGTGTAGTTATCATATACCACTTTATTATTCCATAAATTGTGACATATTATTGTATTAATCAAAGAAGGTATAAGAAATTAATACATAGGTTGGTTATAAGAGCTATAAGAGCGCTCAAACTTTATATAAGAGCGTTCATGCTCCACTGCACACCAGCTATATCAAATATACACAAGTTACATCACCCAGTGCACAATATAATAACTTGTAAGTGAATGCAAACGGCTGTTAGGGGTGCCTGGGCACCGCTGACGCCGTCATGGGTGTCTGAGCACCCAAACACTGAACAATAGATAACATAAGTCACGACGCCATAACCTTCCGGTCGCTCCTGAGCGACCTAGGTCAAATATCAAAGCATTTATGGAAAGCCCATAATTAGACGGTCAGAATGAGCCCAAGAACAAGGCGGAACTCCAATTATTAAGGAAGTTATGCTATGTAGACTAATTCGACCTCCGAATGCACTACAGACGAACCAGCGCGAGTTAAGCGCCCAGAAAGCGGGCATTGACAACTTCACATATTCAAGTCCGCGCATGCGCAAAATGGCGGTTATAGCGGTGTAAACGACCGAGATATGAGGGTCTGAAGTTACAGAACCGACCAGGACAATGGGGGACATAGCGGCGTCCATGGGGGTCCTTTGTGCACCCTGTGACACATGAAAGACTCCCCTCAAACAATTGCAGAGTTAGGCAGATGCCACTGGCCCCAGTCAGTCTGAGGTGCAATGCCAAGATTTGGTACAAATAGCCTGGCTGCACCTCCTAGAAATCAGAATCTCCAGAACCGCTCCAGAGGTAACATCTCCAGTCATCTCCTGCTACCTGCTATACCACTGCACTATGGTGAAACTATGCTAGACAGGCATAGGATTCCATCATTAGTGGCCAGAGGGTATCTTCCTCAAGACATCCACCAGAGGGTAAAGTTATTCATTATTACATTATTCCTCTAAGCAGCAGGTCAGGAGCTAGGTGTGGGAACCCACCTAGAACTATGCTGGACATTGTATTATTATTACCTCACAGGTGGAGTGGAACAGAACATTATACTTTATAAACTATTGTATACTTACTGTATGTGGAAATTACCTGCATATTAACATCTGTGTGATTGATATTTCTTACATGTTGCCTAAAGCTGAATAAACCAGTGATAACTGGAAATAACACTATTTATAAGAGCTTGTTGGATTTACACTATATACCACTAGTCTTATGATATTTCTCATATGACAACTTGATCATGCACAATAACTAGCATGACAAAGTGGTGGAGAACATCCTACTAAGATCCCATTTCTCACAGGCACATAGAAATTAAGCTGGCAACATTACTAAAAACAATCATACACACAGTAAACCCCACTCCACCCACCCAGTGACCTTGACACCATGTTCAAAAAGGTCACCAGTGAGATCTCCCACATAGAAGTGAGATCTCCCACACACCAGTGAGATCTCCCACATACCAGTGAGATCTCCCACATACCAGTGAGATCTCCCACATACCAGTGAGATCTCCCACACATCAATGAGATCTCCCACACATCAATGAGATCTCCCACACGACAGTGAGATCTCCCACATACCAGTGAGATCTTCCACACGACAGTGAGATCTCCCACATATCAGTGAGATCTCCCACATGTCAGTGAGGTCTCCCACACGTCAGTGAGGTCTCCCACACGTCAGTGAGGTCTCCCACACGTCAGTGAGATCTCCCACACATCAATGAGATCTCCCACACAACAGTGAGATCTCCCCACATATCAGTGAGATCTCCCACATATCAATGAGATCTCCCACACATCAACAAGATCTCCCACACGACAGTGAGATCTCCCACATATCAGTGAGATCCCCCACATACCAGTGAGATCTCCCACACATCAATGAGATCTCCCACACATCAATGAGATCTCCCGCACATCAATGAGGTCTCCCACACATCAATGAGATCTCCCACACATCAATGAGATCTCCCACACGACAGTGAGATCTCCCACATATCAGTGAGATCTCCCACATATCAACGAGATCTCCCACACATCAATGAGATCTCCCACACGACAGTGAGATCTCCCCACATATCAGTGAGATCTCCCACATATCAATGAGATCCCCCACACATCAATGAGGTCTCCCACACGACAGTGAGATCTCCCACATATCAGTGAGATCTCCCACATACCAGTGAGATCTCTCACATACCAGTGAGATCTCCCACAAGTCAGTGAGGTCTCCCACACGTCAGAGAGGTCTCCCACACGTCAGTGAGGTCTCCCACACGTCAGTGAGGTCTCCCACACGTCAGAGAGGTCTCCCACACGTCAGAGAGGTCTCCCACATGTCAGAGAGGTCTCCCACATGTCAGTGAGGTCTCCCACACGTCAGTGAGGTCTCCCACACGTCAGAGAGGTCTCCCACACGTCAGAGAGGTCTCCCACACGTCAGTGAGGTCTCCCACACGTCAGTGAGGTCTCCCACACGTCAGTGAGGTCTCCCACACGTCAGTGAGGTCTCCCACACGTCAGTGAGGTCTCCCACACGTCAGTGAGGTCTCCCAAATGTCAGTGAGGTCTCCCAAATGTCAGTGAGGTCTCCCACACGTCAGTGAGGTCTCCCCAATGACATTCTCAGTTTGATCTCCAACATGTCAGTGATACCTACAACACACCAGTGATCCCACACCTTCCACCATGGCCGACGCTGAAGAAGGTCCTCAACCCAATCAGGCAGCTGAGAAGATAAGGGCCTATGAGAAGACCATCCAAGATGCAGTTACTGCCCTAGAAGCAAACAAAGCCCAACATGATGCTCATGCCCTTGCCTCAAAGGAAAGGGAGAGGATCCTCAGTCAACAATTAGATGACCATCGGAAGGCCCTAGAACAGGCACAACAACAGATATCAGATCTCATGAAGCTGGTATCAACTCAGACCTCACAGCCTCCCACACCCACCACAACACCTATTGTCACACCATCTGCCTCTGGATCCAAGGAGGATGTCATGATCTCCATGATGTCCAACATGACCAGGATCCTAGACAGACAACAACACGACGACAGGAAGATCAGGCAACACGAGGTAACCAAACCCAAAACCTTTTCTCACCCATCACCACTCATGTCAACAGCACTATTTATTGATCACAAATTCCCAGAGTATCTGAAGGACAGGTACAAATTAACAGACAGTGACACCATGGTAACATATTTACCCCTAAAGCTGAATAAACCAGTGATAACTGGAAATAACACTATTTATAAGAGCTTGTTGGATTTACACTATATACCACTAGTCTTATGATATTTCTCATATGAGAACTTGATCATGCACAATTACTAGCATGACATAGTGCTGTGCCAATATGGAGGGGCTGGTGGTTGCCTGGAGAGTGGCTGTACCAAGAAGTGCCACACCCCCCTCCAATGTTTTTGGCTGTATTTTGGCTGGCCATGGACCAATCAGAATCATTTCAGGTTTGAACATGACCCAAATGTTGTATGACTAGATGAGGCTAGGTTAGATTTAGGTATCTCTTCCTGGGAGTTTTTGGTGGCTGTTTACAGAATATAGAGGCTGATTACACACCATTTTGGTCCCAGGAGTGGAGAAAACTTGGAGGATACAATGACTTGAGGTGTTGGAAGGTAATGTCCTTTTGGAATCATCAAAAAATATCTAAATGTGAGAGAGTGACAAGCCAGCCAAATTTAGGTGTTTTGGACTGACAAAACCAGGCCATGCGATGGGCGGCGGTGGTGGCGCTACCGTCGGTGACACTGCCGTGCCTACATAAATACTCATCTCCCAAATATGCAAGAGAAATGAATTTAAGGAAATATTTATAAACTTTATTGAAAACTCGCACCATTTGTGCATGGCGCAAAGCGAAATTGGCAATCGGCGCAGATTGGCGAAATGCGCCTAACATTCACAGCCTCGGCGGCCCTGGTGGAGATCCCAAACGTAAACATACACATCACACCCAGTGCATTCTCAGTAACTGAGTAAGGCATACTTGCCACAAGAAATTTGATATCTATATAAATCAGATATTCACTATCCCTTGTCCCGCATGCTCCCCTATATCTCTACTATAAGTAGCTATGTCACTAAAAATTGAAAAGCTGTCTGATCGCTTAGCTTTTAGCACAGCCTTTAGAATTAGAGGCACATGTTAGTAATAATATGCTTTTGGAATTTTTCATTTAAAGTGAAAATTGATGAAGTTATGGTGGTTTTCATGATCGAAAGTGGGCATTTTTTTCGTCAATATTTTAAAGGGGGCCTAGCACGGACTTTTAACAACATGGGTACCTGCCACAAGATCATGCACAAATCCACGGGAACCAGCGGAAATTTTGCAACGATCTAATTGGTCAATGGGTGGTCACATGACCTTTTAATGCGGGCGTGCATTCGCCATGCTAGCCCCCCTTTAAACTGTACAAAAAAGGAACAAGTGTGACCTTTCCATGATTTTAGTCTGATTTTTAAACTTGCTGTATCATGGACAAGCTTACATCCCCTGAAAGCCTGGAACTTTGCCATCACAGTGCAGTTCATCCCAGGTCATTCTGACCAAAAGAAGTGGAAATATCAATTTTTAAAGATAAAAAGTTAGTAAAATCACTAAATTTGGGCAGAAATTATCAATTACAAATTTCTGCTGATCCTAGAAAACTATGTGCTCAACGATAGATTTTCTTCATATTTGGCAGAGATGATGCTAAGACCATATACTACCTCTTCTATATGTTTTTGAATGACTTCCTATATTCCTTCGTGTATTTGATCAGGGGGTATTGATTACATTGACCTAATTAAGGTGACAATTAATTAACTAATTAGAGTTGTGAAAAAAATCAAACACTAAATTGAAGGAAATTTTGTGTACTTGGGGTACAAATTCTCAGGCAGTTAAACCCTCCAATATTTCCCATGGTTATAAGCTGATCACTGAGACCTGTCCCTGCACAAACCTTCCAAGCCTGGCACAGTTTTCCATGACGCAGTCCAGGCTCATATCAGCCCCAATGCTGACATACCTACTATAAGTTGTGAGAAAGACATTTTGATCAAATCAATACTGACAATAGGTCAGGAGAAAAATCATGATTTTATGAAGGGGTAGTACTACTAGTAGATCTATATTGCCACCCTGTGGCCCACAGTAAAGCTCTGGACTCACTGTGACATCTGGCACGGACCATCCTTCCACTTCCACAAATGATTTTCAACATTAATATAAATCAGACATTCATAATTATTAGTTTAGCATGCTCCCCTGTCCTAGGACCTAGGTAGCACACAAAAATTTGCCGACGTTGGCCCGACGCATCCGGCCAACGTTGGCTGCCCATCGGGCCTACGTAGGCCCGACCAGTGGCATTTACCAACCAAATGCCAACATTGGCCCAACTTTGGCAGGACATCGGTAAATGGTCGGCCCCTGGCCGATCATTTACCGATGTTGATGTTTGCCGACCAAAAGCCAACGTTGGGCCTATGTTGGCATTTGGTTGGCACCGTTGGGCCTACGTAGGCAGGATGGGCAGCCTATGTAAAGCCAATGGTTAGGCCAACGTCGGCCCAACGTTATGCCAATGTCTCTGTGCTACCTGGGGTATCTGTACTGTTAGGTGTGACAAGGATATTTTGATCAAATCAATAGGTTAGGGAAAAAAATAATGATTTTTATACAGGCTAGTATATTGCCACAGTGCATTATCTATGGCTGCGTGAGTAGTGTTCTAGTGGCAGATCTCCAACACCATCATGCACGGCAAACTGACGTCTCGTGAAGAACCTCTAATGAGCTTTTTCAGTGACGTCATATCACATGACCCTCCTGCCCTGTTGGAGCATAGAGACTATACGTAAAGCGCGTACGTGAACGCTCTAGGTTATGTGGAACTAATTCCTCTATGTTTCTATGTAACATTACACACAAAAACAGCCCCCTGTAATGTTTGTTGGTAATATTTTCGACCGTAGCAAGATTAAACCTTGTTCCGACCTAGATAGGAAGATACGCACCCCAGATCCAGATTCAGCATTATCAAATTGCCCAGATATATATCTCATACCTTGTGCTGCTTTCAACACCAGCACTTGTCCACATCCATATATGCCAACCCTCCCGGATTGGCCGGGAAACTCCCGGATTTTGACAATTTTTCATGCTTTCTCCAGGCCTGGATTTATCCCTCCATTCCTCACGGTTTTTCACCAATCTCCCGATTTTGATACATTTCTGCACTTCCAGCTACATAAAATCTCCCGGGATTAGATATTTTTTGAGGCTTTGTCAACTTAGAAGATGCACGAAAAATGCTTTTTTTGAGTTTTTCAAAATATTCTGTGGGAATGCCCTTCAAAATCACTCTATGGTAAATACTCTAGGGCCCTATTGGACTGCATTGGAAAAAAATAAAAACAGATTTTGAAAGAGCTATCTAACTAGCTAAAGTCTATCCCCGGCTTATGAGTGGGATTTCATTACAATAGATTAAAGAGAAAATAGGGAAAATATTGCCCCAAAATCGGCTTATAGCATTTTCCAAAATTCTATACCCCGCTTATATGACTGGGGTGAGTTTTGACAGGTTTTACAGTAATGGCATGGTTATATGTTAATTCGAAATAAAATTTTTGAGAATGGTTTCACTATAAACCATATATTAGCCTTCGTGACATGACAAATCCTAAATAGAATAATAACCCCCCCCCCACCATCACAACCTCTCACATAGGTGTGACTTTCATGCCAACTTCAAAGGTGAGGATTGGCAGGGGGCATCACTCATCACACCTCCAGGTGTGGAGCCTTTACACATAGGTGTAAAGGCTGACCTGCAACTATCTAGGGGCCTATGTAGAGGCACCCAGTGTCTGAAGCTTAAGGTCTCAGTCAGTTTTTGTAGAGGGATGGAGAGAAAGGTACAGAGTATAATAATTAAGTCCCATACAGTAGTGTGGTGATTTTCGAATTATTTCCATGGATTTTGAATTCAGGAGGTTTTAGCGAACTGTGCATGTGGAGTATTTACCATTGTCGATGGAATATTTTACAAATGGAATATCATACTATACTTCCATCCCTTGGAATGTTCACAATCACATGGATTATCATGTCTTAGAGTAACTCATTAAGCCATTTTAAGGTACCGGTAGGTCATTAACTAAATGGTAAACCCCCTTTAGCCATTAGGCGGGGGCCTACTCAATCTCTTTTTCTTTTTTCCCCCCCAATGACAACATTTGTTTACTTTAATTTTCTGTATTCGTTTCTCATGCTGACATCAATTAGACTTAATCAAATAAAGTCTTGTTATGGTGCTGTAAAAGTCCAATGGGCATTCACTGTGGTTGCATGGGTGGGACCCCCCAGTGGAGATCTCCAGCATGGCGCAGCAACAGGTGGGTGACGTCAAGTGAAAGAACTCTATTAGGGGATTTGCACATTCACTTCACGTCACATCAAATGACTTCAGCAGAAAAGATATATTAAATTATAAGCAAATGTCCATGACCATGGAATATTTTTGCATCGTATTCAGCGAGGTGAGGCTGTCCGTATTCAACGACGACTTATTATAGGCAGAGTTGAATGCGGACACTACTACGGGACAGGCCTCACCGAGGTGAATCACTGAATGCGTAGGCCGAAATACCTGCCTGCTTACAGGCAGGATCCAAGATGTATACAAGTCTATAGTGGCACAAACACATGGCTAGTCTGAACTAAGTACTCACTGTCAGTTCCTGGAAATTGTCCCTCCTATTCACAAACATTTAGTTTTCATGTACATCAGCTTATAATAACTAAAGCATGAGATATGTCCAATAAATCTGACATGATTATCTTGAGCTTAGATATCACTACCTCAATGGCCTCCATTGTCAACATGCTGGGGGTGCTACCTGGTGTTAGCCTCCTTTTGAAACATAGGGCTAACCAACCGAGAATAGTGTAATCTCTTTGGCACTAGGTGGCTAAACCTGGCTTCAAGATGGCAGACAATGTTTTGGAGTAAGGGAGGGAGGGAAGCGAGATTTGAAAATCACCTGGATTATTAATTATCACAAGTATTTCAAGGGCTTTGTGTATTGTGAATCTTTAGATATACATTGAGGTAAGTGTTGGTGGTAGCATTGGACCTGACAGTAAGTACTTCTGTGAGAACTGGGCACTCTGCCAATCTGGCAGAGTAGATAGACTACCAACAGACACCTTTGGATCCTGCCTGTAAGCAGGCAGGTATTTCGGCCTATGAATGCGATGCAAAAATGTTCCATGGGAGTGGACATTTGCATTTATGTCATGGCCTATAGGGTTAATTTGCTTTTATATAAAGAAAAACAGCTCAGCTCCATTCAAAATCCAAGATGCAGACCCCATTGAATAAAAGTGTAGAGGACAGTGAAAATATCTAGGATCACCGGGACTCGAACCCGGATCTCTGGCATGACATTGCAGCATGCTAACCATTACACCACGATCCCTTGCCTGATATTTCCACCTTCCAACTACACCTAGATCGGTATGACACACACTAGGGGAGCCTTGATGACCAGGTAACCAGCTCCTGAGAGTCGATCTACCTGCTATCCTTCGAAAAGAGTAGGGGAATGAAGCCCCGGTAGCGGTTTTCCCCCTCACCCCTCCTCATAGATGCGGTCATTCATCTCATAGATTCGATCATTCATAGATTCGGTCACTGCTGTGTCGGGCAAGCAGCATATAAATACCTGTCCAAACAGAAAAGAAAGGACTTAATGTCCGAGAAACCTTGAACGTCTGAGTTCCTTTATGGCCCCCGGACGTAAAACTAAACAAACAAACAAACAAACCAGGTAGAGGGATTTCCGTTCCCCTACAAAAGCATATTGTATTTCATGCACCCCATGGAATACGGCTGTTCTAGTACTAATCTATAGTAACGATTGTATCTGCCATGACATAAAGTAGGGGGGTACCCGGTCCCCGCACTTCCATGGTAGAATTGACACCATCCATGTTATGGAAAAGCAGAGGAAAGGGCCGATTTCCTCTATTAAACTTTGCATGTTTGGGGGTATCAGGTAACACATATTGAGTCATTAGATCAGCCTATGACCGGAACAAGTATGCTATATAGGCAAATGTTCACGAGTGGGGAGAATTTTTGAGGATTATCTCACGCGCCGATCAGGTGCCGTATCGCACGACGCCCGCAGGGCGGAGTGCGATGCGGCACCTGATCGGCAAGTGAGATAACCCTCAAAAATTCTCCCCACGAGTGTTCATTTGCATTTATTTCATGTTATTTTGATCTAAAACTGCTGAATTACAATAGAATTTACCAGAATGACTCCCCGTGTGCATTGTTTACATCGCCATCTTGGAGCTATGACGTCACTAAATGGTCACGTGACCTCGGCGTGTGATATTTTCGCGGGTTATCGCACGGGGGGTGTGCGATACGGCCGATCGAGTGCTAGAGCTATGGGCTGTCAGTATCTCGGGCATATCAACATGAAATAAAAAAACTGACTGTAGTGTAATGGTTTCATTTACCAGTTTGGTGGTTCGGGCCTTACGGATTAGGAAAGAAGGAGTAAGGCGGTGGTTCAAGTGTATGCCAACGGTTTATTTAAGGACACTCAACGGCTACCCGGAAGGTGGTGGTGGGGCAGCTACCGCAAACTCCCGCGTATAAGACGCGTCCTCTACGCCAAACAAATGCCTGGTGCGTCTTATATGATCTACTGAAGTTTGGGGTGCGTCTTATACGAGGGGTTATTTTACTATAGAAATGTACTGGATTTACAAAATTGAGCCCTAAGAGGTGCGTCTTATACATGAAAATGCCTCTGCTGAGTTTGGGGTGCGTCCTATACGCGCAGCGCGTCTTCTACGCGGGAGTTTACGGTAATATGGATTGATATCTATGTCTATAAGCTCGGAGGCCTGGAGGGCCTCTGACGTAGCGGCTGAGCCCCGGTCTTTATATATGGACCTTGGTGTTTGTTGCCAGATGTCCCCACAGGCCCAGATCAGTGCTGCCACCTATCCGGAACCTTAGGAACACCCAGCGACTAGACTCACCCGCCACGCCAGACGGCACCCGTATATATGGTACAATATGATACCTCTACAGTAGCATAACTGAGAGCTTCATATCAACAACAGGTGTAAAACAAGGATGTAATCTTAGCCCTACTCTATCAAACCTATTTCAGAACTGTGACCCGGTTGATCTTGATGATATATCTATGAATTCACTCTAATGGGCAGATGACTTAGTCCTGATCTCCAGATCAGAAGCTGGCCTTCAGGAAAGCCTGAACAGTCTTGACAGACACTGCCAAATGTGGGAACTCTCAGTTAGGGTTGAATATCTGAGTTCCTCGATGGCCCCCGGACGTAAAACTAAACAAACAAACAAAAATCTCAGTTAGGGAGTGGTCATTATTTATCAACAGGGGGGGATGGTTGGTTTGAGGGGGGGCATAAAAAATTCTGACCCCTCCCAAGGGGGGGGGCTAAAAAAAATTTGACCCCTGTTATGGGGGGGCTAAAAAAATTTACCCTCTTTTTAGCAAAAAAAGCCTGCGCGCTACTATAGATCAAAGAGGGGCATGAAATTCTTCGCGCCTCTGGCGAAAAACCCACCATCCCCCCCACTGTTGATAAATAATGACCACTCCCTTAATACGAAGAAAACAAAAATTATGGTCTAGTCTCAAGCAAGGGAGATGTCAACACAAATCTTCTTTCAAGCTAATTTACTAGAATGTGTGTCCTCTATGTGCGAATTGTGATGCTGTGCAAGATGTCAATCATGTCTTCATACATTGTAACATGCCCGAGATGAGAAACGCGCGGTCAGTGTTTGAAGCAAAATACCTCAAGTTTGTTGATTACTATAAAAGACACGATGACACTAGAAAACTTTCTCAAATATTAGCAGTGGCCCCATATTGTAAATCATCTAAAAGGCCAGGAGCTGTTAACTGTATATACTCATATATAAAATCTGTCTACAACATGAAAAAATGGTGCTGACATAAGTGTATCTGTACATTAGTCAACAAAGCCATCTTCAATCTTGAAACTTTAATCTTTAATCCTACTGCAAGCCGACCAAAACCACTTCCAGCGTAACCAAGCCCTGAGCGCCGATTTACAGTCTGACACGAGCAGACTAAAAGATAGTCTACTCTAGGCTTAACTCCATGGCGTCCCCATGTAACATAGTTAGACCACCCAACACAAATGTAACAAATGAAAGGGGTCGACAGCAGTGACAACATGTAACAACCAAAGTCCAGGCCTAATTAGTTATATACTCCTTTGACCTTTAGGATTGTTCATTGTTTATCAACGGGGGTTGGGGGTGAGTTTTCTCACAGATGCGCCAAAGAGGCGGGGACAATTTTCGAATACTGGACACCTCGGAAGCAGACATCTCGGAAGCAGACATAAGCCTGATATTATAAGTGATAAGGACACCTCGGTCAGAAGCAGGGACATCTCGGGAGCAGACAAAACCATGATAATATCCCTGTCTTCTTATAAAATTTATTATACTCCTAGACCCCGATAATGTGGATATAGCCACATAGAACGAATGTCTATAAGCCTTATTAGCAAAGGTATTGCAAAATCAGTGAATTCTGGTAATGGCGACCTTAAATGGGCCTAAATTAGGCTTCGCATGCATCTGAGAAAAATCAGGATGTCTCCTATGAGTTCCTAGACCCTGGAAATGTGCTAGTAGACACTTCAAATGAATGTCTAGCATCATTGGCTGCAAAGTTATGGCAAAAACAAGGAATTTCGGTAATGGCTACCTTTATCGGGCCCTGTTTCAAAGAAAAACGATTTGTGCGTGTGGCATCCACCCCAAAGTTGATCAGTATGGACTATGCTTCAAGTCTGGCATGGATGCCATCCCCTAACATTCCGTCCCTCATACCATAAAATTTCACGATTTTGCCTCCCTACTAGATAGGTTCAAAGTAAACAGAACAAAAAGCGAAAAAATTGGTGGAGCCTGGTAGAAACAGCCCCGAGAGGCCGTGAGTTGGTGCGAGAAATGCAACCCTAATGCCCTGAATACCCACAAGACATGCAGAGTTTGTCACGGTTTGGGTATGGTTGAATAATGGTTGAGGAGCTCTTCTGTAAGAGGAGGGTTGAAGGCAGAGAGTTTCTACCTAACTTTTTTTTCTCCCACGCTACTCGATAAGGAGGCCAGAATCAGTAATGATGCAGGAAATGTGCTCTAAAATTATATATAATATCAGGTATCCGATATCCTGAATGGATGGAACGTAAAGTAAAAATATCAGGCTAGACAAGCTCTTCAGCTGCAGTTACACTGCATGCAGCTGATGCTGCCATTGTAACATGGTCAAAACTAGCCACAGCATCTTGCTGCACCCAAACTGACAGTGTTTGCTTTCCTGTGGCAAGATGCTGCGGCCGATGCACATTGAGAACAAGGTAGATCGAACTGGTAGGCTACATGCAAAATAAATAGCATGCATCTTTTTTGTTCCTTGTAATCATCTACCAGTGATTGAGTTACATTGGAATTTCCCTAAAGCAGTATACGCTTGTCGAAAACTTTTTATCAACACAGCCCAAAGTTGCCTGCGTCTTGACATCTTACACAGGCCATTTCCTGCTCACACAGGCCATATGAATATTGATATTCTAAGGTACCTATATAAGATGATTAGAAATCGGAAAATACTCAAATATAAAACTTGTAACTTTACAAAAACATCCCCATCTTTGCTTCTAATGGTCAGATTTGAACAATTGTTTCACCAGTAGAAAGCTAAGATCATGGCAGGCCAGGATGGCCTGTGTACCGAGGCCCTACGTCTGCCATTAGGATTCTATGGCTGTGGCCATTAGGATTCTACGCCTGCAAAAGCCTGCGTCATTCAGCAACATTGCATACATAGGACAATGAGCATCATCAGCTTGCAAAGCTATGGGGAAAATGTTGTGTTCAATTAACATGGTCAAATAAGAAATGATAGATTTTCTTAGAACAACTAAGACTATAGGAGCAAAATTGAAATAGTATAGGGCCAAGAAGTAGAGTGCCTTGTTATTTGAACACAACTTTTTTCTCTTATAGGCCCAAGTAAATCTATGGATGAAGCACCGTCTGAGCCAGCACGACCGGACACAGATGAACCACCAAATGACCCCATGCCTCTTGCAGCCTTCGCTGAAATCCATCAACCTACTGTCAACGAACCGTTACAAGTCGATGTTGTAATGAACACTGAATCCAGAGAAGTTCTTTGATCCTTGTTTATTGCATGATGACAGAGTGTACATATAGGTGATAACAATGATACACTTGCCAGCGTGCAGACTCTGCCCCTAAGCTCCTAGCTCAACCTGTCGTAGGTCCTAGATACTAGGGAGGTTGTACGGGGTATAATGTAAGTAGGAAAAGATAGCTTAGAATAGACGATTGGGAGCTGCTCACCAGGTCTAAAATACTATGGTGAGCAGCTCACAGGGTGATGAAATGTCCTGGTAGGAACAGGTCAGATCTGGTTGGGTCTGATCAGATCTGACACGTCGCCATACCCGGTAATGATTCTATTTATGGATGGACCAATCAGGATGAAGGGAGGTTGTGGAATTTCCCTGCATCCTAGAAACGTGTCCACAGGTATGTCGGTATGTTGTGATACTCCCAGTGAGTCAGTGCCCAGAATAGGATGGGTCCTGTTCTCACAACATCCTGGTATGGGTGATGTAAGAGCAGCTCACTGTACACACTGGGGGGGGGGGGGATTGAGCTGTGAGCTTGTGAGCAGGTCCTGAGCATATATGGCGAAGTATTTTATAAATGTGTAAAATAATGAATAATACCCAGAATGGTCTATTGACACTACCGCAGACCACTGCTTCCACATGCAGGCAAAAGGGATCTCAGATGACAAAGACTCTCAGAGTGAACATGGCCCCCTTACTGAGCTTCAAGAGCTGCAGATTCAAGCGGAAAAGCTACAGCAGGAGCATGATGAACTTAAGTCGGATGTTGTGCCTCGAATCGCTAGATGATACTAGCTTCCCATTTTACACAAACATTCCCTCCCGCGCCGTCTTCTCGGCCCTGCTGAGTTATATCAAGGGACGTGGTGCCGCAGACTTGACAGCCCATATATGGGCTAACAGACAAAGCTCCCCATTTTGCAAAGGACAATGGCAACTTACATAGCTCCCTATCAGTAGCTGATCAGCTTTTCCTGGTGCTAGTGAAACTTAAAATGGGATACCCTAACTTTCTCCTGCGAACCTACTTTGCATTTCCAGAAAAGACATTCAGCCAGATCATCAGGCTGTATGTGAACTTTCTCGCTGTGGAGCTCAAATATCTTTTTGAAATTTCACCAGCAAGCGAGCCTGAGACAGTCCCTGAATGCTACCAGCAATACAAAGACCTAAAAACAATAATTGACTGTGCAGATGTCATTGTTAAAGAAGACAACTATCCTCCAGTCCATGAGGGACAGAAGGTACAGTTCATGATTGGCGTTGCCCCAAACATTTGTGTAAACTATGTTTCGGCTGGATGGCGGGGTACTTTTGCGGGCGAGAAGGCTACACTTGCATGTGAAAGCATGCTAGACCGCCTTCCGCATGGTTCGGCAGTCATGACACACAAGTGTTTCACTCACATCAATAAGGAACTGAAATCCAGGTGTGTCGAGAAAATCATCCCGTAGATGGATTCCCCAGGATTGCCCCAGATGAACTGTACCAAGCAAGCCGCATCTAGGGGAGACACTCTAAGCAGATTATGGATAGACCGCATCATGGAGCGCTTGGGGTCATTTCAGATCCTTGGAAAAGCCACTGAGCTCTTAATCATGCAAGACCATGTTGAACAGATTGTTACATGCTGTGCATACCTGGGTAATTTTCAAACATCTGTAAAGCAGACATGACGTTTTTGTGGCTTTGTATGGAATAAAATGTGCCTATGTAGGCATGGTTGTACATTTTACCATCATATTCCAACTGACAGAATGATATACTTGATACTCCAGAATGGCTTCTGACGCCAAACATATTCAGTTTGTGAGAGTTGGATATACTTTGTCAGTAAGGTTCATCCTAGATACATGGCTTTGAATAACACAAATGAACATTTTGAGTCAACTGTGAGTGTGACATAGGATAAGGCAATCTGTGAAGTGTTGCTTGGGTTTATGTTTATGTGGCATTCTCCCGCATAGATCTATAAGGCGCAGCTTATATGTGAATCTGAGGTCTCCTAGGCCTTATAGAATCACCCTCAAAGTCTGGGTGCGTCTTATAGGCTGGGTGATTTTACTATGGAACAAACCTTCAAAAGTCAAGCCTGAGGTGCGCCTTGTAGGTATTTCTTACACTGTGGGTTGGTCTTGTGCGCGGGGTGCGTCTTATATGCAGGAATTTCTGGTATTTTGGGAACAGCTCCTAACGCAGGAATAGGGCCTAATTTCATCTATGCTAAATTTCATTAACCATATATGGGGCGGCACAATGTTGAAATAATTGTATTGCAAAAAGAAATAAAATTTATACTCTTTCTCTATCTGTATTTCCTAAGTATACGGGTTATAAAAGATCTAGAATGAGAAAGAAAAAAAAATAGGATTTGTCATGATTTCTTTGCCAACAAAAATGTTTTAAACGAAATTGACGTCTTCTAACATTGAATATTATTGAGTGATGTATTTGTTAATTCCAGGTACCTTATCAGACCTGACACGGTTAGAGCAGCGCGCTCAGCAGCTGGAGACACAGCAGAGCACCTTATACGGCCAGCTCACGTCACTACAGACCTTACAGTCACGTCTTGTACAGCTCAGGGCAAGACGTGACCAGCTCAGGGCTTCTAAGGCAGCAAAAAGCCAGGTGAGGAAAGGGTAATAAAGCCTGAACATAGAATCATGTAATTCTTCAGCATTTCCTAAACTTAAGCCAGGGTTAGGTTACGGAAAAGGGTCTTAAAGCTTGTGAATTTAATGTTGGGTGGGGGTGAGTGAGGGGCGGTCACAAAAACCCACAAAATACCCGGTAGTGCCCAGACCTGTATAACCTATAGGTCAATCCTTTTGCCCCTCAGGGTCCGCTCTCACTGCTGGAGGGTAAGCTGAGTGGAAGTAGTTCCCTCTCAGCCGGTCAGAGGGAGCTGCGGCTGAAGAAACACAAAATGGAGGAACAGAAGGCTGCCTATAGACTCCTAGGTAAGTCATGTCGCACTACTTGAACGGAGAAAAAAGGTATCGTGTGGCATGCTTATTTAATATGTTATTGTTAAAATATGCTCATATCCAGATGTGGAATGTAAGAAATTTAAAAAAATTACATGTAGATTGATCTATCTTAATGCTTGAATTTATGTTTCTTCTCATCTCAGGGCAGAGTTTGTCAGTAGTAGACCACCGTACAGTGCGCCTATGTGTAGACACGTGTTATGACGGTCGGTATGCCTCGCCTCAATATGTTGAGCTAAAGATGAGCCATAAGGGCGCATTAATAACGCGCCACACCCTGCCACCCTATGTGCCGCTGGACGACTCTAAGACCCTACTGACTGCTGGTATCGGGCCCTTCTCACGACACGTACAGGACCACCTCCAAGCACAGGCCCTCAGGAAGGGCTTTGTACAGGAAATACAGGTAGGGAACATGGGATCAGTTGTGACTTATAGCCTTCAGGGATGTAATTCTTCAGGTTTTATCAGTAATTTACAGGGATGAAAGTCTTCAGGGAATTCCCTGATTTCAGGGATTTTGAAGTTCCAGGGCCCTATACATTCATAAAGAAACCCAGGTTTTTGGGGCGAATATTGGACCATTTCAGGGATTTTCGTGCTAGGTGACTTTCATTCCTGGATTTATGATGATTTTGAATGACATGTATTTTCCTCATACATGTGGTAAGGAGGGTTGTTTGGACAGATAGAAGGCTTTTATATCAAGGAAATGTATGGCTTCCTGATTTTTGCCTATGCCTGACTTACATCCCTGAGCCTTTCCTATCGTAAAGGGGGGCGGTTTATATGCAAGGGATTCTCAACATGCATATCATAATGGTGTTTATGCCCCCTAGGAGGAGCACCAGTCGTGTCTAAGTGAGGACGTACAGATGACACCGAGTGGAGACTGGGTGAGACTGAGCTTTACGTCAGTCCCGCAGTGTGGGGGCGCCGCCATCCTCGTACAGCTCAAGTACGATGACCTTACGTCATGGCTACCCACCAGGGCCAAGGTCTCTATTCAAGGTAAGAAAAAAAGGAAAATTTAAGAAACAATACATTTTGAAACATGCTGGGTCACTGAATATTATTTGGAATAATAATGACATAAAAAATCACTAGATATCAATGCAAATTTATGAAACACTCAATAGTGGTTTAGTGGTAAACCTGCTATCGTCCCTTGTTAAAACTTATTTCTCATTTGAGCCTGAATGACTCAAGAATATGACCTCAGCTTACCGATTTCCATTTGCAGTAGCCAATAGGGGAAGAATATATAGCACTGTACTGTAAATTAAAATGTAAGAAATGGATCTGGAAAAAAAGTACCTTTCCAGGCCAATTAGCATGTGTCAAATCGTTTAGAGTTATACCAGTGTGTTAAGTTGATCAAAAAACACCCAGCTAAATAGAATGGTTGTATAAAGACCACAGCTATACACACGTAGTACTGTAGAATTATGTGACAGACCATAAAATAATGTAATTTTCTTTTTCCTATTATTCTCCAGCTGAGAGCGATGAAGAGGAGACCCCCAGTCAGGACGAAGTGTCAAATATCACCAACCTCTTCAAAACTAATGATCTACCAAACGCTGTTTATGCCCTCGTGGGTCAATAATATGTTAAATGACTAAATTGGACATGTCTTACGTCGCAATGTAAACTATTAACCAGAGATCCTACTTATTTCCAAATGTGAAACTTAGTGAATGTTAAGGAGACTTTCATAGTGAACGGGAATATGCCCTTAGTTGTCGTCTTCAGTTTTTAGTAAGGCATGTACTTTATTTATTTGATTTAAGGTCAGGATTTCTGTACATAGTACAAGGTAATACCTGGTACTGTATAAAAAAAAAGTGCAATGTTCAAGTTATTTTGAGTCTTCAACAAGTTTGACCTAATGTAAAAAAACAATTAACAGCCTCTCACTGTAAAAGATTATTACCATGGGCCTGCTCTGGCCAAATCACTGTTTCCAGTATATTACATTGACTCATTTCTGAAAACAGTTATATTGTGTACATGTACCGAAATGAAAATGGTATATTAGGCCACTCCCAAAAAAAACTTGTTTCTCATCACCGCCCTCGTCAGAAAAATCGTCATCTGAGGTAGTCAAGTTTGGTATCACATTAAAGCTTAGGGCCCCAGCAATTCAGCTCGCTATGAATAACAGCCATTTTCACACATTATGAATGTTAATGAAAACTTGACTTCTAAAAGGCATTTTTTCTTACTCGCGAATATCCCCGACACATAGGTTTCGATCATTACCAACTACTTTTCCAAAAAAGAAAAAAAATTAAATAAAATCCCCCCTCGTCACTTTTTTCATTGCTTGGTAATGAGAAACAACTTTTTTTTTGGAGTGGCCTTATGATGCAGGTATACATTAAGACACCTGTACGCCTAGCTTTCATAATACTACCCCAGTGTTCTGAGGTATATACATGTATTTTACCTCGGGAATACCTCGGGTATTTCCGGAAACCGATGAGATACGAACGAGGGTGGTCACGTGACGACAGTTTGGATCGAGCGTCCGTGTATGGCAGACGGTTTTAAACTTCCAGGTGAGTTTTTGGTCGTTTTTCTTACCTTTCTGCCCCTTTTTTGGGCAGTTTTTGCCCTTTTTCAAGGGTTTTTGTTCTTGTTTTCCTTCTGGCCAAGGTTACGCCGCTGGGGTACCTTTTTAGAGCTAGAAAATAAAGTTTGTTCTCTCAAAGACAGTCGTCGTGTCGGCGGGCTGTAGAGAGATCTTACATTTTACAAATTCCTGGAGGAATTCCGCTGGAATTCTCTCGATACAGGGATCTAACAGGGTTTTTTGAGCATTCCCTGATGTTTGGCACCCATTTTGCCCTCAGTTGCCCGTTTTTCGGGCAGTTTTGGTCGATAGCGATCGAAAAATTCTTCGTTGGGGCTCGCCGAGCACCAGCGCGGTTGTACCTGCGTACTTAGAGTAGGACAACGCGAGAGCTACCTAAAGTATACCTCTAAGTGCATACCGCTCGGCGAGTTTCGCCGTTGCCGCTAAGCGGGTCTGCTCCAGGTACATGTTCTAGTCCTACTCTAAGTACATACCGCTCGGCGAGTTTCGCCGTTACCGCTAAGCGGGTCTGCTCCAGGTACACGTTATAGTCCTCCTCTAAGTACATAGCGCTCGGCGAGTTTCGCCGTTACCGCTAAGCGGGTCTACTTTAGGTACATGTTTTCTAGTCCTGCTCTAAGTACATAGCGCTCGGCGAGTTTCGCCGTTATCGCTACGCGGGTCTACTTTAGGTACATGTTCTAGTCCTGCTCTAAGTACATATCGATCAGCAGCTAGTCTATAATCTTTTTATTTCTGGTCTTTTTCCAGGATGGCAAGTACATCTCAGTCCAGTCCCACTGCTGTGGAGAAGGGGAAGAAATCACATAAGAACTCAAGTTCCAGCTCTGCTAGATCTTCATCTAGGCATTCTAAGGATAAGGGTGCTGAGAAAGACACTGTGAGTTCAGTAAACTCTGAGAAGGAGCCTGAAGTTCAAACTACTGAGACTCCCAGTGCTCCTGTGCTGTTGGTCCAGCAGCCACATCAAAGATGGGCTCCTCCTATGCCCTACTACCAGCAGGGTTATGATTACTATCAGGACCCTTATCAGCCGATGGATTATGCCTATGGTATGGATCACATGGCCTACCAGTGTGAACCAGTAGAGGAGGAAGGTCAGGGTTATGTGGTACTAGGCCCACATGGACAGGCACATGCTATGTCAGTAGTGGATGATGAGGAGGAAGTGGCTTCTGTGCAAGGTGATTTTGAGGCACAGTCGTCAAAGGCTAAGCCACCTCCAATAGACCATCTCAAGGGGCTAACTGGAAGCCTAGCTGAGAGTATCCAGTCATACAGACGGGAAAAAGCGGAACTAACCAAGGAAGGCCCCACCGTACATGAAGCCCTCTCCGATGCCATCAATTCCTATTTTGAAGAGACTTATATTGCCCAGGACTTGGAGAAAGCGGCTAAAGATTTTCCTAGGCCTTCAAATGTGCAGAGACTGGTAGCACCTAAGTTAGAGGAAGCAATTTTCAACTCTGAGGCACTTTCCAAGAATGCGGCAGTGCGTATGCTGGATGTATCTCTTCAGACCCTGCAGAAAGGGGTGGTCTCGGCCATTGCAGCTATGGCACCGTTAGGCTCGATGATGTTGGAGAAAGGGCCCGAGGACCAACAACTGGATGCCTTTGGAAGGGATTTTAATAAGGCAACCAGACTACTGGTCAATGTATGCAATGGGCTATCGGTGAAGAGGAGGGACTTGCTAAAACCTTTCCTTGCTAAGCCCTATGCTAAGGCGCTCACTAAGACCAACATTGATGGTGACCCACAATGGCTTTTTGGGGGCAACCTGGAGGCTCGTATTAAACAGGCTGAGGAGGACAAGAAGATCTCAGACAAGGTTCTAGCGTCCAAACGCCCGGGGCCGCAGGATTCTCATTCCCAGTCTAAGAGGCAGAAGGTCATGGGCACAGCACCTGCTCAAGCCTGGGGGCCTAGACACCCTTATGGACAGAACCACTACTATGGCCAGGGCCCTAGGGGCCGTTACCCTGCTCCGCGCCATCAATACGCTCAGCCGAGATTTCAAGTGGCTCATGGCTACAGGCAGACTTACTCTCAGAATTACCAGACACAAGGCCAGGGTTACCGCTTCAAAGCACCTCGTCCGCAGGGCCAAGGTCAGCAGCAGCAAGCCCAACAGGGTTTTTCCAAGAAGGGGCCCAAGTAGGGCAGGTGAGTCCCTTCCCACTACATAACACTGTCCAATCCTTTCAAGGGGGTAACATTCTGAAGTGTGCTGATGCTTGGTTTAAACTCACCAAGGACCCTTGGATCTTAGCCATGTCTCAGGGTGTCACCATTGACTTTAATGCCTTACCATCCCAGGACTGGGTGCCTCCTCCATATAAACTTGATCCGGTAGAGGTGGCCTTTATGGATAAGGAAGTAGATAAAATGGTAGCTAGGGGTATAATTGAGTTTACAGTACATGAACAGGGCGAATTCATCTCCAATGTTTTCCTGCGTCCCAAGCCCAATGGGGATTACAGGCTTATATTGGATTTGACAGATATGAACAAGCAGGTCATTTATGAGCATTTTAAGATGGCCTCCCTACAAACTGCTGTGGACCTTGTCACCCCTAATTGTTTTATGGGGAGTGTAGATTTAAAGGATGCCTATTACTCTATTCCTGTACGAGAAGATTATCGTAAATTTCTGAAGTTCAGGTGGAATGGGGTCCTCTACCAGTTTGTAGGGATGCCAAACGGTCTTTCATGTGCACCAAGAGTATTCACTAAGTTGCTCACTCCCCCCTTCGCAAAGCTAAGGGAGGAGGGACACATATGTTTCCCCTACATTGACGATTCTTTTATTATGCATGAGTCAAAAGAAGGTTGTGAGCAATCTATCAGAAGAGTGTGTGAAACCCTGGATGGGTTAGGCTTTGTAATTCACCCAGATAAATCAGCCTTTGTAGCCTCGCAAAGGGTGATCTTCTTGGGTTTTTGGATTGACTCTGTGGATATGTCTATATATCCAACTCAGGAGAAGGTAGACAAATTCATGTCAGATTCCTACTTGCTGCTGGGGAAAGTCAAGCCAAAAATCAGGGAGATTGCATCTCTCATAGGTCTTATGGTAGCTTACTCGGCAGGAGTTCAATATGGGCCTGCACATATTAAAGGACTTGAGAAATGCAAGAATGTATGGTTAGCCTACCGAAAAGGGAATTTTGATGCAAAAATGGTACTTTCCAAGGATGCTATACAGGACATACTATGGTGGCGAGCCAGCATACCAACTGCTAAGAAGGCACTGGATGTAGGTCCACCAGAGTTTGAATTGTATACGGATGCATCGGATGACGGCTGGGGTGCACACAGGGGGAACGTCAGAACTAATGGCAGATGGCTTCCCTCTGAGGTGGACTTCCACACCAACATCCACGAGACCATGGCAATAGAATATGGGCTAAAATCGTTGTGTAAAGTGAGAGGGGCTCATATTAGGGTCATGACAGATAATACCACGGCACTTGCATATGTGAGACATATGGGAGGGCTGCAGTCTCCAATGTGTAATCTGGTATCAAGAAACATCTGGAACTGGTGTGAGTCTAGAGGGATCTGGTTGACAGCGGCTCATGTGCCGGGAGTGGATAATGTCATCGCTGATCATGAGTCACGCCATTTCCAAGATGAGACTGAGTGGGAGATAAATGAATCAATTTTTGAAATCATTTGTGAAAGGTTTGGGAGGCCTCAGGTGGACATGTTCGCTTCTAGAACAAATTGTAAAGTTCAATGTTTTGTGTCACGTAGGCCAGAACCAGAAGCATGGAAAGTTGACTCTTTCTCATTCACATGGCCTAATAAGCTCTTATATTGTTTTCCTCCGTTCAGCATTGCAGGCCGGGTGCTTCAACGCATATTGAGGGCAGGAGCAAGGGCAATACTCGTGATGCCGGATTGGGAGAGTCAACCCTGGAAGGCAAAAGCCCACAAGTATGCGGTGGACTACGTACGGTTCCGCAAGAGAAAGAACAACCTACTACCTCATGGGGCCCCTACAAGCCTACAGTTCATAGGAAGTCTACCAATTATAGCTTTCCTTTTCTGAGGCGACGCCTCCAAAAGGAAGGGTATGACAAGGCTTCCATTGACCTTATGATAAAAGCTTGGAGACCATCTACAAGAAAACTTTATACGACTTACATAAACAAATGGATAGTTTTCTGTGTTGAACGGGGTTATAACTGGATGAAGGGCACTATGCCACAAGTGTGTAAATTTATGAGAACTTTGTATGACTCGGGAGTAGGTCACGGAGTTATGAATGTGGCACGATGTGCTTTGGGAACCCTGTTACCACAGGTAGATGGGGCGCCTATTGGGCAACATCCAAACATTTGCCATATGGTGAAGGGTACATACGAAGATAGACCTAGTGGACCAAGGTATGACACGTTTTGGGACGTTACAAAGGTATTCAAGTTGTTCAAAAGTTGGGGGGATAACAGTTCTTTGTCACTTAAGAAGTTATCGTTGAAACTAGCGGTCTTAATTTTGCTTGTCACATCTCAAAGAGGGCAGACAATCTTAGCGTTAAGGACAGATGAACTGTCTTGGGAAGACAGAAATGCTGTCTTCAGACTCAGTACTCTGTTAAAGTCTAACAGAGTCGGTGACCCTTTAAACACTGTGGTCTTGCGACCCTACATCCTGAATGAAAAACTCTGTGTGGTCAGCACCCTTAAGGCATATCTCACTAGGAGGCAAAAGGTCCGTGAAAAGTCTGAACGACTTAGGAGGAAGCTGAACCTCCCACCTCTTGAAAATCCACTGCAGCTCCTTATGAGTTACATTTCGCCTCATGACGGAATCAGTAGGGATACCCTGGCCAGGTGGACCATTGCCACTCTAGACATGGCCGAGATTGACACTTCACGTTGGAAGGCCCACTCTACTCGTGGGGCTTCAGCTTCAGCTTCCACCAAGGTAGGATCCTGCTTGAATGCTGTAATGCGCCTGGCAGGGTGGAAGTCAGCTGACTCATATCGGAAATTCTACAACAAGCCCATCGAGGTGGATACAGAGCATGTAGCTACAAACTTGCTGAGACTAGCAGATTAGTTTCCTTGAACGTTCAAATGTATGGGTTATCTGGTGTATGAATTGCATTGGTTGGTTATTTGACTACTCCAGATTACTAGTGTATTGTGTTTTAACCAAGTTGGTTATGATAAAGGTCAGAAAATTAAAGCTGTTGAATTGATTCGGTTTTGGTCTTGGTCAATTATTAAATTGATAATAATTGAGAATTATTGATAATAGCCGAAAATCTTTATGACTAGAAAAACACATTGGCTTTCAACATCTCATCGGTTTCCGGAAATACCCGAGGTATTCCCGAGGTAAAATTTTGGAATTTTGGGAAACTTACCGTAGGGTACCGGAGGGAAGTTGAAGTAAAACTTCTTATTTTACCGAGGGAATACAGGGTATTGGAGGAACAGATGCCCTTCCCACCCTACCCGTATTCTTTCGAGGTCATTATTATTATATGAAAAATGGAAATGTCTAATCTGGTTGTTTCCAGAAAATTGTGTGTGTTTTTCTACTCATAGATTTTAGGTTTTCAAGTCTGTCGTCACGTGACCACCCTCGTTCGTATCTCATCTGTTCCTCCAATACCCTGTATTCCCTCGGTAAAATAAGAAGTTTTACTTCAACTTCCCTCCGGTACCCTACGGTAAGTTTCCCAAAATTCCAAAATTTAGCTAAACCTCTCTGCAAATACCCTTCACAGAACTGACTATGCCACAGGGATCACCATTGAATTTTTCCTGAGCTAATTTTTCATATCAAGATGTAACATCTTAATATCAGTACATTCAGCTAAAAGTATACAACTGGCTGCATCAGACGTAAAGTAGATAAGTTAGAACTATGCTTGTCTATCTTCTGCATCTCTGTAAAGATTAACCTATTAAGTTGCCACCGAACTGTTACTCTGGTCTAATCCCTGTCTCCCATACTAGATCCACTAATAGGTCTATGGATTTGATTCATAATCTCATCAACTTATTTTCCATACATGTATTATGATTTGGATATTTGCCTAAAACTGATGTTCAAACGTGTTTTCAGTATATTTTTTGTGCAATATCTGTGCAATATATGTATGCAGTACTTAATAACTTGTTCAAATGTGAAATAATTATTTGTTTACTATCATCATAGTACCTCCTCACTTGGCAAAAGAAAAAAAAAACTCGTGTTTTTTTTTTACGGGAATGTTACGTTTGGCTCAAAAGCATTTGGAAGAATGCTTCTGTCAACGATTTTTTTCGGTGCATAAAAGAACATTACTTTGACAGTTTTTTTTTCAAACGTTAGCAAAACTAAAAACCAAAAATAACAGATTTTCTTACGTTAAAAAACGCATTCTGCCAAGTGGGTCATGTTTAAGTCTCACCTGGAGTTACCACAAATAAACCCACATGGGGATTGATTTTTAGCAGTTTTGTACTGATCTATAGTATTATATCTCAAAGTATTGTATGACACAGTGCTTACGTTTTGCAACCCTTGGTTTTAAAGTTGGCATGTCCGCTATCAGAGTATGAAATTTGGAGTTTCTCTTCAATTGCCATCTAGACAACATTCTAAACCATGTGCTAAAATATCTAATGATAACATGCAATATTTCTGCTCCTAAACAAAGAAAACCCATGTCCTGTATTTATTCCTATCCTGCAATAAATCAGATGTGTCTGATTTCCTATAGATGGAGCCTGTGTGCTGTGGATGAATAGCCAGTCCTAATTCTCAAGGTGTACTTTATACTAAGGCCACACAAAAAAAATAAGTTGGTCTACGGATTTCCCTCTCCATATTTTCGGAAATACAAATTTTTTTTTTCTTTGAAAAAAATCTTGTCTACGGATTTCACTCGCTTCACTTTCTACAAGTTTTCTTTGTGATGTTTGGCAATTTTTTTTTTAAATAAAATATCTTTGCTCGCCTCACTTTTCCAGTAAGGAATCCATTGGACGCCCAAAAAATTCTTTAAAAACTTTTTTTTCGCTCGCTCACACCATTTTTTCACAACCAAAATCCGTAGACCAACTTTTTTTTTTGGTGTGACCTTATCAAAGCCTGTCAGACTAGCAAACAGGTGATGCTGTGGTAAGCAGGAATGTCAAAGGGCCATCCAGTATATTGTGTTGTGATTAAACATCGTTTTGAGGCACTTAGGGCAAGCAGTAATTGGAACAATATATGCACTCCCGGCCTCTGAGCAGCTTTCCCATCATGTGGGCTCCTCTCCCGGCCTCTACCCTTTCCCCCATCATCCAGGCTCCTCTCCCGGCTTCTGAACAGCCTCTCCCATCATCCAGGCTACTCTCCTGGCTTCTGAGCAGCATTACCCATTATCCAGGCTCCTTTCTCAGCCTCTCTACCCTTCCCTGCCATCATCCAAGGTCCTCTTGGGGCCTCTGAACAGCTTCTCCATCATCCAGGCTCCTCTCCTGGCCTCTGTACCCTTTTCCCCCATCATCGAAGGTGCTCTATGGGCCTCTTAACAGCCTCCCCCTGTTATCCATGGTCCTCCCCTGAACTCTGCACCCTTTCTACCCGTCATTCAGGCTCCTCTCCCTTTGTCTGAACAGCCTCCCCCTTCATGCAGGCTCATCTCCCAGCATCTGTACCCTTTTCCCCCGATGATCCAAACACAATTAAAATAGTACTAATGCTTTACCCAAGATGTTCTCACCAGCTTTCAATTTTAATTGTCAAAAGTCCATACATGAGTGTTGCTAGGGAAACAATGTCTTGAATAGTGTTGCTAGTGTCCATGCAGGTTGCTAGGACTTCTGTGCTTTATAATCTTATCAATCAATAGGCAATACAATCTAAAACATTTGAAAAGTGTTAAATTTGATTTTAAACACGGACCTCCTTTTGCTGGTCTAAGGCATGTTTAGCCCATATTAGTTCAATGTTCATAACTGGGGAAAGAACCACCTTGTTACTAAGTAGGTAAAACAGCATATATCTGGAGAATTTACTGAATACATCGTGGAAGTAATCTGGAATAGATGAAATCTAGTGCAATCCAAAACTGCAATCTGTTCACTCCTGTGTTGTTTGGTTGATTTATTATCATTTTTCAAATAATATTTCTGGACCAACCATCCCTGTCGAAAATTCCCAAGTCAAATATAGAGAATCAGGTGTCTTCCGTTGATCAGGAGTAAGGAGGTGCTGCCACCTACTGCATATATATATGCCACTAATACCCCAGATCATCTGTTAGGCGCATTTCGCCAATCTGCGCCGATCGCCAATTTTTCTTTGCGCCAGGTACAAATGAGCGAGAATCTAATAAATTTTTTGTAAATTTATAGAATTGATCCTTCTAATATTTTTGGAAGATAACTTTTTATGTTATTCAGCCATTGGTCTATGGTTTGTCAAGTTTTCCTGCTTAGACTTTTAAAAAGGAGTTGGAAGTGCAAGACCTACTCGCCGAATGGCTGATATTGCTGCTTTGCGCAAGATTGGAGCTTTGCGCGGCGCCGATCCTGCGCAATTTTCAAATTGTGCTGCGCTATTCACGAATTGCGCCGATTGGTGATTTGTGCCTGACATCATCTAGCAATGCTATAGTTCTATGATACCACCAAAGTCTCCTGAACATAAATAGTTTGGCAAATACCACTACAAATATACCCCTCTCCCAAAAATCTGGCAATACATATTGCTATGTAGCAGGTCATATGTTGATGATGAATGGCTATTGATGGGGGTTCAATGGTGGTGGTCTATAATGATTAGCTAGTTACACCTTAAAATAATCCTACCAGAAAAGAAACGTCCCAGGTCAAAGAGAAATGTGAGTGTTAGCAATCTTTTCCCTGCCTAAAATGACCCTTTTAAGTAAATTGTAGTGGTTCGTCTCCTTAAGTTAGATTAAGTAATCATAACGAAGAGAGAGAAAGTTTCCGGGTAGGCAACCGAGCTTTTATTTTATAGCTTATGTTACATACGATCACGGCCTCAGAGGACTACATGCTGCTAGGGCATTCGGTTACCCTTTCGGGTAACGACCTGGTTGAGCAGTGGGTAAAACCACTACTGGAGAACATGGGGGTAGAACCAGCCTTATATAGGGGAAAAGCCCGCGAAACTCAGACCGGCCACGTGACGTGTGGCGGACGAGTGGTAGGCCCCCTGGTGTAATGGATACGCACCCAGAGGCAGGTGCTGCCACCTGCCATCCGGATTCCCCCACTACACCCGAAGACCTAGGTCTGAGTCCCACGGGTACATGAACATATAAGTGTAAATACCATACCCCTACAAAATGAAACAATTGAAATTTGACATGTTCATCAAGATTTAGACCCCTCCTGTACTACTGATATACTTTAATGCACCATGCATCCATCACAGACAGTCAAGGGCATGTTTAATGTTGAGGCTTTTAGCACTGTTACACATATGGTGGCGAGGGTTGGCTGCAGGGCTGGCCTTACTATACTGTTGAAGGCTGTTGCTGTGCTGTTTTGGACATTTCACATGTTTAGGAACAGGAATACTAAATAGCATTGAATGTTGCTATTTGACAAAAAAAAAACTGATCTAAAACAAAACCATCCCAGAGGTCCCTTCCATGTGATATCAGTTTGTTGCTTATAGTACAGTGTGTATTGGCAAAGTATGTAGGCTCAAAGAGGAAATTTGCTCACCCAACTGGGAGCCAAAAAGAAAAAAAGTGATATGCAGTCCCAGTTGTCTCTTTATGAGGAGTGCATACTGTCAAACCTTTTGTAGACTCATTTAAGTGCTCATTGCTAGGCACAGAATGTTGTTGATTTCTGTTGCTAGGCAACCTATGGACCATCTGGTTTGTAGTTTTAACTGTAACTATGGAATCCTGTGGCTCTTCTAACTCAGGTAGCATGGTCTATGCATATTTAACAAGGAGAAAATTAAAAAAAATAGGTCAGGTCGCCAGAAAGCAGTAGATTTTGTGTTTTTTGGGGTCATTTTGGACTCTTATGGCTCTGGAGAAGGAAGTTGTGAACCAATCTTGTCTTACATAGACTCATTTGATAGAGGACACTTAGGGCTATCAGAAAAATGTTGATTTGTGGTCATGCATCAAAAACTCACAGACTTGTAGCCTGTCAAAGTGAATAAAATGGCCAGATTTGTACTTTTTTGACTTTTTTGTATTTTTTTACAAGTGTCCTGTATTGAATAAAGAACATCTGGAGTATCCCAAAGTTATTTTTTATATTGTATATGATTATAGGTATCATTTCCATGAGGTTTGGACATGTTACTGAATGAGAATTTTTCATCATGTGTCTTTGAAAATGGAAATCTGTAATTTGTAATGCCTGGTACCTAAATCAGTTATATTACATGGAAAAAATAAAGCTTCAACATCTTTGTTATTACCTATATAAAGGGACCTATTATCCCCTACTTTGGTGAAAAAATTGTTTATCTATCAGCATTTGTCTCCATGTGAAAACAGCTTATGTGAAATAATTCTGATAAAAGTACCGGACGTTACGTAACGTCCGGTACTTTTATCATCATGTAAGAGGCAGTCTACTGTGCATCCATAACTCAAATTGAAGTCAATAATAGACATATTGGCCTTGCTATTGCATGTGTTTGCTATGCATAATGGGACATTCTATATTACTGACAGCAACTTTAATTACCTCCATATTTCATCATTTTGGTACTGGACGTTACATAACACAAAACAAGCAATAAAAATGGAACCGGATGTCCTAAGTCGGTATTTTTTGGTTTTCTGAGCGGAGGGGATGTCCCTTCACAAATTTCTTAGGGTTATATAAAGAAGTTAGGGAATTAATTTTTAAGGGCCTTCGAGGGCAAAATCTTACACTTTCTGATGACCTGACCCAAATATGGTTTACCAGAAATAGACTAACAAGTCATAGTCAGTGTTGTACATGTATTATTTCATTTTATTATTAAAACATAGCTTTCTTGAAATAAAATTTAATGGGTTTTACACATTTCTGTGAAATTATACAATTTTGAGGATGACCTTAGAATCCAATCCTTGCTTCAGTCCTAGCTTCAGTCTTCACTTCGTGTGCTGACTCAATAATTGCTTTATCACCAAAATTCTTCTTTCTTAGTGCCAATAGTCTAATGTTGTAGAAATACACAATTACAATAACCACTACTGCTCCTAGAGAAGCTATCCCTGTAAGTATAGCAATGACTATACCCATTGGTATACCATCTGAAACATAAACATAAAAAGTTTTGTTCAATAAATAGGCTTGGTAGATTAGTATGAGGGAATTATTTATTGAAAATGCAATGTATTGCCAAACTAGAGATTATTCCTATGGATTTTCTTTGTGTTAGCTGCGCTTATATATAAATGAAAAAGTAGGAAGTGGAAAACATGTACCCAGTTTGCATCTCTTTCTGGCTGCTCTTGGTTGAAGCACAGTTAGCAGAAATGTATGGTACCAAAGTAAGGTTTCTTGACCACTCAATTCCTCCAAGGCTGTCTCAGCACAGCTAATCAACTCTCTCATTAACCTATAGAGAGGAAGATGAGAATACACATGTGAAAAGTAAAACAATGTGTGTATAAAAGATAGGTTACTTAGTCAACTAAAAAGCTATCTTGAGAAAATATCAGTAGGTTCAGCAAGTATTTTGAGCAATGAAAGGTCAGATCAAGTTCAGTTTGATATTCTTTTAGTACCCCCCCCCCCCACAAGTTATCTAGTTATCGGTTAGTTATACTGCGACTGAAAGATAGTGTGGACCCTACATACAACACTTAGGATATCAGCTGATTGAATTACTACCTGCAGTGGTATCTTTCCTGGTTCTGTAAAGTTTCCATAATGGTAGACAGATCCTCATATTTGGACAAACAGTTGTTCATGATGGCCCCCTGTCTTCCTGATGCTGTGCACCTTAACCGCCCAGTCCAGCCTAAATAAAATATCAGGAATACCATTATATAAAATTCACCATTTTCAGTTTTATAATGATGTACATAAACTGTCCGGAGGAAAATACTTTGTAATGTGAAAGATATTTCTTAACTGAAGCAGAACAAAGGTCTCGTGTTCCTTTTATCAGAGATTCACAATTTTGTTTTGTGTGATGAGATATTCTGTAAAAATATTTACAATCTGCATCTATATAATATACCAAATAGAAGCTACTATCAATTAACCCATAGGGGGGGGGGGGTGGAATTCCTTGTTAGCTACCCTATTGTTATTCAGAGTGATATTTGGGAGTTTTAATTAAAAGGAGGTGATTGAATCTTTCCTCTTCCATTATTTCCAAAATTTTATGCCAGCTTCCAATTAGCATCACCCCACCCCTTGGTGCAGAATTAATCGCATATCATACTAACCCATCTTGCCTTCCTCAGAGCACAAGAAGGTCAGTGCATTTTTCAGTGATAGAGAAGCAACAATCAGCTCCTCTTTGCAGCCTTTGAAGTCAGTTTCAGAACACTTCATATATCTTTCAGTTGCATACCTGAAACATAATGTTCCAGACATTAAAATTAACTATAGTAGAGCTATAAGTGTGCCTGAGTAACTGTAGATATCCCTTGTATCAGACGGATCCTTTTCTTTTAGTCCATTAACTATGCAGCGATGCAGTGATCTATGCTATGATATATACATGTATGTAATGAATAATGCCTACCCACACATGATCTCCAATCTCTCTGCAGATAAGGACTCAGGAAAAGGAAGGGTAGCATTAGAAATAAAGAAAGAGTCCAACAGCTCAAGACAACCCACTGCCTTTAACTCCAAACACTGCTCATTTGTCCCTGAAACTGTAAAGAGAATAAACAGTGACCCAGCCAGCACGTCCACCTAGGCCCCAATTGGGACCCATCTTGGCTTTCTGTGTTAATCCAAACATGGGTTCAAGCTGGTTAATATCTGGGCTGACAGATTGGGCCCAGCTAGACTGAGCCCAGAAAATTGTGTCTGGGCTGAGCTCATCTGTGTCAGCTTGAGCCCAAGGTCATTTGGGAAATTCTGCTTTGTTTTATTTTCTGGCTCACATAGCTGGTAACATGTAGCTTTGCTTTTTTTCTGAGAATTATTAAATCGTCATATACATGATGACTTTCATCCGTTTCTTAGGCCAAAAGAAAATATCGTTTCCGGGAACATGCCTCCAAGACTTGGGGTTGGTAGGTCGGTTTTGATTTTGTATAAAAATGTATTTGGCAGATGATGTCAGATTCATGGTTTGAGATTCAGATTTATGGTAGAAGTATTAAAAACATGGAAATTCCATTTTCGTTTAATGTGAAGAAAATCTCTCAAATATATGCTTATTTAAACTGATAACTGTACACCCATAGATGATTTTCATGAAGAAGGGAAGAAAAAATATGAAAAGTACAAAAAAATAGCTTAATAATTCTCTAAAATACTCAAAATTATAAACAAAAAAACAAACAAAAAAAAAACCATTAGGCTCTACCCTGTTTGCCTCGGCTCAGTCGGGTGACTGGAAACAAACCTTTTTATTTGGCCGTAGATATACATTCCCCATGTACTCAAGCTCATGAGTTTGCAACAAAAGAAGGTGAAAAAATCTTAAAAAATACATCTGTCTTTGCTTATTTTTTTTTCAATTACATTGGTAAATAGAGGTCTTCAGGACTATGCACATCAAATTTTATATAGCTATGATTATTTCTTGGAAAAATATTATCATGAAAATACCTAGTAAAATCATGGTTTTTCCACATTGTCATTAAATTGGTATATTTTTGGTAGGTAACCTTAGAATTTTGATAGGGTTATTATCAAGGAAGCTAGGGCCCACCAAATGTTAAAATTTCCTTTCCTTCATATATGGCCTCATATGACCCCATATGGCGTAACGGAAGCGTAACGGACATTCTTAACCTGGTCGTTTTGTGACAATGACGTTAAAAGCTTATAACTATGCAGAAAATACATATTTTCAAGCCCTAAATGTATCTATCAATATCTACAGAACCTTTCCTATCGTTATCTATCATTCCCAACTATGTGTTCATCTGTCTTATATTTTTTTATGAATCTTCTTAGAAAAAAAGTACCAAATAATTTTTTTCTCTTTTTTTTCATGGATTTTTTCTGTAAAACACAGAAAATTGGAAAACTGGCATAAGAATTGTTTGATTATAATTATTGTCAAAATCATAAGAGTATTATCTCTGTCCTTGGATATCAACCTTATTTGTAACAACAATTATTCTTACTATAATTATTTTCGAGATGAAATTTGGTCACTGCTTTTGTGACATTTTCAAGGATGGAGCCAGTGGCATTCTCATGAGTTTCACCCATTATACATGGTGTAGCCACTGAACGTAAAAAAATGGCCGTTTTGTGGGAACAATGGTCGGGAATTATATTCAACCTTTTTTCATAACCATGGAACATGGAGAGTCAGAGACATGGGCGTGGACTGGTTACCAGATTTAGTCTGTGTAGGTGTTATCCATATGCTATAGTAAGGGTGAGAAAGTAAAGGGAACAGTGCTGCCCTCTGGTGCCTTTATTTGCTATGCACAGACCTTGATTACGGAGGTGAGTGGTTACTTTGGCAAAGTCACCACTCACCTCCGTAATCAAGGTCTGTGCATAGCAAATAAAGGCACCAGAGGGCAGCACTGTTCCCTTTACTTTCTCACCCTTACTATAGCATATGGATAACACCTACACAAGACTAAATCTGGTAACCAGTCCACGCCCGTGGTCAGAGAGGTCTTGGTGTGAACTTTTTCCCACAGGTCCAAGGTTATTGCAAGGTCATTGAGAATTTGTCACCAAAATAACATGCATAAAGGTACCTTACCTTGAAGTATGAGTAGGAAAGTGAGGATTACGTACTCCATCCCTGGGCAGATCCTCCTGCTGTTATTACAGAAAAGCCTCCCTATATCAGTCCATGTCAATGTCATTAAAACTGCAGTCGGACATCCCGGAAAACCTATTTAAGATCACATTCATGTTGGATATCAGTTCATGTTAAACAAACCACAGACTGTAGACTGAAGCATGGTAGACTTGCTATACTACAGATAACACTTCTCCATCTGGGGATCTGACCCACTAAGGGACTGAATCCAGTTAGTAGAGCATGCCTAATCAGAAATCAATTAAGTAATCTTCTAGAGTTGTAATAACACACCTCAGTGAACACTGTGAACAGGTTATTGATTTTAGTGGCCATAAGGTCCTCTCTGTCTACGAGTATAAGGATAATTATGTGTTGCATGTCATGTGCATTCTGAGGTAGCATCAATGAAAAAAAGGGTCATTTTGGGGGAATTTTCATATAGTCATCCTTGGGGGCCCTCCACAATATGTCAGCTGTTTTTACAATAAGCACCTCAATTCCTAAGCGTTTTTGAGACAGGAGGCATGACACTAGCTTCCTGCAATACTTTAGCAATGTCAAAAGCCTAGAAGATGTAATAGGTGTCTGGTAACTTGAACTTTGGGTGATTCGCCCAGACTCAGCCAGTAGAGAATTTATGGTACTTTATGTCGACCACCCTAGACCAATTATTTCTTTCAGGTAAGGATGAGCAGTATTTGGCTCTAAATGGTGGTATTCCTCCCTTCTGTTTGTGAGAGGTGAACTCCTTGTAACAAGAATAATTGATTGACAAACGATGTTTTTTGGTTTTATCAGAAGTACGATGAGATCATTACTGATCCATAGCAGGGCATGATATCTAGAAGGAACAACTGTTATTGGTGAGTGTTAGGTTTTGAGATAATCCTCAATAGGAGGTTGAGATCAGATACATAGCCTTCCTCATCAATAGTCATGGCAACCAGTCAGGGGAATACCACCCCTGTTTGTGATGCAAACGTCATAAAAACAAATCGTGTACACTTTGTCGAAAACGTTATTCCACAAAATGTGATCCCAACAGTAAAGCCATTCCTATCAGACAGAGACACCGCCATGATGAAAGTGTAGTGAACAGACGGGTCCCATATTTTCACCGATTGAGATATACTACAAGAAATATAACTGGGATTACGAGAGTACAGGTCTGAATGAAGGTCTTTTCTACCAGGAAAGGAGGACTGGAACCCACAAATACCACTGGGTAAGGAGTTAAACGGCCCTAAACACCAGTGGATAGAGACACCTGAGCGACAATAGGGGACTTTGACCTACAGATCGAGGTACCGGTCGTCAATGTAAACAAACATGACGGGTCGTCAATATATGAAAAATCATGATGAAGTCAGGCTAGACGATCTTCTGGAGCAGCAATTGAAGAGTATTTGGAGCAGAATGTCCAGACAATGCCCAGGGGACCAGTAACTGTAAAATCCAAAGCGACAAAAAGGTCGCGACCGCCGAGCGAAGAAAACTCCCCTACAATGGCCGGTTTGGTCGATAGTACATCGCCCACATATCAACTGAGACAACATAGATCCAGACATAGGGTCAAAGACTGTGAGCCAACCAAGGTGAGAGGGGAATGTACACAACCAGATACTACAAATATAAGAGAGGATGAAGGCAAAGGTTTAAACAGTGACTCTGAAGACAGCGACTGGTCTTCTGCAAGTGAGGAGGAAACCAAGCCTAAGAATACCCCTGGTAGTGATAGTGTAAATATAGCTAAGAAGAAGTACAAAGGTACAAAGAACTTATTCAAACATGGTTTCAGTGAGATGATGAAACATATGAACTTGAATAGGGCTAGCTCAGAACGCCAGTTTGAAGAACTGAAAATAAAAATGAACGGTTCTAACAGGCTTTTAACGGACCGTCTAGACTCTATAGAACGGGAAGGAAGAACCATGGCAAGTCGTAATACTGCCAACATCAAAGAGGTCAGGAACATTGACGAACCCAAACTTGACTTTGAAACTTCAACCCCAATCCACAAGACACTACAGAACAAGCAACCTATATCCCCTGAACTGCCTATAGGCAGACTCTACATGAGACAAACAGACACTAGTGTAGTATTCTGTGGTGAGAGGTGCTACTTAAGCAATCTGTACGGTGTGAAGATTGAACATCAAGGCATAGTCTTCCAATCTGCTGAACAGATGTTTCAATGGGTGGGATGTGTGGAAATGGAAGACTTTGAAAGTGCAGAAAGGGTGATAAAGGCCCCGACAGCCCTAGCAGCAAAAGAGGGAGGAGGGAAATGTAAAAAAGGACTAAGGTGGAGGAAGATGAGGCTACAGGTTATGAAGTTATGCCTCAGCAAAAAAATAATACAGAATCGTATGTTGAAGGACTTGCTGAGGAAAACAAATAAACTGTACTTAGTCCACAGTGACCAAGATATGTTCTGGAGTGCAGGAGCTGAATATGACGACCCATGCCTAGACGAGGATAGCTACAGAGGAGAAAATATGTTAGGTACACTGCTGGAGGAGTTGAGATCCTGACTGCAAGAGGAATACATCATGAAGACTGATGTCAAGCTGGTAGAGGATACACTCCACGAGGAGAGGCTAACTACAAAAGAAGCAATCGACCCAATATACCACAAAGACTGATATACGATGGCCGGTTTGGTCGATATATAGAACAGTACTATAAAAAACTCAGAAAATGAATGGTACAAACAGGGATTTTGGACCGTTCACAATTGCTCAACATAAGAACTATATTGAATGAATGTTAATATAAGACAGAACATGTAGACCAAGGTACAATATAATATATGTATTGTTGATATGGGACTACAATTTATCCAAAGGTCCCATTATTAATAAAACTGGTGTATTGGGTATATAAGAATTGACATATTTAGTAGTAGGTGGGTATACTAATGAATGATTGTTATATTGGTGTAGGTTATATTATGTGATAACTTAATAATATGGATATAATTCTGTTCGTTCACCAAGTGTGCCAATGTCTATTAGTTTGTGGTTCTGTTATACCACCAATGGACATTACGGACACACTGTATAGAGTGTCAACCTCAACCGACTCTCTCTGTATGGACCCTATAATGACTAGTGTTCATACAACATCTACACTTGTATATATGTTAGTTAATAGGTTATCATGTATGTTCAGAGTGGGGATTGATGGAGACAGGTGGAACTATCATATAGCAATAAATGAGTAAAGACCCAAAGATTGTACAAGAAGGTAATGGTTTCAAATTTCTGGTTTTTAACGCACAGAGTTTAAAAGATAAATACAACTATGTAAGACAAGAATTTAAAGATTTTGATTTTATGGGTATAACAGAGACTTGGTTAAAACCATATACACCAAATGGTCAACTTTATATGTATGATAAAACATTGGTCAGAAATGACAGAAGACGCGGTAAAAGAGGAGGAGTGCCATGTTATATAGATAATAGGTACATGCCCTATGTAGAAGTTGATAATACTCTCTCAGTAGTAAATAAGAACATAGAATGTATATGCCTAACCATAAACTACACTGGGCATAAACAGAAATTAATAACAGTGGTGTATAGACCACCAAAGGGTAATGTATCGGAATGTTACAACCATATTAATACTATAGTTTCACAAGAGCGGTATAAAAATAAAGAAATATGGATTATGGGTGACCTGAATGTAAACAGTCATAGTAGGAACTGTATGAAATTCAGAAGAATGTCAAACTTCTTGAGGGATACTGGGTTAAAATATTTGAGAACCCAACCGACATACTTCCATAGACATGGGAAATCAACGCTAGATCATTATTATACAAACTGTACTTGTGTAAGGGAGTATGGACTCTTAAATGATATCTGTGGGGACCATGTCCCAGTATATGTTGTCAGAAAAATGGTCAAAGAGGCTAAAAAGCCTATAAAGCTAATTAAATCAAGGAATATGAAAAAAATTTAGTAGTATTGAATTACAAGCCTATGTTAATGTAATTGACTGGGATACTTGTATACTCCCAGAATCTAATGAAACTGATGTGTATAACGAAATTATATATCATATTAATAAGTACCTGGATATATATCACCCTATAGTGCAATATAAAATATGGGAAAATGATGTGCTCTATGACGACCGAACAGGAAGATTAACTGCCAAAAAGAAAAGATTGTTTAGACAAGCTAAAAGATGTATACCAGGTTGTATAAATCAATTACTATACAGAGTGAAAATGATTAAAAAGGATATTAATAGCAGACTAAAAACAAAGAGGAGAAATTTTACAATGAATTTGCTAAATAAATATAAGAAAGACCCAAAGCGGTTTTGGAGGCATTAAACAATGTACGGAAAGGTAACAACACTGCACCCAATATGATTTTGAAGGATAATACAGGTACAATGGTTAATGCCAAACTACTACCAGATTATGTAAATGATTACTATATAAACATAGGCTCGGATTTGGCAAAAAGGTTTGATTGTAGCATATGTCAATGATGGATTGGTATATGACAATATAGTTACTTTGAAACACTGTACAATAGAAACCTGTAACAAAATCCTTAAAACAATTGATGTAAGCAAAAACTCGTGTATCGAAAATGTACCTTGTAGTATAGTAAAAGATTTTCTTTTAAGTAAGAATATGTTACTACCAACTTTTGTAAATAAGTCATTTGAGATTGTCAATATACCAAATGTACTAAAAATAGGACATGTCGTACCACTACCAAAGGATGGTGTATTAAATGATGTATCAAATTGGAGACTGATTACAATGACTAATATATTTTCAAAACTTATTGAAAAATGTGTACATAAACAAATAATGAATCACCTATTAGAAAATGACATTATAAATAAACATCAATTTGGTTTTATGCCAGGTCAGTCAACTATAGATGCTATTTTAAAGCTGGTACAATATTTACTAGAAGCTCGTAATAGAGGGGAATACTCGCTGATATTATTCCTAGACCTAAAGAAAGCATTTAATACTGTAAATCTGGACATATTAATTACAAAATTAAGAAATATAAAATGTGATGAAAAATGTATAAAATGGCTAAAAAAATTTCTTAATGAACAGATACCAGATCACCAAGGTTAACGGAATGTCTTCTAGTAAAAAGGTTATGGATTGTGGAGTGGCTCAGGGTACAGTATTGGGACCATTGATGTTCAATATTTATCTGAATAGTGTTACTAGTAGAGTGGTAAATTGTGAGTGTTTCCTGTATGCTGACAATGTGGCCTTGGTAATAAATGGGAAAGATCCCGTAATAATGACAGCACTAATGCAGAATGATGTAAATGAAATTGAGAATTGGTGTAAACTGAATGTTCTTACAGTGAATGTTAAAAAAACAAAAACCTTGTGGTGTAGTGCTGTAAGACAATATATACCCAGAATTAATATCACTATGCAAGGTACCGTATTAGCGAATGTGGACAAATTTAATTACCTGGGGGTGATATTAGATAAAGACCTCAATTTTAAACAACACTGTAAGAAAATAGATGGGATGGGTATATCAAAGTTAAAACAACTGCGAAATATTGTAAAATATCTGGATATTGAAAACTCCTTAAAAATATATAAACAAATGATTGTGCCTGTATTAGAATACTGTAGTTTTATACATGAATCAGGACCAAAAACTATAGTGGACCATATTGATGTAATACAAAACCATTACCTGCGTGCATGTTTGAAGGTGAGAAATGCCCAAGATGTTCATATAGCAGACCTCTTGATGAGATGTAAAGTCGAATCACTTAGTATCAGACATAAAAAATCTTTAGCATGTTATATGTATAAATATGCTCAATGTGAAGAGAATATTGTGGTTCCCACTAGAGAATTACGAGGACATAATAAGAGAAAACTCAAAGTGAGTAGACCAAAAAGAGAGATATATAGGAATAGTCCATTATACCGTGGAAATCAAATATGGGAAATATTACCAGTGGAAACCCAAGTAAAACCTAACATGGATGGTTTTAAATCGAGCTTAAGAGGTGAAGTGTTAATAGCACTGGGCAGATTATGAACTTTAACTTGTAATATATGGATAAGACAAAGCTGTGTACACGATATGTTCATGGAAACCACCTGTGTATCATACAAACATACCTGCACTCTGATTATGTGATCTTTTGTATCTGGCGACTGAATATAATAACTACTTGTGTAGTGCTTTCTTTAGCCAATAAACAGTGTTAAAACTTCAAAACTTCAAACCTATCAATGCATTAGCAGGACAGGGTCAAAAGGTTGGGGAAATGTTGGATATGATCCAAATGCTAGTTAATGGCAGGGTGTATAAGGCATTTAATGCCTTTATTCTGTCCCTGGCTGGGATACAACCTGAATCGTTTGAATCAGTATGTGGTAGAAGACCTACATTCACCGAGTCAGATTTCTGCATGGAAGGAGTTTCACAGGTGATGTAAACAACCATAGAAAACTCAGAGCACTGCACAGACTCAGAATTGGATGAGTTAATTCACTTCCAATATGAGTATATTGAGTTGTCAATTGTTGATATACACACAAGAAGATCAGCAACTGGATAATCATGGAGGCCTACTCCCTCATGAGTATGATTTTCATCTTGATCAGGTTTGTGGTAGAAATAGAACTATTTCAGCTCAGGATCTTTTGGGGAATGAGGACAGGCCGCATAGGAAGGTATCAGTGTAGAACGTTTAAAAGCGTTTGAAAACGTTCTAGATGGAAACCTTTTTCTCAAGAACGTTTAGAAACGTTAAATACGTTTCAGTTCAAAATGTTTATGTCCAAACCATATAAAAAATGTTGTATTAACGTTATATAACATAAATAAATGTGTCCTGTATTTCCTGCATGCCCTGTTAAGTGGAAGCACTATACCATTAGGATATGAAGTGAATAGTTCCCATCTTGATAGAGATCTGATAGCAGTAATTATTATAAGTACATTTTGTATCTGGTCAAGTTGTATAAGGTGACATTTGATACAAAGGTTATAGATCATTTAGTATTTTCATCGCTTATATGTGTCCATTAATACATCATACTGATAAACACCTTTTTTGTTGAAATAAGAAAAAAATATATGTGTCCAATCTTGTATACCCTGCAAATAAATTGAAATCTTCTACCTGCTCACTGTAGCCATGCCATACACACACATGGAGGGATACTATGGTGGTCGTGGGCAATAATTATAATGTCCATTTGAATAAAGCAATATACCCCTCCTCTAGGTTCTAGGTTAAAAATATGGATAATCTCTACATAACCCGGCACTGTTGAATGTGCAATAAATCCTACATTATACAATTCCTATGAGTAGTACAGGCATCACTTGTGTCAGAAAAAAACGTTATTAAACGTTTCACAATAAAACATTTGTTTGTAAAGTTTTTTTAACGTTATTAGGAGTCCACGTTTTTTTTTGTTAATCAAATGTTTCATTTCTTTTTTAAAACGTTTTTCAAGCCTCTAGGGAGCGTTATTTTGAGGTGAATTAACGTTTTTTTGTTCGCTGGGCCCAGCAAACATGAAACGTTTTTTAACGGTAAAAAATGTTTTTAAAAGTTTTTTTTCTGAAACGTTTTTTAAAAACTTATTTTTCAACCTTAAGACTACGTTTTTTTCTGCAAACCTTTCTGATTAAAATGGTTTAGATTTGGTATCTAAAAGGTTGAAGAGAAAACTTTTTTTCATAACCTTTTCTACACCTTTCTGAACGTTTTAAAATTTTCTTTTTAAGGTTCAGATAAAAACCTTCTTATCTTAACCTTTCTTACACCTTTTCTGAATGATTTGTAATGATTTTTTAAGGTTCAAATAAAAACGTTTATCTGAACCTTTCCTGAACCTTGTCTGCATCTTTTGTGAAGGTTCAGGAAAGGTGCAGATTAGGTATAGAAAAAAACTTATTTTTTCATGTTTTATTTGGTTTTTTAAGGTTCAGATAAAAACGATTTTATCCCAACCTTTTCTGAACCTTTTCTGAACGTTCAGAAAAGGTTGGGATAAAAACCTCTTTTCTTCAACCTCAATTTTCAACCTGACATGCTGGCTTATATAGACCTGAATGTCACAACTTAGCATACAAGCCCTGGAGGGTTATTCATAAAACTCACGATGTCAGCTAGGAAAGACGACCATAGAATTGTGATTTTCGTCAATATACAATGACTAATGAAAATGGTAAAATTAGCATTCGTATGCATACCGTAATCATTCACTATTTAAGCATTTTAACCAGAATTCTTTATTGCTTGATAGGGTTGGAAAATCCATAATTAGTTTTTTATATTGAGCAAAGAATTCCTGAAATATCTTTTTAGATTGATCGTTTTTAAATCCATCGTTTAAACCTAGATTGTTCGTCAGTTTTATGAATCACCCTGTTGGTGGCCTAATGGATAGAGCATGGGACTCTCCATATGAAGATAACAGGTTTGAATCAGCATGTGGTTATGGTTTACATTTTTCCCCAAAAAACGTTGGTGGGTGACAAAACCTCAAAAAACGTTATTTTAACCTTTAAGAAAACGTTATTTTAACCTTACAAAACGTGAAATAATATAGATAGTATATTAGACCAGAAGGTGCAGGTGTGCCAGCTGATTCAGGGTTTCCGCCGCGAAATTGCCGCGATACATGGTGAAATTGCCGCGAAACCCTGCGTTCCTCTACTGGCCAGCAGAGAGTATACCCCAAACCTGTGCCGCCTGTGACGCTGCCGCCCTGGTGCACCTAGTGGAGCTTGGGCTTACGAAGAAGTAGACTGTGTGATGATGACTTGAATGTGCTGGCTGCTAGCCTTCACAAAAACACCAGTCTCACTAAGCTTGATCTGCATAGCAATAAGATAGGCAATAAAGGGGCAGGAGAAATAGTCACAATGCTGTCTCATAACAGCAGTTTGCAGCAGTTAGATATATCAAGGAATCATATCGGTGATGATACCGCTCGGACTGTATCAGCAGCACTGCAGTACAATAGTAGTTTGGTGTGTTTGGACATGTCATGGAGCAATGTGGGACTTGATGGCAGGAAAATACTGGAGAACTTCATTTGAAGGAAAGTCAGTGTGGTTCATGTAATTGATCCTGTGAATTCACATGAATTTTGTGAGCAGAATTCTGAACCCGTGGAATTCATGTCATACTTATACTGCATGGTTTCATGTTGATTTCACACGAATTTCTTACATATATTTGGCGCGAAAATAAACAAAAACACAGGTTTTCACATAGATTTACAAGATTTTCTGCTGAAAAGTGGTGAAACACTCGTTCCTGTTTCCAGGGAAGCTGCAATGATTAGTGCATCTTGTGTTGTCTTAAACTTTCAAATTGTGCCTGTGAAGTTTTTAATGAATTGCAGGTGGTGAAAATTATCTTAATACCTTTAAAAAGACATGGGTCGAAATCATCAATTGCAAGCATGCAGAGCACTGTTTATGACTACAATGAATATTGATGGAAATGGTAGCTATATATGAGTGTATGTAACTGCCTGTAGGCGACATTCGTTATGTACAATGCAGTAGCAAAAAACATTGACAATTTTAAAGTCTGGTTAATATCCTGATTAAGACTCACCACGACCGAAATTGTTGTCCACAATCATATCTCATTAACTTTATCACTATATCATGTTCAAGGATGAAAAGACTAAATTTGGACTGACTGAGTTTTGTGTGACATATTATGTTTAGTATTATATCACTCAAAATCTTTTTAAAGCAGTATATATGTCAGAGATAGCTGTTAAATGCTAACATCATAGACTACAATGATTATTACATTAATTCCACTCTGACTCTGGGCCTGAATTGCAATAATCCATGTGCGTGAAGCTGTCAGATTTTTGTAATCTTAAAACTAGGAAACCTGGTAAATCCCAATACCCAAATGTACACTGCTCGGTTTTGCTTCATGTCCGCGGTCGATACTATTTTTTTTCCATCTTATTCATATTTCCATGTCTCTACATTTTTATTTTGTTTCAAACTAGGGGGCAGCCATATTGGAATGTAAGAGGTAAAACACAGACTTAGAGAATTCTAGAATCACACGATGACTCTATAATCACAATAGCTTTTTGCTCTAATGTATTTTAGGTGAGACGAATGTTTTGGTGTGATTTATCATCTTATTATATCGATTATGACTTTGATGGGCAACATTCCATTATTACTTTGATGGGCAACATTGACAAGAGGCATTTGAATAATGGACTATTTCATTTATTTTGTTCAGCATCTTGAATTCTTTATACAAAAAGATCTGAACGTCATTTAATGCTGTATGTAATTACTGGGGTTCTACATCATGACAGCAGGATGGCATTTCTCAATGTGCACAGCCACTACGATTTGAAATCCTCAGAAATAGAATAAGTAATTGTAGGTAATGCCCTGCGTCTTACACAGTGTTTGGTATATATACCTAACCAATGGTAGGGCAGTCGTTCCAGTGGACTAATTAGTGACCAACAGATGCAGGTCTGTAATTACATTAGAATGAATGATCAGACTATGAGTTGAACAGGTCTAGTCATATCATCTTGAGAAATGCCTTCCAGTAAGAGTAGGCACATGATTAGCTAGAGCTTCACTTCTATCACACCAGGATTGATCCCAGCGACAATGCAAACTCTTTTGTTCTGGGTGACAATGGTGCATCAGTGGTGTTATATTACTGAATATTCATGCGAAACTTATGCATAATTTGTAAAGGAAAACAAATAGATAAAAGAAAGGTGGCAGGTAACACAGACGCCCATGTACCGCGAGTGGAACTTGGGCAATTAAATACATAATTATGTACGAACACAAAGTTGGTGCCAGATACTAACCATAATGCTTAAAGACTTAGGTTTGGAACCTCAGAGGAACTTAGCGAAAGTCAACCACACAATAGACTATGGCCCAGTGTTTGTTCAAGACACGAGAGGTTGATCCAGGGGAATGCGAAATGAACCAAAAATACTAAAATTTTACCCATGATCTTATCTTTCTAGTTATAACGATAACATTCCAAACTACCGTACGCCCTTTCTCAATATGTTGTAACTTAGTAAATTATACATCTCGTTTGAACAACTTAATTGCTTAGGGATACAATACAAAGCCTACGCAAAATAACCATGATAAGAAGGAGTGGAGTGTATGTACAATAATATCAATGAAAAGCACCATAGTTATCTTCAATGAGATGAAACTATAAAAATGCCCTTGATTCAGCTAGTTCTTCCTTCCATCATATGTAAAGGTTTATCTTAAAGATATGTCTGTGACATCCATAGAGCAAATAATATCAAAGACAAAAAATATAATCATCACAATTATGTGTTCTTAATTTGCCAACCTTCCTCAGCTATCGACAACTGCTGGAAAGGTTGAGATGTTTGGCTAAAATGCCGGCACCTCTCACGTACAAAGCTATCAAGGGTGAAGAAATTAATTACATATAAGTGCAATTACATGTATCATGATATTTTACTTTGCAATATGCAGTATAAGAAAACGATATCGTACTTGAAATTTAGACATTTCATTCTAAGTAAGTCTAAATTATTCTCGTCAGCTCACACACTGGTGACTCTCATTATTCAAAAGTGAAATGTTCTCCACTTGAAGTAAGATAATAGGGACAGAGGGTGTGATCAACTCCTCCTTCTGATTGCTATGTTCTTGCTATGTAGGATACCAGGTAGCTTATGGCATAAATTGTATGAAAAGTTCATGCACACACCAAGTCCATCGATACGTACAATTAGCACTTTTATCAATACTGTCTGTTCAAAGGCGAATAAGGGTACACATTACCACCTATAGGTGCAGAATCAGTGGGACTCTTTACAGAGGGAACGTGGTGGCAGTTATTATAGCTTGCAATCAGACAATAGTCATAGCGGAACATGTTTTTTAGAAGTAGTTTCAGGAAGTCGTCATTTTCTAACAACAAGGGGGGGGGGGGTGTTGATGGGGGGGGGAGGTGATATCACATCCCTCTTGGGGGAACAGAAAATTACTGTAAACAAAGAAAAAAACACACTCTGCTATAGAATAAATGGGGGACTGAAAAATGTCAGACCCCTTCGAGTGGTAAGGGGGGGGGGCAGTGCACATGTTAACAACTCCCCTGCTACTAAAACATGATTACTGCCTGATCAATGTTTACTAAAAACACCTTATATGTGCAACTCTGGTGCTAAGGAGACCACAAGAAGATCTACAGAAACTTCAAAAAATAAGTGCAATGCTGATGAAAGGGTTGAGATTTTCTACCTCATTTCATGTTCACATTTTGAAAGATTCCCACACGTCCAGAATCACAACACCACTTGCTCCTCAAGGCTTATAAAGGGGCACTTATTTGCCTTATACAGGACTTTCTTTGGCATCGTGTTATATTCCTTGTGACATCATCAAGGACACCGTTATCGCACCTTTACTGATCGTTAATGCTATTATTTAGACACCTGTTGAAGAAAAAAAAGACAAGACTTAATATCACATTTTTGTAAAAGAAAATACTGGTAAACCAATTCTAGATCGAAGTCTATATTCACACAATCACACAAATAAACAAAGCATTTAACATCTATTTTTGACCTTTAAATGCAGCTACCAATCCAATCATTTGTCAGGATCGTTCTCACCTCTCTCAATAGAGATTAATAACAAGAAAATTAATTATATCTAGGTAGGTTATAGTCCAAGATGGTAGGGTTAAATAGGTCTATTTTGCTCTATCTTTTGACATTCCTTTACATCTTTCAGTATATGGAAATGGTACATGCCTATATTCATGCCTCTGAGTAGGAGGGTTTTAGTTTCCTACGATCGTCCATATACATCCCAATGAATGATCCATCTTCACTCATTCCACCCTCACTGTAGTCTCCTATACCAGCTAACGAATTGGTGCTTCCCATGAAGACAGTGCTCGTTAGGGATGCTCGACTGTCCTTACGCTTGGTAATGGGTCTGAAATACGGTTTTATTAGAATTAATACATCTCAAAGAAAAATATTATCTAAATCCTAGTTAATATTTTTTTTTATTGTTTCGCAGAACAAAGATAAGGGAATTTAAAGCAATCCATGGGCAGTAATGCCCAGATCGAGGGTGCTGTTCCAAGGTTTTTTTTCAGATTGGTTTCAAGTTAGGCTCAATTTTACCAAGTATGTCCATGTATAAGAAAAAGTGTAGGTATTCTGAGAGAGGTGATACTGTGTATAGCAAAGGAAATTTCTTCCTCTAGAAATATCCTGGGCAGTGCAATTTGAGGAGGACTTTTTTTTTGTCTAAACCAATGGATATACCAACTCTGAGTTCTACAGGCGTACCTCGGTCGGAATAGCCCTAATCCGAAGATAAAAGTATAGAAAGAAAAATCGGTCGGATTAGGGCTACTCCGGCCTAATTATGCCTGTGGAACCAGTGCTTACAGAACCTTTCCCAGGGTACTGATATGCTGTACTTGGATAAAGAAAAAAACACATGATTCCTGTCCTTGTGTTTAATCTTTTCTCGGCAATAGCTCTAGAAGGAATTCATTGTCAATATGCATAGGATAAAAGGCAGTATTTTATGATTTAGTATGTGAAATATTTTCTACTCACGGTCTTGTGTAGTCATGGAAACCGGCTTTATCAAGATCAGCAACGGGGTCGTTACCATTGGCACGCTCCTTCTCATCCACTGTCAAAATAATCAGGGATTAGTTAAACTCCTGTTTATAATAAATGCTTCTTTAAAAACATTTAGGTTGTAAGTGTTGCAAATGTTCCAATTGACACATCAATTAATTTAATGCTAAAGATGGAAAAACGATGCCAACTTTCAAAACAGTGACTGACATGAGATAGCTCAGTCAGATATAGTGGAACATGGCCTTTACCTGGGTAGGATCCCCCTTTGTTGCGGCTACAGCAGATGTAGCAGATGAGGAAGAAGATGATCAGCAGCAGAAGGAGCACAATGATGAGAATGATCCACCACAGTGAAGCCGCCGCAACTCTCTCTGTATGATACAATTCAAACAAAACTTAACCCTTCAAGTGCCGCTTATGTATGAGTGCATTAATGCATCAGCGGCCCTTACAGAGTTAACTTAAACATCTTCATAAATAAGACTTAGTAGGAGTTATCAAATTCTGGTAAGGCCAACAAAAATAATTAAAAGGTGTGTTTCCAGTAGCATGGCTCAAAGGGTTAGGGTCGTGAGATCGGATTTTTTTTTTATTATTTTTTTTTGAGTTTGTATACCAATGTATGGTCAGATATGCCAGGTTCTTTGATTTTACTGTAGAAACCCATGTAGCAAGCCCACTCGGGGCAAAATTGGTTTTACCAGGGATAAGGTGGTTCAAAGTGGGCAGCATTCGGTACATGGGTTTTAGGTTCGGCAGATGCTGGGTTTCCAGTCAGGGCCACACAGGGCAGCCCAAATCGGGCAAACCAACTTGAGCCCATTGGGCTCCCAACGGGTTTTGTCCTCAGCATATGGTCTGGGCCACATTGGGCTGACCGGTTTGGGCACTGGTCAGCTTTAAAATGGGCAACCACATTGGGCCAAGGATGGTTTCTAAATGGGCATCCCAAGATGGGTGCTTAGCTGCATAAAGTCTTCTCAGTCTGGGGTCAGAGTGGGTTTGGACAGGGCAGCCTCATATTCTGGACTGTTCTGAACTCTGTGATGAGTGTTACCCCTCCCTCTCCCTCTTTTCTTTGCCCTCCCCTATCCATCCCCTACCCCTTCCATCTCCTCATTCCCCTCAACCTGCCCTGACCTTTCCCCCTCACCTTCTCTCACCGTGCCCTCCCTCCCCTGTCCTGCCCTCCCCCACCCTGCCCTGCCCTCCCTTGCCCTCCTCTCACCCTGCCCTGCCCTCCCTTGCCCTCCTCTCACCCTGCCCTGCCATCCCGTGCCCTCCTCTCACCCTGCCCTGCCCTGCCCTGCCCTGGCCTCCTCTCACCCTGCCCTGCCCTCCCTTGCCCTCCTTTCACCCTGCCCTGCCATCCCCTGCCCTCACCTGCCAACACCTGCCCTGCCCTTGCCTCCTCTCACCCTACCCTGCCCTGCCCTCCCTTGCCCTGCTATCACCCTGCCCTGCCATCCCCTGCCATCCCCTGCTCTCACCTGCCCTGTCCTGCTCTCACCTCACCCTGCCCTGTCCTGCCCTGCCCTCACCCTGCCCTGCCCTGACCCTACCCTGCCCTGGCCTCCTCTCACCCTACCTTGCCCTGCCCTGCCCTCCCCCTCCCCTCCCTCCACCACTGCTGTAGGAGATAGGTAGTCCTACTTTCCCTATATCATTAATACACAGGTAGGTTCATAGTAGGGATCCAGATATTTCATGTAAAATGCAACACTGACTAGTCCTGGAAATAACAGCTTCATGTCTTTCTTTATACTAGTAGGCTTGCAAGGTGTATTTGTGGTGTGGGGGCAAACAGGTCCCACACCTGGCCGGGTATGACTATATATAGAGGCAATTGAGAAACCAAAAATATCCCCTGCCCCTGTAGGCCAGTCCATGGCAGACTCACTACAAAGTGGTTTCAAAGCACTCCAGGCAGAATTCTACTACCCATACAAAACTTATTTCTTTGAGACATAGGCCAACTGCAATAGACTACTAAATCAAATATGAAGTAATAATGTGCAGACTTTCTCATAGTCTTGAAATACTTAGATGTTTCTAGTCAAAAGTGCAAATCAAGGTCATCTGAGTAGTAGTGGATTTGCGACACCATTTCTATTGCACTGAACTTGGAACAAGAGCAGATATGCAGAGGTACAGTCATTATGAACTTGAAGGCTCTCTTCTCTACTCCTACATAGGGAAGTAGTGGGGGAAGATTGAGGCCAGAATGTCACTTTAATGAATCAAAGTGCCATTGATTCAAATGGATGGTTCTGCTCTGCCTTTCCACTCAGGTAGATATTGCATTTACTGCTTTGGTGATGGGGGGGGGGGGGGTGAGATTAGCTCAAGGATTTGTTGTTCATTGACTTTTGGAAAAAAGAATAAATATTGAATAAATTTCTCAAAAAGAATTTTTAACATGTCACCACTAATTTTCCGTCAAATCGGGCAGCCCACTTTGGGCCACACCAAAAACCTATGTTAAACTCACTTTGAGCCCAAATCGGTAAGCCCACTTTCAAACAGATCTGTGCCCAAATCGGTTAGCCCAGTGCGGCCCAGACCCTTTGCTGAGGACAAAACCCATCGGGCGCCCACTGTGTTAACCCAGTGTGGCCCACATCAGGAGCCCACTATGGCCCAGACTTGGGCCACACCGTGTTTGCTACCTGGGAATACGAAAAGTATATGAGAAATGTAAAAGATATGGAGAAGATATGCCTTATGAACCTGTTAACTCAAGACCCGTAGAAAAATAGATAAAAAAATTATGAAAAATAGGAAGAAAATCATCGAAAACAGATGGAAATTCATGAAAAAGTCTTTACAATTCTCCAAAAAAATGGATATGGATTTAATAAAATCATGAATTTTAACTTCTAGTTTTGTTTTGTTTCTATGGATGTTCAGGCAGTTGATAGCTGATAATGGATACTTATCTCAAGTTGAATACTGAAGCTCCATAGGTTTAACTAAAAAGCCCTGTATTACACAATCCCATATAATAACATATTAGCCTATGCATGTGATTTTGAAGTCAGGCCTGACCAGCAAATGAATAAACCTCAGAGCCTTTTCAACCCTATAAACTTCCCCTAATGGGCCGAAGTCCTCAAAGTAACACAATTCTATTTGACATCAGTCGTATTATGTGACCCTCCTTGTACGTGCATTACTTACTATCTGGATCATCAGGTTTGTTTATGAAGTCCAGTTCCACCTCGTGGTACTCCCAGCTGTAGAGATTAGATGCATTACATCCATAACGTCCAGCGTACTTAGCGCGCTCCTCCATGGAGGAGTCATTAAAGTAAATAGTCAACATCCCTTCACCCTTCACAATGTGGGCATCCTGAGCAAGAAAAAGAAATATTATATGAGACAAAAACCCAGACCAAAGATCACTTATCAATTTCCCAAGAAGTGCGAGTTAGAAAAAAACTTTTCATTTACCAAAAAAATGGTTTCCAAGACAATTCATCTATATTTCCTAGCCTGCCTGATGTGTTCCTTCTAATGATACACTTTTACACTGCAGGTCGCAGGATACCGATGACGGCGGTCTAGCTAGTCCTGAGGACTAAGGCATCTGCCGCGTCCGCGCTGACGCAAATACGCGGACTCTACGCGGAGCCTCCCGCGGTGAGCGTAGGTGCGCGGGCGTAGTGGTAGTCCTCAGGACTATAGCTAATAATGCGATGCTTAAGTCTAATGCTGCTAGTACTAGTAGTAGCTAGTAATTAGTAAGCATAGTCCTAAGGACTAAAGCCTAGTCCCCAGGACTAAGAATATGAGGATATTGTCCTAAGGTACTAATTGTACATTTGCAGACCACATGATTTTGTATAAGATTGTGCTGTTATTCTCCAGGACTAAGCTTTTAGCCCCTGGGGACTAATTCGTAGACTCAGGGACTACTTGTTTAGTCCTGAGGACTACAAAAACATTTACCTAGTCCTTAGGACTAATGCATGTGGTTCTGAGGACTAATTCATGCATGGATGTCTAATGTAATTGTGACTAGGGATGTAGCCCCTAGGACTTCAAATTTAGTCCTGAGGACTACTTCTTAGTCCCCAGGACTGCTCTGTGTAGTCCCAGGGACTAAAGATACAGTCCTGGGGACCAAGGACTGTGTCTCTAGTCCCAAGGACAATGTTGCAGTCCCCAGGACTGTATCTTTAGTCCCTGGGACTGCACAGTAGTCACTGGGACTACAAGTAGTCCAATGGTGACTAAAGGACTGAAGGTAGGCCTATGGTCCTAGAGCATAGTCCTTGGGACTAAGACCCTACATCCCACCTACCCCTTGAGACTTGGCAGATATGCATAGTCCTCGGGACTAAGACCTAGTCCTCAGGACCGGCTGGACTGAAATAGTAGTCCCTGGGACTATGTCTCTAGTCCCCAGGACTACATCTTTAGTCCTGAGGACCAGGCAGCTACATCTTTAGCCCTCAGGACTTAACAGTTAGTCCCAGGGACTGAACCTTGTACCAGGGTATAGATATGGAAAAGGCTGCGTTGATCAATTTCTAGCCTTCAGAACCATTCTTCTAGCCCGAGGACTACACTTTAAGTCCTTAGGACTAAAGTTGTAGGCCTCAGGACTAACGTCCAATCACCAGGAATGTCTCTAGTCACTAGCACTAGGTCACTAGCACTAGATGTGTAGTCCTCAGGGCTAAAATATCATCCTGAGGACTATAATCTTTAGTCCTAAGGACTAAGTTTTTAGTCCCAGGGACTATGTCTTTCTAGCATCGAGGGCTGTTCGGCGTACCCATGTGGTCGTAAAAATAAAACGTAAGGCCTTAGTCCCAAGGATTGTCCCTGGGACTACACATTAGTCCCAGGGACTAAAGATACAGTCCTAGGGACTAGATTATAGTCCTTGGGACTTAGACCCTGGCTCATAATCATCCAAGAGGAGCAGATAGTCATGGTGCCCTGGGGATGGCATTCATAGTCCCAGGGACCACCTGTTTAGTCCTGAGGACTAAACTGTAGAACGGCGAGTAAAGGCACGTTCTAGTCCCCAGGACTAGATGTTGGCGTGTGGCTGCTGCTGGCCGCTGCAGCGTACGCGGCAAACAGGGCAAGCGGACGCGGCAGACGCCTTAGTCCTCAGGACTAGCGAGACCGCCGTCATTGGTATCCTGCCTGCAGGTCCTTGTAGTTTCCATCGGGCCTAGTAAGAAATTTCAAACCTTGGTATTTTGGCACTGTGTTTGCTATGTAAAAGAGCTGAGCCAAATTAAGATAATTTGAAAATAGGACCTAGCCAGAAAACACACGAAACTTGAGTATATCGGTTATGTGTTTGCTATAAAAAGAAAGGAGCTATTCTAAGTATTAAGAGATATGATCGCTTACATCATAGAACTGGATGGGTTTGTCATCACGTGTCCAGTTGAGTGTGACCTTGGTACTAGGGTCAGTGGTAGCAGAACAGTAGAAGGTGACCTTGGTATCATTCTCCATCACCATGCTACCCTTTGGCCGCTCTACCAGGTGTGTATGCACTGTTATAATGAACAGGTGAAAGGTTATTAAGTATTCTCTATTTAAATTTAGTTTACCAGGGTGTTCTGTGGCCAAAACATATTACAACAGATTTAACCAATAATTATTTTCATGCTGGTGATAAGCTTGCCGAGGCGTGCATGAGTTAATAATTGTCAGCAGTTGAGTGATTGACAAATGACAAATGTAGGTCTAGTGTAATTTGGATCCTTGATTTCATTTATAATAGAAAAGTTGACTATGGATTCGTAAATTAATCATACTTTATGGCGGATTAAAGGTTGTAATGTTTCATATGATTTTTTTTTATGTTTTATAACTGATAAATGCATATCGCCCTCAGGTGCACCTCATGCGTCCACAGTCAGCATATTCTTTATGGTGACAGAGGGGCCGCAGTCAGCGCTTTGGATACGCTGACTTTTTGGTCACTGGTGACAGCATTGTCAGCCTATCTAATGCTATTGCACCACACATAACCTTGAACACCCTTTCTGTGACTGCTACTCTTAGTGTAATATATAAAGCCTAGAACTGGATTTCTCCTATATAAGCTTCTATCCTATTCCTATATATATATAGAATAGAATAGAAATAGAATAGAAATAAATATACTATACACCAGGTACAGAAGAGAAGCTTGCCCCGCAGGGCTACTAATATAGAATCTAGCCCCGCAGGGCTATCAATTTTAAATTTATCCTTTAAGGAATAGGATAGAATTTTGCCTCGCAGGGCCATCAATTTAAAATTGATACGTTAGGGAATAGAATAGATTTTTTCCCGTAGGGCTATCAATTTCAAACCTTCTATTATAACCCTTAATAAAGCATCAATTTTATATTGATAGCCCTGCGGGGCAAAATTCTATTCTATTCCCTAAAGTGTCAATTTTAAATTGATAGCCCTGTGGGGCAAATTTCTACGCTATTCCATAAAGTATCAATTTTAAATTCTATTCTATTCCTTATAAGAGTCTAATCTAATTCTAGGCTATTCCAAATTGGTTAAAAATCCTGTATACAACCAATAGGGGCAGTATCATTAGGGTTTAGGGCTGTTCCTCTAGTTCTATAAGAAGGGAGGGATGTTATCATGGTTTGAAAAGAAGAAATCATGGCATAATAAAACCATGATAACATCCCTCTCTTCTTATAGAACTGGGCTTCCCTAGCCCACTTAAAAGGGTCTATTTCTCATCTTTCCTATCCCCTCAGGATGTGTGTGGTGCACATATGTGCGGGCACTGACACATTCCTCTGTGAAATTGTGTAATGTAGTTCTCACCATGAATATGACCTTAGCTGTCAAAATGGCGTTAAACATCTATTACTCACTCTCACTCACTCTTATAGAACTAGAGGAACAGCCCTAAACCCTAATGATACTGTCCCTATTGGTTGTATACAGGACGGGTGACCAGTGATGGGAAAGTCAGCCTATCCGATAGGCTGACCATGGGTGCCTGGTCATTGTATCGGATAGGCTGACGGCAGACGGGTGTGGTGTCATATTAATGTGGAAAGGCCTGCATGTAGCGTAATTTGGAACCTTGATTTCAGTTCTAAGTGAATGACTTGTACCCTATGTTATTTTATGTTTTGTAAATGCATATCGCCTTCATATTTCAAGGTAAAAAGGTGTTTTCTCTCCAGGTAATACCATAGACGTACAACTTACATAGCACATTGAGGGGTGCATCAGCATAGAGTGTCTTATGCTTGTTGGACACCTTACACTGGATCACCTTGATGTCCTCCCTCTTTAAGCCGACTATGGACAGCTCCTTGCCATTCTTAATCTCATGGATCTCTGTCCTCTTACCAGGCAGCTTCTCTGTAAATGTTAAAATAATCAGGTTGCTATGTGTATGAAATCGATTTTTGAATTCAATTCAATAACATAGCATGCAGAAAGATATTAACTACTGAGAATTCTCCTAGGTATTTACACCAGGTGGCTTGTTTAACATTGTAAGTAGATCTCCAACCCAACCTCCTTTTGTATGTACACTGTCCGCCCAAAAGGTAAATAATTATACAGTAGAGTCATTTTTATTCTGCTATATATCTGAACGTGGTGTAGGCATGAAACTACATACCAAATGGCCATTGTGCTGTAGGTACAGGTGGTTCTACTGCCTACCTACAGGGGTATTTATAGCCCATTTACAATTGGGGTGACAGTGTACTGGATTTTCCCCCAAAATAATTTCCCTTTTTTATATGAAAAAGAAACATGTTGTACTGCCATGCTGACAGGCTTAAGTGCAGCTTACCTTACTTTTTGAACACATGTTGGCATTTTAGCATAAACAAAAAATGTAAACATACCGTCCACAGGTTCTACGTCAACCATCCAGGTGATGGTGGCTGGGGGCTCGGTGTCTTCTGTGGTCTGACATACAAATTTCACGTCATCATCCTCACTTAATGTACGCTTACCAGGCTTCCCATTTATTGTAAACTTGGGGATTGCTGAAATAGAAAATTTGGAATGGCTTATCTCTTTTCTATTCAATTGGTTGGAAATGCCCAGTCCATGCAGGGTTCAGGGGCGGATCCAGGGGGGGGGGTGTCCTGGGGGTCAGGACCGCCCCTTTTGGTCCACCCATAGCATGTTCAAATAGGGGTCCCCGAAGGTGGACCCCCCCCTTTGGGGCTTACCCTAGATGTCCACTTTGTATGCCCCCAATTATGACTCCTATCTCTCTTCTGTATAGTTTCTATTGTTTGCAAATTGTACAATTTATGAGTCTACAGTATCTAAAACATACAAAAATTTCTCAAAATTCTCTAACATAAGCCAATCCAGGAAAACCACAGTCATATCGAAATAATAGATAATGCTTGGCTTAAGCCTATATATAAGGCATTGCTTATATCTTAAACCCATCAAGGGTGAACCTTATAACCATAGGTTGAGTTTGAGTGGTATAGGTTGTGGTATAGGAATGGGACAAGGATATAGGGTATAACATTAGATTAGAGGTAATCTACTAAAAACTATCCCCAATGTGCACCAGTGACCAGGCATCTAGGCACTGATTTGGTGTGCCTTATGCGTGTGATACTAATTTTCTATCAGATTTACATCCAATTTATTCATCTCAAGTTTTCTTGAAGACATCCAATGGTACAGAAATTTCTTACACCCTTAGACTACAGTGTTTGACATGAATATTTCGAAAATTTCCTACCCGTCAAGCTGTCCAAACCCTATCAAAGAACAATACATGGTATGAGGACATAAATTTGCATCCCTTGATGAAAATGCTTTCCTATACCAAAAAATGCTTTAAATATAAGTGTGATGATTATGTTTTCATAGGGCATGACCCAAAACTCCCTTAACCCTTTCGTGCCCAGAATTATTTTGAGAAAGCTGATTTATTCAACAAACTTTAGATAGTAGAAGTCGTTACCTTTATCATGTCAAGATTTCAGTACTAATTCAACTGGTAACAAAGAGGGAAGTTAAATAGCTTTCAGAAAATGTGATATGAAGCATATGTAAGAGTATTATATGAGTCAGTAGGGAATGGTGATGATACACAAAGTTGAAATGGCCTGATTTGGATGAAGGTGCGCAGAAAATCTTTTTTATTTATTTCTGTTTTAATTTTGGTGGGGAATAGGCTATTTTCAACTCAGAAATCATTATTTTAACATTTCAATGAAAGCCATATTGAATGAAATTGAACAAAAGTACATATTTTAATTGGATTCCTTGGAGAAAATCATATGGAAAATATTTCATCAATATTTTTGGTATTTTTTCAATAATTTTGTGAATTTTCTGTATTTTCCCTGTATTCTCATGGCCAGAGAGCGCACTTTTTATGTAAATTAGGCCTTTTCCAAAACCATTTTTTCTCCAATAATATTTATTAACAATCATGTATTTAATGTACCATGACATATTTGGTACCATTGGAAAGCCCTTGGCATCACGAGACTTCTGGTGTTAAAATCACCTTAATCCGAGTAATATTCAACCCATGGTGGCCTGTTGACCATATATACATGCTTTAGAGCGCACTTTTGCTAATCTGGGCACGTAAGGGTTAATCACCAGTGCATAAACATACTCCTGAGGGTACATCAAAATGCTTTAAGCTGCAAGGTGTGACATTAATTCTTCAAAAAAATTCCCAGGGGTGGGGGCAGGCCCCCACACCCCCTTGTGCAACACTATCTAAAAATACTAGATTCCCATCTGAGGCTAGTTGAATCCCTTAAACTAGTGACTTTTACATCTATATTTCAATCTTTTCTTGGGGGACCAGCCTCCAAAACCTCACAAAGGACAAAGCATAATTACCACAAAAAGATTTTCATCCCCTTTATGGAAACCCTGCCCACCCCAGGTTTATACCAAAATGCTTCAAAATTTGGAGTTTGATATCTATATTTCTGAAGTTGTCTCGGGGACATGCCCCCAAACCTCCCTCAAACACCATGGTGCAAAGTTTATAAGATTTTCATTCCCTAGCTAGATTTCAAAATTTTCTTGAGGAGGGGCATGCCCCCAAACCCCCTAGATATATCGTGGCACTGCGCTTAGGACATCGCGGTGCTGCACTTAGGACATCGCGGTGCTGCGCTTGAGAAGTCACGGCGCTGCGCTTGCACCATAACGTGCGCTTGCGACACCCCCCACCATAGCCCCAGGGTTGGACCCCCCCCCTTTTCAAAATCCCGGATCCGCTATAATACATGTAGGTGGTATGCCTTCTAATAGTTATGTGAGGGTAACTTGTTGTGTCTACCTGAAGTTAGGATGCGCTTTATAGTCGAGGAAAATACCGTACTAATTAAGACTTCAAAATTGTAGCTTTATGTACCATCTAGCATAAACTCAGTGTGTGTATTATTTTTTGAGAGATGCACCTTATACGAACAATTTTACCATAGGTGACTATTGGAGGGGAATAATAGATAATACTAGTACAGGGTAAAAATGATGAATACAAGTCTGATATAGTAAGTATTATACATGTATTATCAGCATAAAATTCCATAACATTCTTTTATGGATTTAACTACAACCCACTTGGCAAAACAAGTTTTTTTCAACGCTTTTTCAACCAATTCTCAAAACATTTTTTTTGGAATGCATGTTTTGACATATTTTTACTTTAAACTGGCAAACTTAATGTTAAAAAAAAAACGTTTTCCCAAGTGGGAATATACAAAATCCGAGACTAGCTTACACTGCACGTCTACGTGAATGGTAGCCTTATCATTTCCAGCTCTGTTTCTCCCCACACACGTGTATGTGCCTTCATCTGCACGAGTTGCCCTTTCCACAACATAGGTGGTGTCATGGTCTCTTATGTCGTAATTCTTGGCAGGACCTGACCAGTGAATAGTAGTGGAGGGCCTGCAAAGTAACATCAATGAGGTAGTAACAGAGAATTTTAAGCTATTTTACAATTCCTACACTGCAAAAAAAAAAGAAAAAAAAAGTCGAAATAACGGTGAAACCCTTGTCGCAATGTTGCCAGAGATCTGTGGTTATTTTCACAGAGATTTCTTGTACCACCGCACTGCCACCTGGGGCTTTTTGTAAAAACTGTACACGTTCACTGCGGCACAATTACGGTGGTTCACTGTTTAGTTTTACAAGGATCCCTGGTAGATTCAACAGTTACGTTCAGTGTATATCCTATTTATGATAGACAAACACATAACTCGTTAACTAGAGTGCAATTGATGAGCCATAGTTATGTATGAATACTCAACTTACATGCCACCAAAAATGCACTGTAACTTGAGTGCCTCGCCCTGCAAGACGACCACTGTAATCTCATTCTTTTCAGGGTACAGCAACTTAGCTGGGTGGTCAATGTCAGGGCCTAGTTGTTTTTAAGAAAAAGATGAAATGTAAGAATATCGTAATAGAACAATTTAAAACGTTAATTGTACAAACTTGCATGTTTATTTTTACGTCGAAAATGCGAAATGACACCCACATCAGTGGGATATTAACTTTCTGAGTCATACTTTTGGAATTTGTAATACTAGTAGAATTGCTACTAAAAGAAAGTGTCAGCTTATACATGCATGGGCACTGTGCAGTGCGCCTTGTCACATATATTATATACTACTGGGGCTGTGTTTTCTTCGTAAGACATAATAAAGAGAAGAGACATGAAATTGTGCTACAAAACTGGTGGAAATCCTCACCATCTTTGACAATGATCCTTGAGTAGCTTCCACCTGCTGTGGTGTCTAACACATTGTTAAAGACGTCTACTTTGTAAAACTCAATTCCTCCCAGCTCATCCTGCATCGTCAGCGATGTAAAGTATAAGTTACCTACAAAATGAATAGGATACACATTTTAGGAAAATATGGACATAAAATGCAGAAATATCTGGAACCTGTTAGATCATATAGGCCTATGTGAAGCTAAACTTAATTTAAAAGCAGGGTAGAAGAATGTATAAGGGATGGAATGATTTAGGGCCAAACCAATATTACCATCCGGTCGATTCAATACTCCCAAACTATTAATTTCTTTTTCTATTGCTGAACAAAACCTATATTTATAGAGTTTTTTATGGGATGGACGTCTCAAGGTTTATCCAGTCAGTCGTCAGTCGTTTCGGAAACCTCCCCAGCTGGGAGGGTGATGTGGGCATGGGCAGTGGGGCTCTAAACATATGGGTCATAGAAAATAAGAGAGAAATTTATCAAAATCACAAAATCATTGAAAGATTAGATGGAAAAAGAACAGAAAAATCGAAAATAAATCAGGAATTTTTAAACCTTAGGATATGTAGAAAAAAATACAGCCAATAGAGTAAAAGAAATAACTCCTTTATGAAAAATAGAGAGATTTGTAAACCAGGGGTCAGAAGTAGGAGGCCTCAATTGGACCCGTATCTTATCTCTTATCCCTGATCTCAAAACTTCTCCCGACTGACCACTGACTGTTATCTACCCTATGTGTTCCCAAGATTTACCTATCATATCCTGGGTGACACGGCGTGTTTTCGTTAGTTCCCGAGGTGAGTTGTCATCAACATCATCTACTATTTTCCAAGTATAGGTGGGATTGGGCACACAGTTAATGGCAAGTCGTGGTACCTTGAGCGACTCCCCCTTCACACCATGGAATTCCTTTATTATCTTATCTGCTGGAAACCCTCCAAGCTCTAGAAACAAAGGCAAGTTACAAAATAATGCTCTATTTGAACTATATCTGGGTGTATAGAGGAAAAAGGGTCTTTGTCAATACACATACAACAACAAATCTACAAAGGCACACCCCTGTAAAATTGGATTTTCTCATAGAAATGCCTAGCAGGGCGTTGTCTTTTAACATTGATTTTACTGCTACCTTTCAGATTCCTGACTGGAACAATAGTGTAATTGTATAGCCTAGATAATTCACACATAGTGCCACCTATTGTGAGAAGTTTTTGATGTGTTGTACTCCTCCATTGATATCACACTTTTCTTCTCATGTCATCACACTGCCTACTCAAATATATATAAAGATTTATGGTGTACTTCAACGGTATACATTTTTTTCCCCAGTCATACTGGTTTAAACCTAATAATCGATACCAGTAATAACCAGGTTTGAACACTGATGCATATCATTTGATTGCTATTCCTTGTATGTATATTATCAAACCCAATAAAAACTTTTGAAACTCTTAAACTAGATCTGATAGTAAGCCAGACAGTAGATCTTTGTCCCTCTCAAAAGCTTTAAATCCTGAGTCAATTGGTTTTTAAGACATTAAGGTATTATCGGAAGGATGCAAAATTCTTCACAGATCAAAATGCAGAGATTCTGCAGGTTTAGAATGCATTGTGAGATTTCAAAACTTGTAATAGGACTCTCCCGTGTTTGAACATGAAATACGTTGTATCATGCACATATGGAATAAAACCTAGGATATGCTTTCATACAGCCATATCGCACGCTGCGGTAGAAAATAAAATAGACTTACTGGCTCGCTGGAGGTGAAATACCTCAGATATAGACTTGCCATACTTGTTGGAAGCCACACATTGGTATTCACCCTCGTCCATTGAACTGGCATCACTTATCTCTACAGAGCCTCCTGCTAGATGTTTAAGGTTCCTCTGGTTAGGATCCACAGGTTGGCCATTCAAAGTCCACCGGTACCTGTAATACAAGATGTGTATGGTTACTAAGGGTCTGAGTTTAAATGATTTTATTTGGCTAAACAGAGCTTAGAATATTTCCTCATTAACGATTACCAGGTGGGAATTTAGCAACCATAATACCCCGCGTAAGATGTCTCACTTTTTTGCAAAGGTGCCCCTGTCAGGCCTACAGATTGAGCAAATGTTGGGAATTTGCCTTGTATGAGGATGTGAGGATTTTAACGGTATGTAGAGCAGTCTAAGAATTACCGAAATTCACACCAGGGATTGTGGGAAGGACAATTAATTTTTATTTTGTCTCTTTCAAACATACTAGAGTGCAGAGGAGGCTTTGGGTACCCACCTCTGGTTACTAATCTTTCCATTTCTTTCTTTATTCATCTGGTTATTATTTCTCTATTTCCCCACCTAAATATCCGTTTATCTATTCAGTCATCTATTGATCTAATTTTAAAGAACCTAGCCACGTCTGACACAGCAGTGAACAACAGTATTCTTTTTGAATGGACGAATTGTAAAAGAAAAGGCACTGGCAAAGAACCTAGATAAGAGAAGAGTAGCCTTATATTATAGCTTTATACCACGATTCTGGCACTTCCGGTGGGCTTATATGCAGTTTAGCCGTGCATTATTCTGCATATATCACACAATGTGCATTTTTGAAATTTTTGGTATATACTTTTTTGGGGTCAAGTTGGACTTAGAATATTTTTGGAAATGCTGGCGGACATACAAAGTCAGTCTAGCCATTGTTTCAATGTGAAAAATCATCCTAACTCATAGGAGAATTGAACCCCGGCCACAGTGGAGGTAGGCGAAGACCTTAGCCATAGCGCCACACTGTACGGTGAGGAATCTAAAGCAAAGGTTGAAGACTACTAACCTGATGGTGATAGGTCCATATGTGCACCCGCATTTCGTATCGAATCCAACCATGACAAGTCTTCAAATTAAAACATACATATCCTTAGACATCCTAGATGATCCCTCCATATGTATTATGTCCAATATATTCAAAATAAAGGAGAATCCATTGATTTTTCCATCGTAAGCGAGTCGTGGTCCAGCCGTTCCCACCCGCCTCCTTGCTCGGCAAAAGTGTGTCAGTGGCCCGGATGTAGATATAGGTCATCCGCTGCCGTACGAGGAAGACGGCGAAAATTTCGGACCATTTTGGAAAATCAATGGATTCTTATTTATTTCGAATATATCGGACATATCAAGCATGGAGTACTCATCTAGAATGTCTAAGGATGTATTCTTTTTTATATCTCGACCTGTCATGGTTGGATTCCATACGAAAAGTGAGTGTACACACAGCGGTACCTCTCCCGGCAAGGAACAAAAACACTGGCTTCGCGCAGAGCGGCCACGGGCCGTATTGCTTGCACTTACAAAATGTCTTAGCCTGGCTATATTCTTTGGATATCAGGTAAGAAATTGATACAAAATGGAGGAAATCGTGGTATAAACCTATTAGGTCATGGATATTGCAGCCCATGGGCCTAACATGCTGGATATACCCTCGTGGGTATATCCAGCATGTACGGCCCTAGGGCTGCAATATCCATGATCTATTAGCTTAATATACTTACGTTGGGGCTGGGATTCCTGTCGCATTACATGGTAGAGTGAACGTCCCAGCTGATTTGTAATACAGCTGTGGTACTTGTGAAAGACTTGGTTTCTGGACACTCGGGGGCTCCCGAACTTCAATAGAAAAAGGTCATACTAACATTAACTCTTCCTTTACCGATTACGCATTTATGCGTAGTTTGGGCCGATTTTGGCCGATTTTGATTAGCCTATATCTTCCTCAAAATCCATTGAATCTCTTCGATTTTTCTGTTGGCCCTAGCTTGAGTTGGGTTCTCCACAGAGTCCAAACGGCTAGTCTCTATCTCTTATACTTTTTGTCTAGCAGTTTTACAAACTTGAGACAAAATCTTAAATTACCATAAAAGTTTTCCATAGATTTAATCAATATCTAGGCTAAAAATCATGAAAAATGTCAAATAATATCCTTTTTTTGGTGAAAATTGAATTAGTACATTTTTTCATGCTCAACAAAATGGCATGGAAATTTTTAGTGTAGTTTGATGCATTATTGGCCATTTTGGCTGGTTACCATGGCAACAGATATGAAAAAAATATGTATTTTGCATGGTTTTGGTTGCCATGGTAACTGAAAAAGAATGTTTTCCAAAATTCATTATCCGCCAAAATTCCAAAAAAAAAAAAATAATATACTTTATATCTACTACAATATGCACGTTATATCATTGTGATTGATACATGGAGTGCTAAGACATTGCAATTTGAAGTTACCTCATAAGATCAACTTTTCTCATCATAACAACACTTTTATGATTATATATCTCAGAAATTAAACTAGATAGAGAAAACTTGGGTGTTGTTCTATCTGAATGATTAGCCTAGCATAAACGATCACTATTTCCCTTCTAATTTGAATATTCACACAATTCCAACGGTTTTTGAGAGTTTATGTTGTAAACTAAAACCCTAAATTTGCACCGAAATACTCTGGTAAAAGAAGAGTTAAACATTGAGATCAATTAACATGCCAAATTTTGATTAAGGCTGCTGTGGATGCTCCATCTGGGAGTAGATGTGAAAATATAATAATCAGTGCTTCCCCTGGGGCGGTTTCACACCCCAGCCCCCCTGACTAGGCATAACATTTGTGACGAAACAGGGAAAAATGATAACATTAAGAGAAATACACACAACTGCACTAAATACAATATTTAAGGAGATATGACCAAAAGAGTAAAAAATTAAGTGAAAACAAGTAAGGTAACTTTTTCTGAGGAATCTGACTAAGCTATAGCCAAAACTCTATTTTCATTCTAAAATTACCTTATTTAGAATCCAAAAGGAATGTTTTTCCCTACATTTAGCACATTTGTTGACATTTGGTTGCCATGAAAATGATAATTTTGTTATTTTTGAATAAAAAGTTACTTTATCATATTAACCTGTATATAAGGTTTTCATAACTGAAAACACAATTGAATTAACCTTCTAGATCCAAAAGTATGGATGATTATGTTATTTTTTTCCCCAATAATGGCATTTTTTTATGCATTATGCCACAATATTTCAATATGCAATTGAGTTAAGGGCTATCCTAAATTTCTCCATGTTGCTTACAATGAATGTTTGAGATTTTATATTTCTGTAGCTGTTTGGAGTATTTTGTCATGCAAAGTACTAAAATGTAGCTGAAGACATGAATTTGAAGAAAAGGTATTTTCCCTTAATGTTACGTTTTCCCAAGTTTTGTCACTACTATTAGATGTGTCAATGAATATAATTTTTAAAAAATCGACGTGCAGAGTCAACGTTAAGGAAGATAATTATTTGTCTTTTGCATTATGACATCATGACTTTAACTTTACTCAAAATGTTGAAGCAGAGGTATACCTTGTTCTACGAAATATTTGAAGGGGTCATAGATTCTTGGTTTTAAGCCTATTGGGCTGTCTTTTCTGTCATGACATAAAACATATCACTTACTGTCAGGTGGGTCTGCTGCTTGTAAAGCATGGAGAAGACAAAAGAGGACCACGCACACAGGGATCTCCATATTTAAATACATCAACTGAAAAAGAAACCCATAGACATGGAAAGTTATATCGTGTATCAATCAAATTGTGTCACTAGAAGCCCTCTCACATATGGGAGATCACAGTGACTAACAGTTCATAGACTGCAGTATCTACCTTGCTGAAATGCATCTTGTAGCTTTGTTTTATTCTATCTATATATAGCACAGATTGAGACAGAAAATAAGATACCATTTTCTGTTCCAAAGGTCAATGTCCCAAATATCCCATATTTCTATCTACAAGTATCTTCCTCTCATAGATCTAGGCAGCAATACTCGAAAAGCCTGGAAAAGTAGCGTCCTCCTAATTACAATGGTATTGGCATTAGTTTAGGAGACTTATGTTATTACCGTTCATGATGATAATTATGGTTAGATTATCATAATCTCTTTGAGAAAATGGTCACCAAAGTGTGTTAGCATGTACCACTTACACGATAGGAAGATGATACCACACAGACACTTATCTCATCCTGTGGTCACCTCCTAGGACAGGGATGGGCTATGTCACAGGTTTGTATCTGTACTATCTCGAAATCTTGGATAAGTTCAAATATCGGTAAGTTAATAGACTGAACCCATTGCATCAATTTTATTTGGTGCATATTCCGATTTTCCCCAGTGTAAAGTTGTCTCTAGAGACGAGAGACATGTCTCTGAGATTTTAAAAGAAGCTTTTTTTCAGGTGATGATCACCAAGGCTGCGGCTCATCCTTATAAGGGCCGCCGATGCAGGAGTGCATCATGCCGACCCTCTGCAGGGAGTAATTTCCTAGGTGGCTCATGTAGTCGGGGGCTAGATCAGCAGTTGGCCTCTTTGTACAGTTTACTTTGCTTGGCCCTTCCTAATAGTCTATATGAAGGTATATTCTAAAAATCTATAACTTTGGATAGCAAATACTTTAAACTTAAACAATATTAGCTTTATATAGACTTAGTACTTCAAATACAAGAGAAATTAAACTTTAAAAGTTTTCTTAGAGGGCACATATAATCCAGGCTGAGTAAAACCAAGCCATTGTCTCCCTATCAGGCTAAGCCCTCCATTCACACCTAAAACAATGGATAGGTACTTAAGGTGATTAAGATAGAGGCAGGGGCAGCTTATCAGTCTTATCAATTCCCATTGTTTTCTGTGGGTGAAGGGGAAGATAAGAGACTACCCACAATCCTCTGCCAGATCCAAGATGGCCGTCGGGGGCCAGTTACATAACTAATTTCAAGATGGCCACCTCCATACAGGAATAGCTCTGTTCCCTTATAGGGTCAGCATGATGTCTGAATGTAGCCCTGGTGAGTTACTCGCCAGGGATACACTCATGCATCATGGTGATCAATGGGTACGATGCATTAATGCATCAGCGGCCCTTAAACAGAGTAAAATACCATTACCAGTCTTCATTCTGATTTACCCATCATAGCACAATTATAAACTCCCAACAAGCACCACAAGCACTATCACATTGTAAAAAGATTGTCATTGAAATAAAGGCGCATTCCTCGTCCCGAAATTGCCAGAGATCTGTCCTTATTTTCACAGAGATTCATTGTACATTGAAATTTTGTCTACCACTGTACTGCCACCTGGGGCTTCTTGTAAAAACTACACTGGTTCAGTGCTTTTAAATTACGGTGGTCCACTCTTCAGTTTTACGAGGATACCTGGTAGATTCAGCAGTTATTTTTTAGAGTGCATCACTAGCCTACTGGCAGGAGGCGCAAGGTGATTGGCTCATTTATCGTCAGGAAGTGTTTGTGGTAAGTCTGAAGTAGTCAAGAAGTTCTTGTGTATCCTGTCACCTACAAAGTACTGGGTTCCGCCCATAGTGAGTGGATCCATGTATTGACCCCATGATGACTTATTACTGGGTATACTTGAAAGCCTCCTGTCTGGAGGAGTTCTAGGAATTAAGCTTTCTTCAGTGACGAATCTATTAAGTTGATCAGGCTCGTATACCCGGGCATATATGTGTCTATATGCATGTTCCCCATAGATTTCACCCTTTGAATGTGGCATAGTTCAATTGACGGGACTAAAAAATAAATGAACCTTCTCAGGTATTCTATCTACTTTGAGTCATCACAGTTATACCCAATGTCTTATCTTTGGAGTGCACGCCTTAATACAGCCCATTAGAAATACACCGTAGGCCCTTGGCTTCCCCTTTCAAGTTTGTTTGAATTATGAAAGACATTTAATTGTACACCAACATTTGAATATCATGTTATAGATGTGTAGATCTGAAATGTTACATGTCACATATTGGGTATGGCATACCCAATATATCCCAACTGTTCTGGACAGTTTCACAGACGTCACCGGGGGCCCCTGGGATTCCATGGATCCCATGGACATTGATTAGGAAAAAAAAAACGTTGAGCAAATCTTTTCCTGCTTTCCAACAATATCAGGATGCGACTAGGACATGGATGCAGCTTAAGTGCTGAAATTTACTGTAACTCACTTTAAAAAAGCCAACTTTTCACTTCTTAGCTTAATGCCCTAATATGGTTTGATGATTTATACTGACAAGGTCCTTCTATTGCCCCTTCACAGGCCATACTAATATAGTTATAAGGCAGGGGAGGAAATCTGTGGCATGAAATAGGATAAATCCTGTTATGATGGCCTTATTAGTGTACTAGATCCTGCATGTGGCACTGTTTGTTTATCCAGCTACTAGTGTAGTACGTTAGTATGAGTACCCCTCTATACAATGTCATGGTACATGGTAGGTACACCATGACATGGACACAGGAGGGTGTTGCTCCTATTGTAAAAAGAGCTGTGAGTATGTGCCCTCTTTTCTAAACAAGTCGTGCACTGCTTCACCTAAGTACTTGCACTCACCACATTAGTCTGAAAAGTCACCTGCATTGTTTAAAATAGAGAGAGCTGCACTACCAGGTACATACACGCTCTATAGTTTATTATACTGACTGACTTCTCTCAACTAGGTACCTACTCAAATCCCCCTTTTTAGCACCGTACTTGAATGACGACTTGTGAGCAACAAAATGGACAAGTTATAGCTACATGAAAAGAAAGGACTGGAAACAAGGGCATTTTAGCCAGCTCTTCCTTTTACTATAGGAGCAACACCCTCCAGACCTTGGGACTTGGAGCGGTTGTCTGTAGTATTACATGATGTGGGGTGGGGAGAGTTGGGCAATTAAAATGATGCGCTCTTTTTGGTTATTTGGCCTCTCTGGGCAGCGTGCAGGGGGGGGGGGTACCCTAGTCAAAGGGGTGGGCAAACTGTTTTTTATGCCTCCGTGCAGAAACCCACCATCGGGTCCCCCAAAGCAATGGTTGTTAGCGAATTATCAATCACTAAAATGGCTTTCTCATAAACGTTGAGCCACAAAGTTGGATATTCAACTGAATCATGGTGTTTTGCATATATTATTTATCAATCTATAATAGAATGGCCCAGATCATTGCCAATAATGCCTCAATTCTAATGTACACCAATCGGCTTCCGTGAAATATCACATATTACAAACACATGGAGGTGTTAGAGGAGAGGGGTATTGCCAAAAAGAAACGAGGACCAAAAAGTAACAAGTAGTGTATGCTAATTGCAAAAGGCATTCCCATTAGCTCGTAGAGCCCGAGCATGGCTGTGGCGGCTCAATGTGCGCTCATCTCACCAAAAAATAGTTGTTTTCTTTTTTTATTATTTCATTTCACTTATGGTTTATTTGGCATTACAGTAAAAAACAGACGAACTCGAAGAAGCCGTGTATGAACCACTAAGGTCAGATTTAAGGGTCTTGCTGACCATACCTTCGGTTTTTAGTGGGGTTGAATACCAGAACACTTCTGTGGTTAAACACTACGTCAGGCGACCCAATAAGGACAATATCAATATTATCTTCATGTTTTTGTCGCTGCCTCTACCCATACCAAGATGTTAACGTCTTACATCCGCCTTCCACATGTATACCCTCAAGGTTAAATCATGCTACTTCAGAGTCAGATAGTGGTTTCTATCAAGGACGGAAATAAGGAACCAAGCAGGGCTATTCATTTATGTTTTTTTTATAGAGGATTTTAGTTTTCGTTAGGTATTGCTAGCATTTTCCCCTTGGGAGACAAAATACAGATCTTCAGCATATTTTCAAAAGAAAAGCCCCGAATCCCTGTTGAACACAGACAAATTAGTGAACAAGAAAAGACATAATTACATAGGAGACTGAGCCTTCAATAACAACCAGTCATTTCTGCTGGGGGTGAGGGGTGTCTGAACAATAAAATAAAGCAATATGCCTACGCCCTGTTGGTCCATGCATGATCACACTATTAGTATGTCCTCATTAGCTATAGTGTTGAAGGTTGTACTCTATGCTTACTTCCCATCTGCCACCATTATCAGTTTATTCTGACTAATCATTCAGGAATTACTACACATTATTGTTGTGAAAACAGTGAGTTATACTATACCCTTTTTACATGTGGTGTTTCTTTTTGTACATGTGTATAGTTGTAAAAGTGAGATGACGGTTAGATCTCACAGTAGGTAGTAAATGTCCGTCTTTTCTTGCGGGGGGGGGGGGGCACTGCCTATCTTTTAATAGTTTCATTGTGCGAACAACTCCCCAGATTAAGTATGCCCACTCTTTTCACGGGGCAGTAGCACACCCTAAGTCAGGGATACTAAACAAGAAAAATGTGGCAAGGACCACGGATAGGAGTTGCCACGGATGACATCACAGATGACGTCACGGTGGCTGCATGACGTCACTAGTGATGTCATAGGCAAACCAAAAACAAAATGGAATTGCACGGTCGCTACGCTCCCGACCACTTACGCGGCTTGCAACTCCAAAAAAAAAAACACCCCAATAACGCTTATATAAGTGACAATTAAACCAGAAATTTAAAACTAATGCTGGATTAAAGTGTATAGTTAAAATCCCAAACATAGTTGAAAACTGTATCCCTAACCCTTCAACCTTTGCTAAAACAGCCCTAATTATGGCCCTCAAAGGTCCGTGCCTATGCTCCCAAAATGGCCCCTAGCGTGGTAACCAACACTGGGGGAGTGCCCCCCCCCCCCACTGGCTTTTTCCAGACTGTAAACAGTAGGAATGTAGAGCGGCTAAGGGTGAGACAGACTCCACCTTGTTATTGTTTTGTAGATAAAGCATGGTTTTTAACTACAGGCTCAGGGTGCCCGTACACTTGATATAGACTGTACACCATAGGACCTTGGTGGGAACCCCTTTGGTAGCCGCCATCTTGTCAGTGCCCCCCACTAAGAGCCAGCCCAGACTAGAACATCACCTTTCATGCCTTATATGTATGATAATAGTGATCCTTTTAAGCAACATGAGGGGAGGTGACATATGCACAAAAAAAGAAGAAATTGTATCGTCTTCTTCGCAATGATTTAGTACTGTCAAATTATTGATCAGTTTTATTATTACCAGGACGTGCCGTATTGATTGTTTGTGATTCAAAAAAAAATGACTAAAATTAATATTGTCTACAAATGCTTGCTCTGTTTATGGCTAAAAAAAGGTTTAAAACCTCTCAAAAAAAAGGGGGGGGGGGAAATGATTGTCCCCACCCTCTAGAGGGTCAAGCCAAAAAATAGCATGCGAACGTGATTTCTTGCAGAAGCCAGTCAAGAAAGAAAAGATAGCTAGCGTCTGTAGTTGGCCTTTGGAATAAGGCTACACATACATCTACTCAATAGTCTTGGCCTCACGAGAGGAGGATCTTAAAACATGAACTATTGTTCAAAGTTTACAAACGGGTATTTGGATGGTTATGTACATCTTTTGTGTCACAGAATATACATTCTAGCTCACTACATGCCTGTAGATGATTAAATAAAATGCGGCTGTTGCTCGGAATGACGTTTGGGGACTGCTGTTCACTGATAATTTCTAGAGCACCAACATGGAGTTGACATTGATAAAACAATGTAGTAACATGATGCCTACATGCTAAAGTCCATGGTAACTGAACTGTCGTGAGTTCGGCATTTATCTAATGGAATCATGATAAGTGGAATAATACCATAATTGTGACGTGTTTTATACCAAAACAGTCGGAAGTCCCACATACTGTTTTATTATTGTAGTGCAATATTAAGGCTGATCTGGTTTCATAACTTTGAAGGTTCTGTCTAGGAAAAATCTCTCTCACCAGACTTGTATTATGTACTAATACGTCCAATTTCCTACTCATCTAGTGAGAGTGCGTCACACAATAGAGCCCCATGATTCTATACATAATGACAAGGGTTTATATTCTCTATTAGTCCATGACATCCTGTTGTATTCACTGCCGGGTGTTCACTACACTTTTTCCGATGTACATGAATGTCACAAGTCCAAGTCAAATTTAGGTCATTGAGGATTTAGATTTGCAAGAGAGAGAGAGAGAGAGAGAGAGAGAGAGAGAGAGAGAGAGAGAGAGAGAGAGAGAGAGAGAGATTGGTGAGGCAGGGACCTCAGGGAGACATAGGGTGAGAAAGTAAGCAAGGACATCTACAAAAATAGTGATAAGAACAGAAAGACTGTGAAGTCAGGACCAATGAGAAAGGAGTCAAATATGTAAGTTTTGTTACAGTTTAAGAGAAGGAGCAAAGGAAACGGAGAGAAAAGATGATTTGGGATCATGGCAGGGTAACCTCAGAAGAATCAAAGCTGCTGATGTGATACAGTATCCTAACCTAGAGGCGCATGCACCTACATGTATGTACGGGGGTTTATGCAAGCTTAATACGACGCCTGTTTTGGTGTATCAAGATAAATCCCGTTCCAAAAAAAAGGTCTTCTTATCTTAAACAAATAAATCAAGTCTCAAAATGTTATAACATGTGCAATAAAGAAACAAATAAAGGTGGGGTGGCACATTTATAAACTACTATATGGAAAATGAACTGGTGCTTTCTAAAATCTGCAGACTATTACAAATTATTGGCAATGTGTATAATGCATCAATATGCTTAACAATTCACTTACCTCTCTATTCGAATATGTATTTTCGTATCCTGTCCCCTTCAGTCTGTTCCGGACTTAGCTGTGACTGTCACCGCCATACAGACGCTACTTCCCATCCTACACCACCGGAAGTACCATGACGTCACATGGACGGACCCTGATATGGTGGCACCATCCCAGTGGGTACAAGAGTGTCCCCATCTAAGGGACACTCTTGTACTTAGACTGCACTGTAAAAAATAACAGTTGAATCTACCAGGGATCCTTGTAAAACTGAACAGTGAACCATCGTAGTCATTGAACAGGGATTCAGTGAAGTATTTACAAGAACCCCCAGGTGACAGTATGGTTGTATAAGGAATCTCTGTGAAAATGACGGACATCTCTGTCAAAATAACAACAGATCTCTGGCAACTTTGGGATGAGGAATCCTTTGTTATTTTGACGACATTTTTACAGTGTGGCGGCAGTCTCTGAGTTCTCCTCCCAACGCCACTATACCCCCCTCTCCTCTCTCTGCTGTGTAGATTCACTAGAGATAGTTTTGATTTATGTTTTCTCACTTTATTTCAATAATTCTCTCACATTGAAATCTACAGACTTGAGCAAGTGTGTAGATCTTACAAATATTCTCCAAGAATGGCACTGGTGGTATTTATGTCCCACTTCAACATCAGGCTATTGGACCATCCCTAAATGAAGTCATGGTGTTCATGACCATTTTGACTCGCGTTCATCCCCGCCCTTTTTTTTTACTATACTGTTTCTAGTTAATAGACATGGATAGAGAGATGGCCCCAAGCTGCATCACGTCATTCACTGATGGGCCACAGCAGTGGCGGATCCAGAAATTGAAAAAGGAGGAGTGTGCCCCCTATACTTTTAAGCAAAAGTTGGGGTCGATGATGAGCAAAATTTATAATAACTTTGAAATATAGACAGAAAGGAGAAGACGAACACCCCTGCGGGCCCTCAACTCTCAGCGGCCTAGCCTTAGGAATAGCCTTTGTATTATTGACCTAGGACCTAGGAGGCTGTTTTCAAAAACAAGGTACCTGATAACATGTCCAGAGTGATCTATCTGACTTACAGTGGTAATTATCACTGTCTCAGAAGGCTACAAATCCACTGCACGACACTTTTAATAATTCTGACTGTATCCTCCCTGTATTTTTGGGATCCTTATACTTAAAGAAAAAAGATTAAGATTGGAGTGAGGAGGGAGGGAGTGATGCTGTTTGTAAAAGATCAGATCAGGATTGGATAGCCGTGATTGAGATCATGGCATAATGGTAAAGTGAGGCTGCACAGTATAGGGATGTTGGGTGCTCTTTTCATAGCCATAATGGTATAGGCTCTGAATTATGATGTTATACATTTAAGGATATGGGATACCCTTGACAGATTCACCGTTCATAACCAAGTAGGACTTCACACGGCAACGTTTCAATCTATAGAGACAACAGTACAGGCACATATCAGGTATTTAATTTATTTTACCTCTTCGTCTCTTCGATCGTGTATAAAGCTATAGTGTCACTATTGGTGAGATATACTGTAACCGAATGTCTTATATGGTGCTAATGGCTATATAGCTCACATAGCCATTATCAGCTGGGGGCCGCCATTAGACCCCGACGGCACTATGACTAACACCTTCACCGACTCCGCAGTATATGCCAGGGATGCCTCCCATTGGTCAATAATACAATAGCCATGTGCCGTATAGATTCGAGCAAAAAACGTGTTGTATATGATCTACTTCAGATAGGTCCGGGCAGAGATCCTGTTATAAGGGCCACCATAGTGGGTTAGGATGAGCTAATGTGAAGGTGGGTCATCAACCACAGAATACAGAGGCTGAAGTCCAATATGACTTAGATGGATATGAGGAGAAATCCCTGGAAACTTATTCCTTACCCGCTCATTCCACGAAGTAAAGGGGTAAAGGTGAACGATGATTAGTTTGAGCCGATTGTTTCTTCATGAGCGGGTCTTGGCCAATCTGCTCGAGGCCTATTGGCCTCGTGCGGATCGGCCCAGACCCGCACACCCCCTATAACCTTGCCTCCCCCCTATAACCTTGGCTACTACTAATAGGCCTTTATTAGGGGCCACACCTTATACACGAGATATAACGCCATTATATATTTCTGAATTACTATCAGAAAGAAAACCACTACAAAAGAGGATTTCATTTATATGCAGCAACAAGTCCAATAAGGTATCAGATATCAACTTTTATTCATTCTGCTGAGGTTTACTTCAAGTGGTATTTTAATAAATACCATGGTTACAATGCTTGGTTCAATCACCAGGGGTCCGACATACACTGCAGGGGGTCGTTACACAAAGAACGGTTTCTTTTGTAAAACAGTTTTAGGTCCATGCTCAGAAAGAACACTAACTTATAAATGCAACAAAGGTAAAGTGGAAAAAGGATATTTCTCACTACGTACTCAAGAAATATATCTTATCTTCGGTGAAAAAAAAATGCAATAAAGGATTTAAAGAAAATGTAGTAAAAGGGCTCAAAATAAATGCAGCAAAAAACACTTTCTACATTATGCTCAAATTGTCACGTTGTTTCAACTCATTTATAATAGCTCACCATATCTGTGACAGGAAAAATAATGTTTGCTATAGCAAACTTGCACTTTTGGAGAGATGTAATTGTACCAGGGACAGATCGACTGTTTTTTTTTACGGATGATGTATGGAAGACTCAGAATCAATGTATTCCCATGCTGGGGACTGGAGCCACAGAGACTCCTTGGGTCTCATGCAGGTGGTGCCCTCTGTGGGGGAAACGGAGATTTGGTTGAAACACTCAAAACCCTGTACATGTAGCAATCATGATAAAATGATGTCCATGATGGTATGTCTTTTGGGGATCAAGGTCAATTGAATGGGATATGTATGGGGCTGTGTAGGTGCCGAACTTTCTGGAATAAGCGCCAGTCTTATAATAGGAGCCGGGGCTACAGCCTACCTGGTACTGCAACCTATTTCAAAATCATACATTCTGTACATATTTCAAAATGGTACATGTAATAACTAACATTCCCTATGGAGTCACAGAGAAAAGGATATATGGAATAATTGGTTATTTAAGTAGACTATTAGGGAGTGATAATCTTCATTATCATCAATGGGGTAGGGAGGTTTTTGCATGGACATACGCAGGGGCCGTAAATCTTATTAACATGAAAGAATGATCACTCCCAAAAGTAGAAAAACTCACATCATGTCTACAGGGGTATAGCAATCTAGCAACCCAACAGCATTCTGAAGGATCTTAGGAATTGGCAAATTTCGAGATTTCTCAAGTACTCCCCTACCCAGTAGTAATCGAATGTTCACCCGTGAAATATCAAAAAGACTCAATGGCTCAAAGATCAAGTGAGCATTTTCTGCAAATGGTTTGAATTTCAATTGGAATTCTGCATTATCAGTGATTTGTGATACAGGATTGGTATCACTGGCATTATTTTTTGCTCCATATTTGGAGTGTAAGTACCTTCGTAGTTCACTGAGGTCTGCCCCACTTAGAATCATCAACAATATGGCATGTGGATTGATACCAGCACGCTGTAGCAACCGATGATAACTTGGTTCACACATGTCTTTACTCCAGACCTTCGCTGAAGCTCCAGCATTTAATAGCTCCCACATTAAGTCGACTCGCGAGTATATAACCGCTGAGTGTACCATCATGTTTTTACCTGAACCATCAGTTGCATTCACATCACATCCGGCCCACACTAACAATCGAATCCTCTTGATATACTCAGCTCCATTTGCAAAAGCCCCAAATATGTGATACATGAGTGGTGTAGCACCACGGTTATTTCTAACATCTGTCGATAACCCAATAGATAACAAAGATTGCAGTATCTGGTGATCATCTAGACAGCTGGCCATGTGTAGCAGTGTGTTCCCATCTGAATTCTTCTCATGGAAATCAAGTTTTTGAACAATTGAGCATATCTTTTCATAATTGAGCTTCAGGTCATCAACAGAAACTTGGAACATATTTCCTGAGAAGTCACATGTTAAAAGTAAGTCAGATAATTGGTTCAACATTGAGAGATTTCGGTGAGGGTTTGAGGCAATTTCATTGAGTCGCAGAAGAAGCCGTATGACTCTACAACTTCTTGACTCAAATGCTGTAAAAAGAACACTACCGCTGTGAATGTCTTGAACCGATATATCAGCGCCTCGATGTAGCATGGCCAAAACACCAACCGCATCATCAGTCGCAGCAGCCATGTGCAAAAGATACCTGCCATTGAATAACTTCCTATTCATGTCAACTCTAGACACTTCAAACAGTATTCTCAGGCATGTGGTGGACCTGTGTTTGATAACAGTTTGAAATGCACTTGTCAGGAAAGTGTCATCATAGCGAAGAAACCCATCAGGAAGATGGCTGATTAATGCGTACAATGACTCAGCAGAATTTCCCCGCAGTGCATGGAGAACTGCATTTTCAATGGCTGCCAGTGACATTGCAGACCGTAGCAATATCCTGATGACATCTGCATTGTTGTGAAGTGCTGCGAGGGATAGTGGATCATGACTTGATTGTTCCAGAGGATATCCACAAGAGAGATTTCTGATTGTATTCCGAAAATCCCAGGCATTGAACTTCATGAGAAGCGACACTATGTTTGAGTACCCATAAGTGGCTGCTAACATGATTGGCGTATCACCAATATGGTTCTGTTTTTGTGCATCTGCCCCAGAGTTAAGAAGTAACTCAACTATACTGGTATGACCTGCTTTTACTGCTAAATGCAAAGCAGTGTTATTCGTATTCCCTGAATCATCTATATCTCTTCGGTCAACTGAAGCATATGATTTGATTAGCAAGCCAACAACATCATTATACCCCTTTGAGGATGCCAAATGCAGGGCTGTCCTTCTCTGGTTGTCAAATGCATTGACATCATAAGCCTTTGTTTCCAGAAGCCACACCATAGTATCAACATGACCATACATGGCAGCGGACATCAGCGGAGTACAGCCGCTTACATCCACCACAAGCAATACATCTGGGTCTGTTGATGAATATATTGTTTGAGCAATTTCCAAATACCCAAGTTTGCATGCGAGATGAAATGGAGTCAGGCCAGAGGAGTCAGCAACTCGATATGGTGCCCCACTGCGAAGTAATAATTGAACGCTAGAGATGGAGTTGTTGATAATAGCGGCTTGAAGAGGTGTGAGGACATCATGATGTGGACAGCAGTAGGATGGATCCCTGTGTGTCTGAAGAAGGCGTTGTACATTGCGCGTATCACGGCATTCGATGCAATGTATGAGGTCCATCTCTACCTGAAAGAATAAATATACGCATTTTTTCCTTTTGCAATAGGCAACTTTTATTGTGCATCTTTTTTTGAAATTTTTTTCTTTTTTTGTGAGGGCCATCTCATCAAATGAAATGAGAATTAGTTCAGATTAAGCAAATGGTATCTGCCTATCAAGGTAGAAAATGGGATTCAAGATGGCTTTACTGACTAATGTGCAGGTAGACTTTAATATGGCAGCACCAGGTTTTCAGTTACTATGTTGTAGACAGATTTTATATACGAGTATACGGACTACAAACTATGAATATCTGGAATACACAAACGGGATTCCATGCATCCGTGTATCAGCCTCCTAGAGTCTAGACGCAGTATAGAACAGGTAAGCAATGAGTGAGCATTGACCTACATTTTATACAGAGGTAAACAAAGGTTTGATTTATTAGTGATGATATAGTCTGAACCTGTACAGTAAAGTCAGTCATTCCCACCACACCGTACACACTGGGCACTAGTGTTAGAGACCCATGATATTTTATTCATGTGCCATGACACAGATAGGTTACATAGAACATGTTTGATAAAAAAGTAGTAGAGACTTACCTGAGTAGAGGCGGAGCTCATCATAGGTGCTGCACACTGGGGGAGCAGTGTTCGACCTCACACTGTGGTCACAAACTGGTACTATTGCATACTGGGGAGGCCCAGAAACTATTGACACTGTGCAGGAAATTACTGAGATATGGGTAGTAAAAATGGAATAAATGTAAATACACGCTTATCATTAACTAATATGTGTGTGGACTCTGTCCTCCCTACCACTGTTTTAAGCAGAGACTGACAGATAGATAGGCAAAACCAGGACAGCAGATGGTCGACTGGGGCAGGGCCCGGGGCAGGGCGGATTATAGTTTGGAGGAGAGGGAGCAACATTGTGCAGATAATTAGCCTAATTGACGAATTAAAGTAGTCGTGTCCACTGACGCCCAATACAATACCACCACCCCCCCCCCACTGCCTCCCACCTGACCGTACACGTATACAGGAGGGAAGATTTGATGGGTGCTTGGGGGATGAGATATCTGCTTCTCAATGTCGAACAACATGAAAAATTTTGTATACGTTATCACCACAGACCTTGCTATTAAGGCCCATGCTATCACTGATCCAAAAAGGTGGTATCTGTGAAGACAGAAAGTTCTTATTCATCTTTTGTTGAGAAATGATGGCACGATAACTACCTATGTTACACTAAACTGGATAATTGCATGTATACTCTGTCAGTAACTCTCCTGTCTAAAACCAATATGGAAAGTATAGGGAATCTTTGAACCCGCACCCCCTCCCCCTTTTCCTTCTACACCAGGTCCAATTCAATGTATTATGGGCTATTAAGAAGACTTTCCTGAGGCCAGCCCACTCTTAAGATTAATAGTATAAAACCACATTTCATCAAGAGTTGTTGTAGAACGCACCAAGCCCCTGGAGCAGCCCTGACCAGGCAAAGACTGAATGTTTACTTGGTTGCTAGGGAGGTAGAAACTGTGCAACACCACACCGGCTGCAGTTAAACAGAACGTTCTGATTGGTAGAGGTGAAGTTTAGTACTTATAAAGTTGACCCTACAATTTCGAGTTCTTTCACATCTGTCTACTTGAATATGATCTACACTATGCAAAGGACATCTGCAACAGTGAATGTAGACTTTCCTGTATAAGCGACAGTGTAATTATTGTTACCTTGGTACATTGGGTTAACTTTTAGACAGAGCAGTGAAAATTACCATCGATTTTATACTTAACAACAGCTGGGATGCTGATGGATTTTCAGTTTCCACTCTATCACATGACCATATGTTGAAATACACAAACCCTATCTCTATTTACCTCGATCCTCTGACCCAATCACGAGATTTTACGAGATTATTTAGAAGGCTAGGGATACCTGCATGGTCAAATGTTTGGTAGTTAGTTTTCAAATACTTGAGTCAAGGATAACTTTTTAAGGAACAGTTTGGCCATTTGACCAAAAACATGAATTTACAATATAACAGTAAAGTATTGGTCTTCACTATAAAGTCACACAATTTACAATCATTTCAGTGACATAAGCAAGTGCACTAAAGCAATGAATCAAAAGGTTACATAAAGGGACGTTAAGGAATTCACAAAAAAAAAGTGTGTCTATACACGTTATGAGAGAAAATGATTATTCATACAAACTCTCTTTGTATACAATCAAGCCTCACCGATGTATTTATAAAAAAGATCATAAGGCTGCAAAAAATTGATAATCAGCTTTGCGGAGAGTGCCCACACCCCTTAAAATCGGCAGCATGTACACCTTTTATCATCATTCTACAAAATTATTGACCAATTAAATTTTGTTATAACTTCTTCAGCACTTAGATATTAAGCATATCTTTGCAGTAGATGCAATATTGACATGTGGTCCCAGGCATATTTCTAACATTTTTGATGATTGAAATGATAAATGTAAGGATATGGTTAGAATAGTGACATCTAGGTTATACATTCTTTTCTAGGTGGTCACACACAACAGCCCCCAAGGCTCATGTGTAATGTCTCTGCCTTACTCACAGAAGGTCCTGGGTTCAAATCCATGCCAAGCCTCCCTGTGTTTTGCACATTTTGTCTTTCCATAAAGTCAATGTACAACAGAGACCCCTGGTGTCCAAATGATGAACTAACAATACCCGCCAGCCACCTTAACAGGCCGAAACATTACTCATGGAAGTCTAATCAACCATTTTGTTTTCAATTCTACCACCAGTATAAAACTGGAGAGGGCTTTTGGACCATTCATTTCAACAAGAATGGTTTTGTACTTTACAATAGTGTTATAGTTTATATTCTACTTACAGTGTTCTATGAGAGTAGAAAGATTAGCAGCATTTGAAGGGGCAGACAATGTGTGAATCTCTGAATTGTGTTGGTGGACCATATCAAATTGCATTGAATAACAACAATTAAATGATAAAAATAAAAAAGCTACCTCCCTCTTCATATAAAATGATGGGAAAAAGAAAATGTTTCCTCCCTCACTGCTGAAATATCATATAACAAATAAAATAAAAAGCCTCCCTCCCTCACCGTATTATTTAAAAAAGTGTCCGCAAAGCTAATTATTGACCTTAAGCAGCCTAATGATTGTCCATCCTAGTGGAATCCTAGCCACATCCCATAAATTATTTGTACAATTTAGTCCCTAAAACGCAATGAGTGAAAATTTAGGATAGAATTACAGTGGGATTCAGGTAAATCCAAACCTTTGTTTGTGTTCTAGGGTTTTAGCAATGCCCCTACAACTAGAGAGATCAACATACATCAGTCTAGTGCATAACCAACCATGACCAACCAAAGAATGCTATGATATGCTGATTATAAAAAAAGTAGATGGATGGGGTACATGAGTAGTATATAGGGGCAAACTCAGCACATAGGAACAGCTACTGAAATCGATTTGACCTACTTACGTAGCGGAAGTGACCTAGTTTTGACACTGGAATTGACCATATATTGCAGGATACCGATGACAGCGGTTTAGCTAGTCCTCAGGGCTACAGCGCCTGCCGCGTCCGCACTGACGTAGATACGCGCAGACTACACGCAGACAGACGCAGTGCGGATGGGGGCATAGTCCTGAGGACTACCGCTAGTAGAAGACACACACTCATTTCTGAAATTCCAATAGCCAATGCTTTCCAGGTTTCTAGTCTTGGGGACTAGAGCCTGTCCTAGGGACTACCCTTTTAGTCCTGAGGACTGAAAATGTAATTTTCAAGTCGTCAGCACTAATGTGTGGTCCTCAGGACTATGGATGTAGTCCCGAGGACTACAGTCTAGTCCTGAGGAGGCCTTGATTGATTTCTAGCCCTCAGCACCATTTCTCCAGCCCAAGGCCTACACTTTTAGTCCCTAGGACTACAGGTCAGGACTAACATCTAATCTTCATGAATGTGTAGTGGACCTCCCGAGGACTAAAGTCTAGTCCTCAGGACTACATCTTTCGTCTCTAGGACTAAAGATCTAGTCCGAAGGACATAGGATTTAGACCTGAGGACTAAAGATTTAGTCCTAAGGACTATTTATTAATCCCCAGGACTACCATTCCAGGCTGAAAAAAAGACACTGAAAGTCCTAGGGACTACAGATAATAGTCCTGGGGACTTTACTTTAGTTCTGAGGACTAGGTAAGTATATATTTAGTCCTCAGGACCAAACAGAGGTAGCCCTGGGACTATGAATCTAGTCCCCAGGGGACCATGACTGTTTCTCTAGTCTTGGGGACTACAGATATAATGGTCTAGTCCTGGACTGACTAGTCCTGAGGACCACTATACAGTCCTCAGGCCTAATGTTCTATCCCAGGGACTATGGAACAATGGCTGCTTTTTTGCGCCCAGGGCTATACCTATTTGACTGTACAAACATGTTAACAGGCACCCCTGGGGCCTAGGGCATTGGTCCCAAGGACTGTGTCTCTAGTCCCAAGGACAATGTTCTAGTCCCCAGGACTGTATCTTTAGTCCCTGGGACTACACAGAGCAGTCCTGGGGACTTAGAAGTAGTCCTCAGGACTAAATTTGAAGTCCTGGGGACTACATCCCTAGTCACAACTAGATTAGATATCAATCAATGAATTAGTCCTCAGAACCACATGCATTAGTCCTGAGGACTAGGCAGATGTTTTTGTAGTCCTCAGGACTAAACAAGTAGTCCCTGAGTCTACGAATTAGTCCCCAGGTCTAAAAGCTTAGTCCTGGAGACTAAAAGCACAGTCTTATACAAAGTCATGGGGTCTGCAAGGTAATTCATGGGAATGTACAATTAGTCCATAGGACAATATCCTCATATTCTTAGTCCTGGGGACTAGGCTTTAGTCCTTAGGACTATGCTTTTATCCCCAGGACTTGACCGGTATAGTTTAGTTGTGGGCTAAACTATCACCTAGTCCTCAGGACTAAGGATTATTAGCTATAGTCCTGAGGACTACCACTACGCCCGCGCACCTATGCTCACCGCAGGAGGCTCCGCGTAGAGTCCGCGTATTTAGGTCAGCGCGGACGCGGCAGGCGCTGTAGCCCTGAGGACTAGCTAAACCGCTGTCATCGGTATTCTGCCCATATATTGGCATGTGACCTACTTTCTCGAGCTCTGATTGACTGAGAGCTATGACATCATCACGTAATGATCACGTGATCACAACAAACCGACCACATGTACCTTGGATTGGAATTATTCCGATTCCATCCTTGGGTACCATTACTCCCCGAAAGGGAGAATGCTCCCCCCCCAGAATAATAATTATTCTGGTTATATCCAGAAGGAGCTTGTCTGGGAATATAGGTACCCCATATTGGTCAATGGAGCACAGGCTGACTATACCTTTCCCCATCCATGTACACTTAACAGGGGGTCTAACTGCTATATTGTTTATACATTCACATTGCTGCTAACATTATCATACCAGTCCAGGGGTACCCACTTTCGCCCATGTAGTGACCTAATCTATGCCAATAACAGGGTAAAATGGGGATATTTCAAAGGCTTTTAACTAAAAAAATATAAGTAAAACACATTAGGTGATTTATTTGAGGTACAATAAGGTCCATAATAACACTTTTCATATGGACTATTGTAGAATTGAAAAACGAACATTTTGACACCATCAGAGCTCATTTCCAATTATTTTCTTGTTATTTATAAGGAAAAATGTAGTTGTGTAACATTTGCATCACCATACGTAGGTACACTAGAATGAGTATAACGTCAAGGAGAAAATCCTCTTGGGATATATAGATGTCTCAGTTTTTATGGCTCAATGGGGGGCAATATAATATTAATATAAAATATTTCTAACATGCACATGTCAATGATCTATAGGACTGACAAGCATCACCGTACATAGGTACATTGAATCATTGATTAAAGGAGAGTAATTAATATTTAGTAAAGTATTTTATAACATGTTAATATATGAGTAGTATAATAGATGGTCTTTTCTGAATATTATCCAGAAAAGACCACCATATTTGGATTATCCAGAGAAGACCGGTGTTTTAAGATATCTATAGAAGACGGTATTCTCTGGATATTTTGGATTATCCAGAGAAGACCAGTGTTTTAAGATATCTACAGAAGACCGTATGTTTAGGAATATCCAGAAAAGACCTGTATTTTTGAAAAAATGTAGATTGCAAGTAAAACGAGAAGTTATAATATTTTTATATTTTCTTTATTGTTCTTTTTGAGACATATTATATAGTCAGAGTTACAATAATAATGAATTGTTCTTTTTGAGACATATTATATAGTCAGAGTTACAATAACAATGAATAAGATAATTGGAATCTTTTAAGATGCTGAGTAGCTTTTCGTCCACTTTTGTTGTATAGTTGTTCATTGTTATTCTTTTTGATTATTTACTGACTTTTTAGATTATTACAAAGGTATTTTGTTTTTTGAAAGTCAATAAAAAGATACAACACAAAGAAAGGTTTCAACATTCTTTTTTTAGTTTCAATTCATATTACATAATGTACTGCTTTATTTATGTTCTTCCAGCCCAAAAAATGAAACATAAATTCATCGTTAATGAAGAGAGAAGCATAGAATGAATTACATATGCGTTCTAGTAAACAATGAAATTCGCTTCTGTACATTATTGTTTGATAATTTAGGTTAAAACTTGTAGATTTTAACAGTGTTACCACATTTTTATATTCTTTAGATTCAAGTACTGTATTTAATGTAGTAGCACTGTTAGGGTTTATTTTAACATAAGCATTTCCATGGAATATTATTGATATATTGCTATGCCTTGAATTTTCTCGACTTTTCCATATGACTCCAAAATAATCAACTTCAAAACTTTTCAATAACTTATCGAATTCTTTTAAACTTTCTATTACCTTATTTAATAAGGGAGAAGATTGAATACTATCGTTTTTCCATTTTTTCAAAAAGATTTCTGCAGTTTTATTTTTTAATATAAAAGTAATAACTTTAGTATTTTCATATGGAAAAATATTATTGTTTTTATATGGAAACGTATTATTTTGAGTTAAACAATAATCACATAAACAATCTTCTAAGGTGCTAAGTAAGTATAGATCCATGTTTGTATCGTATTCCATTTTGTTGCTTGTTTTGTATATGTTTTTATTCTGTTTATCACAACAATATTCTTGCTTAGTTTACTTTTTATTAGAATATTTTTTACATAGAAAGAGCGACTTCATGAATAATGTGATTCATTGAACCAATGCCATTGTAAATTTTCGTCACCTAGTTGTTTGTTAGAATCAACTTCAAGAATTCCTCTAAAGACATTAATTCATTTTTGGAGGGGTCGATTTCATCAGAACTTTTTTCATCAGTTGGTTCTTCTTCCGCCGAATAAAATTCTTGTTCTTCAGACGACGTTTCATCAGATAAATGAGATTGTTCTATGTCTGATTCTTCAGACGAGTCACTTTCTCCAGAATCACTTTCTTCACAGTCTTTTTTTTCTTTCAATGAAGCAGATATCTTTTTGCCTGATCCAAAACCTTGATCATTTCTTTCGGTTTTATCAGGTGTACATACTTCTTCTAGCTCAGGGATGAGAATTTTTTCTAATATTATTTGAGCTATTTGATCTCCATGTTTTATTTCGAAGACTTCATTTCCAAAATTAAACAGCAAAACACCAATTTTTCCCCTGTAGTCTTCATCTATTACCCCTGCTCCTACATCGATGAAATGATTAAGAGCAAGTCCTGATTTTGGTGCTATGCGACCATAGCATCCTGTAGGTATGCAAAGTATTATATCAGTTTGTACCAATTTTTTTTCTTTAGCAGGAATAATATAATCATAAGCACTATATAAATCAAACCCTGCAGATTTTTTTTGTGGATCTGGTTGGCTTCAATGCTTTTGTTGATGCTTTAACATAATGCATAATAGGTTGGAGAATAGGTGAGGCAGGTAGTAAAGCAGATTTTTGACATGTTGTTACTAAGAGTGTATTTGGTTTGTCTTTTACAAGAGTTATATAGAAAGAATCTTGACAACGCGCCATTTTGCTGAACGTTATTTCAGTTGTTTTGTTGTTTAATATAACGATATTCACAGAGATGTTTTCTTTGTTTTAGTTCATTTAAGATGATCTTTGCTGTAATATTTAAGATTTTCATTGTAAATTTCTTCATATATTTTGCTGTAAGCTAATTGAGAGAGTTTTTCACCTTTTTCAGTGTTTTCAAGCTTAGAACGTTCTTCTAATTTTATAGGATAATTTTTTTGTAAAACAAGTCGTGCAACAGCATCACCACTTTTTATTTTTAGGTCTTCTTCTCCGAAGTTAAATAAAACAATGGTAATATACCCTCTGTAATCTTCGTCTATTATTTTTTGGTTGATTAACACAAAGTTATGTTTTCTTGATTTGCATAGAGGTAAAATTATACCATAATAACCTTTAGGGACAGCAACTTTAACTTCTGTTGTAATTGTACATGCTGTATTATTAGGAACAGTATGGTTATATGAACTGTACATTTGAATCCCTATGTTATTTTCCTCTTCAGTAGGAGAGAAGGAACCTGCTATTTTACTGTATTTTAGAACAGACATTTTCGTTCAGTTTTATATGACATGATGTGATGCCTATTGTTATGATTCTCAAGTAAGTAAATAACCAAACAAACAAAATGAAATAATTTTTTATATGATTTTATTTTGATTGTCACATGTGTAAAGACAGTTTTTCATTTTCAGTTTGTTCCTGTTCTTTTATCGAATTCAAGGAATATCATGTTTAGCACATCATTTCTTTTCATGTCGTGTACTGCTTTCATCAGTTGATGAGTAGCACTGTACTTAGATCTTTGCCACATTTTTAAGACATTGAAGGTTAATTGAGCTATGTCTTGTTCGGGCTGGGACGATATTGTTCTTCTTTCGTCAGACGTGATATGTAGATATGTAGCTATGTCCTTCCAGTCTCTTGACATTTTTTCACTCAATAAGCTGAAATACATTTGCACGGAGGTCGATTCCACGTCATACTCTTCTAGTTTTTTTTCTTTGAAGAAATTTTCAGTGAATTCTACCAAGTCTATTCTGTGGTTTTCCTTTAAACTTGTCATCAGTTCTTCTGTTCGTAAGTAGTAAGGAACTTCTCTCCACCATTTATTCAGCATCTCTATGCCCATAGCAGTTGGAGCTTCGTCTTGTTCATGCTTTCAAGTTTAGCATGAGGGATGCCAAGATATACTCCTAAGGTCATCCATTGACGTGCTAACGATACAGAGATTTTTTGAAGAAAGATATCTGAATATCCTAAATCATCTTGAAAGTAATAAGTAGGTAAAGGCATTTTTTACCTTCAAAGGATTAGAGTGACAATCAAAAGTAGGAAAAGAAATAAATCAAAAATACATAGACCAATGATTTAAATAACACATGTACTTCCTCAACATATGTACTTATGAAGAACTTTAGATGCTCTTAACATGAGGCTTATATTTTATCTCAAGGAAGTAAAATTAAGTTCCAGACTGTTACAAAAAAGGTATATCGGGTAAATGTATACTAAGCATAAATAGACATAGTGACATAGAAGAAAAGAAAACAGGATAAAAGATTATAGTAGTTATTAATCCATGTATGAAATAGTATATAACGCTCATGAATCCATATGTAGTACAAAACAAAAGAAACAAAAACAAAAAAATTTTATATATTTTAAGACTAACAATATTTTTCTTTTTAATCATTTTTATTTATTTAGATAAGTTGCAAGACAAAATATCTTTCCACGAAGACAGATATTCTTTCACTTTTTCTTTATCTTCTTCAGTATATCTTTCTAAGTATATTGGATTTATGTCCAAAAAATTGGTGATAGAAAGATCTCCGTCTAAAATACCATGAACATTTATTTCTTCAGGCTTCAGATCTCGTTCTGCATGACAAGCTAACATGTCTATCACACTTTCAATTAAAGCATATTTTCTCATATTTCCTTCTCTGTAATATTCAGGATGATGATCATTGTTTTCATAGTGATGAAATAAAGCATTTTCCCAAGTTGTTTTTTCTTGGGAATTTTTTGGTCCATTTTTAGTATGGAACTTAAAGGTGTAACCTATGGCTTCTCTCATTGAAAACTTAGATAAGTCATGCACCATTATTCGTTCTGTTAAACACATTTTATCTTTTTTGTCAAATACGTTTTCTAAAAGGTAAAAAGTGAAACATATCATTTGTCTATGCCTTAAAACCTGTTTGAAATGTTGCAAGAGAAGTTTCAAGAAAGAATTGTTGCAAGTTATTTTTTCTTTTTTAGATTTTATGTATTTAATGGCTATATCGTCTTCCCAGTTTGCGTGTTTCAACAGTTTTTTTATTTTAAAAGTGTACTTTCCCATATCAGCGTAGTGTTCTGCTCATGAAGCCAGACAAAAGTTTCTCTTGTTTTTCTGTGATTCGTTGCACAAGAATATTATTTTTGTTTCCTAAAGATTTTATTATTTCTTGATTCTTTTTTCTCTCTGCTCTAAGAATGCGAAATTGGTTTTGTTGCCTTTTTCTTGTTTCTTCAAGGGTTTCTATCTTATGTATGCAATCAGGACACACCCCGTCTTCTAGCGAAGGCTTCCAATCAGAATAACTGTTCATGTTACTTTGACGCAGATCAATGTTCACATAGTCTGTTTGTTCACTTATCTCATCTATGTTTTTATTTCTTAATCACTTTCATGTTTTTTTTCTGAATTTAAATGAAAAGCTTCGTTTGGCTTATTCCTATAAGTCTCCATTAAAACATCAGAAGGCATAGAATCTGGCACATCACAAGTTTCGCCGTCTGCTACAATTTTACTGCCTTCTTCTGAGTCATCACCGTCGGCTACTGTACGACCATACGGATAAGAACCTCTCCTGATGTTATATATTCTCTCTGCTTTAGCTAAGTTGTATGCCTTCCTGTGAGCCATTAAATTCATATTTTCATTTCGTGCTTCTCTTAATTGTAAAGTAAGATGGAGATTATTTTTTTCTTCCTCTTTTATGATATTAATGTGTTCACGTCTTTCTTCTTCTAACAGAGATATATAAGTGCCTTGATGTAAGCATATTTTTTCAAGTATTTCATTGCGCTTTACTTCAAAAATCATATTGTTCCCTTTTGTATCCATGATTAAGACTTGAGAAATAATCTTAATTTATATATTTTTTTTAGGTCTCACACGAGAAAGATGTTCATTCTTATAATTATTTGAGTATCTCAGGATCTTTTGTTTCTTCAGTGAATACATTTGAGTCGGGCAAATGTTCTTGATTTGCAATGGTAGTTAGTAATTGATTATTTTTTTCGTACATTATGTTATTAATATCTCGGTTTTCATTTATTTGAGTAGATTTTAAGTCATGGTTAGAAACAGAAGATCCTATGACAGGATATGTCCATGTTTTTCTGTGATTTACATTAGTTACAAAACAAGACAGGAAAGTTTGAGTTTTTTCATTGTTATGATAAATATTTCCGCTTTCTGTACAAGACAAAAATATTTCATCTCCTTTCTGTAAAGAAGGGGAGATAGATTGTTTACGCGTTTCTAAGATAATGACTACGATGCTTAAAATAAGAGTAAAAACTATTCCTCCTGCTCCTACTTTCCCGTTTGAAATCAAATTATTTATTTTGCTTAAACTTTTCATGCTTCCTTCTTTTGTTTTATGTTCGCTCATTTTTTTAAAAAAAATATCTTTTTATGATGATCAGTTCCAACAAATCGGCAAATAATTTCCAAGACAAGATGAAAAAGAAATAATACATTAATCTTTTTTTCTTTTTTGTGTTGTTCTTAAAAAAATATTTTTTGTAGAACAAATTTGTTTGTTACAAAACAAGGATTTCTTTTTCCTTCGATTATTTTGTTTTTTCTTTAAAAAGTATTGTTTTACTTTACTGTCATTCCAATCAGGATCTGAAGTGAAGCTAGATATAACTTGTTGCATTGACTTATTCTCAGCTCGTTTTTCTAAAAAGAACAAGCAATATAAACCACAAGTCATAGAAAAAAGTCCTTGAATAGAATGAGAGGAATATTTATATTTTTTAGGCAAAGCTTTCAGAAAACTTTTTCGCATAGGACTGAAGCCATATGAATCGAAATATTCAGCTAGTTTATGAGGTTTTTCATAATAAAAAGCTACCCAATGTTGTCCGGGTAAGTTACTGTTGTCGGTGTTGACTACATAACCTGTAGGAAATGATTTCACTTCAGGTATAGTATCAGCTGAATAAACACCATAATTTCCTTCTTTTTTTCTTTTAATTTTCTGCAAGAAAAAATTTATTTCCTCTCCATTCATTTTTAGGAATTATGCTATTTCAGATTTTGCTCTTAATATATTGCTAGAATCTAATCTCAGGAGTTCATGATGTTCTAAATAAATTATAGCTGCTACTCCATGGGTTAATTCTTCTTCTAGTTTTATGACAAATCCTAAAGAACCATTTTCTGAATATTCGAATGTGCCTGATGTTATTCCATTTTTAGATATGTCAAAACAGTAAAGACAATGACCTTTCTTGAATTCGTCGAAAGAAATATCTATCGTATCGTCTCTGAATATTGAACCTGTAGATCGTATAAGAGCTAGGTAGGCCATATTGTATAAATCATTAGGGTAATCTAATTCATAGTGATAAAAAGGAGTTCCACCGTCGTTCACTTTCAGTTCTATTTCCTTAGCTTTGAAGTGTTCAAATTGAAACGGATTACGATTATGACTTCCTGTAAAGGCATCTAAATGAACTAACCCTATGATGACTCTTTTTGGAAGAGGAGTGTTGTTTACTATATGAGAGGCTTGCAAAATTGATTTTTGAGGACCAAAAGTGACGTATTTCATGTCTATTTTGTTTACAGGATAATCCCAATACGGAGTAACCATTCTAGCATCCATTATTTTTTTATGGAATTTTTCAGACACTCTTATTCTTTTAATGAATAAATGTATGCCATGTATGTCTATTAGGTATTTTTGTGTACCTAATTTAGACATCAAACAAAAGTCTTCATCTGCTCTATCAAATTCTATAGTAAGAGGCAGATCTCCAGGTAACACTTTGACCTGTGCAAAAAGGTCATTATGAATTCGTCCTATCACTTCAAATAATTTCCCGTTTTTAGTTTTGTTATAACGTGCTTTCACTCCAGAATTATGATCGTCGCTGTTAACATTTGTTACTTCATTAAAATCTTTATCGTCTTTGTAATACATAGCCAAAGCTCCCAAGTGTTTAGCAGTGGTTGGATCATAACTTAATATATATTCCAGGATAGATCTATATCCGTGCAAATCATTGCTGTCTGATATTCGTATTCCTGCTATAGAAAGTTTCACATTTTTAAACATGGTAGAAGCAAAATAATTCACCGGAAAAACTTTAGCTTTATCGTTTATTGTCCCATCGTTAGCTGGGGCATCTGGATTTTGTTTGTCGGCTTTTAATATTTTGCCAGACACTCGAATAAAACTGTCGTGCAAAGAAATGAAATCTGTATGTTTAGATTTTAAAGTGAATTGAACTGTTGTGCTGTTAGGAGAAGCAGTGGGCTCAACTTTTTCATAATAAGTTTTAACTCTACTTATATCTGTTGGAGGAACATGAGTAAAATCAAACTCCGAGGCTACACAAAAACAAGGATCTTCGTCTAACAATGACATTTTTTAAGGTGATGAACAAACTTTAAAAATATTTGTTTGTTTTTCTCTTTTTTTCAGTAATCTCAGGTTATTTTATGTTAACCAAAGATATCTTTTTTGAAATTTCTTCTATTTCTATTTCTTTTTTTATTTCTGATCGTTTTATTAACTTTTCTTTTTTTGGTTACATGTGAAATAACTTCTTTGCCTAAATCAGACAAAGTTTCTTGAGCTTCTCTTTTTAAAGCTCGTTTAAAGTTTTCACCTTTCATGACATTTTTTGCTACTTTAATTCCTCCTGTTAAGGCTCTTTTCCCTATTCCTTTTGCGGCTGATGCCGCAACAGGTTTCACCAAAGGAATAACTGTCTTAAATAATCCTTTTAAAATACCACCTAGCCCATAACCTTTTTGATTTCTGCTTCCTATGAAGGGGGTTAAAGAATAGTATCCTTTTCCATACTGTACATCATAAGGATAAGATCGCTCAGTTAAAAAATGTTTATAATATATATCTTCAGGTGAATCGTTAGAATACATTTTGATGTTTTTTTATTTATTTTTTTTTTGATTTATCTCAAAACAATTTATATCTACCAGTCAGATGCCCATTCCTTAGAAAAATATTTTGGGTTGTTTTTGCTTCTTCTTCCAGATCGAGTTGAATAAGGTGATGGCTTTCCTGACAAATATTTATTTGTTTTAATTTTCCCGAAGACATCTTCTTGTGGGCTTGGGTAAGATACTTTTATGTTTTTTTCTTTCCTAGGTTGCTTTTCTTCATACGGGAGAGGAGGGATATTTTTTATTGGAGTTTTCACTATGCCTCCGCTGGCTTCTCCTATTTTGTCTTCTTCATTTGCAGAAAGATAGTCGGTGTCGTTATTTTTATCTTCAGTATCTTTTGTAGTTGTTTTTTTCAAAAGGGGCTTTTCTTTTTCTTGAAGAAGTGTTTCATCGAAAATGCCGTCTTCAGAAAATTCATCGTCTGTAGCATCTGTAGAATAATTGCTTTCATTTCTTTGTTTGTCTTCCATGTTTTTATCTTCTAAAGGATATTTTTTTATTATATAAGGACGATTGTTTTTTCTAGCTGTTTTTGGCTTATTTAAAAACCACGATTTAGGAATATGATTAGATATATTGACCCAAAGTTCTTCTGTTCCTATAGGTTCTGTTTTTATGCTTGCATTTGAAAAGAATTTCATGATGCTTATCACATTAGAATTTCTTATTAGTTTACCTCTGATGATAATTTCTCCATGTTCATTCCATAAATAGTTCAGTTCTATCATTTTTTTGAGAATTTCTTTGATGTAAGGAATTTGTGCTTGTCTTATGTTGGATAAGATCTCAATTATTGATATACCTGGTTTTATTTCTTGTTTTTTTTCTGTAGGATTAGAATACATGAAAGCCGAGTCTTTAGCTATATTTTGATTTGTGCTTAATATCTTATATGGTTTCACGTCATACATTCTTTGCGCTAATAATTCTTGTTGCCTTTCGAGAGCAGGATTTTTTTCTTGGTTAGTGTTTATTTCTTTAGTATTATTTTTTGCTAAAGATAATTTTTTGTAAGTTGCTAAAGGTATAACTATACTTTTTTTGAAGCTAGCCATGATATTAATTTTTTGCACCTGCCAATCCTCCTATTAAGGACACTGCTAAAGGGAGGAGAAGAGAAAGAAATCCACCTTTTTGTTTTAAGACTGCTTTCCTTTTTTTATTATTCACACGCCTATTAATAAGATATCTTAAAGTGTTCTTGTATTTTTTTAACTTTGAATAAGACACTGAATTTAATTTAATGTTTCCTGTAAGAACATTAAAAATGCACTGACATATAGAATCGATGTCTTCTTTATCTGCATATTCTATTAATAAATCTCTTTTTCTTTTGTTTTTTGTGTTTCCTAACATTGTCAAAAAAGCTAATCTTTTGACTGATCTGATGTTTGCTGCTTTCTTCTTGATTTTTCTTTTTAGTCGTTTGCAGCTAGTTCTTTTTTTTCTTTTTGCTACAACTGATTTCTTTTTTATTCTTTTTTTTCCTTTTCTTTTAGAGACATGCATTTTTTTCTTTAACGGTGGCATTCTAATAAATGAACTATGACACAAAAACTTTTATTTTTTTGTTATATTTTATTCAATCTCACGAACTTTAATTTGATTCATACATGTATAGTTGTTTTCTGTTTTATATTTTATTAGGTATATACACCTCTTGTCCTATGTCAAATATGTTGCTCCTAAATCTGTATTCTTGAGGAGTTTTTTGATGACCATCTATTAAAAGATAGGAATGTGGTTTCCTAGTTGCTTCATTAAAAATAATAACAAAAGTTTTATAATTTTTAGGCAACAGTTTTCTCCCTAATGTTTGAGGGACAGTTTGATCTAAAGGTGAATTAAAAATAACTAAATAAGTCGCATTTCTGTTAACAGTTTGCCTTTCTTTTCCTTCAGAGTAATAATTTTGTGAAATATATATAACATTTATCGATTCATGATGACATGTTTGAGTGAAAAGTTTTCCTATTTCAGGATTGTTTCCACATTCTTTCATTAAATCATCTAAAATAACAAGTCCATTAAGGTCAGGTTTTATATATTTATCAAAAGAAGAAGGAATACCGTTCAAAAATGTTATGCTTTTCCCCTCCATGAAGTCTTTTTTTGCAGGAGGGGTTTGACCATAACACCATATGATATAGTCTATTTTTTTTTCTATTATTCGCTCATTATTTTTTAATAGATCATACACAAAAGTAGTTTTTCCACTGTTGCTTGGTCCTGCTATGATCATAGAAAATGGAATTCTAATACATGCATTAAAAACAGGGAATTCTATGTCTTCCATTTTTTATTTTCCTTTTATTTTGTTTAATTCCTCTTTGTAAAAACTACCACTCAATATTTCATTATTTTTATCTATTAACACATAAGTAGCAGGCCACGTTCTAAGAACATATGCTTTTTGAAATATTTCTTCTTTCCAATGAGAAGAATACCCTCTCCTGAAAGCAGTCTTATATTTACTTATTCGTACTTTATCTCCTACTTTAAAAGGCAGTTTAATTCTTTTGCTGTACAAATATTTTCCGTATTGCTTTAACCATATTTTTTTTTCGTTTGATTTGGTTACTTCAGAAGGACTTATTCCTAATGTTCTATGTTTACTATGATTATAACTTTTAACTAAATCCTGTAGAACGTCTATATATCTCAGACTCTTTTTGAAAGAAAGATATTTATATATTTTGTCTGGTATGGTACGATTGAATCTTTCTACTATAGCACATTTAGTGTCTTGAGAAGTACTGAAAAATTTTATTTCATTTTCTTTTAAAAATTTTTGAAAAACACCTTTAAATTCGCTTCCTTCATCTAATTGTATTAAGTTGGGCTTAACATTGCTTTTTAACAAAATTTTTTTGAAGCCGTCTAGAGTGACATATGCAGTTTTGTTCACTAAAGGTTCAACATAAGCATAACGTGAAAAACAATCTATACAGGCTAATAAATATTTTATTCCATTGTTTTGATCTTTAAGGTTAAAAATACTTATTAAATCAATTTGCCATTGATCGTTTATGCCTTTCACTATTGTTTTTCTTCGAAGAAATTTATATATTATTTTCTTATGTGAAGTATAAGTTCTAGTGTTACGGAGAAAATTTAGCACGTCCTTTCTCGTTATATTTTCATCTATTTTTTTAGCTGCTTCATATAATTTTTTCACAGAAGAAAAAGATGAAGGATGAGAAGGAGTGAAATAAATTTTTTTCAAAATATTTTCTTTGTCCATGTTTGAAAAAATATTTGGTTATGAACATGAAAAGAGAACCATCTCAGAGTAGTAGGTGATATAATTTTTGATGAATGAATGACATCTTTTGCAACAGCATTCAGACAAAACATTTTTCACAACATTTTTATATAAATGAATGACACAACTTTTTTCGTGCACGCTAAACAAAATGGAAATCCGATACGCGTCCATTCCAAGAAAAAAAAGGTAGAGACATATTTTATCCCCTTATGAGTTGAGCAAGAGCACAAATTTCTCTTTCGAGATGTACTTTTTGCTGACACATAGGTTTTAAAATATATGTACCATAAAAAACTTGGCATTAGCGCAAGTTCCTCCTTTGAGGTGTACTTTCTGCCAATGCATAAATTCACAGAATGGGGCATATTAGCACAGATTTTAACCCATTTTTACGCGTGAAAAAAGTCATTAAAAGCAATGCAAGTTTCCGGATTTCCGTGAAAAAATGAAAAAAAATCTTTTTGCCTTATAAAAGAAAAATTATTCTATAGCATAGATATTAGTGTATATAGGAATAAACCCATCAGGTATTCTAGTTTGGTTTGTGTTAGTTCCTATAGTTTTTTGTGCATGTTTTTTTACGTTTCCGGTTTTCTTCAACACAGTTTTACCTTTAGTGGAACAAATAGTTTTCTGTTTTTTTCCTTTCTTGACTTCTTTTTCTTCTTTCTCACTTTCTTCATCTTCTGTCATGCTAGTCCCTGCTTTTCTTTTATTTCTTTTTTTGCTTCGATTTTCATTTTCGTCTTCAGGCAAAGGAGAGGCTGTCAGGTTGTCTTTTCCTTCTGATTCTTCGGAGCTAGAGTTTTCTGTGTCGCTGATTTTTTCGTCGATAATTAGCTTCAATTTATTTTGAGCAGACTTAGCTTTGTTCCTCATTTTTTCTTTGAGATATTGTGTATGGCATGAATTACATCTCAAATGATTTTCGTCAGCAGAAAAATAATGGAGAGAATGAAAAGGTTTATGACACCTTATGCATTCTTGAACCATGCTTTTTTGGCATTTTTCACAATATTTTTTATCTTGAACTATTCTCCCTTTTCTTCCACAATATTCACACTTAACAGGCATATTATGTATATTTTTATATAATTCAAAACAAAAATACTTTGACCGTAGATATGTTGTAATCTTTCTTGCTGTAGCTCTTATCTCAATAAGGTTTTCAATCGCTGTCACTGTTACTAGAGGCTATGTTATCGTCGCTGCTGCTGTCACTATGAGACTTTGATTTTTCTTTCTTTTTCTTAGTGTTTTTAGTCTTTCCAGGCTTTTCTTCTTCACTCATTTTTTTAATTTTATCTATTTTTTTGTCTATTTTATTCCTTAGTTCAAAGAGTAAATCATATTCTTCTTTAAGAAGAGAAATACTTTTGTCTTTTACCATATCATGAAAATGTAAATATATTTTTCCTTTGAATTTATTTATGTCTATTCTTTTCCTTTTGCCAAAAGCTAAAGTAGGATATTTAGATGATTTACTCATTTTGTTTGTTTGCAGATAGTTTGCTATTCTATTTTTGTCTTTATCTCACAAACTTTTCTTCTTTTTGAATGAATATCTTCAAAAGGAATTTCTTTCATTTTTCTTTTTAAAGGGGGAATCTTATAATGACCATATGCGTAAGATTTAATTCCTCCTCTTCTCAAATATCTTTTATCTTCAAAAGGAGAAAGAGATATCTTTTTTTGAGACATAGTATATACTTTGTGTTTTATGCTTCTTATGTTATCGAATTCTGCTTCTTTTATTCTATTTTGGACTAAGGTAAGCTTAAAGTCATTGTGCCTTATAGTTTCTATGCTTCTTTTTTTGACTCCCTTTATTTTTTTCTCTTCTTCCCCCTTTTCAAATAAAATGGAGTACATTTTTGGCCTGAGAGCAATAAATTCTTTTATTTTTTTCCCCCCTGCTTCATCTTTAAATTTACCTAAGACCTTTTTGTTCGTTTTATCATACAAAAAATGATTTTCAGGTAAATTAGAAAAATCAAAAAAATTATTTAGATCTTTTATTTTTTTAAGATAATTTGTATCTTTTATGTAATACACTAAAGAATCTGTGTCTGTATATAACAGTTGAATATGTACGTCTTTGAATTTAGGCAACATGATATTATAATGGAAATTAAACATCCATAGTTTAGATAACTCTAAAACAGAAAACCCAATATATATCGGTTTGTCTAGTAAAATTTTTCTTTGCTGCTTTGTATTCCTACAAAGTCCTTTTGAAATATATGAAGAGATTTAAAAGTAGGTTTTTTAATAAGATTTTCACTTTCTTTAGGGTCTGAAGTTAATTTCATGCTAGTTCTTTTCTGAACATTTTCCATTGTTTTACCAAATGCTGCATTATTTAATAACTTAAAGAATTCTTTTTCAAAAGCAGAGGTAGCCAAAGTTCGTTCTCTGTTATTGAATAAAATGTAAGATCTCATCCAATCTTTCTGATGAAAGCTTAAAACCCGGTGAATTTTTTTTATCTTTAAGCCTAATGCAAGGTATAATTTTAAATTACGGTAATGCACTACATAATTTTTTTTGTCTTTTAAATTGCATATAAGCTTTTTTCCTCCTTTTTTGTAGGACGTTTCAGTTTTTTTCAATATTTCTTTTGCATATGGAGATAATTCTTGTTCTTCTATTTCTATTTTTTGTGGAGCTAGAGGAAAATCGTTGTGCATGTTATGAAGACAGTCAGGGTAAGTTAAACTTACCTCCAGTATGTATCCTGTTTCATTATGATCTGAAATGCTTTCTATGTTAAGTTTTTGGAATTTGATTTTGGGTTAGCCATTTAAAATTTGAGTGAGGCAAAAAATCTGCTAAACATTTGCCATAAAGGTTATTGCAGTCTATGTAAAAGATGATTTCGTCGGAAGAATTAGCTTTCGCATACCTATGAGAAACATTAGTTATGCCACCCCTTATACCGCCTTCTATAAAATTATATTTTTCGATGTCAGAAAGCAACTCTAGTTCAACTTTTGTATGTTTTAACATAGCTTGATAACTCAAACTAGGTGCCGTTAGAAAATGAGCAGGGTCTAAACCGTAATAACTTAAGGCCTTTTCTCTGAAAGATTCAAAAACATCACATAAAAGCAAAAGGTCTATTTTCAAGTAGGCTTTCAAATAATCTTTTATGTTTCTACATTTTAATGCTTTAAACATATGAATTGCATGACAGTAATCGTCCTCAGTTATATTTTTTTTGGTTAAAGTAGAATAAAATTTGTCTATAGGCGGCAATTTTTTTTCTTTCAAAACAGACCAAGAATCAATGTAATCATAGCACATGACACCTTTTCTTATCATATAAGGAATCATTTTTTTGTTTGAAGTATGTTTTTTTGTTTGAACGAAATCTTTTAAACCTTTCTCTTGCAAAAGTTCAGCTAATTTTGAAAGGGACGTAGGTAAAAATTGGAAGGAATCTATTATTCTAAAATTTTCGAAACTTAAAGTAAGAAATTTTTCAGATGATTTAGCGATAACAGATATGGTGCTCTGGTTTATATATTTATATAATTTTTGGATGAGAAAATGAGTGTCATAATTCATGCTGTTGTGAATAATAATTGGTATCTTTAAATTGTCCATCCTAAGACTAGTGTAAGTAAGATTACATCTATTGCAAGCATAATTTAAATCTCTTCCTTTTCCTTCTTGTCCTATGTGAGCATGATCTAAAACTTTTCTTATACCTTTTTGGGTGAAAGATATCCCGCATATGTAACAATTTTTTTGCTTCACTATATGTGAAATATCGTCAGAAGACAAAGACAAAGGTTTTCTCTTATGATCTAAAATATACGAAATTTCAGCTCTTTTTTTATATAAGTAAGAAACAAATTTTTCTATCACATTTTTTCCTACGTATATAACAGGATCTTGACTGTATTTTTCATATTTAGAAATTAATATAGCTCCAAAAGCATTTAATTTGTGTTCTTTGGAGCAACACGATTTCCCTTTGAATATTTTGCTTATAGTGCGATTATAACATTCAAAATCTGCATATATCACAAAAGGACTTTTAACTTTAAATTTATGGTCAACGAATTTTAAGAAAGTCCCTTTCGGTGGAGTAGAATAACCCTGACCACTGTATACGTTAGTTTTGCAATTGTTGTTAACGTGCATTTCATATTTTTTTTTTGAGCAAAATGATATCAAACATTTGTAAAAAAAGTACCTAGTTTTTTTCCAAAAGAATGGTCTGATAAATTTATGTAAATTTCTGATAAGATAATAGTGATCATTAAATAACAATAAATCAATATGTCTTCCTTCAGTAAGGGGAGAAGAAAGGACTGAAATATACATAGGGAAAGGCTGAAATTCTTTTTTTTCAGAAACTAAAAGGCCAAAGACATTTATAGTAAGATTATTTTTCTTTTCGAACTTTGGAATTTCACTCAATTTCACAGGAAAAGAAAGAAAAGAAAGGTTTAATTTTTCTAAAAAAATATCGTACGACTTAGCCAAGTTTGCATTGTGAGGAATTTTATGTAATCCTGCTAAAACAGAGTATATGAAGCATTTTTTGCCGCTTCCTTTTATATTAAGAACTGATTTTTTTCTTTGAATAATGCTTTCTTTCCCTTTTTTCTCACCTCCAAAAGGATTATATTTAAAAACAGAGAGGTGTAACACTTTTATTTTTCTTAAAAACCATCCTGACCCCATGTGCAAAAAAGCATCGAAAAAACCTAATATCACAGAAAAGGAACTTCTTATTAATTCCTCTACGTTATGAGAATCAAAGTTTACTTGAACAGGACTTTGGAACCATGGTTGAATTTCAAGATATTCATTGTCTTCTAGATTATATTTTCCTAACACTGTGCATAACGATAATTGAAATTTAACCCCCCCTTCTTTTTTTTTTTCTTCAAAATTAATTTTTTTATTTTTTTGGTCTGATTAAGTAAAAATAAATCAGGATCATATTTGTGAAGAGCAGGAGTTAAATCATATTCTACGATTAAATTTTTGAAAGCTTTACGTTTTTTCATTTCTTATAGGTCTGAAATGAAGAACTAAAAAAACTGTTCCATATTCAAATTGAACCAACTTTCCCACATCGTCACATATAGTTATTTCGATTTCTAGTATTTCACTTTTTTTACCTTTTTATAGTACGGAGAGACAAAAACTTCCTTAATATCGTCTCCGAATTTTTCACTGCAACGAATAGTCCTCAATAAAGGAATTTGAAGATCGCCTACAATTTCATTAGCAACTATATCAGTATAAATATAAATATTAGAAGAAACGTGATGCAAATTAGGAACACCTCCCGCATGAAAATATTTATAATGTTTGTATCTTAAAGTAGTGCTCATTAAAATCTGAAAATCTAATAAACTATTCAATGGAAGCCCTGAAAAAGTTATAACGTCATCGTTTTCTATCTCAGCTTCGTTGTCTATTTCTTCAGATATATCCAATCTCAGTACGTTACTTAAATATTTAGACATAAAAACTTTGTCTCCTCTCCCTACCTTTAAAATAGGTTTTAAATTTTGCAGCTCAGTTTTTACATATGGTTCTCTACTTTTTCGAAAAAATTCATCGTCAGGGTATGCGTCTATTTTTTTCAAGGCTGCATTTATGCTTTTTATTAAACTATCTAAAGAAGTATAATTTCCATATGGAATTTTTTGCACGACATATCTTTTTTTTGTTTCTATTTGATCTAATGAAGTTATTTTATTCACGTCTTGCTTCAACCTGAAATCTTTTCTTTCTACTACCAAAGTCCTATTTCTTTCTGGAATTTCTGGGAAATTATACCAAGAAACTGGTATGTTTACTTCTACTAATCCCACTTCCCATTCTCCTTGTAAAATTAAAATAGAAGGTAACTTAACCCAAAATTTGCTTGTTTTATTTTCTCGGGAGGGATGAATAGTATTAGAAGGTAAATTTATGTAAAAAGGAGAAGAAACATTCATTTTAGAAATATATCTTATTTTTAAACAATAAAATCTTTTTTTGATAATTTTGAAAGTATTTCTTATCTCAGGGAAAAAAAAGACCACTGGTGGCTCATATGAACAGGATATTTTCTGTTCAGTGAAGACCTCTAGTGAGCATTCCTAAAATTATGTTAAACTATACCATATTTAGCACTCTATAGACCTCTAGAGGCTAGGACTGATATTATTTTACTAGATCAGCGGAGACCTCTAGTGTGAGTCACTAAAACTAGATCAGCGGAGACCTCTAGTGTGAGTCACTAAAACTATGTGCATGGTTTTACACTGAAGACCTCTGGTGGCTGATATAAATTATGTGCATGGTTTTACACTGAAGACCTCTGATGGCTTATAGAAGGCATTTTTGCTTACTGAAGACCTCTAGAGAGCATTCCTAAAACTATCTTAAACTATACCATACTTAGCACACTGAAGACCTCTAGAGGCTATGACTTATATTTTTTAACTAGATAAGCGGAAAGCTACTTTTTTACTTATGTTAGTTTGTTGCGAATCGTTCCCATACAAGCATTGTAACAATTAATTTTACCACAAATTGTATGTATCTAACAGGAATTAATTATGTTAAAATGAAACAAATTTAAATTTTAGCTCTCAGTGAACAGTTGACTCAACAGCAATTTTTTAATGAACTCACAAAAGCAAATCTTTAGCTTTACCTTTAAAGCATTAATCGCAATGCTTTTCCTGCAAAGAATTCTCCATAGTCTACGTCAGAAAAGTTCATCTGATATCGCTGCCTCCTTCATTCACTTCATTACCTTATTCGTTGTCATATAACTGCTGCCTTATAGGTTAACTTCGTTGCCTTATTCATTATACTATATTACCTTAAGTTACAGTAGTTTTGTTTCTTTATTCTCAGAGACTTTTTGTAAGCTACTGCTGTATATGTTATGAAATATTTGATATTTAAAATGTAACATAATACAAAAATATTTGTTTCCAACTTTTTATTTCTTATCAAATAAACAAACTTTTGGTTTTTTTTCTTGATTTAACAAGGAAGTGTCAGATGATTTTCTCATTAACCATAACAAACATTCATGACCAACCCATGGTTTTTCATGTATCCATTCTACAGAACAGTAAGGACATTTTATTGTTTCAGTCCTATGATACAAATTTGATTTTTGAGTGAAATCATCAAAACATTTTTGATGTACTGGCTTATTGCAACAAATCATATAAGCAATGTTTCTAGTTTTTGTAGAAATAATCATTTCAGTGTTGCATAATTTACAAAGCATGTATTCTAGTGACATTTTATGCAATTTTTGCCTTGTTTTATTTCTTAGTTCTTTTGATATTTCTGATAATACATAATCGCTAGGATCTAAAGAGTAATCATATTTTCTTTTCTTAGGTTTCATTAACATTTCTACGTCGTAAACATATCTAACGTCAAGTAAGTCGCAAGCAAGATCCATCATAGTGAAATAAAAAGTTTGATATGGCATTAAAATACAGCACATTTTAAGGACTCGTGGCAAAAGCATGATGTTACACAAAACTAAATTGCCTATTTCTTCCTGTAAAAAAAAAGACAAGAAAAAGTCGGCGAAAAATACAAGCGCTTCTACTTTAATTTTTTTAAGGTATGGCAAAGAATCAAAAACAGACAAAGCTAAAAAAATTTGACCAGCTTCCTTCACTGACATATAAGGCTGGGAAGGAAAACTGACATCTATTATATCCTTTTCGTTGTCTTTAAAATGTACCTTTCCTTCGAAATAAGCAATCCTGCTTTTCAATAAAACGTAATTAATTTTCATTTTCCGAGGCTATCTAATAACACATCAACAGCAACTATTATAACATATGAATAGCAACTGTTATAAGCTATTTTGTTTCAGTTGCTATTTACGCAGCTTAAACTATATGACATCCTGAATAGCAACTAAGATATGACAGATATGATCTGATTTTCGTATGACAGATATGATCCAATAAATTCCAATTTGAGTTATGTTGAATTACATAAGGTTAAATGACATTTACTGCTCTTAAGCAGTATGACGTTATTGTTTGCACATGAGTGAACCAAAGAACAATAAGTGTCCTTTGAAGTGTAGTAACACATTAAACATGGCATTCAATCCATCACGTCAATAACTGTTTTTTCAATGATATATCGCTTGACTCTGCATGCAGAACAAAAAAAATCCTGTTCTTTTCAGGTGGCGTAATTATGGTCGTCAGGACAACATCAGCATAAAAAAAGCAGTCGATCCATAGTAAATATAGGACTGTGTTATCTTTCTCTGCGTTATAATTGAAGCACAAGATATTTATGTCCGTGTGAGTGAATCATGAACACTTATGTTCTATCTCAAGGATATTTTAATGTAATACCTCATACACGTTCGTAAATCAGGATAAGGAGAAACAAAAACACATAGCAAATATAGCAAACACAATGTATATCAGTAAGTCAATACAGTCTTAAGAAGCTAGATACATATTCGCGTTACTTAATACATTCTTTATAGAAAGATATTTTTCTCTCGTAATATTTTTTTCTCATAGAAAGATATTTTTTTCTTTGCCATTTTAAAAATATTTTGCTCCCCAATGGATTTCCATTTAACCATTTTGTTCTACAATCAAAACATTTAAAGCCTTTTCTTGTGTATGATTTAAATCGAAACTTTAAGAAACATGAACGATGGCTTGGACATCCACAACAAATTAAACGTTTAATTTTTTTGTTCAAAGGACGTTTTAAAGATTTATGTTGCCCTCCACAAGCTCCGCAAAGATAATAAAATGTTTTATCATATTCAATTTCTTTAGATGCTCTTTTAATTTTTTTCTTTAAAATTTTTTCTTTATAGCAAGAGTAACAACAATATTTATTTATATGATGACGCTGGCAATGTATGTCCACTAAGATATCATAAATAGAATATTTTTCTTTCATTAAAAAAAAACAGAAATGAACTAAAGAAGCAGGAACTGAATGACATAGAATACCATTGTATGCATACATGATTAAAATTTTACTGATTTCCTTCAAATTTTCTTGAACTCTTAAATATAAATAATTCAACAAAAAATCACTTTGAAAAAAACAAGCAAAAAATGCTATTGATTCTACGTTTTCTTCTAAATCAAAAAAAGTATAACTGTCTTCAGTTTTTTCTATATTTAAATATTCTATGAAAGACAAACATTTTTCAGGAGTTATAAAAGTAAATAAAGGAACTTGAATTTCTACTATGTCTTTCTTTTTTCCTGCTCCTTTATAAAAACTATTGTAAGAATTAAAGTATTGACATCGTGAACATAAAAGACTAGTGTCAATGTGAACAGTGCTTTCCATCCTAAAAAAATTTAATTTTACCCTCTTCTACTTAGAATCTATATGTCTGTGATGCCTTCTTCGAACCAAATTTTTACTTCAGCCCACCCTCATGAACAGAAATCATGTGGTTGATGCAATCATTAGGATGTTCAAAGATCGCATCACAGCATCTGCAGGAATACATCCCTTTTTTTCTGAAGTTGAGGAGAAAAGTCCCTGTAACGTTTAAGGGAGATTTGCAAGTGGGACAGATACGATGCCTACACATGTGCTCTTTTTGCTGAGGACTTATTTCTAAACCCAACCTTTGAAGACAAAAGTCTTCGTAGTAGTACTGTCTGACCCTCGGTACTTTAAAAAGGTTCTTGATGTTAAGCTGCGGGTTCACCTCGTTTTGATTTGGAGGAAGGCTCTGAGGCTGACTAACAGACGGAGGAGCCTGAGGGTTCACTGCCTGAGTGACCGTTCTCGCAGGTCCCTCTGACTGAGAAACGCTAGTCGATGCAACCGGAGGGGCCTGAGGGTACACAGTTTGGGTGACCGTCCTCGCAGGTCCCACTGACTGAGAAATGCGAGTCGATGCTACCGGAGGGGCCTGTGGACCAACTGTAGGGGTGACCGTCCTCACAGGTCCCACTGACTGAGATATGCGAGTCGATGCTACCGGAGGGGCCTGTGGATCAACTGTGGAGGTGATCGTCCTCGCAGGTCTGACTGACTGAGAAATGCGAGTCGATACTATCGGAGGGGTCTGAGAGACCGTCTTCACAGGTCCTACTGAAGCAGAAAAGCGGGAAGTCGATGCTACGAGGGGGGTTAGGAAGTGAACTGACTGAGCATCTGCATACCCAGGTCCTGCTGACAGAGGTACGTAAGAAGGCTCTGCGGAAGGATCTATGCCCTGTCTAGGCTGAGTCGGCTGCGAGTCAGCCAGAGGCTGGATTACTGTAGGAGGGTTGTTAAAATGAGGAATTTGTGGACACTGCGGTGGACCATGTGGAGGAACTGTCGAAAGGTTGTTAAGAGGAAGAACTTGCACACACTGTGAACACTGCGGGGGACACTGTGGAGGGACTGTTGGAGGGTTGTTTTGCAGAGGAATTTGCGGAAGCTGTGAATACTCAGGAGGTGCAACAACAGATCGACATTGAAGATAGACAGGTTGAGTAGCCGTTTTATCAGTAACAGTTTTCTCAGGAGTCACCTCCTGCCTTGATACCTGTAAGTTCCCAGAAGCTCCTGTTCGCTGCTGGTTAGGAAAAGGAGCGGGAGGCGTTTCAGGACCTGATCTACGATATCTTTTACCTGGTTCTCTCGAAGCACGTCCTACTGCCAATCCTAATTCGTAGCCCTTATCGTAGATCTCATAGAGATCTCCGAGAGCAGACAAACCAGGGAATCCTACCGTTAGACCTGAAGATCCAGGGACCGACGGACGATCCTCAAGCACCGGCCGACGATCCTCAGGCACCGATCGACGATCCTCAGGCACCAGCCGACGATCCTCAGTCACCGGTCGACGATCCTCAGTCACCGGTCGACGATCCTCAGTCACCGGCTGACGATCCTGAAGTACTGCTCGACCATCTCTAGCAGTTTGTGAAGGACTTCCTGCGGCTGCTGCAGGTTGAGATCGTACTTCAGGTGCTTCACCTTTTCGAGCAGCTACACGTTTGTTCAAAAATTGTTTGAAATTGTCAAGAAATTTAATGCTAGGCCGTTTTACTACCGAAGCCGAAGCTTTGGAGCAGAACGATCTTGAGTTGATCTTCTTGACTTCTTCGTCTTCTTTGTCTTTTTTCACAGGAGGGGAAGAAGCAAAAAAAGAAGAGAGGACAGGATGTTTTCTGCTGAGGGGGGAAGGAGAAGGACCCTCAGTCTTCACAGGGAAAGAAGAAGCAAGATTAGATCCAGAAGTAGAAACAGGTCTTGAAAGAGTCTCGACCTTCACCTTTGTCTCAGGAGAGATTGATGTAGAAGTGTTAGTTTTCAAGGCTGAAGAAAAAGCAGAGACTGCAGTGTCAGCATTAGAAGGAGTCTCGAGCTTCACTTTAGTTTCAGCAGAGGTCGAAGCAGTCTTAGTATCCAAGGTTGAAGTAGAAGGAGAGACTGTAACGTTTCCTTTTGAAGGAGTCTCGACCTTCACCTTTGTTTCAGCAAAGGTCGAAGCAGTGTTAGTATCCAAGGTTGAAGTAGAAGCAGAGACTGCAGTTTTTACTTTGGAAAGAGATGAAGAGAGAGGTGTCAGTTTGACATAAGGATCAGGCAAAGATTGAAAGACAGAGCTATCTTCAAATTCCCCTTCTGTGCTAGAGCTATCACAAAAAGAGACAGCAGAAAACGGTATGTCTTCTGCGTCTAGATGGCCTAAATCAGGCAAATGAGAATCAGAAGAAGTTTTGGCAAATTTTGATTTCTTATTTTTTTGTGGCAAATTTCTTTTTTTAGGCATCTGTAGAGAAAAAAACATGATTTAAATTAATCATGAAAAACTTTAATTTTCTTAGCTCTAGGTGCTTTAGGTCCCCTTTTGTCCTTAGTTCCTTTTAAGACAGAACTAGAACAGTGCTGAGGGCACCTTAAACATTTTTCTAAGTTTTCAGGCAAACAATTAGTTTCCATTACTTTTGCATGTTTTTTCATACGTTCTGTTATAGTAAAAAAAATCTTTTACGTTCATTTCAGCTGCTTCCCTTTCATCTTTAAATAAATAAGCTAAAGATGGAAAATCTTTCAAAGCAGTCACATTATTTTCCACTTCTATTTCTTTTTTGGGCATAATTTTTTTTTCCTTTTTCTTAAAATGTTTTTCATCTTCGTCTTCAGTTTCTGATAAATGAAGATCCTCTTTCAAAAGAGAAAAATCTTCTTCACTAGAGCTATCTTTTTGACTTTTTTCTTTGCTTTCGTCTTCACTGCTGTCTGATAAATTTTCTTCATTAAAAAATGATTCATTTTCGCAACTTTTCTTTCTTTTCAAGTTAGTTCCTTTTTTTATTTTAATTTGACTCTCCGAAGGAGAACATTCTTTAAATTCATTCAAATCTTTGTTGAAAAAAATGCATATAGCTTTGCTCTTGAAATTATTTACAGGATGAAATTCAGTGCTTTGATTTTGAGTACTGAAATAAATATTTATTTTAAATATTTCAGAAATGCATTCAACCAAAATACTATGAGCAGACAGTAAATCTTGTAAAATTTTATCCTTGTTTTCATACATGCAATACGCATAGCATGCTCTGTAAGCTTCATCCTTTTTCATGTAAGATAAAAGTGAAGACCAAGCTTCATCTTTTAACAGAGAAATTACTTTGTCTCTTGGAATTTTTTTTTCTTTTTGTTTTTTCTTGATATATTCAGAGACAAAGAAAAAGCAATGTGCTTCTTCCTCGGTTACCTTTTTCCAATATTCATGGTTTTCACTTTTATCTTGGCATAAAATAGTTAATATCAATAAAAGAAATTGAGTGATCAACTTATTTTCTTTCATTTCAGAAAATTTTATTTTTTTCTTATGATATTTCAACCAAAGTGTCTTTTATCTCTGAGCACAAATCTAAAAACAATGTAGTGTCTTTTGTTATACAATTTCCCTTAAAGTTGTGACCTAAAGTTAAAGTAATATTTTTATTGCAAATTCTGAAAGAAGAAAAATAGGACAGTTCCTTGAAAACTGCAGTTTTATGATCATATAAAAGCCAAGAACTTTCAAAACAATTTGATTCCCTTATCTTAAAAAAATATTTTTCAGACAACTTTAAGTTTAATTTTAAAAAAAGTTCAGATATTTTAACTTTTTTTCCGTTCAAAAGAATTTCTATGCTAAGTTGAATATTCAACAACTTAACACATATCTTACTAAAGTTTATAAAAGAGTAGTTAGAAAAAAAATTGATGCAATGCAAAGTAACAAACTGTTTTATGTCATGCAAAATTCGAGAAAAATTATTTCTTATAAAAATATAACAATATCCGTTTCTTGTAAATTTCAAAGAAAACTCTTTGCTGGAAACAACTATAGATCCTCGGTACTTGCTTATATTTCTACGAGAACTTCGAAAGCTTTCTATGTCCAATTTAGCACAAGGATCAGTTTTTACTATAAGGACTATATTGTTCAAAATATATTGTATAGACATCAATCATTTTAGCTTAAAATAATAAAAATCTTTTCATAGCAACCTTGAAGGGAGATCCTTTTGGGATCAGGGAAAGAAATGGATCAGAACGGTCTGCAAAGCTGGCTCAGGAGGTCTCTTTGCAGAGTAGAACCTCTACGATTTTCAGCACAAGGCAAAGGTTTAAATCTGAAAAATAAATTCCACTGTTACTTGTCAACGTCGTAATATATGGTATCTTGCAAACAAAGCATGTTTTTTTTAGTTTTTAAGCCTAAATGAACTGGTAACTTCAATTACTGTTATCAATTTCCCTACAGGAATGAATCTCTCAAGCATTACAATGATCAGCGTCCTAGTAACTGACTGATGATCTGGTTACTTCTTTTCCTATGCACAATGTCTCCGCAGAAATAATTCTATCAAGCATTTCAGTGATCAATGTCTATATGAAACATCTAGCCTCTTGTATAATTTATTAAATCACTCACCTGGAGACTGCTTTGTGCTGTGTAGCCTGTCTGTTGTCAGCTAAACAGATAGATCAAAACGCTCTGCAAAGCTGGCTTAGGATTCTTTTCGTAGAGTAGAACGCCTGCGATTTTCAGCACAAGGCAAACCTTAAAATCTGAAAAATATTTTGTATAGTAAGTCATCAACGTCATATATATGGTATCTTGTGAACAAAGCATATTTTTTTTACCTTTCATCCTAAATCCTCTAGTAACTTCAATTACTGTTATCAATTTCCCTACAGGTATGATTCTCTCGAGCATTACGGTGATCAGTATCTACATGAAACAGCTAGTTCTTTATTCTCTCACCAGGGCGTGGCTATAAGCTATTTTGCCTGTCTGTTTGCGACCTTTTATTGAAGAATGGAGTATAGCTCACAAACTTCAGCATTTGTAGCTCTCTTAAAAGGAAAAAAATAAAACATTAAGATGTCTGTTTATAACTATAGTAGCTGAGCCGGGGATTGTACAATAGTCTAATCCATAGAATGATTCCCTTTCCGGCAGCTACATTTATACTGTTGCAGCTGCGTCAGGCATAATTCAAAAGTCTAATACGACTCGTTTTAGTTCTTACTTTTAACACTAGAGGACACATGTGAGCAACCAGAACATCGCTAATCGATATTTCTGCTCGTTCTTGCACATCAACGTAAAGCTGAGAACATATAACCTGCTAACGTCTAACAATTTAGCCTTCATACACGCTAAGCTTCTATCCTGTTTCAAAATAAATTTAACTGACATAGAACTATCTTAAAAGCAAACTAGATACATAATGACGTTCAGAAAAACGTGAAACCAAAGCGTTCACAGAGAAGTTGGGATTCGAACCCTCAACCTTGGCTGAGCGAAGCGAACGCCTTAACCCCTCGGCTATCCTGACTGACGTTCCTTCCGCCTACTTTCTGATAAATATCAATCAGCGATGCCCTGGTAGCTCACATGTGTCCTCTAGTGTCAAATGTAAGAACTAAAACGAGTCGTATTAGACGTTGTTTACCATGCTGCTCTCAACCTCTGCTTCATTATCTAGAAACAGGAATTTAATCTGTCTGCAAAAAAGTTTTATACTAAGAGCTATCTTTCTAGGACACGCACGCTTCCCTCATATTCTCATTCAAGATGAAAACCTTAGGACTCTTGGCTGCTTTATTGTCTGTTTGCTACATGCAAACTATACGATACAACTGTCAATGTATTTTCGCAGAACCTTCGTTGACTTGTGAACCACATGTGAGGTGTATTCTTTCTGTTCCACTTACATATCAATCTATTGTAACAACAGAGATAAAAATCAAGAAAAATGAAGGAGCAGAAAGGAAATTTATTCCTTACGATCAAAATGTTTTCCCTTTCTTGGAGAAATTAACTACAGAGCTGGGAATATATTCTTGCGACGCTGGACTTTGCAGGTAAAGAATTTTTCTTTGGCTTATTTTACCTTGTAAGCATAAAAGAATAATCCTAGCTTATTTTATCTCATGAACATGAAGCATTATCCCAACAAAATAAAATGTTTTTTTAGTCATTTGAATTAAAAAATTTCCGTTAACCTTTTTTCTTTGCAGGCTGAAGGATATATTGTCTACTACCTTCCACCCTACCAGTGAACCTATTGCCACGTCCTATACTACTACACGACCTCCTACAACTGCTTCTTGGGAGTCTAAGTCTACTTCTCTGCCTTCAACTACTTCTTTTGAGAAGCTTAGAGCATCTACACGGCTTTCAACTACTGCTTATTTGAAGGCTAGCTTAACTACTCCAACTTCAACTACTTCTTTAAAGCCTTCTGTCAAAACTGTTCCTGCCTCTACCTATCATCCAACAACGTCTACAAAAACCTTGCCTGAAAATGACATTACTCAACATGTCCTGTCCTATAGCCCTGCCTCTTCAACTGAAACCCTACAAGAGAACGTTTTGACCAAGCCTGAGGGAAGCTCTGAAGGGAAACCTACTGCTATATATAGCATGCCTCCTACCACTCTACTTACTGAATCTACCTCAGGACCTTTTCATACCAAGTCTGCTTTAAGGACGTCGAAAAAATTTTCCTTTCCTACCCCTACCTCTCCAACAGAAATATCTCCTAACAAGGTTAATGTTCCTGAGACAAGCAAGTGAGCAGCATTTTCTCTCAATCATTTATATGTCTTAGATCAAACCAATACTTTGCAAATTTTAAGAGAACGAATAAAAGAGATCTCACTATACTAAACAGAGGCAGCTAAACATAAATTAGTTTGATAGAATTACAGTCTAAAAAATTTTTCAACCCTCGATTTAAAAATTAATAGGCTTTAAGCGATCGCCGTAATGTTCTCCTGCCTATCCTAACAAAGTAAACTAAATATTTGAAAAAATAATTCTATCTACTTCTCTGGAACATGTAAACAGCATTTTATGTCAAAATCTCAAAAATGTAAATTTTCATGAGATTACAGGAAAACACTTACCTCTGTGAAAAGCTTCAACTGGAAAACAGTCACTCAGTCCTATTTCAACTTGAAATCCACGTCCAAGTTGAACTGGAAATCAACGTCGTCAAACTTGAACTTGAAGCTGAGATCTACGCCATCCAACGTAGACTTAGGCTCAGGATCTTCGTCTTTTGACTTGAACACTAAATCTGAGAGAGCCGAGACAATTACTCCCTTCTCACGGAGCTCTCGAGTATATATAAGTCCTGTAACAAAAGGGGAGGGGCTCATCTCCTCCGCTGTGAGCCCCACCTCTCCCTCTTTTAACCCTTATGAGAAAACATGGCATATCGTAACAGGAGCTAGCATAAGCACTGTTTTCATCATTTTTATGATATCAATATCCGTTATGGTAGTTCTCAAAAGAAAAAGAAATCAAAGGTCACCTATATATATACCTAGCCATGCAAGAGCTAGCACTGAAAGATATATGATAGAGCTTGAACCCTTAAGATCTTTCCGTCCTTAATCCCTGTTTTCACATACTTAAGCCATAAAAGACTAAACAAGATATCATAAATCATATATGGTGAAATGAATATTCATAACGTTCCAGAGTTTTCCTGAGCCTAATTCTAAGACGCATAAAGCCATATATGGTGAAATGAATATTCATAACGTTCCAGAGTTTTCCTGAGCCTAATTCTAAGACGCATAAAGCCATATATGGTGAAATGAATATTCATAACGTTCCAGAGTTTTCCTGAGCCTAATTCTAAGACGTAGAAAGCCAAATATGGAAATATTAGAATAAAATATTCATGACGTCATGGAATTTTCCTCAGAGCTCAATATTAAGACGCATAAAGCCATATATGGTGAAATGAATATTGATAACGTTCCAGAGTTTTCCTGAGCCTAATTCTAAGACGTAGAAAGCCATATATGGGAATGCTAGCCTAAGATATTCATGACATCATGGAATTTTCCCTAGAGCTCAATGTCAAGAGGCATAAAGCCATATATGGTGAAATGAATATTCATAACGTTCCAGAGTTTTCCTGAGCCTAATTCTAAGACGTAGAAAGCCATATATGGGAATGCTAGCATAAGATATTCATGACGTCATGGAATTTTCCCTAGAGCTCAATGTTAAGAGGCATAAAGCCATATATGGTGAAATGAATATTCATAACGTTCCAGTTTTCCTGAGCCTAATTCTAAGACGTAGAAAGCCAAATATGGAAATTTTAGAATAAAATATTCATGACGTCATGGAATTTTCCTCAGAGCTTAATTCTAAAACGCATAAAGCCATATATGGTGAAATGAATATTCATAACGTTCCAGAATTTTCCTGAGCCTAATTCTAAGACTTAGAAAGCCAAATATGGAAATGTTAGAATAAAATATTCATGACGTCATGGAATTTTCCTCAGAGCTCAATTTTAAGACGCATAAAGCCATATATGGTGAAATGAATATTCATAACGTTCCAGAGTTTTCCTGAGCCTAATTCTAAGACGTAGAAAGCCAAATATGGAAATTTTAGAATAAAATATTCATGACGTCATGGAATTTTCCTCAGAGCTTAATTCTAAGACGCATAAAGCCATATATGGTGAAATGAATATTCATAACGTTCCAGAGTTTTCCTGAGCCTAATTCTAAGACGTAGAAAGCCAAATATGGGAATGCTAGCATAAGATATTCATGACGTCATGGAATTTTCCTCAGAGCTCAATATGTTAAGAGGGATAAAGCCATATATGGTGAAATGAAAATTCATAACGTTGCAAAGTTTTGATGAGTCTAAATGTAAGACGTAGAAAGCCAAACATACTAGCATTAAACACATATCAAGCATCTTATCAACACATTATTTCATACGTGATGGAACTTTCTGAACACAAAAGTTACTGAAGCTATCACTACGTCTATTACAGTCAAAGGCACTTTCTATGCTGGTCCTGAATAGGTTAAGCTATGTTCTTAGGTCCTTATTTAAAAAAAGGCAAGGCTAAAAAGGAAAATTTATGTGCACTGATGTAGTCCATGTCACCTGATGCCTGGTACAACGCTGTAACAGATATTAAACCCTTCTACTGCCTCAATGTACCAATAAGTCATGCTGGAAAACACGTCCAAAGCTGGAGTTTCTTCCCGGCAAGATTTTTTAACAACGTCTATCAAAAAAGTACCTGCCCATGAAAAACCCTCAACAAACAATTAATTACATTTCATAGGCTAACAACAACTCGACTCAATCCATATAATCTTATACGCCTTAGCTGCTATTTCACAACCGTAAGCAGTCATAATGCTTCAATGTAGTGCTGTTGCATCTATATAGTCCTAACAAAACTAGTGGTCTATAGGTTTAATGTACGTTATGTATACTGTCATAGAGGATGGTTTAACATTTCAAAAATAGATAGCATGCAAATCATTTATTCCTTGTTACAATCAAAGAAATATTCGTCTGTAAACCTTAAAGTGTTTCAAGTCATATCTCTTGCGAACTATAGCAATGCTATTTTACAGTGTACATGTAGCTAGCTCTATGTCTGTGCGCTCAAAAACTATCTTCCATATATTATCGTCTGTTCTCAGAGCAAAGACATAGAAAAAAAACCTTCATTTAAGGTCTATGAAATCTTCAATTTAACTACTATATAAGTAATTAACTTGAATGTATTACTTTTAAGGCAATGCTATGAATAGAATAGCTTAACATTTAAAGCTTTTAAAACCAGTAAAATCCTTAGCTTAGCCGTCTTAAACTATCAACTTATGCATGCTAAATAACAAAGCAATGCTATAAATAAAATAACTTAGTATATTATAACCTCACCTAATTTTTTTCGTATAAGCCTCCCGTTACATGAATTATTAAATGCATGCTTGCTTACAAATCATATAAGCTAGGATCATTAACCTCCACGAGATAGAAGCTGAGAACAGTTTATAACTTACAAGCTTACCCTCTTACATAATCTACACTATCATATAATTATAATTACATGTTATCATGAAAAATAAAAAATCTTTTATGAATTTGTTGTTGCTGCCCCATTATTCAATAAAAATATCCGCATAATAAGGGAGCTCATTAAAAATTTAAGCTATACAACAACTCTTCTTAAATCCTCTTCTCATAAAATCCTACTATTTAAACATGTAATAAAAAGGAAACTTCTGCTTTTATTTTACTACGCAATAAAATGGAAACTCTCACTCTAATTCAACTATACAATAGCATAATTCAACTGCGCAATAACATAAACTGCGCAACAGCATAGAAGTTTTCATGTTAAATGAACTGCGCAATAGCATGGAAATTTCCATGCCACTTAAACTGCGCAATAGCATGGAACTTTCCATGCAAGAGGGAGTGGCTAAAATAAACTCCTCCCTTTCCATGCTATTTAAACTGCGTAATAGCATAATGGAATTTTCCATACAATAAGGGGTGTGACTAAATAAACTCCTCCCTTTCCATGCTATTTAAACTGCTCAATAGCATAATGGAATTTTCTATACAATAAGGGGTGTGGCTAAATAAATTTTAAACTGCGCAATACAATGGAAATTTCCATGCTATTTAAATAAACTGCGCAGTAGCATGGAATTTTCCATACAATAAGGGGTGTGGCTAAATAAACTCCTCCCATACCCCTCCCTTTCCATCCTATTTTAAACTATGCAGTACAATGGAAATTTCCATGCTAATTAATATATGTAGTAGCATGGAATTTTCCATGCAAAAGGGAGTGGCTAAAATAAACTCCTCCCAAACTCTCACCCCTTTATATATAGTAAGGAAATAACATAGAAACCAAACCATGGAGAAGGTCTATTCCATGCAAGATATCTTATTTTTATTTGCTCACATTTTGAGCTTTAAATTACCATCTAATTTCAAGGTAAGTGTTCCAACAGGATTTAAAAGAAGGAAACAATATTCATATAACTTGTGTGATTGCTTAGATGGGAAACGCAGTAAATGTGGAAAGCTATCTACAAAAAACTGCTGGACAGGACAAAGCTATATCAAAATGTGCTCGTACCACAATTCTGTGTGCTATTATTCTCGTGTATTGTACAAAGAAGCCGGCCATCGAAGTTATATTTTCAGACAACAGCCCTCAAAAAAGTCATTGTACATAGCTATAGAAAGTGCTTTACGTATTTTTCAAGCCATTTTTTTGTTTAACTGCAAAATAGACAAAGGGCACAGCTTTTATCTAGCTCAATTACTGAGTCAAATAATAAGTGAAAATGAAATGCTAGCATGCTTCAAATTAAAAGATATCACAAAATTACCTACAAAAAAATTATTTTCCAAAAAAGACTTCATTTTTTTCTTGACTCAAATGTTTGTAAGGGGGACATATTTTTCTCACAAAAAAAATGTATAGGAAATTCATACTACATCAGAGATTTAGACTTTACTATGCTCGTTATAAAAAATATAGAAAAAAAAGGGTTAAACCAAGCAATCAAAAATTTTTCCTTCTTTCAAATCATCAGAAACACTATAGAAAATGAAAGCCTTCTCCAACTTCATTTAAAATAGCTACAAAAGCAATGTGTTTGCCTGTCTCTACGTATAAAGCATGTAGGTATATATATATATATATATATATATATATATATATATATATATATATATATATTCAAATAAGGAAGCTGTATTTTTATGCTTGATCCAGATCTGGTTAAAAATCTGCTTCTTAAATAATTAGGCTTCATGTTATCACTTGATCCAGATCGAGTGAAAACAAAAGCTAAAAAAAAAAAAAAAAAAGCTTTCAATATCTTCATTTTATTCGACGTTGGTTAGATAAAATGAAATATACAATATAAGCCATTCATATATATCTATATATCTATTAGCTCATAGAGAGACAGGAAACTTTGTTTTTGTTCCAAAATTTTCACTTTAGGCCTTTATTTTTTCAAAATTAAATCAGTCATGTAGATCTACCTTCACGTGGTGACTGATGGATGTATATTTATACAAACAAAATATGTGTAAATATATAACGAAAGATCTACTTTTGGTTAAAAATTAAGCAACTTACTATACCTTGCCTATTACAGAGAGCAGCTCAAACTCTGTATAAGCCGCTCGCTGTTACTTTACATAAACATCAAACACCTCGCTATGGCGAGCCTTTTACAGTGAGCAGCTGAGACTCTTCATAAGCTGCTCACTGCAACTACAGGCTCACTAAATGACTCACTAACTGCTCACTGCAACTACAGGCTCACTAAAAGACTCACTAAATGACTCACTGATTTGCTTACAGTGATTAAATATAAACTGTCCACTGTAACTACTCACTGTAGTGAGCAACTCAAACAGATCATTTTGTTGCGTGTATGGACTAAATCTATGTGTAAAAAGTCAAAAGAGTAACTCATACCGCTCCTCTCCTACTCATACAAACATACTAACATACATACACAGCAGGCTTGGAAACGAGTGACTCGATGACATAGTCAGCATGGAGCTTCACATGAGAAACATAAATGGAACCGTTATGACTAATGCAACACCTATTGCTCTCCCATCTGGAGGCATTCATAAGAACTAATCGAATCTTGTCTATATGTCTGTTTACATTATGACATGGAATCTAGTAACAAGAACACGGAAAATGATCTAAGACATGACCTTATCCTAAATTCGTCATGTGACACGTAGATCAGTGTCAAAAACATGGGATAATAGTAATTTGACAACAGGTGACATGGCTAAATTCGTCATGTGACACGCAGATTAGTGTCAAAGACATGGGATAATAGTAATTTAACATGTGACATGGAACCTAGTGACAAGGACATGGAAAAATGACATGAGACATGATCTTATCCTAAATTCGTCATGTGACACGCAGATTAGTGTCAAAGACATGGGATAATAGTAATTTGACATGTGACATGGAACCTAGTGACAAGGACATGGAAAAATGACATGAGACATGATCTTATCCTAAATTCGTCATGTGACACGCAGATTAGTGTCAAAGACATGGGATAATAGTAATTTAACATGTGACATGGAACCTAGTGACAAGGACATGGAAAAATGACATGAGACATGATCTTATCCTAAATTCGTCATGTGACACGCAGATTAGTGTCAAAGACATGGGATAATAGTAATTTAACATGTGACATGGAACCTAGTGACAAGGACATGGAAAAATGACATGAGACATGATCTTATCCTAAATTCGTCATGTGACACGCAGATTAGTGTCAAAGAGAAGGGAAAAGCTATGTACATAAATTATTTAGTTCCACATAACCTGGAACAGGACAAAGATAGTTCATATTATTCTCGGTAGAGGGAAACCTGAGAATGCGTTCTGCGCTCTTAATACGATGAAATCTATCGTCTCATTTGTAAGCTATGAGCAAATATTCTTTATTGATATCAATAAAATATAACAAACAATGAAAAGAAAGAGCTCTATACATGATTCATTCAAACTGTTCAAGAAAATACAAAGAAAAGAGCATTATACATGTAATAATTTAGTTCCACATAACCTACATCATGCTAGAAATAGTTCGTATTGTTCTCGGTAGAGGGGGATAAAAAATCCGCGTTTTGAATAAAAATCTGTCGTTTCAATTTAAACTACCGCTGTAAATTCCTATATCTTCTTAAACTGAATGTCTATTTGTTCATAGACTTAAAAGTGTAACACCACATTTATGATTTCACTGCTGAGGTGGAGTATATAAGGAACGCAATGTCTGGGGTTAATTGGAGAGGTCCGGCCCTCATGTCACGAACCTCCACGTCTGTAGCTTCAGGTACTAGCTCCAGTGACAAAATCACAACAGTTCTTCCGACCTTGTCAACTTAGAACGGATGATGGTTGAAGCATGTCTGCTCCCATCAGTTGGTTGAAGCAGAACGGTTGATGCTCCCATTGTTGGTTGATGCTCCCACTGTTGAAGCGTGTCTGCCACCATTCCTTAGAGCGCTGATCTGGAATTGAATGTGTTCCACAATCCTCCTTCAATCCTCCTTCAATCCTCCTTCAATCCTCCTTGTTTCAATCCTCCTTCAATCCTCCTTCAATCCTTGGTACACTCAGTTCATTCCTCTGTACCGAAAGCTCAGCTAAGAACCTTGTGACATGAGAACCACTTGACCTCTCTTTTGTATTTAAAACCTAAAGTGATATAATTACTGTTTCTAAAATAATCCTATTCTAAATATATCTATAAACGATCTCTTTTATGAATAATCTAAATATATCTATAAACGACCTCTTTTATAGATAAATTAAATATATCTATAAACGACCTCTTTTATAAATAATCTAAAAATAGGAGGTCTTCTCTGGATAATTCAAATATGGTGGTCTTTTCTGGATATTATCCAGAAAAGACCAACTATTATACTACTTATATGTGGTCCAGGGAATATTCATGCAAAATATTGTCATAACTGGATGAATACGTTGCAACCTATTGGGAAAATCATGGAAATATCACCATACGTAGGTACATCACCATGCATAGGTCCATGATTGAAACCTATGCCATAGAATGATAGAAATAGCTAATGCTATCTATAAACCTGTTGATATACTTCAATTGACTAAGGATGAATACTATGGACCAGTTACAATACCAGAAATCAATAAATTTTTTAAGATAATGACTGCAATGCATAGACATCACCTTACGTAGGTACATCACCATATGTAGGTCCAGCTCCATAAGTGGGTATAATTAATTGCAGCATAATCTATTCTTATCATAGATATAAATGATAAAGACCCCTAGCCAACATGTTGTTATGACTGTATGAACAAAATATATCAGTTTTCTTGCAAATAATTCTATTTTATAGCAACCCATGTAATTTGTTCATATGCAAGGTTCATCACCGTACATAGGTCCACCAGTTCTCTTCCTAAAGCTGTCATAAAATCTTTAATTTTCATAGTTAGTGTTCCCAATTTTGTGAGTAATTAAGATTATATACTGCCTTTCAGCCCACAAGAAATACAAAACATTCTCGGCCATGTGCTCCATTTTCATGAGAATTGACCGTCACTACATTTGGTTGTATCGGTACCGAACTAGGACCTACCTAGTTCGGTACCTACCCTGTTACTGGTATGCTATTGGTACCAAGATTGGGCTGAGGCATTCTTGGTCTGGCTGGTGTGCTATGCCCAGGTTGAGCAAAATAAGAGGTAGGCGTAAGCATGTTTCTTATCGGTCATGGTACCGGAGGTATGGGCGGCGGTGATACACTAGGTGTATTAACTACTGCAGGCGTATACCTGTGGATCCTGTCTTGGATCCACATGTATAGGAACACTACTTATGGGGTTATGGACTGGTTCGACAGTCATTGTCGAACTGTCTGATCTTACCACTCCCCCAGAAACAGTGAGATCCAATTTTGTATAAACCCCGGAGTTCACGTTTTTATCCACACCTTCATTAACTAATGGATTGTATCTGATATATTGCCTATAGTTAGTTGTGCGGCTTCCACATATTTATCTAGAGTTATAGCAGTATTTTGCAAATACTCTTTAGTGAGTTTCTCTCTGTCCTCTTCCAGTTGTCTATTATATGCTATAATACCTGTCCGAATCGTCTCATTATCTTGAGCTTGCTTGCTACACTGAAGTTTCAAGTTATCTAATTCACTTCGATAGTGACATACTTCAGCTTCGTAATTAACTTTATCACGGCAAAGCTGGTCATTCGTATCAATGTAAGTTTGAATATGATCATGTCGATTGTCGTACTCCTTATTAAATGATTTTCTCATTCTTGGAGTTTCATTTCTTCATCTTGTAACTCTTTCATATATTCTTTCTTCCTGGTTTCGAATTTGGCTCGCATACCAACAAGATCATCCTCAAGATGTTTTTTCTCAATAACCACTTCATCTTTCACTTTGACTAAGACATTCAGATTCTCATTCAAAGTCATGTAAGTTTCATTTAGCAAGAGGACATCCGGTTGTCTGAATTCCTCACCTTCAAGTATTGCGTAGGTTACATCACCATCAATGGCGCTATAATCCCAAATAGGCAAACCTGCTCTGGGTATACTATATGGTAATTCTCGGAATGTTAACCTTTTTGGTATTGGAGCCGGATGTTCTGGATTAGTGCTACCACCAATTTCGAACATCGAATTACTTAATTTGTCAACAAGTGATTGTTGTCCTATTAAGGCACTCCTTCTCTGCATGGATTGTTCTCTCCGTACAGAGTCAGGGATGTTTTCCTCACTATCCAAAGTATAATGAGGTCCGGGTTCCCTCCAGGATCTAGCACTTACATCCTGTGGGTTCGAATGGGTTTGGACAGATAATGTCCCATTTCCATTATCTTGGACAATTGTTTGTCCATCATGGTTAGTTTCCTTAAGGTCATCTAACCCAGAGACTAGCCGTTCCGACATTATGACTGGGCTATACACCAGAATTTAACTGGTCACGGCACCAATGTAATGCTTTGTTCTACCAGTTTGGTGGTTTGGGTCTTACGATCAGAAAGGAGAAGGCAAGACATTAATTCAAGTGTATACCAATGGTTTATCATAGCTCGACGGCTACACGGAAGGTATAGAAAGAGGGCAGCTGATATTCTACTTAAAATAGATGTATTAAGCTCGGAGGCCTGGAGGTCCTCGACTGAGCCCAGAGCTTTATATATGAACCCTAGTGTTTGTCGCCGGATGTCCCATGGGTCCGGACCAGTGCTGCCACCTATCCGAAACCCTAGGAACATCCAGCGACAGGACTCACCTGCCACGCCAGAAGACACCTTAGTACAGTACATGTTACCAGTATACTTATAAAATCGGTCCTGAATCTAGAGAGATTGTACCTAAGAAGGACATGATTAAGTCATCTGGAAACATGGATATGAAAAGCATGATGGAGATAATGTTAAAGTCTTTCTGGGAGGACATTGAAAGCCATCGGTACAATAGACCCAGATTTGATAAGTCTAGAATCCTGTGTTACCGTTGCCAGAAGATGGGACATGTGGCTTATGAGTGTAGAGCCACTGAACCCGTTCCCAGGAATATGTTTGCTGTTGAAGAGATTGAGCCTGAGTTGGAAAATTTAGGAGGGTTGAGGATATGGCAAGTTGCTCAACCCGGAGACCTGATGTATGCCAGAGTACTTTCCCTGATTAACCATCTGATGAATTCGGAATGTATACACCTGGGGAAGAGGGATCCGAGATTGATCTCCTCGCCCCTCCTATGGCCGGGAACTCTAACATAAGGGGAAATGCTAGGTCAATAGAAAAAGAGAATACCCAGAATAGGAAGGGTGGATAGAGGAATTCATACGTGTATGTGCGGCACACCTTCCCCCGAACCATCCATGTCTGGAGCATATAAAAGACCATTGATTGGATCTTAGCATTTTGATAGGTTTACCGGAAACCACTCTCCTTTGGGAGGCAGAAGATGGTATGTATCTGTTACGACCCAAGGTAGGACTGGGGAATTTTTGGTTGATACTGAGGCTAGTCACTGAATGATCTCGAATACGTTTTACAGCCTTTTGCCGGACAAGAGTGAGAACCTCATAAAGTGGGTAAACGCTTGTATATCCAATGAGACCCGTATGCAGGTTCTTGGTAGAGCATTTATGACGGCATTTGTTGGTGGAAAGGAATTTGTGTTCTCGCCCACCATTGGAAATATGAATGATGACTGGATACTTGGATTGGACTTCGCGAGTCAGAGTTTAATCCATGCAGCGGAATACTAAGGATTCAGAAGCCCTATGACATCCAAGTGAAGTGTGCGTTGAGGCAGATAAGTGCAGTAGCCAGTGTGGTGGATACAGTAAAGATACCTCCAGGTGTCTCCTGTGATGTGTTGTGTATCTCTGGTTGGAATCTGAAAGGTCAAGAGGGCATATTTGAACCCGACTTGGTTCAGGTAGTATTGGTCTGGAATCAGTGGACATTTTACTGGGAAATCCGTTCTGGAACGTATTGCCAATTATGAATTGAGGCAATAAAACCATCTACCTACAGAAGGGATCAGAAATCGGATCCATGATGTTGGTAAATGAGGTGCATGAAGACATAAGGAAACCTGACATTAAACCGTCAGGGAAGGAAAAGATATGTGGCTACTACAGGGATTTCATCCTGGGGTACTCCCAAGTGAGCTTTCCTCTACAGAGTATTGCACACTGGACACCTGGAAAAGTAAGGGAGATGATCAGGAGGAGTCTTTTAGAAAATTAAAAGTTCTATTTGTAGGGGCTCGTAGATCGTGATATAGTGTGAGCGTCTTCCTCAAGAGGGCATTTCGAGTGGTGCGCCCATCACCAGTAGTCACTAGAGGTCCTTACAACCCCTGGTCGCTGCGGGGTGGTGGCAGCACTCCTACCTGGGGCCGGGGAAGGCGTTAGTCTGGCTCTGACTGTCGACGGAATCGGACCACCTTTTACCGAGCTTAAGATACCATTAAGCGATCCATATCGAGGTAGATATAAACCATACACCGAAATAAATACGTGCCAGTTGCACTAACCCGAGATCCCTTGTCTGGTCTTAACTTCGAACTATCCAAGACATATATTCGAACCATTACATATTTATGGATACCCCGGTCTTGAAGTACCCAAACCCATCAGATCATTTTATATTGGATATGGATGCTAGTAATGATAGCATTGGAGCCGCACTCTCCCAGGTCCAGAATGGCATTGAGGTTCCAATCACTTTTGCTAGCAATACCTTGAATAAGGCTCAACGGAATTATTGCACTACTAAGAGGGAGTTACTGGCTGTGGTAGTGTATACTAAGAAATTCAAACATTTTTTATGGGGATATGATTTCACGTTAAGGACCGACCATTCATCTTCAAGGATGCTGAAGGAATGATAGGCAGATGGTTAGCACATCTTTCGGAATTTGGGTTGGAGCACAGCCAGATCCAACATAGGTCAGGGGGTAAACATACCAATGCAGATGCTTGGAGACCCATCAGGAAATGAGAGAGTTGTGACAATTGCTGTGACAGCATAATGCACTTATTGCTGAAGTGCATATGCCGTATAGGGACCATCCAGGAACTTTGATACAGTGGTCACCAGAAAGCATTCATCATTTCCAGAGCAAGGATCCTATCACTAAGAAACTCCTGGAAACAGTTCGATTAGGAATCAAACTTATTCATCCTTCTATTAGTATGGAAAATAGGGAAATGAGAAGGCTTCTAGCACAATGGGCCGAGCTGGAAGTCAGGGAAGGAATCTTATGTAGATGGAAAATAACTAATATGATTCTTCAGATTGTCATCCTGAGTGCTATGCGCTGTGATATTATGTATCATTGCCATGGCCATGTGACGAGTGGTCATTTCGGACAGAATATATCTCTGGAAAGACTTTCCCGAAGATACTATTGGCCAGGAATGAGTGGAGATTTACTAAGATGGATTGTCACTTGTCCTGACTGCTGTAAGAATCCATTGGTTCATGAATTATTTAGAGTACGCTTTGCCATAGTTGCTATTGATATCATTAGTGGGTTTACTACAACTCCTAGAGATAACACTTGTATGATGGTTGTGCGCGATTATTATATGAAATGTACGAAAGTATTTCCTTTGAAAGATCATAAAGCTATTACTTGTGCGGAAGCATTTGTAAGGGGCTGGGTGTTGCAATTTGGGGTTCCTTTAATGCTTCACAGTGATCAGGGAAGGGAATTCGAGTTGGACTTGTTTAAGGAAATGTGTAATTACCTGGCTATCTGCAAGACGCGTACGAATCCATATCGTCCGCAGTCGGATGGCTTAGTAGAAAGGTTCAATAGGTCCCTGTTGCAAGTTCTGAAACCATTAGTAAACAAGTATCAGGATGATTGGGATATTCAGTGTGATTTTGTGGTGCATGCATACAACAGTATCATGCATGCTTCCATGAATTGCACGCCGAATATATTGGTTTATGGTGAGGATTTCATAATGCCAGCAGATTTGGTATTTGGTGTAATTGGAATCAGTCCTGAAACCCCATGTTCTATTATGTTTGTGGAGTCTCTGAGAGATAGTTTTAAGAAAGCTTACAGACTTGTCAGAGATCAATTGGAAAAATCAGCAAGATGGCAGAAGGTGGGATACGATACTGGATTGAAGCCAGAAATTTTTCAGGGTGGGAGATAGAGTCCTATGATTCTATAAACCCCTCAATAGATTGAAGGTAGTGTCCAGTTGGGATGGCCCACATGTCATTACTCAGATTATCTCGGAAACCACCTGCTTTATAAAGGATCTGTATAGTAACGTGAGAAGATGCCGTGTAGAAGTGTGGAAATTAGCAGAAGAAATGTATGGAGTAGGTCCAAATGTTATGGAGTTACCTGAGATTGTAGATTTACCCGAACTGGAATACTTACCAGATATAGGAAACGAGAAGGACGATTCGAGGATGATTCCGGATGAAAATACAGTATCTGAAAAGAGAAAAAAAGCAGAGGAGAATGCCTATGCTAGGTATTCGGAAAAAGAGGAGGAAGAAGAAGAATGTGATCGAAGTAGTTAAGAATGATGTTAAGGATAAAAATGTCTTGGCAGGAGTAGGGAAGACGAAGCGTACCCGGAACCTGAAGGCTAGGTCAGATCTCGGAAACATAGCAGAGTCCCCCGGTACTAAAAATAGAACTAAGAAGGAGGGCATTCGCCGTAGTGCTAGGACTGCTCAGAGAAGTGGTGTTACCTAAATAAGCCCAGCTATAGATTCTAATAAGTACTGAATCCTGAACACAATGATGTATTGTCCTGTTGAATGTATGTTTGCACAATTATATGTTAGTGTCGTTTAATGTTATGACAGCAGGTGGTGTCAACGATGTTGACAGCATCTTCGGGATACAACTCGGTAGAGATGAAACCGCTCTTACCTGCTCTGTTGTTGACTCCTTGAGGTTTCTGTGGGTAGTAGACGGATTAATCTGACATAGTGGCAAAAGACTATACGTATTCTCTATGTGTGCTCCTGATGATATCAAGTTGAGATGACAATATGTACTCCGACAGATTGTTTTGTTTACGAAAGCATAAAAAGCACATAGCATCGCTTGACCTAATTACCCGAAACGACCCGGGTTGAGGGTTCTCGCATGACCTGCCACCATCTTGTTAAATCAGGCGTGTACGTCAGAAAGACTCGGCGTGCATGGTTAACTTTGGTTGCTCTAACTGCGAATTAGCAAAGAATTCCGATAAATACGAACACTCATTGTCTGTAGCAAGTGTGAGAGTCCATCCTGGTATTGCTGAGGTAGTGGAAGCATTGGAAGTTTCACCATAATGGCGGAGAAAATGATGTCGGAAGGGAATATGGAGGTTGTCACCGAAGACCATTCCGGATTGAGTCCTGTACATCCCAAGGAGGAGGCAGTCCTGGAAGATACGGAAGCTGTGAAGACACTGCTAAGTCTGGATCGAGGTACAGGAGGGGCAGGTACGTCTGAAATGATGAGGATAATAGGATTGAGAAGGAAAATATAAGAATACAAGCAGAATCGGATGAAAAGTTAGAAAAGCAGGAGGAGGTATTACAAAATCAACGGCAGCAGTTGTCACAGCTAAGTGCTGGGCTATCTGCATCTGTAGAAGATGCGAAAGCCCGGATGTAAGCTAAGGTTACTACAAAAGGTACGGTTAAGGAAAAAGAGGGTTGGAAACAACAACTTACCAAGAAGGCTAAAGCCTTGATTAAGAAGAACGAAAAGGAGGAAAAGGAGAGGCTTAAGAAGATGGAGAAGAAAGATAAGAAGAAGGAGGAAAAGGTTAAGAAGGATATAGTTCCGGCCAAGTCTATGGATGTTCCGAATACAGATGGAGGTTCGAAACCTGAGGCTTCTGGTTCTAGTGAGACACCAGAATGTGTTACTTGGGATTGGTCTATAGATATAGACCAATCCCGAACTATATGATGATGAGGGTGTACCAACACCAAATGAAAAAAAGATCTGGGATAATGTCAGGAGTGGATTCATGCATATGATTCCTAAATGTCTGGAGGAGTGCAAACGTAATACGAAGTATTACAGCTGCCCTCTGTTTATAAATGAGGATGGTGAACAGGATGACGAGGAATGGATGTGATACACCTGTCAAGACCGGAATCAGAATTATTTTTATGTAAACTGGGTCGAACAGACCATCGACAATCGGAATAAGGAATACTATGATTTCGATGCCTACTGTAAGATCATGTGGGCCATCAACAGTTGGGATAAGGAAACCAATACGACATGTCCGTTTATCATCTGTGCCCATGGGAGTGATGAACCTGAGAAGTTCAGCTCACACATGAGATTAATCAGACACATTGTTCAGGAGCACATGCATCACCACCTCGTATACATGTGTTATATGAACAAAGGTAGGAATAGCTCCATCTGTTCGGGACTCTCAACATTCCGGAAAAGTGAGCTAGTTCGACATCTTAAGAAGGAACATCAGGTTGGTGTAAAGGCAGCTCTGAAAGCAGCTTTAGATCTGCTTATAACACGGTTAGAGAGTTTTCAGTGCCGAAAATGGATAATATGAGTTCAAATATCTCGCGATAAAGCACCCAAAATTCACGGCGAGTGGACAGCGGGGCGGACATGTTGAAATGTACTTTGACACGAAAGTAAATTCTCCATTTTTGAAGCTTATAGACCAAATATTGCAAAATCCTTTGGGCATAACATAGTTGAAACCATATTCTAACCCCCTGTCGGGTAGATTACTTGATATTAAGGCTGAATTTAACATAAAAAATTATTAAACTTTCGAATCGAGCGACTTGCCGTGCGTCTTCGCCATTCTGTCAATACTACAGGTGCCGCCGCCTGGTGTGTACAGAATGGATTATATTTTAGACTGGCGCATCCCTGTCTCGACGTGTTCGCAGTAGTAGGTCTATGAGAGTTGGAGTTTGAGGAGTTCACCAGCCTAAGCATACGACAACATGAAACCAAGATGGCGGAGGGCCGTCTTGTCGACTGGCATAAGAAATGAATGGATTAGATCATTTTTGAAGGTAAATACTTGGAATTAATGGTGGAAACCGTGTTATAAATGTAATATGTAATGCTTAGACTTGAACTCATGCCTTTCAGGGCATATATATGCACTCCGCTCCGCGTCGTGCATATATCATGCCCTGAAAGGCATTCGTTCAAGTCTAACCATTATATATTACATTCATAAGCTTCTGATTGATAAGTGGGATACCTGGAAGAAGACAAACTTCAAGAGTCTGAATTCCAAGGTGAACATACTCTGTGAGGTTGAGATGCATGCTAACTCCAAATTGGAGGCAGCATTCCAACTCAACTATCTCCGGGAAGGTTAAGAATCACAAATGATCAGTTTGGTGAGATGCGGAAATACCGAGGTGACAGTGCTTACCGGGATTCCAATAAGGCCACTGCTGCAAAGCGCATGAAGTCGCAGCCTGGAAAGATCTCCTTCCGGGGGATCCAATGGCCAGTGCCAGATCGGATTAACCGGGATAAAAGTCTGGAGAGAGGTTCCCCTCTGTCTGGTTTGAGAGGTGCACCTCCCCCTACATTCAATGTAAATAAGAACATAGATAGGGACTTTCCCGAAATGGGACCATCTGGACCCGACAGCCAAACTCTGAAACAGAGGGGTCAGAAGAAAGCAATCAGGAGTGGGCGGGGCATGCCTAGGCTGGATACATCTGGAGGTAGAGCGACCGGTGGCGGATCCCGACGGCCCCCTTCGGGTATGGGCATGGGTAGAGGAGCTGACGTTCTGACCTCATCTGTAGTTTCCGGAAACCTATCTGAAAACCCCAGACGTAGGAAACTTTCTGAAACTTTGGACCATTCTGAACGTGAACCGTTACCGACCCGTGTTCCATATGTAAAGGACTCAGCTAGGTACGACATCAGTAACATTCCTCCGGAAAGCTTTCAGATTCAGTAGAGTTGTATGACTGAATGGCAAAAACGCCACCACTCTCGATGGAGTACCTCCAAGAAGTTGTAGGTTCTGTAGTGTATCTAACACAACTAGTTCAGGCATTGGAGATTACTCGGATCGAATCGGAAAGAGATGCGGAACATAAGGAAAAGATGAAACAATTAGAAGCTCAAGAGGCAAGTCAGAAGAAATCAGCTGAATTTTGGACTTTGGAAGTAGCCAAGGCTAGGAGTGAGGTTGATTTCCTTAATCAGAAGTTCTTCGAAGCCTTTGGCAAACGTTTATCTGACTGGGATGGCACTCGCCATGAAGCTAAGGAGTTCTTGGATGAACAGATTGCTGCTTGAACCCGAGAAGCCTAAGAATCTTGAAGCTAATAAGGATAAACCTAAGGACGATAACTAGAAGCATATGGGAATATGTTAAGTATTAAATCCAGAGTAACTAACATTCTGGTTAAGTATGATGATTGCTGACGTGATGTTACATGGATTACGATATGAAGACGGTGGTATGAGGATACTGTGGGAGCTGAACCTGGTGGGATCCTGATTCCTATTGAACCAAACAGACCTGAGATGATGGATAATACGTTACTACACTTTATGGCCAAAACTCATTGGCCTAGTTAATATGGGACTGTTGTCTAATATGCAACTACTACGCATACTATTAGTGCTACGGACATTCCAGATGCTGAATGAGGCGCTATTCTACTTAACATGCCTCAAAAATGAAAAGTAATTGTGTAAAACAGTAAAATTTGACTAAAAGATGACGTTAAGGTTGTGTTCTATCACATATCCTGTGTAAAATTCTGTCATGTGTATATACAGTGTGTGTTTGTGTGTGCATGTGTGTGTGTGTGTAGGTGTGTGGGTGGACCTTATGAGGTGAATAAGTTGCTTCTTGTTCACTGTGCTCTTCAAGATAGTATCTCTGGATGGTAATGGGGTTTCTTGTGTGAGTTTAATCATTGGCTGGTTTGTTCCTTAAATGCTCTTGAGTTTTGATGGAGGTGTCATTGTACCTATTAAAGATAACTATGACTTCATGATCTTTTGCTACTGCTTGTGTGATGTTATTGGTAAGGGTTTTAATTGTTCCAGACTTTGGCCATGCTATATGGTAAAGCATTTCATTGCTGTCTACAAGGTCAACATCAGGGCTGTCAGGAGGTAGAGGTACATGGTTGAGCATGTCTATGCCATTTAACAGTTCAACATCAGAACTGTCACTAGGTAGAGCTACATGGCAGAGTGTTTCATTGCCATCTAACAGTTCAAGATCATTATTATCCCCAGGATCATTATATCTAGCCAGTTTATGCAAGAGGTATGACTTGTTTCCTCTTTGGAGTCCTCCATACTCATTAAAAATGGCAGGAGGTAGAGGTGATGACTCATAGGTGAGGAGCTGTTCCAGTGTCACATCTCTCTTTTGAGATAGGACTAGCAATCTTCCATACACCTTCTCCAGGTCATAGGTAGTTCTTTCACCAATTTTAATCCCTTTTATAGCCTCCATTCTGGTCACCTTGGCATGAATTGGGCCATGAAAAACAGATGGGAGACTATCAATGAACTGTGCTGCCATACACTCACCGATGGAGAGTGCATCAGCGACATTGATTCTATCATCAATGATTCATCCATTTACAATATTGAACAGGACCAGTTCACTTTGTTTTAATGAATGTGGATGTGCAGCTATCTCAGCCCGAATTTGTTTCTTATCTACAGCATCCATTTTTCTTCTGTTCTTTCCCTCTTCCTTGTGTCTGTCAACACTTGTATCAAGGTCTTCCTCTTTAATAAGGTTCGAACATTTCATCCACGGGCAGTTTGGTTAGGGTCGAGTGTCATTCCAACAAGACCTCCTTTGGCCTTGCCTTTTCGAATATATAGGCAAATGTTCACGAGGGGGGAGAATTTTTGAGGGTTATCTCACGCTCCGATCAGGTGCCGTATCGCACGATGCCCGCAGGGCGGAGTGTGATGCGGCACCTGATCGGCAATGAGTGTTCATTTGCATTTATTTCATGTTATTTTGATGTAAAACTGCTGAATTACAATAGAATTTACCAGAATGACTCCCCGTGCGCACTGTTTACATCGCCATCTTGGACCTATGACGTCATCAAATGGTCACGTGACCTCGGCGTGTGATATTTTCACGGGTTATCTCACGGGGGTGTGAGATACGGCCCTCGAGTGCTAGAGCTATGGGCTGTCAGTATCTCGGGCATATCAACATGAAATAAATGTCTGTTCACCGAATTGATCTGCAGAGACTGCATTCCAACTACCTGGTTTGTGATGGCAAACATGATTACCAAGCAAGTAAAATGATGCTGCCTCTTTATCAAGTTGTGCCAATTCTAGAAGGTACCATGTTACATATCTTGCATAATTCCAATGGCCGGCTGCAAAAAAGTAAGGTACCATCTTCTGGATACAATACACATACAAGGTGAAATTTGCTTCCCTTTCTGCTCTCATGAACATATTATGCGCCAGTAACACTGGAAGTAGGAAGCAATCTACCCAAAGACGACCTGCTGTTTATTTTCCAGGGATTCCCATGATTCCTTGCCAGATTGTACTGATTCTCTCATGATTTCAGTTGCTACCATACGAAAACCTCTCATTGCCTTTGGCCAAGCCTTACCATTTAGCATGTTCATAGTTCCATTGTATGCAGCCCCAAAGATTTCCTCCAATCCTGATCCTGCCATGAGATTTCCAATGGATCCCAAGAAAGACATATGCAAATGCATACCACCTGTTCTAGGTAATAGATATTTCCATCTGTTTGGGTTGGACCACTTAATTTGCAATAGTACTTTGTACAGTTATAGGTCAGCAACCAAGTGGAGGTATCTCTAGCCATGATACTTGAAAAATGTCTCCAAGTACATTATGCTGGTGAGAACTGTGTCTGGGTGGCTTGGTGGTGCATCTATAAGAGGACCATACACATACTTTGTTGCCTTTGAAATAAAGCGATTTTCCCTGGCCATGTGTGCCATGTAGCCAGACCATTCAGCTGAGGGATCTTCTTCTGAGTCATTGGTTATGACTTCATTGAGCCATTCAATATCAGCATTTAGTGCTTGGGTTATTTCATCCATTTTTTTCATCGCCTCATGGAATGGTATACCATCATGGTCATGGATTACTGGAGGCATTGGATTTTTTTCACCTTCATAATGCTGGAGATCATTTTCACACAGGGTATCAAGCTTGATTCTGGTCATATTGGGTTTACTGACTCTGGGTATGATGGGTCTGACTTTGTCTGCCTTTTCAACCTGATCTACACAAAGTGATTGTTGTTGAGTCAATTCTGTGACTAGGGCATGTGTTCCTCTACAGCCATTTGGAATGAAGATGTTTAGATCATAATTGTCAATCCATGACGAGAGCTGCCCTTGATTTTTCTCAAGACCTTGGATTGTTTGAGGTTGAGATCCCATGTAAATAGCTGCAGAAGTTCTAAAGCGAAGGATCTCATCATATGTTGCAGTGATTCCATAATCACGTAATAGTGTCACAAGCTCCTTAGACCCATGTCTATGCTGTAACTTTAGAGCTAGACCCAGCGTTGTTTGATTCCAAGACTTTGTTATTTGTGCCTGTATAGCTCGGGCCATTGTAGTTGAGATCTTTGTTACCTTCTCCTGGAAACCAATGCAGATATCAATGCTAGCAAGATTGGACTTGTACTGTCTATAGTTTTTGACTTTGAGAACTGGGCAATGTCATAGTCCTGCTGTTTAGGGATCTCATTGGCCTCCGAGTGAATTTTCCTTTTCAGTTTTTGGATCATTTGGATCATTTTGGATCAAAGTAGGCTTGCACAACCACTGATATCCAGTTTGATGAGGGTATTTCCAAAGTGAATCTGCAATTTTGAAATGAGTTCTCTTCGACTCATCAATTCATTTTCTTTACAGAACCCGGAATATGAGTTATGCAAGTCCACAGTTGTCAAGATATGAGTTGGATCACTCTCCATAAGCTCAATCACCATCCCAATATCATTTTTATTCATTGGCTGTTCCTTATCTTCTGGTGTTTTGGCTGCCTTGATGTTCCTTGCCACCATAAATGTCTTATAACAATTCCTATGATACCTAGCATCTGCTGCATGCAGATTACTGGGGGCACCAAGCAATCTCAGTTGCACATTATTTTTAACGCTTTTATGCCAAGTGGGCTATGTCATGAGTGAATTGAACGATGGGTGGAGGAATAGATGCCTGAGGGTGAGTTTGATGTGTTGTATAACTGAATGATGCTGTATTTAAAAAAGAAGTGGTTGGGAATGAAACATTAGTATTTGGAAATGGAAAATTTTCATTAAAATGACAGGGATCTTCTTCATCCTGAAGGTGAACTGTATAGGATGATGACAACAATGGATTTGAATACACACACAGCAGTTACAGGTAGAACCCCTACACCTGGTGGGTGGGTATTGAACTAGTTGAGGTGGACTCCCCCTGGTGGAATATATGCAAACAATCACTATGAGCGCTTATCGGACAAATAATATTAAGAAAATGCTGTGTCATAAGTGGATTGGAGAATGGTGGGGAGAGAGTAGGTGCTTGAGATTGAGGTATATGCATTGTAGAACTGAATAATGTTGTAGTAACAAGGTGGTTGGGAATGGGACACAAATTGTAGCAGAGGTGTCTGGTGAAGGATTACAGAGAATTCAATGAACCCAAAAACTCCATATTGCAATTTTCTTAAGGGCTTAAATAGGTCTAAATTGTGCATATTTATGCACAGAGTTAAGTACCAGAACTATGATAATGCTGATATCTTGATTAAAAGACATTTAAGAAAGGTGTGGTATCTATAATAACACAACATTTTTAATACCTAAAATAACAATCAGAGATCTTGAGGGGGGGCTTGATATATTGTTCAAATAATTTCATAAGAATTCTTAGGATATATTACCTAAAAGATAGAAAAAGTTTGAAGCCCCTATCATTGTCATTGATAGTTCATATGAAGTCTTACTCTAAAAAGGTTTTTTGGGATCTTGATTTTTGACATGAGTCTGAAATCTACCTATATCATCCAAGCACTCCCAGAGAAATATGGTAGAACCCTACATGTATTGTGGGTTTTGATAAGATTCATCAATTATTACTGATATGAAGTACCAGCGATTGACATTAAAGATACTAGGGCCAAGGAAAAATAATGCATTGTTGTAATTCCTGTACATCGACTAAAATTTACCAATAGCCCATCATATCATTGAAATACAGCTTAAGAATCCCAATGCAATGCCAGATACCAGCCAGAGTGTATACTCATTGATGGAATGAGGTGCCAGGTTCGCATCCCATTTGATTAGACTTATATGAATAGCTGATAGCAGTTCAAAAAGGATCCAAATCAGACCAATATTGTTGTTACATTTAATACCAATGACCTTGAATATCACCCAAGGTCACCTTAAAGTCACCAGTTTATAGTCCTAACAGGTAATGTAACCAGTTGCCTTAGACAGTAGCGTAATGCTCCATTGGATATGTAGTGATTTATCAATAGATAGGCTTGAGATGGGATAAACTGTAGGCCTATAATTTGCAAGCAAAAGTGTTGACTCATTCTTTCCTTTCCTCTAATATCACTCACTAGACCAAAATGACATTATTTATTCTAATTACTGACATTATTTTCCCGAATCTGTATCAATAAATGATCTATAGTGTATAAGGTCATATGTAACCTAATCGGTTCGTATGTAACCTACCTGTGGCAAGGCAGGCTTCCCTAGCCCACTCAAAAGGGTCGATATCTCTTCTTTCCTATACCCTCAGGATGTGTATGGTGCACATATGTGCAGGCACTGACACATTCCTCTGTGAAATTGTGTAATGTCGTTCTTGCCATGAATATGACCTTAGATGTTGAAATGGCGTTAAACATCTATTACTCACTCACTCACCTGTGGCAAGGGCTGTTGCTACAATTACATGACAGAAAAAGGAAATTCTCTTGCCAGACTCTGTCTGTTTGTTGTTGCCATGAAGAATACAGAGTTAGCATGAACAGGCAGAGTTGGTTAGTTTTGCATTAATTTAGTTCCGTATTTTCAAAATTCAATGAATATTAATACTTTTGCAATCAAAATTATTTGGATTTTTCTAAATCAATCTATAACATTTTTATGGTCTTTCCTAGCATGATATTCATAATATTAGCATTTCCATGGCAACTAGTGGGGTCTTAGAACCAGTTCAACTTGATCCATAGGCCTATTGAAGACTGATGAAATGCTACTATATATTTGTGTCTCAAAATTGATAATAAGATGGACAAAGTGATTGACATCATTAAGGTGCATTAGACTGTTATTGACAATGTCTTGAGCAGAGCCTCTTAGAATATTTTAGGAATGTAGAATATTGCTAGGGAACCAACACTATTTTTGTTTTACCTGACAATTTCAACTGAAATGAAGGCTTTGTGATACATATTACATGATAAAATGAAAGAAAGTGTAGAAATACTCACTCGAAGACTTGAAAGGTTGATGTTAAATTGTGATTGCTAAGCAAAAACATGCTGTTGCTAAGCAAAATCATGTTGTTGCTAAGCAAAAACATGAAAAATTCCTTGTTGCTAGGAAACATGAGGTTCTTAGCAACAAGCCATCGGCATAAATAGAATGTCTGACCTGGATTTAGGGGGGGTAGGAATGATTACCTTCTTTATTTGTGCATGTTTTATCCCCTTTGTCATGCTATTTTGTTGATTTAAGTGGTTGCTAAGCAACCATGAATAACAAAAAAATGCTCAACGTTACCAGGCCGGCAACAGGCAGATTCTGAATCGCCATACCCTAATTGTCCAAAATCAATCAAAAAACCTTTGCCATACCTTTTTGCAAGTTATACCCCCTTGGCTACCTGACTACTCTACAGGAATGGGGATACCTTGTGAGGTACTTCATCCTTGTGAGTTTTTGAGTCAAGACCTCACAAGGCATTAACCCTTTAATGGCAGAGCAAAAATGGTCGTCCTGGCCTTGGGGACTGCCTCTGAAAAAAGTATAGTTCCTAGGGGACGAGCCTATTTTCAATTCCTATACAAATCCTATATAATGGGTGTCGACTATAGTCAACGCTAGGCCTACCATGGTGTCGACTATAGTCGATGCTAGGCCCACCATGATACACCTTATGAGGTCCTATCCATATCAGACACACACAGTACAAGGGTACTCCTGATGAGGTTCTATCCATGTCAGACACACACGGCACAAGTATTCCTTATGAGGTCCTATCCATATCAGACACACACAGCCCAAGGGTACTCCTTATGAGGTCCTATCTATATCAGACACACAGTACCTGGGTACTCCTTATGAGGTCGTATCCATATCAGACACACACAGCACAAGTGTATTCCTTAGGAGGCCCTATCCATATCAGACACACACAGTACATCGATACACCTTATGAGGTCCTATCTATATCAGACACACAGTACCTGGGTACTCCTTATGAGGTCCTACCCATATCAGACACACACAGCACAAGTGTATTCCTTAGGAGGCCCTATCCATATCAGACACACCCAGTACATAGATATTCCTTATGAGGTTCTATCCATGTAAATCTGTCCATGTAGGGTCAGGGAAGGATACTTTCATATACACTCCATATAAGACACACCATTATTCACAACCTGTTCTTATGAGGTACTCACAATGTAGGATTATGAAGGGTCATATCATAGATATTATAAGACTAACAGGCTTGCTGACAGGATCATAGAGCAAAAAGTTTTCTAATCCTATCTTTTATCCATTCACAGCTTTGTACATTCTTAGAAAACATAAAATGTGTTTTGTAGTCAATTTGATTTTTAGTTAAAGAAGGACATAAAGTGCATCTCAGGTATGATCATTGTGGTGTTTGATGGTTTGTCACTAATAGACACAGAGGGGGTTCTGTCAATGTTGGGTTCAGACACACCAGATATACCTAGGTTGGCCCTGTGAGGTTGTATCCATGTAATATTCACATACATAATTTTATATAGGTCACCTTTGTGAGGTCTCCCCAAATGTCAGTTATAAAGTTGATCTTACTTAAGTTGTATTCTTGTATACTGAAACCCTGGTTACTATGGTAACTAGGTCATCTCTGCTGTAGTGTGATGTTTATCTGACTAATGATTGCCAGATGTTCTCTGGGAGGGGAAGCCTTCACTCTACCTCATAAGGAGAAACACTCGATCTCAGTGAGACACACATATTTCTGTACATAATTCTACACAAAGCTCTATAGACAATATTTTAGGGATGATGTGTAATGATCTTTCATCTGACCATGGGAACATCATATAGATGGTATATGAGTTAGTGTCAGGAAAAAAGTGTACAAATGCCAGAAACCCATGGTTTTGGCCTTTAGCCATAGAAAAAAATATGCCTATCCTATCTATTTATATCAGTTTGGGTGGATGTTGGTTGAAATTTTTTGCTATGGTCAGTTGAGTGTAGAAATTTACTCTTTGAAGTGTCTGTGACAATGGCTCTTAAGTCAGAATACATCTATCAATAATAGTGATATATTGTCCCTAATACACACCACATAAAAAAACCTTGTAAGGGGTTGAAATTGGTATTGTAGCATTTTTGGTTTTTGCTGCTGCTGTCGCTGCTGCTGCAGCAGCAGCAGGATCAGTGCTGCCACCTAGAGGTACCAAAGTGAACTAACTGAGTAAATATACCCCGCGACAGAAATCGCCATTATACCGGACTCTACTGTGGCCAAACTACTTGGAGCTAAGACTTCTAACTTTCAGGATAGTTAGATTAGACCAAGCACATGAGGCCCTGTTCCGCTTTCATCGTAGATGGCATTCAACTAGCTCAACTGAATACCCCTCAGTTCTGCTTTGCAGTAGATGTCATTCAACTACTTCAACTGAATACCCTTCAGTTCCACTTTGCAGTAGATGTTATTCACCTAGTTCAACTGAAAACCATTCAGTTCCGCCGTTGCAGTAGATGTCATTCACCTAGTTCAACTGAATACCCTTCAGTTCCGCCTTTGCAGTAGATGTCATTCAACTAGTTCAACTGAGTACCCTTTAGTTCCGCTTTCATCATAGATGTCATTCACCTAGTTCAACTGAATACCCTTCAGTTATGCTTTGCAGTAGATGTCATTCACCTAGTTCAGCCGAATACCCTTCAGTTCCGCCTTTGCAGTAGATGTCATTCAACTAGTTAAACTGAATACCCTTCAGTTCCGCTTTCATCATAGATGTCAGTCAAGAAGTTCAACTGAATACCCTTCAGTTCTGCCTTCATCGTAGATGTCATTCGACAAGATCAACTGAATACCTTTCAGTTCCGGTTTCATTATAGGCATCCTTAGATCTTCTGAACACCTATAAATAGAGACTTTTATTCATAGACAATTTCATGTTAGGTCAATGAAGACTTCTGATCTCATCATCCATAGAATAAGGTCCGAATTCTCCTACACTTTTAACAGCCTTGGAAATAGCTCTCTTCTTAGCAAACTCTTTTTGATAAGTCTAGGATCAAAGATCCCTAGAAATCTTTCAAGAATTAAGAAGACCCTTTTTCTCTGAGCCTATATACACATAGTAGACCTTTTGGAGAGCTTGTGAGGGTGGGTTTCCTAAGAGCTCAGGGAGACTCCACTAATCAAGAGCCTCCAAGAGTCTTTCCTTTTATAAACCCTATTTTAAAAACTAGATATACAGATGCGGGGTCGCATCTTTTTCATAGAGGGGTTGTGTAGCATTTTTGGTTTTTGCTGCTGCCGTCGCTGCTGCTGCAGCAGCAGGGTTACGTCTTTCGAGGAGAAGCGCTAACGTGGCGCCAATTTCGCTTGTAAAATATGAGCAGTAAACTTTCGCATATTCACCGGTACCAGGGACACACTTCCGATCATACCGTTTCTCCCCGAAAGGGTTCACGCAGCAGCAGCAGGATCAGTGCTGCCACCTAGAGGTACCAAAGTGAACTAACTGAGTAAATATACCCCCATTATCGCGATGTCCGCGACAGAAATCGCCATTATACCGGACTCTACTTGAAGCTAAGACTTCTAACTCTCGGGATAGTTAGATTAGACCAAGCACATGAGGCCCTGAAAAAATCAGCATCAAATTCCAACAAGAACTCATGATTTTGGCCATTCTCCCATGGGTCACTGAGCCCACTGTCAAAACTCAGACTGTTTGTATTTTTCTACTTCAACACCCTAACCCAAGCTTTCTAAATCACAGCTTTTACATAGTACCCCACTTAAATTAAGTTAGCACACCTTTTAGAAGAGATAGTCATGTATCTATTCATATATAATTGGTTAGTCACACTTAATTATAAATCAGTGTATTTTGAGCCAGAGTGGGAGCTAGATCTTACTCCAGATTTTGGTGGGATTTGGCCATTTTGCCCCAGCCCCACATGGCCCATGAGAAAATCCTTGTTTTTGGCCCTAAATAGACAGTTTGAGGCATTTAGACACTTGACTCCCACTAATTTATTAATTTAGATTCCATCCCCGGTACTAAGAAATTATGAAATTATGCAGTTTTTATTATTTTGGGCTTTTCTGAGCTTTTGCTACCAGATAGCCTCCAAAATCCCAGCCTGTGATTGGCTGGAAGCGGCCAGCCAGCCACCAGCAGCCAGTCCAGCCCAGGGCTGTATATAAGCAGCAGATGTGAGCTGCTCAGACAGAACCTCCCAGGCTCTCACACTGCAAGGACCTACCCTACCCAGGGACATCTTTAGTCTAGGCCTTCAGTCCTTCAAGATCTTCAAACAGGAACCTGCTCCCTATCTTGTATTGGGATTCATCTTTAGTCCAGGTTCCTGTCCCCAAATTTCTACAAGTCCATCAACAGAAGCCTGCCCTTCCTAGGGACATCTTTAGTCCAGGCTCCTGTTCCTAAATTTCTGCAGTCTCCAACAGAACCTGCCCCTAATCTGGATTGGGGATCACCTTTAGTCCAGGTTCTGTCTCCTACACTACAATAGCACCAACCGGACCTGCCCTGACCAGGGATCTCAACTTTAGTCCAGGTCCGGTTCCCTCATAGCACCTGCCCCTTAATCTGGATTAGGGATCATCTTTAGTCCAGGTTGTCTATGCATGGTAACAGTCTTTTTTGGCTCCCTTACACCCTTTATTCTCAGCCTGGTTGAAGAGAAGAAGAAGACATTCTGAAGGTTCTATTGCACTTAAATAATTTCATTCATTCATATACTTTCTATTCAGTCATAGACATTTCATAGACATTTTATTCAGTCATAGACATTTATTCCAATTTCTGGTAGCCTACCCAAGCGGCTACCCCCTTTATTTAAGTGACATTTATTCTGAAACATAGCCTACCCAAGCGGCTATGCCTTTATTTAAGAGTCATTCATTCTAAAAGATAGTCTACCCAAGCGGCTATCCCTTTGTTAAAGAAATGACACTTATTCTAACTTGGCAGTCTACCCGAGCGACTGACCATTCATTATCTTAAGTCACATGTGTAACTGTTGAGTCTGAGTCTTAAGCATTTATACATTCATAACCTTATTATCTGTACATATTCATCATAAATTTTATAATAAAGAGTTGAACTGTATTTGAATTGTTGTCATCTGTTCCTGCTAGTGTTAATACCATCCAGCGGTCCGAACCCTATATTGTCACGCATAGCATTGTCAGTCTTTAGCAAAACGAAACGAGAACACAACGAGAAGTACCGCTACAGTATCAAGATTTTAGCTGTCAGTACAACGGTCCCTGATTTGTGGTTCAGAATGGGTGCTACCATGTCCAGTTGGCAAGTTTCCTGCCAATATTTATGCATGTTTCAATGAAAGAGCGGGAAAAAATGTGAAGACAGATGAAGACAATGTCTTCAGTCTTCACCATCTTTGGGTGCACTGCAAAAATCAAGTTTAATCTATAGAGTGTCAGGTTATATCAATTATGCAATGTTACTTTTGGAATTCCAAGCCAATTCCAATGCTTGAGGATTGGTTATTTTGAGCATGGGTAGTATCATCTCTGGTAGGCAAGTTTCCCTCCAAAATATATGTTTCACCAAAAAGAGCGGGAAAACTGTTGATTAGAGATGAGGACATGAAATGGGTGAAGGTCATTAAGAAAAGTGGCCCCAAATATGATACAGCCTTTGGCCATCCATATAGAGTGTTTTTTTGCAGTTTTTTTTTTTTGGCGCACTGCAAAAATCAAGTTTATCTATTTTGCAATGTTATGCTTGGAATTCCAAGCCAATTCCAATGCCTCAGGATACCCAATTTTGGTTTGTTCCCCTGATCACCAAACATGAATGGAGGGTGGGGAGTTTGTTATATGTGACACGATCTACGAAAAAGGCCCTTAGTGCAGGGTGCTTTAAGGTCCCTATTCCCAGTACATGTAACATATATAGCCTATATGCCATCAATGTCTTTGTGAAGACCCATAGCTCTATCATATATCATTTTAATGTCATACACTTTTTAATTGATCAGCCATCTTTATGTGCTTATGAGATAGAGACGTCATTACAACTTTCTTACTGAATCCTTTAGGTCAAGTCTTTTCAAATGCATCTGTTTAATCTTCCTGCTGATCCTCACAGAATTTCCTGCATTTACAGACAGATCCACCTGCACCCCACCTTTTTATAGCAATATTCACTCGAGTGCAATATAGCCATCTGACACCAGTGTCATGACCTTAGTGGGCCGTGGGGCTCACTACTACATTTAAATATCTCAGATATTGTCAAGAAAATGTTTTGAAAAATATTTTTTTTACATTTTTTTTTCATAAAAGGAGTAATTCAGCATATTAGTCATCATCATGCTGTAATGAAGTTCTGGGCCTGCCAGTCACAGTCCCAGAGCATCATGCTGATGCTCTGGGACAGTATCAACCCCATAGAGTTGGCATGAGTGTATCCCTGGCGAGTTACTCTCCAGGGCTGCATTCATGACCATAACAATCACTGGGAATGATGCATTAATTCATTAGTGACCTTAAAAGATTTGAGATCATCATTGTTAACAAAATATGGGGAAAAATACCAAAAGTAATCAAACTTACAGATGAAGAGTTAGCAGAGGTATTATTTGAAAAAAAAGTGGAAAGTATTGTGTATCCCCCTTTAACATTGGGGTGGGGAGACACCCAACTAGCCCCATGTGTTTATGTGTCCTCCTGGTCATCAAACACACAGCACCACGGGATGTGTGATGTAATGTAGGAACGTCCGGGAGGAACGTCCTGGATCAGGATGGTCTGAGAGAGGTTATTCCCGGGACTGCGAGGCCATCATAATGTTGAATGTTAAGAGGGTCAATTCAAGCTTGTCTTGTAGCACTTGTTTGTCTTTTGAGTATGATTTGATTCTTGGTATTATCTCTTGTTTATGCTGAATTTGCTGAAGTTGTTTTGTTTCAGATATTCCCTAGGTTTCGGAATAGCACCAATTATTGGTCATCTATAAAGAGCGTTTTTTTGCAGTTTTTGGGCACACTGCAATAATCAAGTTTTATCTATTATGCAATGTTCTGTTTGGAATTACAAGCCAATTTCAATGCCTCAGGATACCCAATTGTGGGGGAAAGAAAGTGGATTGGTTATTTTGAGCATGCTTGCTACCATGTCCAGTAGACAAGTTTCCCTCCAAAATGCATGTTTCATCAAAAACAGCTGGAAAACTGTTGATTAGAGATGAGTACATGAAATGGGTGAAGGTCATTAAGAAAAGTGGCCCCAAATATGATACAGCCTTTGGCCATCCATATAGAGTGTTTTTTTGCAGTTTTTTTTTTTTTGGCGCACTGCAAAAATCAAGTTTATCTATTTTGCAATGTTATGCTTGGAATTCCAAGCCAATTCCAATGCCTCAGGATACCCAATTTTGGTTTGTTCCCCTGATCACCAAACATGAATGGAGGGTGGGGAGTTTGTTATATGTGACACGATCTACGAAAAAGGCCCTTAGTGCAGGGTGCTTTAAGGTCCCTATTCCCAGTACATGTAACATATATAGCCTATATGCCATCAATGTCTTTGTGAAGACCCATAGCTCTATCATATATCATTTTAATGTCATACACTTTTTAATTGATCAGCCATCTTTATGTGCTTATGAGATAGAGACGTCATTACAACTTTCTTACTGAATCCTTTAGGTCAAGTCTTTTCAAATGCATCTGTTTAATCTTCCTGCTGATCCTCACAGAATTTCCTGCATTTACAGACAGATCCACCTGCACCCCACCTTTTTATAGCAATATTCACTCGAGTGCAATATAGCCATCTGACACCAGTGTCATGACCTTAGTGGGCCGTGGGGCTCACTACTACATTTAAATATCTCAGATATTGTCAAGAAAATGTTTTGAAAAATATTTTTTTTACATTTTTTTTCATAAAAGGAGTAATTCAGCATATTAGTCATCATCATGCTGTAATGAAGTTCTGGGCCTGCCAGTCACAGTCCCAGAGCATCATGCTGATGCTCTGGGACAGTATCAACCCCATAGAGTTGGCATGAGTGTATCCCTGGCGAGTTACTCTCCAGGGCTGCATTCATGACCATAACAATCACTGGGAATGATGCATTAATTCATTAGTGACCTTAAAAGATTTGAGATCATCATTGTTAACAAAATATGGGGAAAAATACCAAAAGTAATCAAACTTACAGATGAAGAGTTAGCAGAGGTATTATTTGAAAAAAAAGTGGAAAGTATTGTGTATCCCCCTTTAACATTGGGGTGGGGAGACACCCAACTAGCCCCATGTGTTTATGTGTCCTCCTGGTCATCAAACACACAGCACCACGGGATGTGTGATGTAATGTAGGAACGTCCGGGAGGAACGTCCTGGATCAGGATGGTCTGAGAGAGGTTATTCCCGGGACTGCGAGGCCATCATAATGTTGAATGTTAAGAGGGTCAATTCAAGCTTGTCTTGTAGCACTTGTTTGTCTTTTGAGTATGATTTGATTCTTGGTATTATCTCTTGTTTATGCTGAATTTGCTGAAGTTGTTTTGTTTCAGATATTCCCTAGGTTTCGGAATAGCACCAATTATTGGTCATCTATAAAGAGCGTTTTTTTGCAGTTTTTGGGCACACTGCAATAATCAAGTTTTATCTATTATGCAATGTTCTGTTTGGAATTACAAGCCAATTTCAATGCCTCAGGATACCCAATTGTGGGGGAATGAAAGTGGATTGGTTATTTTGAGCATGCTTGCTACCATGTCCAGTAGACAAGTTTCCCTCCAAAATGCATGTTTCATCAAAAACAGCTGGAAAACTGTTGATTAGAGATGAGTACATGAAATGGGTGAAGGTCATTAAGAAAAGTGGCCCCAAATATGATACAGCCTTTGGCCATCCATATAGAGTGTTTTTTTGCAGTTTTTTTTTTTTGGCGCACTGCAAAAATCAAGTTTATCTATTTTGCAATGTTATGCTTGGAATTCCAAGCCAATTCCAATGCCTCAGGATACCCAATTTTGGTTTGTTCCCCTGATCACCAAACATGAATGGAGGGTGGGGAGTTTGTTATATGTGACATGATCTACGAAAAAGGCCCTTAGTGCAGGGTGCTTTAAGGTCCCTATTCCCAGTACATGTAACATATATAGCCTATATGCCATCAATGTCTTTGTGAAGACCCATAGCTCTATCATATATCATTTTAATGTCATACACTTTTTAATTGATCAGCCATCTTTATGTGCTTATGAGATAGAGACGTCATTACAACTTTCTTACTGAATCCTTTAGGTCAAGTCTTTTCAAATGCATCTGTTTAATCTTCCTGCTGATCCTCACAGAATTTCCTGCATTTACAGACAGATCCACCTGCACCCCACCTTTTTATAGCAATATTCACTCGAGTGCAATATAGCCATCTGACACCAGTGTCATGACCTTAGTGGGCCGTGGGGCTCACTACTACATTTAAATATCTCAGATATTGTCAAGAAAATGTTTTGAAAAATATTTTTTTTACATTTTTTTTTCATAAAAGGAGTAATTCAGCATATTAGTCATCATCATGCTGTAATGAAGTTCTGGGCCTGCCAGTCACAGTCCCAGAGCATCATGCTGATCCTCTGGGACAGTATCAACCCCATAGAGTTGGCATGAGTGTATCCCTGGCGAGTTACTCTCCAGGGCTGCATTCATGACCATAACAATCACTGGGAATGATGCATTAATTCATTAGTGACCTTAAAAGATTTGAGATCATCATTGTTAACAAAATATGGGGAAAAATACCAAAAGTAATCAAACTTACAGATGAAGAGTTAGCAGAGGTATTATTTGAAAAAAAAGTGGAAAGTATTGTGTATCCCCCTTTAACATTGGGGTGGGGAGACACCCAACTAGCCCCATGTGTTTATGTGTCCTCCTGGTCATCAAACACACAGCACCACGGGATGTGTGATGTAATGTAGGAACGTCCGGGAGGAACGTCCTGGATCAGGATGGTCTGAGAGAGGTTATTCCCGGGACTGCGAGGCCATCATAATGTTGAATGTTAAGAGGGTCAATTCAAGCTTGTCTTGTAGCACTTGTTTGTCTTTTGAGTATGATTTGATTCTTGGTATTATCTCTTGTTTATGCTGAATTTGCTGAAGTTGTTTTGTTTCAGATATTCCCTAGGTTTCGGAATAGCACCAATTATCCCTTCTAGTCTGTACCAAAGCCTCATGTGCCATCTACAGCCATGTCACTCCATATGCTATTAGATATACCAGTATTGTGATGCATAGTATGCTGCCTCTTCATGAAGCCTTCTCTGATATCATCAGCCATTTCATATATGAACCTCGAATAGTGCATCCCTTGCATAATGAATGTTACCAGCACCAAAAGGCATTGGAATAATCTCATCTCATTAGGGCATAACACAAAATTAATTGAAAATTCTAACTAGCATAAATAGTTCCAATGACCTGAGAAATGCACTTTTGGAACTTTAAGTTGATTCAAAGTAGAGATACCCTTTTTGATATCTTCAAAGTATTACACTCATTCAGGGCTGGATTTCTTCCCGGATGAAAAATATTTCTTCCTGGACAGTGGAAAAAACCTGGAAGAAACCTATACTGTATGGTTTCTTCCAGGTTTCTTCCGGAAGAGACTGGAAGAATGTCAGAACACTCTTGGAAAAAAGTATGTAAGCCATGACTTTTGCTAAATTCACCTGCTATGGTGAAGAGACAGACTGATAAGGATCTATAAAAGCAAGACCGGACATAAGAATACTAGTTTTATTGCAACTGTAACTCAATTGCCTTCAAAATTTGGATCAATTTAGTGTCTACAACACCCCTCTCAAAAGACCACTCCCATAGTGTTAAAGTGTTAGCTCTAGCTTAGATAAGTGTATCAAATATGTTGCATGTTCAGTAGATGACATGACAATGTGCCCCTGTTGAACCGATATTTACCCTCGAACCATATCAAGCCAAAGCACCAACAATTTAGATATCAGGTGATGATTTGGTATGCAATGGCTTCTACTTTGTTCAGTGTAATAAGAAAACTAAGGTGGAGAATAGTTGAAAGAAATGGGTTGCATCCATCTCAAAGCCAAAAAAACTAGGAAAATGTCCACAATCAAAACATAAGCCCAAGCTCCAATAGGCGACATGGGGCAGCAGCATGACAGGCGGCACAGATATTCCTTTGTTCTTTTTGTTTACATGTGTCACCAAGAACAATGGATTTTGGCATGCTGCCTGTAACGCTGCCGCTCCATACTGCATTGTGGAGCCCTGGCTATAGTCAAGAATGGTATCACACAGTAGATCAGGTCTCGTTCTATACAGGTTAATTACCCAGGGTTAATTACCACACTATACTTTCAATATCTCTTTGGGTGCTCATCTTTCACTTTCAGTATCTTAACATTTATGGGATGATTATCTAGCTTTTAGAAAAGGAAAAAAAGACACAATTAAAAGATGATGGTCTGTTTTCAGACAAATGTGCCAAACAGATATTGAAATTATAGTCTGATAATTAACCCAGGGTAATTAACCTGTATAGAATGAGACTCGATCTACTGTTGATAACAGAAGGGGTAACTATATAGCTTCATCTACAAAAATATCATTTGACTCTGTGTTAATCAGAGCGAGTTATTATCTGTTCTGTACTAGGTTGTAGTTAAGTACATGACATGACTATGTTTACTGCACCTCTATATCTACCTGGCTATTCATCTTTCACTTTCAGTATCTCAACATTTATGTAATAATTATCTAGCCTTTACTCATAAAAGGGAAGAAAAAGACACAATTAAACCTTTCACTTTAGTGGCCACACATACTGAATTCAGAGTGATTAACATGCTGAGGCTTTTCAAAGAAGGGTTATGCCTGTTTAAGTGCTGTGCCTGTGCCCTAAAGCAGGACATACTATTATTTCAGAGTTGTCTATTCAAGACTACAACATAGTGTGCCTTTTTTAACTGGAGAACCCTGTGGGGTACATGTAGCTAAATAGCAGCCGATATTAGTGGCCACTTTTTATTTTTACATATTAGGGGCTGATTATACTGACTAGTATTGGGTCGCTTCTGATAATTATCCTAGTCATAGGGGTCGTGAGCTACAGTTTAATGTTATGCAGTGTCCCCCAAATGTTAGTCTTATGAGGTACACACAGTTACACGGAGTGTTCTTATGAGGTACACACATAATTACATTGTGTCTTTATGAGGTACACACACACACACAGTTACTAAATGAGTCCTTATGAGGTACTCTGATGTTAGCTTTGTCAAGTACACAGACGCAGATACACAGTGGGTTCTTATGTGGTACTCTGATGTTAGCCTTGTGAGGTACACAGACACAGTTACACTGTATCTTCCTATGAGGTACACACACACACAGTTACACACAGAGTCCTTATGAGGTACACACCAGGGTAATTGACCTGTATTGACTCGATCTACTGTGTATAACAGAAGGGGAAACTATATAGCTCCGTTTACAGAAATATCATCTGACTCTGTGTTAATCAGAGCGAGTTATTATCTGTTACATTCTGTACTAGGTTGTAGTTAAAGGCCCCACTGGACTATATGAACTGCATGCCACACCCCTTTTTAAATGCCCTCTGTGCCAGCTGATGTACACAGGTCAGCAATGTATCCAAAGATTACTAAGGACATATCTAATTTGTGCTTTTCTAAAATTGCACAAGTATGAGTGAACCTTAGGCAAATGATGCTATCTAAAATTTATTTCATATTGTTAGCTTATATTCAGGTAATAGCAGAAGTAAATTCAAATCTTTCTACACAGAAAACTGTTTGTATATGTGAATGACAGGCAGACACAGAGTAGTCCCCCCTGATTGGTTATTCACTAACAATACCAGTTGTATGGTATACAATATCACAGACATACACAACACCATGTGGATGCCTGAGACTGGGCACAGCCTTATAGAAATCTGCTAATTTCTAACTAAGGACTAACAGTTGATTTGTCATGTTCACACACCTAAATATATGTGTTAGCATGAGGTGAATGGTGTGAATTCTAAAACTTGTCATTCTGGTATAATGGCTGTTTAGAAGATAACAGCTTTTTGTTTTGGTGTCTAGATTCAAACCCAACTGCTACTTTTCTGGTCTGTGACCTCTGACCCTGGAGGTGTCAACACTTTAGGGTGACATACACCACATGTCTCAGGGCCCTGCATGGTCCCTCAGCCTCCCCTCCTTGACCAATCATATGTCCCCAAAAGCACTACCCAGGCATTGCGAGGTGGGCAGTGTCCCCCAAATGTTAGTCTTATGAGGTACACACAGTTACACAGAGTGTTCTTATGAGGTACACACACAATTACACTGTGTCTTTAGGAGGTACACACACACACACACACACACACACAGTTACCGAAAGAGTCCTTATGAGGTACTCTGATGTTAGCCTTGTCAGGTACACAGACACAGATACACAGTGGGTCCTTATGTGGTACTCTGATGTTAGCCTTGTGAGGTACACAGACACAGTTACACTGTATCTTCCTATGAGGTACACACACACAGTTACACACAGAGTCCTTATGAGGTACACACCAGGGTAATTGACCTGTATTGACTCGATCTACTGTGTATTATGAGGTACACACCAGGGTAATTAACCTGTATAGAATGAGACTCGATCTACTGTGTATAACAGAAGGGGAAACTATATAGCTTCATCTACAGAAATATTATTTGACTCTGTGTTAATCAGAGCGAGTTATTATCTGTTACATTCTGTACTAGGTTGTAGTTAAGTACATGACGTTTACTGCACCTCTATATTGACCTGGCTATTCATCTTTCACTTTCAGTATCTCAACATTTATATAATGATTATCTAGCCTTTACTCAGAAAACGGAAGAAAAAGACACAATTAACCCATTCCCTACAACATAGTGTGACGTTTTTTAACTGGAGAACCTTGTGGGGTACATCTAGCTAAATAGCAGCCGATATTAGTGGCCACTTTCTATTTTTACACATTAGGGGCTGATTATACTGACTGAGAGTAGAGAAGAGACAACATACAACAGTTGTTCATACATATCTTCTCAAAAGTTGCATGACTATTTTTCTGTGTTTTTGACTGTATATTACCTTAATGTTGGTTTTAGGTTCAGAAGAAAATTCTGTACAGTACATCAGAGCCATCTAAATGTTTTCTCTTCTGCAGTTCCTCCTATATGCACTCACTCCCAAGGGGAACCTTATCACGAGGACTCCCTTTACAATGAAAATCTAATTTTGAATATGTCATCGGTTTGCTCAGAGTATGTATACACTAGTTTTCTATTTGCAGACGCGCACTGTATTAGTTTGTATACACACACTTTATGGACCTTATCTTTAACCAGGTCCTGTATTTGCCCACATGGTGTACTAATGTCCTCTATTTGCATACACTGTTAGATACCTGTTTCTATCATCTATAACTGTTATCTTCTCACTATCATTAGTCACCTTACTATATCCTGTCTACCCTTTCCTTTACAAACAATTCTCAGTACTCATTTTTAATAGTAACTCCAACACATAGAGTTTAACAACACATACTGTGTGGCCATGTCCTCAGTTTGCATACATATACTGTGTGTCCTCACTTTGCATACACACTCTGTTGTGGCTAAGTCCTCAGTTTGCAAACACACTGTGTGGAGTATATCTAAGATCAAGTCCTCTATTCGCATACACATACTGTGTGATTATGTCCTCAGTTTGCATACACATTGTTTGAGTCACCAATTTGTTTGAGCATATGGGTAGGTAATAATGTCTTGGTTATTTAAAAAAAACAGTCTATTCTTCATAAATAGGCTGAATACTCTTGTGTTTAGGATCAGAAAAGTAGATATAAGATAGCTATTCGAATTGTACAAATGTCCTCACTTAGCTTATGAAACACTGGCCATGTCCTCAGTTTAGGCACATCATACTGGTCTACTTGGGAGCATCAGAGGCCAGTTTGGTATTTTGCACTATAACTATTTACTGTTTAATGGGAGCTAAAATGGACTTGTGCTCTAAATTGAACCCGAATTAAGTGAAAGCTGGGTGAATGTAGAAATGTCCCCGCTTTGGAGGAGTGTGCAACAGTGTCCCCAATTTGCTGGTTACACCTGTATGTGTGTGTGTGTGTGTGGGTGTGTGTGTGTGTGTGTGTGTGTGGGTGTGTGTGTCTGTGGGTGTGTGGGTGGACCTTATGAGGTACTCTACGGGAATGGGGATACCTTGTGAGGTACTTCATCCTTGTGAGGTAACCTCACAAGGAAATGCACACACACAGCACAAGTCTCTTAAGGTCAATTGGGGACATTTTGTTGACACACTTAAACAGTCATAACCCTTCTTTGAAAAGCCTCAGCATGTTAATCATTCTGAATTTAGTATGTGTGGCCACTAAAGTGATAGGGCTAATTGTGTCTTTTTCTTCCCTTTTCTGAGTAAAGGCTAGATAATCATTACATAAATGTTGAGATACTGAAAGTGAAAAATGAATAGCCAGGTCAATATAGAGGTGCAGTAAACATAGTCACGTCATGTACTTAACTACAACCTAGTACAGAATGTAACAGATAATAACTCGCTCTGATTAACACAGAGTATAATATTTCTGTAGATGAAGCTATATAGTTTCCCCTTCTGTTATACACACTGCACGAGATATGGGCTTTACAAATTGTAAAGGTCGCATTTCTGTGTAAAGATTGTGCTCAGGATTTACATACTATTTACCTGGCCTTTACATTGAACGATATTTACATACATTTAATTTGTTTGTAAATCTCAAGTAAAAGTGATGTAAATATGTGCAATTGTCACCAAAGTTTGCATTGCATTTTCCATTGGTTTACACCCTTAGTAATGATGATGTGATGGTAGTGTAAATATGTGTAATTGTCACCAAAATATGTATTACTTTACTATGGAATTACACTCTTTGTAAAGCTGATTTAAAGGTGATGTAAATACATGCACTGGCATTTGCGTTCCTTTACCTTGCTAATGATGGTGTAAAGGTAATGAGAATATGTGTAATTCTCGCCAGAGTTTGCAATGAATTTACCGTTTGCTCACACTCTTCAAATTCTGCTGTAAAAGTGATATAAATATGTGTAATTTTCAATAGAATTTGCATTGCTTTCACCAATGGGGTACACCCTACCAAATGCTAGTGTAAAAATATTGTAAATATGTGTAATTCTCAACAGAATGCACAATGTATTTACAGTGTATTTAATCTGTTCATGATCTTCATGCAAAAATACAGTGTCATTACCAAATTTTGAGCAATTGATTTATTCCTATTACATCAAGCTCTTGCAGATAGAGGGGGGGGGGTTGCTGCTGCTTTAGTTTCATTATTTTCCCAAGTGTTTCCCCTATCTTCTCCCAGTCACTCCCTCATTTCTCTTGGCTGCCCATCACTTTCTCCTGGTCTCTGCTCACCTCCCCCAGCCTCCCTCACCTTCTCCTGGCACCCTATCACCACCTCCAGGCCTCCTATCACCTCCCTGTGCCTAAGTCTATTCAAATACTACATCTACCATTATACAACACTTAATGAGTTATATGGTCAGCCTAAATAGGCTAGGATTTTATACTATAGAAAGTGGAATTTTGCGCTGATTTTTCACACACAGCACAAGTCTCTTAAGGTCAAATTGGGGACATTTTGTTGACACACTAGAAATCATGTTCATAACCATTTTTCAAGGTCATCGCTGATGCCCAAGCCCATACCCTCCCTTTTTTCACTGCTGAAATATTGTTCAGCAGTGATATGTCAAATGATAAAACAAAGTTGACTGTATAAATTCTGCTGCATGGGAAGAGGAGGTGTGGCCATGTCCTTAGTTTGCCTCCACACACTGTGTGGAGGATATCTAAGACAAAGTCTTCTATTATAACACACATTGTATGGCTTTGTCCTCAGTTTGCCTACACATACTGCATGGAGTATATTTTAGACTAAGTCCCCAGTTTGCCTGTACACATGCTGTGTCTCAGACCAAGTCCTCTTTTTGCATAGACACACTGTGGGGCCATGTCCCCAATTTGTCTACACACAGTGTGTGGATCTTAGCTATTACCACATCCTCTATTGGCATACACTATGTGGACATGTCCTCAGTTTGCATACACACACTGTGTGGAGTGCAGTCTATAAGAAAAGTTTTTCCCCTTGCAGGACATAAGGTCCTGTAGATCTCATTATTCCCCACTTCAAAGCTTCAGCACTGCAGGTATTGGTATACAATTTGCCTGTTTCTGAGACCCAATTAACCCAAGGTTCTGGTCACATTAATTAAGGTATTGGCTCTATATGACAGGAATAAAAACATACATACATCACTTTTCATGTTACTCATAGACCCAAAGTCTGCTCTCAATCAACATTCTCATTTTTTTTTAGTTTTCATTAACTGACATATTATTGGATGGTAATACTCAAGTGTACATTAATTCAGATGAGAAAAGGGCCAGAAATTGAATTCACTATTGTTGTATGAATGTGGACCACAAGAATTGAATTGTTATTAGACATTGGTGCATGCAGGTAAATATCTATAATGTTCCCTTGATACAGACACATTTTTGGTTCATATACCTTCTGCTGCTGATATGTGGGATCCTTGTTCAGTCACCACCCTGGAGTGTGGGGTCCTGTCATTTTAGTGCACATGTTGGTGATATCACTGATATCATGGAATTGGTACATCAATATAGATCAATATAAATTTGTGTAAAAAGGGGTAGGCAGGTGCATGGATAAGGATATGTATTTTTTAAACATGACTAGTATCTAATTTGTTGGGAGATTATACAGGTACTATGTCAAAAATGATTTTCATCAAGCACTTAAGTCTTTTGACTTGCACAACTTCTATTATAGCAGGGACCCTAATACATGCTGGGATATCATGTGCGCAATTATGCACACAGAACTAAATAAGACCTGTCCCATTAAGATCATGAGAATTAGACAATACAGACACCTTCCTGGTTCATACACCTTCTGCTCCTGGGATGTGGGATCCTTGTTCAGTCACCACCCTGGAGTGTGGGGTCCTGCCATTTTGGTTACACTATATATAAAAATGGGTTGCTAGATCGCTGGTTAGAAATGTTCAATTTGTAACTGCTTCAGAGTGGGGTACCCTTCTCCCGGCACCCTATCACCACCTCCCGGCCTCCTACCACCTCCCTGTGCCTAAGTCTATTCAAATACTACATCTACCATTATACAACACTTTATGAATTATATGGTCAGACTAAATAGGCTAGGATTTTATACTATAGAAAGTGGAATTTTGCACTGATTTTTCACACACACAGCACAAGTCTCTTAAGGTCAATTGGGGACATTTTGTTGACACACTTAAACAGTCATAACCCTTCTTTGAAAAGCCTCAGCATGTTAATCATTCTGAATTTAGTATGTGTGGCCACTAAAGTGATAGGGCTAATTGTGTCTTTTTCTTCCCTTTTCTGAGTAAAGACTAGATAATCCTTACATAAATGTTGAGATACTGAAAGTGAAAAATGAATAGCCAGGTCAATATAGAGGTGCAGTAAACATAGTCACGTCATGTACTTAACTACAACCTAGTACAGAATGTAACAGATAATAACTCGCTCTGATTAACACAGAGTATAATATTTCTGTAGATGAAGCTATATAGTTTCCCCTTCTGTTATACACACTGCACGAGATATGGGCTTTACAAATTGTAAAGGTCGCATTTCTGTGTAAAGATTGTGCTCAGGATTTACATACTATTTACCTGGCCTTTACATTGAACGATATTTACATACATTTAATTTGTTTGTAAATCTCAAGTAAAAGTGATGTAAATATGTGCAATTGTCACCAAAGTTTGCATTGCATTTTCCATTGGTTTACACCCTTAGTAATGATGATGTGATGGTAGTGTAAATATGTGTAATTGTCACCAAAATATGTATTACTTTACTATGGAATTACACTCTTTGTAAAGCTGATTTAAAGGTGATGTAAATACATGCACTGGCATTTGCGTTCCTTTACCTTGCTAATGATGGTGTAAAGGTAATGAGAATATGTGTAATTCTCGCCAGAGTTTGCAATGAATTTACCGTTTGCTCACACTCTTCAAAATTCTGCTGTAAAAGTGATATAAATATGTGTAATTTTCAATAGAATTTGCATTGCTTTCACCAATGGGGTACACCCTACCAAATACTAGTGTAAAAATATTGTAAATATGTGTAATTCTCAACAGAATGCACAATGTATTTACAGTGTATTTAATCTGTTCATGATCTTCATGCAAAAATACAGTGTCATTACCAAATTTTGAGCAATTGATTTATTCCTATTACATCAAGCTCTTGCAGATAGAGGGGGGGGGGTTTGCTGCTGCTTAAGTTTCATTATTTTCCCAAGTGTTTCCCCTATCTTCTCCCAGTCACTCCCTCATTTCTCTTGGCTGCCCATCACTTTCTCCTGGTCTCTGCTCACCTCCCCCAGCCTCCCTCACCTTCTCCTGGCACCCTATCACCACCTCAAGGCCTCCTATCACCTCCCTGTGCCTAAGTCTATTCAAATACTACATCTACCATTATACAACACTTAATGAGTTATATGGTCAGCCTAAATAGGCTAGGATTTTATACTATAGAAAGTGGAATTTTGTGCTGATTTTTCACACACAGCACACGTCTCTTAAGGCCAAATTGGGGACATTTTGTTGACACACTAGAAATCATGTTTATAACCATTTTTCAAGGTCATCGCTGATGCCCAAGCCCATAGCCTCCCTTTTTTCACTGCTGAAATATTGTTCAGCAGTGATATGTCAATGGTGAATCAGCACTTATGATTTGATTTTGAATCACAGTTGATTTGATTATGTTGTGTCAACTTTCAAATTCGATAATATCTAAACCAAGAATCAACTGTTCATCTGCAAAAATTGTTTCAATGCTGAATCAACATTAATGTGCCCACTGGGTCCTTCGATGCTGAGCTGCAGTATCATATGAGCAAGTGGCTAATCAGTGTGCTAGGTTGCAGTGCATGTGTTCACCTTTAGGAGAGGTCCTACTCTGACAAGGTGCGGGGAGAGACCACACTGTGTGGAGTGTATCTTAGACCAAGTCCTCTATTTGCCTACACACAGTGTGTGGTCATGTCCTCAGTTTGCCTACACACACTGTGTGGAGTATATCTAAGACTAAGTCCCCAGTTTGCCTACACATGTTGTGCTCAGACCAAGTCCTTTTTTTGCATAGACACACTGTGGGGCCATGTCCCCAATTTGTCTACACACACTGTATGGACCTTAATAAGACCAAGTCCTCTATTGCCATACACTATATGGCCGTGTTCTCAGTTTGCATACACACACTGTGTGGAGTGCAGTCTATAAGAAAAGTTTTTCCCCTCGCAGGCCATTTGGTCCTGCAGATCTCATCATTTCCCAGGACTGAATACCTCAAGATTATTTTTGTTGAGAAATGAATAATAAAAAGACAGCATTAAATAACTATTTTAACCATTTAACTCTTCAAAATTTAAATAAAAGTAACTGCTTTTGTTTTAGGCGGTAAAAACCTTAATAATGGTCCGATTTGCATGCCGTAAAAAACAAAATGTAGCGCAAGGTCCCATAAATACAGCCAGACATTCCAAATGTCCGACACGTTTTTGTATTGACAAGGAGTGTATCCAAGACCATGTCCTCTATTTGCATACACACACTGTGTGGCCATGTCTTCAGTTTGCCTACACCAACTTTGTGCAGTGTATCTAATGCCATGTCCTCTATTTGCATACAGACACTGTATGGGAATGTCCTCAGTTTGCCTACACACACTGTGTGGAATGAATCTAAGACCAAGTCCTCTATTTGCCATCACACAAAGTGTGATCATGTCCTCAGTTTGCCTACACACACTGTGTGGAGTGTATCTAAGGTCAAGTCCTCTATTTGCCTACACACACTGTGTGGTCATGTCCTCAGTTTGCCTACACACAGTGTGTGGAGTGTATCTAAGACCAAGTCCTCTATTTGCATACACACACTGTGTGGAGTGTATCTTAGACCAAGTCCTCTATTTGCCTACACACACTGTGTGGTCATGTCCTCAGTTTGCCTACACACACTCTGTGGAGTGTATCTAAGACCAAGTCCTCTATTTGCATACACACACTGTGTGGTCATGTCCTCAGTTTGCCTACACACACTGTGTGGAGTGTATCTTAGACCAAGTCCTCTATTTGCATACACACACTGTGTGGAGTATATCTAAGGCCAAGTCCTCTATTTGCCTACACACACTGTGTGGTCATGTCCTCAGCTTGCCTACACACAGTGTGTGGAGTGTATCTAAGGCCAAGTCCTCTATTTGCCAACACACACAGTGTGGTCATGTCCTGAGTTTGCCTACACACAGTGTGTGGAGTGTATCTAAGACCAAGTCCTCTATTTGCATATACACTCTGTTTGGCCATGTCCTCAGCTTGCCTACACACACTGTGTGGAGTGTATCTAAGACCAAGTCCTCTATTTGCATACACAAACTGTGTGGAGTGTATCTTAGACCAAGTCCTCTATTTGCCTACACACACTGTGTGGTCATGTCCTCAGTTTGCCTACACACACTGTGTGGAGTGTATCTAAGACCAAGTCCTCTATTTGCATACACACACTGTGTGGAGTATATCTAAGGCCAAGTCCTCTATTTGCCTACACACACTGTGTGGTCATGTCCTCGGCTTTCCTACACACAGTGTGTGAAGTGTATCTAAGACTATATCCTCTATTTGCATATACACACTGTGTGGAGTGTATCTTAGACCAAGTTCTCTATTTGCCTACACACACTGTGTGGCCATGTCCTCAGTTTGCCTACACACACTGTGTGGAGTGAATCTACGACCAAGTCCTCTATTTGCCAACACACACAGTGTGGTCATGTCCTCAGTTTGCCTACACACACTGTGTGGAGTGTATCTAAGACCAAGTCCTCTATTTGCATACTCATTCTGTGTACTAATGTCCTCAGTTTGCCTACACACACTGTGTGGAGTGTATCTAAGCCAAGTCCTCTATTTGCATACACACAATGTGTGGTCATGTCCTTGGTTTGCCTAAACACTGTGTGGAGTTTGAGTCCTCAATTCGTTTGAGCACACAGCTAGGAAATGATGTCCTGTCCTTGTTTAAATGTGTCTATTCTTCGTAAATAGACTGAATGCTCTTGTATAGGGGTAGAAAAGTATCAAGACCTCAGTTTGTTTACACTCTTTGCATTTAACCATACCCAAGAGAAAGTCCCTTAGGCCTCAGTTTGCAAGCACACACTGTGAAGTCATGTCCTCACTTTGTAGACACACAGGGTCTATTAAGGAAATTCCTCAGTTTGCAGGCACACAGATTCAATGTCTGGCTCAAATTTGTGACAATTTTTATGCAAATACACTGGATTAATCCCTAAGAGGTCAAAAATGGCAATAAAGCTAATTAGGCAATACACCCAGATCACTGGGTGAACTAGGGACACACAGATCTCTCAGTGTGCAAAACAAATTGGGGACTTTTACACACAGGCAAAAATTCACAAAAAATAGCTCTTACTTTTTACACACAGCACAAGTTGCTCCGGGCCAAATTGGGGACATTTTGTTGACACACTAGAAATCATGTTCATAACCATTTTTCAAGGTCATTTGTGATACCCAATCCCATTGCCCCCCTTTTCTCAAGGTCATGCGAAGTGAGCCGTCCCCGGTTCGCAAGATGTCCCCAGTTTGTAGGTGTGTGTTCCCATGTCCCCAATTTGCTGGTTACACCAACTCACACAGTTTCACAGTGTGTCCTTACGAGGTACTTTGAAAGCACCTTATGAGGTACCTGAAAAGTACCTCATAAGGCCATCCTCATAAGGTGCTTCTCTCCCCATAAATGGAGGTACCTGGGTGAATGTCAGAAAAAGTGCACATATCTGGTGCACACAGTACAGAAAGATAAAAGTCAAGATAACATTACAAAAGTGTATTATATTGATAATACAACATCTTGGCCATATGAAAACCCCTGGTGGACTGGCTTCCTCCAAGAACTGCAGTTTTTATTCATGGCCAACTGGATATCAGCGAATTTTGTGAGGCGTCTGTGACGAAAACTCTAGGATTGCTCTAAAACAAGTTAGGACAATCACAGCAACTTGAAATTTGGGCTGCAAGTAGCTATTACTAACTGGATTAAGCATACAAGAAGGCAAAACTGTATCTTTAAAAAAAAATTGTGAGAGCCCGGACATAATTATCAAAATATTGAAAAATTGGACAATTTTATCTTCAAATCACTAACTTTACTGTAGTTCTGTCAATAATGCCCTGATCAGCTCCAGAATTGCTCTAACTAATCCTCATTATGTCTAGTTTGGGGAAAATAAAACAGTAGAGGCCCCACTAAAACCAATTTTGTACCCTTGAGTGTTGAATGTCTGCTGAAGTGGAAAAAAATGAGGAAAATCCAAATTTCGCACAGGTAAAGGGGCCCCCAAAAGGTTTTTTTCAGCAATTGCAAAGCTGCTCTGTACCAAAATGGACTTAGGCTAGGGGCATCTTGTGGTAAAGTATTAGTTGGTTATATGGACTGAAAATATTTTTTGGGGGGGGAAAATGTTGAAATGAGGCGTCTGTGACGAAAACTAAAAATGCAATAAATTTAGATAAATATGCTGGAAATGTAATTATTTTAGGTCAGGACATTGAATAATAATGTATCATAGTCTACCAAGAATAAATATTGTATAGATGATGCTTTGCAAGATTACAAGAACAGAATTTCATTTCTGTCGGAGGCGTCTGTGACGAAAACTCATTTCTGCGCTTTGGTGCTTGTTGTGGCCAAATGAGTAATTGGATTTTAATTATAACACACACAATTGATGAAGAGGAGTACAAAACATCATATCAACCACAGAAAACTCAATTGAATACCCTCATTTCATGTACAGGTAGGAATTTCTGGAGCAATTTGAGGCAATTTTAGGTCAAACACAATTTTAGACCCACCAACTCTTTAATAAAATCAACAAAACATGTAGCAAATGCCCTAAAATAATTGGGGCACATCATTTCTGCACATTTCAATCCATTTTTGACCTTAGGGCAGCATATGGTGCTCACCAGAGAGAATTTTGTTCAACAGGAGTTTTCGTCACAGACGCCTCACGAATATGAGTCTGTATCAATTATCGCCCAAAATCAACATGGCAGCCACCTGTCAAGTCCAAGAGGCTTGCTGATTCAATCAAGCTATACTGTTTTCATCAAAATAAGACCAAATTAACCAAATCTAACCACATCAGCAAGTACTAGGGGATATAATATTTGGACTGCGAAAGAAATTTGATCGGATTCCTAAACTTTGATGGCAAAATTTGTCAAAGTCTGCAGAGAATCTTCAGATAATCTTTGATAAACAACCAGTTGTAACACTTATTTTACTAAAACAAGGCTCTCCCAAGTAATTGACTTCCACTGGGTAACAGCAGATGATTCTGACTTTGCAACAAACAAAATCGTGAGGCGTCTGTGACGAAAACCCCCTATATGAGAAATGGTACTCAAAATGCTACATTGGAGGCCCACAGCCTACCAATGCTTCTCAGAATTGATAAGCTGGCTGTGATGGTTGATATGACATGGAAGAAACACAAATAGATACTTAAATAAATTAGCAGCATTATAACATCTAGTTGAGGCGTCTGTGACGAAAATCCAGTCCACATGGACATTCTGACCCACAAATCAGGGACCATTTGACCGATGGCTAAAATCTTTATACCAACTTCACCCCTTTATAAGTTCTTTATGTGACATGTAATAGAGACATTATATCACTATTATTGATAGAGTTATTCTGACCTAAGAGTTATTGTCACAGACGCCTCGAAGAGTAAAATTCCACACATGAGTGACCATAGTAAAGAATTCTCAATCAACATCCACCTAAACTGACATAAATAGTGTAGGCCTAATATATGCCTAATACCACAGGCAATTTTGGATGGGTTTCTAGTCTTTGAATGGACAATAGGACATGTGAAAAATGACATAAACTGCAAAAAAAACAGAATCTTTAGTGATTTTGGGACTTTGGGTCACCTTAACTCAAAGAATTTTTACCCGACAGACACAAATGGATATTTTTCTGAAAGGCTAGAATGTCTTCTGTAAGATGAGACCATGGAAGACAATATTGGATAAGCATAATTTATTCTATGGCTGCATAAAGGCCAAAAACCATGGTTTTCCAGGTTTTGTACACTTATTCTGACACTGACCCACCTCATAAGGGTCCCTCACAAGGAATTTACCTCACAAGGACCAATTGTGGGGATGTGTGTGTGTGTGTTTGTAAAAAAAAGGGTGATAAACAATCCCAAAAATAACTAGGCGCAAGAAACAAACAGAAAAGTTATTGTGTAAAATAGTTCAGTTTTTTTTCTTTGCGTCAAGTTCACCAGACAAGAGTTTGGTAGTGTTTTATCTAAGCAGGCTTAATGTCTAACCATCCCTTTGAATTTTATATGCGCCCCCATTTACAGACGAGTGCAACATACAGTAAACCTTCTGTAATTACTCCAGGCAATAATGTATCTAGTGTGTTACGCGGATGTGTAAAAAACTTTTTTTCTGGGAAGCAATTCCTGTAGACAACATTCAATATTTTAGAGGAGCTGAACCAGACACTGTTGACCACTGTTTAACTAGCGTCAATGTCATGTCTCCCCTAAAATTCCATGGGTATTACACAAATGTCAACAACCAATCGAAACTTAAGAAATTAGATCATGTATAAAGCATCCAACAAGCAACCAGTGCTAAAAACTTAGCACTGGTTATACGTTCCCCTACCCCTAAAAGTTACATGGATAATTATTACATGTATGTTACTTCCTAACCAAAAGGGGGCTCCACTGAACCCAGCTATGAGCAGTTCCAATAATATTCACTACATATCAGGGCACCACCAGTTTTTTTCAACCACAAGAGGGTTCCACTAGGCTTAGCTAAAACAGTTTCAATAATATCCGCTAGATGTCAGGTCAAAATGATGTTGTCAAGGTCACATCATTGTTCCATGATAACAACACATTTGTTTATGTTTTGTTGTTGTCATGGCACACCTTGAATTGCAAAATTTCAAATTTCTCTTTTAAACTAGACCATCTCTCAGCCAATCAGAGCTCAAGAAACTAGGTCATGATGTCACTTCCGGTCTCTAAACCAATCAAAGCTCCAGTTTTCAAATTTCCCGCCTTCAAAACTAAGTCACTTCTGGTTCGTAAGTAGGTCAAATCGATTTCAGTAGCTGTAGCTATGCGCTGAATTTTCCCCTATATACTACTGTCGTCGATCCGCAGATCGGGCCATCCAACTACTATATATCGAGGTGTAAAGTGACCAAGCACACGCTGGATGATGGTTCGCAAGACTACAGGTGGACTCAAGTCAAATGCCCACCCGTGTGGTCTTGGCTACGGTCAAAGAAACGGCTTCGGCCGGCAGCAAAACTGAGAACCCGTTATACTATAGGCACCTCAACCTGAAGGAGGTCGCTCTCAGATTCGAAGGTCAAAACTTTGAACTGAGAATGGCTTTCAACATTGACAACTGCATGAGAGCTTACCACCAAATGTACACCGACAGCGGTCTCTTAGCACTCGGGCAAAACTGCAACATCTCTCTGGAATTGCTCTCTCAGGATGGGCACTGGTTCTTCATATTCGACCTAACTCTGTACAGAACGCCAGAAGATTCTCGCATCAACCTCATGAAACAAGGAAAACTAAGCATAGCGCTCATGTTCGTTACTCCCACCACCCATGTAATTTCAGCCATCCTGTGTTCCTTCTACGACAACAACATCCAACTCACGGCTGACCACCTCCCAGTTACAGACTATCTCATGAACTAGGAATGAAAACTGGTGACATCACTGCTGTGTTGAAAAACTACCCGCACACACAAAGACACTACCTGGGAACTTTATCCAGTGACCAATGTCCTAAAACTCTGAAACCCTCCACATGCTTTGTAAGCAACACCGACCCTAGTTCTGAACCAGGTCAACATTGGTTGGCTTTCTACATGAAAGAAAACGGTCAAGTTTTCTACTTTGATCCCTATGACATACCACCTCTAACTATATATCATCACAAGTTCTTGTCAAAATCGTCAGATGGGCACGGAAGTTTCAATAGAACGCAACTTCAGAACCTGTATGCCAAAACATGTGGGGCTCACTGCATCCACTTTCTCTTAGAGGCATGTCGAAGCAAGGACCCCTCTCACACGGTGGAAACCTTCTCTCAACTACCGAAAAACCTAATGGACAAAATAGTCTAACCATGGATGAGGATGTAGTTTGCACGGGGCATCTTACACATGTAAGGATTGGTGACACAGAAGTGGGCAATGATGTGCAACAAATAAAAGTGGTAGTGGAACTAGTCATGGAACTTGTAGACAAGTTGGTGACAAGGTGACCACGTTGGAGGAAAAAGTGTGCATGTTGGAATGTGAAACACCACCAGCAGTAAGAAAATCGGGATGTTCTTGGAACTGTACTAAAAACTCTATTAGCATATAGGTGTAGAATGTGTGTGTGTGTAACCCCTTTTTTGTAGTGAAAATAAAAAAGTGAGAAAAATAAAGAAAAAGCCTTCAAGTTTTTTTTTCACATGTGCTAGCAGCATAGTAGAAACGTTGTAGGTGCAAAACATATGGTGCAACCACACCCCATGGTGACTATAGAAATAAACAAGCTGCAGACGGCTGCTGCAGACAGCTGCTACAGCAGCAGGAAGTGTGTGTACCTTGGGCAAGACTCGGTTTGATTTTGTTTACGTTTTCTGCTGTGCCGACCATGCTGACCATGTGGTCGACCACATGGTTGGTCTGTTTTTGTTTACATTTTCGTTGTGGTCATGTGAGCATCATGTGATGATGTCGTAGCTCTCAGCCAATCAGAGCTCAAGAAAGTAGGTCACATGCCCCTATATGGTCACTTCTGGTCTCAAAACTAGGTCACTTCTGGTTCGTAAGTAGGTCAAATCGATTTCAGTAGCTGTTCCTATGCACTGAGTTTGCCCCTATATACTACTTACATGTATGTGGAACTGGAGAAATGGAGCAGGTAAATAAACGAGAACAGAAAAGGGCAGGGTGAAGATACACAGAGCCAGTGTGTCACTTGTCATGTGTTAGAGTGAGGAAAGAGACATAGAGACAGGAGACAGAGAGAGAGAGAGAGAGAGAGAGAGAGAGAGAGACAGACAGACAGACAGACAGACAGACAGCCCGACAGACAGACAGACAGAGAGAGACAGAGACAGAGGGAGACAGAGACAGACGGACAGACAGAGACACAGAAACAGAGTGACACAGAGAGTGGGGAGAGACAGATAGAAACAGAGAGGGATTATATTTATTGATAAGACTACAAGCAACTGCAGAGTATAATGTAAGCATTGAGATGATCTTCCAGGGGAGATTCTGCAAAACGGATGAATCGTAATTTCCCTATTATACCTGTAGGAGGGCATGGAGAATAGAGAAGTGAATATAGTGCATTTCTCAAGATACTGCGGTATGACCACACTTGTAACTGGGGCTGGTGCAAGAGAGCAGTGCTGCAACAGGTAGGTAACCTCCTTAACTCGTCAGGTGTGGTGAGGATCCTGACCTAAAAGGTAAAAGCTCTGCTAAGACCTGATCAATATATATGTTATTTTATGTGCACAAAGACAGCGGGTATACTTCCAAGTAAGCATAGTGCTTTAAAGCAAAATTCCATTTTGCAAGCTTAATACATCATTGGAGAGTGACTTCTTTAATATATATATATATATATATATATATATATATATATATATATATATATATATATATATATATATATATAAGTTAATATGTTCGCTTGGGAATTAATAATAATAAATATTATAAGTTAATATGTCCGAATGGGAATATAATAATAAATATTATAATTACATTATAATAATATCACAAGTGGAATAAGAAGGAGACAGTGGGTTTGGTGAGAATTGACTTAGTCAATATCAATTCTGTACATGCCTTTATTAATAAGACAATAATTTAATAATATAATAATACAGTAATACAATAGTAATACAATAACAATATAATACAATATATACAATAATAAGATTTAAAAGTTAAAATTTCCGGCACCACCCAGCGTGGTGTGTGCCGCTCGAAGGATATACGCCAACTGACGGTTAATTTGGATCCCGCAGCTTTTATAGGCGCTATTTGTTTTCCATGACGTCACACATACCAATGCACGCCCTGGAGGAGAAAGTAGTACCACCCGCTGCACATATTCATTATATATATATACACGGGTGTATATAGTCCCATAAGTTAATATGTTCGCTTGGGAATTAATAATAATAAATATTATAAGTTAATATGTCCGAATGGGAATATAATAATAAATATTATAATTACATTATAATAATATCACAAGTGGAATAAGAAGGAGACAGTGGGTTTGGTGAGAATTGACTTAGTCAATATCAATTCTGTACATGCCAAAAACCGCCAAACACAATGGATACACCATTCCACACTATAACATCACATCTAGCGCTAGTAAGTCCTGCTTTGAATCATGTAAATAATTATATACCACATTAGATTTCCAATTTGCTCTCTTTTTAATATCATCAACCTTTAAACCAGAGTTTTTTAGAAGTGTTCACTTATGCTCATCCTCATTTTTTTCGCATTTTGACAACTCCACATGGTCGTATTTATTTTTATGACAATTCACGTGACATCCCTTATATGGAGACAGCAAAATACTGGGAAACTCCAGTATTTCAAAATGGCGACGGTAGGCCGGAACACACGGTAGTCAGGACCCCTCCATCTAGCGTGAGTCTTACACACTAGAAACAACCAAGCTTTTTCATGTAGATGATTAACTTATTGGGAAATTAGAAAAGAGCACATTGGTCAAAAGCTGGCAGGTTATTATATGGTTTAATTGAACGAGGTCATAGACAAATATACTGTATGCATGTGGTGTCCTCTATTGAAGTGATACATCTATATGCACATTCATGCCAAAAGCTAAATAAATAGGTATACAACATAATTTATATTCAACCGGGGCTTCCTACTTAACCTACATTAAAATGTGTATGCGTAGACATAATCAATAATTATGGCTATATTGAAAATAATATGTCGCCTTAGTGCAAGAAGGTTGTTATTGACAATTTTCCTGTGTTAACATCCTTTAAGCCTCATCTAAAAACTATGAAAGCACTGAAGCCCTGTCTATGATATGTGTGCCTACAGGCTCCAGGGCAATGTTGCTGATTCCACTTTGTCCTATAGTAACTGGAACAATTCTTCTGCCTCTGCTGCAAAACTTGAAAAAATGCAGATACAACCTTCTTGCACTAAGGCGACGATGTGTTAGATAGTTTACAGAACTCAGTCGGAGCTGTATTGGTGCGCTGCGTTTATGAATAGACAAAAGGGGGCTTAGCATAGCATTATGCCCTTTTAAATCAACGGGTTAAAAGACTAGCATTTGTTCATATGGGGCCTCTCCTTAATAGGTCAGGCTAGCTAGCATGTATTGAACAAGTAATCAATGCCTAGCAGGTGACGCGTCAGATGTATGCACCGATAATGCATGAGGCATGTGGCTTTCACAGGTGAGTGAAATTATTGCATTTTGTGTGTACCTTCTGCATTATATAACTGGTGAGACCCCCCTTGTTTTATTTCTTTTTGCAAAACCCATTATCTCTCTCATCATCTTCCCTCTCTCTCTCTCTCTCTCTCTCTCTCTCTCTCTCTCTCCCTCTCTCTCTCTCTCTCTCTCTCTCTCTCTCTCTCTCTCTCTTCTCCCACTCCTCCCCCCATCCCTACCAACCACTTCTATTTAGCGTCTGTGTGCTTAAGATAGGTGATACCTTGAATGCTGATGAGTGTAGTCGATAGCGATAAGGTGAGTGCTACCTGCCACGGGCTACCTGCGTCACCTCGCCTGTCTACAGGCTAGATGTTGAAGGGACTTATCAAGCACACAGGTTTTTATTCTGTACCATTGTGACATCCTTCTGAAGGCTTGATCACAGCTTCATGGCTAGCAATCATAAACCCAAATGGTCGATACCCCATTTGTAAGGTAAAGTATAGACTATAGCATTGTAGGTAATGAAGAAACCACATTTGGTGTGTACATAGCAAAAGGTCTATGCTAAAAAGTGGGAATTCAGGGGGCTATAAAATGGTGTATTGAAAGTGGATTTGAGTAAATGGCTATTTTATATAAGGCGGGGGTGGGATGGGGGGGGGGGGTTCTAAAATTCTCCCATAGACTGGGCACCATCATTATTATTGCCTTAACTGCAACCGTGGACCTGTTAACACCCCAATTTCCCCACCCACCAACCCTCGTAACATTCATGTTAACGCTCAACATTTATCCAAATGGTATATCTGTAATATACATGTATACACTCTGTCCGTCTTCTACGTATTCTATGGTATATTGCAAACATTGTTACTACCTATTCATAAGGTAATATCAAGTAAAATTAAATTTACCAATTAATCAATTTAATCACTCTAGCCACTGCCTTGTTGGTTATTCAAAATGGTCTCTAAACATTAGAGGGGGGGGGTCACTTTAGGATTAAACTGCCTAAAAAAAAGATGCCGAATCACATTCTTTCGGAAAATTCGCGGCACCTTTTGGTCTAAAGTACGGTATTTCGGCCCAAAGTTTTGGAAGTGACATCAGAGTTAGGGTACTGGGCCAGAAGGGGCACAATTATAACATCATGAAAGTGAGCAAAAATTGACCCTTGCTCACATTAAAAAGTTCAAATTTTAATGATTCAAATCCTATATAAACATTTCCATCCATCATTGGATTCGAAACAACCGAACTGTTTAAACATAGATATTCTGGCCAGTAATAATTGATCCTGCTATACACACACAGCCGACAGCTTACATCAATACCCAACATGACCGGGCTTGCACCAACTAGAGGATTTTAACCAGTGGGCACGTCAGGAAAGAGTGGCAGATGTCTAGCTGGTGCAAGAAGGTGTAGAGACGTTCCAGACACAGGATATAAAGCAGGTAGGTTTTGAGTGAATCAGAATAATGGCGTCATTTGATGAGTTTTGCATGGGAATTGTATGGCTGATTCATCATTGGGGGTCTAACTACTAGGTGAACTATTCGTGTCGGACCTGTGGTCCACTGGGCCAGCTTGGCCAAACTGTGTCTAGGATTTGCACTGCTAACGAGGTCCAGTGGACTCTTGGTGGTATACATTAAATACATACATACGTGCTGGCTCATTTGGGTATAATCATAAGTTAGCCCCTGGTACAGTTTGCACCTCCAAGTCATTCAAATTTAAATGGATTGTGTACAAACTCCGTGCAAAATTAACGCAAGTACAGGCAATGTGGCAGCAACCAGTAGGTCAACAGTCATCACTGCTAATGTTTTACGGTAGACAGATCCCAGTATATCTTAGTATCGGAGCAACACCAGGTGTATAAATAGCTGCAACCCATTGTCACTGATTGTATCAGTGAACCAGCACAGGCTCTTACAATGCATCCTACACCACGTGAATAGATTAATTCATACCTAATTTACGATGTATCAACATTCAATGACTCCCATCTGTCTCTAGGCACTGAGAGTTTCCTCTTTTTTTTCGTGTGTTGTAAAGCAATATTAAGCTATTAATGTATATTTAACCTAGGATGAGGTTTGCTGGAAATATTCGCCCGACTGCACAGCGGGAGGGTGAATATTTCCAGCTAACCTCACCGAGTCCTACGTTAATGAACAAGTAACCAATGGATAATTCATGACGAGTGTGTGTTAGTGAAGGATAATGACACGAGGCTGTAGGCCCCGACAGAAATCGTGGTATAAACATATATTAATGTGTTTATTGCACTTATTCCTCCATTTTGTATCAATTTCCTACCTTATAACCCCAGAATTAATCCAGGAGAAGACATTTTGAAAGTGTATGTGATCCGCACATTTTGCCAAGCCGTCGTGGCTATGTTGTCACTCTGCCCGCCATACCTCCATCTTTACACACATTTTTCGGGTAGAATCCAAGCATGCCAGCTCCTGTACTTCTAATGCCAGCAAATATACGATCTCTAGTTGGTGTTCACCTACATTTTGTCTCCATTTTCTTCTAAATACATGTGAATCCAATGAATTTTCATAGCGATCCATCGTCACATGGCCATTCCGTCTTGTTGACAAAGCCCGGATGTAACCTGACATACTTTCGGCTGAAGAACTGGGTCAGCAAGCCGCAATGGCGGGTGCCGAGACGTATCACTATGGAAAATCATTGGATTCTTGTATATTTTGAATGTTATGGAGTCCTTTGGCATGGCATGTTCATATAGGATATCTAAGGATGTTTTCCTGTTAATAACTCGACATGGCACCATTGGATTCTATACTAATGAGGTGTGCAAAGCCCCAGGTATGTCGGACAACTTTTTCCAATCCTTCATGTACATTGGCTTCTAGTACCATTCAGCTCAGTATAGTGGACAGCGAGTCTGTCTCTTGCCACAGCGGCCGGGGATCAATTCCGCATAGAAGCCTGGATGGTTTTAACTGGAAATGTATGGCGAGGGTGACTTTGTATCCTTCTCCACTTTATTATCATGTCCAGGTTCAAACCAGCACCTTCTTGAAGATGAAGAAAATGTCTCAAAGTGCGGTTAAACCCCGATAACGGAACGGGGTTATGACCAAAAAAGCACACTGATGGGCCTGAAACGTGAGATAAACATTATAATATTGATAAGTCATGGTTGCAATACTAGCAACTCTAGATCTTGTAAAAGACCTACTGCAATGTGTACGACAATGTCTAGCCTACCATTTTCTATCATTCTAGACGTACACATTGCTGTACATGTTGTGATCTTAGTAGGGAGTTTAAGATATGTACGTTTACGGCTACCGCAACGTGTAACATCATGGGTCACGTTGGGGGTATTCCCATCTACAAGTATACAACTTCTAGGCTTCAAGTTTTGGACTTGTAGAGGCCTATCTACAAGTACTTGTAGGGAAACTGTAATTATGTATCATTTATATGTATCCATAAGAGAAGGGAATAAAACCACATGCTTGTCAGCTATATATGCAGCCTCGATCTTCCAGGCCCACTATGATCTTCCAGGCCCTATGGTGGCCTGGAAGATTTCTTATTCAATCACTGCAATGCCTTCTCTAAAATGATCCAGGATCCTGAATCATTTTCTCATAAGGTACTGGCCTCACTGATTGGTGCATTACCTCATATGCTAATGAATATTTATGAATAGAGGTTGTTCCCCTCTGACTGTACCTGTTGCAAATTCATTACTAGAACCAGCAGGCCTGATGCAACTACAAAATGTAGGCATGGGCTGGGATCAAACTTATGACCCTTGCATTTGGAAACCTCTGCTCTCCCAACTGAGCTAACCAGGCAAACAATTTACAAGCAGCCAAGGGAGTGACATATTCTCTTAGCTTTAGGTGCAGGTACCCTGTAATGAAAATGAAATGATGGCCTTTTAACAGACCAATCTCCACCAGAATCTGTAGTACAGTGGTAGCAAGTTGGCATAACATGTGGAGGGTCCAGAGTTCAAGTCTTCAGCATGGCACATTTCTTCCGATGTTTTTCATGTATATATACTTTAAGTAGATTTTTGCTAGTTATTACTAAATTTGTAAATGTTCACATACTAAACAAAACTATGTTGTTGCCACTCAATTCTATGTAGATATACCTGTCTTCATTAACCATACAGGAATCATGTTTACTGGGTTAGGATACAGCATAGCTAAGTTTTTAACACCTGCCTGAACCTGTTACAACGTCAGTGGATCTACAACAAGTCTCCCAGACTATATATAGTACAGTCTGGGCAAGTCATTGGGAGGTGTTAATTTGTACTGGGATAAGTGTATCCCACTTTAATTAGTCCATCAATCCACCCTAACATGCACGGAGTGGAATCCTAGCACCTCAGCACAGACAAGCCCCACATAGAGAGGGCTTTCTTAACCACATTACCCGTACCTGTACTGGAACCTGTACTTCTAGCCCTTGCCGTACCCGTACAGGTACACGTTCCTAAATCTTAAACTCTCTAACCTCTCTAGTCCTGCCAACCATCACCGCGTCTGTGTATGAAAACTGCATGGTATGGTATATAAGCAACAATTGGTCAGACCAATTGTTGTCCTGCAGTTTTGGTGTTGAACCACACCAGAATGGGATAAACCTAAGAAGCAGGGACTTGATGCAGTAGCTCTACAGAACCTGTTACAACCCCTCATCTGAAGTACAATGCCCTCCAGCTCTCTCATTCATTTGGCCTTGATTACGTAACTTGAAAACCATCCCTTGGAGGATATTTCAAAATAAGGGAGTGATCATTTTTTAACAACAGGGGGGGGGGCTGGTGGGTTTGAGGGGGGGGCAGAATTTTTTCAACCCCTTGACTGGGGGGTCAGAATTTTTTCAACACCTCTGATGGGGGGGGTCAAAATAATTTCACCTGTTTTCAGTGGAAAACCCCACGTGTTACTATAGGCTTAATGGGGACGTGCGCGCGCGATTTTTGTCCCTTATGGGGGGGGTCGAAAATTTTTTACCCCTTCGAGAGGGGGGGTCGCAATTCTTTTTGCGCGTCTGCACGCAAACCCACCAGCCCCCCCCCCCTGTTGTTAAAAAATGATCACCCCCCAACCATAACTTGACATTATTTTGAATTTCAGACCTCTGATCACTGTTCAATGGTAGTGTTAGCATAAATAATATTACACATAGTGTATCAATACTAGCAATAGCTGGCCACAGATGCACCGTTTGCAATATAAAACCTTTTCCCCTCTGATTTCAGCCAGGATGACGACCCGTGTGGTTTCTACAACAACATGCTTCAATTGTTTGGTACAGAATGTTTCGATGGCTAACCCTATGTTGAAGGACATCATATCAGACAGACATATCACATGGTTTGTCATGGTGGTTGGTGGCATCCTAGTATCATGTAGTTTCATTGTCAATGGACTCTCTCACCAACCCATGGCCACCAGGCAATGCAGGGGTGCCGGGCTGCTCCGACAGGTCTGAGCTCATTATTTATTTTTATACTAATTAATGGACATTTTATAATCAATTTAATTGTTTTACGTCTTAATGGCCCCTTTTTATTTCCGCTACCTTTACAGTTTTACAGCTATAAATACTATCATAAAGGGTGATGGAGTGTGGGGTATCTGGTGCATTCGGCAGTTACTGCTGGAATGGGTCTTTTGGGTTTCAAAAGTGTCCTTCTATAGTGCTTCACAGGTGACCTGAATTGACCAATCACGGCTGACTGGGCAGCTCGGATTTGTTGACACTGGAATGGTTACCATGGATGGTTGGATATTAGATAGTGGAATTGGGCGGTTTCACCTGTGGGGATCTTCAAACTGCATTGAATTAAAATTATTATAAATGTTTCAGACAGTGCTAAAAAAAATTATTAATAATTCTGGCGGTACCACCATTTGGGGATGGTGGGTGGGGAATATTTTTGGCATATCTGGTGCATTTGGCAGTTATAAATACTAGCGTACATCGTTGAACACAGTGGCATGAAAGCTCATAAAATGATGCATGTGTAGAGGCATTGTATTATAACCATAGTTATGGGTACCGTCTGGCGTGGCGGGTGAGTCCAGTCGCTGGGTGTTCCTCAGGTTCCGGATAGGTGGCAGCACCGATCCGGGCCTGTGGGGACATCTGGTGACGAACACCAAGGTCCGTATATAAAGACCGGGGCTCAGCCGCTACGTCAGAGGCCCTCCTGGCCTCTGACCATGTAGAACCTTTTATTAACATTAGCTGCCCCTTCATCACCTTCCGGGTAGCCGTTAAGTGTCTTAGCAATAAACTTCCATTGGCATACACTTGAATTACCCTTACTCCTTCTTTTCTGATCCGTAAGGCCCGAACCACCGAAATAGTAATACAAACCATTACACATGCAACAATTGATATAAATCAACACAGTAAAAAGTACACCTGTGCACCCCCTCATGGATGTACCTTTAATCGTGTTGATCCACATATTTCTTGTCTCTAGATTATGCCTGATGTCATACTATATATCGCAGTTAACACAAATATGATAATGTAAGAACCCTATATTATTGGTTCCTATAAAACCTGACCTCACCCTGATATCTTTAACATCTAGTCCTTTTGACATGATCTTAGATATAACTATGTAGGCCCCATACGCAAAATAATACAAAGATATATGTATTCATCCTTGATCTACAGGTAACTATTTAATCTAATTACAGTTCATTGGTCTGGGTGACCTCCTTGGTGGTGCTGCGGTCTTCATGCTCCTCCTCTACACCTACCTGCCCTTTTACTCTAAAAACTCCAATGACCGACAAGTTGCAATCAGCTGCGTTCAATTTCAATCAGCCGCCCTCATCACCATCACTTGTATACCTCTCACACTTCTCTTGGCGTTCGCACGACATATTCACACCAATCTGGTTTTCATGCAGGAATGGAGGAATATCACCATAAGGTCCAGCATCAGGACATTCCTTCCTCTCATTATTGGGCTAATCTTGAAATGTGCTTATATTGCTTTTGTAAAGATGTACCCCGAGCTGGCTTATCCTATTGTCAGTAGTCTACACTGGCCAACTATCTGTGTTCAGAACAGACAGATTGAGCTGTTAAATGGTGCTATGATAGCATTGCCATGTGTGGCCATAACTGGAATACTCTTGATCTATCTCGCACTGGACTTCAGCGGAGTCTATCGGAGATCTCCAATATCACCTATATTGTGCACCAAAGTCATCGATACGAAGGAAATTGATTCAAAAGGTCAATTCTGTGATGGAGATTTGAAAGAGAGTTTACATCTAGGCACTGATTATAGTAATGTGTCAGCACAGGGTGACTCTAAGGATGTTATTTTGCCTATGAGCAAAATTCAAGATGGAGATCCATGCGAAAAATGTCCTCCAGTTAGAACAAGCATCATGGTCAGTACAAATGCCTTCCTCCTCACCATTCCTCTCATCCTCACCATGGCTGCTGTACCCTTTGACACTGGGGATCACCCAAACTGCTTAATATTTATCTTGATGCTACTAAGATGGACCTATCTAAGTATTTGTAATGTATTTACTTGTCTGTACTATATCTCCATAACCCCTAAGAAATAGACTGTGGCATCCTAATTCTGGACGGAAAGGATGACCAACATTTTTCAGCTTGGCCGCTCACAATAACATTAGGTGACTGTATATATATATATATATATATATATATATATATATATATATATATATATATATATATATATATATATACAAACTACCTGCCCCTCCTTAACGGCTGAGGCAAAATATACATTGCCTTGCCTAGTGAAAGCAGTACAGCCTACTTATGGCATGTGACACACTTCGCTGATTCCTGTAATGTTCACAGTGGTAAATTGTTCACAAGAAAATCTGAAAAGGGAGGAAACCTGGCAGCGCATGACAGTTGTCCCAAATTATTGTTATTCTTTGGAGTATTTGCTAGCTGGATTTATAATGGCTCATGTTGTCTTTTTTGGGGTATGGCTGAAAGGACAAATAAATATCATGCCTATAAACTGTAATATATAAAACAATGGTGTAATATAATTATAAAAAAACATGTAATATATAAAACTATGCAGGGACTAGGAGACTGCCAGGTAGTCTTTCAGTAGCAGATATTACCCATTCAGCAGGGGAAGGGCCACTGATGCATGACTGCCGGGCCATCTGAACCCTGGTATGCTGGGTGGTTCTCCTAAGCTCCACTGACCACATCCTTTGTGGTCATTCCTTCCAAGAGCCTCAGCCGATGACATTAAACTTCAATCTGGCTGAACAAAAAGACAATTCAACTTCAAGACATTGCTTTGGATGGTGTGACTGCCTTCATGGGCTAGAGTATGGAGAGAAACTTGAGGTAATGTCAATTCCATCAGAATATGAAACACTAACGCCCCATGGAGACTGTTAGTAGAACTATAAAAAGGAGTACATGCAATATTTGTTGGCCAGTTCATTCTCATGCCTTTCGACTCACAGAGCTCTCAGGACAGAGTACTGCTAAGGCTAAAAAGTAGCATTCGATCCCATATCAACCTTATGTTTTGTGGACATTGTAATTATGTCTTTTCATGGGACATGTGCAAGGTTTATCAAATTTACATTGAGAATAATATGTTTATCCAATCTGTTGAAGGGTAGGGTAGATTCACCTGAAGTCGGCCACACACCAGGAGTCGGCCACCTTTCACATAGAATCCCTGTCTTGTTATTAGCATAAAGAATATGTATTACTCCAGGGGTGAATGTTATAGTGTTATAGAATCAGATGCAATTATACAATCAATGATTTCTCATTAGTATCATTATGTCAAATCATGTAGAAGTACCCCTCTTAAACATAATATATTGTGGGGCTGAAAAGAAAATTTTTTCCAGAAATATAAATTTCTGATTAACCATTGCATATGCATCATATCAATCTAAGATGATAGGTAAGGTCTCTAGGGACAGAGGAACACATCTAATTTACGATTAATTTTATAATTATAAATCCTAAGTTGAAGTAGAATTGTAGTTATTCCGAGGGGACCCGTGGGGTTAAGGGACAGTTACAGAAATGATTCATAAGGGTCCCCATGGAAGGGGACAGAGGTTTACACAATAAAACAGTACTTTCCAGGCAATTTTGCTGCTGTAAAATTCAGGTCTGACTGTGTTACCACGCGGGAATCCTTGACTGACTGAGCATGCGCGTATCCACCTCTTGTCGATTCCCGGGGGTTCCCAAGGAATAATCAATATTTTTGACAGAAGAATCATTAGAAATATCATTTTCAGTAACTTTATAGTACATTGCTATTTCACCCCAAGTCGACCATACTTTCACCCCAAGTCAGCCACCTTTCACCCCAAGTCTTTTAGATATAAAAAAGAAATCTTGAAATACTTATTATGCCAGCAAATACTTCAATATCATTCTGTCTTGGTGAGAGGAGAAAGCCATTCAATTATAGTGCTTATAACATACACCAGATAGCAGCACTGAAATGTCTGTAACCCCATAGACCACCTCTTATCAAACAGGGAACTTGAGGTACAACCTGGCCGACTTGAGGTGAAAATAGACCATCTAAAATGTTTCTAGATAATGATGAAATATCAACAAGAAAACTAAAAGAAAAGTCCCTAAAGTACATATGAGACAAAATTCTGAATATCATCTTTACACTTTGACAAATGGTAGGTCTTCAGCATGGCTACATATTGAGTTATTGAGCTTTAAATATCACTATAGAAATAAGTGCACAAGAGCAGCCGACTTCTGGTTAATCTATAAGATTTTCATCTGTTCATAGTCATGTGTCAAAATTCTAAAAAATGTAGTCATATTGGGGAAAGCATTGAATTCAATTACTGAGGAAGATATATATGATATTCCAAGTATTTTTCATCATAATTCTGTCACTTTTACATTTACTTTTATGCTATACTATCATTAGGGGGTGACTATCTATTGGGCAGTTTTGGGTAATGTGATTTCAATAAATTATTAAGAGGATACATATGCTTTAGTGATGAACTCGTTGATTTCATCCACAGATAAAATCCACAAGGTCATAGCCCGAATGGATTGCATCCAGTGGATGAAATCAACGAGTTTATCAATAAAGCTTACATATGCTCTTTATATAATGGTTTCCCCCACATTTTAAGTATTTACCTTTAAAACCAATGAATTTTGGTGCGAGTCGTAGCGGACGAGAAGGGAGGCATTCTGCCATTTTGGATTTCTGTCAACATGCCATCCGGTCCCCCAACAATCACACTCCATTTACACCATTTATAGAGCATTTGAGTCCTCCTCGGCTTCACACAACAAAAAATAGACCTTCTATTTACTCCTAATAAGGTCAAATCTATGATTTGAAGCCTAAATTTCATCAAAATGGGCATAATATGATCGCTCTGACTTCACGTTCCGAGAAGCAGGTTAGTACTTTGCACCAGACGGCGGGACTGCAGAACGGTAGGGGATGTTGACACTATGGCGGAGACACGCAGCCCACTGTCCGCTATGGTAAAGAATAGGAGTCAACTCCCTGTCAATGTATGTCACGGACCAGTGTCAGCATCGTTCATTATAGCCGCGGTTATATGAACTCCTTGTATCATTAAACAAAAATTTTTTATGGCCAAAAAAAAAAAAATTTTTATGGCCTTAATATCCTGTTAAATAATATTAATATTATAATATTAGTATTTATATTGTAAATACTGTTATGACTCACACTGTACCTGTACTACACTGTTCAAATGTGTACTTATAATATTAAATTATTCAATGTATTTTATAATCATTACTATTTATAGACATGATGTCATAAATTGTTGTCAATATCTCCATGGCAACGTGGATCACCAAGAACTGTAAATACTTTACCCATAATGCATTATTTCTATTGTTACACTCAATGACTCACAGAGTACCTTATAAGAAAGATTTTATGAAGTTACAACCCTGATGAAGGCCTCATAGTGCCGAAACTGTTGGTTCATTTCCTTCCTAATAAAACGCCATATTTATAAACCAAGTTGGAACTTTAGTTGTGTTGTTATTTATAGTTTTACTATAAACCACAAAAAAAGTTATCAATTAAACAACACCGTATCCTACCTGGGATCCTGGACTTCCAACATAAAAACAACAGATTTTTGTTAAGCCAGCTGTACTTTAGTACAAACAACCCTCCATTCACACCGGATTTTGCTGACTCTGTATCCATAATAGGATCCAAAAATCGATAATGTCTAATACAGACAAACCATCAAAACCCACAACAACACCAAGCAATGTTGACATGGCAGAACACCAAAACAACAACACCAACACTAACAACCCCGAAAAAACAACAGAATCAAACAATGAAGTTCCCAACACACACATCCCTACTGATGCTGTTCCCTACTTCAAAGTAGCAAGAAAGTTAGCTCTAAGTTACAACAGAGCCCTTCATCATCAAAGATATCTTCAAGAATGCTTAGATAAGCATACTATCCCTAAAGGACTTCAATTAAAAGCTGCAGCCCAAGTACCAGACAATCACCTGGACTTCACACTTAAGTGGGAAACAGCCCACTTAAATTTCAGCAAGGAACTGACAAAACTTCTATCTGAATACTATACAAACCGCTCAGAAAAACTCAAAGAACAAATTGAAACAACCAAAAAACAACTGATAGAAATATGTGACACCACCACCCTAAAAAACATTCAAGACATTATTTATAAACTAGAATTAACTCAAGCTGAATCATTAAGACACAGACGCTTCAAGAAAAGAAGCCCCACCAACAAAAAAGAAGCAGGAACAACTCCACCTCCAGGTGGAATTGACCCTAAACAAGCTTAAAATCTCTACACCCACTTGAAACAACATAAAACACACCGCAAAACACAAAAAAACCCACCACACCGCCCAACATCTCTACACCAAGCACCAGGCATACACACACAATGACACACCAACACAGACCGACCGCCTCAAAACCCTCACACCTAGAGAAGTAAAAAACACAACACCAAACCAACACACCCACCCTAAAAATCACACAAACCATTACCACAACAACCATACACGAACAATAACAAACAACAAACTCCGCACTAGCGTTGCCTAGCACCAGCGCGTTGTCCAGCAACGCGTTGCCTAGCAACCCTACATTTGGCGGCGTGCACGCCATATGACGTCATCCTATGACGTCATAGAACGTAACAACAACATCATTAAACTTGAACGCAGATCAGTGCAGAATGTCGATAACCATTATTTAAGCTGTAATAAAAGCTATTTGGATTCAATTGTATTTGGAAAGATCACAAAAACAGGGGTATCTGGCTGCAAAAGGCAAAAAAGGATTTATTCAGTTCTTATCTTTAAGCAAGCAAAAAGGCGAAAAGGTTTTCATGTAATGCACAATAACATCGCTACCAGGTAAGTAATCTATGTTCTAACCCCACAAGCCACCAACCCGACTATGTCCCCTCTTAACAGACATCATGTGCCTCTAGGTCGCACCACTGATCTTATCTCGGCTGTAACGCTATGGGGTAAAAATCACCAGTAGGTCTATAGGCAGGTGATTTTATCTTCGTATACACAACAAACCCCCGTTTCACGGCCAATTGATGGTGGTCAGTCTCTGACGGACCGTGTAGGGAGAGTATCCTTAGCCCTTTAATTGTTTCTAGTTCTATAAGAGGTTGGAGCATGATTATTTGGTTTACTATTAATCCCTAATCTTTGTAATTTCACTATCACTGCACACCAGTCCACTCTGGCCGCCGGTCAGCTGCTATCATTGCATGTGACGTTTATGACCTCTTGACCTAGTTGGGCCTCCAAACAAGGCTCGCGGAAATCACATGCCTCTAGCAGCAGCCTGATTGTAATCACCTGCCTATAGCACTACTGCTGATTTCATTCCCCATACCGAGATAAGATCAGTGGTGCGAGCTAGAGGCATGTGATGTCTGTTCGATTAAATAGAGATGATGAGATGATGATGAATTACCGATTTGGTTATACCGGTAGAGATTCTTATGATTGTGACCATAATGATATACATGTCCAATTCTAGGTGCATTGAGCACGTATGCCAAACAGCACAAGCATGTATCATTTGTATTTATTGATATTATTGTTACGCGCCTCATGCTTTATTGGTGCATAATCTGACCAGTCACATGTTAGGCATTGACTACTTATTTTGTTACACGATTAATCAATAAAAAATCAATAGAATATCAATAAATACAAATTAAAAAAAGGTGGACCTCAGCCAGGACGTGAACACCTGTGTTAGACCATTAGTGCGACGTCGTATCCATGTGGCCACCCGGCAGTCGCTGGTTTGCTGAGAATGCATCCAGCTTTATTATAGCTGTTGCGGCTATGGGAGACGCAGCTCTGGCCACTGTAGAAGGGTAGGGGCAGAATATTTTCACACAATGAATGTATACTAGTTATATGTGAGTGACCTCCCCAGGCTTTGTATCAGATCCTGATTCTGCTTTGAGAATTTGAGTTGACCAGACTCTTACAATTATGCAAATATTGTTTTATATACGACCAATAATCATGAATCATTCAGATTTGGTATGTTCTTGTTCTCCCTTCAATAAAAACTTCAATTAAAGTAATATATACATCGTTATCATTTATTCTGGTCGGGATGGGATAGAGCTACAAATGGTATAGGGTTTTGCCTATCTATGAGGCATATTTAGGGAACATTAAAATCTGTACTGCAACTTGCAAAAATTATAAATAAAAGGTCAATAGGTTCCCTATGGCATTTTGGTATTTGCCCCATAGCAAAGGGAAAATTTTAAGACCATATAGGTATATGTAGGCAAATTATTTTTTATGCTGGGGGCAAAAGTGTAGTTGGGCAGTTTCACATGGGACCCGACATATACCTTAACATGGCTGCCCCGCCCTACTTTAAAAATATCACAGGGATGGGATACATGGACCATGCAAAGCCTTAACATATCCCTATATGCATGAAAAAAACAACTCTAATAGTATTCCCTGGGTGCTCAATCCAATTCATGTGGTACAGTTGGGGTAGTTTTTTGTCTCACGAGACGTATACCCTATTCTCAGTCTTACCATCCCTGTATGGTGTTGTTACAATATATTTAACTAATATGTTATACATGGTAACTCACCTTGTTACCAAGGTGCCTTACCCTGTAAGTACCAACCCCATGTTTCATTAAGGGACAGAGATATGCTATCTTCTCACCCATCGTATACTCTCTCACCCGAAGTATACCCTGGCATTTAAACATATTTCTGTTATCCATTTAACACTGATAATGAATGGATTAGTACCCACAACCTTTTCAAATATGTTTATTTTATATATTAAAAAGAATTATTAAGGCATGGTTATTTAATAGATGCTAAATAGGCCTACACTACAGTAATCACAGGGTATACGTCGGGTGAGAAGATAGGGTATACGTCGGGTGAGACACATATTCAAGGTAGTCATCTTTCCCATGTAATAATGGTGAATGAACTCTAAGAATAGAGTAGAAGGTTTATTGAACATATAGGAACATATTGAGGTGGGTTGTAAGCAGTCCCTCAATGAGAAAAGAGGTGGAAAAGAAAATCAATGAGGGTTTTGCACCCAGTTTCTCACCCGACATATACCCTGTTTAACTGCTATTGTAGGAATACCATAGATTGCAGGCTAATATCCATATACCTGCATGTAGACAAGGACCTTAACTACCATATAAAGTAGGTACAGGAGAGTTAACCCATGATGTAATTAGTTTGATAGAGTTTGACTAAAGGTATGTTCAGTTATGCAGGCACACTCCTCAGGTCTCTATATCTAATTTTTTTCTAAAAAGATAACAAAAAAAAACATAGAATATACATCTAAATTCACTCATAGCATGTTCAAATATATCTATTCCATAAGTCAAAAAGAATCATTGAGCTAAGGTTCATATGATATATGTTAAATGGGCATATATTACAGCAGGGTATACGTCGGGTGAGACACGATTTTGAGGTACTCAACTTTGCTGCTCTGCCATTGATCTGGAAACGATATTTAACCTACCCACATACATGGAGCCTTAGCCCCAACACCTGTACTATATGCTCCCTAAAACTTTTTAGGCTGGTGCATAATCTTTTTTGGACCCCCCTGGCAGCCCAAATCCGGATGATTCATGATTATTGGTCATACTAGTAATGATAAAAATGTCACAGTCGTAGCACAAGTGCTACGTACCTGTACTCGATGACAATTTGCTCATCATCATATCAAATAATATGAAATATTTCAAAGAAATCAAATGATACACTATGCAGTACATGCGTTCAGGTGGTCTCATGATGTGTAGTTCTTTTCTATTTTTATTTTCTGGTTGGAGCATGGAGACTAGAGGAACAGAGATAAAAGAAGGGGGCACCTTTGTGCAAACCTGGGACCAGCTTATTTTCGATTAGATAGGGTTAGTAAAGTGCCCAACAGGTGGTAAATGCCAACTCTCTGTAAGGTTCTGAGCTGCTCATACCTCCTGCTGTGTGGGCTGAGTCTGTGTACAGGAGGGGTCTTTTTCAATGACTGTGCATGTTAATTGGAACATCACAAACGATCAAATATGGATTCCTTAAAGGTGCAGTATTAACAGCTATGTTAATAATTTGGATTTAGTCAATGAGAAATGATTTATCAAAATGTATTTCATTGTTTTGACTTTAATTGTTTTGACTTGTGGTGACTTTTTATTGCAGTATTGAACCTACAGTTTCAATCCAAAAGGGCCTTCATCAGGGTTATGCATGCTACAACATTGTGTTATTAGGTATTAGTCATTGTGTAGGGGCTCGTAGATCGTGATATAGTGTGAGCGTCTTCCTCGAGAGGGCTTTTCGAGCGGTGCGCCCATCACCGGTAGTCACTAGAGGTCCTTACAACCCCTGGTCGCTGCGGGATGGTGGCAGCACTGTTCGCCTCATCCCAGCTCCTACCTGGGGCCGGGGAAGGCGTTAGTCTGGCTCTGACTGTCGACGGAGTCGGACCACCTTTTACCGAGCTTAAGATAACATTAAGCGATACATATCGAGGTAGATGTAAACCATACACCGAAATAAATACGTGCCAGTTGCACTAACCCGAGATCTCTTGTCTGGTATTAACTTTGAACTATCCAAGACATATATTCGAACCATTACAATTGTATACACAACAGATGCCAAGGGCATTCTGGGTAAAATCATTATTCTATAAATAGGGTAGGGTGGGGTAAGACATCCTTAATTTACAAATGTGTCATTTATAAGAAATTCATGGCTGCTTCCAGAATACTTTTTTCATTAATAAAAGGATGGAATGATATTTTCTTCATTCGCAAAAGCTTGTGAACTCTGCCCCATAGATTGTTACAGTAAATCATGTATGAAAAAAAGTGGATGCTGGGGTAAAAGGCCCACAGCTGGGGTAAAAGGCCCACAACCTTTGGGATAAAAGGCCCACATGCACAATAAAGAGGATCATAATTGAAATAAAAGCTCCATTTAGATTCTTGTCATTAAAAAGGAAGCTAAAGTTAATATTCATGAACTACTGCTGAGATTTGGACATTCTAAACCACCTAAAGTAGCATTTTCGATAATTTATATCGAAGTCCAAGGGGTGATAGGGTAGGATAAGCTATAATACCCTAATAGCACGTAACTGAGCTAGTTCTAAGAGAATAATCCCTAATTAATGCATAATTTTCACACCAATCAAGAGATGGAACAATGTATCATACTTGTGAAATAGGTTGTCAGCCTAGCCTTATGGAATATTTCAATAGAATGCTTGACAAAAAGTGGGGCATTTTGCCCCGTAGGTTGAAAGGCTGGGGTAAAAGGCCCAAAGCGATGGGGCAAAAGGCCCATGGATCTGATGATAAGATAAGGTTCATCTCAAAAGCCCATGTAGGTATTGGAACAAAGTGTAAGGTAAAAAAATGTATCTTTATGACCTACCCTTCACCCCTTTATCAAATAATACCTCACTTAATACTTTAAACCCATTTAACTTGCTACCCAAATATCCATGCATATTTCAGGACCCTTTTATTTCTAATTATCTCAAATTGAGCAACAGTTATAAAATTTTGAATGTCTGATAAGTTAACTTTTTCTCATCCAATCATAATGAAAACCTACAAAAGAGATCTCCTTGAAGTTATCCTTATAGAAACAGGACTATAGCTAATCTAAGTGCTAAATGGCTGCATACAACTAGTACCTTGGTTATGAGGGCTAAAGGGCCTTTTACCCCAAAGGGCCTCTTACCCCCCTCCTACCCTAGATATGGTTAAATGATGAGGTCATATAGGATTTCCATGTGGTATCACAGTCCTTCTTATGGTAATAAATATGGAATAAAAAAATTTAGTCAAACGTGTATGGTTATTAGATTACTTCCTTGGACGAGCAAGGTATCCTCCTTGGATCATGGCCCTGCAGAGAGCTAGTCCACAGTTTTGGCTAATTTTCATAACCATCCTGTGAAGGTCAGCCATATTTTCACAGGCAGGCAGGGTCTGGGTGTTGAAGGTTTACTTAGGAAGGTAATTTGTTTTTGTGTGGGGGATTGGTGTTGGTATAATGGTTTGGAGCTTTTTGATTTCAGTTTTGGAGATTGGGACATACTTCTCGGTTTTCTGGTTTTCTGGCAACGGTTTGATGTCAGCAATGGTCACAGTGATGTCATCATCATCGTCACTCATGGCCAGGTCCTCAGTGACATCAGCAATAGGAGAGAGGGGATTTTTACCTGTTTCCTGGACGATGGTGTTGTGGATGTAGAGGAAATGGTGGATGTTGTGGATGCTGATGTAGTGCTGGAATCAGAGTCAGAACTGGAGATACTCATAGAAGAGTTGCTCCGGCTAGTGTCTTTTGAGAGTGCTTCAGATATTATCTCCATGGGTGTTGGTGTTGGTGCCCCTGTGGTGTTTTCCTCCGAAGTTTTGGTGTTGTCAGGTGTGATATCAGAGATGGGTTTCGGCATGTTGATGTTGCTTGATTTTTTCTTGATGAGGGTTAGTGGGTGTTGCATGCGTGGGCGTTTGCGCACAGTAGGGTCCTCTTCAGAGGTTCCATTAGATGATGTTGCGGGTGTTGGAACATCGGCATGGTTGTTATTAGGTGGTGTTGTACTGGCCTGAGACATTTTCAGGCATTGAGCAGGGGTGGTGATTTTGAATTTGAGGGTCTGATTAGGTGGTTCCTTGGAGTTTGTTCTTTTTCTGTTGTTGATTTTGATGTTGTTTTTGACTTTCTTGAGGTTGTTTTTTTAGGTGGTCTATGGGTAGTCCTCGCTTCTTGCAGGTGGCAATGAGCCATTCTCTGTAAGGAGTTGAATAGTTGTAAACAACTTTGAATCTAAAGTTTGGAACAGTTTTAGGGTTTATGGGAGTTTTTCTGTTGGTGTTGGTGTTGTTTTGGTCTTTTTTGAAGGAGAGATAAATTTGCTCACCATCGTTAGAGGGCCAAGAGGTAGTTCTTTGTTGTGTACAAGTTTATGGTGCCTTCTTAGGTTGAAAGGTCTACGTAATGTAGAAGGACATACAATACAAGTGTACCTACCTTCTACAAGTGCACCTACCTTCTACAGTGAAGTTTGGGCTTTGAGTTTTGAGAGTACGTTTCCTCTCCCAGAATCCACAAACTGGACAAGTTTCCCACCTATTCATGGTGTTGTTCAGTGTTGCGGTATCTTTAAAAAAGGATAAATGGTTGATTGGTAGAAAAACTTTTGAATTGATGTTTTATGCTGTTAAAGCCATTAGAAGTGCTCTGTGAGTCATGAGATGTTGTAATTATCATGACATTGTGCTATGATGTCATCGTAGCACAGTATGCCATGCTACGACGTCCATCATAGCAATGGTTGTTATGGTGTCTCTTTGTTCATGCAGCACAGTCATTTGCGTTGCAGTGTTTTTGTGCGTGTTGGTGTTAAGTTTTTCAATACAATAGACAGTAGAAGGTGACTTTTTGTTGAGAAAATGTGGGTGTTAGTGAGGCCCGTGAGCATTCATGATGGGTTTTGGTTTTGGTGTTATAAGGTTAAATGTGATTGGAGTCGGCAGTGTTTTTTTCAGTACAGGGGCAGTGGTTGGGTCTTTTTGGTGTTGTATGGTGATGCTTGATGTAGTTGGGGGGAAGTATTCAGATTACTTTTTGGTTGGTGGGTGGTGTTGTTTCAGATGTGGCTGGTAATGTTTTAGATGGTATCTTGATTTTAAGTTCATCATGTAGGGTTTAGTTAGTTTTTAATCTCGTAGGTTTTTGGATTTTCTTTTTTACTGTTTTTATATGATGTTGTTTGTTGGTGGTCATTATAGGGGGGGTCTAGACCCCTAAAATCGACAGTGTGACATGGCCTTTTCTTAAAATCGACAAGGGACAGAGCTCTAGTGACAAGGACAGGGGAGAAAAAAAGATAATGACATGGGACATGGTCCTTTCTTAAAATTGACATGTGACATGGAGCTAAGTGAAAAGGACAGAGGAAATTACAAATTTAGTGACATGTGACATGGGCTTTGACTGCACTTCTTATGGCCTCAGTCATAGATGTAGGGCCGTGGCCATTTTTAGCCATGAATGCAGCATGGTAATGGGACTGTGACCAGATCTAAGGATGGTTTTAAATTTCCATAAAATAATGTATTTTCACTATTTTCTATTACCTTTACGATTTTTATGATAGCACTACATGAAAGAGGAACATTTATTTATCCAGGAATAGACTTAGTGTGATGAATTACAGTACCGTATATATGTGGAGTAAATCATGGATTTTGTCAGCACATGACCATAAAATGTAGCTGTACTACAGCCTGTAGGCACCACTAAAACATATTTCTGTTTTTGGTGTTAAATTTCCTAAAGAAAATGTTTAGTCCATTTAAATCTTCAAAGTCTTTTCTACAAGAAAATACTAAAATGTTTAAGATATGAACCTTTCATTTCAAGCTGTTAACAATTTTCTGATTTACAATATGTTTAAATGTGGCTTTCCTAAGAGTACAGTAGGTAAGGATGGGTAGAGGGGGGCTAAACTCACACCTCTGTAGCACACACAGTCATATCAACTCATGTTCTGCTTGGATGCATACCAGTTAAGGGTGGTCATGGTCCACTAATCACAGGCATGCAGGGTCAGAAATGGCCCTGGGTATACTTCTAATGCTGTCTACAGATATATCCATGTTGATACTCTTGAGTACAGGTTATGTTCAAAGTCTTAGTCTTCTTCTCAGCCTCGTCTCAGACCTGGTGGAGGGGGTTTGGGTACCGAGGTACCATCTGACAAAACAAAAATCTGATGTTTCTTAAGTTGAAAGATTAGGATCCCAAGAAGAATATGGTGCTGTTGAGTTGATCATGTTTTTTTTTGTTTTCTAAAGCCTAAGCTCTAAAAATAAAACAACACAACTAATTATTCAACATTAGAATGGTGGGGACTTTTTATTGCAGTATTGAACCTACAGTTTCAACCCAAAAGAAAATCCATCAGGGTTATGCATGCTACAACATTGTGTTATTAGGTACCATATGAGTCATTGTATACACAACAGATGCCAAGGGCATTCTGGGTAAAATCATTATTCTCTAAATAGATATGGTTAAATTATGAGGTCATATATGATTTCCATGTGGTATCTCAGTCCTTCTTGTGGTAATAAATATGGAACAAAAAAATATTTAAAACAATTTTTTAAAAAATAATAATACAAAAAATTATGTATTTAATTGCTTTGACTAAAATGCAAACAAAAAATTTTGAACGTTTTCAACCCTTTAGAAAGCCTGATTTCTCTACTTTTTGTAGAGGTGCTTACATTAGATGCCAACTTAATATATTTGTATATTTTGTGTAACGGAAGTTTGTCTCATTGCTTTCAGGGCCATGAGGTCTGAAAGGGGTTCCCAAAATGTACACTTTATATAAGGGATTTCTGGTGGTAACATGGCTTTCTGGCTCAGTAGCGGTTAGGACTATAAAACTGGTTTATTACACAATTTCTGTGATTTTGGGTGCTTTTTCTGGATATTCCCATTCTGATACCTGTCAATATTGCACGCCATGATGCATGCATCATGACTTTGTATGGCGTGCCTTATATCCATGGATACCTACTGTTCCCAATGCCAACTCTCTATGCATTGCTCCACAGGGACTGACAAGAAATGGTTGGTTAGAACCAGGTTTGTATCAGGTTCAGGACTAACCTGTTTCTTAGTACGCCCTAAGATTGAATGATAGTCCCTGGATCATGGGGTGTACTAAGAACTTAGTACACTGTTTTATCATCAAATTTCTCTAACTTCTTCATCAAAATACATAATTCTAAAGTCACCTAAAATACATGGGGTCTATGTTTTATATATGCATTTTTGTACAGAACTAAAATCAGAATATTCTCTGAGAAATGGCTATATGTATAAATTTCCCCTTAGTCCTGGTATAGTAAAATCTATTTGCTAATTCTTTGTTAAATTTGCTAATAAATATGAACCCACAAGATTAAAGAATAGATAAATGCCTACAAAATGACGTTTTCATTTTAGCCAATTGTTGTTTAATGAGGGAGTAAATGTATCATTTAATGTAAATGTAAGTACAAAATAGTGGAGTGGTTTCACCATCCCACCTTTGACCCCAATAATGTATTATTATATGCATAGGTAGGTGTCATGGTCCAGTGACCAGGGCTCTGATTGGCCCATACACCTGCAGAGGTGAGTGTCATGGTCCAGTGCACACACAAGTGTACTAAGATCCCAGTACATCCTAAGACTGTGCGTGGTATCAGAATCTTAGAACAGACTAAAATCAGCCTCTTGTACTATGATCCTGGTGTGTCCTAACATTATATCCCCGTCTCCAACCTGTGTATAAGTCATTGATATGATACAAAGCCTGTGGAGGTCACTCACATATAACTAGTATACATTCAATATGTGAAAATATTCTGCCCCTACCCTTCTACAGTGGCCAGAGCTGCGTCTCCCATAGCCGTGACAGCCATCATAAAGCTGGACGCGTTCTCAGCAAACCAGCGGCTGCTGGGTGGCCACATGGATACAACATTGGGCTCAAGGTCTAGCACAGGTGTTTGCGTCCGGGGCGAGGTCTACCTTATTTTCAATTTGTATTTATTGATATTATATTGATATTGTATTGATTTTTTATTGATTAATCGTGTAATAAAATAATTAGTCAATGCATAGGATGTGACTGGTCAGATGTGTGCACCAATAACGCATGAGGCACCGTGTTCCAATTAACATACATGTGGGTCAATCCACTGAAAGTGGGCACTTGTCCATGGTAGAGGGTCATTTTTAAAAACTAAGAATTAGATCATGAAACTTAATTTTATTGATATCCCTATATCTTGGCTCTTAGGAAAGGTTCATTCAAGTCACTAACTCCCAAGCGGTCAGTTATTGCAAATATTCAAAATTATGAAAATGTAATGGGCATGAGCAAAATGAATTCTTCTCTACATCACAGAAATGTTTGTCAGAACTACATTATTTTTAGTTAGGATATTTGACAAAAGGTCCCAAAGACACACTATGAAGAAAATAGGAAAAAAAGATGGATATTTACAATACATAAGGAAATAATATGAATGTAATGGGCGTGAGCGTAATGGGCGTGAGCAAAACAACTTTCCCAGGCTTCAGACAGCAACTCAGCAATATAACCTCACCCAGAATTAATCTAGGCAATAGAAATAATCTAAGAATACTTTTAGGATGCATTTGGAATGCATCAAGCCTGCCAACATGCTTGCAGTGCATTTTACTCACGCCCATTACGCTCACGCCCATTACGCTCACGCCCATTACATCTGTCAGTTAACCCCTCTTTTTGGCATAACCAAGGCATGTAGAGACTCCAGTCTTTTTTTAAAATGACTTATTAACAATAGATCTTCAAGTTAGGCTGGTTGAAAGAAAGAAAACTTTGATAGTATTTGTCATGGATACCGAAATTTGAATGTAATGGGCGTGAGCAAAATGGACTTGAAAATACTTGAATATGTACTGCACAGTCATGCCTGCAAGTAGACCCTAAGTTTCTGTACCAGAAAATCCCCTATGATGACCCTAATCTTGGTGGGAAATAAAAAGATTGAGGGTAGTGTTTTAGTAGGCCTACCAGTGTACTTTCATTTTGCTCACGCCCATTACAGCACCTGCATTTGGTTATAGAAATGAACAGGGGAAAAGGAATGCCAACCAGAGCACCTCCAAACAACATGAAAATGTTAGATAGGACCCTTCACTAAAGAATAGATAAAATTATATTGGTCTGTTGCTGTTTGGCTTGATGGTATAGACCCTGCGATGAGGTGGAAATTGAATAAAAAGGCAATTTTTGGCCATTTTTGAACTTTGGGCCACCATATCTAAAAAAAAAATAGCAGGCCGACAGATGTAAACTTGCCCTTCTTTTGAAGCCCAAGGTGTTTTCTTTGAAATGAAACCAGAAATAAGAAGAATGGTTACTTACTTCTTATTTTACAGCCCCCTGAATCCAAAAAAGACCAAAAAAGACCCAGGTGCCCACTTTCGGTGGATTGACCCATGTACTGTCATTGAAAAAGACCCCTCCTGTACACAGACTCAGCCAACACAGCAGGAGGTATGAGCAGCTCAGAACATTACAGAGATTAGACATTTACCACCTGCTGGGCACTTTACTAACCCTATCTAATCGAAAATAAGCTGTTCCCAGGTTTCCCCAAAGGTGCCCTCTTCTTTTATCTCCGTTCCGCTAGTCTCCATGCTCCGACCTACCGACCAGAAAATAAAAATAAAGAATTAAACATCATAAGACCACCTGAACGCATATACTGCATAGTAGTAGTATAGTATGTATAGGAACAGGACTGTAGCTAATCTAAGGATATTACTCACTGGGGATGCAGCCAATCAGAGGCCTCCATTTGGTCACGTGACCTGTGATGTCACTGGACCCCCCATGGTGCATGCCCATATATGGTCATGTGACCTTGTCTTGACCTCATTTGCATAATAGGCCATGCCTCCATTTGGTCACGTGACCTGTGACATCACTGAACCCGCGTGGTGCATACCCATATATGGTCATGTGACCTCGACCTTGACCTAATTAGGGGTGTGCATACGGTCATGTGACCTTGAGCTCAACCTAATTAGGGGATTACCCCAGTCACGTGACCCCTCATTTTGCATAATAGACCATGCCCCTTGACCTATTTAGGGGAACAGGACTATAGCTAACTACAGGATGCAGCCAATCAGAGGCCTCCATTTGGTCATGTGACCTGTGGGTGCATGCTCATATATGGTCATGTGACCTTGAGCTCGACCTAATTAGTGGTGTGCATGCCCATATATGGTCATGTGCTCCATTTGGTCCCATGACCTGGTGGTGAGTTCCTTATTTGGAAAATAGGCCACGCCCCCTTTGGTCATGTGACCTACACCCGGCACGTGTTGAGCTCCTTATTAGGAAAATAGTGCACACCCCCTTAGCCAATTGGAGGCCTTCATTCGTGACTCGATTATGTAAGTGGGGGTTGGTTAACCACGCAACCTTTTTGTATGTAAACAACACATGATTTAACTATGTGGTTTTTTTGGGGGGTAAAAAAAAAATGAAAAAAAATGAGGAAAAACCCTTGGGGTGGGGAGGGGAGGGGGCCCCTTGGGGTGGGGAAAAAATAGGGGGAAAAAATTAGTTAATTTTTTAAGGCAAGCTAAAAGCTTGCCCAAAAAAAAGGGTGGGTTTTACTTGACGCAAGTAAAACGTCAAAGTAAGGTAATGAGTGGGTGGCGCCACCTGTCATTTTTTTTCTTTTACTTTTTATTCATTCATATATTGTGTTCGCAGGAAGCATTCACACATTGTGTGTGCAACATGCTAAGGGTAGATAAAATAAATGCTACTTTTCTTTCAAGTGTTAGCTCTGAAAAACGTGTCAAACTCTGAGTGTACGGTGAGAATGCAAAGTATGAAGGGTATATATGTCTGTCGCTCTAGTCTAAAGGACACAACTTCTTATTTTGCGTCTTGTACACTTCATCATTAACAATGTATTCTAGAATGCCTGTTTGCGAGGTCAAATCTTTTCCAATGGATTTAGGTTCTTTTCAGTAAGTATTTACCTTGTTTACCAGTATAACCATATTTTACAACCTTGAACCCGTAGATGAAAGGTCACATGTGTGGTAAGGTAATTTTCTATTAGTTAGAGTTATGAGATATTATGTATGTTAAATAATGACAAAAAGTAATTTGTATCATTACATTTGTTTTCAAATATTCATGTTTTCATTTCTTTTCATTTATAAAGGTCGAGGGGTAAAAATATATCCAAAAAGGCGGACACAATGCATCTGTATAGTGTATGCATTAATGACTACATAACACCTCAATACTTTTCTCAAGATGTCAAACTGTTTGGAGGCCGTAATAATAGCCAAGAGTGAGAGAGCTAAAGCGTCAATGGTTACTACAATTGTGGAACGACCAACAGCCAGGTTATAAATGACCGACACTGGTCATGATTTATTACACAGGGAGTTTAATAGGACAGTAAAAGATGAATGTTACGGATGTAAAAACCATAAGTCGGAGGTTAAATATCATGGATGCTACTCCGACAAGGAAGAACTTATTTCTATGTATGGAAAGTGGGTATTTTCCAGGATGCTTGTCAGTGATATTTGGAATGAATTTACAAGGTTGTGTGCCATTTTTGACGTTGTCAATACCTTGAATGTGAAAGAACTGATAACATATCTTTTCAATATGGATTATAGATGTGTATTGGCTGACAAAAGCAAGACCTTTCCAGTAGAAATACTATTATATAACTGTGAACAAAGTAAAAAAAATGTTGAAATTTGTTATTTGTATTCATAATAACATTCATCCTAAGAAAATCACTAGGTAACTGATGAGGGAGTAGTGTATATTGAACTATTTGTCTACAATAAAATCACACTTGAATAAATGTGTTGAAAAAAGAGACTTGGATAAAGATATCAAGGGGTGCATGACCACCTAGGGGTGGTTCATTATGTAAATGAGAATTTTCATAAATAAAAAATTACATCTTATTTTATTTTACCCTTTTTTTTAAATAAAAAATTAAGAGGATAAAAGTGGGTGAAGCGAGCAAGTGGTGCCTCGTCTAAAGTAAACCCTTGATAAAAGACAACAAAATAGAGACCATTATTTTGTTAGCGTCGAACAGCTGATATGTTTCACAAGTTCGGTCTCGGTCAATACAGAAAAGAAGGCAAGGTTAAATTCGTATTTGATTAACTCGACAAACACAATACATAGAGTTCTATACATGTAGACAAGGCGTGGGTTTGGTTACCAGGGACGCTTGGTTAGTTCATGGGTAACACACCAGGTGGCAACACTGTGCTAGCGCTGTGCCGTCATGGCGAGATCAATTGATGTTTTATAAGCTCGAGTAATTGCTCAGAAGTGCTCCCACCAATTGTTTTTGGGAGTATATGGGTACATAACTGGATTTGGGTAATGAATGGTTATTGTTGCTTGAAACCATGGGTTGAAAAAATTGAATTTTGAAAAGGTTGAAAAATGTGCCGAAAGTTTGAAGCCCGACGCACGGGTCAGTGCACTATAAAAGGAAATTTTTTTTTATACATTATGTAATTGGTCCGTTGATAACCATGGAAGTATACAAGCTCAAGCTTATTTTTCCCAACGGAGTCATCCTCCATCTATCCATTATGATGACAAACAGAAGGTGGGTAATTTATCAAGATCGCGTCCCAAATTCGGAATTTTGAATTAATTTTGTGTTTGGTTTGCCGTCCTAAAGAGAAAGATTCGCTTTTATTTCCAGTATTACACAGATCGTCTTCACGGTGGTGGAGCCGGGGGCTCAAAACAGGTTCTAAGGTAGGTGAAAGTTTACTGAGCGAAAAGTCATGTTAACACGTGTCAATGTTGTTGTTATGACACATGCAACAGTTTAGGGTGTCACCAAATGGCTGGTTACCATGGTGACGGCCGTGATGGACGTCAGTTTCGATACATCAATGCATATTCAAGATGGCGCCAGGCTTACGCGAATGGCGGGAAAAGTTCAACCAGACGCTGTGGCTGGCGTTCTTTGGATAAGTAAAGGTGCATGACATGTTAGGTGAACTTATCTACTGTTGTCACTTGATGTTGTCGTGGGTGGATAAGTGGTTACGGGGTGAACTGATATGTTATTGAGACTTGGGGTGTAAGTGGGGCCCCAAGGAGGGGGGCGAGAGGTTCTGTAGGGGGATAGTGTAGTGGGATGGGAAAAGGGAAATCTCCTCATCAGCGTCATCACCAACCTATCCGGTGCTGTGTCCGACGCAGGGCCTAGGACGATCATCACATGAGTCTAAACTAATTAGATCTTGGTATTTATGTAAAAAAGAAAAGAAGGAAAACTCACCATCAAAAGTGTCAGTGCCCCTCTCAGCCAGTGTAGGATCAAACAGAAGGGATTTATCCTTTGGTGGTTTGAGAAGAAATACCCTTTTCCTTGGGATCATTTTCTCCATTATTGAGCTTCAAAATGGCTGACAAAAGGTGTGGTCAATAACCAATCATGGTTGACATTCTTAATCATCTCCTTCAGCCAATCTTAGTCAAAAAAAGATTGTGGTTCTACCACGATCTGTGTACTGTGAAGAGTGATGAACTATGTCAGGTGTATGGTCACATGATGCATGTACACACACATGACACATGAGCACACAGCAAAGGACGCCTATGATTGGTGACAACAAGTGTAACCATGGTGAAAACACGTGGTGATATCCAAGAAGTGTGTTATTGAGTCTGTGGACAATATTGAAGATTTATCATGGATAACTGATTTTCTTTAGGGTGAGTACATCCTTAATCAGTGCTTATATTTTTTGATTAGACGGTGGGGTGGTTGCTATGGATACACCAGAAACATTAACCGGTGGGTTTCCAAAATGCCGCCACAGTGGTAGGTTAATGGAAACTCAGACAATGGGTCCAGTGTAAAGTTTTGGGCGCAGGACAAATTAGAATTTTCCATTATCATGTCGCGATCCTTATGTGTACACATACTGATGCTATAGAGAAGGTTGTATTTTTTTATTTGTACTTATATAGATATTTGATATTTCTGTAGCACATAACCCAGGGGAACATGTACACAGGTGGGGAGATTCAAAAGCAGATAATTTTGGTCAGTATAGGGGTATTCTCATAGTTTAGAGGAAAACAGGTAAGACTGGTCTTTTTGGACCAGGCAAGTTTGACTGACAGAGAACAAGAAAGTATGATTTTAATCCAAATACCTTTATTTCAAAAAATGACACTGATAATAAATGAAATGTGTACTTGAGTCAAAACTTTGCTACAAATAGTATACTTGGGTCAATATGGACAATAAGGTGTCCACATATCTATAGGTAATGCAGTAGTCAGAATAAGTGGGAAGGTTTTAAAAATGTCGGGGAAATAACATAGGAGGGGTAGACTACAACTTATAAAATTACCAGCTTTACACATATCCATGTTTGTGTGATTCATCTCAATGTTATGTGAGTAGGATCTGGACATGGTTATGTAAGTTGGTAGTGACTATACCAGTGTATACCCTGTGGAGTAGACATTGCTTGTATCAAAGCAAATCGTGAATACCACTGTTTTGTAAATAGAGTAAATACTTTTGCCAGTTTGATGGGTATGGGTACAGTGACGTGCAGCTTGTTTTGATTCTGCCTGTGCACATGCACTCTCCTCTTGTAGTAGTAACCTTTGGGTACACTTAGTGAGAAAAAAATTTCCTGAGTTCTGAAAAAAATTATTTCATGTCCATCAGCATAAGAATCTTAGAATGTGATGGCGAATTCAGCCAGTCCTCGCTTACAATGTTCATGAACAATTAAAAAATATTTTCCTAAAAAAAGAATTTCCCTACCTCCCTCATGGGTCTGAAAAATCCCACCCTCTGGACAGGAAACGAGCATATTTTAAGGGTAGCCTCATAGCTCCCTTTGTGGGCATTATGAAGTGCATCTAATAAATTATAGAGATCTAGTTGTATTGCCTCATGGGGGTTAAACAACTAGGTCTCAATATGGGTGAAAGTCAGTAAATCTAAACTAAAATTGAAGAGGAAGGGCCTTCGCCAAGGAGTTTGACGGACACTGTAAAAACGTCACCATGCTGTAATTTCTTTTTCAACCCTGGAGGACCCCACTCCTAGAGAGGTATGGGCCAGGTCGTCAGAAAGTGTAAGATTTTGCCCTTGAAGGCCTTGGAAACCTAATTTTCTAATTACTTTATATAACCTTAACAAAATTGTCAAGGTACATTTCCTGAGCTCAGAAGACCAAAAAATACCGATCTAGGCCATCGGGTTCCATTTTTATTGCTTGTTTTGTGTCATGTAACATCTGGTACCAAAATAATGAAATATGGAGGTAATTGAAGTTGCTCTCAGTAATATAAGAATGTCCCATTATGCATAACAAACACATGAAATAACAAGGCCAATATGTCTATTATTGACTTCAATTACAGAATGGAACAAAATTTGAGTTATGCATGCACAGTAGACTGCCTCCTACATAATGATAAAAGTACCGGACGTTACATAACGTCCGGTACTTTTATCAGAATTATTTCACATAAGCTGCTCTCATATGGAGACAAATGCTGTTAGACACACAATTTCTTCACCAAAGTAGGGGATGATAGGGCCCTTCATATGGGTAATAACAAAGATTTTGAGGCTTCATTTTTTCCATGTTTTATAACCAATTTAGATTTAGGTACCGGACGTTACAAATTACAGATTTCCATTTTGGAAGACACATCATGAAAAATTCTCACTTAGTAATATATCTAAACCTAATGGAAATGATACCTATGATCATATACAATACAAAAAATAACTTTGGGATACTCTATAGTGTTATTTATTCAATACAGGACACTTGTAAAAAATACAATAAGAATAAAAAAGAACAAATTTGGCCGTTTTTTCACTTCTGCAGGCTATAAGTCCTAAAGTTTTTGATGGATGACCACAAATTTACATTTTTCTGATAGCCCTAAGTGTTCTCTATCAGATGAGTCTAAGTAAGACAAGATTGGTTCACAATTTCTTTCTCCAGGGCCATAAAAGTCCAAAATGACCCAAAAACACAAAATCTACTGCTTTCTGGCTACCTGACCCATATATTTCCATAGCCCATCTGCCAGTCAGCTCCCTATGTTATAGCTCCATAGACATCCTGCTCAATTTTTGGCAGATTTCTATAGTGGATAAAATCACCAATAAAAGCTGAAAATTAAAAAAAAAAAAAAAAAAGCATATTTCCCATGTCTAGTTCTTTTTAATGGTCTCCTTATTCCAATGAAATATCATAATAGAATTTTTCAATTTTTTTTTTAATTGAAAACAAAGTTTATTGAGCCTCTCACAATTTACAGAATCGTGGTAATTGAAGCACAACTGGAATTATAGTCAAACAGCTATCAGTAAGTCAAACACAATCATATAATCAAGAAAAAAAGCTACAAATCATATTCATACGGTTAATTAGATACCATATCAAATTGTACATCATATCAATTGTGTAGAGGCAAGGAGAAAGGGTGCTCCGTGCTAAAAGTCAACTTTAAAATTCAGATCACTAGCTTAACAGTGATATATTGCATGAGAAGATAGTCCTGTTAGTTTTGGAGGAATAGCTTGCTAAATATGGGTAGGTATGCCCATTTCGTGAATGTCAATAGGCCCCACATTTCCATGGTCATCAGATACAACTATAATTAGCATAATTTATGCTAATTAGCTAAATTAGCATAAATTTTCATTCTTTTGCCCATAACTTTTGATCTTGAAATGATATTTTCATTCTGTTTTCACCATAGTGGACCTTGCGAAACGTTCCTTCAAATAGGGTCATCGATTTTCTTATTCAGAATGAATATCATGTTTCCATGGCAACAGAAATCAACAAAAATGCCTATTTTGGCAAAAAAAAACTTTTTAATGCCAAATATGGAACCTTTCCCCAAAAATAGAACGTTTTATCAAAAATCTCCAAATTCTCCACAAAAAAGTTGCATATAGAAGTTTTAGGCATATTTTTCCTATTCTAGCCCATAGTGGTGCCCCCTGGTGGCTAAAATAGGTACTAAATCCCGCAGGAACCCCCATTTCTGCTTGCTGGCTCACAATTATATAAAAATACAAACAATTATAGACACAACAATGAATCATGAAAAATCTATGTAATAATGATCAATAATGATAGACAAAACAGCCCAGACAAACAAGGACAAAAGTAACACAGACCAAGACAGAGAAATATACAGGATTGTTGAAATTGCGACTCACAACATACACCAAGCACATAAGCTTCTATAAAGGAGGGTTACCATCGTACAAATTCTAAACAAAAATATATTATGCTCAAAACTAGTAGGATCAGGTAAGGATTAAGTAAGAAAACAACACACTAACATTCACATTTACACGAGACATCGTTCTGATAATAATAATAATAGTAATACTAATACTGATATTGGTTATTATTTCTGGTAATAATACCAGTAATCAAGATTATTCAGATTATTGAACGCGATTTAGAACTCGATGGGGTCATTAACCGTGATCACAAAAGCTGTCTGTATTCTGTTTTAACCAATCAGAGCACCACTACAGCTAATGCAAGGCCAAATAGTACAAGATACTCAGATACAACAACAATAACAAAAAGCTTGCTTAGCCTATTTCAGGATCAGAATCAGAGACCAAACCGTCGTCACTGATCAATAACAAGCTCCCGACTTCATCAATGGAGTTGCCATCACCATCATCACTATCATCGGCAGGACCATCATTTGGTACTCTCAGATTTTCAATACGTCTGACTCTCTGCTTAAAATTCAGTTTTGTTTCAGTATGTTGATACCAGGCTCCTAATAGTGACCACAGTTCAGCACCGCGATATAGGGGTGATCTTTTATATGTACTTAGCTTAGGTTGTTTAACCAAGAATTTAATTTTTTTTTATCTGACCTAGTGACTCTGTCACTTCTATGATGATCTAACATATCATTACATCTAGAGTACTTATACATCAATACTAATAACATTTCATCACGTCTTCTAGCCAAATATGGAACCTCGCTCCTTGTATGGAGATCCTCCACAGACAGATATTCCCTGTTATACCTATAACACGTTCTTAGACCTCGATTCTGGAGTCTTTGGACCTTGACAAGATTATCTTCATTACTACAACCTGCATTAACAAAGCTGCAATAATCAAACAAGCTCAGTATAGTCGTTTTATACACCAATATTGCAACTTTAAGCGTCAGTGAATGACGCAATTTAACTAATCTGAACAACCTGTTATTAACCCTTTGGAAAACATTTTTCATTACCAATTCCATGGTTAGGTAATTATCTAAGTGTAGACCTAGGTAAGTATAGTCATGTACAGTTTCCAAATAAGTCTCTGCCATTTTAAAAGTGCCCAACCTAGAACCAAACCATAGTGTTTTTGTTTTCTCAACATTTACTGATAGACGCTTCTTTAAACACCATTTGTAAACATTATCAATATCAGATTGCAGACGGTTATGGGCTAGGGTTGATTTGTTACTAGAAGTATAAAATACAAGATCGTCCGCGTACATAATATATTTACAATCAGTGATCACGGATCCGATGTCATTGACATATAAAATAAATAGCAACGGCCCCAGAACAGAGCCCTGAGGCACTCCATACTGAACTGGCTGAACAGATGATTTAAACTCCCCAATTTTTGTGTATTGAACACAATTCTTTAAATAGCTAGCAATCCAACTTAAGGTACTGTGGTGAATTTTTAAACGAGTTAGTGTGCATATTAGGAGATTATGAGGAACGTTATCAAATGCTTTCCTCAGATCCAAAAAGCATGTCGCAGTTACATGGGACCTATCAACATCATCATATAAATACTTAACAAATCTAAAGATGGCATCACCAGTTCCTCGACCACGACGATAACCAAACTAATTACAATCCATAAAATCAGCTTTCTCCATAATGTCATATAAATGTGAGTGCATTATTTTCTCCGCTATCTTCGAAGGCACCGACAACAATGATATGGGTCTCCAATTGCTAACTAATCTTTCATTGCCAGGTTTCGGGATCGGACTTACTCGTGCCAACTTGCAGCTGTCAGGAAAAATACCTAAGTCAAAGCTCATTTGGTACAGCCAAGTCATTTGCGGTAAAAGATTTTTTATTGCAAGTTTTAATATGTCACAGCGAATATGTTCAATGCCTGATGTCTTATTTACATTAATCTCGTCTATCAAATACTCCACTTCCTCCTGACATACACTTATCTTGGGGTTACAATCCTCAACCAGACTGTCCTGGACTACTGGAAGATTTAAAGGTAGAGGCAAATCACTGTTTAACTTTGAACCTTTTGAAGCAAAATATCTATTTATGTAATCGACTGAATCAGCATTACTTTTCATTTCGCCATCTTCACCAATTAACATAGGCGGATGGTTATCACTTGACGGCTTTAATATAGAATTAATATTTCTCCAAAAATGCTTAGGATCGTTTTCAGGCTCATCTAACTCATGCTTTACATAATCCGCCTTAGCGTATCTACAACTGACATTGATTCTACATCTCAATTTCCTGGCACGTTCAAGATAATGTGTTTCATGTGTTCTTAGAAATAAGGATACACATGTGTCCCTTTCATGGATTAAATTTCTTATATCAGCTGTCATCCATTTATTACCCATGTCTTTGACAATAATTTGGACCAGAGGACACACACTAGGTAACATTCTATATGATTTTGAATAAACACCAATGCATCACTCGGATCTTCTAGTTCATAATACTCCTCCCAATCTGCCTCAGCTAACCAGTGTAAGAACAGCTCTTCATCAAAATTCTTATAAGTACGTGTAGTAATAGTTTTTATAGTAAGTACACTTTTCTATTTCGTTTTAACACAGTAGACGGGCAAGTGATCGCTAACATTGTGGCATCATAAGATTTCATTATATTGTCCAGACAAGAGACTCTTTTTTTATATGGCCGTGTACACTAATGTATAAGCTTATGTAAACCATAGTTTCTGCACATGTTTACTATCGTATTCATAGATTTAGCTTTTTCGGACAATGTATTTATATTTATGTCACCAAGACACCAAAGTTCAATATTGTCAGGTATCACTGTTTTATACAATTTTTCTATATAATTGAAAAATACATCCAGTTTTTCCAGAAGGTGGACGATAAACTGTGGCTAATCTCATGACTTTTTGGCCTGGAACATTTATATCCAGTACCATAGACTCAATGTTACAGTTTCTGACACATAAATCATCCACAAGATCAGCAATAGGAGCTAATTCATGCCTAAAATAAACAGCTAGACCACCACCCTTCTTGCCTCGTCTATCTTGTCTATACAATTTCATACCACTCCATGTAACCAGGTCAGCATCGACATCATCATGAAGCCATGTCTCAGACGTAGTGACTATGTCGGTACCCATCAAATTCCTAAATATCTGATCCTTCTTTTTATACATACTTCGTGTGTTGAGATGTACCATTTTAAAACCCTCCATCGAAATAAAATCTTTAACTAATGTTGTTGACATTTCAAGCCGCACTATCAACCAATACTCAACACCAATAGACACAAAAATAACACAAATAACACAAAGCAGGTTCTAGGCTAATCCTAGAACCTAGATGACCCCCCACGGATAGATTTTAAGGAGAGCGACAACAAAAACAGAGTCCAATAATTTAGGTAGACCCACAACATAACTACAAAATTTGAAACAACTGAATATTTACAAGTTCAAGATTACATCTTATAACTAACATGGTTTATAACAGGTGTGCCTCACAGGCTAGCAAACATGAGCATGCTATGCAGCCCAACATTATACTGGTTAACAATAAAGTATATATGTCACATATTATATTATCAGAGGGTTATAGTTCCGGTACAACTTTAAACTCTTATAACCACTTTGATAAACAAGCTTTAGAGAAATACCTTTCTCATGTCTCAAGATCAAGGAGACATAGAATGATATTAAAACAGACTAAAATTTACCAAAAGTTACAAAGAAGAAGAAGAAGAGAGAAAAAAACAAATATGACAGAAACAATAGAATCAGTGTAATATACTAACATATTGAAATATACTAACATATCAAACATATTTACAATCAAGAAATACAACACTGGATAATAGTCAACAATGATTGATTCAATTTTTAGACAATCTCAAGAAAAAAGAAGAGAAATAGGCCATGGGCAATAAATAACAATACTAACATGGGCTATTTGGTAATATGAAGCATACCAGATAATGTCCATGAAGAAGATACTAGGAAACTCACATCCCGCCATATACAAAATTTACAATACAAGATCACTCGAGTCTGCCTTAACCAACAGATTAAAGAGTGCTAGTATTTCTGTAAACTGATCTGTGTAGTGACACAGCAACCAGTTCACATTTAATGACAAAAACTCGAGTCTGTCTTATCCGATCAGATTCAAAGTTTCCATGTATATATGTATATAAAGCTAGGTTATGTAAGTCCATGTAAATTGTACAATAGAACTTTGCATATATATTTTTATACCCTTTGGAGATCTCTACAAATATCAATCATTTATCAATCAACTGTTCAGTGAGTGAGGAATCAAAAAATTAGAAGAACCACCAGATTCTGTTAAACCAACAGATTACATGGTAGTCCAATCTAACAATGTCTAAGCAATCAAACCCATATAAACAATGTCTAAGCAATCTAACAGTATACAAATACAGTTGCTGTTTTTAATGTTTAATCTGCTGACAGAACCCATTCATTCATTCTCTATACAGTGAGTGAGGAATCAAGAAATCAAGAAGAACCACCAGATTCTGTTAAACCAACAGATTACATGGTAGTCCAATCCAACAATGTCTAAGCAATCAAACCCATATCAACAATGTCAAAGCAATCAAACAGTATACAAGTACAGTTGCTATTTTAATCTTTAGTTCTGCTGACAGAACCCATTCATTCTCACTCCTCAAGGTTACCTATCCATTATCCATCCATCCTTCAACATCTGGACGCCTTCTGAAATATACTCAGCAATATTTAGCATCTTTAGGTTATATTAAGCATTTTATGGAATCACTAGCTTTCTGACAACAATCATAAACTACACCTTCAAGTTCCTATCTCACTCATTTAAGGAAGCACTCGATAGTTGCTCAATCAATGTTCGTATCTCATCCATACCCTGTCCATCCATTGACTCATCCAAGTCATCATCATCGTCATCTTCCCCAAGGTTAAGGTCAAGGGGACATGCACCTTCTGCATGGTCAGCAATCGAGTCAGCAGCTGCTGGAAATATAGCTATAGGAGTCGGGAAGACCTTTTTGATAGTCATCCCAATAATACTAGCCACTTTGATTTCATACACTGCATTTGGATGACGTCCATCCCTCATTTTCCTAGCACCATAAGTGCTGACAAATTTTGGACCCTCTTCCAATTTTTTAACCCTTTCGACCTTTATTCAGACAGTCATAATTTGTTGAATCAATCAGAATTTTCTTTTGAATTTCGTCTTTTACATCCTTGGTAATTGTGGCTATGTTGGTGCCACTTTTACCAATATCTTTGACTCGGTAATTTAGGGCATCATTCAATTGGGCCTGTATTATAGGACCCAAGTTCTTAGCTCTTGAATCCCCAGCAATCAGTACTTCACAAATCGTTATGAGCCAGAAAGACATAAAAACTGCTTCAAAAATCATTTTGAGTCTGAGTTTACACAATGATTCTGTCTAATGTACATGTACAGTAGATTTAAAGAATTACTAGCACAAAATTTAGTTTTGTTTCTAAACAAAGAAGAAGCAATCTGCAATTTCAAATATTTACTGGGTACCAAAAGTTGTAATTAATTCACTGCGAATTACCTCCAGAATTTTACCATGTTCATTCCTTCCAGGCATCAAATCCTCACCTTCGTACCTTTTGTCCCCCCACGGCCACCCAGAAGCCCATTGAGAACTGCCGGTGGCTTTGACCAGTGGTGCTTTCGTCGCCTTTAATTTATCTCCTTCCTCTTTATTCTGAAAGAATTTAGCCCTGACCAGATTAGTCATCACTTCATTTTCCATGGTTTTGAATATATGGTCTTTGGGGACATGTTTCTTGTCTCCTTCTCGTTTAATTTCTCTTGCATCCGACATTGACAGCAAGCTGTCAGCCTCACGTGGATAACCAAGCTCAGTCAGGCGTATAAAAAAGTACCCTTGTTCTACTGATGTGAACGTTCTTTGTACTGCTCTATAGGTGAAATTTATGGAGCATAGATAGAAGTTAGACAGGTACACACCTTTGCCCTGATAAATGAGTCCAAACTTTGTTTTATGTGGATTTCAGCCTTGCGCGGAGGTTGTTGTTGTCCGACCACCTGTGACTTCTTTTTCTCCTTTGTAGCTTGGGGCTCATCAGAGGTACGTGAGGGTTCCGATTTCGACACACTAGCCAGAGCTTTAGGTATCTGTACACCACACCTGAGGTCTTCTGGAATTAAATCCAGTTGGTTGTAAGCATACTTTTGCTTCTCTATCACAATACCAACCTTTTGAATAACTGCATTTTTTCCTAATTCCTTCAATTTAGCTAATATGTGTCTACCTGCCCTTTTCTGATCTCTAATTTCCTTCTCCTCATCTGGCTGTACCCATATTTTCTTGATGTCTTCATCTTCAGACTGACCGAGAGTCCACCTATTTGACATGATGATCGATTTTATTGCCAGGTTTGAAAAGGAAACTTTCAGTGGTACCAATTCTTTCTTTGCAGTTTCACCTTCTTTCAGGGTTACATTTTTCTTCAGTCTGACTATGTCAAGGATGTCTCTGGTAAAGTCATATTTTACACCAAGACTTTTGCACAGGTAATCTAAGGCTTCCTTTAACACACCTCCTTGTGCTTTTTGACATGATGATCGATTTTATTGCCAGGTTTGAAAAGGAAACTTTCAGTGGTACCAATTCTTTCTTTGCAGTTTCACCTTCTTTCAGGGTTACATTTTTCTTCAGTCTGACTATGTCAAGGACGTCTCTGGTAAAGTCATATTTTACACCAAGACTTTTGCACAGGTAATCTAAGGTTTCCTTTAACAAACCTCCTTGTACTGTAGGGATTCCATAAATTACAATATTTCTCTCTTGAGCTTTAACACAATGCCTGACTGTCCTTAAAGAGCTTACAACCTCAGGATAAGACCTATTGTCATGTCTACAGGTGGAACCAGTGGGTAAATTACTTATCTTCTTATTAACCTCAACAAACTGGTTATCAACAATCCCACCGTCTGACATCACACTCAAGGTCGGACAGGGTGTTCCCCCACCCCCCTTGCCAATGTTTGGCGAAACAAAAACACAGTCATCGCTTTGTATACTATCAATACTCACATCAGGATCAAAGTGATTCTGTTTTTTTTAAGTCTGGGGCTTTAGATTCTGGAGAGATACAAGATGAACTATCTGAACTCCTATATCTTTTTTGGTTAATGGCACTACATTTTTTCTCGTTAGTATCCCCAGTAGAACTGGATGACCCACTCACCCTGTCCATATTGGGGCTAGTTCTAAACAGGTTTCTCAATGTATTCATACGCGCCACTCACAAATTCCCAACTAAGAAATCCACTTTATTAACACCGGCAAAGTTTTTCACAGCCCGGTCAGCGTATCGGGTGCATGCTTGTCTTAGTCTTAACCAAAAGACTCGCTGAAACCAGCAGTAATGTTTTCCGCCGATCGGTCAGCATATCACGCGTGTGCTTGTCTTTGTATTAACAGAAGATTCACCTAAACCAGCGGCAATGTTTTCCGCCGCCCGGTCAGCGTACGGGGCGCGTGTGTGCTTGTCTTTGTATTAACAGAAGATTCGCCTAAACCAGCGGCAAAGTTTTTTGCCGCCCAGTCAGCGTACCGGGTGTGTGCTTGTCTGTGTATTAACAGAAGACTCGCCGAAACCAGCGGCAAAGTTCTTCGCCGCCCGGTCAGCGTACCGGGCACATGCTTATCTTCGTGTTAACCGAGAGACTCGCCGAAACCAGCGGCAAAGTTTTTCGTCGCCCGGTCAGCGTAGCGTCAAAAATTGCTCCAACACACAAATATACAAGCAATGCACTGCCCACCGCACCAATAATTCACAACTTCACACCCTCATGTACACGTAAGACACACCTTTTCTTATACAAACCACCTCCAACCAACAATATTGTCGATATGCCGGGGAGCCTCCATGAAGCCAATGTCACACTGCCATTGTTGTTGCTCTCTGAAATGCACTGCCATGAAATGCACTGCTTTTTGTTGCGAGTTGACGACAAAGCTCCGATTCGAATCAAAACACGGTCTTCCTCATCGAGTGGACCGGACACACGGTGATTCTATGGGTTAGATAAGAAGGCACTCGGCCTACGGCCTCGTGCCTTTTATCTGCCCATAGAATCACCTAGTGCACACTCATCCTTTTTTAATATTAGTAAACCCACCTCTGGCCTTAAGGTAGGGTCAACAATCCCCTAATTAGGTCAAGGGAACGTGGTCTCTTATACAAATAAGAGGTTACATAATTGGGGTAATCCCCTAATAAGCTATAACAAAAAAAAGTATTAAGTCATATATATCCTTTATACTTTACATTTTTACCACAAATTAAAACCCTTAAAAAAAAAAGTAGTTAAATCACGTATTGTTTTCATACAAAAAGGTTACGTGGTTAACCAACCCCCATTTACATAATCAGGTCACAAATGAAGGCCTCTAATTGGCTAAGGGGGTGTGGACTATTTTCCAAATAAGGAGCTCACCGCGCGCGGGGTGTAGGTCATGTGACCAAGAGGGTGTGGCCTATTTTCCAAATAAGGAATTCACCACAAGGTCACGTGACCAAATGGAGCACATGACCATATATGGGCATGCACACCACTAATGGAGGCCTCTGATTGGCTGCATCCTGTAGTTAGCTATAGTCCTGTTCCCCTAAATAGGTCAAGGGGGCATGGTCTATTATGCAAAATGAGGGGTCACGTAACCGGGGTAATCCCCTAATTAGGTCGAGCTCAAGGTCACATGACCATATATGGGTATGCACCACGGGGGTCCAGTGAAGTCACAGGTCACGTGACCAAATGGAGGCATGGCCTTTTATGCAAATGAGGTCAAGTCAAGGTCACATGACCATATATGGGCATGCACCACAGGGGGTCCAGTGACATCACAGGTCACATGACCAAATGGAGGCCTCTGATTGGCTGCATCCCCAGTGAGTAATATCCTTAGATTAGCTATAGTCCCGTTCCAATACATACTATACTACTCATAGTGTAACATTTGATTTCTTTGTAATATTTCATATTATTTGATATGATGATTAGCAAATTGTCATCGAGGACAAGTACTTAGCACTTGTGATACGACTCTGACATTTTTATTATTACTATTATATAAAACAATATTGCATAATTGTAAGAGTCTGGTCAAATCAAATTCTCAAAGCAGGGAGACCACCCTCCAGTGATGTGAGAATAAAAATGTTGAAAACTCAATCTCAAACTCATGAATTCAGTTTGTAGGGTTTGTAAATCAGGCAACTATTATTTACCCGCTAGGATTACACCTAGTAGGATGGGCCTCCAATCCCACATGGCGAAAGATGATTAAAATAATTATCTCTGTGATTTTGAATCTCTTGCGTTTGTGGGATCTATCCCCAATTCGCAAGGGTTATAAGCACAGCTGGGACCTTTTTCTGTTTTTGCAACGATAATTCAGATTAATTGGGATTATTTGAAGATCATCTGACGATTATTTTGAAATCTCACGATTTTTCCTTTAGAAGCCATTTCTAAAAGCAAAACATGAGAATTTCTGAGAGGTAGCTTGAAACACAATCTCACGATTTTTCTTTTAGAAATGGCTAGTCGTGGAGGTTAGGAGATAATAATCAGATAATCTTTAAATAATCTCAGTCAATCCGAAGACATTTCCTAGACATGTTTTACTATTAAATCAATCATTTCACGATTATTGATTGTTTTTGTCACGATCATAGAATAGTCCCATTTTAAAACAACATGGATAGAATGAATAAAATTCAAATTAAATTAATGTTGGGCTAATAATATCTGTCTTGAAACATGTAGTAACTTTTAATTAAAGATAAACCAAATAGTTAAAAAAATAAGTCTCTTACTTTTAGGTCAGAAGAAAAAGTAAGCCCCCTCCTTCAGCACTGTAGAGAAAGACTTTAAAGTCGTAGATTAGTTATCAAAGATTATCTGCAATGCTCAGTATTATCTTGAAAACTCTTTCAGAAATACAAAAGTCGTTTACTTTGGAGACTCTCCTTAATATTGTTTTTAATCTGCTTAAAATCGTTTTTGAGATTACATATAATCCCCAAACTGTCACAATTTTTAATATAGAAACACTTTTCCTATACCTTTATACGACTTCGTGAAAAATAATCATTCCTAAAACAGAAAAAGCCCCCAGGGAGCATAGAACACAAGCACTCTCTTACGATTTTAAGCCAGAAAATATATAATTTACAGAGATATAAACATTAACAAAGGCAAAATATCCCAAAGAATACTGAAGAAAACGCAACAGTGTCCTTGTGTTCTGAACACCCTACCGTAGTTATAACCCTTTCAAATTTGGGGTCGGTCCCATAAACGCAACAGATTCAAAATCGCAGAGATATAATGGGATGCAACATATAAGGTATCTAGGCAACCATGTGTGGTAGGAGTCACTAGGTGGCATTTCTATACACCGTACGTTCTATACACCTAACACCCAATGCTGTTAGTACACACTCCTCAAATTTTGCTTCATTGTTTGATGGCCTAATTGATGTTTATACTTGCAACACTACGGTAAACCAATTTTGTAAGGAACTTTTCAATTATCCCAAAGGGTCTCTGGCTTAACTTGATTAGTTATCGATCAATTTGGACTACTTACCATCATGAAAGCAAAAACAAATATAATTATTCTATATCAGGGGGTGTGAGATTCAGATACATAATTATAGCTTGGATAAACTTATGAATAATATTCATGTCATCTTTAACAGGAAAAATGGTCCTACCTCTATTCAAACCTTGGTGCTTTTCTCACACACAAGATAAGAAAAACTCATTTGATCTTAACAGACCACCCTACCCTGCTTTGATGCTGTCTGGCACAGACTGGCTAGTGTACAGCTGTCCCTCCAGGCGGCATGGCTGATCCTGTTGTTGCATATTTTATCTCCTTGTGAGTTCAAGACTAGAGGATAGAGAAAGGAATCCAGGAGGCATACCCTTTTGAATAACTGATCCTTAGCTTGAATAAATAGAAGTTGATGATAAAATCATTACCTGACACTGTTGGCTAGGGTATATATATTGAACATCTCTCATCCCTCCTGCGATGTGTCAATCAACTCTAGAGTAGCAACATTATCATTCTAAAGTGGGGGTTTCAACGGATCCAATCAGAATAATTGACAATACCTTGTATCATAATCTGATTTACCAAGGTGGAGTTGATTTTTGGACGTGAAGTGTCCCCTAGAAAATCATTTTGAATTCATCTGATTGCAGTGCATATAAAAGCCATTCTTGGGCTTAGCCTTCCTGAGTTTAGAGTTCAATTTCTTAGTACCTTTCTCTAAAACATATCCCCTTACAGGTGGACGGTAGTAGTCAAATGTATCTCAGCTAGTGTATACTAGAGCCTTATGCCAGGGCTCCACTACAGGGCATGGGGCGGCAGTGTCACAGGCGGCACAGAATTGGAGTATCCTTTCTGCTTGCCAGTACAGGAAAGCAGCATTTCGCGTCCATGTCGCGGCAATTTTGCAGCGGAATTGCCAAGATACACTGCGAAATTGCCGCGAAACCCTGCATTCCTCTACTGGCCAGCAGAAAGGATACCCCAGACCTGTGCCGCCTGTGACGCTGCCGCCCTGTGACGCCTAGTGGAGCTTGGGCTACAGTCTTTGTGTCAACATTAAGGATGCATGATTGGGCTTATACAAAGTGTTTTAGGGAGGGTGGATATAAGCCCGAGCTCAACTAGGCGGCATCGGGCGGCAGTACAAGAACCCAGCGTTTCACGGCAGTTACGCAGCAATTTCATGGCGAAATTGCTGCAGCACTGCTGCAAAACACAGCGTTCCTGCAGTGGCAGGCAGAAAGGATACTTCAAACCTGTGACGCCTGTGACGCTGCCGCCCCATGCCGCCTAGTGGAGCCCTGGCAATACAAAGTAATTCAGTGAATTAAGTACTCAATTTTTCAATTAAGAATTTAAGGGCAGCACTAAAGAAATCATGGTAGTATGGGGCTTCTTGCCCAGAAACTTGCAATGAACTATATCATATGCCTTAATCAAGGCCGAACTCAACGATGACCTTGATATAGTCCCAGAACTAGGCCTTTTGGTCTGTTGCACTCAAAATGCTTAATGTCATGGATCCTATTAATGTATGAAAAATACAAGGAATATTCATGACCAAACAATAACTGTTATGATCAGCGGATGGTCTCCTGTAGGCTATGCATTTTATGATTATTATAATATTATCCAGCCGTCTTCCTATTTATTTTACCTTAATCCTTTGCGCTGTATCCCTGATTTCATGAAAACATTACACATTAGTGCCTGGACAGAGAGAAATGTAGTGAATAATAGGAGAATAAGTCACCCTAGGTATCTTCTTGAGAAAGCCAGTGTCAATAGACTCAACCTGTATAGAAGTATTCATAAGGAGCTTGAAAGGCGTATTGACTTGTGTGTATACAGTGGTGTATGGGACTATAGCTGTTAGATCAACACCTCTAACATGGAAAGGCTGTTTGTAAAGTCAAGAGCTAGCTTTCAGGTACTGCAGATTCTTATATTTATAAGAGGGTGAGTGAAACACCATGGCAGTCAACTCACAGGACACCAGGTTTTGCCAGAAAAATCACTGCAGGGCCCACAGAGATTGCCAGATTGCAGGACTGAATGTCCTGCCATAATCGTAGGACCTTAGGCTATATTAAATTTTGTTTTTATGAATTTTAAATAGGATCATTATTAAGGATTTTACAGCCTGAAATAAAAGGCAATACTGTTTATTAAGATTTAAAGAGTTTAATGACAAAAATAATGAGGTATTCTTGTTATCTTCCTGACACTAATAAAACCTGAGGTGTTAGGTCCTGCCAAAATCCCTCTGGGTCTGCAAAATAATCAAATGTGCGAGACCGAATGGCCTGCGAGGGGGAAAGGTTGTCGTATAGACTGCCCAGGGTAAAACAGTCTCAGGAGCTGCAAATAGAAAAGATAAGGATAGGCGCATGAGAGAGAGAGAATTATGAAAGAGAGAAGGAGAGAGAGAGAATGAGAGAGATGGGGTGGGGGAGAAACAGGATCAGAAGGGAGGGAGAAAGGAGTAAGAGAGAGCGATGGGGAGAAAAGAGAGGAGGGTTCGGAAGAGGCGACAGCCGGTGACAGAGACAAACAGAGACTGAGAGCAACAGTTAGGGACTAAATGTAGTTAGAAGAATGTAGGGAAAGACTAGCTGAAATGAAGACTTTCTCTAAATTCCAATGAGATGTAACCTCTAACAACAGGGCACATTCCCAAGCCTATGAGCTGTCATAAAGAACATCATTTCAGTTGCTGCACTATACATAAGCCAATATTATGGAGACAGTCATTTCTATCTAATTCTGAATTTACCCACGTCATGCAATTTTCAACACTTTTGCATAAAACTGAGGAGTCTTGCGTACAGATCACGTAAAAGTGATGTAAATTGCATGGCGTGTGGTAGCTGAGTATGACACCCCAGGTAACAAGAAACGTTAAGTGAACGTTAATCAACGTTCACTGGTGGTCAGTTGGACTAACATTTGTTGAAAAACGTTGTTTCAATGTTGATGTGGGGCTCTTGAGAAAACGTTTTTTCATGGATATTGGTTTAACATTCAAACAATGTTCAGCAGATAACGTTTTTCCAGATAACCTTTGATGAATGTTGATCAACGTTGAGAATGTGGACTCAAAACAATAATGATTTAACTGGTTTAAAAAAAACGTTGATTGAGCGTTATTCTGTGGTTTCAGAATGACTCACTAGATGGCAGGAAATGTTATGATAAGACTGGGCTAGATGATGAATACATGTGTGACATGTACTGGGAGTAGGGACCCTTATTTCCCCTGCAATAAGGTCCTTTTTTTGCAGATTCTGTCACATGTACACTGTAAAAACAGTGTTTAGGGATTAAACACCAGTGTTTAAGACTTAAACACTTGTTTAAACACTTATTTGTCCCACTTTTCTAAACGCTTCTTTAGTGCTAAACGCGTTCAATTTTAAACGCGTTTAACTGCAAAGTGTTTAAACAAGTGTTTAAATGCTAAACACTTAAACACTTCAGTGTTTAGATGTTTAAGTACAAGTGTGCAAAAGCTAAACACCTAAACACTTCAAGTGTTTAGGTGTTTAAATGCGGGTGTTGAGAAAATTTGGTGTGTATCTTTAAACACCTTTTTTGCAGTGTATCTGTCTAATGAAAATTCTAATGATAATGATATTGTAGTTGTATCAACCTTATTATCAAGATCCAATGTCTAGATATATCTTAGTGAAGAAATATTCATAAACGAATGAAAATGTTCCCTACATTAGGGTCGATTGTATGGTAGACACCTTTATTGAAACATTTGGAATTTGTATAAGTCATTTCTGTTGTATTTCCTCTTATGAATCAATGCACTGCTCCTCTAACATATGAGGGACAGGGTCCCTTTGCAAAAGGGGATACATGTACCCTTGAAGCATAAATATGTTAGATGTGAGGGGGGGTGATGAATCAAATACATAAGAAAAGTAGAAATAATGTGAATCTTCTATGGCAATATACAGGCTTGGTATGGAGTGGGCTCTAGACCCCTAAAATCGACATGGCGACATGGGCATTTTTTAGCCTAGTGACATGGGACATTAGCACGTTCTACAAAATCGACATGGGGACATAAGCTTTTCTTAAAATCGACACAGTGACATGGACACTTCTTAAAATCGACACAGTGACATGATCATTTCTTAAAAACGAAATGACAAAATTGGGTACCCCCTATCAAGGGCCGTTTCAAGGTTAATTCAACATCATTTTGCTACATATTCACATGAGAATTCTTGTGTTGAATCAACGTTTTTTTCAACATTTATTAGATGTTGGTTTGAGTCCACGCCATGGAGTTAAGCTGAACCCTCTTTGAACGTTTTTTCAACTCGGAAATGACGTTAATTTAACGTTATAATAACTTTATTTTGTTACCTGGGACACAACCAATCTGTGCTAGGTATAATGCTATTTCAGTTAGTTGATAAGTTACAAATGTCGGAAAATCCTATTTAATGCCTTGTAAGACCTTTCCTAAGTCTACAAATATAAATTCTAACTGAGTACTTACTTCCACTCATGTGGCAGTAGGCAATGATTAGACAGCCTACACATATAGACTACCATGTGCAGGCTGTGTCACTGTTAGTTTACATAATCTTACAATACAGCCAATGCAAAGGGGCAACTATATTTAGTCTATAACAGTGATTTTAAAACTTTACAACGTTTGAACGAGTAAAAGCAGTTCTCATGGTTGTATAGCTCACATAGCCATTATCAGCTGGGGGCCGCCATTAGACCCCGACTCCACTATGACTAACACCTTCAGCTCCCGACTCCGCAGTTTATGCCAGGGATGCCTCCCATTGGTCAATAATACAATAGCCATGTGCCGTATAGGGCTGACCCGGGATAAAATATCAACCAATGAGATGCCTGCCTCCATTCACTGCAGATTATTTTGGGTACATTATGTAACAGCAGGTACCCACCATGCAGGTTGTTATCAGTGCTTTTCTCGCCAGCTCCCAGATAAAGCAATGGCAGACACACTAGGCCACAGTACTATACTGTGCATAGCATAGTGATCTTGATGAAGAACCAAGAGTTGGATGTCTTTGGCCATTAACTCCATTGAAATATCTGTGACAGGATCTGCGAAAAGGGCCCTTAGTGCAGGGTACATTAACGTGCCTATTCTCAGTATATGTCACAGATTCTATTAATTAGGGCACCTTGTTGTCCAGGGGGTTATTTTTCATCACCAGAACGATCTCTGCCATCTGGGTGCGCCTTATAGGTGAGGATTTTATGCTATAGACCAATGCTAGACTGCCCTGCATACTTGCACACTCTAAACTAGGTATATTTTGCAGCTGTTTGAGTAAAGTTATTAGAGTTATTACCAAAAACTATATATAGTTATTAGTCTGCACAGGTTACATAACCCTCGAGGCTAACTAGCAGTTAGTTAGGGCATATATGACAAATAGAGGTGCACTAGGTGATTCTAGAGGCAGATAAGACGCACAAGGCCGTAGGCCTTCTTATCTAGCCTCTAGAATCATGGAGTGCACCTCTATTTGTTATTTATGGTGTTTATACCATGGTTTCCACCATTAAATTAAATATATTTCCCTTATAAAGCCAGGAAAATCAATATTATTTGTTGCGAGTCGACGTAATCCGTCCTCAGCCATATTGGTTTCTCGGCGAGACGACAAGACTGCCTGGATGCAAAGTGTTACTTTCGCGTGTGTCTTAAGGGCATTTTCATAGAGCTACCGCTGGTAAGGAGTGCGTGCAACGGCCAGAATACCCTTAGAGCATATGCCAACATAACAACTTGTGTCTCGCCGCGGTAAACAATGCGTCCGCTACAGCCAACAATACAGTTAATATCGAATTAAATTCTTTGATGTCAACTTGCTGTGATGTCCTCTCAAGAACGTGATAATCATGGTATAATAGGACTTACACCAATCGCCATGTCTAGATCTTTTTAAAGGTAACAGAACCCTGTCTATGGTGTTCACAACACCAGTATTACTGATCAAAAGTATAAGTGGGACCAAAGGTGATAAATTCTCACTATTTTGACAAAACGTGAAGTTTTGAATTGTATCTTAATGCTGTTTGATCCTAATATAACCTTTATCATGATAGTTCTATGAACCAACCAGGCTGAGGGGATACTGATTAAGTCTATTCTTATATAGTTTTTATATATACATGTATAGTGGACCAAGCATAGACTCTAGGCAGAAGTATAGGATTATAATCTATACTGCATGTTGTTGTTCCAATTATAAAATTAATGTAAACCAATAGCTGAGGTTTAAGCCGTCCAAAGCATTAAGTGTAGTTTACAAACATGTTAATTACCTTGTATTTTGGCCAAATTTAGGAACATCAATCGTACGGGAGACGCCGACAGGTCAAAATTCCTATCATAATAGCTCCCGCCCGGCCCCCAACTCCGAATGATAACAAATGAGTACTCTCTATCTTTTCCATAGTCCAGCGACAGGAGGGCAAAAGAATGAATGAGTATGTGTGGGGCTAGTAGGGAGAACACACCGTAAAGATTAAATTGATAAGAACGATTGTTACTGGAGGAATGCACACTTCACTCAAATACACCAGTAATAGAAGTCACGGCCCTGGAGCTGAACAATTGATTCATTTTAATCGTTGACCATTTCATTGACAAAATGTTTCTAATGTCACTGGGAGATTTTAAATGATTGTCAAGCGACCAAAACCGAAATAGAATACAATAGATATTGTCACATTTCATGTACTCTTTTTAATCTGGGTTGAAACTAAAGGAATCTAGGTCGTTAAACCATTCTAGTTCACCACACCTCAACCTCGAACCAAAAGGCCGTTCAGACGTCATGACTTTTTTTTACAGTCAATTAGATCTCAGCAGGTCATGTGATCTTAGTCGATCTCGTCAAATCCCGTCAGGTACTAGAGTCCTGGCGGCGGCTGAGAGAACTATAATCGTGTTTGGATTAGTGTTGGCCCGGGTCTGATACATGTACACTGATGATTTAGTGTTAGGATGTGCAGACTTGCTCATGGTCTTTACGATAGAAATTCTGATGCTATCTCTAACTGTTAGAATATGAAGCTGTTCTCTTAGAATTTATATCCCATTTTGGAGGCAGGGGAAGAAAAGGGATATTTTCTTTGGCCTTAAATATTGATGCAGATATGAAGAATGCCGGTTTTTTTTTATAAAGCTGTTGCTCTTCTTAATCTTGTTTTCTTGGCTCTTCTCATAGGTGTTATTCTGTTGATCAATACATGGTTTCCTGAGACCAGCAACATTGATATCTGACACAAATACTTCACTTGAAAAGCCAAAAATGTCACAGGTCAATTTGAATTCAAGTAGAAAATACTTGTATCTCTGTATACGATCAAATACAAGAAATCTGAAGAATAAACAGTTTGGGGCAAATGCTTTAATCTCTCACTGACACACAACGGCTGTTTTATGAATGTTAAGATTCCATTGGGGAGCCTAAAACTTAAATTAATTAAACTATTCAGTTGACTCTTAAGTAGACATGTGCACGTCTACTGTTGTTCCTCGTGATCCCCAAGTTGTGGAGAGAGCGGCCAATGAGCCCATAGAACTGAGCTCTTGACTCGGGTCTAGTGTACAGCCCATGCTGTTTGTAGCATGCAGGAGGTGCTAGAGTTCATCCCTGACTACATAGACATCCTCTTTTACTCTAATGTCAGAGTGATAAGTTTAGAATCGGCAATGTTTCGAATACCCTAACATGCTTCAGCAACGGACGTGCATTGTCAAGTCTACCTTCATCAAATTTTAGATACTAGACCACAGGGAAACCTGTTTACTTTATATCTAATGTTGCCGTAGAGGGTTAGACCTAGTAAAAAGAATTTCCACTAACCAATTATATAAAAGTGGAGGATATGTTGTACCGATAGAAACACAGGAATATAAAAAGTGGTGTTATTAAGCATTAACATTTATGTTTTAAATATGATGTGTACTGTAAGAAGTTGTACTTGAAATATCATTGCAAGCTCCATTCCAAAAATCCTTTGCATTTTTCTAAATATCTGCAAATTACTGCACAGACTTGCGGTCGACGATTCCACAGTAATCTCGTTTGGGAAGGCTGCAGTAACATATGACATACTCGCACAGAAATCCAGCAAAATCCTTACCCCATTGTTTATATAAAAAAAGGAGAGATGACTAAATTTGTAATATAAATGATGCAGTCTTCGCTTATCACGTGTAAGAGGAATCTCAGCAAGTAATACTAGACGAGGTATAGTATAACGGTGGTGGTGGTGGTGCCAGTGGTGAAGGGAGTAGTGGTGTAGCAGCACGGGCAGGTGAGGAGGGAACACCGAGTTCAGGTGAGGGGAGCCCGCCAAAATCACAACGCCCCCCCCCCCCACACAATCCTCTTCTCCTTACTCCTGTATATCTGTAATTTAATATGGCAGATATATATGGGTATAGGCCACAGAAGGCATCTGGATATCTTCCCAATTAAGGAGTAGGCTAAGCTGAGGAATATTGACAACTACTATGACAAGGATCCAACCTTTAACCATCGAGAGACAACGTGCACTGGACTTGAACATCTACAGCTCATTTTTGTAGAGGACTAAAGGTGTGGGATCTCATATTATACTCGGGAGTATCAATGTGCAGATATAGATTTTTTATAAGGGACTGATCACAGGGATATACACAACACAACCGCTTTTTGCTACAACAAGGAACTAAGCTAGCAAACAACTAATTATGCGAGATATGGAGATTACTAAAGTTATATCTTAGCAGCACTGGGATGCACGACTGGTATCTCCCCCTGATATCATATAGCACTAGCATAGTGGTGTTAAAAGGGCTCCTGTTATCAGTGTTTTGCCTGAAGTGGAACGGATCACAAACTGTGATTTAATGCTGGTGAACATTACATGCTTGACCCATATTCATTGACGGATATTCATATTATTGCCAAAAGCCCATCTATATAATAGGACCTACAAGATATTGCACAAGGAAAACCAATTAGCCCAGACTAATAATTTCGCGTCTGCTATACTATACCCTTCAGCAATTGGTGCACGACGTAATAATTGATAGTATTTAGGGCTTGCATATACTATTACCTTTGCCTCTAGGGCAAGTCACCGTCATAGAATGGCAATGCTCATGATATAGGGGAAAGTTGCCTAATTTGGACCCCCTAAGAACTAAGATCCTACTACTGATGAGCGTCGCTCTGTTCAAATTGTAAAACCTTGCCTGCAGAGAACTTCACCTCGCTATGCAAGGTTCCATGGGCATTGAACCATACATAAGTTTTCTATCATGGATTATATATAATGAGTTTATATCAATCATGAGTCCATCTATAGATTGACACTATGAGGATGATACATGCAGTAATGAAGGATAACACACAATAAGGTAGGTATCTATGTATGATCCCGAAATGCTTATGTTATAAAGGCTGGTTCCACAGCATCGGTTGGGCAAGTTTTCACTAATCCACCCGATAATGGGATAAGTGAAAATTCACCCGACCAATGACAGTTGCATACCCACTTAAAAGAGAAAGTTGTTTTGATATCACAAGTTGAGGTAGTTAATCTGCTAGGTGCCATATCGTTTTTATTTTTTTATGAAAATATAATTGGAAATTAAATTCAGAATAAATCCCTCCCTCTCACCAGAGGCATTTTATGCCTCTTTGGCAGCATATGTTATGGTATGTCTGTGTGCATAATAGCTATAGCTGACAGCTGATACCCCTACACCTCAAATCATGATCTAGATGAGCACTTCATTATATTGTCCATTGCTTACAATATACCCTACAGTATGCATTGTATACTAGTGGCAGAACGTTTTGTCTTCAGAACAAATTATCCACATTTTCAAATTGAGGAGCTCTGGTGTAGGCCTTGATTTTCAATGAATTAGAAAAAAAAAGTCAATATACGAAAAACTTTTCCCCTCACAGGCCATTCGGTCCTGCAAATTTTATCATTCCGTAGGCCTAGATTGATTTCAGCAGGACAGAATATCTCAAGATTACAATTGTCAGGAAAGAAAAACAAGAATGACCTTGCTATTTCAATCATTTAGGTCTCTTCAAATTAAAAAAAAAAAAAAAAAAAGAATAAGACCTTTTGTTTTAGGCTGTAGAAACCTTAATAATGGTCCGATTTGCAAGCCGTGAAAACCAAAATGTAGCCCAAGTTCCTGGGATTACAGTCAGACATTCGGTCCAACAGTCTGAAGAGAATAGATGCCCAATATGCAAAGAAAGTACAAGAAACCATAACGGAATACATCAGGCACACCCTGCGGATGCCCAGGTGGTAGGACCAAGGTGCATGTAAAGTTTCTGAAACAACTGCTCACAGTACAGGCCATATTTGGGCAGCAGATTACTTTGTTTAATTACTTGATTGCTCCTAATGCTCAAAGTATACCTGGAGCTTAATTCAAAACATCCTGGGATCATGACCCCAGCGATCTTAGGAATAAATCAGCCTTATCCTATTAAGCGATCTTAATAGTTGACTGGGTTCACATATGCTAGCCAGTACTAAGATCCCATCAATCTTAGCCTCAGCCCTCCTACACTATTCCAAGAAGAACTGACTAGGCACAGGGGTAAGAGTCCGAAAATAAAGGAATAGCTGTGGAGTCACTCTTCTTCACAAGAGTGCTTATACCATCATTCCCCGTCCCCATATGGGCTAACAAAAGAGCACATGGTGCAGTTGACCCCCGTACAGTATTCAAGAGTTGTTCCCATGAATGTATGACTTATGCTTGCCTATTAGAAGCAATGTGCCTTCCCCCCTAGGACAAAGAGAGAGAAGGGAAGAATTACCTTACAGTGCACTTAACGCATGAGTAACCCTAAGAGCCCTCAAGGACACTCAGCAAACGTCCTCCCTCCCCTCTTTATGTATGCAGCAGGCTATTCACTCTTTCGATCAGGAGTGTTCCCTGTAAGTGCTCTTGTACTCAGGTGAAACCACTGTAGGGGCCGGCATCATTGTATATATATTAGTGCCGTTCATCCGAGAGACGTGTTCGTGTGGTGCTTGTTCCTTCTATGCTAGCTAGGTGTCGCTTTGCGATACCTCGTTGGTACAAGAGGGGGCAGCACCATGCCTCGCGTCCAGCTCCTACTAAGGAGCCGGACGAGCGGCAGAAGGGGACTGGACATGGTCCAGTCCAGACGCTAGTACTTTGTTGTCAAAGAGATCAAATAAAGTCCTACCCGAGAGGTAGGGGTTTCTGGGGCTTTGCCCAACCCGAACTACTCGTGTTGTGTTGGTACATCTAGTGGTAAGCGAGCCAAAGAGCCACCCAACATATAAGTCAATACGAACCATTACACTGGTGCCATGACCAGTTGGTTCGGGGGTGGTGCGCGGCCACATTGGCCGAAAGCCTCGGGAAACCCGAAGCGGATCCCCCCAGCCCTGGGCTAGAGGGATTCGAAGAGGATGATTACACATCCCAGCATCTGTTGTTAGACTGGAAACCCGGTCAACAACAAATGTTTAATCAGGAGGGTGTACGAAATATTTTTTCTACACCCGACCTGATGGACAATGCCACCAGAGATGGCATCGTAAAATTGTATCCGGCTACACCCCAAACAGGAGTACCGGATACCGGATTGTTTAGAGGTGTGTTAAGACCCCCAACTTTAGACTTGAGCGATTGGTCCCAAGTTATAACTAGCAGACGCCAGCTAGGTCCTATGGTACCAACAGGCTCGGCTAGCGGCTTGGGTACACCAATTGCACAAAGCCCTATGCAGCGTACTGCAACCCCCCAGGGTTCAGCACCAGGTGGTGGAAACGAAGTAGCCCCACTAATGACATCGTCGGATCATGACAGCGACGATGGCAAAACCAAAAGGGACGCAATAGTCCCAGGCGCGAAAGCAAAAAATAAGCCTAGTGGTACCGGACCGAAAAGCTCGGAAAGGCATCACCTAGGCCGATCTCTAGACGAAGGCTTGTCTGACTCCATGTTTTACCCTGGAGGCAGTCGCAAGTCTATCTACGGACGTCGGATGGGTCCCGGGTATAAAAATACCCAGGCCTATTTGAAAGCCAAGGAACAGGTGGAGTTGCAGGCAAAGAGGCAACATGAACAATTCATGTTAGCCCAATCCAAAATAGAAGAGGAAGCTAAGTCTCGGATCGGAAAATTACGATCCGTTGAGCAGGAGGCGATTCTAAAAGAATCCGACCTCAAATATCGTCTATCCTCCGTATCCCATCGGTTGGAGCGGAAGGAGAGAGACGCACAGGAAAAAGAAAAAAAGCTGGCTGAGTTGGAAATCGAGGAAGCCAGTAAACTTAGAGCAATCGACAAGGCTAGGGCCGAGGAGGTTGCTAAGGCTCGGGATGTAAATAAATTACAAGCGGAGTTGCACGCAATGGAGGAGAAGCTTAAGAAACTTCAACTCCGGAAGGCTGAGACAGAAGCCAAGATGGTCTCGGAACAAGCCGAGATCAGGAAGGAGACCAGCGAATATAACAAGTCTCAGAAAGAGAAGGGTGAAAAGTACCGCCTACTTAAGGATACTTTTAAGCGAGAGGCAATTATCGCCCAAGAAGAAAGAAACCGAGCTGTGGCGGAAAATGAAAAGATTCGATCCGAAATCTTGGCAGAAAACGCACAGCTAAGGGAGGAACAGCGAAACCTGACTACAGACGTAGCTACCCTCACAATAAATAAGTCCGCTATGGAGAGTTATTTACAGGAGCAAGAGCAAACGCATGCCCCTCCGGCGAGTAGGGATACAAACCCGAACTCGACGTTAGTGAAACAGGGCGACCCGGTCTCCTGTTCTACACCGAAGAATCCGCAGTATAATCCTTTTGTAAATGATAATGCTTCGCGGAATGTAGATCAAGGGGGCGTTTACATCAGAACCCAGGATAAGCATGGCCGAACTAGTAGAGTCCGGATAAGTGAAGTGCCCATAGTCCACAACCTGGACCCGGACTATACCCCTAGAGAGGCTTCCGATAGTAGTGCGGAGACCAGTGGATTCCACATTCATGTGGATCCTAGTAACGACCCGGGGCTGGGTGCTGGTAATGACAACACCCAACCCAATCCATCGAACGATGGCGGCCAGTCAACGGGAAACCAGCCATCCGACGGCGGTTACCAAGGTGCGCAAGGGGGGGGCGGTGCTTCGGGTGCCACAGGCTATAGCGGTACCTCGGGTACCGGCCCCAATCAGGGTGGTGCGAGCTATACGAACCACAGTGGTACACAGTGGACGTATACACAACCTCCACCACCGCCTCCACCGGGCAATTCGAGTTTCGGTGGTATAGGGGGCAATCGAACCTTGAATGAAACCAAGGCGATTGAATGGAGCAAACAGCAATGCACTAGATTGATGTATGCTCACAATTCTGCCCGAAGGGTAGCCGTTATTCCTAGAGAATATGACGGTACTCGACCATGGAAAGAGTGGTTTGAAGATTTCATCGATGTGATGAATTGTAATGGATGGACCCCATACGAGGCCAAGCCACATCTGGTGAGATGTCTGAAAGGCGGGCCGGGTCGCATGGCTGTAGAGCAATGGCGAACCTGGTACGGCCTCGTTGGGAGTTTCGAGCAGTTAGTAGAAACTGCTAGTGGACTATTATGCAACATGGTCAAGGAGGACCCGATGGTCCGTTTTAAGAAACGCACACAGAAGCCGAATGAAGCTTTCAGAGCATACGGTATGGAACTCCATGCCCTGCTAAGTAAGGCCAGACCCGGTACTGAAAACCAGGACTGGTATATGGACGATTTGATCACACAATTCGTCAAGGGTCTAAGAGACCGAGATGAACAATTAGCAGCGAGGGATGCCTGGAAAGAAGGCATAACACTACACGGCATATTTAATGGTATAGATATGGCCGTGAAGAAGCGAGCTATGTTAGCTGGGGACATACCTAATGCCAGCGGCTTGGTACCCCTGGCATCGGTGACCCAGCAGTCTGAGGTTAATACTCCCTCAGACGACTTCGAGTTGATTGATATCGAACAGGAAGACGGCACCTTCTGTTCGATGCAATTAAGGAAGAATACTTCAGGTAGGAAGTACATTCCCAGGAAATCTTTCAATAAACCAAGGGACTCTAGACCTTCATCCGAGGTCAAGAGTGACCCGAAGGCTGTCGAGAAGGCGGTCAAGCCCACTGTAAGCGCTGACAAAGCGAAGAGTCAGTCCCCGGACATGACCAAACTTCTGGAAGACATGTGTAAGAAAATTACAGATGCCATCCAAGCCAATCGGCAAAGACCCCGGGTGGATCGCCGAACGGTTAAGTGTTTCAGGTGCCAGCGCATGGGACACTACTCATCTGAATGTACCGCTACTAAGCCGGTAATGGCTGCCTTCTATGAGGCCGAAGACGACGGCGTAGGAAGGGAGAATGCTACGGATTCCACAGATGTGGAAAACTAGTGGGGGTTGTGTCAACGGCATCTGACATAGCCCCGAGTGGGAACGAATGCCAAAATGCTACCGGGGGTGTCCCGGTGGAAGATTTCGAGTCAATTACACCTGGAGGCCGGGTGGCTGAGGGTGCGCACCCCTGCACCTCGGCCGGGGCCAGGGACCCTAGTGTTGATATGTGCAGGAGCGATCATATGGAGGCGAGTGGCCGCACTAGGGGAGAGGAAGGATGGATCAAAGAGTTGATTCGAGTGTGTGGGACACGCCTTCCCCCAAGTCATCCGTGTCTGGAATTCCTGAGAGGACTCGGATTGAATCTTGGTGATTCGGGAGACTTTCACCAGTTTACCAGTAACCCCTCGCCTTTAGGGGGGAGACGGTGGTATGTACCCATATCTGTGGAAGGCCGGGTGGGGGAATTCTTAGTGGATACTGGAGCTAGTCATTCATGTGTGTCCAAAAGATTCTTCGATTCGGTGGCCGGCAGCCATGAGAACCTCAAAACGGGGGTAAATGCTTGCACGGCCGACGGAAGCAGTATGCGTACATTTGGTAGGACGTTTATGCCTATCCGTATAGGAGGCAAAGAATTTGTTCTTTCGCCAACTATAGCAGAGGTTAGTGATGACGGAATCCTCGGATTGGATTTTGCAAGCTTATACGGGGCCGTCTTGGACCCGAGGGACGGTACGATGGGTATACGGAGCCCGTATGGCTTGCATGTCCAATGCGTATTGAGACAGGTGTCTTCGGTCGCAGCAGTGGTACATACGGTGTCCTTTGTGGCGGGTCCATGGCTCAGAGGAATGAAACTGGAGTCTACGAACCCGACACGGTGTATTTGTCAAGCATCGGGTTAGACTCAGTGGATACATTAGTGGCTAATGCAGCTTGGTCTGTATTACCCATAACTAACCGAAGTGGTTCGGTGGTTTATTTGAGGCGAGGCGACAGTGTTGGAAGGATGAGTTCGGTAGAACATGTTGCCGAGGCTAAATTTAACAAACCACTAAACCCAGTTAGTCAGCATCCCATGGATGAAGAATTCCAAAAGCTGATTGATCAGTCAGATTTAAAGAATACGGACGATAAGGATTGCCTAGCGAGACTTCTACAAAAGTACGAAGGTGCTTTTGGTAGGGAAGGAGGCCCGGTGGGTAGATCCGATAAGGTGTTGCACACCATAGATGTGGGCAACGAGAAACCTTTTAAAATCCCGTATCGTAGACTTCCCCTCAAGAAGAAGTTAATCTGTGAAGAGCAAATAAAAAACAGTTGGACCTAGGGGTAATCGTGCCTAGCTCGAGTCCCTGGTCCAGCCCTGTTTGTATGACTACTAAGAAAGACGGTACAATCCGCTTTTGTGTCGACTACCGGAAATTGAACGGTATAACAAAGAAGAACTCGTATCCTTTACCAAGGATAGACGAGACTTTAGATAGCTTGGGCGGAAACCAATGGTTCTGTACCTTGGATTTACAGTCCGGATATTGGCAAATACCAATGCACCCCAATGACAAGGAGAAGACAGCATTCTCCAGTCATATGGGGCTATTCAAGTATAATGTCTTACCCTTCGGATTGTGTAACGCCCCCGCTACATTCGAGGCTATGATGGAATCCTTACTGAGTGACCTTTTGTGGAAGAAATGCCTGGTTTACTTGGATGATGTGGTCGTGTTCGGCAAGTCATTCAAGGAATGCCTGGCGAATCTGCAATTAGTCCTCGACCGGATACTATCAAACGGTCTTAAACTTAAACCCAAGAAATGTAATTTGTTTAAGAAAACCATTACATACTTGGGAAGGATCATTACTCCTAACGGGGTGAGTGCGGATCCGGAAAAATTAGAAGCTGTAGAAAATTGGGAAAGACCCACGAGTGCTAAGGAGGTGAGATCATTTTTAGGATTTTGTTCCTATTATCGTGATTTCATACCGAATTACTCTCGTGTCAGCTTCCCCATGCAGTGCTTAGCTCACTGGACCCCGGGTAGGGCACGGGACCCATTCCCATGGACCAGCGAGCAAGAAGAGTCTTTTAATAAAATAAAAGATTTATTTAGGAATACACCCGTGTTGAAATATCCCACTCCCGAGGGACATTTCATCTTAGACACCAATGCGAGCAATGATGCGATTGGGGCAGCTCTCTCTCAGGTCCAAGAGGGAGTCGAAGTGCCAATAGCATTTGCTAGCAACACGTTAAGCAAGACACAGCGAAATTATTGTACCACCAAGCGAGAACTCCTCGCTGTGGTGGTGTATACGAAGAAGTTCAAGCATTTCCTTTGGGGAAGTGACTTTACTTTAAGAACAGACCATTCGTCTCTTAGGTGGCTCCTTAACTTTAAGGACGCCGAGGGGATGATTGGACGTTGGTTAGCTCACCTATCCGAATTCGGATTAGAGCATAAACAAATAGAGCACCGACCCGGTGCTAAACACATCAATGCGGATGCCTTGTCAAGACGGCCTATCCGAAGGTGCCAAAATGCCACATGTGAAGACTGCGGGGCCCACAATGCTGTGGTAGCCGGGTTTTTTTTTAGTTATACCACCCCCCGTATCCCCTGGGAGGAGGCTGTATGCAGCTATCTCGATTGGTCCCCGGAGACCATCAAGAAGTTTCAACAGTCAGACCCCACCACTGCGCGCATAATGGAATACCTACGGTCAGGTATTAAACCGGCAAGGCCTCTAGTTTCCCTGGAGGATAGGGAAGCGAGGCGGTTGCTAGCTCAATGGACCGAGCTAGAGATCCGAGACAGCATACTATGTAGGTGGAAGACAACTCCCACCAACGGTAGTCTGTTGCAAATAGTGATACCCGCCCCGATGAGGAGGGATATCATGTATTATTGCCATGGCCACCAAACGAGTGGCCATTTCGGTAAGAGAAGGTCGATAGAGCGTCTACAAAGGCGTTACTACTGGCCCGGTATGAGAGGCGACCTGCTCCGGTGGATCGCCACTTGCCCGGATTGTTGTAAAAACAAACCGGGACCCGGCCTGGGTAAGCAACCCTTATCACAGGAATTGTTTGGTGTCAGATTCGCTCGAGTAGCGATAGACATCATCAGTGGGATTAAGACGACGCCGCGAGACAATACTTGTATGATGGTCGTAACCGACTATTATACTAAGTACACTCGGGTGTTCCCCCTTCCTAACCACAAAGCCGCCACATGCGCGGAGGCATTTGTGAAAGGCTGGGTGCTGCATTTGGGTGTTCCTCTTATGATGCACAGTGACCAAGGAAGGGAGTTCGAGTCAGAACTTTGGCAGGAAATGTGCCATTACCTAGCCATTTGTAAGACCCGAACAAACCCGTACCGACCACAGTCGGATGGGCAGGTAGAGCGCTTCAATAGAACCCTCATACAAGTACTAAAGCCCCTGGTTAATACCCACCAGGATGACTGGGATGAACAGTGCGAGTTTGTAGTACATGCCTACAACAACACTGTCCATTCATCAACTAACTGCACCCCAAACATGCTAGTGTTCGGCGAGGACATCATAATGCCCGCCGACTTAGTGTATGGAGTGGTTGGAATAGACCCGGAGGCGCCCTGCACGGTGCTGTTTGTAGAGTCATTAAGGGACCGGTTCAAACAGGCATACGAGGCCGTTCGGAAAGAACTGCTGAAGAGTGCGAAGTGGCAGAAGGTGGGCTATGACACCAATGCTAAACGAATTCGTTTTAATGTTGGGGACAAAGTACTAAGGTACTACGAGCCGCTGGATAAGCTGAAGCTCGTAACGCCTTGGGAAGGTCCGTTTAAAATCGTTCGTGTCATCTCCGAGTCCACGGTGATGATAGAGGACTGCCTGACGGGTAGAAAATGGAAGACAAATGTCGGAAAACTTCGGCCCTGGAAGGGGCGCGAAGAGGCGGAGAGGGAGTTCGGCTACAAACCACCTGAATCTGTCCCTAGTGGACCGAGCGTGGTAGCACCGACGAAGCGCCCTAGAGGCCGGCCGAGAAAGACGCCGGGAGACGAGGTTATGGTAAAAAAGAAGACGAAGGCCAGGAAACGACCTAATCGTAAGAAATAGAAGAAAGTCTCGCTGAGTGAAGGCATTACGTATGGGAAGGGTCCCGCTTTGACTAAGCGAGATCCAGAAAAGGCCGTACGTAAAGCCGGGAAAAATAAAATGCTAACCGAAGGCGTTAGACGCAGCCCCCGGTTGAGGTCTGCTGTAACCTAACTCAGTACACAACGAGCTGCTGCGTGTTGTCCGCCATAGGCAGGCAACATACGTTCCATGGCTAGAGATGTCGAACGCGACCCCCCCCCGGGTGGCTGTATCCCGTGAGTGGCGGTCGGATTAACCGGTACATTCGCTTTGAAGCGTTGTATACACCGCCAAGCTCCAGACGATAGCACTCGGGTAGTAGGCCGCGTCTCACATGTCGAGTCGAATGTTGGTTCGGATCTAGTTCCCTAGGTGGCGCTACTGGTGTGGCGGGAAAGCGCGGAACTAGGTCACCGGATAGCCATGGCGGGATCTCGCGAGAGGAGAGGTCTGACGTCATACTGGTCATAACTAGAGCGGACTCGTGGTGGTTAGACGCCACCCGTTTTTGCTCTAGTTATTTGTCGGCGGTTATACAGCCTGTAGCTGTCGTGTTAGCCTAGCTAATCCAAATCCTCTCTGTTGGACGAATCCTTCGGGAGGAGTCCAACAAAACTTGCCAATTTATTTTGGAAGTCGGACCCGGTGCCATGGCACAGGGAACGATTGACGCTGCGCGTCAAACTGCCAACATTCCGTTGGAACAAGACGAGGACCCGAAGGTCTCGTCTCGGGTCGAGGAATCTATGGATTCTTCGACAGAGGAGGCCGCCCGGACGCTCTCGGCTATGGCCGAGGCAACCGACCGGGAGAGAATGCCACCTCCACCACCGCCACGCCCGGAGCGCCCGTCTACAACAGCCGCTTCGGGTAGCAAAGTGGATGTCCTGGACATTCCAATGTATCCTCCGGGATTCAGGACTCAGATCAGACGTCTAGCACACGTTGATCGCCAGGAAGGTATCATGTACACCTCCTGGTGTACGTACATCCCTATGCACGCCTCCATGTTCGGATGCGGGCCCATGGCGGTGGAAGAGGGCGTGCCCGAGCCCATACCAGATGATCTTAAGACTATGGTAATGGACTCGTGCAGTGACGAGCTGGCTGACAACATGCCAGTTTCTTGGCTCCGCAACTATCTGAAGTTGGCGGAGAATATGGCGACTAACGAGAATTTAGCTCGAGCCGTCTTGATCTCTGCGGGCATCATCCAGAAGGCCGCGGAGTTAAGGGAGTCCGAATCCGACATGGATACAGACTCCACAGTTACCTTGTCGTCGGTGGAAACCGACCGGGTCAAGCGATTGACCCGTAAACCTGCGCCCAAGGGTCCTCTCACTGAGAGCGATCTGGAGGCTGAGGATGTCCGCATCGCCGTCGAGAGGTCCACGACCGAGACCGACCCAGCTGCCGACATCCCGGAGGCACCAGGCGAGATCTCGGAAGAGGACATCTCGCGCCAGCAGGCTGCTGTAGAGGCAAAGCGAGTCGAGCTTGCCAAGCAGCAGAAGGAGCTCACCGCGGCTCGCCGGGCCCATCGCAAGCAGCAGGCCCAACAAAAATCTGAGATCTCTTCCGACTCTGACTCCCCGGTCAGCGGAAGGAGGAGCCCTCGGACAGTGGACAGGAGCCGACGCGAGTCGGATTCCAGTCCCGAAGTTCCGGCCCAACCGACTAAGGTTGTGCGCCGGAAGAAAAAGAATGGAGCGAAAGCGTCTCCGGCAGAGCCCACGCCCCCCACCAAGCCGAGGGGTAAGGGCAAACCGAAGACGCCCGCTCCCACTACTACAACCACCACGGTAGCCACCTCGGTTACTGCATCTTCTGCAGCCAGCACGTCGGGTGCAAAGGCCAAGTCCCCTACCAAGGCTTCGACTGGTACTACCACCTCCAGCCGAGCCAGCCGTAGGGGAGCTAACATATACACGGACAGTGAGGAAAGCGAAAGCGATCCAGAGCTGCCCGAGTCTGCCAAATCTGATTTGGAGTCCGTGACAACGTGGGAAGAAATGACCACGGATGTTCCCAAGGACGACAATCAGAAGTGGATGTGGAAGAATGCAGCCGAGGGGTTCAAGGAACGGACTCCCCGCTGCTTCGCGGACTGTGCTTACGACACAGTCCACTACATGTGTCCGAGCGCCGTCAATAAGGACGGTGACAGCGATGACGAGGAGTGGATGAAGTCCGGCCCCTCGGATACGCCAGTAGGCAAGTTCTACCTGATTTGGATTGACCAGCTCAAGTCCAAATTAGGCTCAGTCTACAGCTACGAGGCCCGGACGAAAGTCCAGTGGGCAATGACCCAATGGGGACCAACCGGCAACCGCCGAAGGTGCCCGTTCGAGTCTTGCCAGCTGGCTCTCACGGGTGAGAAGGTGTTCGAGACGAAGCCCCGCTTCGCTCGGCACATCGTCGAGTACCATATGCATCACAAGCCTGTGATGATGTGTGTGCTCGGGGACCGCCCGAGTAAACATTGTGATGGCTCGTTCAGCACTCACCGGCGCCGAGACATGGCTCTGCATTTGCAGAAGGCCCATGGCATCGGCCTGGAGAAGACCAGGAAACGAGCCATCAAGTGCTTCAGCGAGCTCCTTGCTAATTGGTCCGCGCTGAGCATTAAAGAAGTGAAAGAGCAGGCATTCGAGACCGGATTCTGCTCGTGGAAGAGCGGCAACTTGCTGACGTACTTCCAGACGAACTCCTCGTCCACGAAATTCGGGATGCCCAGTGAGGTGCACCTGAAGGTGAAAAAGTGGCGAGGAGACGACAAGCGAGAGAAGGCCAAAGCCCGCTCTAAAGGTCCAAACGGAGGCACAGTCACGACTACTGCTTCCAAGAGGACCCGAGCAGACCGGTCCGTGAGCCCTTCGGGTGGCAAGGACCAGCCCAGACCAGCCAACCCAGCTGATCGTCGCGAGTCGGGACAACAAGTCTCGGCTCTAGATATGCCTGGCAACCAGGCCCGCAGGTCGGGTAGCCAGGCGACCGCACCGGCGACTCCAGCCACCTCCACACCTGCACCCGGGGAACAACGCCCGGGCGAAGCCTCTGGCGGCCTGGATGATGGGGGCGAACTCTTCGCTCCCCCATCCGGGTATTCTACTTGGTGGGCTGGAGAGGGATCCTCCGGCAAGCGCCCCACGTACAGCGAGTACGCGGCGAAGTTCCCTTCAATGGGACCGGCTGGACCCGAGTCGCAGGTCCTTACCTCCTTGGGCCGGGCCAAAACCCGTGGTAGAGGCCGCGGTGGGCTGGAGTCCACCCGAGGCTCCCCGGGTGGTGGCCGAGGCCGAGGAGGCATCACGGTGGAGGGCCCGTCTGCTCCTCCAACAGGCACCCCGCCTGTCTCAGTGGAGGCCCCCGCGCCACCACCAGTGATAGTTCCACCGACGGGCCCTCGGGTACCCCTAATGGAACTGATCTCCGGTACCCTGTCAGGTCTTCAGGATCCGAATACGTTCGTCGACCACCGCGATGTCCGAACGGTTCAGATCCAGAATGACCTGATGGCAGAATGGCAGGCATTGCACCGCCAGCAGTCTGTTGACTACTGGCGTGTGATGACTGAAGCCACCGTCAATCTGGTCTACGAGATCCAGAGGCGGGAGGAAGAGAAAATAAGGGAGCTGGAAAGGAAAAAGGTCGAGGAAGCCCTCGAGTCCTGCCGGCGGAAACAGAAGGAAGCCGAAAAGCTTAAAGAGTTTCACGAAGCTGAAAACTCCAGATATATCCATCGATTTAAGGAGGCTGACCTCAAGTTTTTCCTGGCATTCGGGAAACATCTGGAGGAGTGGGACGGCTTACCGTCGTCTCTTATCTTCGTACCAGATATACCCCCGGATGCCCCGCCAGCCCCGGCTACTCCACCGGTTCTGGCCACTCCACCGGTCCCGGCTGCTCCGCCAGTTCCGGCAGCTCTCCTGCTCCCGCCCCCCACTTGGAACACCCGGGCTGTCCCAACTGCCACGGTTGCTGCACCAGCATCCGAGGCAATGGACAGTCCGTCCGCAGTGATGAGGGCCTTGAGCTTGGGGAGTGAGACTCCCAGCGAGGCTTCAGCGGCGCTCTCTACGAGCAGCTGTAGCAGCTCGGCTCCATCTGCCTCAGTGGAGCCGGCTGAGAAGATGGACACAGATCCTGAAGATCTTTGAGTGTCCATCTGTTGGTGTCTCCTTGTACCCGAGGGTAAATGCATTTAGTATGCCAGAGGCACTGTTCCTTACGCTGGACTCCTGATACCTGGAACGTAACCTGCAGCGAGGATGGACGCTAACCCGAACACCCAAAGGACTACCACATCTAACCGGGTCTCCATCTTCCCATCTTCATCAGGGCACATCATAACAGCAACGTGGTTTGCCACCACACACATGTCGCCGGGTGGAGCTGCAGAAACCAGTCGTTCCAGGTTCGCCGGAAGTCCGGTATATTGTAAGGGTGATCCTGCTACCCTGGTAGGACACCTATATTTCATATTTTGTATAAATCTATTTTTATATCGTATATTATATTCTTGTAAGTAAAAGTACTCAAAATTTTTTCTCGGGTTATTTACCCCACCTCGGGTCGGTAAAAACATTGTAAAAATTTATTAATATCACCTTACTACACATCCAATATTCTTCGTCGCGTCTCATGTTTAATAATAACACACCTGTAACATTACCACCATAGGTCGATGGTCCATAAGGGGCCACTTCCTATTTTTGTTATTATTTATAAACACTTCGGGTTATATACGATGATGCCTTATTATGTACATATAACTTATAATGCCCCTTAAATGTTCTATATTTAATACGAACTGTGTATATATAGACTTACCTATTTATTTATAACACCACTGTATAAAGTCAACAATAGTTACTTATTAATTACACCCAACCCTAGGTAAAGTCTAGTGGGGGTGGTGTAGGGGCCGGCATCATTGTATATATATTAGTGCCGTTCATCCGAGAGACGTGTTCGTGTGGTGCTTGTTCCTTCTATGCTAGCTAGGTGTCGCTTTGCGATACCTCGTTGGTACAAGAGGGGGCAGCACCATGCCTCGCGTCCAGCTCCTACTAAGGAGCCGGACGAGCGGCAGAAGGGGACTGGACATGGTCCAGTCCAGACGCTAGTACTTTGTTGTCAAAGAGATCAAATAAAGTCCTACCCGAGAGGTAGGGGTTTCTGGGGCTTTGCCCAACCCGAACTACTCGTGTTGTGTTGGTACATCTAGTGGTAAGCGAGCCAAAGAGCCACCCAACATATAAGTCAATACGAACCATTACACCACTATGCATTTCTTTTACTAAGATCGCAGTGATCTTAGTGGTGGAAATGGAATAGTGAAGTGATCCCAGGACTAGCTATTCTGGACAGGCCTGCAACCACTGCATTACATAGGGTAGACCAGCCAGGTCTTATGATATGTGCCTACACTAAGATCGCTGGGGTTGGGATCCCAGGATGTTTTGAATTAAGCTCCAGGGGGAAGATGTGGTGGTTTTGTTGCACATTTTCTTGCATTGCTAATACTGAAGACCCGTGATTGCTAACATTGCTCTCTCCTTCTGGTCGTCCTTACAGTTACAGTCATCAGCATAAAATATCCATATCGACCAATGTTGGCCACCTTTCTAGCTATTGGCCAGCATTTCATTTTCTTACCTGAAACTAGAGCTTTACCACATGTGAGTACATGCCATCTAAAATATACTACTCCAGATCTTTTGTAGCCAAGAATGTGTATCTCTAAAAGAATTGGTGTAACTAACATGACTGACACTTTGTCTCTCCTTGAGAATATCATGAACAGTTCTTTGATAGTGTGGACTTTCCTGAAAGGTCATATAGGGTGCATTGTGCATGTACATGCATACCTTTGTTATTACATGTACTCTGGGAGCATTGTAAAATCCCTCACTGTCCCCAGGGCAATTGGTACAGGTGCCCTGACTAGCCTGGATGCATTTTAGCCACTGGTTCTGCACGATTTAATCTGTGCCAGAACGTTTTTTGCTGTTGGATAAAACTAGCAATGTGAGGGTTTGTTCACACAATGGATGAGGCTTTGAAAGAAATTTCCCTACATAAATGTCACTATAAAATCAATGCTATACTATCACTCTGACCAACACCCCTTGGTGGTTCCCAGCACATTGGTTACCGAATATCTATACCCCCACCCCTTCAGTATAAGCCAACTGGTTACCCTAGTAAACACTGCGGCTGTAATACACCAACCCAATACACAAACCCCTAATACACAGAGCCCCAATACACCCTCACCCCTTTTATCTTACCCCTTTCAACATGCCCCTGACATATCGATCCTCCTGTGCCTAATGGATTGAGTGGTGTTGAGCAGGTGGGCAGAGTGTCAGCCCAACACCTTTGCAGAACACACCAAAGTCCGTCTCTAGACCTCCACAATCAGTCACTGAGGCGGCATGGGGAAGGGGGAGGAGTGTGAGCAATTGTCTATAAGGCATAATTTTGGCAAGCCATATATTTCCCAATATTGCTCATTGCTGCGAAATCCCCTCCAGAGCTCCTCACCATCTATAGGGTACGCTTAAAATTCCTTTTGCAGGCAATTTAGATGTTGGAAGATCTACATTAATTATCAGTTAATACTCTGAATCAGCATAGTACTAGGGAGAAGGAACTAGAGTATCACACCATGTTAGGTGCATACTAGAAGGCACTACAAAGGTATGGAGGGGCAGTAGTAGGATGGTTGATGGTGGTGGTGGTCCATGGTGCTGGTGTTGGGGGAGGGGGATAGATCGATGGTGTACACATATTTCAGCCACTGGTTGGATATTATATGAGCACTCATTAACCCAAGGTTCTACTTGTGTGCCTCACATATTTAGGCCCTAATAGTTTATTGGATGTAGGCCCACATATTCAGGGTCTAATGGTTTACTGGATTTTAGGCCAACACATTTAGACGAAGGCTGGCGGGGAGGGCATTCAAAACCATAGCTATAGATATAATTATGAAATGCCCTGCTGTTGTGTACACATCGTTAAGGAGGGGGGAGACCTTTTAGATAATGTACTGCAATGGCCTCAAGTTTAGACAAGTGCTAGTTCTTCTCATGAGGAACAGCCTTGAGTACAGGGGTATTTATATCTAAGGTTACAAAGGATCAAGAGCAGAAATTCCGGGGCTAACATCTTATATCTACATCTAGTGAAAGAGGGAAGCTGACGCATATGGGTATGCTAACCTTCATCCTCAAATCACCCAGTGCAATTGTAATGGTGTAGACAGTATAGAATTGACAGTCGTTGTGTTGCTGATTTCGTTGTTTTACTGTTTGCCCTTGGCATGTATAGGTTAACAGAGGATTTTCTTTCGCTCCTTTTCAGGCTGATCTTGAGGTTAAGATACACATCTCTGGTCCTGAATATCCCACCTAGCAGTGCCAAAAAGAGGGACAGTATGATAGAATGGGGAAATCTTCTGTGCGGAGCTACAGCAGGAAAGTCATCGTTGAAAGAAAATAGTTCGCTTGAAAGTATTCATCATCTGAACACACTACTAAATTACTATGTCGGCAATTTCCTGATCACAAATGGTCGGCATGTTCAATAAGTCATTTATACTGAGTGCCATCGATTAGCAATCTTCCACATTACTACCTGGGTTCCTATATATAGGGCCATGTACCATGAAGGAAGGACAGAATCAGACCTGATTCAATCATCAATATCACTCAGATGGAGCAGGAAATTGGAAAGAGTGATTGAGTTAGAGTAATCACTACCCCACATATGAGGTTATCACTGCAGATGTCCATTACATTTGTATAGACCGTGAAGGTATTACTGCTCTTAGATTGACCATAATCATATTGGAAATGCCTCTGCTGCCTGGATTCTGAGAACTCTAAATCAATAGCTACACAGTGTAATGTTTGGTCTTTGTCTCTGTGATTATGCTTATCATACTTCATTATCCATGGCTATTATTGTCCTAGACAAATGGAAGGATTGACTCACAGATTGGCGTCCGTACAACATGCTACTATCAGGAATAATTAAGTCATTGGAGATAATACGAGCAAGGCTACAGAATAACATAATATATAAATGCAAAGACTGGACATTAGGCGAAGGCTAGTAGATTTCATAGATGGACATTTTGAACTTGGAGACCAGATGAACTTCCATATTTCACTCAATGCATTGAAAATGGATGCAATATGTCTACGTGCCCGATGGTGTAAAAGAATGTTGGTAAACTACTGACTCTAGAGGACGTTCACTACACTAACAATTCAGGATGTCAATGAATGGTAAGTTGCCTTGTTTCTACTATAGTTAACGATCTGACTTAACCCATTGAGGGCTAGCATCGACTATAGTCGACACCATGGCAGGCCTAGCGTTGACTATAGTCGACACCATGGCAGGCCTAGCGTTGACTATAGTCGACACCATGGCAGGCCTAGCGTCGACTATAGTCGACGCCCATTACATAGGATTAGTATAGGAATTGAAAATAGGGTCGTCCTCTAGGAACTATACTTTTTTCAGAGGCCGTCCCCATGGTCAGGGCAACAATTTTTGCTCTGCCCTTAAAGGGAGGCCCTGAATGCTGAATATTAAAAATGGAAGAACATTGCCATAACATATCATATCTTATTCTACTCTTCAGAATACGACGTCTCATTTGTGTTGAAATTTTCGGGTTTTAATTCTATTGTCTAATTAGAATATTATATATCTAGCTATTAAAATGGATATTGAATATACGTCACCACTGGAGACCACCAGTGTGTATACGATTATCTTCAAGGGCAGCTTTTAGACATTCCACAGCTTCCAAGCCTGTGAACCTTACGATGGCTTACATTTATCTGCTTTCTATTATCAGTGTCTGATAATTGCCGAGGGTATTCACGTATGCACTAAGACTACAGGGAGTGTTCACCCACTGATAGTAGTGAACCTAAATCAATCTGATTAAATGACACTAGAATTAGGTATACACCTTTTTAAAATAGGGTACAATGGAAAATCCATCTACATCGATCTTATCTTTATGTGACAATTTTCTACTTTGTGATCGACTTTTCAAGAAAAGAAAACATCAAATCATAGGGGAAACAGGTTCATACATGTAATACCATTTAGGACCCATTCTGACCGTCCTAGGCTATTGGGAACTGACCTTATGATTTGTATTCTTTGTGAGGCAATAGTTAAAGATCTTTTTCCGAACCTTTTGACCATTTCGCAATCAGAGGTGATGGAATGGATAATGCTACATCTTTGTTGGAAGCGGGGTCAACCGGTGTAGTAATATCCGTGTTGGAGCGACTCAAGGAAGCTTAATACATAATAATAGCTAATGGGCCTTCATTGTATCGTTGTAAAACACAGTGTAGAGTTATTCCAAACAGTGTAGAGTTATTCCAAACAAAATATGAATTAATCAAATCTAAATATGTATACGTATTTCCTTTGATGGTAAATATGGACAATGAAAATTAAAATGCATATGAAACAGCAAAATTCCTTTCATGTGGGGTAGCAAGGCCAATCCTCCTCCAACCCTCTGCTTAGACACTTGCAGCTATATTGTCCCATGGATAATTATCATAAAAATGCCCCCAAGCCTATAATTTTTACCTCTGGAGGATATTATCGTCAATTATTACACACAAGCTTAATCTCACTGCCGTGATATTGTTTCATTCCATAACTCGGCTGAACTTGTGGTGAACTTGGACTGCAATTGTTTTGTTTGTTTTTTTAGGGTTTTTTTTTCTTATCATTTTGAACCATTACATTATCAAAATTCTATTTTTTGTGAAATTGTACATCCATTATCTGAACCCCCAACAGAAAGCAAGCGAGGAAACGAGGCAGCACATTATAGTGAGTGGTGAGGTAGCTACTGCTAGTCAGCAGCAGATCCTGTGGAGGGCATTATTGAGAACATTTTCCTGGTCATAGCAGACAAGCAGACCTCTATAATGGGAGCGGACAGGTAAAACCTGTATCAATGTTGATAAGTCATATGGATATGATTGCTATCAATGGTCAAACCTATTAAAGGATATTGGAGATTACGTGGTGGTTATCTCACATAAACATATTATCATAAAGTAGATACTATGGAACACTCCATCTGGTCACCCTGTTATGGGTACTATATTTGGACTATTTACAATTTAGCGTGTGAGATTTAAAATTGGGAATATTCCACCCGATGTCTAAATCCTTCACAAGTTGCTATGAGACTTTTGGACTGTGTGTTCATTGTTTGCTTCTTTTTTTCTTCTTCTTTTCATTATCAGAAACCCAATTAAGCCTCTATCTATGGAAGTATGATCCCCTGGTAGAGCACATAGATACCAATGGGCTATAAATAGCTACAGATTGGTTCTGGTGATACTGGACCTCGCTGTGTTGTATTGTGTTACATGCACATATACAATGATGTTTTCCCAACCTCAGTCACTGTTAGGGCATGGTCCTTACCTCTTTCTCTTTTTCTTGAAATCATGGAGCTGGAAAGCTTAGATTCCAGCCCTTTCAAATGAAATGAATCCTGCTATTCAAATGGGATTTGCACCCATCACGAGCTGGGGCTGTTCAACAGAATGGTGTCATATACACTGAAAAAATGATTTTTAGATCCTAAACACAATTCTAAACATATTCTTGCAACGTTTTTGTAATCACATTAATTTCCTAAACATGTTTCTAAAGCCGAACAATGTGCTCAGCTCAAGTGTTTAGAAATGTAGGTGTTTAGGTTAAAGCTTTGTGTTTAGGTTTCTATTAATTTTTGTGTTTATGAATTTTTGTGTTTAGATGTTTAAATGATTTGATGGAGAGTTAAGGTTTGCAGGCATGTATGCCTTAGAAAAAAAGAGATGTATTTTGTTTGTTTTATCATTTACTGGGGGGACATCAGCAGGTATTTACTTGTCAAAGTCTCCAAAGATGTCAGCCACAGCTATATACGTGTACATATATTACACACTGCATCAGAATGAGAGACTTGAGAAAGTACAACAGCTTGGCAGGAAGGATATTGCCTTATCTATTCCAGAATAACATCAAATAGGTGTCAGTCATGGAGCTTATCGATTATATTATGTTAATGATGGTGGCATAAGGTGAATCTAGTCAATTTTCTATTGCCCTTTCTATTCACATGACATTCTATGAAATGAAACCATGATAAACATGGAATGTGGGGTCATTTGTCACAACAATTGATTATAACTGTGTGCAGATAGTCCATTCAAAGGTAGTGCTGCTACCTGGGGTGGATTCAACATCCAAGTATCTAAACATATTGGTGTTTAAATCTAAACACCTATTATTCAAATGTTTCAACTCTAAACATATAAACATGTTTAGTATAAATATTTATGTAGTTCAAATAAAAGTGTTCATTTCCTAAATGTGTAGTCAATGAGACACCTAACTGACCTATATGTTTAGGTTTTTAACATGTTTAAAATCTAAACACCATTTTTGCAGTGTATGCACAAACAATTATGAACCCCTGTATTGTAGAAAGAAAAATTAAAAAGTGAATAAATGAAAAAGTTGTAATGATTAGATCCTTCATCGAAAAGTTATGTAACGACCACAAAGCACTGGGAAACCGACTTATCATTCTTCAGGGGAAACTATACATACTTTTGTCATGGCTATGACAGAGGCTATTCATGCCACATGTTATAATGCAGACATAATAATTCATGGTAATGATGACGACTCAGGACCTATAACATTACAACAGTTGAGACCTATGTATAACCAGGCCTACAAATACCAGCACTATGTTGAATTGTTTACTACCTTATCTGGACTGTTTACATCACCCCTTTTGTTAGACCCCCTCCCACCTCCAACTCCCCAGACATACCAGTACTTCAATGGACCATCTACTGAGTGCTAATGAGAAAGGTAGATACTATGGTAAGCCTATATATGTATAGATACCAATACAAAAATCTTCCAACTAAAATGTACTAAAATACTTCAGGAACTCAAAGGGGGACCCCTCCCCACCTTTCCCATACTATTTCATGTACAGGTATTCTGATAATTTGCAAGATCCAACACTGCCTATGTAATCAATGTTCTTAAAGCCTCCCATCTCATTTAAAGGTCAAATTTTAGCCAGCTGGAAGCCCAGGCATGTGACTCCCCCAGTGACTCCCTGATGTGAGTCAACTGACTCCCTTCAAAGGGAGGAGCAGTGACTGAGAGAGGGAGCCATTCTTATAGCAAGGCAGGACTCTCTATGTCTAGATCTCTCTGTTTTTTTTCAATGAGGACAATTGATGGAGGTTTCTTTTTTTCAGCCAGAGCACTGTATACAGTGCTCTGGCTAAAAAAATATAGAAAAGGCAATAAATCATTGAATTACCAATGCTTAATATTAACCCTTAGGTGCCCAAGCGCGCTTAAATGCGCGGTTTTGGGCTTAAATGCATCTTTATTGAATGAAATTTCCATCCATGTACTTCTACTGGTCCAATCTGCAAAGTTAGACCCCCCTAAGAAAGCTCATGACTTCACAATTACGATACAACCATCCATTTGGCTCTATCCCCTTTATATCAGGCACGGGAAGTCAAAAACTGAAAGTCAGCTGTCATTTTATGTGGTTCATTAAAGGGGAACCCTCTAGGGAGCTAAAGGCTGACATGGTACCAAAATGATGGTGGATCATACACACATAGTTTCCCATACTCCCATTAGATCTTACAACAACAGTTCATATCCATAAAGAGAAGTCATATTTGTTACTAACACATTTTGTTTCCCAAGTTGCAGTGCACATGCAGGCAGGATCAGCTTTGACGGTTCTATAAGGTCTCAGTATTGCAGGGATTATGGCTATATAATTATATACCACAAGAGAGACTAAAATACTATAAAATGACAACAAATGGAATGTTTTGGTAACTATGGTTACCACACCTGACCAGAAGTATTATGACCTTAACCAAAAGTCTTCCCTGCATTATGAGTATTGAGAAAATGTAATACAGAGCCCATATCAAAGGAAAATATCAAAATAACACATGACCTTATCAACAAAGTGATACAATTGTGAAATAACGTAAAATCTTCAAATAATTCTGGGCATGAAAGGGTTAATAACCATTGAAGCTGACCCAAGCATTTGGGTTATTCGTACTCAGTTGTTAGCTTGTGACATTGGCTTTTCATGGATTATTTATAGTTTGTTTACCAATAGATCGTCACATACCACATCAAGGCTCGGCCAGGCATTAGCAAATTAAACTAGTTTTCAATAGGACTACGTACCTTTCGTTATATCAGAACTTGAACCAATGGGTTATAGGCCTTTAACTGATCAGTCCAGTGGGGTGTTTCACAAGATGGCAATATTTACAACTGGTTATAACCAGATGTGATAGCATTTTTAAGATTGGTTTTAGGCTTACACTAGCAGGTGTTTCCACAAAGGCCACTAGTATATTGCAATATATTTCTTAATATGTCCTGACCAAAATAGGAGTGGTTGTAACTTTACAATAGTCATAATATGGTTATAGAAATGGCTATTCTATGACCATTATTATCTTTGGCTTGTGAAACACCACACAGGAAAACTTAATGGAAATCCAGGGTCTGGTAGTTCATTCACAAAGAAAATACGTAATTTTAACTTGAAAACGCTTATCACCTAGGAATAATCAAATCCAAAGATGTGTATGTTGTCTCTATAGGAAATGTTTCAAACACGATTCTAAATAACTGGAAGAGAGTCCCTTTGAACCAATATATGGTGCAGCTACTGAGAACTAATATGATTGTTCTACCCTGATACTGATAGAATGATTGTAACCAACTTTTGCTATATTTTACCGGCTGCTCGGGTTCGGCATGCCTATATACCCATACTTTGGTGTATTTTTACACGAGGACAGAAAATTCTATAACCGCGCTCTATGAAATAACTGTTAGAACTGGTGTGATTCAAGCAATGTAGCTTTTATCATGAAGTCCCAGGTACCAGTACACTAAAACACCGTGTTACAGGGAATCTTTGTCAAAACTGTGACCCAAAGTTGCCAGAGAACCACCGTTAATATGACACCATTTTCTTTACAGTGCTGCCAACAACTGAGTGATATTCAGCTTAGACCCGATCTATGTTGTAATAACTGAATCAAGTTCACCACACACCCAACAACCAATAATCAATCCATGCATGCACTGGGAACAGATATTATATGGATTATGCACCCATTTATGGACCCGTGTAGTTATTGGGCACATTTAATTTAACTCTCCCCCCTGATGTTGCGGCTGCACATGGATGAGTGAATTCAAGTTAAAATCAATATCACTAAATGATAGACCATATAGGAGATAAATACATCTAATAGAGCTACAAGTGAACCATGTAGTCCATCTAAAGATCATTTCAATTCAATAGATTTTATGATCATAGAGATTCACCTGCGGGATTTCCCTCGTACACACAATGTGCTCTAAGTTAGTACCTGAGATGTTTTAGCAGGCTGCGGTGAATGCACCATAGGTGGGATCAGATGGCAAAGTGCAGTAAAACACCGTCTGATTTGGTCTAATAAAATATAAAAACTGGAATTGCATCTCTTTCAAATCTCATGTATTATAACAGGGTTCTCCTTACATGGCTTATTGGGTGAACAAGCGTTGATTGAGATAGCAGATCAGTAAGAGATACAGACAGACAGGCAGACAGGCAGTGACATGCAAAAAAAAACAGACAGCACAGATTCTTTCACAATCAGACAGACAGACAACCATACCTACTAAAGCTACACTGTGGGGAAAATTTTGACTGTGCACTGTGGGGTTGGGAATAAGTACAATCTCTCATCGCGGGGAGCACATTTCATACATGTACATATGTACATTCTGAGGTTAAAATGTCTGAATATAGTGGGGTCATGTTGTTATTCATTCATGAATATATGTTATTAAATAACACACCAACACACACTGAGACAGATACGTGTTCACACTAACCATCCTCTCTTCTCCCCATTTGGTCAAGTCCCCAGTTAATTTCCAGGTCCCCAGTTGATAGGTGACCTTTTAAGTCCCCAGTTCTATAGCAAAAGCAGGAAACCCACTAGTCAGGGTCCGTTTTCAGGATATGTGACGGCTAGGGACATTTTTTTGTTAAAATTGGTTTTAGACTCAAATTGTCCTAATTCAACCCTAAAAACAATTTTAACAAAAAATGCCCAGCACCTCTTTATTAAGCCTCTTTAGTACATTTGGCTCCAGACTACCAAGAAAGCAGCTTCCATGCCCTTCGAAATGCACCTAAGATCAAGTCGATCGGACCAGCGTAAAAGAGTCCCTATTCAATATGTTAGACTATGAGTTCTCTGTTGGGTGTGGAGACTGGAAAATGGCTCAGTGGGCATTAGCTCTTGCATCTACATGATGCAGGCATCATCTGCTCACCATAGGACTATTTGGGAAAAAGTGCCTCCGCTGCGTGATGGGGTCCGTAAAAGAATTGTTTTTGCTCTAGCTCGTGAACTGTTGCACTTAGAGACACGGGACCGGGTGCAAATCGAAGCTTATTGCAAGGGCTATCAGCCAAATGTGTTAAAGCTGAGGAGTTGAAATGAAGCATGTCAACCTATGCTCTCTTCATCACACACAGGCAAACACACGCACATGAATTTAAAGTTCAGATTAAATTGGGATCAACTGTATCTTTTTATGTTGTGTCGAATGTCTGTAATCATGGGCTTACTGCTATATATGGGAAGCAATGTTTGTCATTATGGGGTTATTGCATCTGAATATGTGGGGCGCAATGTTTACTACTCACTAGGGGGCAGTAGGTGCTGGTACTGTCTGAAATATGCACAGACAAATCGTGTCGTTCTGACAGACACAGTAGTGTGGGGTTGTAAAAGATTTCCATCCCAATCACCCCGGAATACCAGTTTACACCAATTTGAGTAACATTCATTGTGTCAACCCCACAATGACGAAAAGCTCACAATGTAGGATTCTACTTGTAGATGACCCCACTACATAGCTCTAACAAGCCCAGACAGACAGACAGAGACAGATATAGAGACAGAGAGACAGAGACAGACAGAGACAGAGAGACATAGAGACAGAGACAGAATGAGACAGACAGACACAGACAGACAGACACAGACAGACAGAGATAGATGCAGATAGGCAGACAAAGACAAACAGACAGAGACAGAGAGAAATAGACAAAGACATACAGAGGAGGAGAGAGAAGGATAACCTGGAAGAGCCGTACAGAGAGCAAAATGAAAATACATTAAAGGTGAGCGAAGCTAGTACCATTGTTATTGCTTGAAGTTATCAGATATGGTTACAAGAGGTGTTGATTGATTAGATCTACATTTCCTTATCTTAGTAAGTGTGAACCAACACTTTAGACACACGTCCAGTGCCTTGGTACCTGTTTACACACGGGATACACGGGATATCTTAGATAAAGGTCAGCAATAGATTCACATAAGAAGAGACATTTCTAGGTTGCCAGACTACCAAGCTGAAATACAACCTTTTCTTTTTAACATTAGAAGTAAAATTGAGTTCAAGAATGCCAAACTATGTCTTGGCCAAAGACATTCAGCGAGAATAGTGGTGAATTCTCAAAAGGAGTTCTAATAACCATTTAAAGTTGAAGTCACAGGCTTTACAATGAGATATCTTGAGCTAAAATATTCCAGGTATACAGTTCTTCTGTAATTGCTTGTCAAACCTAGGGTGTTGTGCAGCTGGAAAATGCAAATAAGCTCTAAATGCATTCTACCCTATAGCTTAAATACTGATAATGCAAAAAAATACAGTTTTGTAGAAAAATAAACATAGAAATGTGATGTTTTTATCATAAAATTGGTTCTAGACAGAATTTTTAGGTATGTTTTCTCGGTTTCCATGGCAACGGATGTTTCTTTGTAGTAGAAATGGAATAACTCTGAGCATGCCACTGGATTCCCCATTAAAATTGATCTAAGACATTTTTTGGTATATTTTTCAGTGTTTTACTCATACACTGCCCCCTGGTGGCCAAATGCAGAACTAAAAATCCCCCCCCCCCGGATGCACGTTTTCTTCAGATGGGTCACAATTGTGATGGGATGTGTGAACATGAAATACTGCCCTGCACCCGCCTGTACAAGCTTGTTTAGTACAGATGTATAGTGACTCAATCACTCATGGATAATTAAAACTAATTATTAGCAGACCACCATTGGAAAGTAGCTAAGCATGGGTCCCTATAAGGGGTTCTGTTATGCAGTGCTGATGAGTAGCTCCACAAGCTGATTTCTGAGCCTTTGCCAGTGACTTGACCCCATAGGGCCGGATTAGTACATGTACATGCATGCATGTAACTCCGGTTAATAATCAACCAGTACTGGAGGTCATTTCTAAAGGTAATGCAATAGCACAAAGCCCTATGACTGCAAAGTGAGTGCATTTTGGTACGATTTGGAGGGTGCAGTCGTAGTATGTTAAGAAATAACCCCCAGAATCGTGATGATATAGGGCATCTAGTATTAATTCAGCAATAATGCTGCCCTTAAAGGCTCAAGGGGTCATGTAAAGCTACATGTAAGGTATATCTGCATACATACACCCTAAGTACAAGATCATCAAGTATGCTCCTTAATGTCCAGCCCTATTGTCCACACACCTTTCACTTAGATCCCCTGGGACTACAATGGGGACAATAAACCTGTGTGTTCATTGTATTAGAATGTGTATTGTATGTAGGAGCCTGTACAGACATGCTGAGGGACAAAAAGGAGAGGTTAGAGTTACATTGGTGTTACTTCCTGGTGGGAAGATGTAGAGGTTCTGTGTATAGGCACCTGGGATTTTACTAACATCGTGTATAAAGGACCTGTAGGTTTTAGGTTATGTCCATATTTCTAGCAATTAAACCTATAATTGACGTTGACTGGATAAGGGCTTTCGTATCATGTCGACAATAGAATATGCAAACTAACATGCCTACCGAAATATTCTTCTGAACGGAACTAAGTCCTGATAACAGCCAGTTAGTCTCTTTGATAAACGAGTCGCTTTGATATTGATTGATTGATAACATTTATTGCACTGAATTGCCCTTAGAAGCGGCGTTCTTCCTTGTACATTGGCCGAAAAACGGAGGATTTGAGTGAATTAGACCAGCCACGGTGCATAATTAGTTTCGTGAGCTAAATTGCCTGACTTTTTCAGTAGAGTATGGGCACATTTTGGAGTTAGGCTTTGATAGAGGATCCCTGTTTTCAAAACTTTGTGTAATCAATTGCCAATTATATAGAAAGTCTTTACCTTTTCTGTAAAATCTGCAGGAGACAACTTTGACGAAGGTGAGACTAATTGGGTACAGCAACCCTTTGACAGTGCACTATTCTCCTCACTTATTGTCATCTTAGAGTACCCAAAAAAGACAATCACAGTTAACTTAGGCTGAAACAGCATGGTGAAACCAATATGTCACCTCAATGACCCTTTGTCCTAAGATGTGTATCTAGTTCATAGGCAATATGTAGCTCATATATACCAAGGCATTAGTGGCGGATATATTCTACAATACATGTTTTATACTGTTCACCTGGAGGTATTAGAGGGCATAATAAATGCAGGTCATGCCTGATGACATTTTCCCCAGATCATGGAGAGAAGTTCTCTTGAACTCCACTAGATGGGGGTTTTAGATTCTCCAATCATAATTTATATTCCAAATCTCTGTATATTATGAGAGACAGGTAAACCATTGGGGTGCTAGTGTGCCCTCTTGTGAGTAAGGGTTAAAGCAGGGAATTATTGACTGGTAACTTCTTAGACATGGCCTGCCTGTATGATCCACTAGATGGGGGTTTTAGATTCTCCAATCATAATTTATATTCCAAATCTCTGTATATTATGAGAGACAGGTAAACCATTGGGGTGCTAGTGTGCCCTCTTGTGAGTAAGGGTTAAAGCAGGGAATTATTGACTGGTAACTTCTTAGACATGGCCTGCCTGTATGATGTCCCCAACATACAGGTAGGCAACCAGCCAACACATGTTTCTGCAATGCACGCCATGTAAAACAGCTATTCTATATAGTATAAACCTAGTACTAAATAGTGTTGGTTCTACTATATGACATGCCACCATAATAGTACATAATGTATAATCTATATTGGGTACATATTATGTAGTTTGTATATGCCTAGCTCTTAGTGGAATCGATCCAGCACAAATTAATAACATATTCGGTGGGGTGCATTACTCATGCTGTTCACGTTATTCCAGACAAATTAAAGCCAGGTCAATTCAATATACTGCCGTGAGGGATTGGCGCAAGGTCTGATAACATTCATCTATAAATACATTTTTGATTTCTTGCAACTTTGATTGGACAATTCCTCAATGACAAACTGTAGCCGGCCAGGCAGAATGGATGATCTGCAGCCCTGTAGAATGGCCTGATTTATATTTATTACAAACGAGTCCTATTGAGAGTAGTAGTAGTAGTAAGGATTAAAATGATAAAAAGCACATTTTCAGTTAAATCAGTCAAATGATATCTTCTGTCAAATTCCACCATGCGGTAGTTATTTAACCCTCTCCCCCACTGGCCACAGTAGTGTCCAAAGAAGGACTGGGTATCTGGAATCTGGCTGGGAGAGGTTAAAAATTCATTGACTAAATATATAATTATGAAGGATGTGATAACATTTCATGCACAATCAAACTAGTGTCGTTTTAGTAAAATAAGTTGAGAAGCATTTTATACACAGGCACATACCTGTATGTGAATGTTAGCTTTTGAGTTTAGTTTGTAACCTATAGAGTGAAGTTTGCATTACCTCTGTTTATCCTGTATAGTGGAGTGGATAACGGCTGGAGGAGGGGATAATCCTGGTTGGAGATATGTACTGGATTAGTCACTGCCACCGAGTATTAAGGTGCTCGTGTGAGGAGACATAAGCAAATTTCCAAGACCATGGAATATCTTTGCATTGCGTTCCCCAATATGTGGTTGTCTGTCATACTATGGAAGCCGTGGAGGGCCACACCTTGAAAAAATTTAACTTGAACTTTTTCTTATCCCCAATATTGAAAGAACATCAAATGGAATATGAAAAACTACTGTCAACTGTCAAAGCAGAAAAAAATCTGCTGTCAACATGATATTTTCCCCTGTCAACTGTCAAGTCAAAAAACAAGGCCTGCTGTCAACATGATTTTTTTCCGTCAACTGTCAAGTTGACAGTTGACGGCAGAATTTTTTCTTACTTGACAGTTGACAGGGGAAAATATCATGTTTGACAGCAATATTTATTTAAACTTCATCTTGGGGGTAGTAAGAATTTTGAATAATTTTTTTTGTGGTGTGGCCCTTCACGGCTTCCATAGTACCACACAAAACCTTATAGACTTTTACGATTTTACAATCTCAAAACAAGTAGATTCTACTGAATAGTATAGGTAAGATAGTGACCATGGAATACACGGATGTCATACTCCATGGCCCGAAGTAACTGACACGGTAATATCTTAAGGAGCTCCTTGGTTAAGCCTATGTGCCTGTCACATTCATTATTTAATGAAGGACCTTTCCCCGTTGGATGAAACGTATTTGTGACATGTACTGGGAAAGGGGGTCTTATTGCCCCCTGCACTAAGACCCCTTTTCGCAGATCGTGTCACATTTGTAAAGTTTGGAAACATTTAATAAAGAGTTTGGGTGCGAAGACATTTGTAAAAAAACACGTTTTTCTCATATAAACCATGTTTTTGAACATTAGTAAATGCATGGAGAGAAAACCTTTCAGAAACCCTTTGAAAACATTTGTACACGTTTGTTAACAAGGTATGGACGGCCGGTGCGCCAATGCTAATGCCAAAAGCTCATGCCAATGCTAATGCCAACATTTAATACCAATGCCAGTCTTGGAAATGCCAATGCCAAAAAACTAATGCCAATGCCAAATTTAAATGCTAATGCTACAAATGAATGCCAATGTTAATGCCAAAATCTAATGCCAATGCCAATTAGTAAATGCATGGAGAGAAAACCTTTCAGAAACCCTTTGAAAACATTTGTACACGTTTGTTAACAAGGTATGGAAGGCCGGTGCGCCAATGCTAATGCTAAAAGCTCATGCCAATGCTAATGCCAACATTTAATACCAATGCCAGTCTTGGAAATGCCAATGCCAAAAAAACTAATGCCAATGCCAAATTTAAATGCTAATGCTACAAATGAATGCCAATGTTTATGCCAAAATCTAATGCCAATGCCAATTAATAAATGCATGGAGAGAAAACCTTTCAGAAACCCTTTGAAAACATTTGTACACGTTTGTTAACCCTTAGGTGCCCAAGCGCGCATTTAAGCGCGGTTTTGTGCTTAAATGCATGTATATATTGAAAGACATTTGCATCCAGCCACTTCTACTGGTCCAATCTGCAAAGTTAGGCCCTCTATGGAATGCTTATGACCTCCCGATTATGATACAACTATTCATTTGGCTGTATCTGCTTTATATCAGGCACAGTGTGTCAAAACTTGAAAATGAGTTGTCATTTTATGTGATTCATTAACAGGAATCCCTCCAGCTTAAATCTGATATGGTAACAAAATGATGATGGATCATACACACATAGGTTCCAATATTCCAATTATATTTTGCAGCAAGTGGTCATATCCTAAAGATAAGCCACGCATTGTTTCTAGTACAACATATCGTGTTTCCTGTGTGCCAGTACATGTAGATGCATGCAGACAAATCAGCTTTGAAAGGTCTCAGGATTGGAGGGATTATGGATATATAGAGACCAAATACCACTAAATGACAACAAATGGAAGGTTTTGGTAACTATGGTTACTAGACCTGACCAGTAGTATCACATCCTTAACTGAAAGTCTTCACTGAGTTATGGGAATTAAGAAAATGTAATATGCCAAGCCCTTATCAAAGAAGAAGATCGAAATTACACATGGTCTTATAAAACAAAAAATGAAATCGTAAAATAATGTAAAATAATGTAAAATCTTCAAATAATTCTGGGCACAAAAAGGTTAACAAGGTATGGACGGCCGGTGCGCCAATGCTAATGCCAAAAGCTCATGCCAATGCTAATGCCAACATTTAATACCAATGGCAGTCTTGGAAATGACAATGCCAAAAAACTAATGCCAATGCCAAATTTAAATGCTAATGCTACAAATGAATGCCAATGTTAATGCCAAAATCTAATGCCAATGCCAGTCTTGGAAATGCCAATGCCAAAAACCTAATGGCAATGCTAAATTCAAATGCTAATGCTACATATCAATGCTGATGCTTATGCCAAAATTCAATGCCAATGCCAGTTTTGGAAATGCCAATGCCAGAAATCCAAAGCCAATGCCAAATCTCAATGCTAAGGCCATAAATGAATGGCAATTCCAATGCCAAATTAGATGTCTAATAAAGAGGAGCAGATGCACCTCATGCCCCTTCACCCCTGGATCCTATTCGCTATACCGATTTATGTAAAATTTTGGGGAATCCAGGAATTTTAATTCTGGCATTAGCATCTCAGTTTTGGCATTGTCATTTAAAATTGGCATTAGCATTTTGCTTAGGTACACTGACCTTCCATAATATTGGAATTTTAGAAAAAAAAAAAAAAAGATTCAAATTGGCATTGGCATTGGCATTGGCGCACCGGCCTGCCATATTAACATTCTTTGTGGGGAAACGTTTTCTTAACCTAGAAGTATAAACGTTTATTGCGGACGACAAAGAACGCTGCTCGGAATTTTTGCATTTTTGGAGGACTCATGAAGCCAAAGAATAACACTATTTTTACGTAAAACGAAGTTGCTTTCTTTTGCGCTAAATAAGTCTCAAAGTTCGACTTTATTTTCGTATGTCTTGCATTAGAATATCTTCCCTCTGTCTGTATGTCAGTCTTTCCATCTCTCTGTATCTGGTTTTCTTTAATCGTTCCTCTCCTTTTCTTACCCCGCTTCGGCTTCTCTCGCTACTTCTCCTTTACCTCTACATGTATTATACAAGTGGTATTCCTGTTACCTGGGAGGCTGGCTGACCATTGCTTCATGGAGGTTCAGGTAGTAATCACCAGGGGGCCGCACCAATCCTTTCCATAGGACCTGTCTACTACCACCTTGATTCCCACTTTAGTCCTACATGTGGTTATGAGTCAGGGATATAAAAATTGAATTTCTTTTAAAGTGACCGCCCAAACAATGACATGGATCACACATGCCGAATATGGTTTGGGCAATTGTATTAAGGCCTTCCTGTTTGATTGCTGATCTTCGTGAAAAGAAAATGATTATATCTTTTATAAGAGACACTCTTAAATTCCGTTTTTTTTTATTCATATATTCTATATTCTTTGAAAGTATAAGGGCGTCCAAGTAAAAGTGATCAGAATAGCCTTGCTTTATGCCTGTTCCAGTTAATGGAGGTTAGAAGGCACATAGATTAACATAGACATGGTAGTACTAACACCATTTGCTACGGCTAGACTGAGTTTGCTACATTTACAAATAAGCTGTTGACATTCTCAAAATACTTTAGGATCTAGGGTTAAGACAATTGTAAATAAAATGTTGACTTATTCTCAACAGGATCTACCGTTTATAAGGCTCAGGATACAACCATTCACCACTTGTGTATCTAACCCTTTAAAACAGTTAAGTGTTTTAGCTTTAAACCTTTAATATAGTAAAGTGTTTCTATGCACTACTACATTTTGTCAAAATGATGTAAAAAGGATGAACAACTCAAGAGGTACAAAGAAAGTGGACTTCATCTTACAGATGAGATTTGTATGTGATCAAAGTATCACATCATCAGTAAAAAAAGGTACAATGGAATTTTAAGATATAGCCTTTCTACATACTAGACCTTACCTGCCACACCATTGTGAACAAATACCCGATTTACTAGCTGTAGAATCCATCTGACACACCCTTGCCACTTTGTTTACATTACTGGAAACAGCCTTGATTGCAAACACTTTACGCAATCTCGAGAAGGTGAAACAGACCAAAGTGTGGTTACTTCTAAAGGTGTATGCACTCAGTATTTAGAGGTTTTCATAACTAATTGAAAAATACCCATGGTGTCTCTGCCCCGGGCTCTGCCCTTTCTTTCCCCACCTTTTATGGTCGTGCTTTATTATCATAATTCTTAACAGTCGAAATATGTAAAAGCGTTGGAAAGTGTCCCGACCAACTGCACCTGCTAATCCGACGATCAGCCTCCTAACCATTCTCCTACAGCCCTGTGGAACTACTTTTTACTGGTATCAGTCAGCCAAATTATCCGTCAAATTTTTCGACCCACCGACACTGCAGAACCAGCCCCAAAGCCTGGTTCCACTGCCGTCAGTCGCCGGAATTTTCGCTGATCCAATGATATATAATATTGCAAAAGTATTGAAAATAATCGGTCAGAGAAAAAATATCAATTTTGCATAAAATGAAGAATTTTCCCTTAAATACGAAATGCTGAGATGCTTCTGCAAGAAGGGTCCATTTTGTGCCTTCCATCCCACTCGAACCCACCCACCCACACTGCACTGTAAGAAATAACTGTTGAATCTACCAGGAATCCTTGTAAAACTAAACATTGAACCACCGTAATTATTTAACAGGGAACCAGTGTTGTTTTTACAAGAATCTCCAGGTGGCAGTGTGGTAGTACAAGGAATCTCTGTGAAAATAACGACATCCCTGTAAAATAATAACGACGGATCTTTGGCAACTTCGGGACAAGGAATCCTTCGTTATTTCAATGAATATTTTTTGTACAGTGTGTTTTCAATCGAATAATAACAACTCCCTAGGACATTTATGTTTTGAACCCAGTGTAGTTCCTAAAAGCCAAATCCATTAAAAGCTGAGAGTTGAGTCATATTGTTAAATCTACACTGACCTGGAACACATTCAATTTCAGTGTGAGTAATGGTATTGACTTTTGGTGGCAAAAAAGCAGTATCTATTCATGCATATAATACCTTAAAATCTATAAGTTGACCGTCTATTGGTTTATAACTCGAACTCCTTTTCAGTATTCATACATGCCTGGTTGCCATATCCCTACCCCTATATGCAGGTGGTTCCAATTGGATTAAAGGCTGATTCCATCTACATTCACTCGCATGCAGAAAGTGGTTGGTGGTCCTTCATATGGAACCTTACTAAAGATTGACTGGAAGTACATTTCACTTTTCTTTTTCTTAATGATTTTATTTTTTATTACCGGTATCAATCATTTCGTTTTTGGAGTTGCAAGCCGCGTCAGCGGCCTGGAACGTAGCAACCGGAGCAACTCCATAATGTTTTCGGTTTTCTCCCCGTCACCTATGACATCATCGGTGACATCATGCTGCCTCAATGACGTCACCGGCAGTGGCTAGAGATGGAGTGGCAACTCCTATCCGTGGTCCTTGCCACATTTTTCTTGTTTGTTGCAATGAAACATCAGCATTTGTCTGAATGCTAATTTGATACAGGAAAGATGCTAAATTCAAAAAGTGAAATATTGTTGTGGAATGTTTGTGCTCATGTTATCAATCAGTAAGTATCAATCTGCTAAATAAAAACCAATCCTGCTGACCTACCACTAGTTCATGGAGTTTAGCCTTAGTACATCTGTAATAGTATTTATTACACAGGGCATTCCCAATTCTTACCAACCTGCCTTAAGGCCACTCCTAGGGGTATAACAACAATAGCGCAGGCCCCACTCTCTCCTTATGTAACCAGAAATGAAAGTATTGACCTGTATTTTCTGGACTTAGTGCTGAGCTGTGTGGTAGTGAGGCAGAGTGTAGTGGTCTCAGCATATACAATGTCCTACTTAGTAAGTCTTAGTATTAGGCGTAGGGATACAGAGGTGGGGAAGTCTCTGTGCATCGTCCATTATTATTCATCATCTTAAGATTATTTTGTTCACCCCTCAAAATTCAAAACCCCTCATTCTTTTTTCCATTGCTGGACGTCATAGAAGAAAACAATATTTGAGTTTTGAATGCTGATTCCCAATTTCTTATGTTTGTCAATACTATTTGGGCAGAGTAGAGCTCTACCCCCAACTCATTTTGGGGGTGTGGATGGGGGGTCCCCCATGTCATATGTCGATTTTTAAAAATGGCCATGTCACCATTTCAATTTTAAGAAATGGTCATGTCACCATGTCGATTTTAAGAAATTGTTCATGTGAACATGTCAATTTTAGGAATTTGTTCATGTCCCATGTTACTAAGCCTAAAATGTCGCCATATCGATTTTAGTGGTCCACCCCCATCATTTTGAGTAGATGGGCTTAAAGTTAGTATCATATTAGGCCTACTACCTCAATATCAGGGGTATGAGGCGCACCCCACGCATAAGACGCACCAAGACTTTGTGGACATATTTGGAAAATTAAAACTGACATACCTTGTGTTCTATTCAACAGTTTTTCAAAATTCAAAACCTATTGGCAGCTCCTCATACCACCCTGAGAGGATGGGGGACCCTTATATAGAATTCAGAAAAGTGTTTCCTCCACTCTATAAGGTGCAACAGGGATCCATCTTTGTGTAAAAGACACCTTATATGCGGTGCATTATGTTATATACATGACTAGGCAAGTAAAAACACCCCTCTGCAGGGAAATTAATTATCAAAGTTCATCTCAAGATCTTTGAAATGAGACATCATTGGCTTAGATGTTCCTAGCAATTATGTCAGAACCCCTCCTTTAACATTATAATAGGTCGTTATTCATATCTGAAATTGATGATTAAGCTCTAAATGCATTATAGACCATATAATGTATTAAAACACAATAAATCCGCCTTTTTCATAAAAAAATGATAATATGGTGATTTTCATTATATATTTTGAACTATAAGGAATTTTCCATTTCTGTTTTCAGTTTTGGGTTTTTGGTAAAAATCCCCAAAAGTTGGCATAAAAATCTGCAAATTTAAATTATTGGAATGGTTGCCATGGCAACCAGGAACAGGCATATAGTCAAATTTTTCATGAAAAATGTTCATTTTACCTTCCAAATATGGGACATTTCTACCCAAAATGAGACCAATGAATTCTCCACAAAAAATTAGCTTAATGCATTTTCATAATAATTTTAGAGTTATTTTGCCCCTCCAAAGCCCCCTGGTGGCCAAATGAGGAATTAGAAATCCCCCGCAGAGGGGTGTTCTCCCTTTTTGAGTCACTTTATTACTATTCAAATGAGGAGAAAATGACAAAATTGAGATATGTATGTTAGTACTTTGTGTGATATTTTCCAAATTCAAAAATCTCTGGGCCTCTTCATGGAGAGAAATATGACTGGTGCTATTTTTCAATTAAACCAATTTTCTTTTTACTTTGATTACAATGACCTCGTGACGATCGACCATGATGAAAAAATGAAATAAAATATTATTTAAGTTCTCACATGTTTTTTCCCCAAGAAATCATACTTAGTTCCCACGCAAATAGGCCTAGATATTAGACACTGATGCTGCTTCAAAGCAACAAGTAAACATGATGTCTGAAGACAACAAACCTCCCTTGAAGGGTTAAACTGTTGGGGAAGGCAGGCGTTAGGCCTCTGCTTATGGCAGGGGTTAGGATTTAGTAGCAGTGATCACTCACTCTGTAGCTGGGTGTGAAAGTCTTGTACAAATATCAGACACAAAGGGTCATGTTGACCCTGTGTGCAGACAGTAGCAGAACCATTAGGTTATAGCTCTCTGTTACTCAGCTAGACTTAGTGCTACTAATGTGCAATAGGGCAGGCTAGATGGTAACATTGATAGTGGACATTGTGTGTAGGCTGCCATAATGGTGATGTTTCATGTCAGATAGATCACTATAAATAGAAGCATGTACATCAATGATGTAAAGACCAGAAAGACCTAATGACTAGAGTTGCCTTGTCATTAAAAGCACATAACAATATTGATTCATTCAGAAAGTTGAAACTAATCAAATCCCTACTTGATTTATTGCTCTGTATTTTATAAATCAAGTCAGTCTTCAGATCCTCCTCATCAAATTTCACTAGGTTCCGCCATTGGATTTGTTAGGCATTTTCAAACTACACATGATTATACCATGGCCCACTTTGCTTAGAGAGCCAGTCACAGGCGTGATCACTGGCAATGTAAAGCTGCAGTCATCTGGTTACACCCCTACATCTGGAGTAGCGGAGGGGAGTTCTCAGTAGTTCCCCTACCCATAGTTATGGAGACACGCGTATGGTCAGAACACTGGCACCCTGGAGGAAGGTGATACTGATAAATACTTGAGGATACTACTCATATTGATAACAATACATCAGTACAAAACTATGGAGCTCCATTCTGGATGTAACAATTGGGAATATCAATATGGATATTAGAAACGGTACTATAGATGCTGATGAGACCGGTTCTAAACAATGGCAAAATTGATGTCATCAAAACGAATAATCTCATTAATGCAGCCACTATTTATATTGAGTAACTATTCCTCTGGTATTGTTGCTTTATTAGGGCCTACATAGTATATCAAAAAGAAAAGATTACGTTAGATTTGCATACCAGGAACAACTAATAAGTCAGCACGGTAGGAATAACAAACGCTAATCACTCAATTATTGACCAGTGAAAGGACAACAACTTGCCCCTGACTAGGCCTCAGTACCTGCACCTCTCAGAGTTAGCACAGAGGGTCCTCCAGGTCTACCTCAGAGAGGAGACTAGTACATTGTGCAGGGTCCTCCATGGTGTGGAGGTTTTTGCCTTGGAGGAGGCTGAACTTTCTTGTACCCTGTCTAAAGCTCGTCACCTCAAAAACCTGAACAGTCGGTGCTATAGAGGCAGTTCACTGAGGTTGCAGCCTTCTGATTTGCAAGAAGTAGGCTAAAGAATAAAGCCTGTTGCCGAGGAAGAATTGCTGATTAATTCATTTTGCAAAAGTTACTGGAAACCACCGAACGTGGAATTTTACCGAGACGATGTTGCAAATGTATGATTCGTCTGTTTTACACTAAATGCATGCACTATTTGGATGTTTTATTTCTATCTTGAAGGCATTGAGGAATTCAAGCAAGGAGGAAAGAATATTGAGGTCAAATGGATCGAATGAACGATATGAAAACAAAATTGGAATCGATAACCAGGAATACATTTATGTCTCCCTTTGCATTACAATTCACTGGTAATGGCTCACTTTTAGATGTTGGACATCAATGATAGCCATTGCTACCATAGGATTCAATGTAGTGACAAATTGGGATATAATACCGATAGGTATAGAGATCAAAATTGTACACAATATACGGAGTGTTTTCAATCAGGACCATGTGACATTGAGGTCATGGAGACATGGGTACCCATGAAAGTGTCTGATTTAGACCTTGCTCTACTGCCATAGGCTAATTGAAATCATGACAAAGTTATATAGTATTAGAATTAGGGTGAATATGCAATGGGTTTGACTTGCCAACTCCTATCATAGGATTTTTTCACTTTCGTTTATTTTTCTGCCACTCCCAGACACTCACATACTTTTAGGAAACGATTGTTGAAATTGACCAATGGCAGACCTCCATTTCAGTGCGTCTATATGCTATAGAAACCTGGGTCATAAAAGCATCGTATTCCTTTGTCGGGTACTATAAAACCCTTAAGGCGGTCTAACCCATACACAATCACCGAACCATATTCTATGATTAAAGTGGCATAGTCCGATTTTTCTCATTTTCAAATTCTATTCAAATGTGTTTTACACAATGTACTAACACTATATTTAGGGGTTTGTGGACCTTGCCATAGCATTTTAGAGTGTATTTCCAATGGATGGAGTTTTGGGGTGCACGCCAAAAGTAGGAAATTGTCAGTATAAATCTGACAATTCTTTCAAATATAAGCTTAATTATGAGGAAGGAGAGCCACTAAAGTAGTCACCATAGGATGTATGATCTATGTGAACATCCTGGTTCATTTTGGAGAAGATTGATTTTTTGGCCCCAACCATCGGACTATGCCACTTGAATCACTCATATTGGAGTCAGATTCAAGTATGAATAGGTTCAGTGCCTAAAGCTAGAATTCCACTGACAGACCTGCAGGGCATTTCAAAATGATATCTATAGCTATGGTTTTGAAATGCCCTCCTGGATCTTAATCCTCTCCCATTCAAACCATCATCATAATCTAAAGCTTTCAGCTTAAAAGGTTATGTCTTTTAGATTAAGCATCAAAATTTAAACGGATATTTCTCCATGGAATGCACCCACAATGTGCGTCTCGCAGGAGAATATTTAGAATAAATAATTTTACACTTGAATTGCTGCTAATAAATAGATAATAGGCGCCAATTGGTAACCACCAAAGAGATGACCCGTTGTATTTAATTCATGCAAATATGGTCACAAATGTTCAGACCCCTCTAGTAAACATTATATTATAACTGCTATTTATGGCACCATACCTAAGTGTGAACATTTGGAATACTGTAAATTGCAGAGAAAAGCGGGGGAATGTTATCCTACAGTGGTGTGCCATTTTTTACTGCCTGCCAGTGACTGTCAGTCAACTGACAAAACGCCTTGATCAAAAAGTCATTTTTCACGTCCCACTAAAACTAAAAGGTTCATTTGATTTACTGACGAGTAATTTTGAAAAGACGTTCTTCTTGTGTAAACATGCCTTAAGGTAGTTATAATAGTAAATTGTAGTCGATCATGACCACATACAGCCTCCATAAGGTCCCTCCCACCTTTATACTTGAGATAATTACTTGGCCTCCCTCTCTATTTGTTCTACAGCTTTTAGCCTTTATATATAACTAGCTAACCCCTTTGAGGAGGGAATTATTCTACTAGGCTTGTTTATATTTCATTACAATGTACCAGTACTGACCCATTAAGTCATTCACTGGGACTGCTTTGGTCCATCATATCAAGCCTTCATAGGCTCGACGATGTAACGATGCAACATTGACGAGTTGCTGATTGATGCAGCATTAACTACTAATGCTGACAAAGCGACAAAGTACCTTTAGCCACATTGCTGCCATCAAAATGGTTAATTCTCATTGTACCCTGGTCTTTATAGTAAAATGACCACAATACTAAGGGCACTGCCAAACGTGTACTATGGGAAGAAAAGTGTACTCAGTTTAGATGAAAACCTCCGCACCGCTGAACCATTCTCTGAAGTGTTTTCGGGGAATGGTTCACCTTGATGATATGTAATTACTGGAAGTTTATTTTAAACGGATATATTCATTGGGGTTTGTGCATTTAGAATAGATTGGGTCAGAATATAAGTATTATCGGAATATAAGTGTCCCATATATATAGGCCTACTGACTCTACATATAACATCAAGGAAGTAGATATTTACGTCCCTAATCTAACTTAACATCATTGCTAAATAAAAGTTTTAGATATAGATAAAACTGGTTAGTTGATAGACCTGAATAGATTAGTGAGTGTGATCCCCATAACCTGCTTATTTCAAACCACTATGTTTATACACTGGGTTCACTTGGTGGTGCGTTAATTAACATAGGTGACTATTGATTAACATTTACCTATGATATTCATTTTCTTCTATACAAGTAACATGTGATGCCCGTACACACTAGGCTCATGTGGTGGCATAATAACACTGAAGTAGAAATTGGTTATTACACTAGGCTCCATTAGGCTGCAAGTGACTGGCCATCACACTACATCCCATAGGTGGTAAAACAATATGTATTCCCCGATATTCTGCGTCTCCATATTTAGATTTCCTCTGCCTTTATAAATATTCTAGCACAGGAACCAGCTGATTATATAATCCAGTAAATGCAGCGACAGACCACATCCTAGTCAAGTACTTGTAATCGCATTCTGATTATCAGCTAGACCACTTGCAGGGAGGGGGCGGCACTGTAAAAGCAGAGGACCTTCCTGTCAAGGTTATAAATGTAATATTTACATGCTAAGTTGGTCATAAAACAGTTTGCCCTTTTATCTGACTGTAGTAAGCTTATATTGACAGGTGTAGATTTGACTGTTGAAAATATTGGAGGAATAAAGGAAATTTAAATATTGGAAGAATAAAGGAAATTTACACGGGTGGGGGATCGTTAATAGCTTTATAGTCAAGGAGCAATTTTAGGATTTCTCAATTCCGTAGATTGATATTGTTGATACAAGGAAGAGAGTGCAATTAGTAAAACTGAATTCAAAACCAGTATGAAGCATAGTTCTAGTTAAAAGATACTATAGATAAAAGGCGAGAACACCAATCAAACAAAACAGTTGCATCCTTCTTGTCCCTTTGCTAAAGGTCACACTGCCTTCCAAGTGCCAAAAACCGCCATTGACTCTAATTATTATTTGGGCCCAAGATATTCCCTTCCTATGAATCTTGTAGGGCATGAAGACACCTCTATTTTACCTCATATTTTCGCGATTTGAGAGACACATTCGTGTCAATAGGCTATGCTAGTATGCTCGATTTCCTAACTGTTGGTGTCTGTTTGCCGGCTGAGAGTGCATGGACTGATATGCCGCTTATACAGTAATGCACGTGGGAAAGCAGCCCATAGTCATACTTTTCTAAAACTCTGGAGTGGAAATGCAAGGTAACCTCAACATATACACCCTGGAAATCACGTGGAATGAGTATTCTATCACCTAATAAACCTGATTGGTATGGTGGAAATTCCGGGAATCTTTTCATAAACTATAATATCAGGAAAAGGAACTGGATATTTGGCCCTGAGTTCTACCTTGATCTGTAAGCACGGAACCACGTGATTATACACTGCCTGCACCAAAACAAAGGAACCACAAAGGAACTACTTTAGAGCATGATGACGGTCTGTGTACTAGCAATCCAGAGAGGCCTTAGTAATGCACATTAGCGGTGATTTTACACTTGACTTGTTGCTCTCTTCTTCATCTACCAAATTATGAATTGACCTGGTGGTACTAGGTCAGATACCCATACTAGTGCTATAAGGCCCTGGTAGATCTTTATCTGCATTTATGTATAGGGTTAAAAAAGAAATACTATAAGACTAGGTCTGATCATGGCACAAAGGAACCGCTGGTCCTCGTAGGCCTAACCTTGATTATCGCCATACCTTACAAGAAGACTTTCAATTCCCATCTTACCTTTTCCATAACTACTGCTAACCATTTTGATGCCACAGGTCCCAGCACTCCCTAGCGTTGTTTACCTGCCCCTTAAGTATAGCCTATAGGCGTAAGGGACTAGGAAGGCCTGTTTAGGTAGCCTGTAGGCTTAATGTCTTTGTCTAAATGGCCAATGTTAGACAGTAAACACTGGATGTATCAGTCAGTATTTTACTATGGAGTCAATATAGGAGGACAAAGAAGGCTTAAGAAGGTGTACACTCTGTGTGGTGAATAAAGGCAGAGACAGTGTATGGCCAGACTCTGGTGTGGCCATCATGGAGACTGGATTACAGAGTGACATTTACCTAATATTAATTGCACTAAGGGATTGATGCTATATCAAAGCAATGATAATTCTGTATTCATAAATTCCAAGCTAGATTTGGAATATTAGATCACACATAGGAGCTGTGTGAAAAGCATTAGGACATACTATTTCTAGGATCATATTGCAGCTTGGACCTATACCGAATGTTCAAAGATTGCCAATAGGAGATATTGTACGTGTTACCAGGAAAGTTGAATATTGGTCCATTTAAATCATGTCAGGGGACATACAGAAGAGGATAACAATGGAAACCACCAGCAATCTAATTGAAACCATGAAAATGAACATTGCCACCTATCACACATGGGATGTGAAATATATACGAAGATTTTGTTCCCCACTGAGACACCGCTGTGTACATTTGGACTCTTACACCGAGCATTCAGACTGAATTGGACCAGTCAGTATGAACCCTACACCATATCGGATGTACACATTATTCTACCCAAAGAAGCAGGTAGTAATTTTACATCCAAACCTGAACACTTTATTAACAATACACTGCACTGCAGTCACAATGTGTGACAGTTTGCTACCATTATTTGATAGACAGCTGATGGATAGGATACGTATCTTAAAACCACATAATTACAGTACAATAAAACTGCCCTGGATTCAAACTGTTCTTAGGTTACTTGCATGGCCCTCGGGCTGTAGAAATACAAACATAATACTTGTCAAAAGATACTTTAAAGCCTAAAGGTGTTTCAAATGGTTGAAGTTGGAACTCTTCATTGTGGAAGGCTATAATTGCACCATGGCGTTAAATAAGGAGAAACACATGAAGAAAAAACCGTTTAGGTTACCTGCAATGGAGCGACCTCTCCTCACCCAGGGTAGGCAGTGGGAATATCTGAATTTATACTTTAACAATGTTATCTCGTAATGCTTATTGTGTTGTTAGAAACTGTTCCTTATAAGTAGAACAGCTATGATTATTTTCACAATGTCAAATGGTGCCAAAATTGCCTTAATTTGTTCACTTGATATTTGTATTGGTCTGAATACAAACAGACAAAAATAAAATTATGTATAGGTACAGAGAAACTAAAGGCCGCTTTGCCCTTGGTCAGTGACAATTTGGCTATCTTGCTGAAGATGCAGATGTTCCTTCCTTCGAAGGATTTAGTAGAGTAGAAGTGACACTATATAAGTGGCATATATTGTCGTACGCATATTACGAAGAATTGAAATAGGCCCCACTTGTCCCACTGAGACACTATGGCTATACTGACATCTGCTGGTAAAATCATGAACTGGCCCCTGTATATTCCTGACCAATGTTGGTAGGTTATGTTTGATATCACATGTTTTAATTCAAAGTAGCAGGCGACTATGGTGGAGTCTTAGCCATGAACGATAATTGTTGGGATCATCATGCAAACGACATTTCTTCGGTGCCTTTCTTGATCGTCATAATATGATGCATTGATTTTTGGTCATAGCTCTATATCTATAGCTATGTTCAGTAACAGAGATAGTGTAACGTAAGGAAAGATGTCAAGGCCTAGAAAAAAAAAGAGAAAAATCACAGAAAAAAAGAGAAAAATCTGAAAAGGAAACATAGGTGTAATAACAAGACTGATCTTATTCACAATCACTGAGCCCGTTTTTCATGTCAGACTATGCTGCCCCCTTCAGTGAAAAAAAGTACTAATTCCCCAAAGGTTCCATAGGTGTGCAAGTAATATTGGCAGCCACAGAGAAACAATACCAATTGAAGGTTGCGTGAGTTATCAATGTTCCTTAATCCCCTTTCATGGTGTCACACAACCTTTGTAAACAGAATTGAAATTTCTACTCGACTCACCTAGACTTGATGAAGTGGATGAACCTGAAATCCCCTGTAAACCCAACCTCACGTTTTAATCAGGAGAATAGACTGCCGATAGACTGATAAACACAAGGTCACCATAATATAAGGGTGTCTATGTGACAATGTGAATCAAATACTGTTGTGGCTCCTTTTAGTACCAGGGTCTCAAATAAGCGTCTGTCTAAAATGAGATACCAGGGGTAAAAGTGTATTGGAATTAATTTTAATCACTTAAAGGATATTTTCAAATAAGCGCCAGTCTCAAAGAACGGCCAGGGCATAGGAGTAGTTAAATCCAGGCACTTTAGCTTGCTAAATATAAGTTGCATACAACCTTTTACAATCCTTGACTTTTTTTTCAAATTTTAAAACTATTTGTTTCTTTTTTTCCTTTCAAGGTATGACCATGTCAGAGCCGTCCTTCTCCCAGGTTGGAGACGGTGGTGACATCTGTATCCGCAGTCCTCGTATCCATGGCAACGTCCTTGGCAATGGAGATGTCCCTAGCAACATGCTGCAGAACAGGGACTGTGTCCCTAGCAACGGTCACCATGACAATGCGTCCTATGGCAACAATAGTCCACTTAGTCAGAGGGAGGAGCTGTTGATGTCCTATGGCTACCAACTCACAGATGAAGTGGCTCGCTTTGCAGAGGAGAAGAAGAGACAGATTGTCGCTGCAGCAGGTGAGTTTATCTAAATTACTCATGAAAACAAAATGCATGTGCGGAAATAACATGATACATACCATGTGTTATACATGTGTATCTATCTTCTAATATTAAGCAAGGGCCCCATAGGGAGCCTGAATGATATAATAATCTGTTGTTTTTTTTTCAAATCTACTTTCCCTTTTATTACGTAGGCCTCTATATGCTGTTATTTTGTACAAATGCTAAGCCAAGACAAGAATGAAAATAATGATTTAAAGGATCTATTCTGAAGACGTCAGGGTTATCTAGCTATGAAATTTTTGTCCTTCCTTTGAATCGAATCTAAAAACTTACTTAGGTATTATTTAAACCCTCGAGAAATTGAGGTTTTAGACACCTAACACTGGCCGTTAAAAACTACAATGTATAAATATATCTAACGTTTGATATTAAACACTTTCTTCAAATTATGATAGTCGCTCAATCTGATACAATCGCACCCCGATTGCATGTACAACTGGTATATGATATTACGTTTGAAATCCTCGAGGCAAAGGAAAGAGAGGCTCAAGGTCATGCTCAAGCTCCACTAGGAGGCATTGTGCTGCAGCGTCACAGGCGGCACAGGTTTGGGGTACCCTTTCTGCTTGATCCCTCATTCCCCACTAGTTCCGCGTGGATGTCACAGCAATTTCGCGTCAATGTCACCGCGACATTCACGCGAAACGCAACGTTCCTGCATTAGCAGGCAGAAAGGATACCCCAATGCAAGAAAAACCAGTGCCGCCTGTGACGCTGCCGCCCCGTGACTCCTAGTGGAGCCCTGGCTATAGAGAATTCCAATTTGTCATGGTCTATAAACGAGTTGTTGTGCTGGCACCTGGTGACTGAATATTGAACTATCCACTTCCCAATCCTCTACAGCATACCCTCTATGTACATAAAATCATATTATGAGTATAGACCAGGTGAGGCTCTATAGTTCATGAATGGCACACTAGGTTACAGCACTGACATGGCTATCGCAGTGCCAGTGTATAGAAATCCTTGTTTTCCAACTGAGCAATCCTAATTGCCAGAGTGTAATATTTTCCATTTGTTATTTTAGGTTACACAGGTAAATATCAATTAAACAACTGTTGCTAGATCTTATGGCTTCATGAGTTAGCCACTAGAAAGTGTACTTTTATGCTGTGCTTAGCTTTCTAGTGAATATAGAATATAAATTTTATTTATATAATAGCAAAGTGGTGTTGGTCTTATGCAACTACGATTTCTCTTGGGATGTTGTGCTAATTTCAGTATTTGGTAATAAGGATATAACCGTTCATTAGAAAGGTGCTTTAGACAATTTTGTAGAATCAGATTCATAGAAACGCTTTGGGTAGAGTGACACTGTAACAATTGCAAGTTAGTCCCCCAATGAAATGGGTGAAAACATTGGCATATGAAAACCCTAGCATGTTATTGGCTATTAAAATGGTGTTTTGATAATATATCTTCGTTTTAGAAATAATATTATTTTAGACTTTGACCACCTGACCATGGTTCTACCATCCTAAAATTCTCTCCAATCAATCATCTGAGCACATTGACTTTTGATGGAGAACCAAGCTCAAAATTCCAAGTATGAATTTTCTAGCACCTGTTTTTCTTTCAGCTTATGCCTGGCCTGGAAGGCCCGTGTGCCATGTCAATTTTAGAAAGACCATGTTACATAATAACTGGTCCCTGTTCTCTGTCAATTATAAGACCAGACCATGGCCCATGTAAATTTTAGTTGTCCGAAACCATTTATAGACAGTTGGTTATTTGGTGTATTTTGCATAATGCATACATCTAGTTCTGCTCAATAAGAACATGTCAGATCACTTTAAAGCAATGAGCACCAATGGTAGAGCATTTTCTTCACCATTGAAGGCCTCACAAGGCGCTATTCCAAGTCAATCAGTGCTAGAAGACAACATTGTACATCATCCGGAACCCTTAGTATTTCATCTCATTTGTTTTTTTATCCTTCATCAGAAATGGTTTCTGACAGACAAAAATGTCCCACAGATTAAAAAGATTTAAAATTCTGTTGATTCAAACATATTCACAGTCATTACAATTACATGCGCAACCGGAGATCTGATTTGATTTTGGGTACAGTAGGCTACTGCATTAAGTACATATTCAATGAATAAAGTAATGATATTAGGACGCTGCTATCAGTCACACTTGGAATTCAATAACATTCACATTTCAACAGTTTGTGAGATGATTAGAACATAATTTAGCAAGGACAAACGACCTGATTCCATTACCGTCAGACTTTCTGTTATACTGATATTTGCCTGATAAATCGTTAAGGTTAATGGAAAAGAATGGTTAAGACCTTTGAATTCAGTAGGGCCTAATTAATCTTGGCTGAAGTTTGAATTATCAGGTCAGTTCCCTTTCCATACCGTATAAATCTGATTTCCTGGCCAAAAAATTCAATTATTCCCCCCCCCCCAAAAAAAATAAATAAAGAAGAAAAAGAAGAAGAAAATTGTGGATCAATAGACACCTTTTTCAGTCAGAATCTAACATTGTAAGTTTGATGGTAAAAATGGCTCCTGACAGCAAAAACACATGGGTTAAGTAATGGAAGGGTGTCTATCCTAAAGACGGCTGTCTCAGATGGCAGTCACACTTTCAGTTAGCACCACTGGAACCCGGACATTATTTGTTTAGGAGGTCTATTGATGATTGTGGCAATGTTAGGTTTCCCTGTATAATTGTTACAGGGCTTTAACTCACAAACCCTCTATGACTACCTCTATTGATACTACAGGTTCCGTGTTTAGTGTGTTCACATAGCCACCCAGGCACAGCGAAAATATCCTGAAGTCACTCAAAAATAAACCCCACCCAAAACCAGCTACATTATTAAGTTATATACACCAGATTATCAAAGTATTCTTTTATTATTTCAGTGCGATAAGGAACTTTTAATTTTATAAGGTTTCTGTTTGTATAATGTTTGTGACTGGTTTAAAGCAACGAACCGAAGGATACAAGTATCTCAATTAAATCCTATCCAATTAGCACTCGTGAAAAAGTAATATATTGACTATTTAATTATGGTAAAGGGATTAAATTGCCACCAATTAATCCCCGGGGGAGTGTGTTAAATTACACACAGTGTGAGAGGGTGTGTATGGAGTAGGGGAGGGTGAGGGAGGACTTGTAGAGCTGAGGGTGTGGGTTTCCCAGTACAGCTCTGTTTAGTTTAAACCATGAGTGGCTATACACTACAAGGGTGGCGTTAATCAAAGGGACTCTAACACACAACTGGACTGTATCACCATGCAGGAGAAAACTTCAAGTTAATCCACTGGAGAACATTGGTCTAAATGACACTTCCAAATAGCACAAATACCAATCAATCGGAGGATAGCTAAATACTGCAGAGCACTTACGAATTCAGATGAAACTGGAGTGAGTTCAAGGCGAGTATTGGACAAGGAGGAAGTTCATCACAAATCTAGGCTCTGCTTCTAATCAAATCTAATCTAAAGCAGTCAATAATATCAACACTGGCCTATGTGGTAAGATGATGGAGAATCATACAGTTAGCAGCTGGTTAGCAAAAGCGTGGTTGAGATGACTGGAATTTACACGACCATAATAGTATATGGAAAGTGCAGTCGGTCTATGGGTTTCCTGGAGCCACGGTGTGCAATTATGAGTTCATTGATGAAAGGAAAAAGTTAATCCATATAGGAGACTAAGTGAACGTGGGATTAAGTGAGATTACAGAGGTGGAAAAGTCAAGTTATAGTCTAAAGTTAATAACAAACCACAAACAACTGGAGTGGAGTATGTTGTGAGACCTTAGCAAAGAGCTTCTGCATAATTATGGGAGTACAGCGCATTGATAAAGTGTGTGATGTATCTATATTAAAGTGTGATGGAAGGCTACATTGTATTTTACACCAATAGACTGAACAAAAGACACCATGATACATATCGCTACTACCGTGGATATGGTAGTGCAACTGGACTGGAACAACCAATCAGAAATAATTATGTCATGTGCACGACAGTAGTATGTGGAATTTTGGAGAGGCACAAAGTAGTCCAATCACAAAAGTCTTGCTGCAGTATCATTTGGGAAAGAGCTTAATCTACAGTGAATGCCATTGGAGTAGGGCATCTGAGACTGAATAGAAACAACGTGAGGTTTTGTTACAGACCAAGGGATTACCAAGATTCTATGATCGGACTTGTATACTCGATATTACAATGATTAAAAGTTCTACAAACGCTATTTGAAACTTCAATCTAAAGTATTCAAGGTTAAACAAGTCAAATACAGCAGAAATACCCATTCTCTTGTCAGGGAAACCTTCCCAAGTGAGATGCAAATGGAAATTCTATAAATGTGGACTTCATAAATTTGTAGCAGAAAACTGGAGTATTGTACAAAAGGGATGAGAGAGAGAGAGAGCTGTTACATACGACTGCTCTAGAAGATTACCTTGGAGCATGGAAGAACCTCATTCAGGTAGGGCACCACTAAATGAGCTTGTGGGTAAGACCCATGGTACAGTTTTACAGTCCCACACCTAAACTAACAGGATCAGTGATATGCCTCCTTAAACCCTCTAAGGGCAGCAAATTGCCTAAAACAAGACAGTACAGTAAGAGTAACAATCAGATGAAGATTTTGATATATAGTACTAACAGGTAAATGTCAGACACAACCAAACTTAGTCCAATCATTGTTTTTTGTTGAAATATTATATTTGACCTTGGGAATAGAACAATTTGTGTAGATAGGACGATACCAAAGGTATGAGTTGAGATTTTGATAGAGTGATACATGTATCATGTTAGAGGAAGGCAGGAGGCTTGTCTGATATATTTCATGATGTCATAATTAGGCGAAGTTGGTTGTACAGGGAGGGTGTTGCAAAATGTGCTCCATCATAATAATGTAAAGGAAGCATTTGCATGGTTGCTCAGTGATATTTGTCAAAGGCAATAAACAAAACATTCCTGATGGAAAAGCTAAAAACAGCATCTGTTTTAGCTTAACAGTCTTTTGCAATCACTTCTGACATGCATTTTGCCCTTTTTTCTTTTTTTCAAATCTATGTATCAGATAGACCTGCTGATTTCCCATTTAATGACACCTATACTTCACTAATCATGCCACGTTATACGCGAGGATGAACCCATGGCGCCTCATGTTTGTTGCTAAGCTCAGGTTGCGCCTTATAGAAGAGACGGACATTTAGCCCCAGGTTCGAAAGGTTTATGGATTATTATCACCCATAAAGGGTTAGTGACCTCGCAATTAATGCACATTGAGTACGCAATACTGGATCTGTTCCTATACCTAAACCTTGTGCCTAAGTTGCATGGGATATATTCTGGATGAAATCTACTCGTTACTTGTGCATCTTGGCTGCTCGAGGAATAGAATGATTCCATTTGATAACAGGGTTTTTTCCATACTACATTTCTGTTGTCAATACCAGATGGCTAGGCGAATTGGCCAAAGTACAAGTAAATTTAAATATTCCTGTTGTGATTGGTGTATGATAATAATTATTGTAGAAAATGATTATCTATCCGTTTGGCATATATTCCTGACAATTATGAAAATGATATCAGAATCCTCATATCCCTTCGCAATAAACAGTTAAAGACTATTGTGCCGAAAATACCTAATTTTCAATCTGAGGCAATTGCTTCCATTGATTCCTGGGGTTATTTATTCACAGTTATCATTTTAGGGCACATAACTGCATGCTTTATTTTTATCATGTTCAAATTTGGCCCCGTAAATGAGCTGGTCGGGACAGAATTGATTTGCCTAGGAACCCATTGCATTCATTGTTTCAGAAAACTTGCCTGCTGCATTATATTTAAAAACAAGCCCATTGGGTGGACACCATATATAATTGGTTGAATGACTCTCTACAAAATCTGTCATTTTTTATGATACAATGGTCAGCATTATTGTGGTTGCCTTATCCCTAAGGTTGACCTCAGGGAATGAAACTTCAAGTAATATAATGAGATTTCCTCAGGGATCAATAAAGTGATTCAAGAACAAGATGCTTATCAGGTAGGATTTGCTAGTTCGCCTTAGGTGACTTTCATTCAAAGGAATGATATCACATTTCTATCATGGTAAAGTACCTTTCAGTAACATTTCAAAACATGGCTCTTCACATATCGACCCATAATGATTTTGATATGATTCAGCTGTCACCAATGTTGGCAAAGATAGAAATGCCTTCTTGGTCCAATCCCAGAAATCACCTTTTTCACGTTCTATGTATTTGATAGAAATCCCATTTTCATGGACTTGATTATGGTTATTGGAACCCCCTCCCCTTCCCCCTGTATTTCCTCATGCCACTGTCTTGACTATATTGCCTCCCCAAGACCCATAGTAAGTGCATCCATTACATCAGTAGGTACTTTGAGACTGACGACAGCCATCTTAATTGAAATGATGGGAATTGTGCAGTAAATTCAGTTTTTCATTGGTCAAAAATCAAGTCCATATATATGCCTACCCAGTCACTGATACCTCTAGTTTGGCTCGTCCTCATGAACTCACTCTGCCGCCTTGCCTCGCGCAGTGCAACATGTCCACACTGCCCCTTGGTAATACGCTGAGCACTCATTGAGATCTGTAATACCTTATCAGAGAGAACCATAGATTATACAGTGTAGTTATTATTAACAGAGTCTATTCAGGACTTAGGCTATATATCAAAGGGTCTTACATGGCTTACATATCAAAGACCCTTATGTAAAGGTCTGAAGGCTGCCAATGGTCTAATACCTGATGGTGTAGAGGTCTCTTGTCAGCAGTTAGCACAGGTGGGAAGCAATATATAAAACTGTAGCAGATCACACCATGCACACCGCCATCTTGTTTTCTAAAAATAGAGGAAGTATACAAAAATGTATGGGATATTTTCTGTGCACTTGACTTCATGTTCTTCCTTTTGAACTAACCACAGCCAATTCCTATATATGTGCCTTTTCAACTTATGATACTGCTTTTTCAACAACCTTGTCTCCTAAGCCCTTTACAGGGCAAGGACTAGTATTTATGAATTGTGCCATTTTGTTTCATGATATAATTATCAATGCATATGCATCCCTGGCAAGTCATTTGTCAGGAATGGCCGTTTGAAAGCTGGTGAGTTTTTCAGTAGTGCAGCATACGCGCATTATGATGTCAATAAAAGGAGCATGGGGCTAAAACCTAAGAGACATGACTACTGATTTCCTGGACCTCCAGTCTCTGCATTAGCTTATGGTTCAATTTTAGTAACATGTGGGTCATTCTTAGATTATGGTCAACCCATAATTCCTATCTTATCTGCACCTTAAGAATTTTGTCAAAATATTGCTTCTGATATGTCTTCGGCAGTACACCAGGTACATATATATATTTGTCCTTTCCTTTGCCATTATCAGTCCTGCCAAAATAGAAGTGAACATGGACCTGTTAAGCCCCTATAGAACCAACCTTAATAATGACCAGTACTCTACAATACACTCCTCTCCTGACATAGAGCACCATGTACAGGCCTATTGTAACTATGGAGGAGGGAGGCCAGGCAGGGGGCCTCCTCTCCAGCTACCGCTCCACCATTCTCAAGACACTGTGAGAGGCATAGAGTTCTATGTTCAATGCATTATGTGAGAAATGGACTGGAATTGAAAACATGATTGAGTGAAACTCTCATGGCTCTTGGATGTTGCTCTCTGGATTTAATGGAACTTGAAATAAGGATGGGACACTGATTTGCCTATTTGCAATGGATAAACTGTGAAAAGTGATGGAACAGCCCTAGGGACTTTGTTAATTGCTCTGTGATTTATAACAAGAAGTACATGTTTTGGATTAAGACTCAACAAAAATGAAGCTACATACACCAAGATTGATGCCCGGTCAGATCCGGAGGCGGAGAGGTGAGATGATATTTATATGATATTTTCTCCTTGAATTCAAATAAAAATCAGTTCTAAATTCAATCATGGTACGCTGGAACCTTTTGCATTTGTTTTTCCTAAACGTGTTACAAGAAGAGGTACCCAAATAGGGAAGACGGCTAGAGGAAATATAAATGACTTGAGCAGATTCTGAGTTTCAGTCGTGGCTAAATTTCAAACTTTATACTCTGTAAATTGTGGGTAATTGAGTGTAAAGCTGAGATATTTCATGAATTTATGATAGATAATATTGAAAGTGCTATGGGTACCTATATATGTCATCAGCATTTTTTTTGTATAAATGGTTGAGGAGACAAGGTTCCATTTATAATGTAAAAAACAATGCATAAAAAGTAACCCCACTCCTTTGAGATGGCATTAAGGCACAAGTCTTCAAGTCAATTGGCCATCAATCAGAGCTAAAGAAGATAACATCTCTAATCTTAAGAGGATTATTGTGCGTTTTTTTTATGCGATGTTCTCCCTAGTTTTCTCTTTCCAACAATAGATAATATGGCTATGTAACCTCATATGGAATATCCTGGATGCAATACCCAGGATCACAAACAACTAGTACATGTGTCGCTGGTCCCTGCAGGTATTGAAGGCATACTAAGGGCCATATCTGATGACATTTTCCCCAGATTCTGGGGAGTAGTTCACTTGAACTCCACCAGATGGGAGTTTCAGATTTCCAATCATGGTCCATATTCCAAACATCTGTATTGGAGAGACAGGTGGACCTTTAGGATGATAAGGTGCCCCATTGTGAGTAAGGTTGAAAAAAGGGATCATTGACTGGTATCCACTTAAACATGGCCTGCCTCTACATATATCCCCAACATACTACTCTGGTGCCCTAAGGTATAAACCCTCAGGGCACCACCAAACAGGAAGCAGCAAACACAGTGGGAGTTTACTATATTTATTTCCCACTATGTCTCACTCCTTAGTATGCAGGAACTGGAAACACTACTCACTCATCAAGCATAGATTGCACTTTTCTAGTCTGAAACTGTTCAGTTTTACAAGGATCCCTTGTAGATTCAACAGTTATTTTTACAGTGTACGACCAGTGAAAGATTAGTACAATTTTTTTATGTCATCTAATAGATTTGCAATGAAATTTAGTAATTTTGCAATGGGTTTCATGTGTATTGCTTTACTGTTTGAAGTGAACACATTTCAACACCCTGCTGAAAAGCAGAGGCTGGCAAGCCTTTTAACGGGATCAAACACTTGCCACATAGAATCTAGATAGATTTTATCTAACATCACAAAGTCGATATCTGGTTGTTACAAGGGATCTTTCTGTGTTACCGAATTAATCTCCATTTTGGCCAAACTTTATCAGCCCTTCAGATCATAAAACAGTTGCAGGCAATGCTTGGTTAATGGTTTCACAAAGCTGAAAATGCCCGCTTGAATACTATTTACACAGTCCTGGATGGCCTATATCCACATCATGTTAGGTCGATGGTGGTATCCAGTGGTGTCCCAACCAGACCTCTGCTACAACCAGGTGAGGGTCCTGATAGTACTTGGTCCAGTACAGATGCTGCCATGTCCATTACATGGGATTGGCATTGTGCAAACCCACATCGGGTCCCTATGTGTTAATTCTTTCTATTTTTGTTGTTTTTTTTATAAAGTGACTATACTCCAAATGCCTTTGTCTTACAAACAGTTTTATTTGCTAGTGGGCATTCATGCGATAGGCACGTTTTAGGATATTCCAATTCTATCGAAATCTCATCAAACGGACACTTAATGAAACATTGTCTACAACTGCAAGCACAGCACAATTAGAACACAATTACCAATACCTCACATTTTCGGAAAGAGGCTTTATACTAATATTATACATAGCGATATCTGTAGCAATAGGCTTTGATATACATATGCTTTGAGACCTCACGAAAATATTTATGATTTAGTAACCTCTTAACCATGCGCCCTATTTGTCTAATAGATTTGACATTTTTGGGACTTCCTCTAGCCACTAACTAAGGGATGGGCATATCTTTGTGAATAGGGGCATCACTGTAGACCCTACTGGTACCTCACTCTACATCAATAAAGTCCCTTACCTCTGTCAATAATACCATTAAGTATCCAAATTGTATGTTGTCCTAATCCTTATACACCTATGAGGGTACTGAGAGTATATACACCTGTCCACTTTCCTTCCTTCTTCTACGACTTTATATTCTGATGGTACCTACTAGTAGTCCTGCCATGGCTCTTGTTAGGGCCTTGGTTAGAGCCTTGCTGACACCGAGTACCACTGGAAGAGTGATAAGATCAGTCATTAGCAAAGTATCAACACAAGTTTGAACCCTTTTTGGCTAAAACAAACGTCTTAAGGACATAAGTATCCCTTATCTAAACATTGACATAAGGGAGGAAACTGTGCATAAAATGACCAGTGACCATTGGCTCCCCCTGTGTGCAGTGAGTGGTACTATTCAGGTTAGCCAACATTAAAGAGATCCATCAAAGGTACAATCTAAAAGCCCTCCAAAACAGAGGATTGAGTGTTACAGTTCGACTGTGATCAGTGATGCTAAAGGTATAATATATGCTAAAGCACAGTCAGAAAAAAAATACTCAAGGGATTGCCCAGAGTGGGCCTTCCACCAAGCCACATTTTTATCATGTCAAAATCCTGTACACCTTTGGAAAATAGGGTTATAAAGCTAAAACTAGATTCTACTAGTTTTAGTAGTAGAATCTAGTTTTTTTAAACTACTAGACTGCAATTGTCAGGCTGAATCTCCAAGACTGTGAGAGATAAATATGTTACCATTTTAGCATGTACACTAATCCCCAACACTAGCACTGGCACACTAATCACGTATGATTAAACCAATTAGTTAATCAGACATGATTAAGTTGTTGGATAAGGGGAGAGGATAGAGATGTCATCACAATTAATGATATTGCTTAATGCCTTCCTTTACAACAATAATCAATGCCTTTTGCAAATTTGCATTTAAGCTACAGCCCCAGAATATCACTGCCGTATCGCCATTGCCTTCACTAGGGTTGAAGTGAGCTTCAGGATTTTAGGGTCGTTTCCATGGGAGATTCCTAGGTCAATTGTGACACAACACGGGAAAAAGTAACATTATGGGGATTTTGTGCTATTTGCTGAATCGAGGAGGCAAAACCAAGTGCAATATGTTTGCATTTCTTTTGTGTTATTTCACAGAAACTTTGACCAGGTCTTTGGGACATATCTTTACAACAAAATGATTGACATAGGCCTATTTTACAACTCAAACATATCATCACACCAATCCCTAACAGTACCTCTGTAGGGAGTGGTTGAGTAATTAGTGAATTTTTAACGCCGTTTTGACACCTAAGAGCATATTCTCGGCATGAAAACTACATTAGTCATCAGCTTAATACATGAAAACATATAAGAGCACCAGACCCACAGAAGTTATCATCGAGACCATCGAGGGCTAGTGAGGACCTTACCTAGCCATATAAATTTATATGCTTTGAGGAGGTTCAAATAAGTCATGAGACATTTGGAAAGGACAGTTTTTATACGTATTGCTTTAGGAATATGTTATACAATAAAGCTAATGTCATTCTCCCACCATAATTTTTCAAACGATTCCCCTATGTCTAGTTGAATATGCAATGCTAGCCACAAATATAAGTATAACTCATAATAAATGTAACTCATAATTCTACTTGACTCTGCATTCATCGCCAATGAAGTTCAACATTTGCAATAATGACTAGTAGCAACCTGGAGTCAACATCCACGCACCCAAAGACATTAAGTAACCATTACTTAGGTACACAGAAAAGAAGCCTGCTCTTAAGGCTCCATTCTTGTACTTGAAGAAACCCCCAGGGGGTCTCCCTGTAAGGCTTCATGACTTAGAGTATGACAATAGAGCAGTGAAATGGCTAGGTGAAGGGGGTGGACAAAGGTAGTGAGGGGGTCAGGCTAATTCGAGGTATGAGAGAAATATTGCTTTTAAATTGATTGAATTGTTGTTGTTTTTTGGAATCACCATGGTTTGATTCATTATTTCCATGGGATGAAGGAGGTTGTGTCTTCAAGCATTTTATAAGACTTACAGAATTCAACTGCAGGTTTGCAGCAACTCAAACATTGTCTCAGTCTTTGCCTCAGCAGAAGCCACATCGTGGTGCAAGTAAACAGACACCCGCCCATATCTTGCTACAATAAAAGTCACATCACGTCTATATATGCATATGCCTATGTTCATTATAAATCACTCAATGTGTCAGAATGTAGATGAAACAGAAATCTTCTCATAATTACCACTTAGCTTTGACAGATGCCGCCAAATATCATGGCTCTTAACCTAGCTTCAGCAGAAGCCATGTCATAGTTCCAGTTGCGGTTTCATCAGAAGCCATATCATGATTGAAGATCTTGGTCAATCCACAACCCATCGATAGTATTAACAGACGACACATGCCAGCTCCATATTTACTTCATCAGAAGCCACATCATGGATCAAATGCATCTTCTGCAGAAGCCATACTATGGCCCAAATATAGTTTCAGCAGAAGCCACACCATGCCATCGATTATAGCTCCAACACAAGCCATATAATCGCTAAGAATGTAGCTTTAATTGAAGCCACAACATGGCTCTATTGGCAGCTTCAACAGAAGTCACAATATGGCTCTATGTGTAGCTTCAACAGAAGTCACAACATGGCTCTATCTGTAGCTTCAACAGAAGTCACAACATGGCCCTATTGGCAGCTTCAACAGAAGTATACTTCTGTCGAAGCTACATATATTAATGCAACATAGCATAAATATGACAGCCCAAGGTTTGTATATTGACGAATATTGCATGAGCCGAAGGCGATTGCAATATCGTCAATATACAAACCGTGGGCTGTCATATTTATGCCATAATGCATTTATACCACCTTTTCCTCCATAATAACATTAATTTCCTACCTAATATCCCCAGAATATAGGCATGACAAGTCTCCATGTTAAAATGTACACATCCTTAGATAGTCTATAAATATGATCCCTCCATGCTTATTATGTCCAATATATTCAAAATAAAGAAGAATCCAATGATTTTTCCATTGTAAGCGAGTCCCGGTCAGGCCATTTTCTGCATCTTCTTCAACTGTGGCATGTTGACCTACATCCACATCCGGGCCACTGACACACTTTCGTCGGACAAGGAGGCAGACACGAATGGCGAACCGTGACTAGCTTATGATGGAAAATCATTGGATTCTTCTTTATTTTGAATATATTGGACATAATAAGCATGGAGGGATCATAGACTATCTAAGGATGTGTACGATTTAATATTATAACATGACAAGCTTGGAATCAAGACCAAAACTGAGTGTGGCGTAATGGCTAAGGCCTCCGCCTACCTCCACTGTGGCCGGGGTTCAATACTCCTACGAGTTGAGACGATTTTTCACATTGAAACAAGGGTGAGACTGAATTTGTATGTCTCTCCACTTTCCCAAAATATTCTAAGTCCAACTTGACCTCGAAAAAGTATATCCAAAAATCCTGAAAATGAACATGTGCGTATTATGCTCTGGTAAGGCACTGGCAGAGGACAGCATAACAGTAAGGGAGGTGGCAGAATAGACGTATAAAGAGCCATATTGTGACTTCTGTTATAACAACATGGCTCTATCTGTAGCTTCAACAGAAGTCACAACATGACTCTATCTGTAGCTTCAACAGAAGCCACAACATGGCTCTATCTGTAGCTTCAACAGAAGTCACAATATGTCTCTATCTGTAGCTTCAACAGAAGCCAATTAATTGCCCAGATGCACTTCAACAGAAGCTGTTATGAGCTTGGATGGATGGATGGATCATGTTTATTGTACCTAATCGCCAATTCTTTCACAGTGGATAGGACATCACAGCTACACCTTCAAAACAATATGTCAAGCTACACAGGCTCACACAACGTGGAGGCATATCTTATAGCTGCTATGAAAGGTTCTTGAAATAGCATTAATGGCTAATTGATGCAATGCAGCTCACCACATAAATCCTTGGTCAGTTACATAATCTGACAAAGAGAATCTTCTCTGCCTGTCAGGGAACTGAATATCACAAAACAGGCCTTTCAGATTATACAAAGGGTCAATGAATGTCCTAATCGAAGTCATCCCACAATTCAGATTTTAGGCGAGAGCCTACACGTTCCATCAAAGTCTGGGAATGTAACATATGTGTGAATGTATTAACAAGCATACAGATTGTACAAATTCACCTTTCTGTCAGAAATACCAGTGTAGTTTATGCATACACTAGGTGTTTGGGTTAGGTAGCATGTGGGTAGACAGGTTGCGAGGGAGTCTATTTATTCTGAGATATTGAAGGACTGTAAATATTTTCAGTCAGAGCATTAATGGGGAATCCCAAAAGTAAATCAGACTCAAACATCTCTACAATACATTGCTTTATGGATTAAGCAAAGCTTACAACATATAAGTTTGAATAAAAACAGGGGGAAAATAACTCTACGGTAGGTCTTTCTGATATTTAATTTAGATTGAATAAAGAGAGAAAGAAAAGTATCGAATTATCATTAGATGAAATAGGTTCAACTGACTGTGCTACTAAAGAGTTATTTAGCCAGTATATGAGACCTGCATGGAATTCGATTGGGTTATTGTAAATCTATGTAAGGCACTATGGCCTAGGCTCTAACTTAACTGTTTAGTCACCAAATGAGTCGATAAATGGAATCCATTTCCATTAAAGCTCCCTAAAAATTCTCGGTGGATTGCTTATCGCATGTTAATCCACCTGTGAGTATTTGTGATGCAGGATGCACTTTCGAAGATAAACTTACTAATTGCCAAATTACATGATTCAAGAGAAAAGTATAAATTCATTTTTTTTTTTTTGGAAATCATCACAAAAGGGTTAATGGCCCATAGGTGTGGCAGAGAAAAGGTTAAACTCACCTGGCAGTAGGTAAGTTAAATGTATCATTAGGTGCTGCCTCTGGTGGCAGGTGTTTGAAGCTTATTCAACCTCCCTCCTGCTGAGACCAATGTGTGTAGCCACTAACCTTAGATCCCTCCCCCCCCACCTTCCCTCAACACTCATTTAACGCCCACCACCTTCCATCCCTTAGCCCCTAACTTACTCCCTTAGATTATGAAGTTCTAATCAAGTTAGCCAAACTGCTTCTGTCTTTTTCTTTTTCTTTTGTAGATGAAAGAACTAGATATCATTGACTCATCAAAAAGCTGTTTAAACATTTGAACAATTGTCATATGGGTCTGACATGGGTCTGACTTTTTTGTAGCTATAGTTGTCTAGCACCTAACCCCTCCTCCCTAGTACAACTGTAGCCTATGTTTATCATCTATTGGTCGGCAACGCTTCTTTAATGTCCAACCAGGGAAGGGTGAGTGTGGTAGATAGGTCCAGCATTTCTTTTTAATGTTAACCGAGGAGACACAACCACGAAAGCAGTATTCATGTAATGTGATACATATTTCATAAATTTAACAGTAATTTTTGTAGACCTCCTCATGTAAAAGGTTCACAATGGAGACTTTATAAAAAGTGTCAATGAAAAGAACTCCGGCAAAAGTGGTAATTAATTACGATTCATAGAAGGTCACCCTTTTTTGCCAATGGTGTATATACACTGCCTACCCACATCTTGTCTCGGAATTATTCCTGCTGGTGCTCAAAGCAACGGCACAAAATCTTAGGAACTTGGGAAATACCCAGCAGGATTTTCAGTACATGTAAATGCATCTATTTGAGAAGTGGATCCGCCATGATATAAGACTTATTGTAAATTGACCTACAGTGTTTAGCGCACTATAGTCTATACCCTCAAATCTAGCCACACTTTCCACACACCAACTACCCCCACCCGCCATTCCTTACACACATACATGCACTTGTTAATGCTGGAGCCCCCCCCCCCCTCCTCCTCCTGTACGTAGTGAGTACCTGTGGTTAGGCACCTACCTGTTGGCACACGCCAGGTGTGATTAACCGTTAACTTGGACCCCTCACACACAGGACCATTGCCTCACCTGTAATTAACCCATACAGGTGTGTCTTATATGATGCCAATACTGCCATATCTAAGTCTGCTACCAGGTGGATCTCACAGAGGAACCACAATTTGGATTAAGACACCTACATCTCCCCAGTGATCTAACAAGGATTGATAAGGAATAAGAAGTGTGGATTACTTGATAAGCACACACACCAATGTGGCTATGAAACTACTGGAACCACTAGCTAGTGCCAATATCTACTGATAACAACGTGTGACAGGAGGGCCATACTTAGGATCTTAACACCTACATTCCCTCAAGGATTTAACTACATTTACTCAAGGTTGCTAAACTCAATATGGGATTTGGTGGCAAACACCAGTGCGTGTGTAATGTGAGGGATGGCTACCTCACCAATCGAGTACCACCGTACACCTAATGCACTAGGCTATTAACTGAGTCAATAAGTCAATATTAGAGAACAGATCTGTAGACTGTGATGTTCACGATGAATTGTCTATAGTTTGAGTTTTGTTCAATTTTTCTTCTGAAGACTACATGTGCTGAATTAGATTAAAGGCAGTATTTTCTCCACCTGGACTAGGATTGAAAGTCACAAACATGATCAGGAAGTGAGGACTTGAAGTGGCCCTTAATAGTTTATGTACACTTCCATTTCAAAGGCCTATATAGCAAATATACATACATGATGCTTGGTCCGATATGGCATTTCTATCAAACTTCCGAACACGGTATCCAAATACATTGCCCATAGACTCAAGAACTACTGGAGTCTAGCTCATGTTTTACTGATTCCCATATATATGCTGGGCCTCCTTTGATGCTGGAGGTCTATTATTGCCGAAGTAGAAGGTATTGTTTCATTCTAGCCTTGTGGCAGCCCACTATTATTAACACATAGCTTGTGGGTGTAGAGAAATGTACAGGCAGCAGACATGATAATTTCATAGATTTCTATCGTCAAAGAAGTATGCAAATTATGTTAATTCCTTTTGTCTCTTTGCCGATCTAAAATAAGATATATATATATGCTCATGAAGAGTTATTTAGGAGGCCCTGGTTCTGTTTTTTTTTTTCTTGTTTTTTTTTTTCTTTTCTCAACCTCTTAGTCTTCTTCCACTGTTCCAATTATTAGAGCTGAGGACTTGCCTTTTACCACTCCAATGACTCATTTATTACAAGGTCCTTTACAGAGTGGCACCATGTGGCTGCACATCAAACATTATCTACTTTAGCCAGATGGCATTGATACCTATTGCTGGTCAAATCACATAGATGAAGAAAATATTAATCTTTAATTATTACCACATGCTGGTAGTCCATATATAACTAGAGGAGTGCTTGATAAAGACAAGGCCTCTATAAGTAATGAAGACTTATAAATCTGAGTTGACAGCTCTAATCTTAGTCCTACTGGAGTGTGGACCTCCAATGGTCCAATAGGCGGCTACAATAGAGGTGTGGGTGGTGGCTTAAGTTTCTATGGATGTGTTCGACTTGCAGAGATTGCACTTCAATTGCAATAATCCTCAGGTATATAATGACTTGAAAATCCTATATGATTTTGCCAATTACTCCAAACAGATTTATACTGAACACAAATTGACCCTAGTCGAGCACCAAATTTTAATTTCCTGCCATGTCTACTTTAGATAAGTCTGGGATTGTTATACCAGTGATTATCAGTGCTAGTATAATTCCAATAATCCAATTTATCAAATTATCTTGGAATGGATGCACTTCAATCACCTATTCTGTGCCAGTGTTCCTGTGACTTCAGAACCCTTTGGTCATTACTCACTTAGCCTACCATCAAAGACATCTCTTTATAACTGTGGTTATTTACCAGATCAGTCACCGAACACAACTCTGTGAAGATATTGATTAGCTATGTCAAGACTAGTAATAAGTCACCAGGACCATGGAACCTCCTGTGTCAATTTATTGATTATTCCTTTACATTATCACGATCAAAGAGCCTCCATAATTCCAGGTGTGTGAGGGGTCTTAGACAGTTACTAGGCTGGATAAGAGCAAAGTGATATCCCACACTAAAATGCAAGCAGCAGTTGTATACCAGGATTTTCATCTTTATATTTATAACAATCAGCCTTCATGAATCTAGTACAGCTTTGCAACTTTGACTATATATGGACCTTAGCATGTTAACAACCTGAATATGGATGTGCTTAATTAAGGTTTGGAATAGGAAGATAGTTGTACTTCTGTGGACAATTGTCCATTGGCAGAACTGTTACACATTTGCTACTAAAAGTCTTAAACAATAACATGATCATATATGTCAATCTAGCTTTACAGTTTAAAATGTTGTGATTTTCAAGAGAAGACATCTCGGATATAAACATTGATACAACGAGGACGTATGACACACTTGAAATAGATTCCTGATCAGCCGATTACAAGGGAAATTTCAAGGAAATTGTTCAATATGGAGAGGCAAAACCTGCAGAGATCAATGGTTGATAAGAGTACTTTGTAGACTTGTCATCATTCCAGTGATGACAGAATGGATTAAGGTCGAGCTTCTCCACCATGCCAAAATGTGCCATCTTAACCAGACTTGGATTGTAGTAGGTTCCTATCAGAAGCCAAAGAGGATAAAATGTGTAATTAAACATGACATCCTTTGAACAGAGTGAAACAATGTCCTACATGACTGTGGTAACAGGGCGTCAAAATGCAGCATTAATCATGGACATTGAAAATTGGCTGTAAATAAAGAGGGTGCTCTGACAGAAAAAATAACTCATCATGATGTTCGGCAGTCGTGGTGCTCTCCCTGCTAGGGCCTACAGACTCGTTGGTATGGATACACTGTATTTCAAGCCCTTTTACAACTCAAGAGTTATTTATCTCTGTAACATATAATTATTGTCACCCACGATTCTCTTCTCAAATCTGAAGTGGTTCATATAAAAGACAGCGTTTAGCTACACATATTTTTAAGCATCTTAGGGCCAGCCTTTAATATTAGATAATCCATTTCCAATTTTGGAGTCTTGGGTTTCCTACAGATCTGAGCCCCAACTTGATTAATGATTAATGATAGAAGGTTCAGTCGCAAAATGAGAAGGACGACCATCTATGATCTAGGCCCAGCTTTAATTTTGTTACTTCTGATGAAATCATGACATTTAAAATGCCAACTTTTTTCAGTTCCCTTAAGCTTAAATACAGTTTATTTCTAATCAGGGTATTGTGGCTGATCTGGCTATCAGGTACACAAAAAGTTGGGAACTAGTTCCTTGTAGTATGTAGTAAAGCTTAGTAACCTAAGATATATGTTTCAACAGTCAATGTGTAATCGCTCAATAATGTTATTCTTCAGAACCAAAAGTCTGATACCTCATGCTACCCCTCCACGATACCCCTTCATGCTGGACGATGCACTCAATATATCCTCATTATATCACCAGTGACATACTCCATCCATATAGATTAATATTTTAACATAATCTATTTGGGTTCTGGTTTTCTGTTGTAGATGAGGATGCATGGCGGCAGGCTATACGTCGGCAGATGGAAGAGGACCTGGAGCGCCGAGTCCGGGAAGCGCTCGAAACCCCACCGCCTAGTGACCCAACTGCCACCCCTCTCCCTCTCAAGCCAACCAGCCACGGTGTCGAAGACCTTGAGAAACTCAATGCTCATGTGGAGCGAGATTTGACTGATCGAGAGCGGGAATACGTAAAAAATCAAAGATGGCGGGTCCTACAGGCGAAGAAGCGAATGGCGGAGATGATGACAGAGTCCACTTACAGTCTGGATAAACTTGGGAGTGGTTCTGGAAGTCGCTTTAATCTCGATCAGCTCTATGGTGATGGTACCAACCAGGGCGGAGACGATGACCGGTTTGGAAATTATGAGAGCAGTGCGTGGGGAACAGGGTATAAGAACCAGTCTCACTATGCAAGGGTGTCCCAAAAGGCACTCACAAACTTTGGTAACCTCAGTGACTTGGAGAAGCATGAGTTTTACTATGCCTTCACAAGGAGGGGCTTCCTTGAGGCTCTACGGACTGGCAAGTTGCCTGATGGCACAGAGGTGACCTCTATAGGACATGGGAGGTATACAGATAAGTATGGGATAGTTCGGGATGAACATGGACCCTTCTGGCCATCAGACTATGGACCTTTACATCCCACTCCACAACTGAAACGTGGTCTGGAGAAAGCCAGCGAGGAGTTTTATGTCTATGGATCAGGTAGGAACTGTGTTATTTCTATCAAAATATCAAATATCGATTTATGACTCCACAATGGAAAGGGACCTTCCTGCACTATAGGCCCTATATATACATATGCATGAAGGTCCCTTTTGCCAGACCAATCGAGTTAAATGATAACTCATGTGGGCGATAAATGGTTGGATAAGGGTTTGTTCATGAAATCCTCTGTTTCTATGCATGCCTTCACCGGCTTGATGTACTAAATCCACTGGTCGAAAAATTGACTGACACACACCTATTGGTCAAGAAAAAAAGACATTTCTACCACCATCTAATACCGATGGATGCAATTCTGTCAGTTTGATGTTGGTGGATCAAATTCTTTTGACCTGTTTAATTTATTTTGTATGTTCCAGGAATCACTCTCTTCATTTTGTATGATTTACATTACTAAGTTTCTGAATGATACCTGTATTTCAAACACTTGTTCCTATTTCACTTAAAAGTTGTTTATAAATCATTTCAACAGAAAAAAAATTAACAATTAAACAATGTCATAGTTTCTATAACAATGTCAATTCCAGGTCAAGAGGTCATCAAGTTGCAGGGACAGATTTACTCCTTAATGCATTGTATTGAGATACGAACTCGCGTTGTTTCAAAACCATTTGAACAGTCTCACCACTTTCTACACCCATGCACCACCTGGAGTGTGTTACCAGAATTCGTTTCACTCCAACATTGAACATGACTCTTATCATTAGATTTAATGTCTTCATTTCAGCTTCGGTCAAGTCGTATCACAGACACCTAATGATCCATGTTATGTTACATTTTAAGTGTTTTAAAAATATACGTTGTCGAAGTTTTTGCCTTGTTAGCTAATCCCGAAATCTAATCCCTAGCATAGCTCAGTTTACTATAGCCTAGGGTCTATAAGTAGGATTGGTCTCACCGATTTCCCGGGTATTGATACCCTGATGCAAATGCACAGGGTTCTCAATTCTTAGGAGTGTCTGGGGCTAGTGTCTAGGAGATAAAGCAATAAGAATGTGTGTGTGATCCAAGATATACCTGTAACCTTTTAATTTTGACCTACTGCAACTTCCCTACTCGTATATTGAGGTGGCAATGGCAGACCTGAGTCAGTATAGATATACCTCTTAATAGATTAGGAAACCCTGCCTAAGATAAATGTTTAGAAACTAGATTTTTTTTTAAATGAAACCCAGCCAACGAAATGTCAGATATAGCTGCAGATGATTCCCTACCGGGAGTTGTGTAGTTGCCTTTATATCAAAGATATCAAGTTTGGCAGACTTAACTGTGCCTACATGGTTCGTATCCCAACCGACAGGGGGCAGCAAAGTATCATTAATCTATTCCCCAGCAGCAGCCGACTGGTATCGAGGTGCATATTTAAGCTTTTGCCCTAGTATTAAAACAATCCGGCACATATATCTATATATCTGATATGTGCAGATTCATGAGGGAAGCATGATATTATATCATAATTGTGATATCAGGTAGAGAATTAAATATCCAAATGTAAATATATTCAGATCTGGTATGTAGCATCTTACCAGGGTGAGCCTACGTGAGAAGGTCAATGTCTGCATGATGTGTTATCACATTACCGAAAAGAAAAAGAGCTTCATGGCAAAATGAATCTAGTTCCTAGTTACCAGGGAATACTTTTCTGTATCTTACATACTTTTATTTTATTAGATATGGAACATGTGGTAAACTCTCACTGTTATCTGACCTATCACACATAACGCTATAGGAAATAATTGTGGATCAACATGGTAAAAGGTACGCCCGTGTACCCCCTCACGGGCGTACCTTTTACTGTGTTGATGTCTGTAATATAACATCATAACATGCGTACCATCCAAGCGACTTCCGCATATAAGTTATTTACGCATACACCGATATATCAACCAGACATCAACATTAGTTCATCACTGACATTGCTTTTCATGACAGAATAATATACCCTCATTGAGTAACAGAGATCTAAATCAACCTTTTTGTGAGTTAGAGGAAACCACTGTGGTTGATCACTATGATGAAGCTGCTCGGTGTTCTGTCAGTGGTTGGCTCCTGGGTCCACATCAGTTTTATTTCGAGTGTGAAAGCAAATAATAATGGACTACATCCTTGAAATATGCACCACATTGATTGGAATATCAGAATACGAATGCAAAAGCGAAAAGCCGTTGACATTGACGATTCGCAGGTGCAGCTGTTGACGTCGACGATTCGTAGGTGCCTATATTGCTTATGAATGAAAGGTATTGAGACAAAACTCAGCCCTATGTAACCCTAAAAGCTGATTTTGCAACACTATCACAGTCATTTTTTTTTTTTTTTACAAAACATTCAATGATTTATGAAACAATCAAAAAGGTGATGGAGGCTTTAGAAATAATATTGTTTTACTGGCATTCTTTATTTTAGGTTTAGAAGTACTTGCTTCTATCCTAATCCGCGCAGATATCAATGAAACATCCATTACTAGTTACTATACTGGATTTTGGAAAATCTGGAAAGCCTGATTTAACACCTGCTTTAGTAGAGCCTACTGTTCAATGTTAGGCATGACCTGTGGCCGCCTGGTATGATAGGCCCTTACACATGTAATAATGAGATTAAGGTAGTATAGGCTATCGTAATAGTGCAGGCAATGGTAGAGGCTAATATCACTATCCGTGTCACCTTATCCATAATGATCACGCTGATATTTGGAACAGTCATGTCATACTACCTTTTGAGGTAACATCCAGTTGACTCTGGACATAAGACCGACGGCAAATGTTAAGTCACATAGAAGTAGATTAGACCACCAGGGGGCTCCACAGGCAGTGAGCTAGTAAGGTACCTCACCTCCACGGCAGGGGGCGACACTCTAGATGCCTTCTCATCGTCTCATTCAGCCGAGGTGCTTCCGTCTCCCCCTACCAAATACTCCAAGATCGGGGGTCTGTTACTCAATCCCTCATCATGTACGATTGGATTTAGAAAACTCTTTGTCGGCCTTGCTTGGTGCTTCCAGGTACAACATGATCCCAAAATTATGGCTACTCTTGCTTTCATCAACCCTGTAAAATCACCCAAAAGCACTACTCCTGGTCTCATAATCCCACCTAAGAAAAGCGACAGTCTTGTATTAATGCTGAGAATAGTGATGTATCATATTTCATATCAACACCAGGGCAATTTAATTGTGTCACTCTGATAAACATAACTATTAATTATATAGACTACAACAAATGTATCATGTACTCGTAAGATGCAAATGGCAGTCCACATAATGGCTACTGGAAAATCTGAACAAGCAACTGGCAGCTATGAAAACTTCGGAATCTGCAGCTTAGTCATAGTTACCATTGCAGTCAAAGGTTAACAGTTGCCAGCCATGGGTTGTCAGTTGGTGAAATTAAGTTGGCAATTGCCACTTTGTTACATTTATAAAATAGCAAATGGAAACTGGATAATAATGGCATTATAATTAACGACTCAGCTGCAAATCGGCTACCAGCAAATTACTTTGTACAGGGTTGCAAATGGCAACTTGGTCATGGCTTTGCTATTGGTAACTGCCAAATCCGAAGTTGGTAAATGGCAATCGGGAGTTGGTATTACATAACTAGCAACTAGTAACTTATGAGTAGCAATCAGTAACGAGGAATTGGCAAGTTGAAAGATATCATGCCAGCCCTCAATAACAACTGGCAATCTATGGTTAGCAATCGGTAACCCAAGAATAGTCATTGGGCATCGAATGGCAGCTGGCAATTGGCAACTGGCAGTGTGTCACTCCGGCCTTCCATACGGGGACCTGTGTGACATATCTAATTGTGCATGAGGTCTCGGACCACCAACACATTTCTCACTATAATCTATAATAGCACAGCCATCGATAAAACCCGCCTACAATGATTCAAATCACCCAAAACGACCACAAAACGACCATCTCTTAACTGCCTACATTTACTGTATGATCGTCGTCACTGCGGGCTTCTATGGTGGTCCGAGATCATGAGGGGTACCATGGCATGGAATATAAGATACCATATGCCTCTACCTTTATCACAATTTATCTCATACCCATGCCACCTTACATAGACCAGCACCTCACCGCAGAATTGTATCAAATGTGAATATTATTCTTGGCTTGGGTAGCCATAAAAGGTAGAATCTGACATGCAATGGTGAACTCACTCACACCACTATAGGTTTGAACACAGTTGAGCATGTTTTCTTTAGATTTGGACAGAATAATTGGCTGAACAGGCATGAAAGGCTCACATAGAATGAATTTGTTTTCACAAGTAGATGAGATAAGATGCGAAAATATTCCACGACCAAAATGCGTCTCCTCATGCTCTACAGAAACATAATAAGTCTTGTATACATTCAAGGTGGACACAGTCAAATATAGAGGTCTACTTAACAGCTATTCGTTTCTGAAGTAGTTTCAATTTTGAACACATTTCAATAACTGATCATCGTAAATGATGGAAATGATGACAACTATATAAGGTGCTTATACCATCCAGGGATTAATATGAGTTAACTTATCTATTTTACCACTAGAATATCTTTTTTCAAGACCTTTACAAACAAATGAGATTCTAATCATAATGTATAGAATATGAAAGTTCACCCCTTATCCAGAATGGCCCTGATTTATTCAGAGACGTATGGACGGCATGTTCACAATTCCTATCTCCATGCCCCACCAAAGCAAGAGGAAGAGGATATCCAGCTACATGAAAATTTTGTAAGCGATCGGTCTAATCTATTCACCAGAGGTCTACGGTTATGACATCCCGAAACATAATTATTATTTGTTCAGGGCTAGTATGGATTACGCACAAAATGGATGGAAATACAAAGAGATCCCAGCAATTGTTGATTGCAGAGTCAAAGTCGATCAAAGAAGCAACACCCCCCCCCGTTGTTCTACACGTTATAGGGCTTATAGCAAGTATGCAGATTTTACAGACAATGCCTTCATCATTGCTTTTCTCCCAAAACAAAGACATTTGATGCAAAATTCCATAGAAGGTTTGCCACAACTCCTGCTGCACAATCACTGCAAGAGAAAAAATGGGTGCCCACTCCACGCAGCCCACCTCCAATTCCAGCATGTCCCACTATCCTGTTACTGCCTGGGGTTAATTGTTATTTTACCGTGGTTCATGGAGCAGCTTAAGTTGCCTCTGTGCTCCATTTACCTGTACATAACTACACTGGTGCCAGTCAATGTTTGCTTTAAACACACAGAACAAACACCCACCAGCCAGCTACCAGCTCCACACCCGCTATAACCAAATATAGGGCCAATGTAATCTCCCACAATGCCAAGGGGCCATGCGCGCCGGAAGTAGGCTCTCAAGGTAGTGTCATATGAAATCTGTGTCTCCCAGTGAAAGTGTTCAGCTCATTGGATCAAGCTGGCTTTCGATTTCGAGTAAAAATTAGTGGAATCCTAGTGACAACATTGGGAGTATGCAATGAAATCTACTTTCTGATCAGTACCATCGCTCTTTGCAAGGGAGAATAGTTTTGGCCATGGGCAACCATCAAAACATGGATTATGGAGGAGAATGTTGTTGTACACATGGACATAACATCACATAATAATAAGATAGGCCCTAGCTAACAATCTTTCTCCTATTTAATTTGAAATACTTCTTTAAGGTAAGTGGGCATGCATATATGAATAGGATGGGAGAGTCAATGAATAACTTGATATCTGAGTGAGGCAACCACTCCAGAGGAGGGGTGTTACAAGCATTGCAGAATGATAGGAATATATATATATATATATATATATATATATATATATATATATATATATATATATATGTGTGTGTGTGTGTGTGTGTGTGTGTGTGTGTGTGTGTGTGTGTGTATGGCTTCCCAGATGACACAGAACGTTGCTGAAAGTTGGTTGATCATTGATAAGATGTGGTAGTACCCAATAAGGTTTATTGCTACCAGGCATATAGAGAGGGAAATGTCATTAGGTTAGACCATTCAGTAATAGATACCGTATCTCCAGTATGCATATACAGAATTTTCAAAACTAAAAAGTAAATTGAAAAGAAAAACAGAGTATCCAAGAAAATAGTGAAAAAGTGAAAGCATCATGGAAAAATAACAGGGTAACAGAGAGTTGAAAACCAGCATATCTATAACTTAACACAAGGCCTATGCGTCAACTAACTGAGACAAAATGAGACAAATACATGTTGTGCATGTATTCATAGTATAACCAGATTAAGCTGATTTTAAATTCAAAGATTCTGTGTTCCCACACCCTTTCTACAGCTTAGGAAGCTTAATCAGGAATTAGCATATTGCCTACCTTGTTACACCCACACACCCACATTCTGTATGCACACATACAATGATATACACACATATCCTGACACCCCCAGGCTTGTCATGTATGCACTGGGCACCTGTGGTACACAAAACTACTGGTCTAGACAGAGAGGTTAGGGGATGGTGTTTCCACAGAGTTAATTACCAGAATACAATGTCATCTATAGCGTTTTAATACTGTTTTGATAATGATAATTCCCCTTGGACATAGAATATAGGGAACAAGGATTATTCTCTAATTCTGCAGTTTTCCATTTATAACAGGCATGGGAGGTAGGTTGTGTATTGCCTTCTGAAGGTAGTCATTTTCATTCTGTCCCAATATAGTGCCTTAACAAGTCGGCTGCCATTGGTTGCTGGAAGCAGCCATCTGTCCCACGTGAAGTAAACGTTGCGTTTCCCTGCAAACGGAGTTTGAGATTCCGACAAGCACCTCGGATCACTTGAAGTAATTGTTAACAAATCTGTGAATTCTTAGTTTGGATTGACAAAATTTGAATGTTATGGTTTCCCGGTATATTTAACTGCAATTTACTTGCATCTCCTGTGAATTGGCCGCACAATTCATCTTATTGCTAGATGGCTAAATGAGTGCCCAATCAACTTAACTCCATGTCCATTTGGCAAAGAACATATGTATGACATTTGAGGATACATTCGAAAAGGTTAAATGAATTGCCATTGTAAAGGACTTTTTCCTTATGTCATTTCTTCTAGCGGTAAAACAAGAAATAATCATTTCAAAAACGTTTCTAATTACGCTTATCAATGTTGAAAATGTTTTCCAAGCCTAAATTAAAACGTTTCTTTACATCAAATGAACAGCTTTTTAAGAGTGCTCATAATGACGTCTTGATATTTGAAAGGGACGTCTGCAGAACTCATAACCCTCCATGAAGTTTTTTCTAGGGTAAAAGAAAAACTTGTTTCTACCATGCAGTGACAGGGTTCGTGTTAGGATTAACGATAGGATAAGAGTAACAGTGTGCGAATGGAACAACAAAAAAGACGTTCACTTTCTAGCTTCTTTTGTTTTGAACAGCACTATAGGTTACAATTTTATATACTTCTTGCTTCTGTTAATTTCAAACAGCAGAGGACACGTGTGAACTCTTAGGAAGCTTTTTATTAAGATGACACCTCAATTATTAAAATTTGCAGAGCCCATTGAATTTCCATAGATGCAAAAAAATCGGAGAAACTACAAAATAAAATCAATGTCTTGGTGAAATTGATGATTGGAGCATCAGAAAAAGGGAACGGGGGAAGGTGACGCCTCTCATTTTCAATTCACCGAAGCTCACAATATATATCCCATAGTGCTGTCCAAACACAAACCAAGCTAAAGAATAGAATGTTTCGTTCCATTTTGACCCAATAACAACGGATACTCCACAATGAGTAAAGAAATCTGATAAAAACTTTATATTCACTTGAAAAGTGTGTGATTTGTATAGGTATGAAGCATTCCTCTAAATTGTAGAGGCTAGAGAAGCAGGGACTTTGAATAGATAAAAAAAAAACTTGCCAAACATTCCACCAATCATCCCGCTACAAGAGGGACTGGAGCTGGTTCTGGCGACATGCGCTAATAAGAACTGAGAATATGGGACCAGCATGTCACTGGAAGTAGGCTTTAGCCAGGCGCCCATCATAGTGTGTCTTACCAGTGAATTTAACCTCAACCAGCAAAATTCAAAATGGCGGACCTACTGGGGAAGGGTCTAGACTCATATACCCGTAGGGTTGTGTTTATATACACATCAATATACATGAGCTGCTGGGGAGTAGGCAGGTAAACATGGAAGTTAACAAGGTCTAGGCCAAATATAAAGCCGTGTTTCAGGTAACCCGACCTTTAGTCTTGCAAAATAGGACTGACTGGTCCAATGTATTTCTTCTTCACTTTCAAAGGAAATGTGTATTGTGTAGCTTTTTTTAGTAAATCTTTGAATGTTAGAGACATCACTGCAAATTGTGAGTCATAAATGTGGGTCAGGATCTGATTTTTTTGGGTAAACCTACTGTGCAGAGAAACAATGGAAATTTAAAAGGAGAGAAAGTAATTTTTGAACATGTAACCCGGAACAGACATTTTATCCTAGTCTTGGCTCAAGGAACTGCACTTACTTCTACTGCATGGTAACTCCAGATTTAGGACATTTGTTCTTGATTTGCAATACCCATATTTATTCATCAACTTACACAGAACCATGGGGAGGAATTAATTCATGGATACTATTTCCATTGCACACTTGTTGATGGTGCCTTGGTGTCTGGATCACTAGAGGTGAAAGGTCAGCTTCCAGAAATCTCCACATTAAAGGAACTTAAAGAGCAATGAAATAAGAATATGATAGAGTTTGGATAGTCCACATATTGCCTGAAATAGCAGGGATATATGATAACGGTATGAAGGCCAACCTTATCACAGCAATCGTTCAGGTGCAGAACGCAAAAGAAGGAAATAATGACAAAATAGATTAATTTATGAGCAAATTTATAAATGAATATTAGCTTAATATAAATAGATGAACGTTTTCTTTAGAGAGAAGGTATATACTGGATAGCAAACCCCCAAAAAGATTCCTTTTGGTACAGGGAACTACTTCAGTATTCTTAGAAAAAAATAATTCAGTCCATTACGAAGTAATGCTGCTGCACTGGTGGAAACTGTCTTATTTTTGCTTTCTTTCTGTAATCATTATATTGGATGACAGCAGTAGATGTTCCAGGTGGTCTTTTCTTTCATTTTCCCCTGTCGGCTGAGCACTGTAAATCTCATTTTAAAGGGTCGATAATCCAAGTTATTATAATAATATGTCCATGAGTGTTTACTGTGTCAAAGTGTTGGTGCTGCCACCCTCTCCACTACAACGTTAAGTACATGTACTTAATGCATGCATGCATCTCACTACTGTGTACCTGGGTACTTCACCATAGGTTCACTGTCATCTCTCTCATAAAGGAGTCCTATAGAACCAGGCCTGAAACACTGGAAATCATAACTTCAATTATAAGATGATGGCGAGAGATAATTTTGTGACTTAATAATCCTCCATGGAAAAACCAGCCTCACACCTGAGGACCATAGGGCTGGGTTTTTCATTGGAATGTCATAAGCCATCCGCCTGCAAACGTATGATGCCACCTGGTGAAAATTGACTGAATCCAGTTCAGTGTGCCCAGGCAAAAATGAATTGTGTCTCCAGCTATGCTTTAGAAATTTAGATATTTCCAGTTTATTTCATTTTCTTTGTATTTACGATAAAAAAATCATTAAAACCCATATGAGAAGTACAAAAGAATGTAAGGAAAATGCGTAAAGCCTATGAAAAATACCGGAGGAGTCTTAAAGATTGGATATGGAATGGATGATATGATGTGCAGTATGTGAACACGTACCTAAATTGCAATCACTCGTATAAACACAACATGATTATGCTGGTGTTTGGTCTCATTACACAACAAGAATTAAGCTTAATGGTTTGACACTTACCGTACCATAATGTATTTAGGGTAGATATTTGACATTTGACATCTTCCTAAAGAGGAAACGGCAGAATTATAAAGCTATTCATCTGATTAAACGACAATTGGTGACTACTATAGTATTCATCATAGAACCGATGAGAAGCATATGAAATTGGAAAGAAGAATAAACCGATCTAGAAAAGTGATGTGATAAGATAGGAAAGTGGTCTGCATGCAAATTACTCACCATATTATATTTCTAGATGTCAAATTACAAATTGCAAGAAATATACGTCACCCTTCTGCGTTTGGCCTTTGTGCTATATGTTTGGTCATTACCTAACTAAATAAAAGAATCAAGTATGGTGGATATGGAAATTATTCTTTCGTCCTAGAAAAGCCTGAGTCACTGTTTGGTTTGGCATTTAACATAATGTTTTACACAAACATTAAGGTGTGAGCGCACTCTCCAACCAACGTCCTGATTCGGTAGCTCCCACATTGCCACTCTGCTCCAACATTCTGCAAAATACAGCAGGTTACATAGATTAGAACACTCGAAAGGAAAAAAAGAATAATTGATTGTCTGATGTCCTTCTGAAGTGAATAGATGAATTTAAGAAAGAGGAAGCTGTCAGATAGGATGATTAGGAACAGAGACAGCAATACGCAAGCTTATAACCCATATTGCCTCTGTGGGATAGATTGGTGGGAAGAGAGAAGAAGAATGCGACATAATTATGAACCAAGCAACATAACCATATTCACCACAGGGGCGGATTCAAGAGGGAGGCGGACGCCGCGTACGCCCCCCCCCCCCCCCCCCCACTCTTTGGGCTGCCAAAGGGAGTTTTGAATTTAGTAAATTCTCAGCCAGGTTCTGTAAAACCCCAAAAATGATCCTGGGTGAAAAATGACCCAGGGTGAAAAATGACCCTGCTCTGTCTGCTATGGAAAAAGCAATTACAATTTGCTTTTTGGGGCCATTTTTCTTTATCTATCCATCATAAAACCATCAAATATGAAAAGAGGAGGATTGATAATGGTAGTCTAGAATACCAAACTACTTTTCAGCCATCTTCTTTTGCATTCTGTTTTAATTATTGCAGTGGGTATGAGGGAAAATAGCTCTCTGGGATCACAATAATGCAAATGATAAGCTTGTATCACATTTGAGATTGATCAATCATACATCACTAGAAAGACCAATATGTATCCTAGTTAAATCTAAAATAACTTTTGGATATCAACTATAGCAGTTGAGAAAACACAATTTGAAACTTAATCTGCTGCCCATTCATTACTGAAAGTCAGTATAGGGGAGAGGCCACTTATCTAGGTCAACTGATAAGGCAGAGAGAGGGGGAAGGGGAGGGGTGGGTGACCCAGGGTCAAAAATGACTCTGGGGTGAAAATTCTTCAAGTAGGGTAAGTGGGGGGATGGTGGGGGGCAGGGTCAAAAATGACTCCGGGTCAAAAATCACCCAGGGTCATTTCTGTACTTTAGCTTTGTCAGCTACATGTCAGTTTTTACGGATTTCAAATCGGACTATCATTAAGGATTCTACAGCTTGAAACACAATATAGAGCTTGCATTGGGCAGGGTACATAAGCCTGGGGGCCTGTACAGGGAATGTGAGCCTGGGGGATGAGATATATATATATATATATGGGGGTACTCTCCATGGTACATGATACTAGGGGGGCATGGACAGGGAATGTGATTGTGAGCCTGAGGGATGAGACAGGGTATGGTACATGATATTGCAGGTGTGGACAGGGAATGTGAACCTGGGGATGAGACAGGCTATGGTACATGATACTGGGGGTGTGGACAGGGAATGCGTGCCTGGGGGATGGGACAGGGCATGGTACATGATACTGGGGGCGTGGACAGCAGGGAATGTGTGCCTGGGGGATGAGACAGGGTATGGTACATGGTACTGGGGGCGTGGACAGGGAATGCGTGCCTGGGGATGAGACAGGGCATGGTACATGATACTCCTCATTTAAGGTGGGGTTGTATATATATATATATATATATATATATATATATATATATATATATATATAATATATATATATATATAATATATATATATATATATATATATATATATATATATATGGGGGTACTCTCCATGAAGATTTTGAAATCCATGATGGCAAATGGTACGCTAAGGTGCTGTCTAAGGGTAAATACCCTCAGTTCAAATTATACCAAGCCCCCCCCCCTCTCAGTAAAAATGTCAATCACAAGATGTTTTATCTGGTGAATCATGAAAAATACGCTAGACACACACTTTAGACAAAGCATCACCAGATATTAAGATATTACGATTATACATATTATACATTGTACAATAAGAGTTATCCCAACATAGGCCCTTTCCACTAAACATGGTACTAGATATACCCTCTACTATTCCCCCGCTCTTTTCTCCCTCTATCCCCTCTCCTGTTTTTGTTGTTGTTGTTGTTTTTTTGGGGGGGCCCTGGATCTGCCACTGACTTGTGTTATTACGTACCTTCTAGGAAAGGTTTTAGCTGTGGAACCCTAAGAATCCACCAGAATGCACTCTTTTTCTGTCTAGATTTCATGATCTCTGCTGGAAGAGTGCTGCTGTTAGTGTTGGCATGAGGGCATAGTCTCTATACCACACAGTAAAGTGTCAAAGATATGAAAACATTGAGTAGCAAACACTCACATGACCGGATTAGTGCTGGTTACACGCACTCCAAGCAGATCCTTCATAGTAATCTATACATAAGACTCAATCTAGCTGAAAACACAGATGCACAGCGATTAGTGCCTAGATTTAAGTCTCAATTCTAGTTGAAACTTCGATAACACCCTCCTTTACAGCTATATGATTCTGGTGTTCATTAATAGTTATTCAAACAATAATTATCTATTGAAGGTGGAACATTTTAAATACCAGAATCTGTAGTTATTTGTTTTAATTTGGGGCCAAATAATGACCTGGATCCTTTGTTTGATTTCGTAGCAAAGGATATCTCCAGGTCATCACACACTGACACATTTCTTAGATAACTTTATTTCTGGATCAATTTTATTTTTATTTTTCTATGGCATTGTTACAACCTAGGCCTATACATACTCATGAACTGAATCAAATATGAGTAGGTATTAAATGAAAAGGTTGCAGGCCATCCTTCCTTCTTACATATTGGAACTAAGGGGAGATCCTTGTCAGGACAAAACAGCCAGCCAGAAAACATAATCTACTCCTCTGCCACAGACCATCTATTCTATCTGATTCTTGAATAAATGCATAATAATGCAATACAACATGTTGGTGAAGGTTAGGTGGTAGGCATTAGGTTGGGCAAATAGGGATAGTTTTTATTTGACATTAGCTTTGTGAGGGACTGTACACTTCAAGTGAGCAATATCAACAAAAGGCCTTCTCAAACACAAGCTAATGTAGCAACCATGTATAACAACTACTCTTGTATAACCGAGTAGGCGTTTTAGAGTTTCATTGGTCATATTTGTATGATATTCTAATACAGGGTCATTGCTGATATATCTAATCATAAGAGAGAACCCATTAGTTTGAAGTGAAGAGTGGAAGGGTGCTCGAGGGTCTACAAAAAGAAATCTTTGAGGCTATTAGGCTTTGAGTGGCTGAAAAATTTCAGACCTCATCCCCTGGGGTAACACCAAACAATTTGCATACCCCTATGGGCATCAGCTACCCTCTGCATTAAATTTTGCTGAACGTTATCAAAAAGAAGTTTTTCAATCCGTATCTATAGGATGAATCAAATTTGTTTCGACTTCATGTTTCTCATGGGCATTTCCTTTTTGAAAAGAAAAGACAGGGGGCATAGCATCAATTTCTTTGTTTTGCAATTAGCTCAAAAACCACCCATTCTGTAATTATATCCTGAACTTACGCCCAAGACTAACATAACACATTTATTGAAAGTGGATTTGTAGGGTGTGATGGGATACGGTTGTTGACTAGTGCCCCAGGGTTCACCGCATTAGGCATTTATCAAAATGTTGACTCTACAAATTTACCATGGTAGGATAAGAAAGGACTGACCAAGATGGCGGCCAATGGGCAACACCAAGCAAAATGCATTGTGAGCATTATAGAGGGGATATGGCATAATGCCAGGTTAAGTTGGTCTTGTACAGACTTGGGTGGGGCTTATTAGGTGTTAGAATGATAAAGCTATGGGTAGTAGGTAGGGCTACAATCATTATCAATACACTGTGGACACTGGAGGATCCCACTAGGAGTTATTTCTATATTTCATAAACCAGGAGGGCGCAATGCGAGGGAGTTAACTTCAGTTATATTCTCTGCACCACCACACTCTATTAGAGACGCAAGACAGGCAACATGATAGGGATGTCGATAAAATTTGGGAATTTATTTCTATTTTAAATCTATCCAAGGACATCTAAATATTTGCCGATGCTGGACATATTGTGTGTAACTTATCCATAATATCAGTAATGCAGCTACAGTAGGAAGAATATTGCCTTGTCGGCATAGTAAGAGTTTCTGTGAAGTTGTGGGTGAAGTCTGGGATATGTCAGATTAACGAGCTCACATCCTTTAGTTACCGCTTCATAAGTGCTGGAGGATTCTATCATTTAGAGGTCAGAAAAATCCCTCACAGCTGCACCATAAATGACAGCTCTGAATTAATGGATATTCTGTCTATATTGTACACATTACAAATATGTTTAGAAAAGTAGAAGGCATACTTTTAACGCCAAAGGGTGAGACTCAGTGCTTACTAACAAGGTGCTGTTAAGAGAGCAGAATGCCCACTTCTAAATCCGGCAGGAGTCAACAAATATAGGGGCTCAGGGCTGAGCGGTGACCAGTCCTTGTGTGTATATGGAGCACATAACAGCTGAGGGTATACTCCCACCCAGGAACACCTTGCATTGAATATACATTATATGGATATTCTATGAGGATATATTGAAGAATTATGTTGGAAGGTGATAGCAAGGATATCTTGGGAAACACAGTAAAATGTGGATATTTATCGTAGTTTAGCAGGAAAGAGGAAGGACGTTTTATATTAGCCACAGTTGACTCACAATCGTAACAGTTCTGGTGAACGTCTTTAATTGAAATAGGCATGGCTATGCTATATTCTAGAATCGACTACTCGTGGAAAATGTTTGGAGAATGTCACAAGATATGATATTGCTTTTTGATATTCACTTCTAGTCAACAGCCATGGTAAGTTACCAAGCTCTTTGTCAGGCAGCCATGCTTAGGGGCATCATGTCAACCCTCCTGTTAGTACAATACAGCTGTAAGGGCTGGCAAGATGCACTCAAATCGTGCCAGTGTGATTTTATCATACCTTTATCAGTGTACTGTGGTGGTAAAAACAAATTAATATTTGGGAACCAAAATAACTATAAAGTTGTAGCAATATTTCATGGATGATTTCTATCATAATCTCCCACCTTATCTCTCTAGGCCTATAAGAATTAAATAGATTAAAGGCATGGGTGGATCATTAGTTCTAGTTGCAGAGTTATACATTATTAGCGAGAGGCTGAGCCAGATAATGTTTATGATATGATGCAAATGGTTAGAGTCTTGAGGGTAAGGCAAAGTATTGAAGATACTCAATTTTAATAAGACATAACAGAGACCTAATCTAGAAAAACAAAAATAAAATACCAGCATCATACAATCACATGTCTGTCTATGTTCCACTGAAAAAGCTTAATATTAATCAACCCTAGAGCCATTCTACCCACATATATAGGAACTTCTCTGCCTGGAATCTGAAACAAACCAGACGTCATATTACTGTAGAAACCAATCGAAAGAAATACTAGTAGGATAGGATACATATTCAAATGCAAAAGTGCTGCAAGATGGCATATGTAAAGAATCATAGATAGGATCTAATTACAGCAAGGTTTCCTATACTTAATTCGTATGTCTATCATAATGGTCTGCTCTAAGCTGTTCCAAATGATAGGTTTGAATGACAGGCTCTGTCCATGTTTGGAGGGTGTAGGAGGGAAATGTTATTACAGAAGGAGTTACAAACTAGACTGATGTCAGATCTCCATAGAATGTGGATCGAATAGAGGCTAATTTGGGTGTAACAAACAGTGTATCCATGACACATGACCAAGCCAGCTTTGAGCCACAGTATCTCTATTATCAACCTTAAGTCCCGTCTGGCAACATATGCACAAGCACATTTTTTCAAGACATTCAAACTTAGGATCAATCTATACATGTATTGGCTGTAGGCTATTTCCTAATGTAGAAGATACATCCGTATAGCGTGAGTTCTTGAATTAATTGGGCCCATACATCATCACTGATTCCTTGTCTTTTCCATTGCTTATGGGAATTGAAAAAAAAAACAACACATAAGGACTCCACTGGGAATCCAATAATCTGTGTAGGGCTGTTTCACAGAGGTAAAGCTATGCTTGAACATAATTAGAATGTTGTACAAGAAATGGATTTGAATAATTATTTGGGTAGTTAGATAGGTAAGATTGATTGAAGATAACAGGGATTTATAGATGATTTTCGTCAAGGTTTAACATTGGTAATTCAATATATGTAAATATATTAGAGGTGAATGAAGTGAAAAAGAGTTCAGTTTTCAAAATGCAACAAGCCTTTCTTAACCAGTTATCTTAAAGTCAATTTAGAATAAAGATTAGAAAATGCTAAATATTCAAGTATTTAATGTCCATGTGTACGACAACATTTTTACAACTCAGGAGGATCCAAATGCAATAGCCGATGACCCTGAACCATCAGAGACCAAAAGACAGACCATAATAGTCCAGAACAACCCAGATGTGAACAATGATGGTGTCACAAACCTCAATCACTTCCGGCGGAAGAGGATGACTGTTGCGCACCTGTACCTGCGCAGTGCTGCCTTTTCTCGTCCTGGGTCAAGTCTCACAAGACCCAAAACAGCCGGAAGTGAATTATCACACCGTCTACAGGAACCAGAGGGAACTATTGGAAGTGGCTCTGAGTCTGAGGAAGATGCAGCTGATAGCAACCAGCTTTTCACTAGGGTCAGACCTAAAACTTCACTAGGATTTAAAAATAGATACCGAGGTGTACAAGCAAGTCGAAAGCCTGATGAATGCAGTGCTGATCAGGGAAGCCAATGCAAAGAGGGTGGTAATTCTGGGACAAGACAAAGTGACAGAGTGTATGAAGGGCTATGTGATATTGAAGAGCAAGAGAATAACCTAAGTAGAAAGGACAAGGGTGATAAAGCAGGAAATGAGAATAGATCAAGAACAGAGAGAGGTGGGGAATACTTAAGGAGGAGAGAAGAGAGGGAATCAGGAGATAAAGAGGTAAAAGGGACAGATAACAAAGGCAAAGATGGTGAAAGAAGGGTTTGGAGGGAGGCGGACATCAATCAGACACCCCGCCCTACGACATCCCCAGTGAGTCGCTCCCTCTCCTTACAAGTTGACAGATTCTTATCTGGGGCATTAAATAAATATAAACAATCTCCACCTAGTATCTCCCCATTATCTGCCCATCAGAATTCTGCAGATTGTGTACCACGAAAGGAGGTTTCTGAACGTGTCCATGGATTTAGGAAGGTGAAAAAGATAACCCTAGTGCACCGCCATCCAGCCACTGTGAACCACCATTGAACATTAAAATGATTATGTTCTTATGCATTCAGATCACAATCACTTCATTTCTCACTTCTCTCTAACACCAATGGTGTGTGTGATAGCATATACCAAACATCCAATCTGGTACTTTTTGAACATTTTGGCCAGTAATCATTGACAATATCATCAGAGCAATTTATGGTAATCACAGGGAACATGTTCAAAAGACAAGAAATTTTCTGAAATACGGACTACTCATATTCTCACGTTCCTGACATCTCATATAGAACGTCTCTTACTGTTTTAAATGCGATACACTGCTTACATATTCATGAATACCTACAATAGAAATCACCCTTTATCACATGTGATTGGAAACCTGTTATCAGGCAGCAAAAACATATTGACTACACCTAATGAAAGCCAGACATTATCAGCTTTATACAAGGTGATATATGGACTCTGATAATCTCAGCATGCCTGCTAATCCTCTTTATTTCTACCCCCTGCCTTCCCCTCCACACACCTTGGTATCAGGGACTTAGGCACCACACTGACAGTATGGCCTCTTATAGCTCATAATGACAGGGATAAACTCCCTTAGTTCAACCCTCAAGTACCAATTCACACCAATACTTCTAATTTATTACCACTGACCTCCCTGAAAAAGTCATACTTGGCATCCCCTCAAGGGACCTTATCAGCATGGATTATAATACAAATAAGGAAGTCACTCCAATACTGTATTGCCTCAGACTGGCATAGTATGGAGAGATGCCCTGGATGAATATATATCTATGAGGAACTTCACATTCCTGTAGAGGTTAAGGAGTGTGCGGACATTTATAGTATACAGAATGTGGGGCACTAAAAGACAAAGCTGTTATACATATTGGCTAATTTTCGCAACGTGCTTCCTCACCAAAATAGGTGAGGACAACTTTCCAAACTGCCATCGACAATGGCCCCTCTCTCCAATATACATCCGAATACAGCAGTTTGCAGCACTTTCAATTTTGACAGAGAGAGAGAGTGAGTGGGTATGTATACATGGAATTAGTCCCACTCATTTCTCAATACTCAGTTCCCCTTACTGATACTAGAGATTGACAGCTCTACCTGACTCCTATCACTGGTCTCATGCACTATCCCAGCCTTTTACTATCAGGTATGAGACCATACATAGAGCCCTGTGAATAGACTGGCAGGGGCTTATCAACAGATAATGATTTCAGCTTTCAGTGTTGCCTGCAATGTTCCATTTCATGGATGGGAGTTGACTGGGCTCAACTGAAGGATTCTGCTTCTTTGACAAGGAATATGTAGAATATTTTATAAAGGAACAGGAATTCTACACTGCGTACTACAGTCTGGATAGGATCTCACCACTTGGTCAAACCAAACAGTGACTGATGCAACTCTAAATATCTGCAACAATCAATATCACTTCTCTTAGAGGAAGGATTGGATAACCAACAGGAAATCCAGGATTCTACCAATCAAATTCTTTCAGGTGTACACTTTCTGACCTCCAGACAACCTATTGGGGTTGAAAAAGGTAGTTGGGATATTCTACACTTCCCCTAGTACAACCTAATTATGTTGATATAGATACGTACACGACTGGTCTGGTAACAATAATTCTACCACATTAAATCTACCTCGGACATTCATTCTGTAAGTGGAACTTTTACTATAAGAACCTGGAGAATTCACACTGGGACTATTTCAACATGAGTATGTTAGCATACACACGTACTTATATAAGATACAAGGAGGTGCTGGAGGAATTTATTCACAAGTATAAGACACGGCCACCTGACATGAAATTCTGGCCATATGGACCTTACTGGCCGCCACATTACTATGGACCATTACTTGCCACACCGACTCATCTACGACTCCCTGCCTGCCAACCTGAACCCCTCCGACTGCACGGTAAGAATTAGGTCAAAGAACTTTGATGCATTAAAACTGTGCTGACAAGTTACTTGCTTCTGCTTGATTAATGTATCTTGCCCAAGAGGTAATACCAAGCCTCTAGGCTTTAGGTACATGTCCTTAAAGGCCAGAAATGGACCTTTTTGGTGAAGTTCTATATACAGAGTGGTGGCTAGAAGGTTTGGATTCTTGTCTGAATGCTGGTGGGCTTGATTTGCTAGCAGTATAGATCTTTACTTAAATACACTAATCCTTACAGGTACAAAAGGTGTAACATGTGTGTGTACTTAAACCTATGGTAATTAGAGGAGTAAACATGGACAAATTGGTTTTAACATATCCAGGACATTACTTGGTGCTTGGAGTACACTGATTGCGACTTTGGAAAGTGTGACTTGGCACAAATTGTGAATTGGCACAAAAAAACTACATTTATGACCAGTTCAAATAGATGTCTGGAACATTGCTTTTAATGACTGTATGAATATCGAAATAAATCAGGAGATTCATAAGACAATCTTTTTTTGAACAGTTTACATTAGATCATAGAATCTTCCATTGTGCCATTGCCTTTTAAACAAATGAAAAGGGCAAAAGCTTCATCAAAGGTTTCATCAATAAGTCACCCGTCATTGCTGTTTGATGCATTGTTGAAGCTTTAGTGCAGAGGAGATACTTGGTCCAGATTTTCTTGATTTGCAGGTATTTCAATGTACATACTTTGTATGCATCCTATGTATTTCAGTTTACATATAGTGCCAGGAACAGGGCAAGCTCACGCCAGTTGAAAACCATCAAACACCAGATGTTGTATACCATATTTAAGTCGTTAACATGTACTCGATGGTATTGTATAACTCTTTATGCAACCGCTGTTTTCTGCTTTGTATATATTCATTTCTTTCAGAGAGGTATCCGAATTTATCACACAAAGAATATTACTGGTTCAAACATCATTAAATTTTATGCCATGCCCTTATAGTCCACCATCCTAATCAATAGCTAATAATTCCATGTATAATTCATTGTAATCTTTTTTTAATGTAGAGACTTGCCGACGGACAGTAGACAGCCAAAATACCCAATATACACACAAATGGCGGGGAGTACAGATTCTCTATGACTCAGAGAGGACATCCAAAGACTATCTCCCCCCACCCGTACCTGATGGAGTATGTCCTAGCCTCACCTTCGAATCCAGATTTGAGTGTGGCAACCTACGACAAGCACGAAGAGTGTAAGTATGCTTCATATGTACACATTACCTCATTAAATCTTATTGGCTTTCAAAATACATGGAATGGCATCTATTGATAGTAAGGATATGGCTTTAGGTACCATCCAGTTATTCCAGACCCTTTTATATTTAAAATAATAATATTATTTTAAATACAAAAGGGTCTGGTATGTTCAATTCAATATTCAATATACGTTACTTATACTACTACAAACAGTAAATGTCATAAAGAGGAAGCCAGTGTATAGATATTCATTTGAAGAAAGCAAAAGACTTTCCTATTTTACATGATCTTAAATAATTCGTTTTTTCCTTTTGTCAATTTGTAGTTCAATAGATTATCACTCTTGCTACGTATCACCCATTTTTACCACTTTCTCCTTAAAGTACATTCTATTACACTTTATAACCAGAAATGTTTTCTCCCTGCACACAGCGGTCAGTTTGAGTATGAGTTGGTGTTGAAGACAGACTTATATACCAAGCGGCACACACAGTGGTACTACTTCCGGGTTAAGAACGCCATCCCTGGTATCACCTACAAATTCCGCATTGTCAACCTCCTCAAAAAGGACAGCCTTTATAACCATGGTAAGGGTGTCTTATTCTTTGCACCTTCAATTGCTATAAGTTTTGGCAGTGTAGATCGTACCCCTCTCATGTAAAATTAATGGCCACAGTTACTTCTAATCATTTTTAACTTGTACATGGTTAAAAGGCCAATATCTTTTATGTTACATACTATGTTGAGTCTTTCCCTAATGGTTTAAACTTTGTGTCATACTCAAGACTGCAACCAACCATTGACGGTAGGGTTAATAAACAGTACTTCTTTCACTACAGGGATGCGGCCATTGTTATACACAGAAAAGAATGCGAAGAAAGGGATCGGGTGGAGCCGGACAGGGCATCACATAAGGTAATGTTTGTTAATGGTATCTTGTATATGCCTCAGAGAAGGACTTCTGATTTCCATTTTACATTAATGCAACATTAGCTCTGTTATCCTTATAGAGTGCCTTACACGCGTCATAAACTATCCATCAAACAGCCGTCAAACATGGCTTGTGTCATAAGCAATTTATGATGTACTACATATATGTGTATATAGTGATTGCTAGTAAGTTAACATTTGTATCTCAGATTCTATAAATGTGACGGCCGGTTGCTGTTTCTATCATAATATGAATATTAACTACTACAGACCCTCCTTTCTGTCCAGATTTGGGGTAAGATATGTAGGATATGAAAGAATTATTTGCAAAATATCTTAACGTAATCCTGTAGTTTGCACTAGCACTATTTCATATCACATGTAGTCTTTTAGTAATATCTACAAGGATGAGTAAGAAGTACTAAAATAGGAAACAAATACATAACTACGTACCAAGCTATTCTAATATCAAAGATACAACCCTTTCAGTTATGAGAGCAATCTCATTGAAGAAGAAAGGAAGTAAGTCCGAATGCATGAATTTACTAAAGTCAGTTCATAAATCAAATATAAATTGTTATTTGTCAGCAATGCATCCCTATGTATTCATTTTATTTAACCGACATAATTATATAGTTGAATATAGCCTAACATGAAGACATCATAGGCACTAATGCATGGTGTCACACGGTAACACCCAAATTTGTCATTACATTTCTGTCCACTGTAGTCATACTGCAATAATGCACTCCTTTATGTAATTACGTGATAATATTGAGGGAGGCAGTGGACCTGTCTTGTTTTCGGTCACTTGATGTTCTCAGATATACCAGCCAGTCATTGGTTATTTTTTTTTTATTTGTAGTTTTTGAACTCACGATAACTGATTCAAGGAGAAAATATTCGATGACTTACAGCTTGTGACATTTCTCTGTTGATACTCCCAATAATCATCTTATAAGTTATATCAACATAAAAACAGTGACGGTTTTTCATGGGTGTAGTTCCAACTAGATGACCTCTCAAAATTACCTGTTTAACTGGTTTTACAAAATAAAAATACTCTGGAGGCAACCTGCTGCTTGGCTCAATTGTGAAAGACTCTCAATGATGAGATTTTTCTCATGTGGAAAATAATATATAAATACAAAAAAACAATACTTTGAACAGTCAGTTCTTACAAAACTACATTTTGCTCCTTAGACTTTCTCCCAATGCAACTTGAAAAAGCATAATTATCATTATGAGTCTAGTATACTGTGTACAGGGCTTACACTTTCCTGTGTGATACCCCCAACATTCATAAATGCAGTCCTAGGCTTATTTTACATTGTTGCATGTTGCAGCTACACACGTAACCTCATCAATCTGCAGTGCCCCCTCTTGTCACGTGACATGGCCTACTACATGCTTGACTGGCAGATGGTGAGTACCTCTCCACCTTGTTCCAGCTTGTTATCACCTCTAATCACCTCTTGCTGCCTTCTTATCACCTTTCATGGCCTTATAATGACTCTTTTTCTTAAGTCTATCTAACAACTGCATATAGCTCTGTTGTACCTATTTCTTAGCAAGTAACCTGTATTATATTTTAATTGATGACTTCTAGAACACTTATAATAGCTTTTCCATGTGGAAAACAAAAACCATGCCACCCCTCCTCATTGTATAGTTATGTATATGCCCATCCTAATTAAGATGTATAAATCAAACCAATTAGATTAATTTATTCCATTGATAGCAGTGCTAAACCCTTTAAAGGCTTATAGCTAATGCTCTAAAGCATCATTCCCCTTGGTGCATCAAGCGAGAGAGCATCAAACTCATAAGTGGAGTCGCCTGGGCTTTATTTATCCACTATAGGCGATGATCAATGCATATAGGGCGTCAATGTATTTTCGGCCTTTGAAGGGTAAAGCGAATGGGGTCTGAATATTTTATTTCAACTCTAACTAATGATACACCCATATCTTCTTTAGGAGTTCCAGCATGCAGATGACACATGTTACTTGGCACACTGCTACCCCTATACCTACTCTGACCTTAAAGGTGACCTTGACAACTTCCTCTCTGACTCTGAGAGGTCTAAGGTCATGAAGCGAGAGGTCATGTGTGAGTCGCGTGCTGGGAACAGTTGCTTCTTAGTCACAGTCACAAACTTTGGTAAGTAATTTGAAATAATTTGTTTCTTCTCTATACAGCATTCTGGCACTTCTTTGGCAAAAAGGGGTTAAACTTTACTTTCAAATAAATGAGACCTCGATTTGTTGCGTGGAGAATTGAACTGATTCTTCATCACACCTGTCATGATTTTATTTAAACTAACATGCACATCACTGTTAAAAACAAACTAATCATATTATGAAAAGAACATATTCTCCGATCTCTCTTGTTCACATTCTCCTGCTTCAATTGTAGCTCACATCTTTACCAGTTCTGCTCATTATAACTAGATAACTATCAATTTTTACTTTGCAGACGAGGATATGAAGAACAAGAAAGCTGTGATAGTGACAGGGCGAGTTCATCCCGGGGAGACCAACTCATCGTGGATGATGAGAGGCTTACTTGACTACATCTCTGGTCCTTCCCTGGCAGCCAAGGTGAAAAAATAGACCATTTCTACATTATATTGAAACTCATGTGTATAATATGCCTCCTTGTTCATTTATCCATTAAATGGAAGAATTTGGTGACTATACCATAGGAGTAAGTAGCACATACACTGTCTGCATGCTATTCGAGTATTCACCCATCAGTGAAAACTTTGCTTGAAGATAATCATTGATAAAATTGATAGATGAAAAGTGAAAGAGTAATAATAGTTTCAACCAACTCATTTTACACTCTTGGTAACCTAAAATTGAAAATACAATTGTATAGATATGTGTTACACCACTTGTGATTCCAGATTATCAAGCTGTTGTCTTTTTAACTGAATATGAAATCTTTATTTTACTCTGTAAGTAAACATGAAAACTTTCGTTAATTTCAGGAGTTAAGAAACCACTTTGTCTTCAAGATAGTGCCAATGTTGAATCCTGACGGTGTTATTGTTGGGAATTACCGGTGTAGTTTGGCAGCTCGGGACTTAAACCGGAATTACCGGCACCCACGGAAAGAAAGCTTCCCCACTATCTGGCATACAAAAGCCATGATGGAGGATATGCTACGATGGAATGATGTAAGTCAGATTTAATCACTCTTTACTAACAAATATACGGTAATGGTTCATGAATTCAACTCCTGAGCCTCTGTGCCACCGATACCAGCTATTAGTCACCAAACAATGCTTATGATAATCCACATAAAGTGGAGGAAGAGGATCTTCTACTTTATACTAAACCTCGTAATAGTTATGAGGACTTTTCAGATATATCTCCTAAGGGATATGAACGCCAGTGAAGTTGGCTTCACCTATTTAGTTTCATCATTCATCTAGACCGGTACAAGTTAAGATGGCGACTCAAATCTTAACAACTCAAAACTACAAGTCTCTGCCTTTAACGATATAAACACACTGCTTTACTCTATCATGTACCCATTTAACAGTGATGCATGAATGCAGTAGCAATGACTAACCCATTACTACTATATACAGTTCTGCATTGCATCAACCCTCTGGGGTTTATACACGCCAGCCGCTCCGGCAGATAACGGACTGTGAAACGTTTTGAAAGAATTTTGTTGATAATTTTCCTTTATCCTCCTTTTGCTCAAGGTTTTGTAGAAGACTACATATCCTGTATACTCTCACAAATATCTATTTTCCCTAAACAGTTATGGAGTATTTAGATTAACCACTTTTACGTGTATACAGTAATAATGTGTCTTACTCACTGTTAGGTCCTGGTGTACTGTGACCTGCATGGCCACAGCCGCAAACAGAATGTGTTCATGTATGGCTGTAACGTCAGCGGTAACTCCATCAATGGTGCTAACTCTGCTGAGGCCTTCCTACAGGAGCGACTCTTCCCATGGCTCATGTCGCAAAAAGTAAGTCATGTTGTGCTCAGCCTCTTCTTAAAATTACGATTATATCAACTATGTGCTAAAGGGTGTAAATGAAATCCTATAGATGCATGCCACCTGTCCCAGGAACAGAAGATCTGCATTCATTTCATAGAGAATTCTTGTTTGGTCATGTGATACGGGTAATGTCAAGTAAATATGGACAAATCTTTGAATCGCTTTGCTAGTAATTTAAGGATGAATTTGAAAATTTTGATCTACATAGCTCATTGGATGAAAAATACACAAGTGTCTGTTCTCCTCTTTACAGGCTCCTGACAAGTTTAACTTCAATGGCTGTAAATTCCAAATGAAGCGTTGTAAGGAGTCTACAGGAAGAGTGGTCATGTTCCAACAAATGAAGATTGACAACTCATTTACTATGGAGGCCACCTTCTGTGGATCAACCATCTGCAAGTAAGCAGTGGATCTTTTTCTGCTTTCTTTCTTCACTTTCTCTTTTTTTTTTTTTTTTTCCTTTTTCCCTCCATTGCCTGGAGGATACATACAATTGGACTAATTCATCTCTTAGATACAAAGAGCCATAGAGGGGAAATATGTAAAATAAGAATCTGACTTTAATTCATAATTTTTCTTCAGGGGTACAAAGCGGCACTTTAACACACAGGACCTGGAGGATATGGGACAAGCGTTCTGTGACGTGGTCCTAGACTACCATAAAGCACAACTAGACAAAGCGTGAGTAAATTATATGATAGTACTTTGTATATAACATACTTTGTATGCCAACCAATGGCAGAAAACCGGTCTCTGTTCACAAAAATGAAACATTTTTTACCTTTCTGGACAATCAGCAACCAAGTCCAGTCCAGCCACCGAGGAGCAAAATTGAGGGCTATGAGTGAATGGTAACAAAATCGAGCAATAATTGTTATAACACCTGATTTAGAGTAGAATCAAATTATGGAGTTTTACTTCTTTCAGGAGGATGTCTGAGGTGGTGCTAGATTTAACACGGGCCATAACTCAGCAGATCCTGGAGGCTCGGGGCATGTTACCTCCCAACCTACCATGCCTTGCCACACAACTGGGGAGAGAAAAACTAAAAGGTAAATTTTTAAACATATTATATCTTGGAAACCCTCCTACTTTCCTTGAAAAGCATATCTTGCAATTTTCAAGTGCAGCTTTAGTTTTACTGAGCCCAAACAGAGATAAGATAATTTTACTGACAGTATACATTGGTTAGACGGCTTTACCACTAGTTCATAAAGTCTTTAAGTAGATACCTGTTCTTTTCTATTGCAAATCATCTATTGGAAATTTTGTAAATTACCCTTTTCCATTATCCCAAAAACCTAGATCAAGATGTAAATAAATCTGTTACATACCGATAATATCTATATCACATGCCTCTGTTTATTTAACACAGAAATGGTGGAATGTGGAGAAGTGAAACAAGTTGACCCTCAAAAACCATTACCGACCTCACCCGAAAAAGTAACACAAACATTCGTGAAACTAATCGAAGATTACTCGATGCCAACTCCAGTAACGAATGGTGAGGGCGAGTCAGGCCTGGAGAGTGATGAAAGTGGTAAGGCCACAGCTGCAGTTAAAGAACGTGGTAATGACATGAGTAAAGCATCAGTGAATAAGATGCTGGATAAGTTGTCGGAGAAGACGATAGATGGCTGCGTGCGCATCTTGGAGCAGTTACATCTGGTGGAAAGTGCCTTAGAATCAGAGTAAGTTTCTGTAGCTAACATATCATATAATATATTGGTCTTAATTGTAAAAAAGTCACTGCTTTAATTAATATTAAGTGTCTTACTAAACACAAACATGTGTGAGTTGAAAGGCAGTATTAATGAATTCTATAACAACCTGATTTATGATATCATTAGGGAATTTACTGGATTGATTCTTCTTCACTCTGTCAGAATTTAAGGAGCTGCTTAACCCATATGCCTCATTGAGGCAAAAATATGGCTGTATAGCTTCTTATCATGCACATTTCATTGATACAACTTATGTATTCAAGCTCTTAAGTGATGTGTGTTCTGTCAGTGCTGGAAGCTCAGCAAGGTAAAAGTTTTACATAAATCTAGTTATATAGGCCCTCCAGTTTTGATAGTACAATCTCCAGGTCGAATATGGAGAAGATAACAGATTTATTTTCTTTCATCCCTGTTATGTTGTGCTTGTTTGGTTGAATATGACATTTTCCAATAGTCCCCAAATATACATATAAATAAGAATAGTTATGATATAATATACCATAATACCCTGCATTCAAGGTGTGGCTTATATGCGAGGATAGATCCCTCATGTGCCTTAGAGGATGTGTTTTTACAGCCTGAATAAGAGTTAAAGTTTGAAAAGTTGTAGGTGTAGGCATAGTTCCAAAAGTAGTAACCTATATTTATACTCTGACAATTTTTATAAGTATATGTAGGTCCTTGTTACACTGATATTTTCTATTAAAGTATGTAATATCATGAGACTGCTTTTAATTCCTTGTGTGACCCTTAGAAGCTATCAAAACTCCCCCATTATCACACCTTGATATGTTACTGTTGTACTATGCAATCTAGGTAGGGTACTTATCCTATCATTCTATTATTATTACTATAATATGTCATACAAGGATTTCTGAGGAAGAAAGTGGAAGAAGTCATAACAGAGATGCTTTTCATGGATCTCTCATTGTCCACCAAAAGTTGCTAATTGCTGTAAAAGGGGAACAATCATGTTCTCTTATACCATATTTGATGTAATTAGCACACAGTGAGCCAGAAAAAAAATCCTTTAAGATGCATATCTAGTATGTGAGAATTAGATTTCTGGTCATTTCTAGTCTAAAATCTGCCCTAAAGGAAGGGTGTGGCACTAATAGGTTACCTGTCTATATTAGATCAAATATGGTATTTTTTTCTTTTTCTTTTTATAAAATCATACAATCAGATGTAATCATACCTATCACTTTAAAGATTTTATGTTATGTATGCTTTACTTGTTCTATCAATTGATGAAATTCTAATGCTGTAAATTTTTCTTCAGTTCAAGTGACAGTGACAGTGAATCAGAGCCAGAAATGAAATGGGTTGAGCCTCGACAACGGAAGAAGAAAAAGAAAAAGAAGAGTAAACGCAAGGAAACTGACAGTGCAGGCAACAAAAAACAGGTCGAGACGCCAGTACAGCCTGCACCACCTCCACAGCCTCCACTGCCTCCTTCTGACCTGGTCAGTGTAAACATGTAGCAACAACCTTGGGTAATTCATAAGACTAGGAATTTTTCCCCTGAAATTTTTCAATTTTCTAAATTTTGAATTTGAAAAAGAAAATAATGAATGATTCCACCTATGGCTTATTTTTCTCTGAATGATTTTTGTTTTTCAATCTGATTTCTTTTCGGAGTAAATTCATTTTCAAAGATTATCTCATCAAAAGTGAGTTGTTATCTGGCTTTAGGAGTTTTAAAGATGGTTAGGAAAAACATTCAAAATTATCTCTTATTGTACCATGAGCAGCTATGATCTTTTGAAATATGCTTTTGAATGGTGAATAATGAAGAAGAACAAACAAAGGAATTCAGCATAAACATACACATGAAAAGTAAGATGCCTTGCTGTCCACATGCATCATAATAACATTTTAATTTCTTCTTACTTCAAAATATGACATTTTATGAGGGTAATCTACATGTTTACATCAGACTCAGCTTGTGCTGCATGTATTTTTTCATCCTTTTATTTAAGATCTTTCTGGTTGAGGGTTAACAAGAGCCCTGGGGTCTGTTTCAGAAATCCTAAATACATGAAAACCATTCCTCTCTGGAACAGACCCATGAGCTTCTTATAATGAGCACATCTGGCTGGGGAGATTTGTTGTGTATTTTACTTTCGGCTCAGGCACCAAGTGTAGATACTGTTGATGTTGAATTTGGAATTTGTTGATGTTGTGACTTGATTTGTTTCAGGGTTGATTTCTGTGTATGATTATTGGTCTGTATAGTCAGTTGCATGGATTTGATATAGACAGGGGGATTGATTCATCCGAAGGATAGCTAATGATGTAATACATTCATATCTAAAACCTTAGGTTGTATTTGTCATGAAGTGTTACAAAATTTTGTTAATCTAATTGACAGATGTGATGCTATACAAATTACATGAGAACAGTTTCAAATATTAAGTCTGGAAATAAGGAGAAGAGAATACAGGTAGAGCTCTGGATGGCAATTTAATCTGGTTCCATTCAATTTCAAATATAAAATGAGGGCTATTTAACCCTTTAAGGACTGCAAAATTGTTTGATACACCATAACTTTTTGTCAGTATGTTGCATAGATACAGTCCTGATATGCTACATTAATGTTAAACCAACAGGGTTGATGGATTCCCAAATGCAAATATTTAGTCCACGCATGCTACCTGGAAGCACAGCTTTCATGCATTATGTTTCCAAATGAATATGAAGCCTTCTGATATAATGCTATCTTTATAGAGGTCATCAACAAGGTGTTCATTAATTTTGTGATAACTAACTTCCAATATGCTAATTATTACTCCTGTGTGTTTACACTTTTCCTCCTTTCCCTTTCATAACAGGGTCTTCCTGCTATACAAAGTGCAGACAAAGACAGAAACAAAAAACAGGTAAATTAAGCTGACAACTTTCATCTCCCACAATCCTGATGATTTTAATAAAACCTTTTTTTTAACTAACACATCATTTTGCAGCTTTCACATAAATAATATATTTTTTTATATGTATCTGCTGAAAAATAGCTCTCTATCAATACTGTTCTTTGATATATATATATATATATATATATATATATATATATATATATATGGATCCTAAGTTTTAAAGAACTACACATGTACAGAAACTATACGGCTACTTTTTACCCTATCAATAGAAATTGACAAGCTGAACATGCACTCCTTGTAGTGTTATTCCAAGAACATCATAAAAAATGTTTAGTTAATGACACATTCAGCAACAAAGAAAAAAAGGCACAAATTTTAAAACAAATATTTTAGATCATTACCAATACAATGTATTTTCACTTGCGTCGATATGGCCAATATTGCTCATTACTTTCTTCTATTTCCATTATCTTCATAATCAATCCACACATTTGAGTTATACTAAAGCATAAACAAATGCTCATCAATAATTCTGTTTTAGCCTTACTGCCAGTCTTCTCTCTATTTGACTTCAGTTTACAATTTTATCAATTTACAAACTAAATTATCTAACACCCTTCTAACTGGCTGCAGACCCTAAGTGCAGGTCCAGGTGCTAGTAGAGTGACCCGGCTGCGCTACAGGAAAGAGGCATCACTGAGTGCCCCCACCAGCGGGGAGGCCATTTGTAACCAGAGTGCACTCACCTACTCTAAGTGTGGGCCTCCTGGGGGGCACCTGGAAGTGGCACAGGTCAGGACACTTGACCATGGGGTTAGTCTGAATAAACAGAGCGCTAAAAAAATCTGTAAGGTTGCCATGTGACTTAATCATAATTAGTGTGGTTACTATACAAATTTCCTCAGCTTTAGTAAATTAAGTGGATAAAGCATGGTTCTTTATGATAATGGATGACTTATGTGATGGATGAATGCATACATACATCTGGAACACACCAACCCACCAAGCTACATTGTTGTACTGGTGTACAGTTACTTAAATAATGCTGTCTTTCACCTGACAAATGCCACTTTCTTCCCTTTTCAATGCATACTATAGCCTTATTCAGCCTTTATAAAATGGTATTTGAAAACTGTTGTCCCAATGTGTTATGTGCAATAGTTATCATGATGCATCAACACTGATTGTATCAACCACACATTGTCAGAGCGGTACTCATATCAAGCGCTTTCATTACCAGCGTTATATTCATATATCATACTGACATACATGCATGGTACACTCAAGAAAAATAATGCCTTTGAAAGAAAGGTAATATGTACACAGCCATAATAAAATGACACAATTATTGAACATAATATTTTGGGTGTCAGCTCTGAATATCTGTGGTAAGAGCACCAGGCTTTGCCTTTCCCCAATAATGTGACCGCCTTAGGGATGGCATTTCCCCATTGTGATAGCTTACAAGTATGGTAACCACACTATTTTGCATGTTCAGTTTGGTCAGATTTAACCCCATACTTGACAACATTTATGGTGGCCATTTTCTGTCCGGAAGACATGCTTTTACTACAGCAATTAGATCTATACTAGCACGCTATATGAATTTAAGAAGTGTTATTTGACATACAACTTACATACCATAGCCATGATTGCAAAACATATTTTAGTTAATCATTTGTGAATTCAATACCGTGATCTGTCCTTAACTTCCCATAAGCATTTTTCATAGATCTTTCAAAGATTTCCAGAGATAAACAAGTGAAAGTTTGAACTCATACTGACGAAAATGGCCCACCATAATGTTAATGAATGATATAGATTGTCAAGTGATTGGTGAGATCCTAACTAAAGCTTCCCCCTCCTGATGACTGTCCTTGCAAATCCTTTATCAAGAAGGTCTGGGAATGGGTTTTCTCATCATCATCCATTCCATTGCTGTTTTCAAGCTGTGTCTCTGCTATTAGGTGTCTTTCAAGCTGAACGAGGTCAATGCTACTGTATGATGGATAGACTTTAAAGAATCCTTAAAGTTATAGAAGGATAACTTATCTACACCTAGTGGGATTGACCCTAGTTGGGAATGTGCCTCATATGTGAGGTTTTTAAACTATAGGTCAGTATTAAAATGACAAACCATTTGGCACCAGGTGCACTTTTAGGTAAGCCATGAACTCAAGGTGGGCACATATTATTTGCAAGAAACTATAGTAAATATAAGGGTTACTTAAAGTCAAAACTTCATGCAGTGAAGATAAATCAGCAACTTTGACTTTTGAGTATCACTGGATTGTAATTGTTGACAATCAGAAGTTGGAAATTTGATGAGGAATTTACTCTGTAAATACATAGCAATTGAAAGGTAATGTGTTATAGGTTATTGTGCTTTGGCTACATGGTGGTGTTTCTCCCTGAAGGCAAATCCTGACAATGAAAAAAGAGTTCTAACATGAAAATAAGGTTTCATTAAGTGACAAGGTCTAGATGTAAAAAGTGTGAGATACAAGTATTTTTATGAAGTAGAAACAATTCTCTTTGGTGCTAATGAGTATACTTTGTTACAACAAGTTCTAATACTTGGTCTCAATGCTGGTCACCAAATTGAATTATGGAATGTAATTATACAAACTCCACAGTTGAAATTTCTAATGTGCAATAATTCTCATTAATTCATCAATGCTGCTCAAGGACAAGAAACGTGAAACAAAAAGCATGGCAACAATCTGTTCCCAAATGTATCGCATGTTTCCAGAACGATGCACAAACCATCCCGTACTGAAGATGAGCCATCGCCTACCAGATAGTCAAATGGGAGCTATGTCATCTTTGTCTACATTTGAAAAGTTAGATCCTAAAAATGTCAAAAATTTACAGCGGACCCGATCCTATCGGTCAATAGAGTGGGAAATGCTAGTGATGCCAAAAGTGAGAGATTCCTACAGTAAGCCTGAATCACTGGTACGTCCTGCAGTACAATTGAATGAACAAAAACCAGATCGCAAAATTCAAAAGGCTGAGGAGAATGTGAATGATGTACCAAATGTGAAAGAACAACTCATGAGCTCATCTATGGTCATTGGTCTTGCAGAGACATGGCGGGAAAATCTGAGCAAACCTCGGCTAACAAACTCTCCAACAGTCCTACAACAAAGAAATGAAAGACTTCAAAAACACAACAAAGGAAAGTTTTGCAGGTCTAAGACTCAACCAAATCTGCTTAGCAAGTCAACAGTGGGAGTTTTGATAAGTGATGATGGGGAAAAAGTCTGGCCTAGTGCAAAAATGTCATCACCACCAGCAATCCCACGGTCAGGATCAGCGGTTAATATAAATCGTTATGGACGACAACCACAGAGAAAAATCCAAAGGACAATGACTTTGAATAGATCAAGCAGCTTCCCTCGCCAAAATGCTCAGAAATAGCAGATGTTATAGTTATTTTAAAAGAGTAGAGTCTTAAAGATATGTAACATATCAACACTATATAATCAACGCTAGTAAAAAAGCTGAATTCATAATTTATATGGGTGTCTTCACATCATAGTGGTTGGTAAGACTTATGATAGAGTAAAAATTATTCATCAGATCTTTAAAAGGCTGGATAAGATCTAAATGCAAGAAACAATAATATGCTTTCAAATATATCTGGTTTGGCTAAATGAAGATGGGCAAACAGAATGAAGAGGATTTCTTTGTAAAACATCACTCTTGATATTTTTTTCAAAAAAAAACTATGAAACGAGACATTCACACTTATCCAGCCTTTTAAATGGGATCTCAGTGTGTAGTGCCTAGATTGCAGCAAATCCCCCACCTTTGCCTTCTTTTATGAATTAGAGATTGCTGAAGATGCTATAGCTATGGATTTACCATTGTATCATCATATTCAGCATATCTGCACTGACTGAACAGATGGACAAAGCAGTATCTTACAAACCAGGTCAGGAAGACCCCCACCCACCTTCTGCTCTATGATATGAATAAACATTGGTTAAATTTTAGCACAACTTTTATCAAGGACTGAAATCCAAAATGAGTGTATGTGGGACATGGTGACTTTTGTACAACAGTGATTCCCTTGTGTGAACATCACTTTCCCAACTGTGCCTCATATATTTGTTTCTGAGTGTGAGTTTGAACCTCCCTGTGTTAGGTACCCTATTTGACAAGAGTTTGTTCTCCTGTAGGTAGAGGCAGTGACTGACCTGAATATTTGGCATATATTGGGAAAGGGGACTTTAGTACTCAATGAACTAAAGCTCATTTCCCCTAATGATGTCACATTTTAAACATTTTACATATATGTGGACAGATGAGGAGAAAGGGTCCTCCAAGGTAAAATGTAGCATTTAAAATTGAAGTCATCAGCTTTAATATGAGGTATATCACTTGAAGATAGCCCTTCTGGTCCCGGAGATATGGCTTAATGAACATTGAATGACATAACCATATCAATACAGCCAATAAGCTCAGTCATTCATGGTTTTGATTAAATCCTGCATCTAATTAGCATAATGATTTAAATAATCTATTGATAGATGACCAATGCTTTCCATACATTTGGCCATAACATTATATGTAGAAATGGTATCTATGTGCGGTTTTCAGTATTAAAATCCCTGTGAATCGTTCTATGGACTAATGTCATTTTCTTTTTCTATTTGGAATGTTCTCTTGTTGCCATGGCAACACATTTCTATTACAACCCTTATTTAGGCCTTGTTTTGGATTCAAAACATTCCATTTACCTTCCAAATATAGAGGAAATGAGTGAAAATAGAACATTTTTGAGAAAATTATCTTTTTCTGTGTAAAAAAGTACCTAAGACCAGTTTTTGGCCTATTTCTCGCATTTATAGCCTTTGTATCTCCCCTAGTGGCCAAACCCAGTACTAAAAATCCCGCAGGGAGGGACCTTTCTCCTCATCTGCCCACATATATTTCATTGGGCAGTTATTTGATAGCAATCTTTGATCTAAATTATGGCCAGCATGGTTCTTGAAATCTTTGATCACTTTTATTTTCTCTCTTAAATCTGGTTTGACAATTTTATTCCTCTTACAGTAAATATGAAAGACATTTTATTTTCTGGAAATAATCTGAAGACATAACAGGAGTTCTTAAGTAAATCCTTCCTGATTTTGCAGAACCAGAGCATGGGAAGGTATGTTAAGACTTATGTTAAGTCTTACCCAGCTTATGTCAATAAGTATGAGAAGCGGAGTAATGGCGGCATACCATGCTTTTCCCAGGAACGACTCACAGAGCGTGCAGCTAGGGTAAGTTAACTTTTTTCTTCTTAAACTTTTTCATTCATTTATTCTTAACATCAAATTACTTTTACTGGGGTTTACAATGTATCATTGATAGTCAACCATAGATTAAAATTGTGTTCATAGTCTTGCTTACAATCTTCACCTTTCTGTGTGGAAACATTAAAGTCATACATACTATTCACTTGCTTCAAAAAAATAGTTTCTGACATCACAAATGCACTGCACTTTCAAGAAGATAACAAAATATATGTCAGTTCTAAATGCAGTATTGAGTCTTTTTCTTTGTAAAATACTTTCACTCTTGTTGTGTATGGAAGTTAAGCACATGTACATAAATGTTTTATCCTATCTGTGATACACATGAATATAAATTAGTATCACCAAATTATTACAACAAGAATTGATAGGAACTTTTAGAACAGTATATATATGCTCCATTTTGATCAAACAAGTGAAACATTCTATTCAAAATCAACCCATCTAACATAATATGTCGAAATATCTCAATAGACAACCATGCTAAAAACTGACTAAATGAGAGAATAATTTTGAAAATTCCAGTCTTCTATATAATTCAAATGATCAGTGCAGGGAATATTGAGATCAACTAAAATAAGGAAATATTCCAGCTAGAGTAGGTTAACTTTAAGACATCCAAATACCTCTACACCATAAATATCCAACATTGGGTTTGCTGCTGAATCTATACTGACTAGTTGATTCCCTGATCACCAACAATTTGGCAAAGTTGATTCAAGAGTTCATCCTTATTCATGGTCAATTTGTGGGGTGGAAGTCTCAAGGTATGTGGACATCTTTAGGTAAACCTTCCCTAATATTAGAGGGTTATGCTGTATCTTTGCCTGTGTATCTCGGGTTATCTTAGAATTATCTTAAAGTATCGCAGTGTAATTTGGAAGAAGAAATAATAAATGAGCATGAAAATCCAGGGGATCATTAGTAAAATCCTTCTAATGGTGTTAGAGAAGATAATTAACTATTCCCACAAACATCTTGGCTAATAGAACATTCATCACGAAGCTCAATTGTAATAAAAATAAAATCTAACCACGAGTACAGCTATCTTCACTTTTAAATATCAGATAAATCTAATTCCCTCTTTGTCTATGAGATTATAAACACATTCTTCCAATGTACACCTTTACTCTAAGTTGTTTGAGGTGGAATTATTAAATTTGTATCTATATAGAACAAGAAGGCTTGTGAGCTAGCCACATCCTACCAGGTAGGTATATATGCTTTAATCTGGATTGCTGAGTGTTGTCGTTAACATATTTTGACAGGCAACTTTTTGATTCAAAGCAGAGAATTATCATCTTAAGCATTCATCTTCTGTATTCTCTCAGATAAGGATTTTTTACCAGGGTGCTTGATGCATAACCTCTCCAACTGGAGACCCCCTACATTTCACTTTACCTATTTTGCAATAGCTGTTCCATCTCAGCATTTCCATCTGCAATTTGTCTTCATAAAATCCAGACCTATTGTTTTAGACTGATATATACTTACTGAAGCAGCTGCTGAAATGGTTCAGCATTGAAATAAGCATCCTGGTCGTGGCTCCTATTCTGATTAAGGTTCCTTTTTTTTTTAGGACCTTTGAGAAGACCCCACTTTTTATAGAACCTAATAATCATTATGATGATAGTTCAGTTTTCTACCGGTATTACTTTTTTAAGAATATGTGTATTATAGATAACATTGATAAGCATGGTTTCAACATTTTGCAATTCCATATAACCCTTGCAAAAAAAAAAGATAATTTTACAGACCTTTTTACAAATGTAATTTTCAACCAATTTATACATTTTGTATTCAATACTGTTAAGTTTTAATGTTGAATGGTGTGTATTAATTCCAAAGCATGATTATTCTTAATGACATTTGTAATTATTATTGTGATTGAAGGGACCATTGTATCATTCAGCATCACTAATTAAAGTGGAAGACATTTCCTATTGGGGCAAAATGATCTTACTACATCTTTATAATTATCATAGGTATCGCAGAACATCTGAAAATGTATGGCTTAGGTTGCTATATCTGTACTTCTAAGGTGAAGGAATAAATTTCTATTGAATGAATTGTTATTTTTACATCCCCTTATCAGGTGGCTGTCTTTACTCCAGGAGAAAGGTTATATCCCTTTTCTGGTATACATTTTAAAGCAGTCATTGATCCAACTCATGTGCACCAAAGAGTATTTTCATTTAAATCTACAGAAAATGCAGGATATGAAAAAGAGAATGGAAGATGAGCAGAAACAAAGGGATGCCATGTACTACGTTGGGGTGAGTAATATTTCCTTCATTTCAATGAAAATATTGTACATTATAAGTCATTTTTCTAACAACCTTTTGTGGATCCAAACTCCGATGTAGATAAAAATTAATCCCCATAATTGGAGATAAGATATAACTGACGACATTAAAATTGATCAAGATTGTACATTATTCTGTAGTGTATGCAGACATTATGTGTATAGCCCTAGATAATGTATAAACATCCCCAGCTTACCATACATTCATAACAATTGCACTCAGGCCCAAAAAAAAAGTTGTGTTTCCAGTTATATGCCTCAAATATGTAGGGTCGGTAGGTCGGATTTCTTCTTCTTTCTTTTTTTTGATTTTGTATAGAAATGTATGGGCAGACATGTTGGATTCTATGATTTTACAGTAGAGTTATGAAAAACACAAGGAATGTGAAGCTCATGTAAAAAATATGAATGAATGTTATGAACTGTATACCAATAGATAAGAACCTAGATAAGCTCCACGAAAAAAAAACTGATGAAAAGATATGAAAATCATCGAAAAATGTCGAAAAATTGCCGAAAAAAAATGTTGAAAATTCACAAAATAACCAAAAAAAACAGGACCATCCGTGTTCTACTAGGGTCGGGTAACTGGAAACAAACCTTTTTTTAGGCCCAGACAAATATTACAAGTATACATTTGTTCTAGTGTTTCAATTATTTAATAGTCGATGGGTTTTTACATGAGTTTTGAAATCTTTACACCCAGGAATACACAAAAGTTTGTATAGTACTCAAGGTATACCTTACCTAACTTAGCACTTGAAAGAATAAAAAAAAATAGGCATATTTTTGTGTTATAAGAGTAAACTGAGCCCCCAATTTAGCTGCGTAGAAAACAATTTCCCCAAGCAGCCAATAGCACTTAATGTTTCCTCAACTCATAGCTTCATTGCTTCCATCAGTTACTTCAAAGGAAACTTCGGCTTTCCACATCTGTAAGTGAGAGTTTAGGTGTCTTTTTGTTTTTGTTCAGATGCCTTATCCAGTTCGTACACTTCACTTGTTGCCACCATCCAGATCCACATGGACATTTTCAGTATGCGACTTTTGTAAATGATCATCACTCATAACTGTCCACGTTTCTATGCTTAACCACTCTGGGGACACTTTTGAGCTTTATCTATGAATAAATCTATTTTCCCTTAGCATAAGGTGATACTCCTAAACAATCCTGTTGCATGAAGTTTTCTGAACCAAATAGGAATGATGAATGATCGATAATTAGTCAAGGACATACCTTGATATTAATTGTTGATAATAATATCGAAATATAGTGTAACCTGAACAGTTGTAGTCCAACTTCATATGTAAATGTAACACTACACTTCCCAATCAATTATACAGTTTCCCTATGACCTATTGAGGGTCACACAATAGTAATTATTTTTGTACTGTTAAAACATCTTCATCACAATTAAAACATTTATTATGTCAAATCTAAACTGCCTAATCATATTCCAAGTCAATCCAGAAGTACCCTCTACGAACACACTGTAGTTCAATCATACAGAACAGTCACAGGGGATCCAGTCATACCTCCATAGACTTCAATGTACTTTTCCTCTAAATCCCTATCCAAGGTATAAAAACAGGAGGTATGACCGCTCAGTGTGGTCGGAGGCTTTCTGACCTGTACTGTATGTGCCTAGTCATAGCATCTTAAGAAATACCATCCAGGCCTTCATTATTGGGTACCTAAATCAGTGACCATAGTGGTATTAGAACCATAAGTAATCTACCACCACTTGGTTACATTGAAGCCTCTCAGGAAGCCCCTTCTATCAATTCTTTTCATCTGCCAACTGCTCACAACAACACCAATTCTTACCTACGTTTTCACAGTTTCACCTGTGTATGCTTTTTGACAAAGGTTTTAAGTCTGGTGCCAAGGGGACAAATCTGAATTGGTATGATATCATTTAACAGATTTACCTTCGGGGGGAATATCATTCGGGCAATAAAAGATTTCTACAACAAGCTGTTCACCCACCTTTCAGTTTGAACATGAAAATTCCCAGAATGCACTGTGTCATCCCTCTCAACTCCCGCTCCCCAACCAGCGTGTCCATGGCGATCCACACCAAATGCAGCGTTTTCAGGTATCAAAGAATGTCAGCTCACGTTTCAACACTGCATCAATGTTTTTCAAAGATACTTTATTACCATATTTGAACAACATACAGAGAAAGACAGAGTTCATGTATTTTGGTTATCTGAAGGTTATAAAGTCTTGACGTTATGTCGTAATTAGGAAAATAAATTTTCAAAAAAGTATAGTTTGCTTGAAAAGTATCTAGCTGCAATCATCTCTAAACTATGGTAGCATATGGAGATTTGAAAAAAGTACTGATGCGATGTTTGAAAACATGGCTTGAATATGCCTTGCAGCCTAAGCACAGCATGTTGAAGCAATGTTGAGAAAGTGCTACCGCAAAAAAAAAAGAATTCAGATCTTGTTTCAAATTTCTACTTTTATATGTAAAAAATACATAAACAGCACCTCCCTATATACATGTACATATATATATATATATATATATATATACATATATATTATATATATATATATATATATATATATATATATATATATATATATACATATTATATATAAAGGAAATTCTGACATTTTTCAACAATGTTGTGGTTGTTGAGTGGCAAAGCATACGTTGCAAAAAAATTAACCCAATAACACATGATAACCCCAATATAAGTAAAAGGTATGGTGCAAATCTACTCAAAGTTTGACTAAAATATGGGCATCTTTATTCAAATTATATGACTTAACACCAAAAGCTAAAAACCTATTCAGTTCCTTGAATCATCAATACATATTTTCTAATATATCATAGGGTGAATTTTCATTAGCATATCAAAATTTAACTCGCATGAATTTAAGTCTAAAACCTGGCAGAAGTATGGTTACATACATGTGATGAATAAGACATATTAGCATATAAAGGACATTACTTGGGCTGGCACATCTGTAATACTCCTGACAATCTATAGCTATCTCAATAAAACAAGTAAAGATTCTGCTGATTGAAATTAGGTTATTTATTGTCATCTGTATCAATGTATTTTCCTGCAACTTTACTTCATCTTATTTCATGATCTGAATATAGTGGTTATGATATTATACTTTATACTCAGCTCCCCTAAATGCTATACAGAACCTTTTATGGTACCACTTGATTTCAAATTTATAATGATAGGCCAATTTTGCATGTATTATTATCTATGTTTGCTTAAGTTTTTGGCTTCGATATGATTACTGAATCTATATATATATATATATATATATATATATATATATATATATGCCTATTACTTCTGAACTTAATATGTTAACATCACTGCCTTAACAACATTCTTATATGAATGTAATTTTGTTGAATGATATTTTATGCCAGGGGCCTGTCTTTCCTTATCATACGGACAGATACGGACCTCCGTATCTCACATATGGACCTCCCTTTATTGGTAGATGATATACGGCTAGGGGGGTAGGTGGTATCCTAAAAGGACATATGGAGGTCCGTATGTGACATGCAGATCTCCATATGTGATATACGGACCTCCGTATGTGATATACGGACCTCCATATGTTACACATGGACCTACATATGTATTGTCCGTATCTGTTATTATTTTGTATCATTTTAATACATTTTAACATAGGGAAAAACAGGGCCCAGTTGTAAAACATGCACTTCACCTCTAACATTATAAAACGTGACTAAATGCTCTTTAGATAAAGGTAATTAATTGACAGTACAAAGCAATTCATGAATTCAATGAGGAGGGAGAAGAGAGACAATGTAATCATGATATTTGTAAGCACAGAATGTCTGCTTTGTGCAAAGTGTGTTCGTTGACCCTTCTTCTTGACTGGATGCATTGTAATTAATATTCTACTTTGCAGAAATTCATGTCATGAGATCTATGAATAGACATTAAATATCATACTTGACTTAGTTTTAAAATACATTTTCCCAAGTAATTCTTTATAAAGGAGAAAGGAGAAGGTTGAGGTATTGATTCTGAATTTTTCAGTAGTATGTACATTTTGCCATATCTTTTTGTTCAGGTGCATCTGGAGTTAAGGCAGCAGTTCCACCAAGCACTGAATGGCAATTCATTAAACATCCGAACGGGGTATGTGCATGCCCCGGATATGAATGGCAGCATGAATGGGCACATTTCGGGGCCCGTAAATGGACACATGGAAACTGAGTATCGATACCAACCACCAAGTAGCAACAACCACCTACATGATGACAGGTAAACCAATAAATAACCAATAGAGATATAATAGAAAGGAAATGTTCCATCTGAAGCTCTGTACTTGATAAGAAATATGAGAACTATGTATCTCGCTCACCATATAAGAATGCAATATGGGCAATGAGCACTGTGGGGTCCTTATTATAACTCACCATGCATAGGGCGTTGTGCCTCCTCAGAAATAATATTGACACCATCGGTATTAAATGGCAGTCAATAGGAAACTTACTTTGGCTATGTAGAAGCACTAGAACTTCTTTAAAGGTTCATCATAATCATCCTTTCTCAACTCTTCAACACCTTTCCTTCTTTCAGCAATGAAGAGTGCCTTGTTCTACTGAATCTTGTTATGTATCTCTCAATGAACTTATAATCCTTTTACAGTAGCGAGTCAAGTGATTCTTCGGATGATGAAGTAGAGAGTCGGTCGAAGCAAGTTTCTATGGCAACAATGGCAAATCCATACACAGCAACCACAAGCCACCTGCCTAACACACACCCAAATATGTTTACAGTACCCATGAAGTTTAGCAAGTAAGCACTACAAAGATCTTTTTTTATTGGCAAAACTGTCAAAGCTATAGCAGTATACGTATTAGTCCTTCATCATAAATGTATTTCATTGGTCTCTTGTTTCACCATGACAAAGTTTGTATTCACAACTCTGTAACTGGGGTAGCCCATTAAAAAGATATGACACGTGACAATTAACATGCTCATGAAATGCATAAATTTGGTAGGAGGAGGATAAGTTCACTCTGCTTTTTGGCATGGAATGGTATTTGGTGTATAGGAGTGCTTGTGAATTAAAAGTTTTAAGTGGATTCGGTTTCGCTACTTAAAACGGATGCCCCAGAGATTACCATCATATGCACTTCGTATCGTACCTCTACAGTTTATACATTTTGGCAGTTCCAGAAAATTGAATTTAACAAGAACGGTCTATCGGTAGGTTTGATTTTGAAAGTTGGGTTTTGATTTTATTTTTTCAATTTATCTTATTTTGAGCAATGGCTTGAGTGTGGTCTGGTGGTGGAACATGGATTTTTAGCCTGACCCCAATTTTTCTGATATACTTTTTCTTCTCTGTTGATTATTCATCTATGGGGTCTCTGTGACCATATCCACAATGATGTGTTCATGGCGGGTTTGGGGAAATTGAAATATTCAAGATGGCTGCCATAATTCGATCAAAATCTTGAAAAGTGCATATCTCTGCTTCTAATCAACATAGAAACACAAAATAAAGTACTAGGAGTACATTTCTGAGGTCCCGTAATCCATTCATGCCATTTAGAACCCTGTATATGGAAGCCATTTTGAATTATTAATGAGTTTTACCCTAATTAATGCTATGGAATATCGAAAAACGAATATCTCCACTTCAAATCAACATAGAAACACAAAGTAAAGTACTAAAAGTATTTTGTGAAGCTCAGGAATCCATTCATGCCATTTAGAACCAAATATATGGCAGCTATTGTGAATTATTAATGAGTTCTACCTTACATAATGCCATAAAAATATTGAAAAATGAATATCTCCACTTCTAATCAACATAGAAACACAAAACAAAGTACTTAAAGTACATTGTCCTTGTCACTGACAAAGTTGAAGCTGTTCCCTCATTGTGACACATTCTCCTCGACACACACAGGGTATGGTGTAAAGTATACTGGACATGTGATACTGTACCCCTTAGATTTGCATGCTTGTGAGCATCATATCAATTTCAGAACATTCTCTGGGGCAAGTACAACACTTTCAGGAGCAATTTTGGGCACCAAGGAATTTGATGAGTCATTTCTTACACTGTGCAGCATCTAGTTGATTGAAACTCATTGAAATTCATTGACATGTTTCCATGTAGCTACATGAAACGGAGCTCTGCCAATATTCATCCTATGCGGCTCATTTGTAGAGGGCAGGGTTTTTAGTTTCGGTGCCCCACTGATAGAGGTTTCATAATAGTTTGCTAGATCTAACCTTTTGACATTGATCCACACCAATACAAACTGAGATGCTTGCTGGTAGACATCATCCAGGGAAGCATTTGTAATTCCAATTGTGCTGAGGGAGTACTTGCTGGACATCAGTACCTTTACAACTTTGTACTATCCCATGCCTGAGTAGGGAGCTACAGTATCATATCCACTAATGCCACTGGGTTGATGGCAATATGAGCTTGTCCTGTACACTGGCACAGATCACCACCCATTCTTCAATTAGTGATGCTATTGTCACCTGGCTATCAAAGTATCCATGGAAAATAAAGTACAAATACATCAGTGTCATCTGCAACAATAAGCAATCTAGGACCTCTGACTGACACTGCTGATTCAATTTCTCTGAGAACTAGCTTGGAATGCAGATAATCTTTGTGAGCAATCAGGTCTTGTACAATCAGGTTTACAACTTCTTGGTACTTACTGTCAGTGCTACCTTTGGTGGTGGAATTGTATTGGGTATAAACCCTAAACACAACTGGAGTCTTTTCCCTCTCACTTCTAACAGATTCCTTTATACTGCTATCCTTATTATTTACAAGTATCAAATATAGGGTAAAAACTAACTGGCATGAAGGTATCCTAAAAGATAGATAATTCTGTGCAATACCAGTTGTATGACCCAAATTATAGCACATCCATCAAGGAAATCTCCATCAGCATTTTATTGTTTTCTTGACATCTCTAATTTCATAGCATTCTGTAGGACTGATTTTGGTTTGTCTCTCTCATGTTTCCCTGATCATCATACATGGATGGAGGCTGGGGAGCTAGCTATATATATAGCCTATGTGCCATCAATATCTTTGTGTCATAAACACTGAAGACCCATAGCTCTGCCATATATCATTTCAATGTCATACACATTTTTATTGACTAGCCACCTTTATGTGCTTGTGAGATATGGACATCATTACAACTTTCTTATTGAGTCGGTTAAGGAATCCTTTAGGTCAATTCTTTTCAAATGCTTCTGTCTGATCTTCCTGCTGATCCTCACAGAATTTCCTGCATTACAGACAAATGCACATCCACCTTTCTAATAGCAATATTCACGAAACCATCGTAATTGTTTAATGTTAAGAGGGTTGAAACATTATTCAAGCTTGTCTTTTAGCACATGTTTGTCTTTTGAGTCTGATTTGATTCTTGGCATTATCTCTTTTTTATGCTGAATTCACTCCATATGCAATTAGATATACCGGCATTGTGATACACAGTATGCTGCCCCTTCATGAAGCCTTCTCTGATATCATCAGCCATTTCATATATGAACCTTGAGTAGTGCATCTATGTTGATTAGAAGTCAATATTTTATAGCATTATGTAAGATAGAACTCATTAATAATTCACAATGGCTGCCATATACATGGTTCTAAATGACAGGAATGGATTCCTGGGCCTCACAAATGTACTTTTAGTACTTTATTTTGTGTTTCTATGTTGATTTGAAGTGGAGATATTTGTTTTTCTACATTCTATAAGCATTAATTAGTGTAGAACTCATTAATAATTCAAAATGGCTGCCATGTACAGGATTCTAAGTGGCATGAATAGATTGCTGGACCTCAGAAATGTACTCCTAGTACTTTATATTGTGTTTCTATGTTGATTAGAAGCAGAGATATGCACTCAGAAATGTACTCCTAGTACTTTATATTGTGTTTCTATGTTGATTAGAAGCAGAGATATGCACTTTTCAAGATTTTGATCGAATTCTGGCAGCCATCTTGAATATCTCAATTTCTCCAAACCTGCCATGAACACATCATTGTGGATATGGTCACAGTGACCCCATAGATGAAAAATCAACAGAGACAAAAAAGTATATCAGAGAATTTGGGGTCATGCTAAAAATCCATGTTCTACCACCAGACTAGTGTGCCTTTGGGAGAAGAATGATTTTCACTAATGCAAATGATTCTCCTAATTTGATGTTTACAAGCTATAATGTAAAATGCATCTAAACTAGTAATTGAGGAATCATGATTTTATTTCCTTTGTGATTTTGTTTAATTTTCACATTCTGGTATGAAATAAGAACTACTAGTAGTAAAGGGCATTACTATCTTTTTAAATAATAGCCAAACAATAATAGCCCAAATTAAATCTCATTTCTGAATACCATTTTGACATTCAAAGTGGTGTTGAAATATATGATAATACCTTTCCCCATCCCCTGAATACACATAATGCCAACAATAGATTAATCCAACATAAAGTTATCAATGCACAGTTCGGAAATATACCAGCACCAGTTCTGTAACGTTTTGTAAACCTTCAAACTTTAGATTTGAAAACATGTAATGCAGATACGAATCACAACCAATGGAAACTGCCTTTCACCTTCTTTTTGTGTGTTTATGGAGGGATTGGTGATCGTAAGCAGTTTCCCAAAATCATCAATGCTTCATGATTTCATATTCTGCCTATGCTACATATGATCCCTTGGAAAAAAGCAAGCATCGGTATCACTTTTACTTGATTGATTCAGCTTCATAATCTTGTCTGTATTAAATAATTCCTGCATTGGCTACACTTTGCAGAGTGAGATGGCTAATTTGCTATTAGGATTCACCCTTTTTATAGGAAAATTAACATTATTCAAATTAGATAGTATCAAAATATCAATAGGAATACTCTCATGGTGTTCTGTAGAGTGCTTACATTTTCAATCTAACGAGAACAGCTGTAGAATACAAGAAACTAAAATCAAATGTTTTTTTCACAGGGGTGGCTTTGGTCATGGCCGTCATGCAAACAGTGCTACCTCTATCCCTTTGCCGCGTACTGCTACCAACATCATGGTGGCTCCGGTAACCAAGGCAGCCAGCGACATTGTCATACCAACTTCACGACAACTTCCAAAGGCACGACCACCTAGTCGTGCAGGCACACAGGTAAACATGATTGTATCAATAATTTGATATTCCAGAAATGTTGCTGTTCATCAGATCGCCCAGGTCACAAATCAGGTCCTAAAAGCAAAATGCACATAATGGCAGTTTGCCTGTAACCAACAAAAGGACATGCAGTGAGGTTGCAGCAAATGCTATCTCCTGTACTGAGACTATGTGAAATAATGGCCATCAGGCAGAGTAAGGCATGCATCCTCCAACGTCCGAAGGAGAGCAGAGTAAAGTATTTGAATACAGATTATCATGTTACTTTCCTTATGAGGGGCATCCTGCATATAAAGTGCACGCTAAGTTTCTGCATAACCTATCTTTGGAAATGTCATGTCATATTTCATATTTCTATCACTTCACTAATTCTATTGTTGATTCAGGCTTCAGATGAATCAAGTCAAAAGGATGACAAAGATCGGCGGAAAGCTCAACCCCCATTATTAAGTAGGGAATACACTGATTTACTACTCGACAAATTAAGGATGCATAAAAACTCACCGGTAAGAGTAATAGATACCTCCATATATATTATTGTTAGACATAGGGATATTATTGGTTAAATTAAGATAATCTAAGCTATAGTATTCAGGCCCCATTATGTAAGTTGCATTCTCTTTTTTCTGGATTTCATGAGACACCATTATTTACGCTCTTATTTTCCATGTTTCATTCTCAAATATTTCAGTCAAAGGCAGTACTTTTCATAACATTTAATGAGTGTATATCTAAATTGGTTTCTAAATGTATTTTTCACATCCTTAACATCCTAGGCTAAAGCCTTGGTCCTAAAAAGGTATTGTAAATAGCTAATATACACAACATTCTGAAACCTCAGACAGTGCGCTTACTTTTGATTTCTCCAAACTGAGTCTTGATTTGATTTGGCACTGTGTAATATTGCATAATTGATTTCCTGTATTTCCTAAAAACAGAACTGGTTGATTTTGAAGTGTTTGGTTACGTCATAATTATTCACACTGGAAATCAAACAAACAAAATCAAATTTCTTTTCAAAATCTTTTTTTATTATTATTGTCTAGTTAAGATGAAAATCTTGAGTGGATATTTGACGCCTATAATACTGCTGCTGTTAAAAGATAATTACATGCAACAATTGAATACAATATTTACTTAAGAAATGAAATGATACATCAAGTCGTGCATAAACACATAGGTTATTGGTTGCACAATACCTTTAAGCATATCCACTACAATGGACAGGGCCTATAAGTCACTTTCCTACTTTGTTCTTTAATTGCAGAAAAGTACAACTGGTGAGAAATGATAGTCTAGAAATATTCCCATTAGATACATGATAGTACAAAGAGCAGCTACGAGAGTAAAGGGGTTATTAAGCAAGATAATCATAATCATATTGAATTGAATTGAAATCAGAAATTCAATTGAAGTCATCTTTTCAAATGATCGAATAAGATCCTTCTCCTTGCTTTATGTAAAATTGCCTCCTATTAAACAGATTGCCGACTTTAACAAAGTATAGTACCTCATGGTTGCTCTTCATCCAAAATGTGCACAGTAATTATGATATACCCACGTCCTTTCATATTGTCGCTCAAAATATCAACCTTCATGAGCTAAGTTGGCAATTTAAATTTTGCCCTTTATGTGAGCCTTTATGAAGATATGAAATGTATTATAGATAAATATGAAAATGATAGATATGAAAACAAAATACTTTCCATTCTCTCGACATCTCTTCTTCTAACCACAGTCATGTATACCCTCAATTAAATTGTATGCATTAAATCATACTCTATACAACCCAACACCAAATACATATTAACAACTCATCAGTAATATTAATATGTCTCTATATGTCCAATAATATATGCTTATTGATAAAAGAGTCAAAAAGATAATTGTCTGAATTTAGGACACGGAACAATGAATTAAAAACATAATGCCAGAGGCACCATTCCATTCCTATCACTAACTTTATCTGTTTATCCTCTTGTATCATAGTAACATCTTTAGTTCATTTTCCTTTTTATTTTACTCATAGTATGGTTTGAAAGCATGAGTTCATTATGATCATACAGTTAAAGATGATGTTATAGATATAGTCAGAAAGTATGGGCTATAACATGCATAAAGAAAATTCATTAAGACGTAAATTCTGCTAAACAATGCATATTCTTTAAACGTATATAGCCTGATGTAGAACCTTTATTGAATATTCCTGTATTATTCGTCTCAAAGTATTTCAGCTTAGAATCGTAAAGTTCTAGTATATGTACGAAACCCTATATAACTAACCACAATACCCTAAAAACTATGTTTATGGATTCTGTAACTGTTACTTGCACTATAGACTTAGACATGACAAGAACATTTCATCCCCAAGTTTATACTAGAAATAAGTAGTATTGATCAATAACGTTTATTTGATTTACTTATATGGCTCCTTCTTTCAGTTCAACACTACCCACCCACTTCTCTCCCAGACTCGACGGCCATCCGCGAAGCAGGCAATCACATCCCATAATACTCATTAATGACCCCAATGACCTGCGGGTCGAGGGACCCAAAAAGAGAATGACAGAAGAGGAAGCGCCTTTTGGAATAAAGCCATTGACACTTACAGGCCAATGCCAAAGGAGCAATACTGATATTTATTCTCCACGACATCAGGGCATCTCCCCAAGGCAGCTGAGGACTGACCGTACTGCTAACTCTGCAGCTGCACCTCAAGATGTGGACAGCCCGGATAACAATCAATCCGAACAATTGATACCTGCACCAATAGCAGCAGGTTTAAGTGTACGGGGTATACAAGGATCAAAGGGTCATGAAAAATCAGCAGAAGAATTTGAGTCAAGAGAGCCTGAATCTTCAATGCCAAAGACCTTATCTGAACAGAGGCTGTCTGGTTGTCATATGAGCCTGTTAGCGGTCAACCGTGCCAGTGCCCCCCTCGCCCCACTACATGTGAACTTGAAACCTGATAGAAGGGTGCCAGCCAAGTGGGATTTAGCTTGCACAGGTAGTGGTATGGGTATAGACAGTGAAAACCATAGCTCTCAAGGTTCATCTGAACAAGTTGGGGAGGAGAAACAATCTTTAGGCACTGGACCTGGGAGAGAGGATTATTTAACAAGGAGAATAACATTTACAGATGGGTAAATATATGTGACCAGGCAGGCAAAAATACCCCTCTGCAGGGAAATTCATTATCAAAGTTCATGTCAAGATCTTTAAAATGAGACATCATTGGGTTTTCATTATTGGGATGGTTGCCATGGCAATCAGGAACAGGCATATAGGTTGATTTCTCATGAAAAATTTCCATTTTGCCATCCAAATATGGGCCATTTCTACCGAGAATGGTGCATTTTAAGTGAGACCTTTGAATTCTGCATAAAAAATGAGCTTAATGTATTTTTATAATGATTTTAGAGTAATTTTGCCCTCCAATGCCCCCTGGTGGCCAAATGGGGAATTAAAAATCCCCCACGGAGGGGTGTTCTCCCTTGATGGGTCACATATTATTCATGAAGGAACCTTGATTCAAAGCTATTTGTAATTGCCATGTGATGGGATGATATGATCTAAGATGGATAAAAACTGGTGCATACTTGTATTCTACTAAGCCTTCAAGGTCTGAAGAAAAGTCCATTCATTGCCTTCCATTCATCATTTCTTTGTGGGGAAGGAATTGATGCCAATTGATATAATACATTGACTTTGAAACCACTGCATCTTACTCTTCTGGCTCCCATTCAAGCACCCCTAAAGACTCAACAACCTCAATGCCAATTCTGAAAGTATGAACAGAGATTGAACTCCTGTCCATTATTTGCATCTAATGCTCAGCCTAAATTACATGCAAATATAGACTAAAATGTAGTTAGAAATATTATAATTTTGTGTCAACAAATCGTCTGTACAAATATATCATGAAGGTATAAGGAAAATGGATATGATGGTCTATTTGCAAATTGATATTAAATTTTGTCCTATGCTTATAGTTATCGAGAAATTAGCAAATGGTAGACTGAGTTGTTGGGTGTGTATAACATGCCAATGCAGAACCAATTATAATTAATTTCTACTGTGACATCTCAAATGAAGAGAATCCTTAAAAAGAAGAGGGTGATGCCACTATAGCTCACTGAAAGTGCCAATACAGTAATTGATATTACAATATGAAATTACCTCAATGTGGAATCTTGTAACAGTGAGATTATGTCTTTTATATAAAAACATTTTCCATTGGGTGTGGGAATGAGCACTCATATATTATCACCCATACTGATTTGCCTTCACTTTTAACACAATGAAAAAATGACAAAACTAACACAATGTGTGTCAATGGTTTCTAGTCGGTATTAGCAGTTGCTTTTATTTCATGGGAATGTCTGTGGAGAAATAAACTTATCTGCCTTGATTGCTAGTGGTAGAGAATATTACTTTTGTCAAAATATGATACAAATTTCACATAATTGAAACCTCATATTTATATAAACATAGGTGATTGGCCTCTATCATCAACTCTGTTATATATGTACATACATTCATACATCAACAATATTCTCTATACATCAACAGTTTATTTATTATCTCATTATTTCAAAATGTAGCTAGGCAATCATCTTCAATCATCTTTTATATTTCACATACCCTACTTACCTGCTATAGAAAAATGTCACCCTCATACAGCATGCATCATTATTCATAAAAAATGTTGTAAATAGTGCTTGTCATGTAGATACTCATCACTATTATACACCCTGGAATATATCATTTTGTATTTGTGAAAAACTCTTAAAAAGGTCTGTGATGTGTACATAAATCTTAACAGATGAATAACAAAAACTGATTGTTTTTTCTTCCAATGTCTCATCATCACCATCAATAACAATAAAAGATCTAATGTGATCATAAAAGAAGATATTTTATCTTTTATTACTAGCTATATTGCATAGATCCGTATACGGATATAGTAATCGGCAGATTCAAATACAACTTTGAATGATCACTTTGAATATGGGTAAAGGTGACAAATTGCCCATCAAAGTAATCTCTGAATGAAGCTCTAAGCACACATTATGACTCTGCCATATTTGTATTTGGTGCCATACAACCACATGACATTATGCTCTATGTACACTCTTATCAAGCGGGTGGCCGAACAATAATTCTAAGGCAATGACATAGAACTAGTAGGCTACACATGTTCCTTAAACTCAAATATTTACATTCAATAATATCATCATGAGCTGTCAAAACACCCATCCTGCTGACAGGGTCTACATGCATTTGTCATGGTCACACTGCCTATCACAATTGCAGCAAATACATAATATTTCATGTCATGTTTCAATCCAGTAAAGTGTCAAGCTGATGTTGTCATACTTGAGGCAGGTATTGACCTAGAAAAGCTGATGTTGACCTAATTAAGTCTCGTTTTGATCTAGGTCAGTTTAATCTGACATACTGCCATTTTTGCATCTGTTTCTGTCGAACATGGATGTGTATAAGCGCACCAGAAAGGATACCGGAGACTCCGCCTGCAACCCCACAATAGAAGGAGGAACCCAGGGTGAGTCCAGAGAGGGAAGTATCACGGAGATGATGCTGGGATGTCTCGATACTGAAGATGACCAGTCCCAGGAAATAGGCAACTCCTGAAACATTTGGCTTAAAAATGTCAATCTAAGAAACTGAACAATACTGAATCAAAATTGTCATTGCTCTTAGTTCTATGGCAACAGATGGTTTATGAATGCTGGCAATATAATTTGGGCTTATCGATGTTTGTACTACTTCAAAGATTGGATAGTTATGGATATAGATAATTTTATGACTGGAGGAACTGAAATTCAACACCGTGATTATTGCCATGCATGTATGTGCATATACTGTCCGCCAGACGATACCTACCTGCAATTAATGTCAGTACAGCCCCAGTACGTAGGATATGTATTCTTGACTCAATGATATTGAGCAGAAAACAAAATAATACCAGCCCAGTCAGGATGATGCCTAGAGTTGTCATGAACTGCACGGTATAAAACCAGTCTGAAAGTTTAACAAAACATTAAAGCAGTCAGGGGCGTAGGAAAAGGGAGGGGGGGGGGTATGGGGCCCTGGGCCCCCTCAATCACAGAGGAAGGGGGTGCCCGAATTAAGGCGAATATGACTTGTCTCCCCCAAATTTGCCAAGACCTCATAATGAAATGCTCAAAAATCCAAAGCCTAACCCCTCAATTTAGACCAACATTGAAGAGCGATATAAGAAATTGGGATGAGGATCCTAAATCAGTCACCAAAGATTACTTTTCTCAACAAATCATACATAGCTATGTATAGGTGTCAGCTTGCGCAAGCTGATTATTTAAGTTGGTTGGGGTTGCCCCCCCCCCATGATGATTTGCTTCCTACGCCTCTGGGCAGGTATTGGACATTATTAAGAAAAAGAGATATAGGATATGGGCAGATACTAAATGTATGTATAACAATGGCATATTGTTTCTTTATCTCCAATTTGAACTGTCCCTTTTTTATTACGCTATATATGAATTTACTTTATGTTGTTGTGAGCGATTAAATAATAAAATGAATAAATAAAAAAAATGATTGTTGACCACAGTTTCTTCTTCCTAACGATCATTACAATTTACATGCTACCCAATCAGAGACCCTCAAATTCTGACTTCCCTGGGAGGAGGACCTTAATTCTAATTTTCTAGAGTTGATGGCCTAGCTTAGGTCCACGGACTGAGGGCCTTGACTTTTATGTCTAAAATGAGATCCTTTTTTTTGTGAAAAAGTTTTGGTACCAGGCTACGCTGGTTCCCAAAATATTTTTTTTTGGGAACCAGCATAGCCTGGTACTAAAACTTTTTCACAGAAATAACTTGATTATTTACCTGTACTACATTCTCTCACACCCACACTACTCAGAGGACCCAGGATATATGCCTACTTTCTGTGGTTGTACCACAGTTAGCACCCTAACGCACCACCACAGGTAGCCTGCAGCACAGACAGTGCATTGCAGTAGAGTACCCCATACTGGAATCAAACCCAGCCAACATTGGATCAAACCATTATTGGAATGTACAAAGCTATAGAGTACCTACTTTATTGCACCTGATGAGACCAAAAGGTCGAAACTCACAAGACTGTAGCATCATAAAAGTGAGAGTAAATCCCTATAAAAGACTCTAGAATGAGGATTTTAAGTAGTGTTCTTTGTTCAGAAAAATATCTACAGAAGTGGCCACCCCCACAAAAAGTGGACCATTCCAAAGGAAGTTCCACTCCACTGGTTCCAATCAGTGCAGGGTGGCATAGTCTATAATAACAAAGTACACACTGGGACAAGATCAATCACTCTCACCTGGGGTCTATAAATACAGGTAAACATCTGACTGGGTCCTCAGTCTTGTACAGTAGTACACAAAGCCACGTCACCCCCCATAAAATGAGATCCTTATTTCTGGGACTGATTATGTGCCAGATCTTAGGGGCCTCATTTCTAGATCCGGGGAATTTCTAAATAAGCGATAGGGTACTGCCTGGGTGCTAACATGAAATATCAAGCTGTAAAATCTGTATCTCAAATAAGCACTCTTCTTGTATGAGCATCCTGGATAGAGTGATATATGGACAAAGGTGTTAGAATATAACCTTATGATCGTCAATTCTCTAATGTATCGCGGGAAAACGGTACTGGTGCCTCCCCCTGTGGTGAGAGACTGAACTAAAGTAAATAAAGCAGTGCATTCTGGGAGTAGAACCTTCGCAAACTTCCGGTCTGGGCTCTGATGATCACAGAAGTCGTGACACAGCAAGTAGAAGGATTTGTTGTTGAATATTTGCCCTTTCTAAGTAATCCACAAAGTAATCCTCCATCAAGGATGGCAGCTTCCACCCTGACAGGTAATGGGCACAGACACTTGATCGTTGATGATGATGAAAGCGGATATGAACTTTGGGAAGTCAGATTTTTGAGTCACTGCAGAAAATTGAAACTTTTGGAAGTTATAGCAGCTGCAGACAAAAAGGCTGAGGCTTATGCAGAAATTGTCCAGTTTTTGGATGACAGGAGCTTATCCCTTATCATTAGAGATGCTAAGGATGATGGCAGACAGGCTCTTAAAATTCTCAGGGACCAGTACAGAGGGAAAAGTAAGCCCAGGGTTATCTCCCTATACACTGAACTGACATCACTGAGAAAAGGTACCGATGAGTGTATCACTGACTATGTCATCCGTGCGGAGACCACTTCAAATGCGCTAGAATAAGCAGGGGAAGATGTGAGTGACAGTATACTTATTGCTATGGTTCTGAAAGGTCTTCCAGCTGACTATAATACTTTTTGAACTGTTATCACCCAAAAGGATGACCATAGGTTCAGTGACTTTAAAGTGACACTTAGAAATTTTGAGGAGATGGAAAAGTGCCGCTCCAAACAGGAGAATGTGATGAAAACTGTGTCGGATGTCGGGAAGAAGAACAGCCCTAGCAAACCGAGTTATATGTGTTATGCGTGTGGAAAACCAAGACACAGATCTTTTGAGTGCAAAAATAAAAAGCAGGGTAACAAGTGGTGCAATAACTGTAAAACCAAAACTCACTACACAAATCAATGTAGGAAGAAAGAGTCGGCTTAGGTAGCTAGCGACGAAAGTTCAAAACAAGGACAGTCCTTTGCATTCAATGTTAGCGTAGATTGTGCCAATGTTTGTAATCCTACTAGCCTGTACAGTTTGTTGGTTGAATGTGGTACAACTACCCATATTGTTACTGAAAAATCCAAATTTGTACAATTTGATGAAAATTTCATTCCAGAGAAGCACTGCTTAGAGTTGGCGGATGGCAGCCATAGAACAGTGTTGTGGCAGGTAAAGGTACAGCCAGTGTACTAATTGAGGACAGTGAAGGTAGGCCACACAACATTCTTTTGGAGAATGCCCTCTATGTCCCATCCTATAAACAGGATATATTTTCAGTGCAAGCAGCGACTGAAAAAGGTGCGAGTGTTAAGTTCAGTCCTGACTCGGCTGAATTAAATGCTCCAGACAGCACTCGGTTTGAAATAGAGAAACATGGTAGATTGTATTTTCTCAACAAAACTGGTAATTTTTAGTGTTTGATCCCACACAGTGGAAGAGTGGCATAAAATCCTTGGTCACTGTAATATAAAAGATTGTATTAATCTCGAATCAGTTGTTGATGGTATGAAAATCACTGAAAAGAACAAGTTTGATTGTGTTACCTGTGTTAAAGGTAAAATGTCTCAATTCAGAAATCATGACGAGCAGAAGCTCCACTTGATGTTGTATATTGTGATCTCACAGGCCAAATTGACCCTACAGCAAGAGATGGTTTCAAGTATGCCTTATCTTTTGTAGATGATTACTCAGGGGTAAACCTGGTTTATTTTCTGAAGCAGAAGAGCGACACCGTAACAGCGACAGAGAAGTTCCTTGCTGACTGTGCTCCATATGGTAAGGTGAAATGTATTCGTTCTGACAATGGGGGTGAATTTACTAGTGAAAATTTCGAAGATCTCTTGATCAAAAATCAGATCAAACATGAGAAAACAGCTCCCTATTCACCTCACCAAAATGGTACAGTAGAAAGATCATGGCGCACAATATTTGAAATAGCAAGATGTTTTTCATTAGAAGCCAAATTACCTAAAGAAATGTGGGCTTATGCTGTTATATGTAGTGTATACATCAGAAATAGATGTTACAATGACCGGGTCAAGATGACCCCATTCGAAGCATTCACAAGTAAGAAACCAGACCTGAGCGGTATGCATGTATTTGGTACTGTATGTTATGCTTATGTACAGGAGAAGAAGCTGGATGATCGCAGTGAGAAAGGTATTTTTGTAGGTTATGATAAATGTAGCCCAGCAAATCATGTGTATAACCCAAGCATAACACTGCACATAGAGTAAGTTCTTTGACAAGTTTGAGGAGGAAACAGACAATAGTGATGAACCGGTGTGTGCCGCACCTCAGGTAGATCCTGAATATTACCCAACTCCAGATGTAGCTGATAATGTTCCTCAAAATTTGGTAGGTGGTGAACTTGGTCAAAACCTGCAGGACAATAGGGACAATGCCAGGTATTCCCGCAGAGGACTTAACCCACCTAGTTATTTGCAGGATTATGTCACCGCTACTGTTGATTATTGCTACCACATGTCCCACATTCCAAATACATATACGATGCTATCCCTGGTAGCACTACTCGTGCAATTTACGTCATTCTTACGTGAAAACTCATCTTATTTACGTAAAACGGACATCATTTGGATAAGTTGTGCTAGCAGGGTATGAACTCTGACAATGCGCAAAAATGGCAGAACGCAATGGATATCAAGATGAATGCATTGAAGGACAATGACACTTTTGAACTCATACACTACCTGAGGGTAGATCTGTAGTGGGGGGTAGATGGGTGTATGCGATGAAAATGGGACAAAACGCCGACGAACAGTACAAGGCCTGGTTTGTGGCTCAAGGTTATTCTCAGGTCCCAAATATTGACTATCATGAGACTTTTTCACCCACTACCCGTATCACATTGATTCGCATGCTTATGCAATTAGCCCTCCAAGAGGACATGATTGTTCATCCGATGGATGTTAACCCTTACATGCCCAGATTAGCAAATGTGCACTCTTTAGCATGTATATGTGTTCAATAGACCACCATGGGTTTAATATTCATCAGATTAACACCAGAAGACTCATAGTATCAAGGGCTTTCCAATGACACCAAATTTGTCATGGTGCATTAGGTAAATAATTATTGATAGATCCTATTGCAGAAAATAATTGATTGAAAATAGGCTTAAAATACATGAAAAGTGTGCGCTCTGGCCATGAAAATAATGGTATATTACAGAAATTCATTAAATATACCAAAATATTGATAAAAATACCAAAAATATTGATGAAATATTTTTCCTGTGATTTTCTGCAAGAAATCCAAATATAATACATATCTTTTTCAATTTTCATCAATATAGCTCTCTTTTTGAAATGTCAAAATAATGCTCTATAAATTGAAAATAGCCAATTCCCCACCAAAATCTAAAAAAAAAAAAAAAAAACATTTCCAGGGCACCTTCATCCAAATCAGCCCATTTCAACATCTTTTGCCATCACCATTCTCTAATGACTCATATAAAACTCTAAACTATGCTTTGTATTACATTTTCTGAAAGCTATTGTACTGCCCTCTTTGTTATCATTTGAATTAGTACTTAAATCTGGACATAATAGAGGTAATAGCTGCTACTATCTCAATTTTGTTGAAAAATCAGGTTTCTCAAAATAATTCTGGGCACGAAAGGGTTAAGACAGCCTATCTGAATGCACCTATAGACTGTGAACCTTATATTGAAGAACCAGAAGGCTATAAGGTGAAAGGTAAAAATGGTGAGAAATTGTATTGCAAGCTTAAAAGATCTCTGTATGGTTTAAAACAAAGTGGTAGGAACTGGAACAACATGTTGGACACCTACCTGAAGGAGGAGTTTTTCCAACAGTCTGAGACTGATTCTTGTGTGTACACTAAGTTTGAACGAAATTCCAAAATTATTGTAGTAGTTTGGGTTGATGACATTATTATTGCAGTATCAATGAGAAGACACTCAACACAGTGAAACAGTCTCTGTCCACCAGATTCAACATGAAAGATCTTGGTAAGTTATCTTGGTCCTAGGTATTGAGTTCAAGTGTGAAAATGGATCTATTGAAATGAACCAAGCCAAATAAGTAGAAAAGTTGTTGCAAAGGTTCAAAATGGAAGATTGTAAACCCAGATCAACTCCTTGTGATATAGGGTCCAATAATACAAGGGATAAGGATTCTGAAGAGCTAGCTGATGCTAAGCTGTACCGAGAAATTGTGGGAAGCCTCATCTATTGTGTGTCAATCACAAGACCTGATCTGTGTTATGTTGTAACAAAGCTATCTCAACATATGGTGAATCCCACCAAAGCTGATCTTGGTAGAGCCAAGCAGGTACTGAGGTACATCAAAGGTACATTTGATTATGGATTAACATTCCAAAAATCTGATGCTGAGTTAGAACTCAGTGGCTTTTGTGATGCCAATTGGGGAGCATCTGATGACAGAAAGAGCATAACTGATTATGCATTCAGGTCGACCAACAATGGTCCACTCATTTCATACGAAAGTAGAAAGCAACAGACGGTTGCATTATCCACTTGTGAAGCTGACTATATGGCTCTGGTAGCTGCTACCCAAGAAGTAAAGTTTCTAAACCAACATGACTGGTATTAAGCAAACAAAGAGTGTTGTTTTGTATGGGGACAACCAGGGTGCACTGGCACTAGCGAAAAACCCAGTACACCATCAAAGGTCTAAACATATTGATATCAGATATCATTTTGTGAGAAATGAAGTCCAAAACAATATTCTCAAACTGGAGTATGTACTTACAGCAGAATACATCGCTGATGTTTTCACTAAGCCGGTTGCAAAAACTAGGCTTGTGAAATTCCTGAGTGTACTAATGGGTACATAAATGTAAACCATCATGTATTTATCATATGTATGTTTTATAACCAAGTGTTATCAACAAGTTGTATTGATCATAAGTCTGTATTGATCATATCATAAATATTTTATTCAAAGTTGTGTATTAAGCTTTTAATGTATCTTTATGGCCATAAAGATACATGTCCAGGTTCAAACCAGCACCTTCTTGAAGACGAAGTAAAGGTCCCAGAATGCGGTTATAGCTTAATAACGAACCATGGATTATGAGAAAAAAGCACAATCCTAGCCAGAATCGTGAGATAAACATTAGTAATGTATCAATCATAAGTTTAAGTGGGGGTGTTAGAATATAACCTTACGATCGTCCATTCTCTAATGTAGAGCGGGAAAACGGTACTGGTGCCTCCCCCTGTGATGAGAGACTGAACTAAAGTAAATAAAGAAGTGCATTCTGGGAGTACCTCCTTCGCAAACTTCCGGTCTGGGCTCTGATGATTGCAGAAGTCGTGACACAGCAAGATGAAGGATTTGTTGTTGAATATTTGCCTTTTTCTAAGTAATCCCTCAAGTAATCCTCCATCAAGGATGGCAGCTTCCACCCTGACAAAAGGTTCAAAGACCCTCTACTACATGTGAACCTTTATTGCCATAATGTTTGCGTAAGAGAAGTTCAAGACTCATTTAAACAGACATAAAATGATGAGTATTGTTTTAAGACCATACTGAAGGTCCGAGTTACCATATCGTGCGCTGTACATGGGGGTAGGGTGGACCTCAAGCAGAGACCGGCTGCCTGGTCATGAACTCCCGTGGGTGCTGACCGCAGGGAGGGGCATGAAGTTGGGGAGGCAGGGAATGGACTCAATGTGGGTCAGTTCATGACTACAAAATGTACCATTTTCCTAGACTCATCATTGCTGAAAATTTCTGAAATTCCAAACATGTAAGGAGCCATGCTCTTGGATCATGCACAAAAATATTAATCTCCACATTCAAGGAAATTCAGCCTAAAAACAAGTACTTCCTGTACAGCTAATGGTATAAGTATGGGAGTCTGAGCAGAAGGACCCACTGTAGGGTCTGAGTAAGCTCCACCTGGAGGTGGTCAGAGGCGAAAACGGCCATTTGCGCGGGACTCGGCTGTCACTGGCAGTGGCTGTAAGATAATTAGAGCAGTGTTATCTCATCAGGGGATGTGAGATACGGAGCTCCTATGTTAAGTCTATGGGGTGTCTGTATTTCACTCCTTCCAACATGAAACGATAAAATTTATGTGTGCCAATGTGGTTAAAGGGCCAGCTCACATGTTTGGGTCACATACTGAGTGTAGACTGGCCTGTTGTCAGTTGTAAACAGTCATAAACAGATGACCTACAGGTATTAGTATGAACACTGTGTCCGTATCATCCTGTGATTGAATATCATGTGTACTTGTGTATACTCTTATAATCTACAGTTACCTGCATGGTTACGGTCATAATCATTGTTAGTGGCATGTGTAAGCTCTCTGGCACTCATATATTTCTATACTACTCAATCCCCAGTGATTTTACAATACACACTTATTTAAGATATTGTTTATACCTAAAGTGCAAATTTCAAACTTGATACCTTTCGATCTCCAGTGTATATTAAAGACCGGAGCTCATTCAAAGAACCATCGCTCAAATACAGGCAACTAGGCCTACTATAATACTGATACTCACCTCCAAGAGTCGAGGCTATCATACTCTGTTCACTAAAAACAGAGACACAGCTGGTGTCATCACTGGGGGTGTCCAGACAAGCCCTCCACAGCCCCACCCTGATAGCTGGGCTGCCCCCAGTCCCTGCAGCCACCAACCACCAGGTGGTGGTGTAACTCACTGCCACTAGGAGCACTGCTAGTACCCCAGTCAACCCACACCCTAACAAAACAACTGCCATCCTCTCCCAGGCCTTGCTGACTGTCCTAGCTGACCTACTGAGGTGGTAGGATGGGATATGGGGATCAAATTATAGTCTGTCTCTTAGCCATAGACATGGGCAGGAGGAGGAACTTAGGGAGTGATCATCTTTTAACAACAAGGGGGGCTGGTGGGTTTGAGGGGGGGTCAGAAATTTTTCAACCCCCTGACCGGGGGGTCAGAATTTTTTCAACACCTCTGATGGGGGGGTCAAAATAATTTCACCTGTTTTCAGTGGAAAACCCAGTGCATTACTATAGGCTAATAGGGGACGTTCGTGTGCAATTTTTGTCCCTTATGGGGGGTCGAAAAAATTTTACCCCCTCGAGAGGGGGTTGAAATTTTTTTCGCGCATCCACTCACAAACCCACCAGCCCCCCCCCCCCCATTGTTAAAAAAATGATCACTCCCTTATACGCTTGCAAAGGTAAAGTTTAGCACACAATGTCATGACATTGGATTTTTAAGATTTAACTTGTGTGGCACATGGCCTCTACAATCCAACAGGTGGAGAATACAGGGAATTTTTGTAGGAAAAAGAGGGTTTTGAAATTTCATTTGACATGGTGTGTCTGGGCCCATAATATTATACAGGTGTACCAGACATTATGGCACTTAATGGGGAGGCAAAGGGAGATGAACATATTAAAAGGCCCTTTACTGATGGACTAGGGAAACAAAAATGGGAGCAGGCCATGTCTACAAAAATATATTTTGATTGGTATGTACTGTTTAGTTATCTGGATGAGTACTTTGGCCCCATGACCTAGATCCTGCCTTACACTACCCCCCCCCCCCCCCATATAGTGATATAGATAATCCAGTGACAAGAGAGATAGTGTAGTGTAGTTGTATAAAGTCCTATAAAGCTTATCAAGTCAATAGTGGTCAAGTTCATTTTTACACCATTTCAAAGCACGGGAGTTCATATATTCCCCTCCATCCATAAGCCCTAAGCTGTGGGAAGATTGAATGTTTTAGGCCACTAAATGCAAACATAAGCATTTGCCTTTCCGTTACGCTCTACCCCCCAGGGGGTTAGTCTAGTATATAGAGTATCAACATTGGCAAATTTGGCAGCAAGCATGAAAGTTTGCGCATAGTGTTTTTTTGACATGCTGAATAACTTTCTAAGCATTTTCGAATAATGTTTCTACTCATAAACTGATATTGAAAATAAAAAGTATTGTTCAATTATTTAATTCCATAAAAATACCCAATGAAGTTTAAACAAATTTAAAAGGCTTCAAAGTCACAAAGAATAGCTGAAACCCACCTGTACCTATTATTTTCAGTCCAAATAACTAAATTTTGCATTGGCTGTCTACATATTAATGATCTAATTTGCATATATTAATCAGTTAACTCCATTGGCAAACCTGAGTCATTCGAAAGCTTTTTTAAAGATTAAGGCATAGTGATAGCTCTTTAACAATTCTTTTTTCTATTAAGATGTAGTCATACATATAATTAGGCCTTTGCAAATATGCTGCTAACCCTTATTAGCATGATTTATGCAAAATAGAATAGACTATTGGGGGCATTGGAGGGCAAACTTTGATAATGAATTTCCTTGCAGAGGGGTGTTTCCAACACATAGTAGCTAGTTGCTCCCTACAGAGACTGGAGGAACAAACACGGAATAACCCCAAGGTCCGCTATATAATAGTCTATAATAAAGTTGCATTACTATGAAATTTAGGTAATACCTTCACCTTTTGCTATATTTTCACTTCAGGAGTGGAAGCAAGCGTGGATTTTGCACCATGAAAAGAGTTTGGTTCATTGCAGAGGGCCAACATTAGTGCAGTCATGTTTGCTGGGAAGTTATTTGACTCCTGAATGTACCAAATATTCTTGAAAATTATGGACAGATGAGGGGAAAGAGTCCTTCGAGGTAAAATGTGACATTCGAAATTCAAGTTATCAGCTTTAAAATGAGGCATAACACTTGGAGATAGCCCTTCTGGTCTTGGAGATATTGCTTCACTAAAATGGAATGACATAACTGTACTAATTTTAATCCAACAAGATCTATCATTCATTGTTTTGATTGGGTATCAGGTATGCAGCCAATAAGCTTTATCGTTCGTTTTTTTGATTAAATCAGGCATCTAATTAGCATAATGATTTGAATAAACAATCGAAAAATGACCAAACATTTCCATACATTTGGGCATAGCTTTGGATCTAGAAATCGTATCTATATGCTTTTATCAGCATATAGATCTCCATCAATCATTCTATCAATTGATATTATCTTTGTTTTTATTTGGAATATAATTTTGGTTGCCATGGCAACCCATTTTTCTGAGAACACTTATTTACGCCTTGTTTTTGGATTCAAAATGTTCCATTTCCATTCCAAAGAGACAGGAAGTGCCAGAAAATAGAATGTGTTTGAGAAAACCGTAGAATGTTTTTGAGAAAACCATCTTTTGCTGTGTAGAAAGATACATAAGTGCAACCTCTGGCCAACTTTTCACATTTTTAGCCTCTGTAGCTCCCCTAGTGGCTAAACCCAGTACTAAAAATCCCACAGGGAGGGCCCTTTCCCCTCATCTGTCCACTTTATTGATGTAAAAGATCATGCTACTATTCTCGAAATTTCATTAAAATAAAGTATGAGTAAAGAATGAATTTGCAAAACGGCAAAGATAAAGCATATATACTTGGATATTTTGGTAAATTTTCAGCAGAAAACTACACACAGATATAGTTTCAGAATACCCAAAGAAAATAAGGGGGGGTAGGCTTCGTTCTGAGATGTTTCCCAACAAAGTATGAGGTGCATTGTGATAAGATTGGATAAGGTCATTTCACAAAGATTCATGAAAATCGCAATGAGAAATAGTCAGATTTCCTTGTAACTCTGCCACAAGATTTTAAATGAAGTTTACTATTTAAGAAACATTCTAGAACATAATTATGTTCCCAGGCATGTCTCCAGTTTCAGATGATTGAAATAAAAATATCAGGAAATGGGGAGGCATTGAGTTCATCAGCGACTATAACCTTGAAGGTCCAACAGTAGAACATGTCTGACTTACATGGAAGAAATCCCGGTTTCCAATCCAACCCATGTCCCTGACGTTTTTACTTTACCATCGTGGTCTCCCTGATGGTCACATGGACGTAAATGCTGCACTCTCGTGAGTCATATGGTATTCAGGCCTGCACTGAATAGTGTGCTGGCTGCTGATTGATTTAGAGTTGGAATAGAAGAATATCGGTAGAATTATGAAAAAATCACAGGTGTTCCCAAATAGTTAATAAATAGAATAGTAGGTGTGTTTTTATATTATGCCAGGATTTGGGGATTTTATGAGACATGCAAAACTTAGGGAGTGGTCATTATTTATCAACACGGGGGGTGGTGGGTTTGAGGGGGGGCATAAAATTTTCAGATCCCTCCCTAAGGGGGGGGGGCCAAACAAATTTTGACAGCTCTTGAGTGGGGCTAAAAGAATTCACCCTCTTTTTAGCAAAAAAGCCCGCGCACTACTAAAGATCAAAGAGGGGCACGAAAACTCTCCCCGCCTCCGGCGCAGGGGATGCGCAAAGAATTTTGACTGCCGTCGAGGGGGGGGGCGTAAAATATTTTCGCGCGTCCACGCAAAAACCCACCATCCCCCGCCTGTTGATAAATAATAACCACTCCCTTAATCTGGTGATTTTCAAGCCCAAAATAGGGTGGAATGGCACTCACTGCACATATCATTTCGTTATTCAAGATATCCAGGGTTAAGCCTATACGATATTCTGTCACATTGTGTATGAGGGTTGATTTAATTGTGCTACATTTGAAACTATTACCAACGAACATTTTAGGTGGCTGTTTTTGTGTAACGTTATAAAAACATAAAAGAAATGGATTTAGTTCCCGTGACCTATAAAGAGGAATGGACATTTTACCTTCATATTTCAGATCACATTTTAGTCATTTTTCTGTTACAGCAAGGCTAGTTTTGTAGGAATAACCAAATTAGCCACATAAATGGTGTATAAATCAGAAAAACCTTGGAAAATGTTGCTTGCAGAGATGGGCTAATTTCCAAAATTTTGCAGTTTCTATGAATTGCCCTGAACACCACTTTTTCTGAACATAACCCACCAACAGAATGAAAGTTTCAGCTTTTTATGCACAGATGTCCATTTAATCCCTACCATAGGGACAGTTAATTAGGTCAGGTTTGCGGTGTTCCATCAAAATTTCACCGACCGAGCAACTATCCAATGAACAAGTGGTAATTTCTCTGAGTGCAGATATTGGTACAATGCTGATGATAAGTCAGTTTTAATGCAAGTGCCAGAAATGCACAGCTACAGAAATGCTCCCCTGATAAGATATCATCTCAAAAAGTGGGATTAATCATAGGCCTAATTTTCATCATTAATTTTTTTCAGCAATTTTATTATATTTTCCATGATTTTGTGATTTTTCTCTGGGGAATGCCAAACCATATCTTGCAAAAGCAATGCCCTCCTCATCATCAGGTGACTGTATTCAATACATGTATGCAGTTTGGCAGCTCTAGAGCTTATGCTTGTCTAGTGCATGAGTCTTGACAATAAAAGTCGCTGCTCAGAAACAGCGCTGAAAACCAGTGGAAATTTTATTGTGAGCTGCGCACATGTACACTCTTATATCATAACATTCAGGAAGGCTGTTCCCACCTCACTTCAGGAGGTTTAATCTGAAGACCCCTGCCTAATTAAGGTCACATGGATGTAAATGCTGCCCTCTTGTGTGAGTTTGAGTATTCGGTCCCAAATCATAGAAAGTGTGCATATGGGGCCTTACATGTCATTCGCCCAGACATGTGCCCAGAAAAAGAATTCATATAAGTATGCTTCTTTTACAATAGCAAGGACATAGCTGACATAAATGATAATCTACAGGTCAAAATAGTCTGGAGATTTTCATGGAGGTATGAAGATTGTTTCTGTAGGAAATTAAGCCCTCAACATGGCTTGTAACTCAAATGTCATTCTCCCAGAGACAAATTTCGCCCAGACAATTTTGGTCACACCCCCCTGGAGCCCAAAATATGCATATGGGACCATCAAAACCCATATGTAACATGACGATCTTATCCAGCCTGACACTTTGAACTAAAGAAATAGAGGGGGAAACTAAAATTCGAAGAGTAGGGGCTGGAATACCTCCAAATTCATCATATGCAAACCTTCTATGATTTTCGACCATTCGAGTTTTGAAAAGTGTTTATTGGCCAACAAATATATCACGACACACTGGAGTTTCTTAAGTTATCAGCCATAATATACAAACATAACCATTCATTAATAATACAATTGATGGTATAGATAGTGGAAAGTGGTTTTCATGAACCCACATAGCTTGACACACAGAGACTACATCGTGTTATTACAATAATTATATCATAAGAGTATAGATTATATATAGTCCATAACTTGTTTCTTAAATTTTAGTGAATCATATGGTATTCAGGCCTGCACTAAAGAGCGTACTGGCTGCTGAGTGGTTAAGAACTGGAATAGCAGAACATTGGTAGAATTATGAAAACAAGTAGCACATGAGCACAGTTGTCACTTGTAAACAAATGTGGAGATTATTCCGTAAACATTTGGTGGAGGAAATGTATTACCAAATCATGGTGCTGGGACCCTGGTCTCCACATTTCTTATCCAAAGGTGACTCCATCCTTGTCATCACTTTTCTAAAGGACTGTCTCCTCTTTCCATGGATTTTAAGCCTTTTGTCTTAAAAAATTACATTATCTATGCAAAAACTACCCCTTTTTCTGCAAAATCACAATCTCTGTTCAAAACCACCAAATACATTCATCAATCAATTAATATGCAATGCAGTTTTCTTACCATGAATAGAACGGACATTAGGTGTAGAAATGGGGTTAAACAACCTTTACCAATTTTGTATTGTCTATAGTATATTGTTTTGAACATGAGCACACCCACAACTAGACTCCATGATTTTTTGGGAATGAAGGGACTGAAGATGGTACACATCTAGATGGGACGGATATAGTATGTATGAGCGAAACCTGTCTGCATGAAGAGTACATGATGATTTAATTAATTGGGAAGGTAAGATAGGCGGCGTAAGAAGGGTGGTGGTCTAGCAGTCTATGTGAGAAATAATATACAGGCTAATATAACATTACGACATGATTTGAGTTTTTTTCAAACAAGCATCTTGAATGCTTGGTGCTAGATATTAAATTTGAGTCACATGTTATCCAAATTGTAACTCTATATAGACCACCTTCTGGTAAGCATGATAAATTCTTTGAACACTTGAATATATTAATGACTAGTGCTGATAAAGAAAATGCTGAGCAATGGATCATGGGAGACATAAATATTAACACCTTGCGAGAAAAATTGAGTGGTGCTACGAGGTTATCTGATGCTTGTAAATTTGAAGGTTATCACAAATTAATTCATCAATGTACAAGACCATATTAAAAACTGTATTATGCCTAGACAATATTTTAACTAATTACAATAAAGAGACCACTCATGGGGTCTTGAACTTTTTAGTAAGTGATCATCTACCTGTTTATGTTGTTAAAACCAGAGAAAAGGTATCGTACTTGAAAAGAAAAATATGGGTAAGGAAATACAAGGGTTTCAATGAGGAGCTCTTTATTGACTGGCTTGCCATGGCTGATTGGGACTATTTTTATACCCTATCTGACGCTGATAAGGCCTGGAAATTTATACAGAATCATATTGTAGATTTTCTGGATGAATATTGTCCTTGGAAGGAAATTGAGGTTGTTAACAAACGAAATAGATGGATGACTCAGGAAATCCTCAGCATGATTTATGAACGTGAAAATTATGTTAACAGTTTCCTTCATACCAGGGACGAATTTTATTTAAATCGTGCAAGGTCCCTTCGATGCAGAATTAATAAGGCCATTAATTATGCTAAGGCCAATCAAGTTAAGAATCCTCTTGAGGAGAATAAACATGATCCGAAGAAATTCTGGCGTGTGATTAATGGTATTCTAAATCCGGAACTTGAAATATCTCCACCTGAGTTATTAGGTGAAGATGGCTTTGTCAAATCAGAACAAGAATCTGTTGATTATTTAAATGATTTTTTTTCCACTATCGGTGCTAAGCTATCTCTGCATATCACGGATAGAGGATTCCCAGAGAGAATTCTGCTGGAGGAACCTGCTGATTCAGTTGAGGAAATGGTGAGAGTAGATAAATGTTTAGTTGAGCTTATGTTCAATGAAATAAATGTTAATAAAAGATCAGGTATTGAAGGTATCAGATGTGACATACTTAAAACAGCTCTCCTGTTCTTACTCGAACCTATGAACTGGTTGTATCAGCTGACCTTTTCCAGTGGTATTTTTTCCGGATTCATGGAAAATAGCACATGTAAATCCCATACCTAAAACTAGTAACAGTAAGCTTATAACAAATTGGAGGCCAATCTCCTTGCTCCCAGTTCCCTCTAAAATAGCTGAGCGATTAATGTACATACATCTGGAAGAAGTTCTTAAAAAAAAAAGAACTTTCTGTCAAAATCCCAATTTGGATATAGACCAGGTCTGGGTACTGGAGATACTTTCTTTGGATTGTTAAATGATATTTATGAGAATAGAGATAGGGGTCACCTCACTGGTGTGTGTTACCTAGATTTGCGGAAAACGTTTGACTCTGTCCATCATAAGTATCTAATAGAGTTGCTTGGTCAATTGGGTTTACATGATACCAGCTTAAACTGGCTCATGAGCTATTTGACAGGGGGAGTGCAATACACTAAGATAGGTACATATATATCTGATATAAATCCTGTACGATATGGTGTCCCTCAAGGTTCTGTACTCGGGCCGCTATTGTTCATTATGTACATAAATGATGTCAGCGATATGCTGGGGGATTGTCAGCATTATTTGTATGCTGACGATCTAGTAATATATTGTTCCAATAATAAGATAGACCTAATAAGAGAGAGGCTACAAATGTCATTGAAACGATTAGAGTCTTGGTTTATTAACAAGTGTCTGACTGTCAACTCTGATAAATTTAAGATTGTGAGGTATGGCTCGATCAATAAGCTGAGTAAAACAAAAGGTATCACTCTACATCTATGTAACAATGAGCTTGAGGTACTAGACAACTACTGTTACCTAGGTTTGAAGCTTGATAGTGCTCTTAGTTTTGCCCCAGCCTTAAAGGACCTGTGTAGCAAAGTTCATCATAGGCTATTTAAGTTTAGTAAGTTCTGTAACAGTCTAACTGAAAATGTTGCTATAACTGTGTATAAATGCTTGCTTTGCCTATGAGGGTGCAAATGATGGGCTCCTAAAAAAATGGATAGACTCCAAAAAAGGGGTTTGAGAATATGTTATAGAGGTAAGCAGATGTCTGAAGATGAGATGTATGCAGCCTCTGTCATTCCTATGCTAAATAGACGTCGCCAAGAATTACTTCTAAATTACATGTATATATTGTCGAAGCGGCTGGAGTGGTTGGACCTTGAAGTACGGAGACCGGGACTATGCTCTGAGGCTAAAATACAATTTAAGACAGGCTTCCCTAGCCCACTTAAATGGGTCTATATCTCCTCTTTCCTATCCCCTCGGATGTGTGTGGTGCACATATGCATGGGCACCAACACATTCCTCTGTGAAATTGCGTAATATAGTTCTCGCCATGAATATGACCTTAGCTGTCGAAATGGCGTTAAACATCTATTACTCACTCACTCACTCACTCACAATTTAAGATGTTTCGTGCACGAAACTTTGGTTATAATAATGCGCCTCTGTATAGAGGAGTCACTCTCTGGAACAATCTCTCAGCCACCATCCAAACATCTGAAAACAAACACAAGTTCAAGACGCGTAGCAGAGGAGTGGAGGTTTTGACCAAAGTTCCTGACAATGATAATAGTTGATGATTAATATAAGTTTATAATATCTGAATATCTGTTGCTAGGAAGCTGTTCAATTGGACTGCACCTGTAGCAACTAGTACAATGCAATTGTTAACATGGCACCCTTAGACTACTTATGTTGGTTAAGTGTTATCTCCATGAATTGGCCACTAGGGAGCAGTTCGCTTGGACTGCACCTATGGTGGCACATAATATTACAATGAGCCACATCTGAAGCAACTAGTAGCATGCAATTTTTAACATTGAGCCCTAAATACCACTTATGTTGGTTAATTGTTATCCCTTTGAGTTGGCCACTAGGAAGCTGTTCGCTTGGTCTGCACGTATGGTGGCTGACAATATTACAACTAGCTATGTGTATTATACAAAGTCTCTTGTCTTGGTCTACTGTTATCTGATACAATAATTAGTGTGCCATCTATCTATCAATTTCAGTCCTTTATTCCTTCTTTATGTAAATGCCAACTAGCGTGAGTAGTAATCACTGATAAGGTCAATTGTTCTATCTTTGTATATAGTATATAGTGTAATGTGTACATTTAATATTTATTATTTATTGATTGTATGCACTCATCTTTCATTCTAATTTGGTTTATCATCACACACATTATCTGTGCAAACAAATTTGGTGTAGCAAAAGAACGAGGAATTCATCTTATTGTCATGATACACTTTTGTATAATCGTGATTTGACAAAAGACACTTTCAAACCTCAAAAATTACTCACTCTGGTGTCTGGTGCATGGACACTGAAATTCATCCATCAATTAATGTGTCATAGTTTTCTCACCATGAATAGGACCTTACGTGTAGAAATGGTACTAAACCACCATAACTCACTCTGGTGTCAGGTGCATGGACACTGACATTCATCAATTAAAATGTACTGTAGTTTTCTCACCATGAGTAGAACTTTAGGTATAAAGCAAGCAGCACATAAGCACATATATGTTATTTGTAAACAAATGTGAATATTTTCCATTTACAATTGGTGGATGTGGACTAATTAGGTCCCCTGCAACCCTGTGAAGAATTTCTATGCCTTTTTGGCACCCCTACTTGACATCTGGGAGCTCCTGGAAACTATCTGGGAGCACTTTGGATACACAGAAAAAGTCCCCTGCCTCTCTAGGAAAAACTTCCCAAAATTTTGGCACCGCTCCTAGCCATCTGGGAGCGATCTAGGAGATTCTGGGAACACTTTGGAAACATAGAAGAGGTCCCCTTATCTTTCCTCCATTAATATTTCATCTTTCCTCTCCTTATCTTTTTTTCAGTTCATCTCTCTTCACTTTATCTTTTTTCACCCTGTCTTTCTTCACCTTATCTTTCCTCTCCTTAACTTTCTTCACCTTATCTTTCCTATCCTTATCTTTGTTCACATATTTTCTTCATGTTTTCTTTTTTCACCTATCTTTCTTCATCTTATCTTTCCTCTTCTTATGTTTCCTCACCTTATATTTCCACTCCTTATATTTCCTCTCCTTATCTTTCCTCTTCTTATTTTTCCTCTTCTTATCTTTTCTCTCCTGATCTTTCCTTACTGCATTGTTCCTCTCCTTATCCTTCCTCATCTTATCTTTCGACTCCTTATCTTTCCTCTCCTTATCTTTTCTCTTTCCTTGCTGCAACTCTGAGTTGTTAACTCAGAGCAAAAATGGTTGCCCTGGCCATGAGGAATGGCCTCTGAAAAAAGTATAGTTCTTAGAGGACAAGCCTATTTTCAATTCCTATACAAATCCCATATAATGGGTGTCGACTATAGTCGACGCTAGGCCTACCATGGGGTCGACTATAGTCGATGCTAGGCCTACCATGGTGTCGACTATAGTCGATGCTAGCCCTCAATGGGTTAATCTCCTAATAAATATCTTTCCTCTCTTTATCTTTTCTCTCCTTATCTTTTCTTGCTGCATTGTTTATCTCCTTATTAAGCCTCTGGTAAAAGCTGCAAATTTTCTGGGGGGGGGCTCAGGGGTGAATGGCCCCAACCCCAAAATCATGTAGAAAATCTCCTGTCCCCATACCCTAAATCTTTAGACTTTCTCATTGGTGCTTTAGTAAGGTTTGCAGCTCATGTCTATAAAGCCTCTGGTAAAAACTGCAAATTTTCTGAGGGGGGGGCTCTGGGGTGAATTGCCCCAACCCCCATAATTATGGAGGAAATCTCCTGTCCCCATACCTTATATCTGTAGACTTTCTCATTTGTGCTCTAGTAAGATTTGCAATGTATGTCTATAAAGCCTCTGGTAAAAACCGATATTCTTTTTGTGGGGGTGAATGGCCCCACCCTCCATAATTTATAAGTTAAACAAGACTTACCTTGGTAAAAGGTGAAGTTTGACTTCAAGTTTATAAGGGTTGCTAGACTGCCGACAAAGAGAACAATGGAGACATAGTCACGCGAGACCATCCCATAGTGCATCAGTATTTAAAGCTAGCTGGGTAACAAGGTAAATCTTAAAAAATGGGTCTTCTGGTAAACCAGAAGTCCACCCAGAGAACAACGGGGTGGGTGAAAACTTGATAAAATCGGGTGGGACCGTTGTTCTCTTCATCGGCAGTCTAGCAAACTTATAACCTTTAAGTCAAACTTCACCTTTTACCAAGGTAAGTCTTGTTTAACTTATAAAGTTTATGTCTGGTTGCTATGCCGACAAAGTTCTGACAACGGAGATTTGAAAGCTGCCTTGTTACCCAGCTGGTAGTGACAACATAGAAATGTGTAATTACCTTATTGTGTGCTAGTGGCCATGGAGAGCACTGTAGACTGGTATGTGGTGCCATGGTCCTTGTGGATGGACCTTTTGTAGAACTTAGCAAAAGTCAATGCATTGGTCCATCTGCCCCGTTTCAGGATGTAGTCCACAGCTAGTTTGCTGTAATCCACCTTAGATACCGAGGCTCCTCTAGTGGAGTGTGCCTTGAAGTATTTGGGAACACCAGCTTCCCAAATGACGTCTTTTATCCATCTGGATACAACAATACAGTCAATCTGTTTTTTAGCGGAACACAGTGACAACCAAAGTTGGTCTTTTCCACCTTCCCTGAAAGGTTCTGTCACTTTAAGGTATATCCTTACAGTTCTGTAGGGGCATAGTGCCCTGTTTTCAAACTTGTAGACATGAAACCTGTCTAAAGGTTTTCCTTCCTTGGTGTGTTTCAATTGTTTGTCTACCGGTAGTACTACCTCATTGTCTGTGAATGATATTCAGGTGGTTTTAAAGGCATGTAATGTTTGTACCCTTTGTGCTGTTGATAGTGCCAGCAGTAACACAGTTTTGTATGCTAACTGTTTATAACTTAACCCTTTGAGGGCAGAGCAAAAATCGTTGTCCTGACCATGGCGACGGCCCCTGAAAAAAGTATAGTTCCTAGGGGACGAGCCTATTTTCAATTCCTATACAAATCCTATATAATAGGCCCACCATGGTGTCGACTATAGTCGATGCTAGGCCTACCATGGTGTCGACTATAGTCGATGCTAGCCCTCAATGGGTTAAGCTTTCTAGCGGATGCCAAGACTTAAGCATAGTCAGTACTATGTCTATGTCCCAAGTGTGAGTATATCTAGCCTTGGGAGGTCTAACTACTGAAACTCCTTTGAGTTGTCTACATACATCTGGATGTGAACCTAGAGTTCTACCATACTGATCTAACTCTACATAAGCAGATAGTGCAGATCTAGCTGTGTTTATAGTGGTGTATGCTAAACCTTCATCATAAAGGCTAGAGAAGAAGTTCATTGCTTCTATGTGTGTGCGTTTAATGGGGTGTACCCTATTTTCCACGCAATACTTTGTCCACTTTTCCAAATACATGTTGTATTGGGTTTTGGTGCCTTTGGTCCATGACTCCATGTATAGCTGGATGGTAGTGGGCATGCCACACTGAGCCTGAAGTGCTCACTCTAGATCCTCCATGCAACAAGGTCTAGGTGTACAGCTCCTCTGTGACTGGATTTCTCAGTGGTGTCTTGGGGAGTCTCATCATCGACTTCGCTGTCCTGTTCAGGAGGCCGTACCAAGGTTGTGCCGCCCAGTTGGGCATCACAATTGTTCCCTCCACGCCCTCTGCTAGAGCCTTCTGTACGACTCTCAGGTTCAGGCTGAAAGGAGGGAAAGCATAATAGTCATTAGGCCATGGTAAAGTCAGTGCATCTGTGTCAGCTGCCCCTGGGTCAGGTAGCCAGCTGTAATAGTTTTCTAGTTTGAATGCTAGTCTTGAGGCAAATAGGTCAATACTGTGATGTCCCCATTTCATTTGAATCTGTTCAAAGGCTGAGTCAGGTAATTCCCAGTCATTGTGCCCTGCAGTTCTAGACTCCCTGTCTGCTTCCCCATTCTCTTTCCCTGGAATGTGGGCTGCATTTACCCATAGGTCTCTGCACTTGCAGAATTCCCATATGGTTTTTGCTATGTCATCACAAGGCTGTTTTTTTTTATCCTCCTTAGTGATTTACATAAGCTACTGCTGTAGTGTTATCAGATAAACACCTGATCGTCTTACTACAGTACTCTTTGGCATATATTTGTAGGCCAAACAGTACTGCCATACTTTCTTTAATGTTAGTGTGGCTTTCCCTCTCTTTGAGTGACCATAGGCCCCTTGTCCTATCTTCCCCAGACACCTCTCCCCATCCACTGTCTAAGGAGTCAGTTATGATTGTAGTCACAGGCTTTTGTAGTCTGATTTTTTACACCCTGTGTCTAGTCTTTCTAACCACCAGAAGATGTCTTCTTGCCTCTCACGGGAGATTTCCATCTTTGCCTCAAAGTTACCTCTTTTTCTGGCTAGGGCTCTACTCTTGTCTGACTCAAGACTTCTATAATGTGCTTCCCCATAATCTAGGCCTTTAGAGTAGTCTATCATTAAACCTACTAGTCTTGCTATCTCTCTGATTACAACCTTCTTTTTATTCAAGAGTTGTTTTTGACCTTTTCTTCAGTAGGTTTAACTGTCATAGTGGTGGTGTCTATGACATGCCCTAGGAAGGTGAGCTTTTTGGTTGGTGTGACTACACTTTGTTTGGGTGAACTTTGAACCCTAGGCTTACCAACAGAGACTGTACTTTGGCTATGGTGTCAGCACATTGTTGTGCTGTTTCCCCCATGATGAAAGTATCATCTATGTACCCAAAACCGGAATGGCCTTGTTTTAAAATTCTGCGAAGGCTGGTTTTAGAACTTTAGTGAAAGTTCTTGGTGCTTGTGCTAGGTAGGTATGTATATTGATTTATCTCACGATTCTGGTCTCTACAGTGCCTTTTTGGTCATAACCCAGTTCCTTTATCGGGGTATAACTCCATTTTTTTTTCTAACACGATCTTGGTTAGAACCTGAGCAAGTTAATAAATTGGCGAAGTATACAAAGTCAACTAAGCCATTCATTTCCTGTTAAAACCGTTTAGGGTTCAACAGGGAATCGTTCCCCGGGCGCTGTGGCAGGAGACGAGCTCACTCGCTGTTCACTATACCAAGCCGACCGGTGCTAGAAACCAAAGCCGATGGAGGATTTGAAAAAGTGTTCCAACATACCTGATGTTTACACACCTCGTTAGCATAGAATCCAATGGTGGAAAGTGGAGAAACATCCTTAGATATCCTATATGAACATTCCATGCCTAAATTCACCATTTTGTTTGAAATAAATAAGAATCCATTGATTTTCAATAGTGATACGGGCCGGAACCCGCCCCATACTGCCGTTCCTTGTTTGACGCCTAGTTGACCTAGTTCCTCCCCGCTTCGTCAAGAAGATGCAATGGCTGTGTACCGGGCCGTGTGCTTTGATCGCTATGGAAAATCAATGGATTCTTATTTATTTAGAAGAAAATGGATACAAAATGTAGGCGAACACCAACTACAGATTGTATATTTGGCAGTGCTAGAAGAACAGGGCTTGACACGCTTGGATTCTACCCGAAAAGTGTGTGGAAAGACGAGGGTATGACGGGTGGAGTAAAAACAATGGCTACGGTGGCGTGGCAAACCTTGCGGATCGCATGCACTTACAAAATGCCTTCTCCTACCTTAAATACAGGGTTATAAGGTAAGAAATTCATACATAGTGGATGAATAAGTGTGATAAACGCATTAATGCATTGATATTCTAGGACTCTTTGAGGTTAGCTTGAAATATTCACCCGACCGCGGAGCAGGAGGGCGAATATTTCAAGCAAACCTCACCGAGTCCTAGAATATCAATACATTAATAGCTTAATAACATCCCCCCCCATTTGAACCTAAGCAACTTTTTGTCAGTATCTGATACTGGTACACTGTAATAAGCGTCAGAAAGATCTAAAGAACCTAAAAAGGCGTCTTTCTGCACCATGTCTATGGCTGTCTGTAGGCAGCTCATTCCAGCTGAAGTCTATCTTTCCATGTCCTCAGATGCATTTGGTGCATATCATGAGATGTAATGTATATATCATGATGTAAATGGTTTCTAGTTAATGCTGAATTCTTAGATTTTCTTTTTTTATGTGCATTAAGATGTTTTCGTGTGATACTTTGCCTAAAGTATATATGTGCAATGATGGGCAGACAGTAAAAAGTGCCTGTCCTCAACTCAAATTTTCATTTTTGAAGCATAATTACAAAATGATCTTTGATAGTGTAGGGGTATGGTATTTTACACTTTAACGTTCATGCACCCGTGAGACTCAGACCTAGGTCCTTCGGGTGTGGTGGGGGAATCCGGATGGCAGGTGGCAGCACCTGCCTCTGGGTTCGTATCCACTACACCAGGGGGCCTACCACTCGTCCGCCACACGTCACGTGGCCGGTCTGAGTTTCGCGGGCTTTTCCCCTATATAAGGCTGGTCCTAGCCCTAGGTTCCTCAGTAGTGGTTTACCCACTGCTCAACCAGGTTGTTACCCGAAAGGGTAACCGAATGCACTAGCAGCATGTAGTCCTCTGAGGCTGTGATCGTATGTAACGCAAGCTCTGAAATAAAAGCTCGGTTGCCTACCCGGAAACTTTTCTCTCTCTTCGTTATGATTTAATCTAACTTAACGAGACGAACCACTACACTGGTGCCGTGACCAGTTGGTCTTCGGGTAAGCGCAGTCAGAAATGACTGAGCTGAGCCCAGTTAGGGGAAATGGCTCAAATCGTGAGCTAGACTCCCCGATGGAGGATGGTGAAATCAAGTCACCACCCCAAGGTACGGAGTGGAGGGATCCACTAGAACACTACCCTGATGGGTTAGAAGATGTAAGAAGAAACTTACATCATGAACTGGATGAATTTGGAGACTCCTTATTCATGCCAGGAGGTACTTCGAAACCTGCACCAATGCATAAAAGTACTGCTCAATTTGGTAAATTACCATTTGAGGTACCAAAGCCTAGTGCAGGTATGTTTGAAACTCCATACAGTTCTCGAATTAAACACCAAAAATGTGGATTCGAAAAGAACAAAATGGACGAGCTTGAAGACATGAGAGCTGAATACGAGAAGATCCAGAAGGATCTTATTACACTGACCGGAACCCGAGACAAGATTCTGACTGAAAACAAACAGTTGATATCGGAACGTCTCGATTACGATCAGAGTTGTAGACGCCAACAACAATTGTTGTTGGATCAGATGGAGAAAGAAAAGCAAGATTTTCAACTCCAGCACGAACAGTATCGTGATGCATTATATACGGCGGATCTGGAATACAGAGCCTCGTATGATGAGTTGAATAGAACTAAACAAGAGTTAAATTCAACTCAATCGGCCTACGGCAAGTATCAAGAAGAGCTGAAGAAAATAGAATCAGCCTTCAAAGATGCTCGGGAAACGTACCAAAAACAGACCGATGAGCATGAAAAACTCAAAGATCAATTGATACGCGAATCCACAGATTTGGCTGTTAAACAGACTAAAATGATGGATGATTATTCCGAACTGGAGGCTAAAGCTATCCAGATGTCAAAGTATCTAGAAGATACTGGTCGTGCAGTAGGCACTCTTGAATCAGACTTCACTGTTTCAGGAATTGCCCTAAACACGACAAGTAACCAGATGTTCTCTTTGAGGGGCAATGACGGGGTAACAGAGACAACTGTACCTCGTTATGAAGGAGTAAAGAGTCATCAGGTTAGATTTACAGATAATACCTCTATACCTCTTGGTCTAGGTACGGGAAATAAAGGGGATAATTCTGCGAGTGGAGCTAAACAAAGCCGCTCGGCAGGAAGCTCCACCTTTGACGGCGGATGGCCACAACAGTCACCTTTAGGGGGACCAAATGGCCCGTATGCCCAGTATGGATGGAATCAGTCCCAAACAGGAACGAATCCGTCCAATGGTAACACCCGGAACACGTCCGGAGGAACAACCGGACGAGCACCCGGAGGTTCCAGTACAGCTGGGGGGCAATCCGGATGTGATCAAGGATCCGGACCCTCAAGCGATCGTTCCAGGAGCAGACCCTCTGCCAGTGGGACTGGTTTCAATAATGGAAATCAGTCGTATGGAACAGGAGGAAACACTAATCCCAATAGTGGTTTCTTTAGCTTTGGTGGAAATACACAACCCACCAATGGTCCAGGGCCGGCTCCCCAAACCAGTGGATACACCTTTTCACAGGTGCCTCCATACGGAGCAGGGGGATCAGGAGGTGGAGGAGGACCACCATCCGGAGGCTTTGGAAGTACTTATGGTACGAATCCTCCAAGGAAAAAGAGACTCAGTCGCCGAGTATCTCTTTCTCCAGGGTTACAAGCGCTGCATGATTCTAATGCAGCGATTGCTAACTTAGGTGTTGATTGTTACAATCAAGGTCTGGACGATACGGAGATCATGGAATGGAGTAAGGGTTTAACCCTTACTGGATCCACGAATCCGGCTCGTAGAGTAGCTAAGATACCTACCCCCTTTAATGCCAAGAACCCTTGGAAGGAGGAGTATCAAGGCTGCGCGGATGTCTTTAACTGCAATGGATGGGGTAAAGCGGAAGCTCTGCCTTATTTAGTATGCTGGTTAAAGGAAGGCGACGGAAAAGGAGCCGTGGAACAATGGAGAGATTCTCAAATAACAGGACTCTCAGCCCATATGAAGTATGATGAACTCATAGAGATTGCTTCATATTTATATGGGAATATAGTTGGAGAAGACCCTTGGCTGACGTTCACTAAAAGAACACAGAAGCCCAAGGAGTCTGCCAAAGTGTTCGGCTTAGAATGTCAACGACTGTTGCATAAAGCCAGACCTCAATGGAGACTAGATGATGAATGCTTCCTAGATGAGATGTTTAAACAATTCATTGAAGGATTGCGGAATCAAGAACACAGGACAGTAGCCTGTGAAGCTTGGAAGAATGATGCCTCTTTGACAGATTTGTTCCAGTCCCTAGATCATTATGATCGAAAGGCCCGTATCTTTGCCGGGAAGGTACCCCAACGGATGTCAGCAATGATAATCCCGGAGGGAATACCCGAAACCGATTCATCCGAATCAGGGGAACCTGACGAAGATGAAAACGTTGGGGCCATTGGCCAAGGGAACCCCCGGTACAACCGGAACTGGGGAAAGAAACCGGGTTACGTCAAGGAGAAAGTGATCACTTCTAAACCTCCTGTGACTCAACCCGATACCAAACCCACGACGGGTCCTTCTTTATCAGAGGACCTGGTTAACAATTTGGTAAAGAAGATTACTGAAAATCTTAGGAGGCCTAAGCCTGATAGGACTGTTGTGACATGCTTCCGATGTCAGGAAACTGGGCATTATGCTGCCGAGTGTGAGGCAGATAAGCCAGTTTATAGAAACACTCGTTACCGGAGCAATCCGGGTAAGGAGGACTCAGTGAAGAAGGAAAACTGAGAGGGGGTGTCCACAATGGCAACCGGATTACCCCCAGAGTGAGTGATTGCCATGACTGCCAGCCTATCGCAGCTTGCGGTACTGGCAAGAATCCTCTAGCGATTTCGCCCAGCAGTGAAGCTAAGGAGCCTGATCAGTTCCTTACTCATGAGGCTGGGGAGACTGATAGTACACCAGGTGTCAAGAACCGGCAGAAGAACACAGAGGGGAAACCCGATATCAGTCCAGAGGGAGCGGCCAATGAGTTGGCCAGGGTGGGGTGTGCCCAGTTCCCCCCGGGTCATCCTTGTCTCGAATTCTTAAAGGGATGTGGATTTGACCTCGGCGCTAAGACGGAACTTGCTAAGTATGCAAGTAGTCCTACCTACTTGAAAGGTAGGAGGTGGTACGCAGTTGTATCTGTGAGTGGTAGATCCGCTGAGTTTCTTGTCGATACGGGTGCTAGCCACTCCTGTATTGCTAAGAGATTCTACGATCTTTTGCCTACGAATCATGAAACTTTCACAACGGAAGGAAATGCTCGTACGGCCGACGGTAGCATGATACAAACGTTCGGTAGAACATGTATGAGGTTCAGTCTACAGGAAGATAAGGACTTCATCCTTACCCCTACTGTGGCGAACATCGCGGATGATGGTATACTCGGTCTGGATTTTGCTGCATTATATGGAGCAAGGTTAGATTCCCAGAGGGGAATATTGGAAGTGAGAGACCCGTACCATCTCGAAGTACAATGTGTACTTAGGCAAGTAAGCAGTGTAGCCAGTGTAGCCCAGACTGTTAAGATACCACCAGGCACAGCCTGTGATGTCTTATGTCGAGCGGACAGACAGTTTTCAGGAAAAACTGGAGTTGTAGAGCCAGACATGGCCATGTTGTCAAGTATCGGATTGGAATCCGCTGATGTTCTAGTAGCTAACGCTGCTTGGACGGTGGTTCCTATATCCAATACCGGTAACAAGACTGTCTATGTACAGAAGGATACGATCCTTGGATCGGTTGTCTTATCCGAATTGATAGAAGACTGTAAACATGTTTCGGCACCCGGAGCCCCTTCCTCACCCGAAAGGAGCCCGGAACTAGACACTCTAGTAGCCGAAAGCCATGTAGAAAGTGATGAACAACGTGAAGCTCTAATTGACTTGTTGTACAAGTACCGTAAAGCTTTTGCAGCACCGAGTGAACAATTGGGGCGTACCGATAAAGTACTGCATACGATTGACACTGGTGAGAATGAACCTTTTAAGATTCCTTATAGAAGACTCCCACTAGCAAAAAAAAAGGTAGCTGAGGAGGAGATAGCTAAAATGCTTGAACAGGATGTAATAATTCCATCAACCAGTCCTTGGTCTAGCCCTGTGTGCATGGTGACCAAGAAAGATGGTAGCATCCGTTTCTGCATAGATTACCGGAAATTGAATGGTATGACCAAGAAGAATTCATATCCCTTACCACGGATCGATGAGACTATAGACTCCCTTGGAGGTAAGCAATGGTATTGCTCTCTAGACTTACAATCCGGGTACTGGCAAGTGGGTATGCATCCGAAAGATATGGAGAAGACGGCCTTTTCCAGTCATATTGGATTATTCCAGTATAATGTGATGCCGTTTGGATTGTGCAATGCACCGGCGACATTTGAAGCCATGATGGAAACTTTATTAAGTGACCTTTTATGGAAGAAATGTCTCGTCTATCTAGACGATGTGATTGTCTTTGGAAAGACATACGAAGAATGCTTGGAAAATTTAGGTATGGTCCTGGAAAGGATCATAACTAATGGTTTGAAGCTGAAACCCAAGAAGTGCGATCTTTTCAAAAGATCTATTAATTACTTGGGGCGAATAATCTCGAATGAAGGGATTAAAGCCGATCCGGAGAAACTGGATGCCGTGTCAAATTGGCAAGCACCCACGAATGCGAAAGAAGTTAGGTCCTTCCTCGGATTCTGTTCCTACTACCGGGACTTTATCCCAGGATATTCAAGGGTTGCCTTTCCTATCCAGAGTTTGTCCCACTGGACACCCGGGATCAGAAAGGAACGATTCCCTTGGGGACCCGAGCAAGACGAGGCCTTTATGAAAATAAAGGATTTGTTTGCTATCACACCTGTGTTGAGATACCCCACGGAGAATGATCATTTCATTCTAGATACTGATGCTAGTAATGAAAGCATAGGAGCCGCCCTTTCTCAGGTCCAGGATGGGGTCGAAGTTCCTATAGCCTTCGCTAGTAACACGTTGAGTAAATCTCAAAGAAACTATTGTACCACTAAACGTGAGTTGTTGGCTGTGGTGGTCTATACGAAGAAGTTCAAGCACTTTTTGTGGGGGAGTGATTTCACTCTACGGACTGATCACTCTTCCCTCAGATGGTTATTGAACTTCAAAGATGCAGAGGGGATGATAGGTCGCTGGTTAGCGCACCTATCCGAATTCGGTCTAAATCACAGCCAGATTGAACACCGAGCCGGGGCAAAGCATTTGAATGCAGATGCTTTGTCTAGAATCCCAGTGAGGAAGTGTGCAAATGCTGAGTGCACTGATTGTGGAGCACACAATGCTGTGTTGGCAGGGGTTCGAGTTCCATTCGAAACCCATCCGGAACATGTCTTGAATTGGTCCTTGGAGACCATCAGGCAGTTCCAGAAGTCTGATGCAGTCACATCACGTTTGATTAAATTCCTTAATCAGGGTATCTGTCCCCCAAGACCCGTAGTGTCATTGGAGAACAGAGAGATGAGACGATTCTTAGCTCAATGGGCCGAGCTAAAAGTCCGGGATGGTATTCTGTTTCGATGGAAGAACCATTCTAATAGGAACAAAACCTTGCAAGTTGTCATACCTAGTGCTATGCGACGAGATATTATGTATTTCTGTCATGGACATAGAACTAGTGGGCACTTTGGAAAGAAAAGGTCTCTAGAACGTCTGACCAGACGATACTATTGGCCCGGCATGAGTACAGATCTCACCCGATGGGTGGAGACCTGTCCCGAGTGCTGTAAGAACAAACCAGGACCCGGGTTAGGCAAGCTGCCATTATCCCAGGAACTGTTTGGTGTAAGGTTTGCTAGAATAGCTGTTGACATTATTAGTGGGATTCCCCCCACTCCTAGTGGCAACACGTGTATGATGGTCGTGTCTGATTATTATACCAAGTACACCCGAGTGTTCCCTTTACCGGATCATAAGGCTGTTACTTGTGCTATGGCCTTTGTAAAAGGGTGGGTGCTGCACCTAGGTGTCCCACTCATGTTACATAGTGACCAAGGCAGAGAATTTGAGTCTAGTCTGTGGCAGGAGATGTGTAATTGTCTGGCGATCTGCAAGACAAGAACTAATCCCTATAGACCACAGAGCGATGGACAAGTAGAGAGATTCAATAGGACTTTGATCCAAGTATTGAAGTCTCTGGTAAATGAGCAGATGGATGATTGGGATGAACAATGTGAATTCGTGGTACATGCCTATAATGGCACTGTGCATTCGAGCACAAACTGTTCTCCTAATCTCCTCGTTTTTGGAGAGGATTTGATTATGCCAGCCGATTTGGTGTTCGGCGTAATAAGAATGAATCCGGAAGCCCCTTGCCAGGTGATGTTTGTAGAATCCCTACGGGATAATTTCAAACAAGCCTATGAGAGGGTTAGAGACGAGTTGCAGAAAACTGCGCGTTGGCAGAAAGTTGGCTATGACACAGGTCTAAAAGCTAGATTTTTTAATCTAGGGGATAGAGTACTGCGTCTACACCAACCTCTAGCTAACCTGAAATTAGCCAGTAATTGGGATGGACCTTTCACTATAACTCAGGTTATTAGTGATTGCACAGTGATTATTAAATCACAGCTTGGTAAATGTTACAAGTCAAATGTAGCGAGACTACGCCCATGGAGGGGGAGGGATACCTCCACCGAAATGTACGGCGATGGTCTATTGGAAGTAATGGAACAGAGTCGTGTTAAGCAACTCGAAGTGGTACCGACCCGAAAGCGAGGACCCGGGCGGCCACGGAAGGTTGCAGACCCGAAGAGGGTGGTGCCCCCTGTCGTAACATCCGGAAAGCAGGGGAAGATACAAAAAGTCTCGGCAGGCGCAGGTAAAAATAAGAGGAAAGGTCCCTCTAAGGCTAAGAAGACCTTGGAAAAGGCTCTTATGGATACCAGGTCAATAAAAGAGGCCTCAAAACCTCTTAGACGCAGTCCAAGGTTGCTACAGACTGCCGTAACCTAGCCTGTTAACACAACGAGTGTGTTGTCCTGTACTGTGTACTGTTATATGTTGTAACCTAGTTCAATGTATATTTGAGCCGGTCAAGAGTCTCTGGAAAAGGTCCTATGACAATGAACCCATGGTTTTGGACGGATAATCCGGTGGATATGCTTATGCTATCCATAAACTCCAGAATACCTAGCGAATTGTCATAGTCGAACCCTGAGTACGGACGGACGACCGATCGGGTATTGTATTGTTTTTATGTAAGGGCGCGTGACCTAATTAAGGGCACGCGGGAAAGTTGTTGACCCATTTTCGAATGGTCACGTGAGGCGCCGGTTTGATCATGCGCAGCGATTCAAGTTCGAGTATCCCGCCATATTGTCTTATTCCTGCGAAGGAAGAAGACGTGGCCGAGGGTGGTCTTGCTCTTGTTGGAGTCTGATAGCCCGTGACAGCCATATTCCGAGGTGTGCCCTCGTTAAAAGGCACCCGCCTTTCACTGGGTAAGCAGTACTCACTGCTTATCCGGTGGATTGGGATATTTTATCCCCGAACAGCCACTTCTGTCGATGGCAGAAGAGGCCGTCCGTCTTGGCGGCGGTGCCGGTGCCAGCACCCCGCCAGAGTATGGAAGTGGTTCTCCCAAGAGTCCCACTTATACATACGACGATCAGCAATACGATGCTGATTGTGATCAAATGGATCAACAAATGAATGTTGATCAGTACTTCTCTGGAGTAGACGATAGCGACGTAGAATCGTTCTACGACGCATCCGACAACTCCAGACAAGTTAGTCCTGAACGCCGAGGCGTTCAACAACAAATTGATGTAGGTGAGCCTTATGTAGCCCCTCCATCCGAAGGTTTGAGTGGAGAACCGGCAGGAGCCCAGTCTCTTGACAGGGCTCTGATGCCACCTCCCCCTCAACTGCCGCCCCGTCTTGGTGGGAGTACCTCATTCGGTGCTTTGGGACCTGCTTCTCCGGTTGACAGGCCAATGCACCTAGAGCTGCCCTTCCCAGACAGTCCCGAATGGCATGATGTAGCCGGTCCATATGACGGACGGATGTTAGCAATTTCCGAGGAAATGCTGATACCCACCTGTTATGGGACGCCCAGAGAGGTTGACGAGCGTGTTGTCAACGCAATCTGGGAATGTGCTCATCCGCAGTGGGCTAATACCTTTCCGGAGTCCTGGTTGATGGATTACCATCAGATGGCCAAAGGATTGGTAGTCCACTTATGGTTTCGTAAAGCCGTCTGGGACGCGGAAATGGCTTTCCGAAGGAATACCTCTTATAGGCCTTCCTATGTGTCTGACAAAACGGGTTACACCGGTGTCAAGGCAGATGAGGTCTCTAGATACATAGACAGAGACCAGATCCTACTGTTAAGCACAGCGGATGAGTATGAAGCAGCAGGTAACGCTGTTGTGGATTACTGTCCAGGGGTCCCTATTACGTCTCAAACCATTGAGGCAGAAGAGGCCCGTATTGGTGTGTCTCCACTAGACAGACTCGGGGTAATACAAGACCTCGTAGTACGTCTATTGGAGAGACAGTATGCACTGGCGCATCCGGAGTTAGTACCCGGACCCGCACCCGTGCAAGTAACAGCCAAGATGGCCGATCGGATGGACCGTCTCATGTCTCCTGCTGAAGCTCCCACCTTGGGAGGCGCAGCAGTAGTACCTGAGAAGGCCCTACCTGATGCAGATGTTTCCCTTAAAACTGCTCAGTCTACCCCTACGAAGACTGAGCAAGTAAAGGAGAAAGCAGCTGGTGGAAAGGGTAAAACAACCCCCACCAAAGGTAAGGGTAAAGGGAAGCGGTCAGGAACCGAACCCTCTACCAGCACGAGTGTGGACGACAGTACCCGAACCCGTCGGGTGTCTCCACGCTCGGCCAATAAGAAGGGCGCTAAGGCTTCGGATGTCTCCGGCAATGAGACGGACGCATCCGAGCCTGGCACTTCTACTAACGGCAGATCCCGCAGGAGGAATAAGAAGAAGGTTGACCAACGCAAACCTGAACCTATCGAGGTAGACGTTCAAGCTGATAATACAGAAGCTGAACCGGCTGTCCCAACCGTAAAAGTTGAGCTCGGTGTGCCAATCGTCAAGCTACACGACGTAATGGCCGATTTGAGTGGAGACGCTCAAGATGCTGCAGCCCAGGTCCTCGCGGGTCAACAACCCGTTGTGCAACCTGTGGATGTACCATCCGACCCGGAGGGAGAGGAGCCGGTTGACCCAGTTGTGGATGTCACTCCGACTGACGAGCAAGAGGCTGCTATCTGGGCTAACGCCAATAGCAACTTTGCCGACTTCATTCCTCTACACAGGGGACACCTGAAGGGGAGTAAATCCGTATGGAGACTGCCCCCTCGGATCACCTGTGAGAGGCAGGAAGATATGGAGGAGTGGCTTCGCAAGAAGCTCTCTGATAGAAAGCCGGCCAATATGTACTGGATCTATTGGGAATTCGTTAAGAATTCGCCCAATGGTCTGTACAATTATGACCAGAAGGGCAAGCTCAAGTTTGCTCTAGATGAGTACTACGGGGAGGGTCGTAAGGATTGTCCCTTCCAACGTTGTACTCAAAGTGAGGGTGAGGTTGAATTCTTCATCGAGAAAGACGCGTTCCTTCGTCATCTCGTGGAGGTTCATATGCACCAGAGGCCGGAATATGTCTGCGACCGAGAGGTTGGCAAGAAATGTGCTAAATGCACAGGATGTGTCACCCCCCGACGCGGAGACATGGTCCGGCACTATGTGACTTCGCATGGAGAGGGCCTGGAGGCAGCCATAGATCGGGTGATGAAAATTCACTCCGAACTCTATGGCAACCTTAGGGGCCTCAATGCAGAGAAGTTGGCTTCCCTCACACCGAGTACGAAGCAGTTTGCGCCTACGGTTCCTGGTACTAACCAGAAACTAAAGGCTCGGTTTGCCCAGACTCCCGGGTCCGGCAAACTAGAGTACGCTCAGGAGGAGTACGATCTGTTAAACGAATGGAGAAGCAACAAGGCCCGCCGTCGTGGTGGGGCTTATGTAACTCCATCCGGAGAACAGGTCCGAAGCCGCAGGGATTACCGCCAGGGACCCTCTGTAGCAGATAGGAAGAGACAGGCGTCTGAATCTCCAAGCCGAGCCAGGTCACCACTGGAGGCGCTGGAGAGACAGACAAATGGGGGAAGGAAGAAGCCACATCTTCCATCTCCTACTGGAACTCCTTCCCATTATGGGCGAGCACCAACTCCACGAGGTGCACAGAACCCGACATTCTTTGGTGTCAGTGGACCGAGTGGCCAGTCCGCCCGGAAACACGCGCCTTTGAATGTCAAAGACCCGAAGCAGTACCCTGCTATGGGCCCACCCGGACCAGAGATGCAAATCTTTGATCAGTACGGGAGGGTCAAGCAGGAACTGCCGACAGTAGGAGGTCAAGCTCCCCGACCTACAATGAGTGCTGTGGTGAGACAACGTCCACCCGCACCATTGTTGACGGCCAAAGACCTTAGAAGGGAATTGTCACGGTTGCCCCTGGTTCAGGGATTACCAACTCAAGGCCCTTCTTCGACCACTGCTAGTGCGGTTACTACTGCGGTTGCTTCTTCGCACACGCAGGTAGCTGTCACTGCGAGCGGGTCTGGAGCACAGCCGAAGCCTCAGGGTCAGGTACCCCCACCTGGTGCTGTGGTTCATCGGCCTAAGCTGATCCAGACAGTGGAGACCTTCTTCAAGAAGGAGGACAAATTGTCTTGCAATATCCAGAGCAAACAATTTGAGACGCTACAGCACCATCTGGAAAACCTCCACCTGGACATGTATCGTCGGACCGTGTCGAGCACTCTCCAGTGTATTGACGCGATCCAGAAGTCAGAGATCAACCGAATCTCGACTCAGATCAAAGCGGATGTTGCCAAAGATAAGCAGGAAGCTGCTAATCTGCGGCAGGAGGCCCTATCCGAGAAGGAAACAGCTTCTCAGATGCTCGACCTAGAACGAGCAACGAACATGAAGAACCAGCAAAAGTTCTTCAAGGTCTTCGGAGTTATCATGGATAACTGGGACGGTACACCTGAGCATGCTTTGAAGCTGTTCGAAGCACGCCAAAAGGTGAAACTTACACCTGCTGTCCCCGCATTGGCACCTACGGATGGAACTGGTATGAACCCCCCTGTTCAGCCACTGGCTCAACAACCGGGTCCAAACCAGCCACCCGAGGAGAACATGGAACAGTAAAAAACTGTTGCATGAAGATCGGACATAATTGTGTGTCCCGGGGTTCTATTACCCATGCATTGTTGGATAAGAAACCATTTTTTTATCCAACCCGTATTGATTCGGGTACCAAACTGTACCCTAATCCGGAAACTGAAAACAGAAGGAGAAAACAAACAAGCCACTCTGGAGGAGGAGTACGAATGCTGTAAACACCATAATTGTACTGTGCCACAATGTAATGACTGTGCCTATTATAAAATCATGGACAATTTACACTAATATGGACTTTTGGACTACAAACCGGATTTACTACTACACCACTACTATTTGTGAGCTAGCACTACAGGCATCAGGGTTTAGCTACGCCCATAGAGTCCATCAACAGTCTACAACTGGATCTACTATAACCTCCAGTTAGCTAGCACTACAGGCATCAGGGTTTAGCTACACCCACCAACAAGTTTTACTATAGCACTTCAGGCATCAGGGTTCAGCTCGCCCATACCAAGCCATCAGCAGCATCCGACTCCTGTTACATCCTCCAATCATGAAAACAAGTAACTTTGTTGATATTATTATATTGTATGTAAAATTGTATTTATAACTATATAATATCTTTTATAAAGATATATTATTATATAAGGGTACCTATAAATATACTGGATCTGCGAATCCTAAAAGTTATTTAAGGTAATCCTAGACCTATAACTGTCTATATAGGTCATTCCTGGTCTCAATATATTAAGAGACTATAATTCTTCTGTAACTTGTAAATATAAAACACTAAGGTATAAACTGAGCTGCGTCTCAAAAGTATAAATATTTTTCTATAAAATAAGAGAAGGTCCAACGGATTTCTCTAAACTTAGTATTGTATTACTCAGGTTAATACCTAATTGTGTTCATATAGTATCAGATTAATTGTCCATATCTGATCATTAATATTTAATTCACTCTGTAAAGTAGACAGAGCTGTTAATTTAAAAAGTCGAAAATTTTTTTTTCCGGGTTCAATAACCATAATACGATCATTGTTAACAACCACCGGTCCTTTTCAGGACCCTACTGTTGTCAAAACGTTACTATAAATCTGTGATAATTGTATATTTATCATTTATGGTTGTTATAAGCTAGTGATGGAAATAACATGAACGACACTCGATGCTATTATTGTATAATTTTTCAGAAATAGGATAGTCTTATACTATAGCCTATTTCACATCGAGCAAGTGTAATTAATACCCCTTTTTAGTATTGTAAACAATCACTTACTAGGTTATTAATACACTGCGGTTTAATTACCCCCAAGTTATTGTCTAAGGGGGGCAGTGTAGGGGTATGGTATTTTACACTTTAACGTTCATGCACCCGTGAGACTCAGACCTAGGTCCTTCGGGTGTGGTGGGGGAATCCGGATGGCAGGTGGCAGCACCTGCCTCTGGGTTCGTATCCACTACACCAGGGGGCCTACCACTCGTCCGCCACACGTCACGTGGCCGGTCTGAGTTTCGCGGGCTTTTCCCCTATATAAGGCTGGTCCTAGCCCTAGGTTCCTCAGTAGTGGTTTACCCACTGCTCAACCAGGTTGTTACCCGAAAGGGTAACCGAATGCACTAGCAGCATGTAGTCCTCTGAGGCTGTGATCGTATGTAACGCAAGCTCTGAAATAAAAGCTCGGTTGCCTACCCGGAAACTTTTCTCTCTCTTCGTTATGATTTAATCTAACTTAACGAGACGAACCACTACAATAGTAATACCTTACATATGTAAATTGATGAAATCGTTGTCATTTCAATATTCTAATACTTTTGCGGTAAATAGACAATTTACTATGAATTTATCTCTAATGTCATCAGATTTCACTTCATTTCTGAACGATTAATTATTAGATGCCTTAAAAGTATGATCTTTAAAAAAATGGTCATTTGTGCTTACATAGAATAAATATACATTATGGATGCTACCTTATGACCTATGACATTTATGCTAGGCATACATTGTAAGTAATTCATGACTCTACAAAGTTGTGAAAAAAACATAGATTTTTTAAGGGTTTCATTTCCGAACAGTTAATTAAAGGCACATACAGTTATCTAGTGAATAAAATGATTGTTATACAACTTTCCCTCAACTACATCTACCTGAAAAAAAAATGTTAGAGGGTGAAGTGAGACATTTGAATAACTGTATTGCAGCCTTTTCATACCGAACATTCATTTCCGAACATTTAAATAAACCTTATGGAAATTATACTTTTTCTCATGTAAATGCTTCTAAACCAATTAATATATTATGCACAAAAACAGTAGTGGTACCAAATTAAAGCTTATGCATTGGCGAACCCGATGGTGATAAATACAGGGATGAAAGTGAGTGAGCTCAGAAATCCCTGAAATGCCCTCTCAAAACACCTGAAATACAGATTTTTTTTATACAAATGTATAGGCCTTCGGGTCTTGAAAATCCCTGAAATCAGGGAAAACCCTGAAGACTTCCATCCCTGTAAATAATTTCTGCCTATCATCATTATTACTCTCCCTTTGGGTGTATGAAGTCAAGTACCATATTTGTATGACCCAATGTGTCATGCTCTGCCTTCAAAAACGACCCCCAAAAGATAGACTTAACATGGAATGTGCCAGGCTTGTCATTTTGAAATGTCGATAGACTACTGAGGAATTCAGTTCTAACAGATCTAAAATTAGTCTGTGTTTGCCATTGGGTTTAGGCCTAAGAAAAAAGTTTGAAATAAACTGTCGTTGCTCTGGTTTGCATATTTCTGTTATGCCTTTGTCCAGGTGTTCTTTCACAACTTGGTCAGTAATTTCTCTATTTTCCTCAGACAATACACAGGGCCTAGGAGCAGTCTCTTGCATAGGGGTTTCTTGGAAGTCAACCTTCACCCCTTGAACAGATTCAATGATGAAGGGATCATGTGTAAATTTTAACCATTGGTTTACATGGTTTATAGTGCCACCCGGTACAAATGTACCAAACCCTAACTTTTCATTTTCTGCCGGTACAGGAGCAATTGGCACTGTGAAGAGGTATTTTGTTTTCATGCAAAGCATTAATAACACTCACCTGGTTTAGTGAGACCCCCCCCTTTGGAAAAACCTGGAGATTTGGGCTTCTTCTTATTGTGGTTGGGTTTGTGGTTGTGGTTGTGCTGCTTGTCCTTTTTGTACATGTTGGACGAGTACTCCCCAGCATGTGAGTGCCTGTTTCTCCAGTCCACAGGCTGGTGCTTCTTGAATTTGTTGACATTTTTGTCTTCTTTTTCAAGTTTGTCCATGGCTGATATGATATCATCGCCGCCCAACCACTGAGGTGTGCATTCTCCATCGGTGAGCAGATTGCCTAACTTCTCTGACAGTCCCAATTTTAGGACGTTACGTCTCAGGTTTGTCATGTCTGACATGGTCCTGGTCATGACAATGTTAGCATCACAGGCATTGATGACTAACTTGGTGAAACTGTCAGTCTTGTCATGTACAGCAGGGTCAGTATTCTGCTTAGCCCACATTTTGAACTCTTCCATGGCGGCAGCTTGCCTAGCCATGGCTGTCATAGTGGCAGACATGTTGGTCTGAAGTTCAGCCATGTGTTTGTCCAGCACACGTGCATTTGCTGAAGCAGCGCGCTTTAGAGAGTGGTTCAGCTGGGGCACTCTTAACTCCGGCGCGTTTGCTGGTCTGTGGAACTTTTCCCTCTTTTCTTTTATGATACTGAGATCAAAAGAGGGCCCAGTTCGCTTGTGGGGTCCCAAGCTTCTAACTGAGCCTCAATGCTCTTGTAGTAAGCCTCCAGGTCGTCACTGGAATCTGGGTCAGCGCTATCTTGGCCGTTGTTGTGGTCAGCGCCTTGACCATTGCCCTCTTGGTCTTCTTCGTAACTACTGGCAGTGTCTTTTTTGTGCTTTCCAACCATGTCTTTAACCACGGTTTTGACCGTTGAATGAATAGTTCCCTTCAACATAGACATCATTTGAGCCACTTGCTGAGTAGACAGCAACACTGCCTCTGTGGTAGTGGTGGCAGTGGCTGTAGAGGTTTCCCCCTGGTCAGCACTTTGGTCAGCGGTGCCGCCATTGCTGGCCGTTGCATGTGTTGACCTACTGGTCTGTTTATGCCAAAAGGAAGCCAACAGTAACAAGGACCTAACCGACGGTCCTTGAAAGTTTGTAGATATTGTAGATTTCTGGAAGAAATTGATGCGAATATTCCTACACTTGGATGTGCGTGTAGCTGCTGCAGGATCGTGTGCTGAACTGATGCACCATGGGATGGTCCCAACCCACCAACTATTAAACAACCTTAGGAGTAAATGAAAATGAAGTAAGGCCTAATTCCAGAAAACTGCACTCTATCCCAATGTACAGCTATGGAGAGTCTGCTTGAAGAGCAATCTGCTAGGAGAGTGTAGACTCTCCAAACTAGTAAGTGATCTGGCACAGACTAATATTAGTGATTTCTTCATAAATACTAACAATGCCATGCCTGGCTCATCGGATCTCATCTAAGATCCAAATCCATGAGAAAGTACATATATACATATCTCAAGTTTTTGATGAGTTTAAGGCTGAAAATATAGGGAACTAAATATTTTGCAGCAGGTTACTAACCTAACAACTCAGCCACTTCACTGTGTAGGAAGAGGACTGACTCATTTGCATGAATGGAGACTATTCTGCCATGTGGATTCCCTCCCCCAGATTTTCAAGCTTCCTGCTGCCTGCAGTTGTCACATTGACAGGGGTAGAAGCAACTGAAGAAACGGCCAATTATGTATATTGTGTAACTTTGGCACATTCCACAGAAACATTTCCTCCTCAAGACAACACACCTCAGGTCGAAAGTCATAGAAACAGAGCATTTCCCCCCCTGGAGCTTGGGTGGGGGGTCTGAGACCAAACCTAGGAGTACCTCCATGATTCTTTTTGTGGATAGTATATAGGTGTTGGACTACCTCCTCATGAAATATTATTAGTTAAATATGAAAACAGTTGCTTTAGCAACACCCTAAATGTATATACCCTAGAAACAGTGTCGTGGCGAGTGATAATTGGGGGTAAATACCCTTAAGGCCTCCCATATGGGCTTTTATATATTAATAATGGTCTTTTATATTATTATTCTTGTACAACTGGGTCTAAATTTTGGGTTTAGAGAGTTGTGATAAGATATTCTGTGATTTTTCTTTGGCAATGGGGCATTTCCCTCCAGGGCTGACACTTGGATTTTAAGTAAAATTGAGGGAAGAAAATGTTCATTATCTGTCATTCTTCCTAAAAGGGGGAGAGAGATAGGTAGGAACTACCAATCATATGGAAGAGAATGCCCAATCCATCTACTTTCAGATGGTATATACCTTTAATGGGGGATAAATCTTTGTATACCTAAGAATTTCAATTGAACATGGCATGATTCTCAAAAATCACTTGCCAAGACACTCTCTCGCCAAGACAAAAATCTCCTTACAAGCTCTGCTGTTGCAGAGGATGGGCAATATGTAACTATTTTACACATTGTTTACTTAGGTATGTGATAAGGGAAAATTACTAACATAGAGTAATGGAGGGTATTATCTGACACTTAAGACATCATTTTCAGTTGACTACATTTATCTTGCCATAAATTTCTACCATAAAGCCCCAAACATATTGCATCTTCCATTATTGGTATTTGAGCTATAGATTAAGTGAAAATGATATTTATGATACTTCTCAATGATCAAGAGTTATGAACTGTAAAGCTAGGGAGCTAAAATCTGAAACTTCTGAACATCAAAATTCGCCATATATGGCCTGGATCCCTGTGTTTCCGAAAACCAAGATGGCCGACACACATGGAAAACAATAGAGTTGGGTAGTTGAGGTGTCCCTATGGCTACTAACATCCATCTGATAAATTTTGAAGATCAAAATTCGCCATATATGGCCTGGATCCCTGTGTTTCCGAAAACCAAGATGGCCGACACACATGGAAAAGAAAAGAATTGGGTAGTTGAGGTTTCCCAATGGTCACTAACATCAATCTCATATGGCCTGGATCCCTGTGTTTCTGAAAACCAAGATGGCCAACACACATGGAAAACAATAGAATTGGGTAGTTGAGCTGTCCCTATGGTCATTAACATCCATCTCATAACTTTTGAAGATCAAAATTCACCATATATGGCATGGATCCCTGCGTTTCCGAAAAACCAAGATGGCCGACACACATGGAAAACAATAGAATTGGGTAGCTGAGGTGTCCCTATGGCTACTAACATCCATCTGATAAATTTTGAAGATCAAAATTCACCATATATGGCCTGGATCCGTGTTTCCGAAAACCAAGATGGCCGACACACATGGAAAACAATAGAATTGGGTAGCTGAGGTGTCCCAATGGTCACTAACATCAATCTGATAACTTTTGAAGATCAGAATTCACCATATATGGCCTGGATCCCTGTGTTTCTGAAAACCAACATGGCCGACACACATGGAAAACAATAGAATTGGGTAGCTGAGGTGTCCCTATGGTCACTTACATCCATCTCATAACTTTTGAAGATCAAAATTCACCATATATGGCCTGGATCCCTGTGTTTCCGAAAACCAAGATGGCCGACACACATGGAAAACAATAGAATTGGGTAGTTGAGGTGTCCCTATGGTCACTAACATCCATCTCATAACTTTTGAACATCAAAATTCACCATATATATGGCCTGGATCCCTGTGTTTCCGAAAACCAAGATGGCCGACACACATGGAAAACAATAGAATTGGGTAGTTGAGGTGTCCCTATGGTCACTAAGATCTATCTCATAACTTTTGAACATCAAAATTCACCATATATATGGCCTGGATCCCTGTGTTTCCGAAAACCAAGATGGCCAACACACATGGAAAACAATAGAGTTGGGTAGTTGAGGTGTCCCTATGGCTACTATTATACACTAACCTGTTATATCCCTTAACTCAATACATGTACCATAAAAACACATATTAAAACACAATTTAAAACACAGAATGACGTCAACATTTTCAATTAAACACCATAGAACGGAGAAGTGTAAAGGCCTTGATAGACTCAGTCCTGAGTTATTTGAGTACAAGTGCTATCTGATAGCTATCAGTGTAGCATGCTGGAAACCAGCTCAAGAAATGGCTGCACACATTCTACATCCTGCAATATCGGTATATAGAGGAGCTATATGTACCCCCTCCCCCTCACACACACACAGACCAGACCAGGGCGGATTGTTGTGGTGCGTCCAGGCTGCGGATGTGTCCTACTAACCCTGTAAGGATCACAGTGTGAATCACTGCATCATAAACCCTATGTACTATAATAATGCTACATGATTGGGGCTCCTAATATGGGAATGGCACAAACGTTTACGGTCCCAAGACTCCAAATAAGCCAATGACATGCCACTTAGAACTCCTAATAAGGTGCATCATACTTATGTGTACATGTATATACATTATAAATGTAGGTGGCCTTTAGTGGGTAAATTAAGGGCAGGCAGACGACCGGACGCTCCCAGGCACGTGTATGGACGCCTATTTATCCTCAAGGGCCACAGAGTAATTTAGGTAATTGGACGCAATAACTCCTCCAAATATAATAATGCTATGTGATTGGGGCTCCTAATATGGAAATGACACGCATGTTTACGGTCCCGAGACTCCAAGTAAACCAATGCCACGCCACTAAGAACTCCTAATATAATAAGGGGCATCATTCTTTTATATATATATATATATATATATATATATATATATATATATAAGTTATCTCGCTACCAGGGAATAATAAATACCGGTAATGTATGGAAGAGAATATAATAAATACCAGATGTACCGGTAATAATGTATAAATATAATACCATGTAATGAATGATATAACACAGAACACATGAGTTTGGTGGGTTACTGACCTTGGGGCTATCAGCACCATACATGCCTTTATTAAAACAACTATAATAATTAGTTGACAATAAGCATAGCCAGTAAAATGCATAATATAATAAATAGTATAAAAACAATAGTACAGAATAACAATATTAATAACAATAGTATTAACAATAGTAAAATTTTAAATTTCCAGGGAACACCCAGCGTGGTGTTACCTGTACAGGTGAATCGAGCCAATTGACGGTTACTTTGAAACCACCTCCTTTATACCAGTGGGTTGTTGACTGTGACGTCATACTATGACATCATTGGTATCCTTACGAGCTGAAAGTAGTCCCTAACCGTCCGCGGCTAATTATATAAATATACACGAGTGTATATAGTTCCATAAGTTATCTCGCTACCAGGGAATAATAAATACCGGTAATGTATGGAAGAGAATATAATAAATACCAGATGTACCGGTAATAATGTATAAATATAATACCATGTAATGAATGATATAACACAGAACACATGAGTTTGGTGGGTTACTGACCTTGGGGCTATCAGCACCATACATACCAAAAACACACAAAAACACGCCAAACACATGTGAAAAACACATATCAATCAACATTGCAAATGAGATTGACACAATCTATCCAACTCCAATAGTTCATCTTTGTAATTATGTAAGTATTTAAAAACAGAGTTGGATTTCCAATTAACCCTCTTTTTGATAGACTCTATACTGAGTCCAGCATCTTTTAATAACGTAGCACCACCGTGCCTTAAGGAATGGGTAGAGACACAGCCCTCGATACCAGCTTGAAAGGATAAAGACTTCAACCTGGAGTTGACATACTGGTACTGAAGAGGATTACCATTAGACTGAAACAGATACTCTCTGCTACTCCTACCAAAGCACAACTTTTTCAGACCTAGATAAGGACATAGTGGAGAATTAACATTCTTTGACAAATAGATATTAAACGAACCTTTACCAAACTGATCAGTCTTGGATGTTCTGATACACATAGACAAATAATCTCGATGAAATTTAATATCACCAACCTTTAAGGAATGTGGAGACTCAACCACATGCCCCACACGTAACACACCCCTATAGCATGTTAAAATTGCCATCCAAAATCTAAAGTCTGCCATGTTGGTTAGATCCAAGAATGACCTTAACCTCAACATGTCTTTTGGAGAATAATAATGAATAACTCTGGTTGAACAGGTAGAAAGCCTGTCAATACCATCAAGGGTCTTCTTTAACATGAAGTTACTACTATAATCAGGATAGCCCTTAATTTTTTGAAAATACCAAACCGCAGACAAATAATTTTTTACAGATGATGGCTTCATAAAATCAGATAAGTAAACTGCATATATGGAAACTTGAGAGGGAGAACAAGGAAAAGTTTGTAAACAAAATTTTTTACAAAATTTCTTATAACTTTTAAGTTGTTGGTTCCTTGCTCTCCTCGTATTTTCCGACACACTCTGGGCTAAAAGTAACCTTTTTCTGTTTAGTAATCTCTCCCACTCTGGAATTAAAGCAACACATATCATTTTCACGGAGAGAGTTCATACATTTGCTCGGAATACCTTTGTAAGCAAGTCTAGATAGTTGGTCGGCCAGGATATTATCTTCTGACCTAATATAAGTTGCATACATCTCCACGTTATTGATGAAACAAAGCCAAAAGATCTCTCTAAGCCACTCCATACAAAGTTTGTTTCTAGACCTGCCCGTATTAATCATAGCCAGCACTTGCATATTATCTGTTATACAATGTATTCTTTTATTTTTACAACCTGAAATCCAACGTTTCAGACCAACCATGACAGGATATAGCTCATACACATTTATATTTCTATGGTGATTTTTTAAGTTATCCAATATAGGAGGGAGAGAAAAATGGCCTGAACCCAAGTTGAACCTATCATGAGATGTCCAGTCACCATATAAATAATCTTTACCCATCCAAGCTCCAAAGCCCTTAACAGATGAATCTGAGTACATAGGTGTATCACTCATATCATTTAGAATTAATCTCTTACAGTTGAAAACTTTACAAAAGTCAAGCCACCACTGCATATCCTGGCGAGTGCAAGCTGATACCCTAATATAACCTTCGGGTCTAGCCCGAGCGCAGAGATAAAAAATTCGTCTGCTAAAGGTCCTACCACCCTTAACCACCTGAGAGCAGAAGGACATTAGACCACCTATCTTTTCCAGATTTTTTCTAGAAATAAATTTCTTATTAACATTCTCCATTAAAATGCCTCTCATCTTAACCACCTTATCCTCCGGCAGAGATAGTTCCAAGTTAACAGAGTCTATCATAATACCAAGAAGTTTGTGAAGGCTCCGTTACCTTTTCGCCTGATACCACAAACCCCATATGTTGCATGCATTCAATGAGGATATTTCTTTGACGTAGACATTCACCATAAGTTTCTGCACTTACGATAAAGTCATCCAGATAATTGACCAATCTTTTTACACCATAGCTCCTGGCCACCTCCACAATAAAATCAGATATTCTATTAAATATATAAGGGGCACATTTAAGTCCAAAAGTCAACCTATTGCTTACATAGAAACCTTCACCTTGACCAAAATCCCATCTAAACCCTTGCATATCAGTGTGGGGACCATAAACATTAATGGTTCTATAGGCAGATTTTAAATCTACTACGCTCATAAAATCATTTTTATCTAACTGAGCTGTGACCGTACCAATATTATTGTAAGGTAGAACTAGTCTTGTCCATATAGTTATTAATGGAAACTTTCTCCGGCATACTGCAATCAGTTATAGGCCTTAGCTTGCCATTTGACTTCTCTACACCGCCCAGGGAGTGGATGCACTTAGGTTTGTTTTTTAACTTCGGACACTAAACCCGCCTCTAACTCCTCTCGCAATATGGTACAAAATTCATTATAGAAGTTTCCTTCAAGAATTGACTTATAATTTCTGCAATCATAAGAAGTATTGCAGTTAGGGTCAACTATCCTGAACCCCTCAACAAAACCTTGCCATAAGAATAGTGCATCTTTATCATTTATATTAATAACTCCTTTCTGGGTTAAGAATGGGGCTACCCTGCAAGGTAAAATTTGGGACTTTTTCCCATGGACATAATGAACACAATTGCACACACCATTTATACAGCTATCATACACTTCGATGCTAGGTAAATTATTAATAGCAACCGTAAACAGTGGTTTAACCTTGCCCTGTACTGGGCCACTATATGATATATCCAAACCAACAGAGTCGGAATTAATATTAATATCATTTTCAACATCACTTTGTAAACTTGGTACGCTGATATCACAGACCAAATCTACCTCTCCAGCATTAACTATACGGATCTGTCATATGCAACCAATGCTTTAACTGTGAAAATCTTTGTGTCAGATTTTTCAACCAACATCTGAAGATGTCTAAGCATGCCTTCTACATCGTCTCCGTCTTTGTAATAATCTATAATGAATTTGATATTGACCAGTACAAGCTTCTCAATGGTGTCGACTTTATCACATTTTTTAACGAATTGTTCATGGTCAAACTCACCAATGTTTTGCTTGGCGTGATGGCGATGAATTGACGAGTCCATTGACGACCCTCTTGACGAGCTGGGACTCCTATGACGAGCGGTATAAGATGATTTCGATCTCGTTTGACGACCCCTACGTCCTGCTCTGGTCCACTCGCCGCCATCTTGGTTGCTATGGACGCTGTCGTTGTCAACGTCCCGCTGAAGACCACGCCCCCGTCGCCTTGGTTTCGCGTCTCTCGAATCCTGTTTGTATACAGATGCACGTGCTCCTGCCGCCCCGCTGTCCGCTCCGCTCGAAGGATTCATCTCGTCCTTACGGGCCCCTTGGCTAGCAATAACGTCACGCAGCATTTTCTTTATATCCAAAAGGTCTTCCTCCATCAAGTCCAGCCTCGTCTGGTCAGCAGTTTCATTCTCTCTAGCCTGTGGCGGGTTAGGCTGTAAGGGCTCCAGACCCCCACATAGAGAAGTTAAACTGCTCGAAGATCCCAAATTGGCCGATTCTCGGTCCGTTTTAGCCGATTTAGCCGATTTTTTCGCCAAACTTTCTTCTTTGCACCTGTAGTAGTTCTTTTCCCCATGCTTGAGCCGATATCCAAGCAATAATCCGGAAAAATCTGCTTTAAAATTTAAAATTTCCAGGGAACACCCAGCGTGGTGTTACCTGTACAGGTGAATCGAGCCAATTGACGGTTACTTTGAAACCACCTCCTTTATACCAGTGGGTTGTTGACTGTGACGTCATACTATGACATCATTGGTATCCTTACGAGCTGAAAGTAGTCCCTAACCGTCCGCGGCTAATTATATAAATATACACGAGTGTATATAGTTCCATATATATATATATATATATATATATACATGTAGGTGGCCTTTAGTGGGTTAATGGATGCATGCATGTGGGTGGCTGGGTGGTGCAGGGGAGGGGGGTCTGACAGCTATACTATTACGAGGTGATTAGGAGGAGGTGGGGGGGGGGTTTGCATACAGGTGGATGTACACGCCCTAGAGGGGGGGGGGGGTATTGGGTGTCTCTACTGGTGCTGAATGGGCTAGTGGAGACAGGTGGGAACTGTAGGCGAGATCTGAGTGGGTAGCTTTCTCGGCTTCATGAAATCAACAAGAACAGGACAGGATAGAGATGGACAGGGGATAGAGAGGGCCGATGCTGTGACGTATGTGTGAAAAACGCATCTAGGGCTGACTGGACAGGGACCGGAGCAAGGGGGGTATGAGCTCCCATTCTAATTCAATGCAAGTTCACTCCACCGGCCAAAAACGACCAGTCAGGCCCCTACTATAGCCGTCTAGACGGACAACAAGGGTGGGAGGGGAGGGATAGACCAGTCAGATTCTATACTCGATTTCTTACAATCCGGATTCCAGGTAAACGGCTCTTTCCAGTATGGATGTAATTAAACTGCTGTCTCGAGCAGCCAGGCCACACCAGCGACAAGCTATAAAAGGCTATTTGGGTGGCAGTGATGTTTTCCTGTGTGCATCTACAGGGAGTGGTAAATCCTTAGTGTTTGAAGTGGCACCTTTTGCCTTCCATGCTATGGAGGGTGGATCTACACAGGATACTCCCATACAGGTGAAAAAGACAGTGTTGGTTGTTTCTCCAGTGGTTTCCCTGAACTCAAAGTGCACAACTTAGGACCAAGCGAATTAAAGCTGTGTATGTTCATGATGATCCATACTGTACAACACAGCCTTCTGGTATTGACTGTGTCACTTCACCTGGGACTGACAGATTGAAAGATGCCAACATCATTTTCTCAAGTCCAGAATCTGCCTTGGGGGAATACCGAGAAACCCTAGCCAAGCTGAATATATCATGCATTTTTATTGATGAGGCACACTGTGTTACAAAATTGTGAGTATATACTTATAAAGATATCAATACTGTAATATTACTCATATAAGGGGCACCTCACATGTAATGCACACCCTCAACTCAAGCCTATTCTATAATTCTCCACACTGGGGGGCATGAGAAACCCACCCGTGTGCTCCCCACAGCCCCATGTATGTTGTGCATGGAAATAGACTGCCCATGTGCTCTGAACTGTACATGAGCTTTCTGTGGTTTTTTGAATTTTTTTAAATTGGACGATTAGAACAGAAGTTAGCATAAAATGTGTCAATTTCTCTTTTTTTATATATTTGATCATTTTCTTCATTGCCTCTTACAATAATACTCGCCTATAGGGTGCGCATTATACGCAGGGACGACCTTAGCTGTGCCCTACACTCTGAAACCCCACATATAAGCCACACCCATATATAAGCATATGGACAGCCTATGTGCTCATAACTCTCCATGAGATTTCTGTGCTTTTTTTCAATTTTTAGATGGGACAATTAGCCTAAAAAGTGTCAATTTCTCCTTTATTTTATACTAACTCTTTAATGGCCGCTGCAATAGCTTCCTCATAAATTTCTTGATAAAGCTTTACTCCTAGGTTTTTCTCTATAGATTTTCCACTGTCTGTTAAATACCCATAGTTGAACAAATGTCTCCTGTCTTTAGTAGATGGTATGTACTTCTTACGAAGTACACAGACTCCTTTTTGTATCACTGGTCTTTTTGAAGATTTGGTGGGTGTGTTAGGAGTGGCCATATAGGCCATGGAATTAGCCAAAAAAAAATATCTTACACCCCTCACACTAAGACACCACCAAACTTAGTGAGTAGCTCAATGTGAGTGGAGCTAGAATGGTGTATACATACATACTGGAGGGTCATATCAGGTCACCACAGCCAGTCTCAGTTAATGAGATAAACACACTGGTGCAGATGTCATCACTGACACTTGAGATGGGGTAGGTGTAGAGGTGGGGAGGGGGTAGTGAGTGGGGCTGGGCTTCAATGCGTTTTGTGCCCAGTAGACCAGTCCATTGATTCACAAGAAATAAATTCACTAGAAATGTTTTCAATTTTCATTTTCCCATTTTCTTTCAATGATCTCATAATAAAATCAATGGACCGCAGCCAGTCTACTAACCCCCCCCCCTAAAGTGGACCCAAAGAAAATGCTGAAACTTTCCATTTGTTGCTAGGACAAATGGTTACCTAGCAAGAGCTGCATATATCTAGCAACAGACCCTACCGAGACATTGATCTATACAATGTCTCATAGTACCTACCCTCCTAAAATGGGCCCAAGGAACATACTGAAGCTTTCCATTTGTTGCTAGGACAAACAGTAACCATTGCCTAGCAAAAGACCCTTTCCACTACAACAATGAGCTACACTTGAAATGAGTTAAGACATACACAGTAAGGAAACAACTTTTCATAGATATGATACTAAGAAGCTCCATACACTAATTTACAGTGACACTCTGATGGTACATAATCCCATTCAAATGGAGCCAAGTACTGAGGCTTTCTATTTGTTGCTAGGACAAACAGTTACCTAGCAATGGGTATTTTGCCTAGCAACAGCAACTTTCTGAGGCATTGACCTTATAAAAATGTTTATGGTACCTACTCCCCTTAAATGGACTGAAGGAACATGCAGAAGCTTTCCATTTGCTGTGAGAAGTAATAACCTAGCAACAGCTGCATTTGCCTAGTAATGGGCCCATCCTATGACAAGAAAAGAGCTGTGCTTGGAATGAGCTAAGTAATAGACAATATGGAAACAACTTCTTATTCATGTGGTATACTGAGAATGATACTAATATGACATGGCATATTTATGCTGAAGACTGTAGAATAAAAAATATGCTATAAAATCTTATAAAAAAAATTAAAGTCCAGCCTATATGAGGATTGACTCATAGAGTCACTTATGGGATTCAGGGGGGGTGCTATATAAAGGATATCATTGAATGGTACTAAAATACCTAAAATCAAGCCCTGTGGATCCCTTCTAGTAGAATCCCCTTCTTCAATTCAGGGAATGTCTTATACATGTCTTATACACAGGGTGTGCCTTATACATGAGGTATCATGTTGGCATGTTGTTTGAAGACATACAAAACAATTGTATTGACTTAACATTTGTGCAATTGCATGCCCTTCCAGCAAGCCATAGATGATAGTAAAGGAATGGCAATTTGCAAAGGGTATAATGATATTGATAGATACAAGTCTAATAGATATAAATAGGATAGGGAGATGTACCATGAAAGGGCCCATTACAGGCCTACCTTGGTTTTGCATGGCCACAGACAACCCTATTTTGATATCTTACTTAGGGGCATTCTAATGCTTTGAGGGTACTTTAACCATTTGTTCCATATCAATGTAATCCTAGTACATGAGTTCCCCTATAAGAATGCACTTATCTATCTAGATCTATGATAAATGATTTCTTGCACTATGAATAAACTACAGCAAGACTCATTGTGTGTGTTATTACATCTTGTTGACCATAATACTTTTGATCTTCACCTCATGACCAGACATTTCCACACATAGCTAGTCTTTGCTTCCTCAGATTTTGAAAATGAAAGAAAAATTGCCCGAGGAAGCAGATTATCCGACAATTTTAATTAAATCTATTAAGTATAAAGCAGTTGTGAGGGTTCTTTGGAATTGAAGGGTTGACAAAGTGAGGGTTCTGATCAAATCCACAAATACATGATTATGAACATGGGCCCTAGAAGTGGTTGCTAGGTACATGGATGGTTTTTGTGCCATCAACTACCCTAGGAATAGAGTATACATACTAGTAAGCCTCATAGGGTTCAAATTCTATTATGTTATAGATTAGATTTTTGAGAAGTGCTATCTTGAATTATTGTTTGGACCTACTGAACATAATAGTGGGAAGGTATTTCCACACTGTCCATTATTTATAGATTACCACTCATTCTCTCTTTGAAAGGTCCTGTTGCTAGTCAAATATAGTCATTGCTAGATAATTGCTTGTTCTAGCAACAAGTTTCAGCATGTTCCTTGTGTCCATTTTAGGGTGGTAGGTACCATCAGAATGTCACTTTAAATTAGTGTTGACCTTTTCAGTATCATATTTATAAGAGGTTGTTTCCACACTGTTGATTCCTTAGATCATTCCAAGCAAAGCTCTTTTCTTGTCATAGGAATGGCCCATTTCTAGGCAAAAGTAGCTGTTGCTAGGTTATTACTTCTCCTCACAACTAACAAAAAGCTCGGCATATTCTTTGGGTCCCTTTTTGGGGGTAAGTACTATCAGAATTCTTATGAGATCAATAGCAATAAATAAAAAGCTGCAGCACTTTACTTGAGTCCATTTTAGTAAGGTAGGTACCATCAGTGTCACTGTAAATTACTGTATTGAGGTTCTACATGCGGTATCATATGGGTAAAACGTCTCTACTGTCTATACCTTAACTCATTTCAAGTGTAGCTCATTGTTGTAGTGGAAATGGCCTTTTGCTAGGCAATGGTACCTGCCTGTCTTTGCAACAAATGGAAAGCTTCAGTGTTCCTTGGGCTCATTTTAGGGGGGTAGGTACTATTAGACATTTTATAGATCAATGTCTCGGAAAGGTCTGTTGCTAGGCATATGCAGCTGTTGCTGTTGTCCTAGCAACAAATGGAAAATTTCAGCATTTTCCTTGGGTCCACTTTTTGGGGGGTAGGTACCATCAAAATTGCTATAACATCAATATAGAGCTAGGGCAGATAGATTTGTACGTTTTGAAGAGATGATTACATAGACATGCAGATTTCTAGGTTCCTGCACGAGAGTTTACACCCACAATGTCACTTTTGCATACCCAGAGACATAGGACAACATGAAAAAAACATGTTGTAGCTTTCAGCAATTCTGAGAATTAAACTCCTTAAATAAGGCCTTTTTGGGGCATCTGCTGCTCCTCTATAACATTTTCACATACTATCTACCCAAAATAATCTTAAAAACCACAGACTTGTGTTCCCAAATAATTAATAAATGGAATAGGTGTGTTATTTTATTATACCAGGGTTTAGGGATTTTATGAGGCATGCAAAACTTAATCTGGCCAATGGAGATTTTCAAGCCCAAAATAGGGTGGAATGGCACTCACTGCACATATCATCCCCTTATTCAAGACTTCCAGGGTTAAGACTATACAACATTCTGTCACATTGTATATGAGGGATGATTTAATCGTGCTACTGTTGAAATTATTACCAACGAACATTTTAGGTGGCTGCTTTTGTGTTACGCTATATAAAAATGGATTCAGTGACCTGTTCTCTCACCCACAAACCACCTAGTGTTTACTACATTCCATACATGCAAAGAAATCTGTTCATTGGACCTCTTTGACATACCCTCCATCCACCTTAAGTAAAGTATAATATGGCAAAACTGGTTTGAAACCTCGAAAATTAGATTGGTCCATAAAGTCAAAAATACACAACACATTCTCATTTGCCAGTTTAAACATTTATTGAAAAGCGATTGAAAACACAGTTTGCAGACAGTCTGTGTTGTCTCAATACAGGCAGAAAATCCACAACCTCAAATCCACACGGTGATGCTCCAGCAGCCAGCTCTGTACGGGTTCGCCTGACTGCCCTGGCTGCCAATCTAGCTATGAAGGATAATTCAGTTTTATATTCTACTGAAACTTTGATCTACATGAAGTGATACCAGTGACACTGGTTTATTATTCTTATGGTAAAATGGTCCTCAATATCATCCTCAGGGTATGGTGACAATGAATAATGGTAATAAGCTTATAAAGCTCTTCAGAGATTAGGTTTACAGCTATAAATGATGTAGCAGAGGCGCAGACAGGCGTGAATTCCCTTACTAGTACATTGACTGGAGATGATCTATTCCTAAAATCTACATGGTACAAAGCTAGCACTACACAACAACAGTTGGTGGTGATTCTTTAAGGGCGGTTCACAGTTAAGTCACACAATTTGGTAGTACTGTTGTAACCCACCACTTAGAATGTTGATTAAAAAGCTGATGACACACCTCGCACAAAAAGCACTGGACTTTCAAACCTTCATAACACCTTGTAATATATGAATCATGTCATAAACAAGTACAAAACTAGATCTATGCATTATATCCATCAGAAGAGAAAATGCCCGTATGTTAACAATGAGGTCATTTCCACAAAGAACACTATAGGTTTACGGTAAAGACCAAATTCTACATTTGCGCGTCAATTTTTTTAAAACTTCCTACGAGGCCCAGAGAAAAATATGACCTGGAAAATGCACCTATCCCATTCCTTAGATCTATTGCTTGATTGAAAAATATCTACTGATTACTTCCAAATTGTGATATATTATTTACTTTTTCACCCAATAGGATATCTACACAATTATACAAGAAAAGTCCCAAGTATTCTTCTTTCATTCGATGTAGCTACTCTTCAACAACGTATCAATACAAATAGGGTTCTGTCCGACTTCTCCAGTCTACACTATATTTCCACGTATACATACACATTTACAATGTATATCACAACACACTATAGGGTTCATATAAAATGTTATATATAAAAACAAATGGTAGTTACAAGTTATATATATATATAGTTCAGTGATGTGATAGTCAATGGTTGCAAGCACAATCTGCAACTACATGTACAGTTTGAAGAGAAGAATCACCAGGATTACACTATGCCACAGCTAGCTTGCCTCTCACCCGAATGTAAGACCGACCTCCAGTTTATGGTACATTGATTTACCTTTCCTATCCAATTCTTTTCATACTGAGTAGCATAACATCTGACGGTCCTATTCAATCGTCTTCAAGCATATTTATAGCTTTGGTTCCAGCCTGGAATACCTACAGTCGAAGAAGTAATAGCTCCGAGTATTACAGTTTGAGGATTACACTGTGAGTTATAACATCTCTTTGTTCTTTAAAGTATGCACATCAATCAAGTCAATCTGTATGTTATATGCCACAGAATATTCCAGCCGAGATTCACAAGAAACAATATCAAGTATAGAAAGCACTGCCGGACAAGCAGAGGGTGAGGGCGCCGTCTTATATTGATAGATTTTAAGGGCCAGATTCAAAATGCAGAGAACATCTACACAAATGACACTTTGACTGCAATATATATTTTTTTCCACAGATACAGTATAATGTACATCAAAGCCAGATACTATTGAAAATACTAGTATCTGTAATGCTATTTTCCTGCTAAAATTGATTCAATTATCTTATACATGCCAATCAGACAATTGGATATTTTGTCATTTATCTACCGAAATCTACAGCGCACTCTCATTGCTAGGACTTGAACATCCTAAAGGAAACACTGAGGCCAAGAGGGAGGGCAGGAGTAAGGGGCAGAGGGGAATTCCTGAGATATCTGGGAATACTCAGTAGAGAAAAGCGCTCTCCTTGCATTTGAGAAAGAAGAATTTGTCCTACCTTCATCAGTATGGTAACATCTAACTCAAGTAAATTCAAGTGACATGAAATGCAGACAAAGTTGGCTGTAGACATGGAGGTCACTCTTGGCACACATTGCTGTGTAACCAAGAGATTGCAAAGGATGCAGTGTGTTGCAACACCAGAAAGAACTCCATGTAGATTCACTCTAGTTACAATATAAATATGATGTAGAACACAGCGAAGTTGTTGACAATACACGCATATCAATTCTGCCCATGATGGCCTAGTTGGCCAAATGTCGCATGACTTGGGCACCATTCATTTGGGGATACTCTTCCCACAATCGCGCAATGATCATTTAATTCACTGTTGACGTCAACACTCTTGCACCAAATTGTATAAATCATTGGTACTCTAAACTGTCTTGAACTAATTCTAATATGCCGTTCTGTGAGACCTTTGCATCAGCTGTCGTACCAACCACTTACATTGCCATGGCAATAATTCTTTTGGAATGTGAATCTAACAGGTTTTCCAGCAACATAAACAAAAACCAGACGAAAGCTCAGCACTATCTCACTTTCATATCTGTGTGCAACGAAAAACAAATGTAATTGATATTTACAAAGTATGAAAAATGTGATTTCTGAAAAGAGAATATTACCCTTACAACTATAAGGCACGTGCTCAATCATCCATGTCCACAGGAGTTGAAATTCTTCCTACCGGGTTTAAAATTACACTAGTCAGAGAGCCAATCTCACAGAGAGCCAATCTCAGCCAGAGGAAGGAAGATGTGTCATCAACGACAAGCTTGGTACTTGGCCCTTTGCCCTCAGATATGCCATCACACTGTCCACGGTCTCCCGCGAGACTGGATGACATCGTTTAAATGTTGTTGATGGTTTTCTTCTCAGCTTGTGACACATTCATGCAACGAGCCAGTGAAACTGAGCTTAAACAACTAAAAAACATTCTAGTCTGGTTTTTCCTTCGAAAAGGCCTCTGCCTCAAAAACAGAAGTTTGCTGCCTCGTAAAAAAACAGTTGCATGTAACATTTCCTCCCACAGCAGCCACCAAGGTCGCGGGGTGAACTGCAACACAAGGTGTTCTGAACAAAGTTTCAGCAAATTGTTACCTTTAAGGAAGTGCTGGGTATTCATCTAGGTACAGTGTATTCCTTCTTTTCTTTTTTATTCTTCCCAAAGTCTGATAAATGCTGGCAGATCTAAAATAATTGTGTACACAGTGTGATAATTACATTTGTAGAATAATACTAATATCATGATAAAATATCTAAAATATGATTTTTGAGACTCTAACAGAAGGACATGGCTACAGATTAGTCTTCTCGATAAAGAGATATTAATGATCGATGACATTTTGAAACACACAGGGGGCACCAGTGTTTCGAATGCACCAATAATTTTGTACCACTGAAAAAAAGTCTGTAGAACCTTGAAAGAAAGTCATCATTAGTCAGCACAGGCAATAGATACATTTTCAAAATTTTACTTAACAAATCTTTCATTTTCCCAAACACAATACAACTTTCATAGGATGGTTCAGTGGGGCAATAATAGTCGTTTTGATATTTCTAAAATAAAGTTGCATTCCAAAAGCCAATAGCGGGTGCTGACAACTTGGTTTGGGAATAGCCGAGTGTATTTATACTCGGCTGTGCCAGTAGACATTGCTCAGACAACCTCTCCACGTGTGTAGCCATCGTGGCTGTGACCTCGGCAACCCTCGCATAGATAGCATAGAGCAGCCAACAGGGCAACAATCGCACCCCCAGCCCCCACCCAGAAACCCCACAAGAGGCGGTCGTCGTTCTCGTCGCCGATGATCTTCACGTGTCGTTCTTTGTTCACCTTGAAGGCGCAGAGAACAAGCGAAGTAGAGATGAGTACAACTGAAAGAGGAAAGGAAGGCTGCTTAGTGATTGCTATCAGATCCCATCAAATAGGGGGAAATCTTACTTACCAATAATCATACAAGCAATGAGAGGTCTCATGGTATCCTCCTCATCAGGTATCTAAAGTTTCTTTTCCTTTTTCATTCACCGAATGAATCTGTACATTTCCCTTGCCTACTCTTCATCATTGAATCGACATGACATGATAATTTATCAAAATCTAAATGCTTCTGATATTTTGATCACAGTACTCATGTCTGTGGCTATCATTGGAAAGGATCCCTGAGGAATTCACTATTCTACATGAGAAGAATTCTTGTTAGAGAAGATCTCCCACTCAGTTAAAAAACACTAGTTTCACATCTATTTCAAAATGTTATATGATTTCACACTACCAACTGCTGGCATACAATCACAACTATCATTTCCACATTTGAATGCTTTGGTATAATCTCCATACAATACAATATATAGTTTGATTCAATTTTCTTCCTTCAAACATTAAACATGTATCATGCAAGACTTAGACATTTGAATTGACAGAGATACTGTAATTGTGTAGATCAGAAAACTAGAGTGAGGGATGCAACAATGTATCAGAAGCATCTTAGGAAAATAGATTCATTACAAATTGTATCTGGATTAAAAAATAGTTTCTATACCATATACTTTTACCTATGAGTCCATAGGTAAAAGTATTTACAAAATATCTTGTTACAGCGCATTACCTTATACAATCTTTCCTCTTCATAATCTAGATACAATATCTTAATTACCCTGTCTTTATAAACAGTATTCCATTGTAATATCATTGAATGGGCTTGGCCTCCACCTATCTTTCTTTAATCCACAAACCGCCATGACAGCTACAAGTTGTGGTAATTCTACTACTTTACCTTTCAAGTTACCCTTAATATATCACTCACATTCCTACAAAATCCTAACAGACACTCTTACAGTCCCATTGATGAATATTCTCTGCTTTGCGTACATAAATGTGTATATTATCCTAGCTATTCACATGACTTTCAATCTCAGGTTTTAGACATTTAACATCTAAAGTCAACCTTGTTGTATATATAAGTATTTGTCTTGTATAGTAAGTGTTGCCTTTTAATTGCTGTCAATCAACCACCAGTTACAGGGTAGATTAAAACAAAAGTATCCCAACAAAGCTGTTGAATGACGAAATATGAAAAATTCATACTTTGTATTCAACAATTTCTCCTGGGCCAGCTTGTCTTCATAAACCTGCCATGTCTAGTGTTACAGTTTTTATTGACACATCACTTTTTTTCAAAGCTGCCATACCATGGATAATTCTGTTGTATTATATAGAATATTTTAGGAAAGAAGATTGCATTTACAAACATGTTAGCAATGGCACCAAATACAGTGTAATGCTTTGACTTCTTATACCGAAAGACAACCACTGATCCTAAAGCCTATGCTAGTGAAGTCAAGAGAGTCTTGATCATCAACCCCAAAGGGTCCTGGTGTGTTTTAAGTAGAAAATGATCTAACCTCCTTATGAGAAGGCTTGTGGAAGACAAAGGTCTCCAGTGGAATCCCGCTTTCATGAACTTACTCTCACAGAATAGGAAATCATTTTTTTCCTCATCCGAAATCTTTCTTTGTTGATGAAAAGAAACGAACATTGGAGATAGTGTTACTAGCAACTATACTACCGTAATCTCTTGCGTAAAATACGCGTCTTCTACGCCAAACAAAAGCCTGGGCCGTCTTATAGCATTCTCCCAAGAAGGGGGTGCGTCTTATACGCGGGGTATTTTTACTATAGAACAGTACTGAATTTACAAAAATTACACCTAAGAGGTGCGTCCTCGACGCGAACCTGTCTACCGTGAGTTGGGGAGCGTCTTCTATGCGCACCGCGTCTTCTACGCGGGACAATACGGTACAAAAGATAACAGAATACAGTCATGTTGTTGAATATCAAACCTCTCTCAACTGGTCAATATGCCTCATGTGGTACAGCAGCTTTGAAAACAATAATAACAACCATTTTACAATGTCACAAACTTCATCATTCTGTAGGTCACCGACACAATGACGTCACAGTGGACACGTCATCAGAGCAACATCTACCGGCTTAAACCCAAACTATGCCCGACTCATAACCATCCAATAAAAGTGTGAGGAGTTGATTTGGGGGAGATGAAAGAGAAAAAACAGAGATTATTTTTTACAATCAATTATCATCAGTGTATTTCATGATGAATTGTTGAGATAGTTCATCAGGAGAGAGGATTACAGAGGGTAATGCAGGTGAGGAGGAAAAATGCTGGTGTTGTGATTAATATGTAAGTGTTAGTTGGGGAGCCAGCTCATCGAGATGGACAAGTGCTGGTGTTGAGAGCAGCACAAGATATCATCGATGGATCTGGGTATTCTGATGGTGCTGATAACGAATCTTAGGTGCGTATCTTCATATCTAGGTCGGGACAAGGTCAAATTAAAGGCTAGATGTCAAAATCTAGAATTTACTATAGGGAGAGAGAGAGAGAGAGAGAGAGAGAGAGAGAGAGAGAGAGAGAGAGAGAGAGAGAGAGGGATACAACTTACTTCCATTTATTAACACTAGAGGTCCTCAGTGCACAGTGGATTCCCCATTTATATGTATTCTGAGTTGATTAGGATGCATTGCATCTTAACCTTATATTTGACCTTGTTCCGACCTAGACATGAAGATACGCGACTCAGATTCGTTATCAGCTCCCTCAAATTACCCAGATCCAACTGTCATATCTTGTGCTGCTCTCAAGACCAGTTCTTCTTTAAATATCGACATTTGGCCTGCCTGGCCCCCCAGCTATGTGCTCTACATTAGTGCATGCGACTTAGGCCAATGGGTTGCTACAGTTGTCGACCAAAAACTATGTTAATGGTCTGTGGGATATTAAGCATGAAAACTATAACAGTGTTGAATTATGAAAACTTAAGTTTAAGTCAAATTTCGTTTTCGCAATAACCCTGTTAAGGGATGAAGTGAACGCCATTTCAAAAAAGGAAAAGTCTCAAAATACTACAGGCTTTATAGAGGCCCTCCAAACCAGGTATAGATCGCACAGAGGTAAAATAGGGGTGGTCAAATGGAGGCCAAGCAATTATTTTCTTTCACAAATTGGACCTTCTTAATTCAGAGTTTTTTTTGTTTTCTTTTTAATTCAGAATCATTAAATGACATTACAACATCTATCGAAAGGTCAAAGCCAAATCTTTAGTGTCCTGGGATAGGGTTCTGGAAAGCTAAAAGTTTCTGTTATTTTGGATAAATTCTAGGATGCCAGCGAAGTTTGAATCTTTGTTCCATTTAAAAAGATAAATCTGAAGAGAATTTTCATGCTTCTTTAGGGTTCATGCTGGCCCTCACACAAAAAAAAAAACATGGTAGCATCTGAAACTGTCCTTACAGCTAAACCACATGCCTTATCAAGTCATACATCAGTTACAAACTGAAATGTACTGTATGCTATAATCAATGCTCGCAAACCTAAAGAAATCTAAAACTTGGTGAGAATACACATTATGAGAACTAAAAGAAACTAGACTTAGCATGGCGGTTTGTGTTACAATACTTGTATGATTAAATTTACAGTGCCAAATTTGACTTTTCAAAGAAATATGAAATTCTGTCATTTCTGACAGTTTCTTATCTGTCGCTACTGGTACTATAAAATGCTGAATACAATGAATTTTCAATAATACGTTCTTTGGATCTTACCACTATCTTATCATTCAAATCCAAAAACCCTGTACTGATAATATGCATAAGTAAATTATCTTGAGCAAACATTCAATGTCTATATGACAAGTCATCACTATGGCAACTGTGTACCGAAATCCCCTCGACAGTACATAGACAAGATTCTACATTTCACTATAATGTAATATCTGTGTTGGAAAAACGTCAGATCAGCAGTCCATCTCCCCAAAAATCTTTAACCGTATTATAAAAATAAATTTGATTTTTCTTCCTTCAGTATATCCCTGTGGCATGTGTTAGGTTGCCACATTTCAATGTTTTTGGCAAAAGCTCATAATAGCTGAGGAGCTTGCATTTTTATTCCTTCGGATCAAAATATCCATTCCCGGTTTCACTATTTCAGGCTAGACTGCTGATAGGACGTTCTGACAAAAAGTCCACCAACACTGATACTGTGAACAGGCCATTGACAACGTTTAACTATACAATCATCATACATTAGTACATGGCAGACTATGCTACATATTAGTACAATGCCACTAGGAAGAAGTCAACTTGTGTTATATCATGTCAGTCACTGGTACTATTCATAATATATAAGGTATATTGTCTTATTACATCAAAGTGTATTACCAGTACTGCAGAAAAATTCTTACAAATCAATTCAGAAAAAAAAAATCTGTTTACCAGTACTGTAGAATAATTCTAACAAATCAATTCAGAAAAATAAATCTCTTTTTTTTGTTATAAAATCATACTCTTTACTGTTATCAATTACTTTTTTTTTTGGTTGGTAACTGACATAAATTATATACACATTGTCACGACCTCCTGTGCCATCAATCACAGATAGAAACCACTACACAGCCTCTACAGCATAATGCAGGACCATTAGTTGTACGCCAGACACTGAGGAATGCAGTTAATGCAGGACCCTATGAAACAACCCCCTATTAGTGAGTATGTAGTTTATGAAGGAACTTATGAAACAGCCCCTAATAGTGAGTACCAAGCAGGAAACCTTAAGATCCCATTTGAACTAGTCGTTTTAATATTTTAACATGGCAATGTTGTTATTGTTTGCGAAAATATTACGATACCTATTATGAAATTTATAATAAATCACCGAAAAGATCTATTCTACTCTTTTATTAACTGTTTTTTCATGCCTGTCTAAATTGGCAGGTAATATAAATCAACATGACAATAACTTCAAGGTTATAATGACATTTCAGAACAATTTGGAAATTATTCCCATTTATTAGTGGAATATAAATATTTGGCTCAAAGCACTTATCGTTATAAATGTAACTTACATTAATCGTGATAATTAATAAATTTGTACCAAGAGCTATCACAATAAATGTATATATTTCAATGTACACACATACGGTTGACCCTTGAATCGACAGAATATTGAGCTTCTGATAAGATGCTTTAAGATAAAAGTTCTTTTTTTGAGTTGTCCTTATATTGCCCTGAATCCAAAGGTCAGAAAAGTGGATATGTAGTCCAAGCAGAAATTAATTTGAAAGTCAGTAAAATTGAGAACAGATTATATATAATCCATAACTGCAGTAAAGTGAATCTAAGAACCAAAGGGTCAACTGTATTAACATGTACATTTCAAAATACAATCAAGAGATGGAGAACCACTTAAATTTTGCATGGGGAGTATACTTACACGAGACAATCAACGTTCCTGCCACAGAGTGGGTGATGGCCATAGTCCCCTTACAGCATCCACAGCACAGGTTGATGCACGCGATGAGGAAGACGAACAGCAGGCAGATGACGGCAAGGCCGAACAGCGCTTGGCAGGCGAACCACCAATCTGTGGGAAGAGATCAGAGTTTTGTGTTAGTTTTCATATTATTTATTGGTTACTACATGTCAATTCTACAAGCCATTCCCTGAAAGACCTAAACTGTCAACACTATGCAGATGACACTGTCTTGTATAAAGCTCATACCCCAGATGATTCCACAATAGAAGCCACCCTCAATCAAGACCTTGCATGTGTTTCGGCCTGGTGTACTGAAAACAAACTTTCACTAAATACCAAAAAGACTAAAGCCATGAATTGTCATACAAAAGCCCTTGAGAAAAAACTCATTTACCCAGTTCTAAAAATAGAAAATGACAACATCCTATTTATCCCCACCTACAAACACCTCGGTCTCCATCTGGACACTATGCTGGACTTCAAAAAGCAAGTTGACAATATGGCCCATAAACTAGAGTATAAGTCATATACCTCTTTAGAAAAATTAGGAACAACCTCACTGATCTATAGGCATGTCCTCAGGACACTAGCTTTAGGTTCCAACTCACATACTTGATCCAGAAAGGGGTCAACAGTGGTGACAAGCAGAAAACTGGAAATAATAATGCCTCACAAGAAATTCAATTAAAGTTCAAGGGTTGGCGCTATCAACAATGCAAAGAGATGGGTAGATTCCCATTTTTTAAGGCTTTCAAACAAGGTATATTACAGCATCATAATTGTTTTCTGTAAAAATCGATTGACTGAGTTACTGAAGGCCATGATCAGTGCACACTAGCTTTAGGTTTCAAATTTGAAATGGACAAGTCAATATCGGCGATGCTGTGTTGACAACAAATAGAATAAGTGTATCAATCCAATCATTGCTGCATCCGTGTCCCACCATCACTGCATCTGTGTCCCACCATTGCTGCATCCATGTCCGCATCCCACCTTTGCTACATCTGTGTCCCACCTTTGCTGCATCCATGTCCCACCTTTGCTGCATCTGTGTCCCACCTTTGCTGCATCCGTGTCCCATCGCTGCATCCGTCCATATGCCCCCAGGGCATCGACTGATGTAACAAGTTGTATCCTCCAGAGTCCATATGCCCCAAGGGTATTGACCGAAATACTAGTTGTATCCCCTATAGACCTCCATATTGGCATTTTTGTGACAACCAAGGTGAATGAAAACGAAGCTAGTGTCCACTTGTAAGATAAGGGCTGTGTCATGTTATCATGGGACTGCTTTCCCTTTAGCATTCCTTTGTGGTTTTAACATTAAGTCTATGACATTCCAGACATACCAACAATGTCTCACCTTTGGTTTGCCATTGAACTCTATGTGTTATAGTGATAGTAAAAAAGGAAGGGCTGTTTTCATACCTTTCCCCACCATAGGCTCCAATGTATTTCTGATTGATGCCTTCCTGAGTGATAAACTTGATGTACTTAAAAAGCTAATAACTTCTTTTCAGATGCTCGAAAAATTATCTTTTTTTCATGCTATTTAAAGGTAAGTGTTTAAGTCATTGAATGGTTTCTGTTTCTTCACAAACTAATCACTATAAGACATTGAAAAAGACTGCTGAAGATGGAGAAAAAACGTCTTAATTTAATGAGAAATAGCAAGTAAGACCACCCTCTATATAACCTGTATAAATAAATGAATTACAAACAAACAATGATGAAGGTTTTATCTCTAGGAATAAAATAGATATTCTTGGACAGACACTTTTCTTCCGTGCCACGGAGTGCTGATTTTATTGTACTGTGTTGTCCATATTCATAATACATGTACCGGCTTATACACGAAGAACTAATAGGCCTAATAAACTTGCAATGATATCATCAAGTTGGGCCCCCTTTGATTGTGTCACCTTCAAGTAGTACATCTTTATCTTCTTCAATGTGAAGTCATTGCTTTAAGGCCTGCTAAAGAAGCTCAAACAACCAGGCTCGCAATGCCACCATAACAATTTCTTTCTAACTTGGAAGGGTGCAAATTACATGGATGAATGCTACAGAAATGTTAAACAGATCAGCCAGCTTGGTATGACCCCCCCCCCCTTCTGTAGGGAAACCACAGAAAGAAAGACACAGACAGCTGTATTGATGTCTACACCTTACATGCATGCGGCAGAGGCTGATCTAGAAGACTACTTTCAGGTGATGAGATGAGAGCCCATACCAAAGAACTGCTACTTCTAACGCTTTCACCTACTTCACTCCTATCAATAATCATTACCTACCCCACTTTAAACCCCACTTCTCCCTGTAACACCACCGCGCGTTTGCACTGCCACCTAGTGCCAATCATTTAAACCAGTAGGAGAACAGCTTCCAAACATGCCCTGCAGGGGGAGGCACTGCTGAGATTGGGAGTCAGGGAGGTGGCGATTTTATCGGTGTCATCATTGGGGATATCAAAGGGGACTAAGGTGGAATGCGGGGACAGATTAAAAGTGGATGGATTTCCTCCATATTCTCAACATAGCCTCAAAATGATAGGTACTTTGCTTATGAAATTATGCAATAAAGATGTGGGGTCCCATGCATATTTCTGAGATACAGAACCTTTAATATGATAGGATTATACAGTAATTTGTCACATTATTCCAAGTATTCCTATCCAAAAGAGGACAGATTTTTTCATAACTTCCACACCACTTCAGATTATAAGCATTTCGTTGTAATGAATGAAATATCAACATATGGTCCCAGGCATATTTCTACTGTTCTTGGGCTTCAAAAATATCTAACATCAGCTCCAAACATATATTGAAGGGGTAAATAAGTACCGTATTTCCCCATGTATTAACCCCGGCTTATATAAGCAATAAGTGGAAAACTGACTCGGCTTATACACGGGGTAGGCTTATACTCGGGGCAGGCCTCTATTTCCATACCTGACACACACCCTAACATCCTCTAGTAATTTCTACTTTTTTTTTTTTGCACATTTATTTCAATATATCAAATAATTTGTCAGTGATTCAATGTTTTATTTCCGTTTAGAATTATCGTAAGCAAAAGGGGTATAGATGGGCATTATAAAGCTGAAGAAATAATGTGAATATTCCATTTAGAAGTGGGTTTAGGGTCAGAAAACCCTCAAAACATAAATTGTATAGAGTGTATATTAGCCCCTACCCCCCCCCCCGGGCCTATACATGGGGCAGGCCATTGTAACCACTAAGTGCATTCTCACCCCGGCCTATACATGGGGCCCAGACTATCCACGGGGAAATATGGTATGTACTCCCATAGAAACATTTACCACAAATTCCATGGTGAAGTGGTAACATGTTTGACTCTCCATCAAGAGATGCTGGGTTCGATTCCAGACCAGGGCAACTTTAGGAAATCTTTTTCAAATCAAGATTTCTATTTTGCAACAGGTTTTCTAGCTTCCAAGATATGTATTCAATGTTTCCTGCAATGTTTTTTCCATCATTCAGGAAAAGAAAATCATTTTTTTTTTATGACAAGTAAAATTCAGGGGGACCATATATAAGGCTCTTTTGTAAATCCCATATCCATGCAAACCTGCTCAGAAATCTGCGCAGTAGACCAGTTTTCAAAGGCCGCCATCCACCTTAAGGAACGAAAGTTAACCCTAGCTGTTTCATGTACATGCAGTACACCTACTTACAGCCGCTTCGTATAGAATGTAGCGAGACAAAATGTCACAGGTGAAGGACTCAGTCCTAAGGAGATGCCTCAATGTCAAATATCAAATGTCAATTGACAATGTAAGTTCAACGCAAGTTGAATTGGTGACTAAGTACTGACATATATTGAATAATTGCTGACAAAGTGTGAGTAAATACTGATATATATTGACTAATTGCTGACAAATTGTGAGTAATTACTAATATATATTGAATGATTGCTGACAAATAGTGAGCAATTACTAACATATAGACTAACTGCTAATAAATAGTGAGCAATTACTAACATATAGACTAATTGCTAATAAATAGTGAGCAATTACTAACATATAGACTAATTGCTCATAAATAGTGAGCAATTACTAACATATATTGACTAAATGCTGATAAAATGTAAGTAACTACTACCATGTATTGACTAATTGCTGACAAATAGTGAATAATTACTAACATATATTAACTAATTGCTGACAAATAGTCCATAGATACTGACATATCTTGACAAATACCAGTCAAGGCAGGATGCACAATTGAATCAATGGCTATTTCTCTGTTATACATTGACTATTGGCTGACAGATTGTGAGTAAATAATGACATGTATTGATAATTGCTGATATAGAGTGACTAAGTACTGACGTATATTGACTAATTGCTGACAAAGTGTGAGTAAATACTGACATATATTGACTAATTGCTGACAAATTGTGAGTAAATATTGATATATATTGACTAATTGCTGACAAATAGTGAGTAATTACTAATATATATTGAATAATTGCTTGTGAATTCTGAGTAAATACTGACATGTATTGACTAATTGCTGATAAATAGTGAGTAATTACTGACACTTAGTCCATATATGTCAGTAATTACTCACAATTTGTCAGATATTAGTCAATAGTGAGCAATTAATAACATATATTGACTAAATGCTGATAAAATGTAAGTAACTACTATCATGTATTGACTAATTGCTGACAAATAGTGAATAATTACTAACATATATTAACTAATTGCTGACAAATAGTCCATAGATACTGACATATCTTGACAAATACCAGTCAAGGCAGGATGCACAATTGAATCAATGGCTATTTCTCTGTTATATATTGACTATTTGCTAACAGATTGTGAGTAAATACTGACATGTATTGATAATTGCTGATATAGAGTGACTAAGTACTGACGTATATTGACTAATTGCTGACAAATTGTGAGTAAATACTGACATATTTCGACTAATTGCTAACAAATGGTGAATAATTACTAACATATTGACTAATTGCTGATAAATGGTGAGTAATTACTGACATATTGAATAATATCTGACAAATTGTGAGTAATTACTGACATATGTGGACTAAGTGTTGTTATATAATGACTAAGAACTGGCATATATTGACTGAGTGCTGACAAATAGTAAGTAATTACTGACATATATTGACTTATATCTGACAAATAGTGAGTAATTACTAACATATATTGATCAACCACTGACAAATAGTGAGTAATTACTATCATACCTTAGTACTAACACTAACCTGTTATAGCCTTAAACTCAATACATGTACCATAAAAACACAGATTAAAACACAAATTAAAACACAGAATGACGTCAACATTTTCAATCAAACACAAGAGAATGGAGAAATGGAAAGATATCCATTCAGTGCAAACAGGGCTTGCGAAGGTATTGATGTGTAAAGCTTATTAACAGTGATAATGCACTGGTAACTAGAATTTGGATCTAAAAGGTTTAAGCATGTGATCAAGCAATGGCTGCCTCCATTGAACAACTTGTTTGATGCTATAGGAAGGTAGGAGAGGGTAATTTTTTTCTATTGTTCAGATTCCACTAGTCACTAGGTGCAGTCAGCAGTTTATACTTGCAAGCATATGAATTCTATAAGGGAGCAATGGCACATATCTATATATATTGAAAAGTACCAGGACACTGCATAATTATGCTAATTATGCAAATAATATGCACGGATATGGAGTGTTCGGTATCAATCTGGGGTGTTTCATCCCCCTAACAAACATGCCCCCCTAAAAAATCGGTTTCGAAAAAGAATAAGCGAAATAATTTCTTTGACTAGGTGCCTTTTCGGCCCAAGCCAGTCCACCTGTGCCCTTACCATGGTGTGGACGCGCACTACCTTCTGCCAAAAGATACCTGTTTTGCGCTCAACTGGCGAAAAAAAGCCTATGTTTAAGGCAGGAAGAGGTCGAAAAAGGGTTTTTTGAGGGGGGTGGGGGTACATGCCAGTGCAGCACTGGCAAAAGGGGGTGCAGGGGGTAGTCAAAAACCTCATATAGGAGTCTTCCCATAGTGTGACCTATGATTTAAGGGTATTTCGAGCTGGCGATCATCATGGTGATGTTTATTTTCACCTATGGTCAAGCATAAGAAAGTTAGCTTCCAAAATGCAGTCGTGAAGGGAATTTGACGATATTTTAAGGCAACTTAACCACCTTAGCAGTCCCATATACCTATATGATGTTTGGGAGTTCATAGTGGCAAGCACGGTCCTGTTTTATAGAGTATAGCTACCCCTGTCTTAAATGCACTATGACGATGTGTAGGTATCAGTCTGTCCCTGCAAATTGATATACAGTCTTACAGTATGCGATTTCTCCCTGTTCTGGAACGCTGTACTAATAGCTACTAATTACTTAATTATAGGCGAGGTTTGAGTGGGGAGGGTGGGTTGAATTGGTGCATGTGGACTGGACTGTGTACCGACTATAATTACTTAATTCTAGGCGTGGTTTGAGTGGGAAGGGTGGGTTGAATTAGTGCATGCGGACTAGACTGTGTACAGGCTATAATTACTTAACTATAGGCAAGGTTTGAGTAGGGAGGGTGGGTTGAATTGGTGCATGCCTGGGCGGAGGGTAGTATCACCCTGTTACGACTAGTCTTATAAGAACAAAATAAACCAACAAAATATGACAAAATAGTAAAACGAAGCTTTGTATACACTTTCAAAATTAAGATGAATAATGTGTCCATATAAGCAATATAAAGCAGTTGTAATTTGGCTAAATTTCTAAACAGAAATTATCAAATAAGGTAATTTACTATTGCACAGGTCGACTCAAGGGTTATTGGACTGTCCGATTTGGTGTGCAATCGACCTCCCATGTGAATACAATGGAGATGCTAAGGGCATCTCCAATAATGTGTGCCTTATGGACGGGGATGTCTTACTTTACTACTAAAGTGCCCTAAACATGGGCGTGGAAAGCAGGGGGGACATGTCCCCCCCAACTTTTGGCCAACTCCTCAAAAGGTTAAAACTAAAAGGTCAAGCAAAGGGAGGTCAAAAATTGCAGAAAACCTCCCTGGTCCCACCCACTCTGAACCTGCTTCCCACGCCCCTGCAAAAGCATGCAAGCCCGTTCTGAATATTGCAGCCTTTCATTGCATCAACTCAGGGTATACCCTTATTTTAGGTGCACCTTATAAGCTTACCGGGTCGGGGGGGGGGGGGGGGTAGGTACTTGTTGTTGTGATTCTGCAGAAAGTACAAATCTGACCTAAACTGATGAGGCCAACTGTTCATAATCTAACTCAGTTGGCAGTACAGTAACTGAGGATTTGAATCGCAAGATCATCTTCCTAGTAGCGACCTCAAGAGAAGAAAGATCACAAGTTCACTGCTAACATCTTCATCCCTTGTTAAGATTAGGATAGACATAAACCATCCCCCCCCCCCCACCGTTCTCGTGTGCTTGCATGGTGCACTACACTGGCGGTCGATACGCTTTCCTGTGGGCTAATAGCACACACCGCCCTGAGCCAGACATGCACTGGGAACACACACACAAAGGGTATGGACATGACCATCAATTAATTCTTACAGGTCCATACCCCTGTCACCTCATGGAATATTGACAACAGTCCTGATGGTATCATAAGCAATGGCTGGAATAAGATCGGCTAAAAGCAAGAAGCCTTGTGTTTGCCTGAGGGAACACTAGACTTAGATAGTCCAGGGGAGGGGAGAGGCTTATACAGGTATGGCGTGTGGTGGTAGCGGACAGGTACATCATCTTACTATAGAACTTGTACAGGAGACAGGAGGCCTTCAGGTACAACTGTCCTGGCAGGTTGACTGTCATGGTCCTTCATAGCCTTGGTCCTGCAGGCTTCAGGTAGTTGGGTACAGATAAATCTACAGGTACAGGTATACACTATAATAATACAGGTAAACTATGTGACTAGCTTTGGTGTTTCTATGCAAAATGCCATAGTATCTGGGGCAGTTAGTTTTTTTTTCCAGAAATTCAATAGAGCATACTTGCAAAGCCTGCCGCAAACAGCTCAGATCAGACGCAGACGCAACGCAGACACAGAATTAGGTCCCGTCTGTGCTGTTTGCTGCAAAAGATGGACGCAATGGGTCTGCGGCCAGAACTCACCAACACCATGATGATAGACCCTACCCTAAAATTCCTATCTGAGAAGCAGACTCTATCAGTGATATGGTTGCTATGGTAACACATTGCCTGGTGGAGTGGGGGCGATAGGCCTGGACAGTAGGATTGAAGAGCTTATACCCTCATCGTTCAACGGTACACTCGTACCTAGTGCCATATATAGGCACCAGTGACTGCCACAATGTCCCTGAACTTGACGCTCTTCAACCATATGTTTCAGACTAGAAAAATAAAACCTATGCTTGCAGAGTGAGGAGTATTTCCACTTTCCATCAGGTGGAAGGGGGGCATGGTTGGAGAGAAATATAGTAAACTATCACTATGTTTGCTGCTTCCTATACTACTTCCTGTACGGTGGTTCCCTGAGGTTTATACCTTAGGGCACCAGAGTTCAACGGTAGCCATCCGCCATAAACGATTAAGGTCTCCCTTAAGGCGATCAAGCGTAAGAGTGTGTTGGGCAGGGCAGGGAAGGCTGGGGATATCAGCCAGGACGGGAGGCAAGGCGAAAGGAGATGCTAAGGTATCCTTCATTAGGTAGGGTAGAGTCAAGTACAGGGTGCATCTCATTAGAAGCTGGCAGTGACCACATGGTAAGCCATAAGTAGTACATAAAGTTGACAGTTTGAGTCAGGGAAGAAGACATAATTGCTTCTGGTTCTCTCTCTTACTGTTTTCCATCACAGTAATGGCTCAAACAGATGAACTCCAGACCAATCACGCTCCTCTCTTCAAAAGAGAAGTGGTACCTCTCATATCTACCTACTCTTATATCAACGCTTATGAATAGTTAGTCCAAAAGGTTCAATGATTACTTTGGCCTTTCAGGGGGTATGGTCTCTTTGGTTTCTGTGAATATTTGTCGCCTAGATGGTGCATCAATGTATTGCTGTTGAGTTACTACTTGACAATTCATTGGTACATCAAACAGACTCTAGTAGAGTCTAGTACTAACTATCTAACAGGTGTTACATTCATGATAAACAAAGAGACAGGTATCAAAGCAATACGCTGACCTTAAAGGGTAACAGCTATATTAAAACTAGAGGTCCAGGTCATGCAGGTATACTCATCAGTACACAAACAGACCGTGCAGGGGTCCTGCGCTAGATCTGGATCATGACCCAGATAACTGGAACCCCTGCCCAGGAGGCAGGGAGTGACTCACGGCGACCCTGGATACCAGACACACATGGGTACATACCATGTGTTTGTATGCGTGTGGCCGAGGAGCCTGCAGCGAAAAAGAAAACTAGAAGAGGTGGTAGGGCCAGCGAGCAAGCAAGAGAGAGAGAGAGAGAGAGAGAGAGAGAGAGAGAGAGAGAGAGAGAGAGAGAGACAGACAGACAGACAGACAGAGAAACAGAGACAATTATATGAGAAATAGATAATGTGAAGGAGGCTTTCTTCCTCCTAGCATAGAGCTTCTACAGAATTCAATTGAAAGAGCCAGTGTTGGAAGAGTGCGTTAGGTAGAGGGGAAGGTACGGGCAGAGAGAAGGGAGATATGAAATTATAGAACAGAGGTTAGCCAGAAAGTAGGCGATGGGACAGGCTTCTTTTTCCATGCTAACACAGTTTGTTCCAAAATATTATGTATGTAGATCACAAGTAATGCACATTTACTGTCATCACATTATTTTTGGTACATGTATGCAGGACTCATATAGTCATATTCCCAGAAGCTATTCACCTCGGAAACACTTCCCACAATACACTGCTGCTTTGCTGCTCTATATACCGGAAGCTGCATGTAAACTGATTGCCAGTGATTCCCCTGGCGCCTAATAGGAACCGGAAATAAATGACATACTTCCGGTGGGGGGATTGTGGGGTTGGTGAAGCACGTGACTTGGCTGTACTAAAGGTTAGTTCTCCTTTACACCACCAGGATGTTTGACTTGGGTCTGCCCGGGGTGCAAAAGCCGCCATTTTGGTAAATTCCATCGAAAAAAACTAGTTACACCAAGTTACATCATACAGTTTTGACTCATCCATAGATGCTAAACTACCTAATCACAGTCGGTTATCGGGTAATACTTGTCATTATGAAATTAGGCCGTCCCCTTCACAAGTTGGCCCCACCTTGTCCGTGAATACTTTGATATAACTACAAAAAAAAAATAGTTTCAACGATTTTATATGTTATAGACCAGAACAGACTGACTAGTCATGAGTCCTAGTGGTGTCAAACAGAACTATGATAGTGGCTCTCTCTGGTGGTAAGGTGATAGCTGAGGTCACGCACAGAGAGAAGTGCACAAGTAAATAACAGTCAAAAGTAGCCCCTATGTAGGCACACATTACATACTGTTCAGACTAAGGTTTCTCTGATATTCTCTGAGTCCATGAGGTGGCGAACATCAGAAGACCATTTCTGAAAGCAAACATGGCTTTTGCTCATGAGTTTAATGTATTATTGCATGTATCTATGCAGTCAACATTCCATATGGTTAGATCTTTCCTGGGTTCGGCGATTAAGCCTATTTAATGAGAGTGGTATAAATTCCACTTGTTCAAAACGAATTCTTTTGGGTTTCCTATTAACTAGTGAAGCCAGAAGCGTACGTCATTTATACAACAAATGTCTAGGATAACTGTCTTCACACACCTTCTGTACGAAGACCAGTCTGAACTTGAAGACATACTGTCCTTTTTGTGTTAATGTGGCAATAGACTTGGGGTAGCGCCTGGGGAAAAGGCCCCACTCTACATGTATACTACTTACTTGTCATCTCTATTGCTGCTTTTGACTGCCTTGCTGGCTAGATACAATGTACTCTCACAACCGCATAGCTCTGACAATTCAGAATATATTTGGCATCTTATTTGCACTTAAAACTTTCTTGCTGTCAAGGAATCAACCACATTGGCCAAAGCTCAAACAGAGCTGACTATCCCTTAGAACAGGAATGACGAGAAATAATTATATTCTAGACCAATACAAAACTGCAACTGACTGAAGCAGACAGTAAGGACTTTGTTTTAGGCTGTAAACTCCTTAATAATAGTCCGATTTGCAAGCTGTAAAAACCAAAATGTAGCCCAGTCCAGGGTCCCAAGATTGTAGTCATTTTGTCATGTAGCTGATTTCAAGGATCTAAGACACATTATCATTAATTAAAGACCTTGAAAATCCTAGCTCTGTTTTCATGGATTTTGTTTGCTACCGTAATCCCAAGTAAGTGCCTATACATGTACATGGGTGCTCAAGATTTTCAGCATGTCCCGCCATCACTTTTTGGGATGGAGTGTCACCACGTCACTTTTTATGTATATGCTAATGTACTGGGAACCTTTGAAATTGTCATCGTCCGTCATTTTCTAAAACCCCTGCGTCATGATCGTCAATTTTTAAAACCCCTGTCACAAGTGTCACTTTTTACCCATGTATAGGCACAAGTAAAAGGCCTAAAAATGTTGTGTTTAGGCAGGGAGGCGGCTATCCCTGGTTCAGCTAATGAGTATAAAAAAATCCGACTTACCGACTATAGCAGCACAGGCCATGTAACTGGAAACACACCCTTTTTTTAAATTTTTTTTTGGCCTAATGAATGACATACTACGCCCACTATCAGCAGCCCACTAAATATTGGATTCCTTGGACTCTGAAGTCTTCAATTTAGTCCATGCCCATTTGTCAGCATGGTGCAAAGCAGACCTTCTGAACTGTGAATTGCTAAACCACATCCTTGGAGTATCATGACCATTTCTTAACCATGCAGTATAAGATATATACATGTTTACATAAATCAAGAACTTGCAAAGCACTGTGCTGCTCTTGGGGGCTAATTCTTTGCTGCGAGTAGCTAGAAACAATGATAAGCCATCAATAGGGACTTCTGTCGGCTATGACGTCATACTTACAGTCGCCATGGTAACGTACTCACTCTCCACCCAGACTCTTACCTGCAACAAGAGAAAGGAGACAGATGAGTTACAGTGATATATGGGAAGGCAAAAGGTTACAGCTATATATAGACCACCACATACATTTTTATATGGTTTTCCAAATACCTATTGCAAAAGATGGTGTTTTTCCCTTCCTTTCTGACAGCAATAGTGGCGTGCACGTGCCCCTACTTTATAATAATTCATCAGTAAAGATAAAACTTTAGACGTAAGATATAATAGATTAGTGGCAGGCATTTTCTCTATGGTTTATTTAACCTAAGTCCCCTCTTTGGTACAGAGTGTAAACGACACTTCCCATTTACGAAACACCTGTTGTATGATTTAGTCTGCATTAGTGTATATTGTAATTCAACATTATGTGGGTACATTCACAAGATGAAAGAAAAACACAACAAAAAATACTCTTAGTTCAAACTTTCAGTATTGCACAAAGGACAATTAAGGACGACGGTGCAGCTGGTCATCAGAAATGAATGTTCTTTAATCAAACAATAAGAAAATCTCCAAGAAAGGAAACATAAATGTCTAATTTAATGTCCTCATATGTTTATTGTCTTGATTAAAACACTCAAATGAATGAACTTAGTGAAAATAAGTAAAACAGTTTGTGTGGCGCTTTCATTATTGTACGGGTTCTTCCCTACTGTGAGCTCTTCTCACAGATATGGTACCGTAATCTCTCACGTATAAGGCGCAGCTCGCGTATAAGGCGCACCCCCAACTCAGAGAATGCAAGTCCACATATAAGGCGCACCTCTAAGGGCAGATTTTTGTTAATTTAGTACTGTTCTATAGTAAAAATACCCCCCCTATAAGGCGCACCCCAAACTCAAGGCAATGTCCCTCCCACATATAAGACTCAGCAGCATTTTGTTTGGCGTATAAGACGCGCCTTATACGCGGGAGATTACGGTATTTGTAATACATTACTGACACTTCAGAACATAACACCAGTTTAAATTGCTATCAGAGCACAAGTATTAAATGTAGGACAAAACAAGTTCTTAGGATTCATTCTAGTACAAAGAGAACCTGTAACACGTCGGGCTCATCAGCGCATACCTTTTCATAACACCACACTGACCCTATCATAAGACGGAGCAGAGCTATCGCAAATAGATGTATGAATATCTTTCAGTATTTTCTATTTTTGTGAGTTTTCTGTCTACATGTTGACGCTTTGTTCTTCGTGTAATGCACACTCATAGGTATCCTTCCTATTACTTCATAAGACATAACACAGATAGTCTGCCTCCTCTTCTTGTGCGATATATCTACCCGCTGGTAATGTAAAGTGGGTGGAGGCAGAGAAGGGGTTTTAGGAGACAGGCAACCACACCCCAGGAAGGTGTCTTCCATCTCCTCCTCCTCCTAGCACACCTGTCTTGGGTATGGAACCCTTCTAACCTACCAAAGATAATACAGGGCTAAAGGTACTACAGCCGTGTACTATAGGTAGGTGTGTAAGCAGGTATGGATGTATTGATGGTGTTATTGTAGGGTCGATTTAAAGTGTACCTTGTACAAGCCACTTACGCTGATAGGTGCCTCCAGGCTTCAGAGTGTGTTATGGTCACAATTTCTGACACAAAATACACAATACCTTAAGTGTCACCTTGGTTTCAAATACAAACCCCCTATAGTCTATAACCAGTCCCTATCACAGCATAGGTTAGACGTGAATATGACCGGACCATGCGGGGTTTATTATAAACCATTCTGCATGGTGCTATTACCCAGCCTTCAGTGTGTGGGTTTACAGGAACCGGAAGGGCTGCTGGTTACCTGCCACCCTCTGGCTGATACACATAAACCTGCCAGGTACCAGATTTACAACCTGTTTACATGCCCTCCAGATCATCTAGATATTGGGCAGTTCCATGCCATCTCCCATAGCTCACTCTGGTTTCTCCCAATATTGTTTCATTGCCCCCTTCTCTGGGTTCATAAATAATAGATATCTTGTACCAGTATCTAAAACTCTGCACATCCTTAGATTACTTCTACGGGCGTCTGTTTACATGTATATTCTAAAACTAAAATATCACAAAGTAGGAAACTCCAAGCCTACATCTTGGCGGAAAAGAGCTGAAATCAATTTAATATATAGCTGGGTTGATGGAATGGCTTAAAAGGGGCACGCAGCTCGTCTGGAAAACCAGTTTGTGATTTATCGCCTGTAACTTCTGCTGTCCTGATAAAGGTGCAATAATTCTTGAAAACAACCTCAACTTATTCCCTAAGGGAAAAACACTATTTCCTCCATGTAACACACAGAGACTAAATCTTGACAATCATCCCCTTAAAATAGTCAAAATACCATTTTTCACTGACTTTCCCAAAAATATCTTAACTGACCTTTAAAGAAAAATAGGGGTTAACTGACTTTTAAATGACCAGTGGGAACCCTGAAAATACATAGAATTCGTAGATTTTCCAAGAAAATCTGCCCTTCAGTACAGGTCCATTCGAAAGAATTTAAAAATGGCCACTCTAATGTAACTGACTTTTAACTGACCAGTGGGAAAAATTGAAAATACAAAGAATTCGCATATTTTCCGAGAAAATCTGCCCTTCAGTACAGTTCCATTCGAAAGAATTTAAAAATGGCCACTCTACTTTCAAGACTCTTCAACTGTGGTTAAAATTGTTTGAAAGTCCACACTCCTCAGCATCATTTTAGTTTTCCACATTTATTTACATCTTACGTGATCATGATTGAGTGAATGGGTGGTTACCTGGACAACATACCTTAACACGGCATGCAGGTGACTCACCCTCCCCATCCCTCACCTGTCTAGCCCCTACCTTCACTTCACTTCACCTGTCCAGGTGTGCACTGGCCTACTTAAGCAGCCTCCTCCAGGGCCCTGGACAGAATGTCTACCCCGTCCTCCCCTCATTCTCCTTCTTGTACCTGGATGATGCTGGAACTTCATGACTATTCATCATCTTGCCTCCAGATCCTGCCTGCTTGCCATAAATTATGCCGACCTAATATTTCAGGAACTTCTATATATTTTAGGTTACCTCAACGTATGACTTAACTATAGACTGTTTGAACTACGTTCAAGAAAGGTTGACAAAAGGTTTCCCAATGGAATGTGTGTTCTTTACCATTGGAGAGCCAAAGTGTCGCCTCTTTGTTCTTTCTATACAACATTTTGTAATCCATGAATTGTGCAAAGATCATAGATTTATTCAATGACCATTCAACATACTCATGATCTTAACATATTACTCTACCAATATATGAACATATTTTTGTACAATAACTCTCCTTTGATGTTTTATTTCCACAAAGTTTGGCCAAATCTGCCCCCTTTTGGGGGCCCCCAAAAGCGTCTGAATCCATGGTGGTGCCTATGACTCTTCTGAGTTAAAAAAAATCACAAGTCACCATGCTTACTTTAACAGTATGGCGACTTATGTGTAAAATGCCTTAACTATAGAAGCGAATGGGAAAACTATTTTTTTAGGATCATGTCTCATAGGTAATGCCCCTCTACTGATTTTTCTACAAGACACTCTGCATAGAAAGAGGACATCTTTACAAACATTTTCATGAAAAAAAAATTGGGGGTCACCATTGAAACGAAAGAGCTTTGAATTTTTCAAAAAATATTAATTTCCCCTTAATTATAGCATCCTATGGGAATATAAACAGCTTATAAATGTCTTTTGTGTATTTACAGTGATCAGAAATGATCTGAAAAAAAATATGTACAGGTAAAATGGTCCAATTAAAGTTTAAAATAACATTAAGATAGTGTCCCTCAGAGGATTTGTTTTTTGCCATCAGGTGGCTTTTGTGTATCTTGGCGCATTTGTCTTTAGTCCTATCTTGTTTTTATTCTGATTCTCTGTCTCGAATGTCCACCCTTAATGTCTTTTTAAAGGTTTCAAGTAGTATCTTCCCTTAGGCTTTGCATACCTTCATCCTCTCACCACATCTTGATGGTCAATTTTATGGTACTTGAGTGCAGCACTGCCGGATCACTCACCAGTGCTACACTCATATAGCAGCAGGTCAACCCTAGGCTGACCAGCTGCGACTACATTATACGCTCTGGTTTCCAGGTTGGGTCAACCCTGCTAATATCCTAAAGATTAGGGATAAAGTACACTTTTTTCTCCACTCTTATTTTCTCCTTCACCCCTCTTAACATCATAAGCTACAAAACCCTGGTGCCACCAACCCTAAGGCTGAAACAAGGCATAATGTACTTTTATCCTGGGTGGGCCATACACCCACTCCCCACAATAAATAAGAGTATAGGGGTAATAACAGACAAATTAGATATAATAACACAAGTCACTGTAGGCTGGAGTGAAGGGCTGTGGGTACGTACAGGAGGTCTATTGGCTGGTGTGCCCAACCCTCTTAGCAATATGCCAATAACAGGGTATAATACATTTACAATCGTATGCCAAATACTAGGCTCGATAACTCATGAACCGACAAGAAGGGGGGGGGGGGTGATAACTACAAGAAACACAAACCTCCTCAAATTAGGTAAAGAGCATATCTCTATTTACTGTTAACCCAAGTTATCTCTAATAATTGCATACATCAGTGATAGAGATACATCCAATGTGCAAGGAGGCAAACAAATGGCATTGTATATATTAAAGGGCAACGATGAAGTGCAGGCTGTATTATGAAGAGGTCTCTAACACCTTTCATACATGCACTTTTGGGTCTCAAGGCATTTTATAAAGACCATATGAAGCCACAGAGCCCTATGCCTATGCCTCCCCATCCCTCTCTCTCTGTGACATGACCCCCCCCCCCTCACCGTATGAGTACACATGGGTGGTGGTGGTGAGGGGGGGGGGGTGCTGTTGGTACAGGTGGGTGTGTGGTGGTGTGTTATCACCTGTCACCATAGGAACAGAGAGGTAAGTAGGCCAGCACTCAGGTAGGTGGCATCCTAGTTCAGGATCCACACACCAGGGAGAGACACTTGAGGCATAGACTGTCTGGATCCAACTTTCTGGGGATAGACAGTTGGACGTGAGGCAAGGGGACGGTTGGGAAAACGGAAGGGCTGAGTTGGAGTATATCACAGAAGGACGGGAGAGGAAACCTTGAAAATGTGCATACATGTATCTATACATAGCCAGGGCAGATAATGGGGGACGGGGGTTGATCTTGAGGCAGCCATGGGGGCAGGGGATCAGAGACAAGGCTAGAAAAAGTACAGATAAGGAAAAAGAGCAGGGAACAAGGGACGAGGAAAGAAGAGTAGGAGGGAGGAGAGGGAGGGGTCAGAGAAGTAGCGAGGGATGGAATTAAAGTAGTTTATACCACGATTTCGGAACTTCCGGTGGGTTTATATGCAGTTTAGCCGTGCATTATTCTGCATATACCACCCATGTGCATTTTTGAAATTTTTGGTATATACTTTTTCGAGGTCAAGTTGGACTTAGAATATTTTTGGAGACGCTGGCGGACATAGAAATTTTGTCTCGCCATTGTTTCAATGTGAAAAATCGTCCCAAACCGTGTGAGGATTGAACCCCGGCCGCAGTGGTGGTAGGCGAAGGCCTTAGCCATAGCGCCACACTGAACGGTGATGAAATCCAATGCGAAAATAAATAAGTTCTAACCTGCTATGTTTCCAGTCAGTTTTCGTATGGAATCCAACCATGCCATGTTATAATATTGAAATCCTAAGAAGTTTTTGATCCATAGAAGAGGAATGCGTGCTAATTGTCTCCATTTTCTTCGATATAAATAAGAATCCATTGATTTTCCCGTGGCCGCTCTGCGCGAAGCCATTGTTTCGGCGTCTTTCTTGTACGACGAGCAGTTGACCTATATCCACATCCGGGCCCCTGACACACTTTTGCCGAACAAGGAGGCGGGTGGGAATGGCTGTACCGCGACTCGCGTACGTTGGGAAAATCAATGGATTCTTATTTATATTGAAGAAAATGGAGAAAATTAGCACGCATTCCTCGTCTATGGATCGAATACTTCTTGGGATTTTAATATTATAACATGTCATGGTTGGATTCCATACGAAAAGTGACTGTATACACAGCGGTACCTCTCCCGGCAAGGAACAAAAACAATGGCTTCGCGCAGAGCGCTGACCCGGGCCGTGTCGCTTGCTTTTACAAAATGTATTCTCCTGGCTATAATCTTTGGATATCAGGTAAGAAATTAATACAAAATGGAGGAAATGGTGGTATAAACCTATTAGGTGATGCATATCGGGGCCCCACGGGCTGTATATGCTGTATATACCCTCGCCGCTCCGCGGCTCAGGTATATACAGCATATACAGCCCTAGGGCCCCGATATGCATCATCTATTAGCTTAATATGGGCTGCTGATACTTACACACTGGAAGTTGGGACAAACTGATACAGGATATATTATGTAAACCAGTGGAGATGAAGGAGAAGGTGTCATGGAGGTAATGGGTTTAGTTGGGGTTATACAGGGTTACAGGTGTAGTGTGACAGAGGGGATGGGGGTCAGTAGGTTGTGACATGTCACTTAATGATCAATGTATACCTGTCACTTTACACCTGAATGTGTAGGTGTGTGGGTGGGTGTCATCCTATATACCCCACTTATTTACATTAACAAACATTTATTATACTGTTGATTGGACCAGAAACCTGATAAACTTTGTGCACCCTTGTGGTTGGGATTTGATTGATTTGTACATGGTGCTTTATACTTTAGATAGGTTATGTATTAAAGCTTAAAGGCTTTTATGTAAAGGCAATGGTTCTTTATTTCTGAAAGTCGTGGTATAAGCACTACTGACCTTCACATTATGTCTGTGGTCAGAGTACTTAGAAAGGTCTGCCTATTTACAGCACCAAGTGGGAACAAGCATCAAACTTGGAACCCTTGAATTCCCAGGCCCTACACTAAACATACACGCATCCCTCCACGGCAATTGTTACAAATCCTCATTTATACAGACTATATTTGATAGCCGAAATAATAGTGCACCAAGAAATACAACAGCCGGAAAGGTTGTACATGGAAGCAATCGCTGAATGGCCAGGGGAAAATTATCCAAAACCAATGATCTTAGTTACATACATCAGTCGATATATTCCGTATCCAAAGTGTTGCTGCAGCAATGAGATGTTCAGCCATGACCATATTCAAGAACAATGGGTCTTGGGGTCTGTAGAAGCCCACACCCCTCTTTATCAAGTAATATTATTCTAACCCTCCCTCCCTAACCCCTCCTCAGGCCTTAGAAAACACCCTCTAACACTAATCAGGAATAGAATTGGTTGTTTGATGCCAATTCGATAGCTACATTGCAGGGGTGTAGAAAGCAAATTTTTATTGGGGGGGCCCAGGGGTCTCGTTTGAGGGGGCCTGCTATATTTTCATATAGGCTTATAGGACTCAGAATGGAGGCCTAGTGGAGCCACCATCTTGAATTTCGCTGGTTGAGCTAAAACCCACTGATAAGACATACCATGATGGGTACCTTGTACCTGGTTAACACCCACTTCCAGGGACATGCTGGTCCCACCTTATCAGTGTGGGTCGCTGGAACCAGCTCCAGACCAGCTAGTGGCCAATATAGGGAACCTCCTCATTATTGGGGGGGGGGGCAGGCCCCCCTGCCCCCCCCTTTTCCTACGCCCCTGTACATTAGGCATTAGCTATAATTATATCAAGCTTCATGCTAACATTGAAGTGGGCCCCCACAAAGGGGCTTAGCCAATCGTCGGTGGTGAACTTTACCATCGGATCAACACCCAAAACCATACTGCACAGTAGTCAACAGATCATATTATATTTATGGCAGTCCCAAAAACTGTGAGAAATAGAAATATGTAAATCCCCTCCATTAGCCCACTTATTTACACTTAACCCCCCGCTAATAAATCACTGTCCCCTCTCCCAATACTACCCTACAATCCCAGCTGTATGAATTACAGATACATAATTCATATTTTTCAAATTAAGCTGTCGATGCCGTTACCCAAGGGCTTCGTTCCTGTGATCGGATGTTGATAGTGGTTTCTATGGCAACTGGGTTGGATCCACTTATTTGTATGAGTTAGTGGCGGGCGCCATTGCTCGAGGCAGTGAGCGACACGTTTTATGTCAATCCCCGTGGGCGTCGGGGTCACAGCAATGCCATTCTCGACAAGGACATGAGGGAGCAATTATACCGAACTCTGATATGTTCAAATCAAGACACTGAATAGAGAGAGAAAGATCACCTAGGCCCTTTGGTTATTATGAGTGTGGTAAATTAGGGGAGGAAGAGTGGAATCCAGAGATTCTTTAAGACGAGTATTTGCAAAAGCAATATAGAGAAATCAATACACGTTTTCTTCAGCTCTTTTTTTTGGGGAAAACAAACTATGAGGTACATTCACAAAGACAATACTTTTCGCGCCATGAACATGATGGACACTCACTCACAAAGGTAATCTATTACTATAGAGAAGATTTTTGTACAAGCTCTTAAACAGAACCAAAGTATCTGTGTGGAGTATACATCCTGACCCTTGCTGCCCCTGGCCCCATTATTCTGCCGTTCCACATCCACCTGCTCTTCATGCAGACATCCATCCTTGGTATGGATATTTCATAGGTGTGTAAAGCACCATTAAATACTGCCTCTCCGGGACACCCATACGATACATCCCCGGGGGAGGCACTGACACTATGCTGCTCACTCTCAATAGCCGCCCTACCTGAGTTGATCAGCTGGACATTGACCGCCCTCCTTCTCCCATAATCCCAAATAGTGCCGGACCGGCCCCTCCTCCAAGCCTCTTCCCTTCACAAGCTGTCTTTTGTCCTCATGCATTTGTATGAATCAGATTTTTTTATTGTCCAGCACTGTGTTGTTTTTTTTTTAATTTTTATCATATTTTATACCCTCACTTCTATGGTGTATAAACAATACACTCTTTTTGTGATCTAATGGAAATCCACTGCCCTGATATTAGAGATCTGATGGAAATCCACCACCCCCCTTTTTTTGATCTTGTGGGAATCGACTGCCATCGAGCGTCGGGCTGCAGTCGGTATCCAAATCATGGGCAAGTCCCCCCAGGATACATCTCACAACAATAGGAATATCTTGCACCTACATCATGATCCCCTCCATCACCTAGGTACCATCATTATATCCAAATGGGTAAGGCCAAGCAACAAGCAGAGGAACTAAAGTAAAATCAAAGGTCATATGACAGACTATCCAAGGTCGTATGACAGCCAGGCCAAGGCCAGAGCGCGGTTAAGGTTATGATTATGTGAAAGACAATCCAAGGACATACATATGCCAAAGTAGTGTTGCTTGACGTGAATATAGGGAATTCAGATTCCAAAATTAGTCCCTGAGTAAGTAAAGACCTCAAGATCAACAAAATAGGGATTTCACCTATTTGATACCTCCTCTTTCAGGAATAAATAAGTTTGCCACCCTCCGCCTTGGGAATATGCAAAGACACTGTAATTTTTCCCTCGTTCTTCAGCGTCTCCCTACCCTCCTGTGCCTCCCCCCCTGAGGGCGTCATCGTAATCTGGGCCTGATGCACAGCAGACCTGCTCTGTCCAGAACTTAGCAATCAGTTCATTTCAGGGTATTGAGATTTCATCTCTGAGGGGGTTGGAGGGATGAATGTTCTACAAAATCAGACCCTTTTAAATGTATCCACCTGCATACTTTCTTACAATATACGTTGCTGAACTACGTTCAAGAAACGCGGCGCTAAAGAGAACGCCTGCAGCGGACGATCGTGTCCGCTTTGTTTCTATTCTGTCTGCACTTCTGTTCACAGTGGTAATCTCTAAACCACAGACGGCTATGGGAGGTTGGTGCAGCTTGCACCACCTCTCATCATTTCTCGTCTTGTGCATGTTATTATGCGAGACTTCAAACGGTCTTAATCCCACCGTCTTATTGTTAACATGATTGTCCTTCTCTCCATGTTTTCCCATATTAGGAATTTTAATTTTACAAAATAATACCCTAAACTTTTATATATATATATATATATATATATATATATATATATATATATATATATATATATATATATATATATATATATATATATGGGTGGGGCTCCAGAAAATGTCCATTATGCAAATTTGTCATGTTTTCTTTAATAACTCTGTAATAAGATCATTTCAGGTGATATGAACAGCATGGTTACAAAGATCTCAATGAGTACTTATGTAATAACTAAGGAATAAATTATATTTTTCCTGTTATTTTCTGAATTTACCCATATTTTGCTTGAAAAATACCAAAAAATCCATGTCCCCTGAGAAAAAATGATTTTCATTCAATTTTTTCTCTATTCACATTGTATTAACCCATTTTGCAATTAATACAACATATTTTAGAGACCCTTCTGTACATCACCGTGAATTTTCAAGAAAATTTTCAAATTTTTTCATTATCTGATGAAAATCTTTAAAAATAGAGTTTTTCTCATAAAATCATGTTTTTATTTAAAAAATGTGTTATCTATATGAATAGAATGCGTTTGAGGTAGTTTTTTGACAGTATGTAGAATTCTGACACCCACATATTGGAGCAGATATGCAAAAATCTGAATATTTTACTGTTTTCTCTCCATAAATGAGGCCCAAAGAGGGGTAAAAAAATGACCCTTTTAAGGCTATTTTCTTTGGGGAATAATTTATTATATAAATATAAGGCATATAAAGATAAAATTCAGTTGACACTGTGTGTGGTGGGGGCCTGGAAAGGATCTTGCCATTTGATTCCGGAAATTCCACTTCAAAGTATGATAAAAGACAGAAAATTGAAAATGTTACGTTCATCAGATTTATGTTACGTTCATCGGATTCACATGGATGATTTACCTCTAATTTGCCTAATTCTTCAATAATAGTTAAAACAAATATCAATAGGGTACCCAAGTAGTGAACTGCACCAGCTAGTGTAAGAATTTTTTCAATGTACATTATTGTTTTGCTGTAATAGGAATGCAATCATAAATGTTACGTTCATCAGATTTATGTTACCTTCATCGGATTTATGTTACGTTCATCAGATTTTTGGTGTTACGTTCATCAGACTGTTACGTTCATCGGATAAACTGATGATAGCATATGTATGGCATAAATCATCCATGAAGAAAATTTTAAACAACCAGTAAACCTGAGAAAATCAACCTAATCAGCATAGGATATGAATTTTCCAGATAGATATATTCTTTAAGGAGATATTTCATGATTTTCCCCAAAAATGTTACGTTCATCGGATTCAGGCTAATGACTTATCAAAGATAAAATCCTTTATAATGCATAAGTAGATCAAAGAAATATCTTTAGGTATAGCTAATAAAAGTGAATACAATCATTTCCAATTGTCAGTTAGTGGAACATTGTTCAATTTTATATTTTTTTTTGTTGTTTACAAGAATTTTTAAATGAACTTAGAGCAAATCCATCATTTTCTCAATTTACCTGATATTTTAAGCATGACACAAGATATGTGGAAACGAAGGAAAAATTTATATATGATATTCTGTGCATAGAAGAGATACATCTCTACCAGGTTCCAGTGAATATATATCATGGTATATTGTTTGAAAATCATTTTTCCACAATTTTATCTCATTTAATCAAATCTGATGAACGTAACACCCCTCTTAATGCTTAAAATATATGCATTTTGAGCTAAAAAATAGAAAATGATGGAAAAATCCCAACTTCATAATATTTAGCATTCTCATGGCTTATCACCTCCTCCACAGACATGTAAAACTATAGAAGTCTAAGGGTAATTAAAAAATTTGATCATTTTTTCTCAAAATTGGACATTTTCTGGAGCCCCACCATATATATATATATATATATATATATATATATATATATATATATATATATATATATATATATATATATATATATGCTGGATTACTTTTGTGTGTTGAGCGGCTCCCATATATGCTGTAATGGTGAAAAGGCGATACCAGAACCGTGTTAAATATGTGGCTATAAGGTATTTGACCAATATCATAAGGAAACCAATCAGTGGCTTAAGTTATCATGTAAGTTTGCCAACTCCTCAGAGCTACACTATAGCTGTCAAAAAGCAGAGATTGGCATGACCTCCAGTACTGCAGCACTGTGTCCCTCCAGGGGACCCACTGCTCTGTGTTGTCTCAGTCCCCAATTACCTGTCTGTTAAAGTACATACTCTGCCCACAGACGTCACTCTGAATTCTGAAAAGGGAATGGGAATTGGCATCTGTTTAAATTACTCCAACCTGGCTATGTTCTCAACCTACCTACAACCAGAGAAAAATACCTCTGTTAGAAATATAGATATGGTATTATGTGTTTATCAGCTTACCCTTCGAGTAGCTACAATCTTGCAACAGGTGTCTTACATAGAGAGGGTATTGTACAGATGTTCCCATGTCTGGTTTGTACATGACTAGTATACTTAGGGGGTATAGCTGTTTGTAATGCTACTGAAGCCAACAGAATTATGCATGAAAGCAATCAGTCCATACAAAGGGATCTTTTGTCATTCTCTACAATAATATTGCCATACCCAGGGCTTTATTTACTTAGTGAGTGATACCAGGTAGATTTTAGATATTCTGACATTATCAACCTTTTACTTACTGAGGTGCTCTGATCACTGAGTCCAATTATGAGAGATGTATTTGCGAAAAAAAAGGGAGCGCCTTGCACTTTACTACAGTAATCTAGGAGGAGGAAAGTGGACGATCATCGACCAAAGAGAAGACTGCCAATCCCATTATTCAGACCAAGAATGGTTGGTAATGGACCTGGCCTTTATCTATATGCATATCTAGGCATGTATCTAGGCAACCAACTACTACAAAATGGCTGAGCAGACAAGTCATTCAAATAGCCTATATATCAGTCCTCCCACACATGGGGCACCATGTAATATGCAGCGCTGAATCTATGCATGATGCTTACAAAGGCCCACAGCACACTAAAACAATATGCTGCTCACAGATGGTTCAGCACACTGCCTCTAGCAGCTTTCAAGGCCTTAAACCAAGCCACCTTTTTACAACAAAAGCCCTTAATCCACACAAATCGTACATTCTGTTCCAGTGCCACATAAAAAGACAATGAATGTCTTTTCTTATAAGCTTTTTGCAGATCCAGCCAAACCAATCTATTAAGGCGGCCTCATTCCAAAGCCGAGGCTTTTACTTCCAGGCGCCTCTTGCATACAGTCTGTCATGATGTTTTTATCGCAGCAGGGGGATATAATCAGGGAGGTAGAAGGCCATTTTCTTATAAATACCTCACATGGAGACAGGCTTTTGTTATATAGCACCTTAAGGTAGGCTCCCTGCCTCTTCTCACCATCCAACCCCTCCTTGTTCAGCCCTACCACATTTACTCTCATCTCCTCTTGCCTCTCAGAGGTTCCCTTTTATGGATGGTACGAAGTCAGGAGGTATCATGCTCATTTGTTATCTTGATGCCATTGTGTAAGTAACTGACAAATGATACAAACGTGAATCATACAGACTTGTCTTAAGTGTGTCAACCTGAAAGCATTGGTATGAATGAAACAATTCACTCATCTTTGCTCAAATATGACAGAAATAAATACATAGCGCATTCAGGCATTATGTTTTCCTTAAATGTTCATGGATGGTTCCAGCCCTATACCCTTGCTTCCTCGGACCACCATGACTCTTTTAAAGTCCCCATCAAGTTTTGTGTCCCCACCCCACTTTGTTCTCTTTTCCTTATTTAGCACATCCCTGGCAGCGCATAGCAAGGGTGGAGTACCACCATGTATTGAACCCATTTAAACGGGACCCCTGTACCACCGGGTTAATCCATTGTCCGTCCAATACATATGGAAGTGTAGGAAATATACACAATAGTCACACACGCCTTAGATGGTCAAGGATATCACTCACTGGATACAAAAAAATAGACCTTTTGAAGTTTTCCCAGGATTTTTGAGACTTTGATACAGAAATCTATACAAAGGAGTCAGTAATTCTTTACAAGCCGAGAAAAGTGGCTTCTCTGTGGATGGCAGAGGCTAAAACATGGCTGTGTCTGTTTCTTCATCTCCCTAAAACCATCTCTCCCAGTTCCACCCTGTGTTTGTACCCCTCCCTCATTCTCCACACTCTCCCACAACCCGACCCTTCATCCTCTCATCCCAAGGGCAATCCTCCACACTCTGCCGTTGTCGTTTTCTCCCGTCACGTCTCTCTGTCATCTGAACCCGCGTTCATTCACGCCAAAAATCGATAAAACGCACGCCAAAACGCAGCCAGGCCGTGATGGTGGGACGCTGCGTTTTCTGGCCAAGGCGTCTGTCTGAAGGAAGAGACGCCGCCACCGCCGCTGCCTTCCAATTTCACGGTTGCCATGGCGACAAATGTCAAAGACATGGCATCATGTGATCAAATCTAGATCCTGCATCTTGGACATCGTCTAATGTGTGAGCAGGGGAGTCGGGAGGGGAAGGAGTGATGGAGGGACAGAAGGAGATGTTGTAGGAAGGAAGATCCAAGGAAGGGAGCAATAGGTGACAATGGGATGCAAATTGAGGAGGGAGACAGGTTTTGGTTTGGCTTATTCTACCTCCCTAATTGTATCTAAAAGTTAGGAGAGAAAAACCGAGGGAGAGAGGAAGAGATAGTGAGAGAGAGGGGGGGGGGAGAGAGGGGGGAATAATTATAGATAGATAGATAGATAGATAGAGAGAGAGAGAGAGAGAGAGAGAGAGAGAGAGAGAGAGAGGGAGAGAGAGAGAAAGAGAGAGAGCTGGATATGCAACAGGGAGAAGATTTAACACGTGCAATGCACGAATGGCCCAGGGTCTTCCACAAAATATGCTAAAAAAACTACCGTAGGGGACTGTCACTATAGTGACAGTCTGCCTGAGCATCCTTAATAGTGGGAGTATTATAAGGATGGAATATTATATAGATGAACCTACTTCATAAGTCTGCCAGCTCATGACCAGACTTTACAAGTCAGAGTGGGACTATATGAAGGATAGAATGTATAGATGAACCGACTTTATAAGTCAGCCAGGAGAGTCCTCCTGGCTGTAAGAACCGACTTCTACAGTCCTTCTGGCTGTAGGAACCAACTTATACAGTCCTTCTGGTTGTGGGAACTGACTTATGAAGTAGACATGATCAAATAGCATGGGTCAAGATGTAAGGTGTATAGCCAAGATTGTTATAGACAAAGGTACTGAATAAGCAATAAGCCCATAGGACTCCATGTATGTGCTATAGTAATCTTAAAACGATTGCATTATGGAAATGTACTGGGGTGATTTTGTAGTGAGTATAGCAAAAAAAAAAGTTACAAAATTTTCAGTGGCCATTTACACATAGAACCGTTGATGCTTGGAGCTCAAAACTTTACACAATGGGAGAGGAAGGTCTAAAGTATATTCTAGGAGTGAGTAATAGATAATGTCTAATAGCTAATGTCATATTCATGGCGAGAACTACATTACACAATTTCACAGGGGAATGTGTAAGTGCCCGCGCATATGTGCACCACACACATCCCGTGGGGATAGGAAAGAGGAGAAATAGACCCTTTTAAGCGGGCTAGGGAAGCCCGGTATATTCTAGGACACAATTAAATGATGAAGAAGGTAGGTAAATCACTTTAATTTCACAAATTGTCTTGACTTTTGGATTTGAGTTTCCCAACGATCTGGGCGACGCCAATAGCCATGGGGAAGCCTGGGCCAAAAAGACTGGTATATACACATAAACGTATTCAGCACAATTAGAGGAGTGAATGAGTAAGTAATCGATGTTTAACGCCATTTCGACAGCTAAGGTCATATTCATGTGAGAACTATATTATGCAATTTCAGAGGAATGTGTTGGTGCCCGCACATATGTGCACCACACACATCCGAGGGGATAGGAAAGAGGAGATATAGACCCTTTTAAGTTGGCTAGGGAAGCCCGACAATAAGAGGAAGAGGGGTAGGCAGACTAGAGACGGACAGAGAGAGAAAGCAGGAGAGTGGGTGCCAGTGGGGGTATAGACAGGCAATAAGGAGAAAGCAGGAGAGTGGGTGCCAGTGGGGGTATAGACAGGCAATAAGGAGAAACTAGTATCTAGACACATTCAGCACAATTGCATAGGGCTACAACTCCATCTTCTCCTTTCCCAGTACTATAGTGAGTACAGTATAGCTTATCCATCGTTGTTCTCTGACTGCTTCATCCCCCACTGTACTACTGCATGCATAAACCACTGTGGCCATTTCTCCAAAGGCTGCTCTTCCATGGGCATTGATTTCTCTGAGAGCCAGCGTCCAAAGGAAGACTTCCTGCAAATATTTGCCACCTACTAGAACAATGCATATACTTAGGAGTGGCAAGAATAGGAAGATCATGATCGATGTGGCTCATGAGATTCGGCTTTCATAAATGTATTTTGATATCCATAATCCAACTTGGTTCTCACATAATTCATAAGAGAGAGAGAGAGAGAGAGAGAGAGAGAGAGAGAGAGAGAGTTAACTTAAAAACAATGTAGAGTATAGAAGTAGAGGCAGAGACATGTCAATTTCCAAATATGACATAGCTGTGCGTAATTCATGCATTACGTGCGGCACAAATCCACATTTTTCTAAGCTAATAATTATTCATTCAAAAGTAAAATGGGCACCAACACCTTAGAATATCTGAAATTGCCCCATATGATAACCCCCATTCATACCCTATACACGTGAACCTATTTTGTCTATATTATGTGTGCAGAGTAAGTGGAAACAGGCTATTTTCCTGCACTCCACTTGTATCAAACAAATACTTCCCCATTCCCCCGCACACTGCAGCGCACCGACGAGTCGATCCCCTATTGTACCACAGCACAAATAACACAATTTACGATGCCCTTTCTCCATTATTCTTTTTCAGCGTGCCCTGGGCTGCTATAAGTGATACCGATCATGGAAGTGGGGCCAGCTCGGCACGGAAGATGGGTCAATGATGGAATGGGGCAGTGGGTAGAGGATAAGAGGAGTGTTCAGATGGGGCACTTGCACAAGCACTATCTGTGCATAACCACTATCTGTAGAACTAATATCTAACAGATATCGGTGTAAAGATAATTGCTATCTGTAGTAAATTAAGTACATCAAAAGACCGTTATCTACACCCAGGACACTCTGAATTCCCCCTTAGGCATATGCTAGGTATATCAACATTGCTTATGACCTGTACCTTGACACATTTATGGAGAATTTACTACGCATAGCGTTCATTTCTTCAGGTACAGGGATGCCACTCACTGATCCCCAAAAAAATCAGAAATCCTCCTGATGTCATCAACTTACAATAGGAAATGTGGCATCTCTGTCAGGTAGCACTTGGATGAGTACTACAGATAGTGAAAATTCTTTTTTTGCACAGATGGTTTTTGGATGACCAGCCCCCATGTACAGTATTTACACAAATAGTGGTTGTACAGCTCTGCTACCGACTAGTGACTGGCTTTTCAAACCTGAACACATCATCTCTGGACTGTATTGTAAGGGCCTAGAGGGTCATGTGACATATTGGGATAACGCCCGAAGGATGACATACTGTATATGGCTTTATATGCACTTGTATAAAGATAAGGGATACAGCAGCTAAAGATGGGAGATGAATTATCCATAAGTCAATTAGGACCTACTAGCTTCCCCAAACTTACACCATCCCCCTAACACAAAGAGGGAGTCCTGCTTAAATACAGCACACCTCATGGCCATGGTAATGCATCAGTATATCATACTGGCCCTCTAAGGGTGTACAGGAATTAACGTGACCTTCATATAGAGACCCATTAGTAAAATTTTGTAAAGGATTGTAATTTGTTTAGGCATTTGGAACTTGAAAATCCCTGAAATAAGGAAACCTGAAGACCTTGATCCCTGTCAGTATTATTTATTAAACTTTATTTTTGGAACTTAAAAGGTTGATACTAGGTTTAGTTATCAGAAATGTTTAATTGTAGGTCTATACCATCAGAACCGTTCCCTACTTCTTTGAATAGACCTGGTAGCTCTATGGATATGGGGGTATTACTTATTGGGCTCACTCTGTATGGTAGTCACACATAGACCCTACTTCCACACCATCGACACACATCACTTCGACATCACTCAATGCCAACACCCACACAAGCTTTCCGACCACTTTTACACGATCATTCTCCAGCCATACCTTTGCATCAATCCACAATTTCCCATCATAAAGGCTGAATCTTTTTGGAGCAAACCTTTATATATGATACATATGAACGTATCCTACTTACACTGGATAATGTACAGTTGGATATTCTAGCTTTAGAATGGCAATATTCAGAAAGGATCACTTTGCTCAGGAGTACCTAGACTGTAATATGCACTCGAAACCGTTTCATTTCCTCGAACTGTGTTACAACAGAGACAATTTTGTAGCAAGACTCAAGTATTATACTATTCTTAGTGTTCTGGGCAACAGGAATCCCGGCTGCAATCCTTATATAGGCAGTAACATTGCACTGGAAATTTGAGACTTTCCTTTCAGGATCTCACTTAATTTCTTCATTAAATCGCTTTTACACAGCGGAGCAAAATATATCTAATTTTATAACACCATTTTAAAAGATGTTGAACCAAACTTCAACATCACATTTCGAGAAATCTGAAACTGAAGACTCATAAAGCATATGGCGATTTGTTTTGTGATCCTGAATAGGGTCATGTGACATTCCATTTCCATTAATTATCTCGGTTCACTGAAAACCACTCCACATTTTCATATTTTGCTTTTACCTGTTATATCTATTTCAGTGGATATCTCCAGGAAGTGTAGAGACATGCAACACCATACCAACCTACAGTTATGAATACCACCTGATATTCTATTAGTCTGCGGGGCATGCAATGTATGTGTACACTCATTTGTATATAAGTACTAAGGCATGAGCACGAACATCATTTGGACACTCGTATGTCTTCCTACAACAGGATGCTCCTAGTTATGTTTAGGACTGGTGGTTACCACAAACATTTCATTTGAATAACATGGTACAATTGGCATCATCAGTTTGTCCATATTGCTTTCTAACCAGAGTTGGTGAATTCCCCTTTTATTTTGGTAAAAATCGTGGGGATGGAGGCAGGAAAAAATGGATCACCAAATTTCAAAAAAGAAATCCATCTCTCAAGAATGTAGTACTTCCAGGAACGTTATCTTGAACCAAAACTGAATGAGATTGGCCATGACAAGATATCACCGGGATTCTTATCACGTCTTAGAGGGAGTCTGGACTATATCAGGACCCATACCTAGTTTAACATAGTTATGGCGGCAGGACTTCTGTACCCCAATGCACTACTGAATACCATTAATAGCTTAACAATAAGTTATTATATTTGCTGATTCAGCTTGATAGAGCTACCTAAATGACAGCCATAGCACTTGAACCATTATACAGACCATGCACAGAATGCACAGGACGGTAATACTGCAAACAGAGGTCTTGGTGGCCTTGGTGGCTGTGGCAGCCTTGGTAGCTCTGTAAGGTCTTTGGCTCTGGACAGGGCCTATTATAGGGCAGGTGGATTCAGAATGACTGAAATCTGATTGATAAAGGATCTAAATTTGCCAAATGTAGGGTACACATGTCCAATTATGTTACACATCTAAATACTGGAGCTTGTAATCAGACGATATCATATGAAAGCAGGGTGTCTGCAAATAGAAGTTGGCCAGAATTAGGAGACCTTACTCTAGTTGGTGAGCATGTTATTAGTATGCCAGTCAGGACAGAGTGAAGGAGGCTTGATTAGGGGCTCACTGGGAGATGTGATGACATGGCTGCTCCCTTACACTGGAGATGCATTAGGTGTTGATAGAGAAACTTGCAGTGGGAGGCCCGGCCTGCTATAATGGGCTGAGGATACTCAGTATTGGGAAGTAAGAGCTGTATTTAGAGAATAGGTAATGACTTTCTTATCATTAAGACGCATCAAGATATGAAGGGGTTATCAATTGTGTTTATCAAACATAATGTTGACCTACATGCCTTCATGTGGCACCTTCCAGGAAAAAGCGAACCATTAGCAGCCCAGGAGGCACTTTAAAACTTAACTGTAACACACTCAACATCACTATGATGTATACCCTTCTTCTTCTGTCCTCACAATTTAATCTGATGCAGCTTGAAGCAGGTTTTCAAAAACAGATGGTTACAGCCCCATGTTTGCTACATTTTGATAGGGGCCAAAAGAGCCTCCTAGTTCCCCTTGTCACCAATCTGTGCCATCCCCCCCCTCGATACTGCCTGTGTCTATACTTCAAAGAGGTATACAGACCGAGACAGTCACACTCCCCCTCTCTCCATATTTCCTAGATACACATGTATAACTTAACTCACTTTCCCCTCCAGGCCCCAGTATACCTACTGACATGTATTTTGGCTATATTTAGTCCACACCCCAATATTGAAGTGTGCTTCGGATGACAAATTCCAGGCTAGGGATCGAGGTAGTTACTAATTAGGGGTTTAGATATCTGATGGTAGACAGAGATTTGTTCTCTAATGCTTGACTTTCACATGGAATAGATTGTATACCACAGGGGTTTCCATATGGGTGCACTTTCTCTATGGCATGAACATGCTTTTAATATAGAAAGAACTGCCTACAAGGCATGAATTGCCTTTAGAATGTGCTTTTAATATAGAAAGAACTGCCTACCAGGCATGAATTGCCTTTAGAATATGTGACATGATCTGCGAAAAGGGACCTTAGTGCAGGGGGCTTTAAGACCCCTTCTCCCAGTACATGTCACATATGCTTGCAATATAGAAAGAACTGCCTACACGGCATGAATTGCCTTTAGAATATGCTTTCAATATAGAAAGACTGCCTACAAAATATGATCAAATGTTTTCGTCCCTTCCTGTGGATATTGTTTACAAAACATGATTTTCACATGGAATATATAATTCCGTCTTTGACCAAGAATAGTATAGGTTCCCTAGGATATGTTACTCCATAGAGTCCTATAGTGCAAGCCACCCCCCTCTACCCCCCCTTCAAAGTAGGCTCCCTTTTGTGTTCAGTATTGAGTCCTATGTAGGATAAGGGGGTTTATAGAGATGTCAGGAATCTTTATCAGAGTGATATCAAATGGAAACAAGGGGCCACCTATACCAGAAAATCCTGCTGAATCCAAAATTTGTGGCCTTGATTCTCAAAATTTGGCCAAAGGTACCTAAAAATGAGGTTTGATGATGAGAATATTTTAAAAATGTACAAAAGTTATATTGAAAATGATTGGAACTTTTTATAGATGCAACATGCTAATCAAAGTCAGTACCTCAATCTACATATCCCAATGTTTGCCTATCCGAACCTGACAAGTACTCTGCTTGCGTATGGCTCTGCCTTTCCCACATACTGCCTATCCCTTAGTCTGCCTATCACTCATACTTCCTATCCCCTGAAACATCTAGAGTTTAATTAGGTTTACCCTCACATGGCTTAAAGGATTAAAGTTTACCCCTCACCTTTGTACCTAATTTTCTCTGTACATTCTTACCATAAGTCTAGCTATCCTCAATCTGCCTATCATTCACTTTACCTATCCCTCGTGGTGACTATCCCCCAAATCTGCACATCCCTCATATTTGACTGGCACACCTGTGATATTACCTAGCACCAATGTATCTTTTGAATATGCTCACCTTACAAGGTACCCTCTGTACCTATCTCTTAAAATGTTTATTACCTATCCTCCTTGCTACCCATCCTCTTCAATACCTATCCCTCAAGCTCACTTTATAGCTTTCCTGCCTATCACAGCTTGACCAGCTGGGATAGCTCACATCCAACCTTTGTTATGATCTCTTAGTCAACCTATCCCCTAAAGAACAAATCCAACAGTCTACCTCAAGCATACATCTACTGATCACTCATGCTATATATCCTTGAGGTTACCTATCCTTCAGGCTGCCTATCCTTCATGGTATATAGCCCTCTGCCTACCTAACCAGCTATCTATGTATCTCTCACCTTGTATGCTATTCTTTCTACCTTTATAGTAGCTCTTATAGTCTATGCCTTGTGAAATATACCTATCGCTCATTGTACCTATCCTCAAGTCTGCATATCACTCATGTTTACCTTACATATCCCTCAGGCCATTGAATTATCATGCTTTTCTAAAATGCCTCACCATGGCTATCATTAGACTAGCTAACTTCCTATCCTACATGTATGTTGTTTATTCCCCTCTTCCTATCCTTCATGCTGCATATCGTTCATGCTATCCCACTTGACAAGTTAAAAAGCTGAGGGCTATATACCATGAAGGATAGGTAACCTCAATGATATATAGCATGAGTGATAGGTAGATGTATGTGTGAGGTAGACTGTTAAATTTGTTCCTTAGGGGATAGGTTGACTAAGAGATCAAAATGAAGGTTGGTTGTGAGCTATCCCAGCTGATCAAGCTGTGATAGGTAGGAAAGCTATAAAGTGAGCTTGAGGGATAGGTATTGAAGAGGATGGGTAGCAAGGAGGATAGGTAATAAACAGTTTAAGAGATAGGTACAGAGGGTACCTTGTAAGGTGAGCATATTCAAAAGATACATTGGTGCTAGGTAATATCACAGATGTGCCAGTCAAACATGAGGGATGTGAAGAGTTGGGGGATAGTCACCATGAGGGATAGGTAAAGTGAATGATAGGCAGATTGAGGATAGGTACACTAATGGTAAGAATGTACATGGAAAATTAGGTACAAAGGTGAAGGGTAAACTTTAATCCTTTAAGCCATTTGAGAGAAAACCTAATTAAACTCTAGATGTTTCAAGGGATAGGTAGTATGAGTGATAGGTAGACTAAGGGATAGGCAGTATGTGGGAGAGGCAGAGCCATACACAGGTAGAGTACTTGTCAGGTTGAGATAGGCACACATTAGGATATGTAGATTCAGGTATCGACTTTGATTAGCATGTTGCATCTATAAATAGTTCCAATCATTTTCAATATAACTTTTGTACATTTTTAAAATATTCTCATCATCAAACCTCCTTTTTAGGTACCTTTGGTCAAATTTTGAGAATCAAGACCACAAATTCTGGATTCAGCAGGATTTACTGGTATAGGTGGCCCCTTGTTTCCATTTAATATCACTCTGATAAAGATTCCTGACATCTCTATAAACCCCCTTATCCTACATAGGACTCAATACTGAACACAAAAGGGAGCCTACTTTGAAGGGGGGGTAGAGGGGGGGGGGCTGTTACACTGTGTCCATAGGTAAAGCTCTGAGTTTCACCTCCTATCTATTGAAGCTTCTTGCTTTGACTGTCAAACTCTCACCTGTCCTGTTGCTCAAAGCTGTCCCTTATCCCCAATTGCTACACCTCCCCGATTTAGTTATTTATGTCCCAAAGTGTCCTTGTAGAGGAGGGCGTGGGCGGTGGGACATCCTCCAGGGTTTTAACACTGTCATATGTCCCACAGCCTGGGGATGGGTCTAACTTGGAACACGTTCAGGTTTATCTAGGTTCAAACTAAATGTTAATGTCATGTGTGGTACCTAGTTCTATGCTTTTACTTCTTTATTGAGGTCAGTTTTTGAATTACATTGGGGGCATCCACCTTAAATTAGGCCAGCTGATTTAATGAGATTTGATTCAGTAATTAATTTGAAAATGAGGTCTTTTTTCCCCATTGGATTCTATTAGATTAAATCATTCAAGGCCTAGAGGCCACACACCTTTTTATCTGTGGAACATAAAACCTTTCCTCAATAAACACATGCAAGCTATGCTTTAAGTCTATCTCTTGTAGGTACTGGTGGCCATTATACATTGTATATATATATATATATATATATATGTATATATATATATATATATATATATATATATATATATATATATGTATATATATATATATGTATATATATGTATATATATATATGTATATATATGTATATATATATATATATGTATATATATGTATATATATATATATGTATATATATATATATATATATATATATATATATATATATATATATATATATATATATATATATGCAGCTTCCAGTTGATTTGCTTTATAGTATAACAGCTCATCTTCAATATGTCCCAAAATCAGTCACGTCATTTATGGAGATCATAGTATTTCTTGGTGAGTTAATGTCCAGTTTTCCCTGGGAAAATGTTTCAGTTTCTCCCCATCTTTACCAAGAACATACATTTTTGATATATTCAGGGCTTCCACCCTGATAGGCATATTAGTGTCATACCACTCCACTCTACAGTACGCCGATATGCACCAATTTTAGAGAATTTCCCACTGCCCCACCCTGTATGGATTTACTATAATTCACACAGTACTCCCTCCACCACTGCCCCTGTAATAGATCTCCACCTCTGCTTTTACTAATACTGGATATGGGTATTTATCATGGTGTAATGTCCCTAGTATAAATTGAGTCTGCCATAATTCTTCTCAGAGTTGGTGCCTGCCATTTGGTGTCTGGCCGAAGAATGTATATATATGCCAAGAGGAGGATATTTAAAACACTCACCCTGTGACAACCCCTCCCCCCTCCCCCATTGTGTCTTTTTTCCTCGTATTCTTAGTAAGTGGACGCTGGCGGGGACAGGTGTGGTCACAGCCGAGACTCATTTTTTCTTATACTTATCACTACCATGACCCTATAGATTTGCTTGGAACTATTATGGACATCTACTTCTGTTATTCAATAATATAATAGTAACAACACTGAAAACCTGGAAGATTCGAAACTAGGCAGTGATGACGACTTTAGGTCCTCAGGTTGACAATAGGCCTACCTTAAACTACAACTTTAGGTAGTCAAAATTACGTCATCCTGACGACCGAAGTCATCAGTATGACGACTCTGTATTGTCAGTATTGTCATACTAGCAACTTAGGTCATCAGGATGATGACCTAAAGTCGTCGTCTTGACCACCTGACGACCTAAAGTCGTCACTACTGACTAGTTTCGGATCTTCCAGGTTTCCAGTGAAGGACCTACTTTTTATCTAACAGCAGGAGGGAGAAAGCCATATCAGTATAGTTCAAATCGTGTGTTGTCTGTTTAGGGGGCCCTGAACATTTTCCATGAATATGAGCAAAAGTGTCCTTTCCTCTACTGATTATTATAAAATAACCATCAGCTTATGACTCCATATACATAACTTTGAAGCCAGAAGGCGTCTCTATTCACCAAACATGTGTGCGCATGTGCACCGGTTTGGTTTCAGTTATTGTGGGACTTGATACAAAAAGGTGTCCGCCCAAACACAATCTGACATAGAACTGAAAAAGTGTGACGGTGACCTTCCGTCTCGTGCAGACGTATGCAGGCAAAGAAGTCATTTTATCTCTTATCATTTCTGACTGTGGGTAGTTGACTGTTTCACTAAGGCATTCTTAATCGTTTTGGGGGTTGATTTAAAATCAAATGTCCATTAGGCCAAATAAAAAAGGCTTGTTTCCAGTAACACAACCGACCCTAGCAAAACGGGCAAAAAAACTTTTTTTGTGATTTTGAAGAATTTTTTCATATTTTAAAGAAATGTTCCATTACCTTTTGAGAACTTTTCCTGTATCCTTTTCGTGTTCTTCCCCTCTCTCACAATTGTCATTTTCCCATCATTATTTTACAATGAAATCAAAGAATTTGATACAGCCATTGATATGTGCCCTAACATTAAAAAAATCCAACCTACCGACCCTTGCTCTTTGAGCTATGTTACTGGAAACACACCTTTTGTTTTCTTTGGCCTTATCATTGCCATGTGTACACCTTGAATTTACAACAAATCCATATTGTTTCTACTCAACCTGTTACCTTTTGTTGGTTATCTTCATGGAAAATCTGAACAAAGCAGGCGAGCATATGTACGGGCTCAAGGTTATTTGAGAAATGCATGAGGTATTCATTTTCTTTCCTATCCCTTTTCCCTACTTCGCTGCAGGCCTTTTAGCACAGCATTCCCCACTACGGAACGGCAGCATATTATTGCTGCTAGATACACACAGTCAATCCCTGTAAGTGTTAGATTGGGTGTTAAGAAGTGTTAACATACTAAAACTACTGGTAGTGCAAAAACATACCTGTTACTAAAGTAGGCAGCTGACCTAAAGACTAGTGTATCACAGGTCTTGGACCATATAAATTTACATGGATTTCGGTAGCAATTGTGAAGGGAGGCAGCTGGGGGAATTCAAGGTGATATTTATCAAATGTCCTTGTGTGTGAGTTGCACCAAAGACATTTTTATATGAAAATGGGAAGACTTCTTCGCTCACATGAACTGAGATGAGAGGAATGCTGGCCAGGGCTTAAGAAATCCAATATTTACAAGTCTACAGAATCCCATGGCATAGTAATGCATGCAACCAAAGCTAACATAAGTTAAAAGAGCATCAGTTCGGCACTCATATGATCTCTGTGCCCTACTGTGCTCCAAGCATGACCTTGTGTAACCTTGATATGACCTGTGACCTACATGACAGTGCCCCCATGTGATGGGAGGATGGCCTGTATGACCTTGTACTGTCATAGTGCGTGTTACACGTCCATGATCCACAGGAGATTTAATAGCAGTTGCCTTGGTAACTCTTAATACTGACTGTGATATAGCCATAATATGTGACATTTCTAACACATGATCAAACAGGTTGGACAGGAAACCTCTTGTCGTGGCTAATAAATTATCACCTTTGTCTTTAACCAGACAGAATTAGGTAACCAATGGGATCATTATGCATATTGATTAGAAACAACTTTGCCTCGACATGCAATTCTAAATTTATCTACAATGAAACAGAGCTACAGTGGTAGTTGGCTTATAAATACTGCTACCAGTGCTCACTCAAATCCCCAAGCTGCCCCCCCCCCCAAAAAAAAGAAAGTTCAATCCATAATGGCATCTTCATTTTCAAATTGAAGAAACCATTATGAAATTTAATTCAATTAGTTTGAATCATTTTTTTTGTCCCTGTTACACTATCCTATTTTTGAGGAATAAAATTGATGAAATCCATATTTCACACAATGAGTTCCAATTACCACATTGCCTGACAAAGTTTCTCTATGTATGATTCTGAGATTACAGCATGGAAACCAATCGGCGAGCAATAACTTCGGTTTACCCGCCTGGCATGCTAATCACTCCCCAGTGTGCCCTCACCATTACAATGTTTTTCTGTGATACCGGCGGCCCTCATAATAACCCTAACCCCAGGGCCTCCTAGCACACACACAACACTCAATATGCCCTGCTCCTGCACAGGCCAATCTCACATAGGCTCCTCCAGGGTCTGAGGCTGCACTGGTTTGTATGGGGAGTCTGTATAAATGGGTAATGTGTGTCTACAAACTCCTGTTTGCACCATTTAGCCTCTGGCAGGGGATCCTAACAGTTTTCGTGTGTTCCTGGAATAGATGAGGGATCAATGCTCGTTCGCAAGGCCATCCGTTATTGGTTATTTCCGTGTGGGTTAATGTTGATCCTGTACAGGCTGTAGTCAACTTACCACCCTCTAAAGCATAGTAAAGTGCTGGTACCTACCCAGACATGCCTGGGCTGGAAGGGGGTTGAGGAACCTGATCGATTCGCAGCTCAGGTTGGTTAGATAGTATTCAAGGACAGAGTGTACTGTGTCCAGTCAGAAAACTGTTCCCCGAACACAAAAGGTTTGTCCAGTCAATCGGTACAGTGGATGTGTGAGTGAGTGAGTAATAGATGTTTAACGCCATTTCGACAGCTAAGGTCATATTCATGGCGAGAACTACATTACACAATTTCACAGAAAAATGTGTCAGTGCCCCCGCATATGACAGTGGATGTGTAGCAAGGTAGTTAACAGCCCAACAGAAAGGTGAGATGTGAGATTAATTGCAATGGCCAGTGGTTGATTTAGACGGGAATACACGCCCCCTCCTTTCCCCCGACACTTGTGGGTTTATTTGTTTCTTTTTAACTTTAAATTTAAAAAGAATTAGGGTGTAAACAAGGAGCGCTCCCTCTCCTTGCTAAAATCTTAGATCTACTGATGGCTTCTTTGTACTACAGTAACTAGATTCAGGTTCTAAATTCCACCTTGGATAGACTATATCATGTATCTCCACGGGGACTGCGTCATTGTAACCATGGCAACCAATCTGTCATCTGGTGACAAACATCCAAATGTCCAGGGGATTGCAATCTGGGGAGGCGTCCTGCACATGTGTGTGGATGTTTTCCTGAAGACAAGACTAACCCACTTCTAATCCTGCCTGGTCCGTTTCCATATCAAAGTAAGCTCCTAAACAGTAGAAGTGAGTAGAGGTTCTGATAGTACCAAGTATGCAATATGCTATCAGGTAAAAAGTTTGATCAGCCAGTGGATACCTTTCCGTGATAGCCTGCTCTGTCCTCTGCCAGTATAAATATTATATCGCAGGTTGAAAATGTGATGGAAAATATAATAGGTACCAGTACACAATGGCCTGTCATTTCACTTCTGTAGAATTTCCAGCAAAGTTACTGTGGTAGACACCATTCCCATGAAGCCAACACATGTAATGGCCACGGGATTTGAAATCTTGTAATTGCCATATTCTCTCTCCAATAGATGCAATAAACAGGAAAGTGAATGCTTCTTGATATCTTGTTCAACTGGAGATAACAAGCAGATAGGAGCATGCAAACAGTTAACTAATTTAGTGTAATACCACATAAGATGAACGAGTCCTGAAGGCGTTGGGCCAAGTTGTTCAATATGAAGATTACAAGCATTCTCCTTTCGTCCCTTTAAGATTACTTTTCAAACTCAGCTGATACGCATTTTCTATTTCATATTAAGAGTTTTGAATGATTCTCTAAACTATTCGGAATAATTTAATCAATTATTTATAGAGACTAGTGCTGGCTTAGTTAAATACACTTGTTAGTAGAGCTTACACAGCAGCTTTCAGAACTGTTCTGATCACATTTACAAAGCTGTGGCTGTGGATATAGAGAAAAACTTTTGTTGTCTCAGGGATGTGATTTGAAAATCGCCCGAATGTAGGAAGAGATTATAAGTCCCAATATAGGGTATTCGAAAAGGCTAACTTTTAATAGAAACGCCTCTAAAAACCCTATGTGTAAATACCTAAAGGAAGGCAGTAAAACCAGCTATAATCTACGGTCAGGGGTGTGAAATGAAAAAAAAAAAATCTTATGTGAAGATGCCGTATGATGGAATGAGGCTGTGCACAAATTGCCATAGCCTGTATGCTCAACCCTTGGGGGGTCTGGGGGCATGTCCCCTTCAGGAAAATTTTACAATCTAGTACAGAAAAGGTGCATTCTGGTGCATTGTAGCATGCAATATATTGCTCTTTGTGCAAGAGGCAGCAGAGAAATGATTTGAAAAGTGTAGGAAAATTTTCATATTCCCAATATATAAGTACAAGGTTTCTAATGACACCAAATGGTCTACAGAGGCAACATCTTTAGGCCTGATGTTTGGGTAAAATAAATTTAGGGATCTAGAGGGATACCCCAGGGGAATCCTATTTTGTAAAAGGTGTGACTCAAACATTGTTTGTTGGTAGCAAAGGACTTTGGCAATATAATGGGGGGTCTGGGGGCATGGCATTTTTGAACATCTAGAGGCCAAATGGTGCAATCTGGTGCAGTTGTTTGCAGACCTTTATGTTACAGCCAGAGTACCAGACCCCCCCCCCCCCAGTAAAATATTATCTCAATGGACTAAGGAAAATCACAAGGGTCGACTTTTTGGCTCCCAATTGGAGGAAAACCTCCGATTGGAGGAGAAATCACATTCGTGTGTCTGCAATGTTCGGTAGTGCCTACTTAATACAGATGCATTAAGGGGGTCTAATGCATTAATACATTAAAATTGATACTAGTCATACATGGTTATTGCACAATATGGCAATCCAAGTGGCAGCAATCTCTTAACCTGAGACAATGACGTACATGTGATTCATACAAAATAACCATGATTAGAATCACCTACTGTGAAGTATACCTGTTAAGTCTGCAACAGGCATGAATTTCACCTTAAAACCATGAAATATCTCATTTTATTCACATACATATGATAGAGGCAACCCTTGGCCTAGGCTTGCTCTCCTGGCACCTTTCCCATTATTACCTGAGGTGTGGTTTGAGTGTTAAGAGTCATTCAGGTTTTCACACAGAGACATATAGAGAAGTGGTGCTATTTATGTGCTAAAGACCCCCATCAGCCCTAGATCTATGACTGGCTGGCTAGGTGACTGCCAAATTGCCACAAAGGTACTCTAGTTTTTATTGTTCAGGTCTTTTGTGCTATACAGCAAGTGTGCTAAGACACATTGGTAAAACCATACTGCTGCCAAGGCGACTGGAGACTAATGTGATATTGTCCACCTGAAACTCTTGCCAGAATTGGCAATATATCATACAGGTATTGATTTCGAGGGCCGGGGACGAAAGCACGTACTCTACCACTGGCCGCTCCCTTCATAAAACCAACATGGAAGGATAGGCCTCATCAGTTTAATCCTTTAAATATAGCTTAGTGCTCTGATGCATGACAATTTAAGTTCCTACTTACAGGTAGTGCCTGTTGCATCATGCTAAGATTATGATGTCTGGAATATAGTTAAGCAGTCCTTGATACGCTTGCAAGTGCATCACTTATCATATAAAACTGCAAACACCCCCAGGTATTTTGCACACCATGCCTCCCCTAATTGAAGCATCCAACTGTCTATGCTGAAAAACTCATTTCAGAAGCTACTTCCCTCAGAAATCTTCACCCTTAGCCAAATTCAGCCAATGTTCAAACGCCACCATTAGCTTCTATGATAGCTGGCTTTACTTTGTATGTAATTGGAAGCCTTTGACGTACAACTGCTTGAGGATATTGCATGGCCACCTGACTTGAATCTCCACATTGCATAATTCTGATGATGAAATAAAGAGCTAAAGATTATCGCATAAAAGCTTTCAGCCTCTTATTCACGTAGGTACGATTCTTAAGACAAGACTTACTGAATGGCGGAGAGGAGGATGTACCGACATAGCTTTGTACAGCTCATGATGCTTACCTGCAAGGAAGAAAAAAATCATTAGAAATGTATCTTTGTCAAGTTGCAAATCCAAATACCAATGTAGTGGAGACCTAGTATGCTACTGGAAGAAAAATGTGCAGCTCCCAGCGGAGGAGGATTCATGATCAAACAGTTTCAAGACAATGTAACTATCTGAAGACTATAAGCAAAGAGTCTACCCCAATTTTATGCCACAATTCCCTTTTATTTATCCGGTGAGTCATAACCCATGATAACAAAATACCAATGGTCCTATAATCGTGGAGTCATGAACATAGACTCGTGTGTCAGCTACAGTCTCTGAGTGCCTCCTCAGGGTGCAGGAGCAGCTCGTTTGACATTTTACAACAACTCACTTCATTTTACGCCTGTTACAGGAATAACCTGTCGGCAGTGCTGTTCCCGCTGCCACCAAACACACAGTCCAGCTCCATAACAGGTGTAGTGCTGCTAACAGGTACAAGCTATTATTGGCAGCCTTTCTACTTTCATTTTTTCTGACAGATAATTTCTAGTAATCTTATGGACTACCTCAACTTCAGCACATGGGGTATTTTATTAATAGATACATCGATTACTACATCACACAAAACCTAATCCCATCAATCTAAGTATTTTATGGCTGCTTTATAGCATATTGCTCCACTATATTGTTATTTGCTTCATGCTAAAACCTAACCAGCTTAGCAATTTGTACTGTAACTTGAAAAAAATAAAAGGTATTAACTTCCAAATATTCTTAAATCAACTCTGCTTAAAAAGCCCGAAGAAGCGACATACAAACACGTTTAGTGTTTCCCTACAAACAAAAGATTTGAAGTCATCATGAAGGCCTCAGTTTAATAAAGTTTTAATGTAAGTTTAAGTCACCTTTGCAAAACACTCTTGAAAACGTGTAAAATCAATTACGCAATTAAAAACCGATGCCACTACTCCCCGGCTCTATAGCTACCCACTCACCACCATCACCCCTCAAATGATATTGGTATTCTCCAGTCTCCTATTGTGGCTCTATCCCCATTTGTTGGTAATATTTCAGCTGATGCTCTTGCAAATCATAAGTGTTTTTGGGTAGTAATGATTTTAAATCTGTCAAAAACTGCACCAAATCAAATGCGAATGGACAAAAGAGATTTATGGACATCTTTTTGTAATTGGATGCCATTAGAATTATAATGGTAATGAGCATAATTGAGACTTCCTTGGCGAAATCATAACACTGGTAATCCTTTTTGTCTGATTAGGAAGAACTGTAACAAAAAAGATTGCATGGACTCCTTGAGTATGATGGTTTGAAATCAGCCTTCAGCCAGTTAAGGGCGAGGCAGAGGATTGGGGACTTTGAAAAAACATTATGGAAGCAGCATTGCCATAATTTTTCGGTACCATGATTACCAGACACACAAGAGGGAGGTAAAAGAGAGGAGATACATCTAAGGCTCTCCTAATATGTGCTACAGGGAGGCCCGCTGATTTTGGTGCAGCTTGAAGTATTCCGATTTCATCAAGACACGGTACTAGCGATTTTTACACAGCCAGCGATAAAACCAACACCTCCTTTTGCACCTGCTGCTTGGGGGAGCTCTGCAAAGGCTCTTTTTTCAAATGCTGGATTTTGCTGGTTTTCCATTTTGGTCTCCATGTCTTTTTTTATTAGACGAGGATGAAAGCTAGTACTCAAGAGGCATTTCACACGTTTTGCCAGAAGTATCTCACACAACTGCAGAGATCTGGTTTCAGCTCAACTCTAGTAGTTTCGCTGCCTTGCATGAATTGCTGCACAAATATTACCACCCATAGTTCACATGGACATATTGCATCTCCAAATAAACATACTGCCATACAGGCGGAACCTGCTCATCAGTCTGTACTCCTACCTAGACAAGTAAATAGTCTATGGTTTACATCAACTATTTCCAGTTTATTTGATGGAAGCAGGATTAGGTACTTTGCCAGGCTTATTTTCGATGTGATAGAAACCAGTGCATTACCGCTGCTATAGCTATTTACGTCATGGTGGCAAAGGTACATTTACCATTAGAACATTTAACCTGATCCTAACAAGATTTTGGACAGGACACTAGATATCACACCTTATCTATTCATGATAGACTAGCCAGGACATCACCAGGTACCATGAGAACCCTTGACTAGTTGTAATACGAATATAGACGGGACTATCGTAAAACCCCATGTATAATCCCCACTCGCGTGTATTATGCAGCCTGACAGACTATGGGAAAATGCTATATCATACCTGGACCTGAGGTCTGCAAAAGGTTGCCATTCCTTACTATAGTCTTTTGATATTCAACCCCTTTTAAGCCACACCCTGAGTTCAGATACATCGTATAAGCTGCACAAAGGGTCTGAAATGGTCTATAACTTATAAGCCGTGGCTTATACGCTGGGTTTTACGGTAGGTACCATCAAGGACCATACCTAGTAATGGCAATAGGAGTGTGGAGGAGGTAATCTCCGGGGACACTTTCCTACTGGTGACAGAAAGCCCAGCCGGGTTATATAGCTCCAGCTTCCTGCTTGCCAACTTCTATCTCTGTGATATACAACCAGTACCTGAATGGCACACAATCTCTATCCAAAGATTTCCCCGAGATTTCCTAAACGACCTGTTTGATTTGCCACTTTCATCTCTGCATCAAAATTGTTTATATCAGAAAGTAAGAAGTTTCGATTCATTTGCTACAAAATGTCCTTTCTATTATTCGCTGATTGACAAAATGCAGAAATTGGGGAGGATGCTTTTCCCGGTCTCTCCTAAGTGAACCTAAGTTTCAACATGGGTCAGAGACGCAATGCGATAGAGACTGTAGCAAAGAGAGTCTAAGTCTGACTGCCCCAGCCTCCGACCCCAAACTGGCTAAGCCCCATACATAATTACCAGCTGAATGATCGGGAAGTCCCCCCGCCTAGGAAGAAGCCAACCCTGCCTGAATGGGGAAGCCATTCCTCACGGCAAACCAAGGCGCGGCTAAAAAGGGTAGCAGGAGACTGCCAGCAAGGTGAAGCAATGCTCTCACCAGCGGAAAGGCAATCGAATGTGGCTTTTTGTTTCATTTGCGACAGCTTACCAGATCCCAGACACAGACCTGATTGCTACCATGAACAAACTGAAAGGCTGAGGTCCTGGTGCTAGTGGTTTCCACCTTAGGGAAACAACGTGGCTTTCATAGGGTAGGAATTATATTGAGTAAAGATAGCTCATGTACTCTCTTCTCTAGACTTCGAATACAAGTTTGTGGTAAAACCCTGTCGATGAATCTTGATCTTTGAGCCTACTAGACCTAGGACTAAAAGGAGGAACTACCTCTTATGTGGGCTGCTCTTACTATGCACTGTGGACCTTTCTAAAATATGTCTGGCTGCCTCGATGGAAGGGAAGTTATCTCGGCTACCTACTAGAACAAGTGACCCTGCCAATTGCCCTATGTTGACCACTCAGTATCACTTATCTACTAGTTGAGGCAACCGACAGTCTCACACCGGAGGACCTAAACACACTTAAGTGCCTCCTTAAAGTCCATTAATGCCCTCAATATAAATCCAGTAAAACCACAGTAAACCCAATAGAGAATCTTACAAAATGGTCAGATGGAGTGTGGCGTGTGAGGGCTTGTTGACCCTCCAACGGCAGAATAATTATAACCTATACATATCACTCACTGATCTTTAAAAAAGAAATCCGAAATGATCCTAATTTTCTCATATATCAAATCAAAAGCAAAGGCTTTATAGTTTCGATAGGTTGGCATATCTGTTAATACTTCTGAAACCTAAATGGTATGGTATGTCATTGAAAGCTTGCAGGCAAGTTGCTCATTTATACTAGGATATCACACTTCAAATGCCATTCATAAAAGGTTGTAGCTGGGTTTTTGGGGTGAGCTGGGTAGTAGAGTTCAGTTCTGTATTTGTCTCTGGCCGCTCAGAGTCCATTGTCAAACAAACCCACACGTGCTGAGAATGTGTCCCGGGGGGCACTGAATATTTGACTTTAGTACCAACCACAAAACTACAGCGCCCCCCCTTTTTTTTTGCCATTTCACAGCCCCTTAAATACAACTCAAATTCTACAGCCCCCCCCTTTTTTTTTTATGAAGACTGATGACAGCCCCACTTTTTGAGGCCCTCTTCCATGTAGATTAAGGTTCTTTGACAAAAAATCTTTAGGAATTTCACAGCCCTGGACTGATTACAAGTAGTTTCCTTGCAGACATTAAAAACCAAGAACCATAACCTGTGAACGGCATCAATTTGTGGCAGTTCTGTGATGTAATGTTGAATGATGTACTCGAGTCTACCTACCTCCATTCCTGCTTCGGGAACAGGGATGGTATGACCCGCTTACAGTTCACATACATTATAAAGGATTGGACACAGACTTCTTACAGAGTTAATAGACTAGGTGTAACCCTGAGCAGAAAGGATTCTAAGCAGGCCTAGATCCGACTAGAGGGCTGTTTTCACCTTGGTGCTGTTGCTGTGTTCTGACTAATGCATGGGAGGTAGAACAGCAACTATGGTCAGTAATGATTAAATTTTGGAGAAATGGTCGATCCTGGGCAAAAATACTATACCTGGTTATTGGATTCCTTGCTGCCATGTTCTTCATCTTGATTGTTGAGTTTGAATTCAATTTAGCCCCTCGCGATAAGTTGATTCAGAACATTAAAAGACATATATTAGCTGTATTTGAGGAGAATGTTCATCCTGCATTAATTGAAGTCAGTTTGACATCAGTACAAAAGTCAGTACCCATCATATTTTACTGTGCAGAACCATTGACCTTCAACATCAAGCATGATCCTCCTCCATCTGCATGGCGTATACATATCTTCAAGACTCTTACTGTGGGGTCATTTCGATGAGGGCTGGACACCAGTGTAGGAGAGCAGTGCCTGTTGTGGGTGGGAGTGGGTGGGCAGAGGATTATGGGATACGAGGGGCTGCTGACCGGGCAAGTCACCCCTGCCCCACACTTCCATACGTCAAACCACCATTCAATATACAGCCTGACCAATACCCTGCCTTCCTTTATCCATACCTCCCACGCCCAGCCTCCCATATGCTTGCCTTCTTTTCCTTGTCCTTTACACCAAGAGTTTTGTTCCTCCTATTGTCTAGACCCACTGTGCACAATGACCTCTCTGCCTACTGCATTTTTTGGGTTACTTCTTCACTTCACCCCCTTTGCAATGCCAACCTCATACTGCTTTGTTGTTTACTGTTCTGCTTCATTATTTGATTGATACTTATCAATTTTATTTCCCATGCTTGGAAATCCAGTTCTGTCTTTGACTATTCCCGTATGTCCATCCACTCCTTTCTGTTTTGCCAGGTTCTACCTTTTCCTTGCTTTTTTATATTCAATCTCTCCCTTATTCCTTCTTTATCCCAGTATCCCATCGCCCTTTCCCTATTCAATTTTCCCTTTCTCCCTGCTGTCCCATTCCCCCTCCCATCCGCTGTCCAGCAGCTAATCCTCTCCATCGCTGACCCCTGCAGTTGTCCAATGTCAGAGCCCCAAGCACCCGGATGTCTAACTAAGTTAGTGCGCTCCCTACAGTAATCTGAAAGAACTAAACCCTATGGGAGACTCTCCAAGCAGGGCTTTAGCTCCTTATCAGGTATGATCTTCTGTGGGCCTGTGTGTGGAGATCTATGAGCTCTATGTCATTGCCTGTTGCTATCTATGAGCTGCTGTAGTACCGCTAATCCCCGCGAGAGCACAGGCCACACGCTAACAGCACAGCATATAATAAGGGTTTCTACACTTTCCAATCAGATATTCTACCAGCTCCTCTCTACTGTTGGGCACAAATATACTCTGCTAGAAGAACAAGAGTTTACCCCACTTGCTTATCTGGTCTGAGGATTTTTTTCTGTAGTCTTCAGCAATAATATGGGAATGGAATTGGCATCGAAATGATGTTATCACAGGTATGGACATACTGTATAGGTCCATTATTTAGGGACGATGGTTGGGAACCATCCACACCAGACACTACCTTGGACTCAAATGGCTTGCTTGCCACGCCCACCAACTGGTGACGTCGGTGGTCTCTCCTCTCCTCTGATTGGTCCAAATGGATCATCAATGGAGTGTCACCAAGTAGAGTGACTTTAGAAATTTTCCAAAGTAGGTGTCTGAATCAAGGTTTCGATCCTTATAGATCTCATCAGGTGTCAAATGCAGGTGTTCCACAAGGCATATGGCTTTGCCACTTTTTCTTCTATACTTACAATTTGCAAATATAGGCAAAATTTACACTGAGTGGATGTTGGGTTTGGAGACAAATGCATTTTAGAAAAAATAAAAAAATGATTAGGTCATCTAAAATGACTGCTCACCCAGGGGCAAATCTCAACGAGTCCAATGATCATTTGTCAATGGTTCCCAAAGGGAAAGATTTTCTATACTGCAAGAATCTGCAATGGGCAGGAGGGACACACTCAGTAACAAAAATAAAATACTGTATAGGTCCATGTCACAGCGAATGCTTTGATCATTGTCCAACCGTTTTTACATTTTACTAGAGGCCCTGTTATACTGATGTTGTGATAGTACATGTAACATGTGTTTATATATAATTGAAGCCACAAAGATTAACTTAGACGACCCCTATATGCAGGTACTTCATTATCTGTACTATACATCATGCTGACAAGAGTAAATACATCAAAATGTCTGTGGGTAACTATAAGGGCTTATATTATTGTTGTATTACAGTCACCAAAAACAAAGACCTTCTAGTTTAAATTAGAATCTGCTCCAATGTGCCCTCGACTGCTTACGTCTCTTTACTCACCACTGTCCCTATGCCTTTACCCCATCGTAACTTAATTAACCTTTATGCCCTCTTCCCCTTTATTTCAGAGGGAGAGTAATCGTACATAGGAACATCTTGTTCCATCCAAGTAATTGAATCATATAATTAGAGCTACCATAATCTCCCGCGTAGAAGACGCGCTGCGCGTATAAGACGCACCCCAAACTTAGCAAATGCATTTTCGCGTTAAGACGCACATTTTAAGGCTCAAATTTGTAAATTCAATACATTTCTATAGTAAAATTACCCCTCGTATAAGACGCACCCCCAATTTCAATACATCCTATAAGACTCCCCAGCATTTTGTTTGGCGTAGAGGACGTGTCTTATATGCGGGAGATTACGGTAGTGGGCATGGCATGTAGAATTAAAAAGGGGACTGGTTGGTAGAGGGTGTAGAAAGAAGCGTTTCACCCCTTTCAATCATATTTAGTCGGTTTTATGTCACTTTAAGTAATCAATATATGCCACATTCTCCTCTCTATACATGCATATAATCTACAATGACCATATACTATCCCCAATACCGAAACCAACACCACAAAGACCCGGACATAGTGTACGTCATCTTCAATATTCCCTTGACCCAGATGTTGCATCCATACCCAAGTCTCATGTCTTACTGCATTAAATCCTGCTGCCATCCTTAGGTCATCCTTAGAGAGTTAACGATTCCCAAGCAAACATGCCTTGATGTGATTGCTAAAAAGAACTGAAACTAGTACATGATACAGGCAGCCTGTGGGGCCAACAGTGCAGCCTGCCATCTTGATTTTGTTGCAGCCCGCCATCTTGATTTTATTGCGTCGATATGCAGCAACAGAGATGATGTCAGGTACCAGTTACTGACACCAGAACAATTGTCATATTCAGACTTTCCTTGTTCAATATTTCCCCTGTACCACAGGTACTATCACACCCTCACCAGACAGAACACATTTATTGATAACATCACTTCTGCTCCTTGCATTGATGTCTATATCTTTATCATAGGGTGTGCTGGTTGGATCACAGAATGATGGCCACTGGCTCTCGATAGTAGCGAATGTACAAGAAAGAGTTCGACTGCATCTAAACTAGAGAAAAAAAGTAAGTGTCTCAGCCAAAAAAAAAGAAGGAAAATAAGATAGGAGAAGTATCGAAAGGGAAGAGTTCAATTGCAGCAAAACTAGAACAAAAAGGTAAGTGTCTTGAAGAAACAGGGAAATAAAATAGCAAGAGTATCGAAATGCAGTGCTCAACATACACTGAAGAGTGCCTCAAAATTAGGTTGCTCCAATTCTTAAACTGGTCTACAGCAAGAATGTGACTGAAGAACAAAAGGTTGCGAAGCGATGGGAGATCATGGTTATGACAGAGGAGCCACAAAAGAGCTGTAAATAAACGGCTGTGCTGGTTCACTGATCTGAAGTGGAGGATTTAGGGCAAAGGGATGGAAAAAGTGGAGGGGAAACCAGTGTTGAAGCGAATGAACTGGCAAGTAACTTGGAAAGTATAGGTCTGACAATTATATAGAGCTGTAGTTGTTAATATGAAGAAATATCAAACAAAGAAGAAACATAGTCCATAGGTATTGCATGTTCTCCTCTCCTGTACAGTCACTTACAGAGTCTACAGCCAGTCTAAAACATACCTACTACGTCTGATCACGTGGATGACACCCATCTTGCTAGAGCTGACACCCTAAGCTGACACCTCCATAGAAAAGCATTGAGTGCACAAAGCGACTTGCACCCATTTTGAGATGATATACATTTTTAACACCTTCATATCACAAAGATAAAGACCAGATAACAAGTAACAATTACACCTCTATGATCCTGAATATGTACACTATTTCATGACAGGTTTCATTTTCTCTCATATTCGATCATTTTGATGTTATTTGAGGGTGATTTGACAGTCCCATCTCTCAAAGAGGCCATTTTGAGTGTTAATTTTCAGTGTGCCCCCATCTGTCTCTAAAAGCTTGGAAAAGTAAACTTTCCAAGTTAATTACCAGACAACAAATTATGTGTAGGGTAAGAGAGGTAAAGGTAAAAAGACAGACTAGACAGCAGAACGGTGCAGAAATGGCCTTGACAATGCAGTGCACAATATTAAGGCAAGGCAGAGTATATCCAAGTGCAGATAGGTACATCTCAAGGCAAGTCTAGGTATTCTATGCAAGTGTGTCACCTGTGTAGGCGGTAAGGGGACGGAGAGGTGCGAAGAGGGCTCAGTGTGCCTGATTATTATTCATAGCTGTAAAAAAAAAACATCCTTCCCTGGGCTACATGGACCTGCAGGCACAACATTGGCACAATTGGTATTTACAGGGTAAGAGGAGGGGTGGGAATGGTAAGGGTGTTCGGTGAGGTTAGTCCTGTCCAGAGTGTTATAGGTAAGGGTCCTGATAGTACCTCGTTCTGGCAACACCTCAACTGCATCTAGGTAAGGGTTTAGGTCATGCCCCTGGGTCGTGCCCAAGTCTTGCCTCAACGACTGTGTTATCGAAACTAGATAATGGCCCTGATAAATGAGTTACCTAGGTATCTATTCATTCAGTCTCCTGCCAGTATAGGGATACAGAACATACTTAGCCTGTCCAATCCCCTTGGAAGCACAACTAGGCCTACGGGGTAACTATAGGGCAGAGCCGGGATGTATTATCAATCAATCAGAAAATTCCCTCAATTCACTGCAGAACCTTTTGGGTACATTATATAAAACATAGTCCCAACCATGCTGGTTGTTATCATTGCTTATTTCTCCAGGTATCAGATCATTCAGCAATAACGGTCAGTCTAGGCATCTATACTAAGACTCCTCGATCTACCATAATCTCCCGCATATAAGGCGCGTCTTATACGTGAATCACATCTGGGGTGCACCTTATAGTAATTTGCCAAGTTGGGGTGCGTCTTATACGTGAGGTACCCTCAACTTGCAATACAGGGCTCATCAAGAACCAACCCAAGACTAATGTTAGTGTTCTACTGCTCGCTCGAATTTTATCTCACCTCGTGCCTTCCTTACGGCCGACACTCAAGGGTGAGAGGTCCCGCAGGTTGTATCCACACCGAAGTGAGATTACCCTTGTGGCGTAGTGACCCGGACCCTAGTCTAATAGGGAGGGGGGATGATGGTGACCGAATCTATGGGAAGATAGAAAGCACGCCCCTACACATTTACCGAGGCAATGGTTCTTTAACATCCGTCACTACATAGGCATAGTGAGAGATGGACAGGCCTGTTTTAAGTCATTTGTCTGCCATGACCGCCGAGAGACTTTCCAGCACAGCCTATCCAGAGCAGGGAGGAACTCAACCGACACCTTACGGCGACGTTTGGAACCACCACTGTGCCCCAGCCGGGCCGGGAACCGAACCCACGACCTTACGGCCTGTGAGCGGACGCGCTACCGACTGTGCCACGCCTCCCGGCTTATGTGTTCTACTGGATATGGGGCTGATCATATAATTTTGAAAATGCTATAATTAAGGTGTGAACTGAAGTAGAACTTAACTCCTTACATGGTACCCTTAGGTTATTTTTCTCCATTTCAGCAATCCATCAATGTGGTATGTTAGGGAATGAACATAAATCACCACACATTATCTAAACATAGTTTGAATATAATTTGAATACATTTTTTTTTGAGTTATCTAGGTTCATGTACACACTCCAATAATACAATAAGTGTATAGTGGTGGTACCTAGTCTTAATTCTAGGAATCATGGACATAACACCAGATGGCAGCACCTATACTTGACAGGGAGTTAAAATGCTGCATCTTTCATTCTCTTGATATAAAAGTCAAAAGTATAATTAACAAAGTTGTCAGCAAGTGGGCTATACATGTATTTCAAAACACTTTTATGAGATTACATAACAGATCGGTTTGCTTTAATCATCAATTTATGAGTATATAGACCACCATGGTACCAGCTACACCTTTTCTTTGCTTAAAGAAATACATGACTACTGAGGAGTTTGCGGGGTAGTTGGATACTTCTTGTGGGGTGCGCCCTCTATGTGAACAATGCTTCAGGAGTTAGGGGTGCGCCTTGTACGCTGGGTTTTACAAATGTCAATTCAGAAGCAGGAGGTGTGCCTTGTACATGAATCAGAACTCCCTGAGAAGGGGGTGCGTCTTATACGCGAGCTGTGCCTTGTACGCGGGAGACTATGGTACGACCTGACAATACAAGGCAGATGTAGATACCAATCCCAAGTTTTTTAATAACTTGGATTACGAACTTACCGATTGGCCGGCCAGAGGCAAAAAAAAAAAAGAAAAGAAAGCGGCCAGAGGAAAAAGAAAAACAAAAAAAAAAAACACATGAAAAGTCATATTTTGGGGCACCAAATGCACCTTTCAGCCTACAAAAGGTAACTGTTTGACAATCATTTATGTCGAATATACTGGTCAAAACTTGGTATTTGATCATCTCCATGGAACTTTTTTTTTTTATTTTTTCACCCCTAAATGATGAAAAATCCGGTCGGCCAGAGGTAAAAAAAATTAAAAGAAATTTTGATTTTGCCAAAACTTTTGCCAGCGGATCCGTAATCCAAGTTATTAAAAAAAGGCGGCCCTAGTTCTGGTCACAGGAAAGAAAAACTTCCGGGAATCCAGGCTCCAGGCAATAGGGAAATGATGTCACTTCAAAATGGGATGTTCCACAAAATGGCACTGTTGTGGTTAAGTCTAAACTTTACTTAGCAGTAGATCCTGATAAACAACCAACTCTGCCCTAGTGACTTACTACTTCTTGGCATATATCACATGGCGAAATGAGAGTGGGGGTCCAACCAAAGGGGTGTGGCGTTAGGCATATTCACTACTACTAATGGCAAAACCTGGTGAAGGGATATCATTTTGCCATTTAGCAAATGGTCGCGATATGATACAGACATTACATGCAGACATGTGATGGTATACATTGGTGGGGGAGGGGATGGTTGTAGTGGGTTGGACTGAGTCCAACACATACACAGACACAGACCATAATGTGGTCCTAGAACAGCTTCCCCAAACAAACAGTATCACATGCTGCAGGATGCCAAATACAGTACAAATACATAATAGATCAACAAAACTATACTACTGCCCTGTCTACTATAATGTCAGTAATTCTATGGTTCAGTGGTATGAGACAAGGGTAATGTAATAATGTGCACTGACGTGTGTAAGAGGGCAAATGAGGCAAATTGTGGTAACCTATAGTAATTGGAGCAGTCCTAAATATAAGCAAAGGTGGCGATTAGTTCAAGTACATATAGAAGGTACCATATCATATTCAACCGTACAATTCTCCTACAAAAAGGATAACCACTATCTAAAGGCAACATAATTTACTTTCTTGCATTAACACTACACGAATGGGACCTTGGCCAAAAACTTGCCAAATTGTCTAATTTGATATAGAAAGAGTTGCATTAGTTTGTCACGATGGCAAAAAAGGAAACATAGAGCGTAATAGAGCCCTGCACCCATAGAACACACTCAAAATTCAGCTCTACTGGGTACTTGCAATGAATAACTAAATGTACTAATAATAATTGCCCTCTTTCTGTTTTTAATTATTAAAGCCTGCTGATCCAATTTGGTATCTCTACATAGGGGAATACAATTTGGCATCTCTCTATCTGCCTTCCAAAAATAATGCTAGTATATTGCAAATCCTAAGTTATCGGCACTCTCCATTTCCCCTAGACACTGTTGGCTACCACACATACAGTAGTACACTAAGACTAAGCAGGGAGAGTCTGACCTAGGACATGGGAGGAGACAGTAAGATATGCTGAATGATGGTAACGTTGTAAGACCTGGTGGCAGTAGTAGAATGGATGGATGTGGAATGTAATAGTAGCGGATGATGGAGCAGGTAGGGTGGAATAGGGGACCAGGCTGCAGGTTTTCAACCCAGTTATAGGATCCATCTCAGCCATTCTGTCTACTTTATATAGGGTCTATATACGACGGGCATTTTGGTGACCATTTTGATAGGAATTCTGATGCTTGTTTTCAGAATGCACAGGCTAGACTTAGGTCTAAACACGCGGAAAATGACTTCTTTTGATTTCAATCAATCCATTAAAAATCATAGCAACTAGCTCTGTTGCATCATCCTATGATAGGACCCTTCCCGAATTTCAATCTAGAAAGGGACTAGATACCATGGGAAGTCTTATCTATCATTAATCCTCAATTATTAGCCACATCGTCAACTTTAGACAAGCCAAACCAAGGGCTTGGAAATTTCTGGTTTAATGCTGTTCTGTTGTTAGGCTTTCAGAAGTTCAGGGAGAATGTGCATGACTATACAATGGGGACCTTCACCATGTAAAGTGGTAGACCGAGCCGGGGTAGAACTACTTGGGCATTGGCTACTGTCAATGATGTGCAGAGACACAATGCCCTCATCTAATAAAGCCATCTGTGGGTTTATATAACTCATACAGGAGGGAAGGTAACCACACTGAGGGACACTAACCTCACATCATCCTACCAACATTGTAGACAATGCCCTCTGAACTCCTCTATACATTGTATCCAGGGTGGACTGGGACTATACTAGTATGTTGCTGAGTCGGCAAGTATGGCAAAGTTTTTCCACTAAGCACATTGCCATTCTGATAGGTCATTGACCTTTCGCTTTCTGACTATAGGAAGAGATAAGTGCACGTGGAGTTCCAACAGTAGGCTTGATGTTATGTCTGCCCCAGGACCTATGTAGTGTGTGGCAAGAGGGAAATTGCTCTTGCCTTACCAAATTTATGGGGCTGGCCCGCTGCAAGATTATCTCATTTGTTACATTAACAACACAGCAAAATAAAAGTATTACAAGCCGTAAAAAGAACACTGTGTGATAATATAACTCTGAATGTCTGAAACTAAAATCCTTTCCTTTTTTTTCAATTCTATTTCTATCTCATACATGCAAACTCCGAATGAGAAAAAAAATGAGCCGATATAAGTGATGAGATTTTTCCTGAGAAGTCAGATTGAATCATGAAAATTGGGGGGGGTCTAGGGGTCGCCCCCAGAAACTTTGAATTCAGAGAAGCCAAATAGTGCATGTTGATGCTTTTTATGGATGGCTGATATCCTTGTATCTGAAATTTTCTAAGAGTACCCCCCTATATAAATGGTAAAATGATTTCTCATTGGATCTGAAGGAATCACAAGATTGACCCTGACAGATCATAGAAAAACTGAGAAAACTGAAGAAAAAAACTGAGGAGTTTGCATGTATGCTATTTGGTCTGTATTTACTGACTCATTGGTGCTAGAGGCTGCAGGTTAAAATCTCCTCGTTGGCGTCTCCTCCTTAATGAGATTCAAGTCCTTCCAGACTTGTTAGCAGACAAGAGTCCTCAGAGACACACCAGCACACCCCAACACAATTAGTGCTGACTTCAAGGTGCACAAGTCTCCATTATGAAAATCCACAGGAGACAGGAGTTAGCATTGAGTTATAGTAAGAGTCTCGACTGTAAAATGTACCGTAAATCCCCATATAGATGATGCTCACCCCACATATTTGCCACACACGGAATTTAGGCCAATCTTATTAGCAGCACCTGAGCTTTAGACTTTCTGCAGTGTTAGTACTTACATCTATAGAAGTACATGAGTGAAAGGCAATCATGGCTTGGCCGAAGATTATATCGGGACCATGAGATACACCTTGGGTCTGACTGGCGTAGAAGCCACAGATTTGGGTTTTACAGTGTACATCTTAAAAGGCTATGGCAAACAGGCAAACCTAGACCAGATTAATTTTAACCCATAATCCCATAACATAATACTATTTTCCACACAGGGTAGATATCACCATAAAAGCTGTTCTTAAAGCAACCCAGACCGAAATGCAGTAGTTATTAAGTATATAATTAGTATAGGAAAAGTGCCCTTTGGGAGTATTGGTAGAGTAGTCTTTCAGTATTACATCAAGGTTCTGCAGAGATCACAACCCCCCATGCTAGAAATGGAGAAGTAGCATTCCAATATACAAAGAGTATATATTCTAAGTAGCTAATAAGTAGTGAAAAAGTATGTCCGAAAATATCTAAATGAGGTAAGAGTATAGGTGAAGTATGATACTAAAAGGCTACTTACATGCAGTAGTATTTTAGTAGTGTCTTAGCCTATGGGGTCCTCAGGTAGCTGAGGGGTATACTCTTTTCATACTTTCTGGGGTACTGCAGGTCTCACAAACAGTACTACATACCCCACCCCCTACTCTTTACATGCCCAATACTGCAACAGATGCATTTCAAATGCTGATTTACTTACGAAACTGAGATCCATGATCTAAATGACATGGGCGTGGAAAGCAGGGGGGACATGTCCCCCCCCCCCCACCCGCCTTTTGGCCAACTCCTCAAAAGGTCAAAATTAAAGGTCAAGCAAAGGGAGGTAAAAAATTGCAGAAAACCACCCTGGTCCCACCCACTCTGAAACTGCTTCCCACGCCCCTGAATGAAGTAGGCCCTTGTGGTCAGGAAGTCCATAATGCATTCCATACCCAGTCACAACAAGTAGAGTCAATCAAGGTGTATTTCTGTAAAATGTGCTCTCTGTGTTCTCTGTCCTATACTTAGTAGATTCTGGCACACTTTGTGTAACTGCCAGATCTTAATGTGTCTACTAACCCAGATAAAATGTACTAGGATGACCTAGGAAAATAAGTATAGAATAAGTAGAATACTAAAGTAATATCACTAAACTCCCTGTGCTAGGGGTATGGAAAGAGTAGTTCGAAGGGTGCCCATAATAATGTCATAGGAGTAAAAATAGTAGTTAGGTAAATCTGATTTTAGTATAAATTAAGTAGGCTACTCTTTGAGGAGTAGTGAATGGATGAAGTCCATGAGTATTGGTTCAGTATATACTGAACATTTCAGTAGGTAAATCAGTAGTGTTTTCATTACTACTGACTGGTGAAGTAACTACTGCCTTCTGGTCCGGGAAACCCTGGATATTGCGCTGCTTCAGATTAACAGAGGCCTTTGCTAACATGTCCTGACCTCCCCTGCCTCCCTGGCTGTCTAAATCCCTACTCAATAATATTTTTCTATCCCTGGATCCATATAAGTTTATAAGAAGTGCCTGGATAGCCTCAGAATCTGGCTGGCTGGCAGCAGTCGTCAGTAGTAAAGCTCTGGCCTGTGTTACACCCTGGGGCTGGGGAGGACTGTCTGATCCAAAGGAATCTAGTAAAGGTAAAAACAGAGGTTAAGGGAGTGGAGAGCGGTGGGGGCTGGGAGATCAGTCAGTTCGATTCAATATGATTACAACCCTGTCTTGTTTTAAAGGAGTTTTGCCATTAAACATTGATCTTGTTCCCTTTGGTCTCGGCTCACTTTCTCCATTGCAATTTATGTGTTGCTCGGTGCACTGCTCTTCATCCTGCTCTTGATATCGGTCGATCTGTGCATTGCTCCCTCTGTAAGTATTGCTCTGTGCAATGCTTGTTGAGCAGATTTACATTTGATTTGATATAATTATGAGCAGTTCATATACAGTCAATTCTTCGACCATTTGATTCCTTAGATATCCCAATACCTCAGACAGAAAATTTGGAACTGCCTCTATTTTTTCTATTATATTTGAACTTAAATCCTCAAACACTTTCCCTTCCATTTTTGATACCTGAGGAAGCAGGGGCTGACTGTACTTTGTTCCCTTCTGAGCCCTTCAATATCCTCTGGTGTAACTCTGATATTACTCTGAGTGACCCTTAGAGCTGGGAGCTTTCTTAAAAAGGTCTTATTACTATGTGCTGTGCTGTGAGCTGTTTCAACTTACATATACCACTATATTGTGTTGATCGGACAACTCTTCCTCGAACTGCAGCGTGTTGTTCAGTGATCTATTCCATGGACTGCCATGTGTTACTCTGTAAGATGTTTTATGTACTAGGCCTACTGTGAGCTGCTCCGTAATGGGTAGACAAGCAGACTCAAGTCAATACTGAACCTTTTAGATCCTTCACGTTCCAGGGAAAAACGTTGATGAAAATGTCACACTGAGGCCCCTGGGCACTTGTCTGGGGTAAAAGTGAGTGAGTGAGTAATTGATGTTTAACGCCATTTCGACAGCTAAGGTCATATTCATGGCGAGAACTACATTACACAATTTCACAGAGGAATGTGTCAGTGCCCGTGCATATGTGAATTAACTGATGGTTTTACTATAACTGTGGGACCACCAATCCTATTAAGAGCCGCTTTCAAAGTAATGATCGGTCTCTCAGAAATTAAGTCATATGGGTAGACATCAGATTACTAGCTGCCATGGTATTATAGGGAAACCCATGGAATTGTGTTTATTCCTAGCCCTTTATGCAATGATAGATTGTTAGTTTGTCAGTTAACTTTAAAATTATTCAGATTCCTCAGATGCCAATATCCAGCAATGCTAGTCGAAGATTTAATCATCACTCCATCATTGTCTTTCACAGGCTTTCAGTATTCTTCACCTAAAATTCAGCCACAGGCTTTCATTAGGACAGTATCCGTTAAGAGTGTTCTATTACCAAGAAACTGTCATAATCCTCCTCCATCATTCAATATAATAATAAGAAAAGAACAATTTCTGCAACTGCTCACTATCTACCTATGCTCAGTATCGATGGCAGCTATACTGATTAAGGTGTTACCATGGTAACAATCATGGTCTGTACCTGGTCAGGCTGTGTCTGCTAGTCTACCTTGATCCCTGCTGAAATGACCACTGCCCAGTCTAAAATTAGCCACACAAAAGAAGAAACAGTTTCTGGGTGGTGTTGGTTACAGTTTTTTTTGTCGACTTCTGGTTGAAGGTGGTTTTATGTTTCATTTCCCCCTTTTCTTTCATGAAAGGCAGAGGCTATTCTTGTTATGTTGTGTTTTGGATGACTTCATATCTGGGGGTTTGCTTTTACATGTACATGTTATTACATATAATCTGCACGTGGTAATTGCTGATTTACTGGCCCAATGACACATCTTTCGTCTGCCTGTACCCTTCTCTCCTCTTCAAAACTGAGACTGGTCAATATAGGCTAAACCTTTTTGAGCTGTTTAACCCCTTCCACCCCATAAAGCAGGGTATGCACGCAAATCCCATAGAGTAACAGAAATTCAGGGGTGTGACCTGAGTCTCAAATAGGACATGGTCTTAAATATGCACCAGGAGAAGGCATTGAAATCAATCTGTCTGAAAGCAGGGAGATCAGGCAGAGGGTCGGTGACAGACTAGAAATCAACGTAAATCTCTCTTCATCATGGAGCATTAGTCTACTTATATTAGGCCTCTGCTTATCCCATATTAGACCGATTTGTTCCCCAGACCACTCCATCTCTATCAGCTCAAGTCACATTGCCCCAAGATGGCCGCTACCGTTACCTTTTATTTTGCAGAACGGGACTAAACCTGAAACATCTCGTGTATAACAAAACTTGGCCCGAGAACCACGCCGTTGCGATCGATGACATTGGGACTGAGCGTTACCGTGGCAACAAGCCCGTCCTGTCCATATGTCACTTCCTGTAGCACATCCGGGAACTGCTCCATTTCGTACCTAGGCCACTTCCGGCCATGAGTGCTGACTTCCTGGTAGACTTTGAGGGGGAGGGGGCAGGAGTAGACAGGAAGCATATACTTGGGGCAAGGCATATATACAAAATGTAGTCTCATTCTACACCACGTCATATCTCAAAGTCAATGAACAATTCCCTAGATTAGAAACTATGTTCTGTCACAAACCAGCGCTTGAAGCTATGCAGAAAGGCAAAATAGAATTGTTGATGTCCCTCTTAGAGAATCTCTCGTGAAGAAGCTCTATTTTCAAACCAGCACCACCAGTCGATTTTTTTACCCTAAGATTCTCTGTCCAGAAGACAAGAAGAGGGCAAGGGGAATGTGGTTGATTAAGGAGAAAGGATTACTGTAAGAGACAAGGGACTGGATTTTAAGGGAACATGCAAGATGGTGTAAAAATGGTTTCTCCTGATGGTATTTGAGATGAATTTCACAGGATGGGTGGCGAACACCATCTCCTGTACTCAATTTCCAACATTTTACCAATGAATGTATGCAAATTACTAGGATGACCAATTTCACCTTTACAGTCCAATCTCAATTTCTCTGCAGCTTGGGTGTGAAGTTACATTCCCTCACCATCCCAAATGTCACATTTTGAGACAAGAAATGATTTGTGCAGAAGCTAACCAAATGATACACTGTTTTATGTGGACTAATTCCTATCTGCTTGTCGGGGGTAGCCTACTTTCTTACCTTACATCATAGATTTGATCTGATTAACTGCCATCCATATGCATTGAGACACTCACCTGAAAGGATTAGTTTGTTTCTTTGATTATTAAAACATATAAGTTGAAATGAAAGAAATGAGAGGGCATTTATAATATTTATGGCTGAGCGGTCTAGATCCGGGGGTCTAGATACAAATGGACCTCGATTAATGTACAAAATTCATTGACGAGTAAATCCATTTAGATCTGGAACCCTCCTGAGTCGAAACACCAAAAAGAGCGATATGATAACCCAACCACTCATCAGTACTGCGCTTTAGTTTGGTACATTTTGAGGACAAATGAAAATGAAAGTAATCATGCAGCATAGTGCACTTAAATGCCTTACAAAAATATTAATAAAATTGTGTTGTATCCTATAATCCTGTGTTCCTGGGCATGGCTCTGAGAGCCCCGTGCACACAACAGGGTCAGAATTCAGCCCACGACCATGGCGTGTTTTTAGTATGTAGACACACAGGACTAACCAATTGACGACCATGTTTGCTATTTCCTGCAGTAACACACAACACTGTCTGTAGGTGGCTGACAGTAGAAGGGGGTATTGTTGTTAGGTTGTGTTAGGGTGGTGCAGGAGTGGGTAGGGGTAGACAAACATGTGTTTTAGTCTGACATAAGGTGGTAACCTGACCTACCCTCATCTACCCCATCCCCCACCCCACCTGTGGCATTGGGAATCTTTTTCATAATGATTTTCTAATCCATTGCATCTCCAAGATGTGCTGATTTTTAATTCTTTTGGGTTAACTGGGTCCCTGTCCTTTTTAGTTTCTATGCAGAGATGGAATGATAAATGTGGAAGGATGTAATCAGGACAAGGGTTGAGGGGGAAAGGAATCAAACATGATACCCTATTTATACTTTTGCCCAGCCCCCGCACTTACATCACAGAGGGTATGTCACCTGCGTTCTAAAAACGTGGAAAAAGGGTGCTTTTTCTCATACATCGTTTGTCCTCTGATTTCAGAAAAGGGGGTCTTTTTCTTGAATTAACTCCGTGGAATTCAAGAAAAGGGGTGTTTTTGGCAAAGAGAGTCCATGCATTTCAAGAAAGTAAGGGGCATGTTTGATGGGTGCATGACCTTGGAGACACCTTCACTATCTAATTAAATATTCTGATACAATGAATAAATTTAGTACTTTTTACTCCCTTGAGCAGCCTGAACCTAAATAATATGAGCCTGAACCTAAATAATATGGACATATAACATGTGTCAACTGCAAATTCAGAAAGTTACCAAGGATGTCTGTGCTGGTGGAGAAAGTAAAGGAAAAGGGGTGTTTTTGAAACCACAAAAGTCCACAGTTTTCACAAAAAAGGGGTTTTCGGGCCTGAAAATCTGTGGATTAGGGGCTGTTTTCCAAAATGGAGAACACAGGTGACGTCCCCTTTGGATACTGAGTGCAGGGACCGGGTACTTTTGACTCTACTCCCGGCACTCTACTTTATATCTTTATGTTAACTCCTGTAAATCTTCAATGCTTCTACTATAACCTTGTGACATTGACATTGAATGGCATTGTTTTGACCTTGAAATCCTTATGTGGGCCCCCTAGTAGTACAGACTTTTTCACCTTGCCAGTTTCTAATCATCCGATTGATATGAACATCTTTTTTCCCTTGCAGGTACACAGGCCTGTTCAAGCTGACGTATACTACTTTTTTCTAACCTCCCTCCTGCTGCATAGAGTGCAGTGTTCAGACAAGCACAGCACACCAGTGTCATCTTTCCATAGCCAGGTCCTTCTGCCAACTTGGCACCTTGTAAATCACTTGGCACCCTGTAAAATGCTTGGCACCTTGTTAAACAGCTTGGCACTATGACCTCCAGAGGTAGGTCTATAGTACATTGTGGCGGCCAATCCTTTTAAGAAGTAAGCTGGTAGCTTGTTGTGGGCGGCCATATTGGCCCTGATATCGCGTGTATTAGGTTGGTACCAAATCCAGGGATGAAAGTCACAAAGCACAAAAATCACTGAAATGGTCCAATATTCGCCCCAAAACCCTGGGTTTATATAATATTAATGTATAGGGCTCTGGAACTTCAAAATCCCTGAAATCAGGGAAATCCCTGAAGACTTTCACCTCTGCATATCACACCACTTAGGAGTAAGGTATCAGCTGCCTGGAGCAAAGTAGCTGCAAGAGACCCGGGTTGAGAGAGCCTGTCAACTGCAATGGCTGTAAAACTCAGTATAACCCACACTGTCGCATATGGCTTTAAGGGGGCTTGTAGATTTGCAGTCAGCAGTTAGTAGGGTGATGTAGCACCACAGGAGTCTAGTGTAAATATTTGATAGGACAGTAGATTGGTGAACTATGCAGTTGTTCGAGGGTTTTCAGACTGAGTTCACAATCTGTAAAGCCTACTGCAGAGTATATTCAGAAGCACTCTAGGAGGACATTGTAGGGTGTGACAATGTGATTGGTGTCTGTTCAGTGATGAGGCACAACACGCGAGGCGAGACCAGGCGAGACATTTTTGTCACTTCCCTACTGTTGGAAGCACTGAAACAAGGGGCTTGAGAGAGTGTGGAGAATATTGGAGGCAGGGAAATGGTTGAGCCAAAACCAATGGCTTGTATATACCATTGCTTATCAACAACTTAATTTCATTTTTGGACAAAAGAGCATTCTCATTGGTCATTATTTGCCAACAGGCTAATAGTGAATCTATTGACTAAATCAGCTGGTTAGCTGATTTAAAATAGATTCGTACTGCATGATTTGGACCAGTATGGATTCTGGTACACCATACTGCTACATGAATAAGAGATGCAGCGATCATGCAGCACTCGTTCAACCAGGCTCTTGGAGATTATGCCACATTACGAGCAATCTATTTACACAGTCCTTATCTCTATGAGTAGGGCCCTTACAAACAACTACATGTATGTGTACAAGTCCTATCTCTGTAAGGCTACATATCCTACCAGACCAAGTATCTCTGAAATTAAGGCTTGTTTGTTTGTTTGTTTGTTTAGTTTTACGTCCGGGGGCCATCGAGGAACTCAGACATTCAAGGTTTCTCGGACATTAAGTCCTTTCTTTTCTTTTTGGACAGGTATTTATATGCTGCTTGCCCAAAACAGCAGTGACCGAATCTATGAATGACCGAATCTATGAGATGAATGACCGAATCTATGAGGAGGGTCGAGGGGGAAAACCGCTACTGGGGCTTCATTCCCCTACTCTTTTCGAAGGATAGCAAGTGTTCTTTTATTTGCCTGGTCCCATAGGCAGGGCCAGACAAACCACGGCCTTTGATCACTCAGACGTGGTTCACTGAGGGGGAATCCCATGGCAAAAGACAAGCATGTAAGCCCAGGCCCGCGCATATGGACACCAGCTGCCCACATGCTCACCCCAAGACACAAGAAACCCCAAGTTTGTCGCCTTTTACGAATCTGGTATGCCCACTGTTAGTATGGAAGGAGATTTCTCCTTGTGGACTCCCAATGAAGTTATTCTGCTCCTTCATGCCCTCACATGAAGGTCCCCACTCCACAGGGGGACTGAAATTAAGGCTCTCAGACAGGCTAGCCAAATGTAGGGTCCATCTTTAAGTAAGTGCCTTCCTATCAGACATGCTAGCTAAGTTAAGCGCCAATCCTTCTGAACATGACTGTCGGGGGCCTTCCTTCTGAGCAGTAGCATTGATTAGATGAGGACTTCACAGGTAGCGTACTGCCTGGAGAGGCTAGGTTCTCGTGAGACACACCTCTCTGAAGTTAACATGCACCCGGCCTCATGAATAATAAATACAATAACAAAGCAGGCAAAGGCCTTGGGGTAGGGATGGGTCTGAGGGAAGGGTGTCTCTCTCTCTACCAATAGAATATTCAACTCATTGGTGGGTGACAGGGGAAAGGGAAGAAGGGCAAGGAAATGAAAGGATGGGTGGGAGAAAAGGAGGTAGATGAGAGGGAAAAGGATATCTCTACAGAAATTGTATCAGCTGAATATACAACCTTCACTGACTAGCAGAAGGCATGGTGAAGGAAGAGGTATGGAAAATATAGGACAGCATTTTGCAATGCAAGTTACCCGAAAGGGCACTTAATCTCTTCTTTAAGGCCCCTTCTGATATTAACCTCATGTTTTCTTCAAGCGTTATCACTGTCAATGGTTAAGCCTATGGAGAATGCATCCATTATCGCTCGTATGTTTCATTGGCGAATAACTCCTCTCTTGGCGAGTTAAGCATTGCACAATACCAGCAGGTCTTTAATAATGATCCATATTAACCATAAAAATGCATGAGACAGTGTAATTCACCTCCATTTTGTTATAATCCAGCAGTTTGCATGGCACCGTGAGTCGATCGTCTCGTTGTCCGCCATTTTGGATTTTGATGTTCTGTGCGCATGCACGAAACCTCCTTGCCGGAAGTAGCATTTTCGACGGAGAAATGATATATTCTATCGATTTAACTTGACATTACTTGCTTTTTGAATATAATCCATGCATCTTTGGCAATATCAATCGAATTGAATCGAATATACCCTATCATTTTACTGTTATAGCCCCACAAGTCGATAGTCTTGCTGTCCGTCATGTTGGATTTTGGCTCTATCTGCGCATGCCCGACCCAATTTCCATGGTTATTTGGGTCAATTTGCACGACCACGGCTTTGTGATGCGAATTAACGACAGGGCGAACACATACCGTAATCTCCTGCGTATAAGCCGGGTCTTATACGTGGGGTTTTAGTTCTCATTGGATCCACAAGGGGGACATCAAGACCTTTCATTTGATATGTTACATGCCCTCTTAGTCATAATAAGATATAAGGGGGCCCAGGGGGTCCGGGGGGCTCAAGCTACACATAGGTTTTTGAATTTTGAAAATTCATTCAGTAGAACCAAAGTTATTAATTTTTCATTTTGTTGAGAATTTTCCAAAACTCTAGGTCTGTCTTATACGCGCACTGCGTCTTATACGCGGGAGATTACGGTAGTTATTTTATCTTTTTAATAATACATATTGATTCAAATCATATCCTTTGTCCATTCTTTATCATATTTCTATATTATAACACTGAATAATTGAAAAAGAAATTAGTAACGACGACTATTACGACAATAGAGACGCACGGACGGATCGAATGATGGCAAATTCATCAACGTCGGATCTTTTTTTTTTTACCCAAATGCAATGGTCCACACCACGTCAGCCCAAAATGCGGGAATGTTGATTATTCGCACCTCCTATGGGGCCTTAACCATTGGAAACACAACCGTCTTAACTGCAATGGAGGATTATGCAACCTACCCTTACCTGTTTCGATAAAGATTCTAGCTAATCTGCTGCACATAAGAATACAATCTCTCTATTAAGGTAAGCCTAACATATTTAACTATTGTTGTATTAGCAAGATTATAAAAAAAATGTTTGATTTCACCCATATTTTGCCAAAAAGAAATTGGTTTGTCTCTTCGTTTTTTCAACCGGAAGTAGGCACTGAAAATGACCTAGTTTTTTTACCCTTTCGGGTTAAGGATGGGAAGAGAAATTGGAAAAGGAATAGAATACTCAAGTACATGTAGATAAAACAATATTACAGGGAGAGAGTCTACCCTCAAATCACATCTCCACATTAACATAAGGAGAGGATGGAGGCCAAATGGGGGAAGGAGGGGGGGGGGGGAGAAACCAGGGATTGAGGAAAGCTCTAAGGGTTAGGAAATTGAAGGGGTGGCAGTATATAGCCTTGTGGAGGGGTGTGTGTCTTGGATGTGGGGCAGTGTAGAAGTTTGGGAGACAACTTGCCAACGACCAGATGACTACCCTTAGTGTCTGTGACACCACAAAATGAGGCTAGGCAGCAAAAAGTGAGTTGTGTGTAAACAGAGCCATCTGTGTCTCTGTGGTAAATATATGTACAGCCAAGGCTCCTGCTTTTGGTCTATTTTGTTTTTGTTCATGGAGTTATTGTCTGTTTCCATTCAACAAACTGCAGTGAAAGGCCCCGTGTCTTTACATCTACTATGTCTGCCTACAAAATATATACTCAGATTTAGTTTATATAGTGTATGTTTGTTCCATTCAACCACCATTAATATTTACCATTTCGCTGTAGGTTAGCCAACTATTTCGATGTTATATGTGCGAAGTACACGGTATGGCTAACATATGAATACTTTATAAACCCCCTGAATCATTCAATTACTTATTTACATAGAGCTTATATCCCACTTGGTCCTAGCCTACACCCCCCCCCCTCCCATACACACACACACATCCTGCGCACACACCTAAATCAGTGTCATGGGGATGTGTGATATAGCACGTAACTGCCTATACAATTGGCATTCCCCAACTCTAGTCACTAAGCACTTACTATTCTACAGTGTATGTGGACATAAACCGACATGCACACATGGATCTTAATGTTTTCTTCTCGAGTATATCAAATCAATCAAGTTCCTCAAATGCATGGAGGATGGGGTTCCTGATCATGCAGTCCAAGTATATGCCATTTGGCCATAGAAAGAGTGGGGGATATAGGGAGGTGGAATTAGGTGCTGCGAGGCTATGACTGGTATTAATTGAGAAAGCATCAATTTTCGGCATTGTATCATCTATAGGAATGCACACTGCAAGTTTCTTATACAGTACCAGATTGGGCATCCATTTCTGGTGAAAAAATATGGATGTACCTCTGTCACTTCAGCAGTGCTCTCTACTGGTATTTACATTGGACATCTGTGTATGTATCGGCGCCTATGTATCCACACTTAATTGAGCAGAAAATCATATTTCTATGTTAGACTGATCCTTCTACCACTAAGCCCTGATTTATATTTCCAGGTACATGTACATGTTTTTCATGTTGGCTATTTGCCCTCCAACCCAGGCCCCAAAGCTTACAGGTAGTTGATTCCAGGAGGAGTCAGCTATGTGTATTACTTCTACCTGACCTTTCAGACAGATAGGTGTGTTAAGGTCAACAAACACGGTGCTGTACAGCGGTATGGGAATTTTTACTGCTGCAGTGCAAACTAACATAGGTAGTTGGATCCTATATGGCGCAAGGTCTATCCTCATGTATATGTCTTGCCTCTCAGACTGTTACAATGCATATAATTATGTCTCAGGCCCTTTGAAATACCATCTCAAGCCCATTCCACTTAATCTAGGGTGACACCGTGCAACTATTAACGTGCGTGGGTTAAAATCAATTAAACCACACTTCATTATGGTTCTGTTCGTTTTCAAATCAGTGACATTGCATGGGAGAAAGGCGTCAAAAGCTGCTACAATGGGGATCACTCCCAATAGATTCTCAGGTCCCATGACAATGACAGGGGGAGTGAGAGTGGAGGGGGTGTTTATTTAGACAGTGGGGTCAGTGCTGGTGCACTTGGATCTAATCCCACCTACCCTGGTAGATACTTTCCAAAACTAGCTAAGGGTCCTGATGGTACATCCACATAATAGCTATTAAATCCTACTTGAGTTTCAGGAAAGTAGTTAAATATCAATGCATTATGGGTGAACTAGGTAATGGTCTGCTGCTATCCTCATGGGAAATTTGTAACAAAATGGTATCAGCACAGTCTGTTCCTTTTAAGTGCAGACAAATCACCACCATCTACATTTACTAGGATGGTGTTTCCTGATACATGTATTCAGGCCCTGTTATGAAGTGAAACTCAGTGACTGTATGGTATTAGCACTGATAATACAAACACTGCCCATATTAGCATCATGATGTACATACATGTATATGTAGACATTGATATAATTTATATGCAAGTAAACACAATTGACAAAATAGGACCATAATGAAATTGGGAGAGATTTGGTATGACAATCATAATCAGAAAAGTCCTGAGAAGGTACCTTCATTACCATATTTTGGTCATTTTTTTAGTTACAGTGGGTAGCATTGGGAGGCTTCTTAGAGTGAATGGGTGGTTTTTGAAACCCAAGGGATAACAATGGGGGACTAAAGCATTGGGTGCTGTTGGGGACAACCATAAACATGTTGGAAGACATTTGGTACTGTTTAGAGTGAGTGAGTAATAGATGTTTAACGCCATTTCGACAGCTAAGGTCATATTCATGGCGAGAACTACATTACACAATTTCACAGGGGAATGTGTCAGTGCACGCGCATATGTGCACCACACACATCTGAGGGGATAGGAAAGAGGAGAAATAGACCCTTTTAAGTGGGCTAGGGAAGCCCGGGTACTGTTTAGAAGCCATCAGTGGCCCATGGGGGTAGCTTATGAGGAACACTGGCATTCATTCAGTCTAGTTCACCTTTACTGTTTCCCTATTAACCTTTCCCTCACTCCAGCTGCTTAAGTGCTATTTCTATGGTGCTCTACTTCAATAACCTGAATTTGTTGCAGCCACTTCTCAAGGTATGCCCTCTATCCTACCCTACCCACCTCCCACAGTCACCTTACTGCTTGTCAATCTAGTCACGTGCTTTAGTAAATCTTGCTTATCCTCGAGCCGCGTTTTCTCCCCATATTCAGAGAGTACTCCATGGAAGTATATACTCTAGAGCATCTATCCCAATAAGCTGACAATACTGCTGGGTTGTGAAAAGGACCGGGTGCTACATTCCTTGTGTTGCAGATGAAAGTCACATTACATCGTTGCCTTTTTCATACACAATTGGAGAGCCTTCTCCCATTGTTTGCAATATGCCTACATCTACAGCTATGGTATTAGTATAGGGCATAACAGAAAGAAACGTCTGGGAAAATTGGCTGGAAGACTCTGAAGGACCCATACCTAGTTTTGATCCATGCATGCATGGCTACCCTCTAAAGACGGAATGGCGCCTGTGTCAAGACTTCATTAGCCCCCAGTGACAAGGCCCGGATGTGGACACAGAAAAAGCAGAATGAACGCGACTCTAGGTAGTGTGAAATGGAATGGCAGGGGATAAATGTAGGGACCCTGCAATACATTTATTTTAAGGAATCCCCTTTTTTTCTGGATTAGTTTGAGTACTTATGCCTTATTTTGCCTGATCCATGAGAAATCCAAGTGGAAAATTGTTGGATCTACTCTAATGTGCATTCGACTATCCTTGTCATAATGGCCAATGCATCAAAATGACTATTAAAGTGGGATTCAACAATCAAATTAATCAATCAAAGACGCATTTGTTGAAGGTTGAAGAGGTAGCAGCGCCAGAATATCTCCAATCAATTTGCCTGCATTTATACTAACTGGAGCAAACACCATTACCGACCTGCACTGAGGAACCTGCAACATAAAATTGAAAATCACACCTTCAACAATCAGTCATTTAACAGTCCATGTTTGGTGTTTGTTTACTGTAGAGACCCGTGGATAACAACACCTCAACAATGTCTTGTTGAGGTCTTGTTACCCGGGGTCCTTTTAATGAGCAATGATATCTACGAAGGCAGGTCTCAAGTTCAGCTCACTGTTAATTAGCACGTGGCGAGGTGACATTCAGAACCCGCCTGGGAAATTAAATGCGCTATATCCTTTCTGATTAACCACCAACAATAAGAAAATACATGTATTTCAAAAACATTTCTAGTTGGCATTTTAACTTGCTGCTGAGAACATGGTAGTTATTCCAAGACTTCATTAAACGTCCAAAACAGCGGCTATTGAGAGGCATGTTTGTGCCTTGCACTAATATTCTAATTTATGATATTGAAGCTCCAATCTTTTCCATGTCTGATTATGTACAACATCTTTTTTCTCTGACGTATATGTATTTGGATCGTAAAATTCCCTGGAATCAGGGAAAACCCCTTACGACTTCCATCCATGATGATACTTTTGGGCCCATGACAACTGAGAACACCTGCCTCCTCTAGGCCGAAATACCTGCCTGCTCACAGGCAGGATCCAAGATGTATACAAGTCTATAGTGGCACAAACACATGGCTAGTCTGAACTAAGTACTCACTTTCAGTTACTGGAAATTGTCCCTCCTATTCACAAACATGTAGTTTTCATGTACATCAGCTTATATTGACTGAAACATGAGATATATCCAATAAATCTGACATGTTTATCTTGAGCTTAGATATCACTACCTCAATGGCCTCCATTGTCAACATCTTGTGCTGCTACCTTGTGTTAGACTGCTCTTGAAACATAGGGCTAACCAACCAAGAATAGTGTAGTCTTTTTGGCACTAGGTGGCTACACCTGGCTTCAAGATGGCCGACAATGATTTGGAGTTGGGGAGGGAGATTTGAAAATCACCTGGATTATTAATTATTACAAGTATTTCAAGTGCTTTGTGTATTGTGAATCTTTGGATATACATTGAGGGAAGTGTTGGTGGAAGCATTGGACCTGACAGTAAGTACTTCTGTGAGAACTGGGCACTCAGCCAATCTGGCTGACCAAACAGACTACAACAGACACACTTGGTCTCTGAGGTTCCCTCAGAGCGTCTACGGAGTAGCCTCCTCTGGCTCGATCTGTGGTGCTATTTTTATATACAGAGCCTTTCAGTTCAATAGATGCAGGCAGTGCATTGACTTCTATGGCATCCTTTAAATAGCTACCAGCTAGAAGTTATCTTGAAGTGAGTGAGTAATAGAGGTTTAACGCCATTTCGACAGCTAAGGTCATATTCATGGCGAGAACTACATTACTCAATTTCACAGAGGAATGTGTCAGTGCCCGCGCATATGTGCACCACACACATCCTGAGGGGATAGGAAAGAGGAGAAATAGACCCTTTTAAGTGGGCTAGGGAGGCCCGAGTTATCGTGAAGCACAAGGGTAAAGTATGACAGCACTTCTCCATTATGATTTACAATTTTGATAGTTTCAATTACTCTGAGACTATTTTAAACACTTCATTCACATTCAGTCCTCCACAGAACATTGATTTCTATACCTAGATGATAAACTCCTACTCATATAATTTGCGCGGCTGGATTCTAATTAGTTAAGCCTCCTACGATCCCCATGGATCCAGGCAGTCTTCAATTGAATATCCGATGGGACCCAAGAAAAGAAAATCGCCGAAGGGCTGTCCTTATTTGGGATGAGTAGACTTAAAGCCTAGTGCTTATACACATATTAAGACTCTTTCTGCTGTAGTAGACTTAAAGCCTAGTGCTTATACACATATTAAGACTCTTTCTGCTGTAGATGTAGATCATCCATTACGATGCTGTCCCATCCTGATGTAAGAAGTGGAATTGGAGTCTAGAGTGTAATAGAGTAAGATGAATCCTGTTCTAGGAAGAAGGAGATTCATCACAGGCAGTTTATTCCTAAGGGGGAGTGGTGGTGCCCAGGGCGCTTACACTTCAATTTACTGAAGGGCAGCAGAGCGGTATATTTTTGCACATAGTCTTTCAACGCTAGGCAGGGGTCCTGATGGAATCACACATGTTCTGTTGCTGGTAGCTACTCCAAGGAGAATTGAAAAGTGATAAAAGAGCACTTGGCTTAAAACTACTAATTGATTTGGGTCTAGACCCCTAAATTCGACAGGCTGACATGGCCATCTCTAAATGAGTGATAAAAATTGAGTGACATGAGACATGGCCTTACCTTAAAATCGACATTTGACATTGAGCCTAGTGACAAGGACATGGGAAAATATCAATTCAATGACATGTGACATGGCATTTTCTTAAAAACCGACATTGGGAACCCCCCATCTAGACCCTCATTGATTGAGGTATGTACCCTGTAAAGCAGTGTAGGATAAAAGGATGGAGGTTTGGAATCTCCACCAAAATGCCTGTGGTGCTGTCAAAACCTTGTGTCCCACAAGCAGACCCTGGCAGATAACTCTCCTCTCCTTTCATATTACGCTTCAGTCTTACCGATAACCCCTCACTATATGGAATGGAATTCAAAACTAAAGTGGAATAGAGTAAGATAAATTATGTTGGGTGCGGGGAGGATCCGAAGCGAGCATTCAGGTGATCAATATGTCAATATAGAGGACTGGGGGGCTCGGGAGACACGGTAGCGTGCCAAGTAACTGCCACAAACTGGGGTTATAGGCATTCAAACAAAGTAATACTGCTGAGTTATGTAAGGGACTGGCAGGTACATTAGGCATATTGTCCAAGATTTCAGAGGGAAGTGATACCGTTGCTATGGAGCATCATATCAAGTTGGCCTCCTTCTTGATTGATTGATTTGTGTTTTACAGCACTTTAGTGGCACTAAGTGGCTATCCCGTGCTTCACAGGTTGATAATTTAACAGAGGAATGTATCAGTGCCCGCGCATATGTGCACCACACACATCCATGGTTGATTAATTGATTTGTTTAACGTCCTAAGGCCGTAGGCCTCATGGGACTGCCTCATTGGTTATCAGACATTTAGTCCATTCTTTTCAAAAGGGCCACCGGATACATTCACCTGAGAGATGGATGGATGTGTGAAAGCCTTTTGATTTGATGCCTAAAGCAGTAGAATGAAGTCACCTAGCTTAGGAGCTGACCAGAGGTCAACTCATTGGTTGATTCTGTTGACAGAAACAAGGAAATCTTCTAATTTTGGAACACCTTTCCCGGGAAAAATATAATTCAATATAAAAATCTCTATCCGGGAATTCCTGGTCAACCAGGATGAGTGGAATCTCTCCTGATCTAACTGTATACATCAGCAGCCAGGAGCTCAAGAGAATCCTTTTTTCAAGAGCTCCCGATCACAATCGATCCTGGGACAACTTTACTACTAAATATAAAGTACATGCACTAGCAGGACCTTCACCTAGCTGTATAAGAACTTTGGACAGAGATAAGTGCCAGCGACAGATACCAACACGAGTAACTCCCCACTCCTACGGCTGACCTATTTTGAGTAGCTTGGGAGCTGCACTGAGCAGGTCTGAGTGAGCAGCTGACGAGCAGCTTGTTACATGTGAGATGCACCTTGTGACAGGCAGTGAACAGCAGAGAGTAGGAAATAAAAGTGTATCTACATTTCTTTGACAATGCATATAGCTTCTCTAAAATAGAAGGGTCTTTAACTATGCTTTACACCATCTGGCCGATGTGAATAATCATTAAAGTACTAACCATTATAAATCATAAAAATAACTTACTTTCACTGACAAAATATCATATTTCTCCCTAACCATGTCCAAGGTCCAGGAATAGGATTAACCAAATTTATTTCCCTGACTTTCCCTGACCTGTGGGAATTATGCACAGTAGGTTAAAATCACCATATTGCTCTGGAAGGCTTGGATGCAGAGCCTGACAGGTGAATAGCCAAGCTCTAAGCCATAGAACAAAGTCTGAGTCAGCTAAAGGTTCTGGAGGTAATCATCATTAAGCACATTATGACCCTCTCTACCCACCCAGCCATGACCAACACAGGCCTGCTACTGATTAGGTCTGCAGGCAGTGACACACAGTAACTCAATTATCCCATCCTTGATCTAAAACCCTAAACCCCACACGACCTCCCTAATACAAGCATATTTTAGTACCGTAAAACTTGTTACAGGTCCCTAAAGTGGGCCCCTAATGCTCAACTGTACAAATCCTTGAATATCTCATTCAGCTTAATTATTATGCACAAATTCAACTCAAAGGCCTTATGAGCTAAGGTTTAATTGTTATTATTGCCAGTCTCATTTAAATGCTAACCAGCAGACACAAGATAGCCTATGCTAATAGCTATTATCTAGAAGTGCTCCATCTAAGCTTATGCCTACTGCAACTTTAATACAACAGCAAGTTTTATCCCAATCAGCTCTCTGACAAATCACCGCACCAGGCCTAGGTCAGTCGTTTCTGAAACCTCCCCTGGCGGGAGGGTGATGTGGACATAGGCAGTGGGGCTCTAAACCTCTGGGTAATAGAAAGTGACAAAATCATTGATACATTGGAAGAAAAATTTACAAAAAATCTAAAACAAATCAGGAATTTAAACTTGAGGAAATGTAGAAGACAAAATTCAGCCTACTTAGTAATAGAAATTACCTCTTTAAGAAAAATAGAGATTTGTAAACCGGGGGTCAGTACTAAAAGGCCTGAATTGGACCCTTATAGGGCCCTAGACGGGGGGGTCCCATGTCCATTGTCGATTCTAAGAAATGGTTCTTGTCCCTTGTCTCTTGTCTCTCAACCCTATGTCCATTGTCAATTTTAAGAAGTGGCCTTGTCGCTTGTCTCTAAGCCCATGTCCCTTGTCGATTTTAAGAAAGGTGCTTGTTCTTTGTCTCTCAACCCTGTGTCCCTTGTCGATTTTAAGAAGTGGCCTTGTCCTCTTGTCGATTTTACCCGTCTGGGGCCCTCCTTATCTTATCTCTTATCTCCGATCTTCTAACGAGTGTTGAAGCAATTTATATTGCAGGTAACTCGGAAAGGTTCATACCAACGAGGGGTGAAACGATTTGAATTGCACGTAACTCTGACAAGTGCTTAAATAATAACTGAGGCCTGAAAAGGAATCATAAAATTACCAAACCTTCACCAAGAGGTTAAATCCCCAACAGCAAAATATCGAAAATTTTGTGATGTCGGGAGTCAGGTGGAAGTGTTGTGACAGTGTCAAACACTTCTCTGCCCCCTATAAAAAAAGTTAACAATAAGAGTGATAATGTGCCCATTCATGAAAAACACCTCAGTCCTCCCTGCTAAATAATGAGCCACAGTGGGTGACAGGATGTAGCTGACATCAGCACTGTTCTATAGAGGTGGTGGCTCCTAGTGAGAAATGAGTGAACTAGGCAGACTGAAGGGTTGTAGCTGGCTCATATTTTATCAGGGTAGGACACAGGATGTACTTAACATAGGTGGACCAAGTATCAGAAAATCTCTCCCCTTTCAAAATATCTTATCTATCGCTATATATTCATGTAATATTATGTGTTAGAGTAATGCTATTATACACAGTTATATGCTGCTATATTCAAGTGGAATAAACCAAGAAGAAAACACTATGGTATAGAATATTCATTTCCCATTAGCCCCTAGCTGGAAACACCTCAGTTCCCCCTGCTAAATAATGAACAATGAGACCATCACCCTGTTTAAAAACGGCGGGAAACCTGACACCCTAAGCTGACACCTCAATAGAAAAGCATTGAGAGCACAAAGGATGTTGCTCCCATTTTGAGATGACCTACTTTTTTAAAACCTTAATATCAGAATGATAAGAACCAGATAACAGGTAACAATTACCTCTATGTTCCTGAATATGTACACTATTTTATGACAGGTTTCATTTTGCTTCATATTTAAGCATTTTCATGTTATTTGAGGTTGAAGGGAACAGTCCCATCTCTGAAACAGGCAATTTAGTTCTTAAAGTGTCACCCTGCCCCCCACCTGTCTCTAAAAACTCGGAAAAGTAAACTTTCCGAGTTAACAACTCCTACCGACTGACCACCAACTGCACACTATGAATTTGGTACTATAAAACTTGCAATGAGCGATCATCAGTTTGATCTTATCAACTGATTCAGAGACCAACTATTAAATCAAAATGATTTCAATTTTATCCGAGAAATTTTTCAAAAGGCCCCCTTTTATACCACAGGTCAGGATATTTGTTTAGTGTAGGTAATCTGTATGAGGCCAGTGGGAGAGTTAGTTTTCAAACAAACAGGAGTCTGGGTGTCACCTGCTGTATAACCACACCTGTGAACGTCCAGGGCTTCATATATATCACACATCAATATGGGATCTGCAGTATATTGACATTCCAGGGTCACTGCATACTGCCTGTGCAATGGTCGATTCCAAAGAGAAAGGGACTAAAACCTGTAGGACTGAAATCTGCTATACTGGGGCCTTATACGGTTAGTCACTACTACTGACTAAGCTTGTACCACAGTAGTCTGTTGTAATGGCACAATACTCTGATCTAATACTATTGACTAAACTTGTAGCATTGCAGTCTGTTGTGATGCTACAATACTCTGGTCAAATACTATTGACTAAACTTGTAGCACTGCAGCCTGTTAACAGTTGACTAAACCTGCTTTGCTGTAGTCTGTTGTGACGACACGATACTGAGAAGCATAGTACTTTTGAGAATACATGTACCTCTAAATTGCTCAAGCCTGTTGTGATGGCATAATACTGAGGCCCAATACTGTTAAAGACACATGTGGAACAGTAGTATAGGCCTGTTTTATGATGGCATGGTACTGAAGATTACAATACTGTTGAATAGGCCTATATTGGCCACTAGCTGGTCTGGAGCTAGTGGCCAATTCAAAATGGCGGCTCCACTAGGCCTCCATACTGAGTCTGAACACTGCTGATGACAAATACTGCTGAGAAGCAAATTACTTTTTTGAGTAGAAGTGGAATGAGTGAAAATTCAAGTTGTCTACATGTGAAAGAAATGAGGCCCTTAAAGCTAATGGCTATGCACATTGACGTAAGGAGGTGCTGTGTAATGGGATTAAATTGGATTTACCTTTTAAGAATTATTTATCTAATGATGAAAATGGGAATTAATGCATCTTTGAAAGGCAAATCATATAAGCAGATTAAGACCTTTTTTGCAGATTTTCGATTGTCAATAGTCCTACGAAAACAGAAACCATACAGCATTACACAGCACATATTCCATATTCCCCTTAACGTCGAGTCATTTGCATAACATAGTCCAGTATTAAAAGAGGACACCATGTTGAGACCCAATCATCAGTGATACCAACTTTAATTGATGTATCCTGCAGTAAGCTGAATGGTACTGACACCAGGTTTTATAGTTTATTGATATCTATGGGTGATACAGAAAGCAGCAAATGCTTCAGAGGATGGCGAGGTGGTCCTCAATTATTTACTGAACAAATGTCGGGTAACAGAAGAAATAACAGAACTGGACATATTAAACATGCACCTGGGTCTACATCCCACAAAGATATATATTCAAGGTAGCAACTAGTCCACCTAGTTACACAGCATAATTCATGCTTTACATATGAAAACTAATTTCAAATGAGCTATTAAAGGGGTTAAAGAATGGACACATCCACAATTCACAAATTTAGCTTTAAACTAAAAGAGTGTTGAATGTGTTTTGTTGTTGTTTTTTTTTTCACCTAAAAGCTAAATAAAATGTTACATAGAAACCTCATCATCATTTAAACTATGGTGAATATTAATCTCTCATTTTCCCTAATAATCAGGAAAGCAGTGTACAGAAACTTGCTCACACACAACCGGCTCGTTCAAAGGACCACGCGGCATGCGCGTCTCACTGATGCGGAAAAAGCTGCATGCACATGAGCCTATTGTAGCTGAATGTTGATAATGGTTGTTATAACAGTGCCTTTCCGCCCTCTCTGTATGTAACATGTCATTACAACATTACCCCCCCCACACGCTATATGCTCCCTGTACAGGCATTACTAAGGTCTCATGGACTGAAACCCTAGTGATGGGTGCACAGCCAGTAGCCTACTTACATGCTATGTTATAATACAGTATAAGGTGTTTCATATAAGGAGCACCTAACTCTGCTGACCCATCCTACAAGGCGCATCTGAGGCTTGAATTTGAACGATTAAGTAGCTACTGATCTTTAGTATAAAAGCCTCGCCTATAAGGCACAAACTGACTTCAGGAGTCCAACGGGACTAGGACTATAAGGAACAGCAGTGGCTTAATATCCTGGCATAGATTCTATAAGGCGTGGCTTACTTGCGGGGTATTACGATAAATCTTATACCATATTTTGCTCTTTCCTTAATTAATCATATGCGACCTTATCTCAAATATGACACCATTTTACATTAGAGAACCAATTATTCTCTCTTCACTACCCTGCTGAAATCAGAATAGGCGTAATAGGTGGTTGATCCAACTTGTTTGTCCCCTATATCCCAAAGGTCTATGGTAAGTGATGCACTTTTCATCTCAGTGCCCAGGGTCCTCCTATTCCAGGGTCACCATGCTCTGATGAACAATGGCTGGTCTCCCCATAAATCGGCATAACTCATTATTATGATAATCCAGTGTAGCGTCCCGTGGTTCCCGACAACCCACCAGTATAGGCATTTAGACCCAAACCAGGCATTACTAGGTTATTTCACGTAAATCGCTGTCCCCAAAGTCCACAGCAAAACCCCTGGTGGAGTTCAGTGGCTCTGATGCATCCTGTATGTTTTTCATCTCTCACAATTACTGTGATGAATTTTTCGAGTCAAAACCCCTCTTTTTTAGAGGGGAGGCAGGTTGGTGCTGACCATTTCTGAACCCCTGAGCCTTTTTAGAAAAAGGCTTATTTTTCTTCTTCGATATGCCTATTATGAGGCTTCTGGAGAGCTTAGAATGCGATGGTCATTTTTTAGTGACGCCCCTGCCAAAGATTTAAGGATTGAAATTTCTAAGAGAAAATCAATAACCCCACCTCACATAAGAAAGCTACGTTTCGTTAATAGAACAACTTTAGAAAACAGCTAAATTAGTAGGAAAAGGCCCGGGGAAGTTGGGGCATTTATAAATTACCAAATGGTGAACTCTGTGAGTGTAGTGTTAAGACTCACACACCAGCTCGGTTCCAGCTCGGCTATTGATCCTATTGAGAGTGTGTTTCACGTCTGAGTGGACACAAGAGCTATTCCCAGTGAAACTGGGTGAGGTGGTGGCTACTACCCAATATCTATTCAGGCGGCACCTGTTTGCTACTGGCTAGTGTAGGTCTAGTTAGTAGCAGCACCATGATGGATTGAATGACATCACTTCGGGTGGGAATCTCCCCCGAAAGTGGAATTTTGCTGGTCTTTACTAACTGCAGTCAGAACAAGACCAGCCAGTACCAGCTAAATAGGTCATGACCCACAGCAGCAACCAATCAGAATATTCTGAGATACTTATAGCCAGCCAACCAGACATCACAGACCACTGCTATCACCATGACCCATACCCCCTTGTGGTAAATGGTCATGTTACAAGACTAACCTCCCCCATCCTGACTGGGCGGCTCTGTGCTCCACTCTGTCTTCCTGATGCTACTCTTGGTCTTAAGTCTAAAGGCTATTTTCCAGAGGATACGTTTTCACTTCCCCTTTAAAGATTTTGATTCGCCAGTCTATAATAAATATCCTCACTCTTTCATTGACAAAATCGCCCATTAAGTGAACGATCTATTTCCATAATTATATTTAAAAAAATATGGATCTGGCTGGCTGCAGTCTATGGCAAACAAAAATGCCTAGAGGCTGGAGGCTCAATAGGAAACGCTCATTTATGTGTTTTTTTTTTGGCCTAATTGGGTAAAGTATAGCCTTGTTTTATAAACACATAGAGCTAGTCCAGGACCTTATGTGTTTTACAAATAAACACTGGTAGGGCTATTCGAGGAAATCCTAGTACTATATTTTCAAGACTGCGGTACAAATCACCACAACAAATGGTAAAATACTGGTCCACATGTATTAATGCCCCCTATTAATTGTATGTCAAGTGTCAGAGGCCACACCAAGGACTGTTGTTTAACACCTAATTGCCTAAAGTTATGTCTTTTTCTTTCATGCTAAATAAAAGAGGGTGTATGGTTGCTGACTAGATAAAAAGAAAACTCAACATAATGAGAACTTAGTGGGGAATTTGAGTCTGGCTCCTGAAAGTGTATACCTGTTGGGACGTTTTCTTTCCAATATTCTTCTGGCAGTTGACAGCGTCCTGAGGATATAAGAGTTCATGTAACAGACAAATTGTTTCACAATGTCACATCTAACTCTGACAGCAATGGTTCTTGAACTTAGCTCTTGCACACACTCCATATAACCATATGGCATGATGCCAAGTGCCCGGTCCCCGCACTCACATATCAAACATGACACCATCCTCGTTAAAACTTTCCAAATATGACCCTTTTCCACGGATTTTTGAGACAAAAAGGAACCATTTTTATAGTGAAATCGCTGATTTTGGGGTTCCTAAAATTACCCCTTTTTCTTTGAAAACGCTGACATTTCTGTGAACACTATCCTTTAGATAATGAATTGTACATGTTTTATTAATGAATATACATATAGATGTATATCAAATCATCATTATAAGAATGCAGCATACATATGGATTGTCACGCATGGATAAAAGGCCCTATTTCCTTCATTATAGACAATTTGCTCTTATCCCCAACAAAGGCTGCAAGAAGTTCATACCCTTTTCTCCATATTCCACTAAATTTACAAGAAAAAAAACAACACCTTTTTTTTTGAAAAAACGCAGACATGCAAACTTACTGAAATATGACCCTAAATTCGCGTCTTTTCTAACGAGGATGGTGTCTGAATGTACAGGAAGTGCAGGGAACGGGGCCAAGTGGACATATAGATGCACGGTACATGGGATAACATCGTGTCTCTAGGACTGCCCTACGCGATAATAAGATGTGGTGTAAAGTGTGCCAAGTATACATTGTAATCAGTTACAGTGGCTACACATAACATATTACACATATTGATACATACCCCACCTTCATCCCCATGCCCCAGACTGCCTCCCAGTTGCCAATGCCACCAGACCTACCTGCAGGGTATTACATGTATATCCAAGTTAGGGCAAAGCCTACAGTTTGCCAATTCCAATATATAGCCTCTTCAGTTTGGTGATATATTAGTAGGTGTCTGGGATAGTGGTGAGGCCGACAAGGCACCGGCATCGTATAAAGGGTGCTCTGTTATACCTTTCTTCAATGCTGCACTTTGTGGTTCCTATGATGTAATGATTGCTTCAGTAATTGATTGTTTATGGTTATGTGCTAATTTACAATAGAAAGCAGTACGTTGGATCAATTTATAAACTGGTTGCATATAATGCAGGCAAGCTTAATGAGCATGACCTACTTGAGTGCCTAATTAAAATCATATTACCCCATGTAATTGTTACTCCAGTTATTAGTGATTATCCTTATAAGTGAATACATATCCCTCTACTATAAGGATGCAAGAGTTATGGCTGTGGATGTAGGAGGTGAGTATGGTTGGGGGGAGGGGGTATTCTCTAGTACGCTATTTCCAGACCTGATCCCTGGCCTGGACCTGATCCCACAATGTAGTGTACTTATACACCATGTAGTGTACATGTATTATGAGACCCCTGGGAACTGCCTATTGTGGGTGGACCCTAGCTAACCCACAATAACCCTCACCCCCATTCTACCTATACTCTTACTCTCCTCCCCACCCACTGCTAGCCGCACCCACACCGAGTCAGTATCCAACATTCATTCCCACCAACATTACGGATGTTGGATAAGAATCAAATGCCATTCACTGATCTCTGAAAAAATCTCTATTATCCTAATTCTCTTAATTTCACACTGGAAACTTGCTTATAAAACTCTAGCCACTTGTACATGGAGGATATGCGGGTAATTTGAATAGAATGCCCTTTGTAATACATACTACTATTTAAAAAAAACACTTTGTTCACCAAGCTTTCATGTTCAGATGCGTTTTATTTTCTTTGAGTGTTTGACAGGTTACTTGCATGAGGCGAATTAATGCATGATGCTAATGAAAGGTATACTGATGAAAGCACTTTCCAACATAAATGGGCTACAGTAACCCTGGTGCAACATCAGTGTTAAAACCTAGGAAAGCCATCTACTATAATGCCTGCAATGCCCCACATGCCCTGACCTAACCCAGCAGTATCACCAATTCTTTCATGGACATCGCTGAGGCAACATTGGCTAGTCTGTAAATGACCAATCCCTCACAACATACACTGTCCCAGTGGACCTGGGGTCCAACAATAACACATAGATTGGGTGTTTACATGGGAAGCAAGGACACAGGCTGAATTCCCCTGGAGAGAAGCCTTAAGAATATATTGCCCTCATTCAGGTACTGCCAAGTTATACCTGACTTGTTGGGTGGGGTACCAGAGACAATTTCTGTCATACATGGCCATCTCTGTTCATTTTTAGAAGATAACCGCTCTGTGGTATGACAATGGTCGATTTAATCATGCTTTTAAATTGGATTTAATGCAAATTTGCTTTAATTGTTCAAACAAGAATGGCTTGTAAAATGTTATACCAGTAGGGTTCCTTGTACCTCGTCAGTCCACGCCTCGATCGTTCCACATATTTGGCAGAGTGTTGCACCTTACCTGTCAGCAATTCTTCACAATTTGTTTCAGTCTTTAAGAATACTCCAACGTTATTATATGATATATGCTTACCTGCAAAATACAAACAGAAAGATTCATTAGAAAATGCAAAATTATTTTCAAGTATTGCACAGTTGTTGAGGATCTAGCTCAAAAGAAAAATTGTTGACCATTCTTGATAAATTTTATATATCGCATGACATTATGGCTTAAGCACTAATGGAACCTGCATTTATGCTGACAACATGCTGACTCAATATCAAGGACTCGTGCCACCCTTAATGCTAAACATTGATGTCCATATACCTGACTCTACTAGACTTATTTGTAATGCCCATATAGCCCCCTAATCCTCCTATCACACCTACACACTAGTGAGTTCATAGGTGTGTAATCCCTGTGTACCAGTGCTGGAGATGAAAGATGTTTGGGCTGGGGATAGGGAGAGTGTGTCATTGACAAATCTCCTTTTATGTAGCCTAGGCATATGTAGGGCAACATGGGTGTGGGCGACCTGGGCCTGGGGCAGTGTGTATGTGTGTGGATTGGGTGGGGGAGGTGGGGGGGGGGGTAATGCTAAGAATGTCCACTCCCTTGATTGATCCTGATTGACTAATTCTTTGAGTAAATGCTGCAGTGCATACAAAATAACACTGGCAATGCAGTGTGCCTCCAGCCCCTAAAACATACTCATATGGAAGTTAAGTGAAGATGAAGAACTCTATGAGCACGTGTAATCATTCAAGGACTCATCTCAAGAAGCAACCCTATACCATTCTTGCTCATCTTCACAGAAGACTTTCAAATCATTGCCACTCTTCCTTCAAATTTATTTGTGGGGTTTAAATTTCAGAGATAATGAATTTACAAGCACTGTTTCAAAAGCAATGACAAAAGTTTCTAGCCACATAGGCCTGCATGGTGGTTTAAATACTAGCTGGAAATGGCAAAGGACTGTGGTCACTGACAAATGAGCCTTAGTTTGGAAAGGGACCAGTGACCGCACCTGTCTGACCGACATTTACACTGGGAAATCTTCTCAACCCTTTCAATTTTCCAAATCCGAACAAGTTCACTAAATTTGTCATTCTCAAGTCCCTCTAATGATGCTTATTTCATTATTTTTCTTTCTTTAATATAATTTTTATCTGCTTATGGTAGGTTTTCAAATCTATTATTTTATATTCTTAATTTTGAATACATGTATACCAAAATTTCATACCTCTTCATTATTTGTGGCTTTTACCAAAAATGCACTGTGAATCATACTACTTTTTAAAATATTCCTTAACAAAGCCTCCCCCACAAAACAATTATTTGAGGAGCCTTGCCTGCCAAGATGTTGATTATCATATAAATGTATATACACAGTCTGTAAACATGAATATGACAACTGTTGGAATGAGACTACCTGTTACATGCTTCACAACCACTAGTTCAGCTCAGCCACCTGTGACTCATGTAGTTTTACTTCCAACAATTAATTCCCTTTATCCTAACCCATGTATGTGTGTAGTGTGTTGTGGAAGGGGGGGGGGCTGAAAGATAAGGGTGGTAGCATGTCACCTGCTCGTTACCCTGTCACCTCCTCGTTATCATGGCGATACGCGAGCTGCTCCCAACCCCACCCCCTGACGTGGTCACGTGACAAGCCGCCATCTTGAACAGAAAGGCATTCTGGGTGGCCTAGAAGTCCATCATTCTTCTAGATGGCTATCGGTGTCTGGCAACACTATTACATGCACCACAGTCATTAAGTAGAAATGCCTATGCCATATCTAGTACATGTACATTCCCTCTTCTAAATGTAAATAACGTGGCCATGGTGAGGAATAGAATGGTTATGGTACTATCTGGGCCCGCAGCTGCAGTCCAATAAGGATAAAGCACCATCATGACTCTTCTTGTTGAGGCAAGAGTCTGGTTAGGATCAGCTTGTACCATCTAAGTACAAAAATGTACTTCGTACAATGTAGTTGTGTTTGACTTTTGACTTCAGCTAATTGTAGGAAAGCAAGCCGTAATTGTCTCTCAAATCCACCATATATAAAGCAGGCAAAGCAATAAATATCATTAATGATTGCTGTATTGTTAGATTTCAAATGTTAGCCAGTACATGCATTTCAGATTCAATGTCAATCTCATATCACATTTTTGTTTTGTCATTTTCTCCTGTGGAAGTTATAACCAGGCAATTGTGGGTGAGTTAGCTGACCGAACTAAAATCTAATGTGGTACATGTATTTGCAGTCCTGAGCTGGATACTGGAGGGAGTATTTCTCCCCCATTAGAACAGGGGAAGAGAGTTCTGGTACATTTAAGACCCAGAGCCCTGCTGAGGCCCTTCACTGGCAACTGGCTAAAAGCCAAGGGCAGTCCTGAGGAGGTGGGTGGAGTTGGCACTGAAACACACATAAGCACATGCACTGTCGGGGGGGGGGGGGGTGAGATGATGGAAGGTGTGTGTGTAGGGGTGGGGTAGCAGGTTGGAAATAGCTGAGGGAAGTTTGAAAGGTGATAGGAAAGGTGCTAGGAAAATACAGGACTTGGAAGACACTGTATAGTGTTAGTAGGTACATTATTATAGCAATACCTCCTGTGTAAGGCGCGTCTACCGGGTAATATGCAAGGATTGGGACCAGGATGGATCCCCTAGTGTACCTTAGAGAATCTGCCTTAATCCAAGGTGCACCTTACAGGTATTGATTTAATTATTATTGATAAACCAGTATTGAACTGCTTAAAATCAAGCCCCTACCAAGCTGTACCTTTAGCATGTCTTTCAATCAGGGTGTGTCTTATACGTAGGGTATGTCTTATACGTGGGTATTACAGTCATGCATGTATTCTACCGGTACCAAGTTAGCTGAGTCTCAGACTTACTTTGTTTCCAGGGCCTATAGCTGTGTAGCTGCATGACTAGGCCCCTGCCAAGAGCCCCATTCACCCATCATCCCTAACACAAACTCTACCGTACATGTACTGGGTTCTATTGGGTTCCAATCTAAGCAGTCCCAACTCTTAGAATATTATATACCAAAAGGGCCTTCAAGTACATTATCTAATATACTGCTATTCAAGTCCCCATTTTCAGAGAGCCAGAGGGCCTGAGAATAGGTGTGTGACAAGTGTCTTAGGTTATGATTATGTAACCACTCCTGTAATGTTGTCTAAATTCATGGACATCATATAAAATTCGAAATAACAGCAAGATCTTACTGTGAATTATACTTTATTTTGAACAATAATACTTGTTTCAATCATGGTTGCCTCATTAAACATGTAGGGGCTCGTAGAGCCTGATTTAGAGTAAGCGTCTTCCTCGAGAGGGCAGTTCGAGCGGTGCGCCCACCACCAGTAGCTACTAGACGTCGCTAAGACCACTAGCCACTGCGGGGTGGTGGCAGCACTGTTCGTCCTCCTCCAGCTCCTACCTGGGGCCAGGGAAGACGTTAGTCAGGCTTTGACGACCATCAGAGTCAGACCACTTTCTCCCAAGCTGCACTAACCCAGTAGCACTAACCCGAGATACCTTGTCTGGTTTTACTTCGAACTATACAAGTATATAAAATCGAACAATTACAAACATTAATGCTAAGGCCCATACTGGTATAATGTATTTCCAACACTACTTCCATTACACAGAACAAATACAATACAACTGACAATAGATCAACAAATGGTATAAATATAGATATTGGTTTATACTGGATGGACCCACCCATGTAAAAGTGAGATCTATCACATGATGTTATTGTAGCTTCATGATATGATATCTGGTATATTGTGTGACTGTCCCCAATAACACTGCTACTACCGTAATCTCCCGCATATAAGGCGCGTCTTATACGCCAAACAAAATGCTGCCGAGTCTTATACGTGGGAAGGACATTGCCTTGAGTTTGGGGTGCGCCTTATGTGGGGGGTATTTTTACTATAGAACAGTACTAAATTAACAAAAATCTGCCCTTAGAGGTGCGCCTTATACGTGGACTTGTATTCTCTGAGTTGGGGGTGCGTCTTATACGTGAGCTGCGCCTTATACGTGGGAGATTACGGTATACAACTAGAGTAATGTACAATATAGAGGCTTGGTAATTCTTACAGCCAATTCTACACAGCGGTCAGCACAGTACATTCGTCATTAGTATGTATCCATGCCAACAGTAAAGTACTTTCATATATCATAGCTACAATAGATTGTATTTTGCAGTGGTGCAGACACCCTTTGCTGCATGTCCCACTTGGGCGACTGTGTATAATAAATGGGTATGGTGCCTCAAAAAGGTTGAATTCTATAGCATTCACCTTTATATGCATAAATGCAGATCTTCCACTGTAGAGCTAGAACTTGGTTTAGAAGTATATTTGAATTTCTAAAGTCATAATTGTAAATTGAGGCTGGCTTGCAACCACCTGCACCCTTTCATCCCCGTCCCTGTCTCCATCTCACCTGTACAGAATGACCTTGTGGCATCTGAGCTCCATAGGTCTACATGATCCTTGAAGACAGCCCATTGACCTTGAACTAAAATAGTGACCTTTGACCTTGGTGGCGTCCAAGTTTCTCTGATCATCTCAGGAGAGAGACGCAGTCACCCCTACTGCTGCCCTCTGGTAGGGGGTATAGGGTATCATGGGTGGGGATGGGTGGGTCGAATTTGAAGCAAAGGAACCTACTTTGATCATTCTTTGTACCTTTAAAAATTTCAGGCTGATCAATTTCTGTGATCAATGTTAGTAGGAAAGGGGTAGGCTTTGCAACATTACTCCTCTGCTTCTATCAAATATAGGGCAGCAATGTGCATTGCTCGTAACTCAAATGAAATAAACCAATAGCCTTGAGTAAGTCTAGCTTGTGGTCTGACATCAGCACTCCCTCACCCAGGTTATTGGCACCACCAAGTCACTATTCGCATAACTCCCGCCAAAACTGCCCTATTCGCACCACATTGCCAAAAAAGGCGGGAAAGTTGATACATGGATCAACATCATATACCTTCACCATTGCAGGCAAAAAGTGTCTTATGGCCACCAACCAATTGACTCTGTAGAATATAGACAATTACCGTAATCTCCCGCGTATAAGGCGCGTCTTATACGCGAATCAGATCGTTCATGGGTCTTATACGCGGGAGCAAGGCTGCCTTGAGTTGGGGGTGCGCCTTATACGCGGGGTACCTCCAACTCCCAATTTAGAATCAGGTACACACCCTCATATATTTTCTTTAACCAAAGAAAAGGTGTAGTTGATATCATGGTGCTCTATATACCCATAATTTAATGAATGAAGCATACCATTCTGTTAGCCATAAAAGTCTTTGGAAAAATATGTACAGCTCACTCACTGAGAACTTTATTGATTATACTATTGACCTTTTAATCAAGAGAATCAAAAGATGCAGCATCAAAAAAATCTCCTGTCATAGTAGTGCTGCTGCCATCTGGTGTTAATATAGGAAACACTTAAGGACATACAGAACATAACACCAGATGGCAGCAGCACTACTATGACAGGAGATTTTTTTGATGCTGCATCTTTTGATTCTCTTGATTAAAAGGTCAATAGTATAATCAATAAAGTTCTCAGTGAGTGAGCTGTACATATTTTTCCAAAGACTTTTATGGCTAACAGAATGGTATGCTTCATTCATTAAATTATGGGCATATAGAGCACTATGCTATAAACTACACCTTTTCTTTGGTTAAAGAAAATACATGACCAGATGGGGTATTGATATCTGTAGTTAATATTTGAAATGCCCCTTTGGGTTGGGTCCTTTATGTGGACCATGCTCCTTGAGTTAGGGGTGCGCCTTATACGCGGGTTTTTCAAATATTAGATTCAGGAGCAGCAGATGCGCCTTCTACGTGAATCTGCCTTCCCTGAGTTGGGGGTGCGCCTTCTACGCGGGCTGCGCCTTCTACGCGAGAGATTACGGTACTCAAAATTTAAAAAAGTTGGTACTGAAATACCTTTCCCTGCAAGACCCCTACATCTCCTCATTTATTGGCACTACAAATTCATTAAGTAATTCTGCCTCTTAAATATAAAATTTCCATCTTTTTTTAAACTCCTTCGCATCACCAAATGACTGAAAATGAGGGGACCCATAGTCGTCTCCTATAACTCTTTTCGAGTTAAATATATTTCTTCCTACAAACCTGTATCTCTCGCTTTTTTTTTTCGTATGGAGATGGGGAAAATTAACCCTCATGCCTTTCCCAAAACATGAGTACCGGTGCGGATATGCCTAGATATTCCACTCACTAATGAATTGGAAATTATCCTTATTTTCTCAAAGTTTGATAGGAATGCCTCAAGAAGTTATAGCAAGAATTCAGCATTAAAAAATAAAGAAACACAGGGAAAACACCCAGAAAACGTCTATTGTAGCCCGCTGGTGGAGAAGCGAACTTGGGTGATCAAGGTTGAAGCTCCTTGTCTGCAGACTGCCTTTGTAAACAAGGCTATCCATTATCAACTGACAGAGACAAATATAGATACATCTAGACATATAACCTGTGATTAGAGGTATCTCTATCAGAACGATCCTGGCGTGTGCCCCTTAATAGTTATGATCTATGATGCAGATTCTCAAGTTTCAAGTTTGTAATTTTTTTTTATTTCCAGGAAAGAGTACAGGATTCACCATTTCGGAGATCTCCCTGTTTATCCACCCAGGAGATAATAACAAGGACAATATCTCAATGTTCAATGCAAATAAATGTTATGCGGATATCAAGACCTTGTTATACAGTAGCCTTAAGGGTGCTATCATCAATTAACAACAGTTTTGAACTACAAAGAACAGATAAAAGTAGATAGCAACACAGAAGGACAGACACATAGACACACAAGACAGACAGGGTGTACAATCAGATACATTAGGAGCAATAATTCTGCAATATAGCCTAGCCGCTGAGTGACCAGACCCGTTTCCATCATGATAAAAGTTGTATTTTTGTTTCCTGTGCATACAAATGTTGTATTTGCAGAAGCTACTGCAGTCAGCACCTGCTGAACTAATGTTAAGTATAGTCTGCAGCAGGGCCATTTTGTTTGAAGGTTCCCTCTCCTATCTGCTAGCGGCCACATTCCATTTATTATCTCCATAAAGCGACATGCTCCCCACATCATATGCCATTGGTACATCTTTGTGCAAGAGATACAATGGCTATGACCTATACGTCATGCAGTCATGATCCATATTCTAAACTATAGTGTATTATACATTACAGTGACCAACAGAACTTCCAACACGCTGTGGAAAGGATCATGTTTGGATAACCAGACTAAATTGACGCCGAGTAGCAAGCACTCTAAGAGGAGGAGGGCACAAAAACTGATGAGTCATCACAATCCGTACCAAATCAAATAAAGCTAGCCCCCAGATGGAGACATGGCCGCCATTATTGTCACCTGTTTCCATGGTTACTGAGAGCACGTTGTCTGGTGGCTATCTAGGAGTTGCTGGTACCTGTGTTACGGAGAGTCACCTGGAAAGGACAGGTGGGGACAAGCGATGGGACAGTATAACGTCAGTTATGAGAAATACCAACTTCTACAAAGTTAACACACTCTAACTGGTATCGCATAATGCACATAGGACTAGCAAACTGTATACCAGCCCTACCGCGATTGATTGATTGATTTGTTTAACGTCCTAAGGCTCTTACCCCTCACGGGACTGAGGTGTAAGAACCTTAGCCCTACCACGAGGAGTCTGAACAAATGAATAAAAATCCCGTGAGCCGCTCTCGTTTAATGCTTCTTTTTCTTTTGTACTGAAAATATAAGGGGTTGTGACATATGTGTCAAAGGATTATGGATATAGATGGGAAGTTACCTGGGTAGAACAACATTGCTGTCAAAAGGTAAAGGTCTCAGGGATTGAACTCTTTTTTTTTTCTCGATGGAGGGTAGGGGGTTGTGGATTTTTGCTCACTCATTCTGATCATGAACTGTTGCCAGTCATCACTTAAGCAAAGCAGTCTGGCTGGCTGGTCAGTCGACATTAGGTGTTAAAAGGGGAAGATGGCACTGCCTCGTTGAGATACTTGGAGGACATCAGCCCCTTCCCCAGGGCCCCACTCAGTCCATCTCAGAGCCCAGCCAGAACCTCTTCCCCTTTACCTTAGTCTAAATGTCAGACACTTCTCAATCCCTGCTTTATCATTCCCAGATACATCTCCACTCTCAGACCACAGACTCTGCCAGCAGCGAGTGATATCAGTTAGATTCAGCTTGGAGAGTGGTCGGGGGTGGGTAGTCTACTGCCCCCTGGTGAGAATCGACCGGCCATTGTGTCAGGGGTCATGTGATCAGGCAGGGGGCAGTCATCTATTGTCTACCCCCCCCCCCCCCCCAACCTCTACAACCCATCACCCCCCCCTCCCTTACACACATCCTACTAAGTTGACCCGAAGTCTGTTCGAGACGCTGCCCCCAGGTCACGTGACGGCGGCGAAGTTTGGCGCGACGACCTATTGCCCTGAGGTGTATCGTTGTAAGGGTAGGGAGTATGTGTGATCAATCAACGATCTTATACAGTACTTTTTCCTAGGCCTATGCAAAGGAAGTAATAAATGACTAACACTATTTAGTAACGGCAATTGATTTTTCATTGAAAGTAGGCAATCCTAAGATTCAAGCAAACATTTTGTCAGTAAATAAGCATCATGGTATAGGGCTTACATTTATCGGGTACAAATTTCATTGAAGAAAATCAGGTAAAATGGCATCCTTTATTTGTACCCCTTTTACTTAGATTACCTATCAAAGATCCTACAGTTCTTGAATTACTCCCGTTCTTCCATCCACCCTAAGGGAGTGGTCATTATTTATCAACGGGGGGGGGGGGGGGTGGTGGGTTTTCGCGCGGACGCACGAAAGTTTTTTACGCCCCCCCTCGACGGCAGTAAAAAAAAAATTGCGCCCCCCCCCGCGCCGGAGGCGCGGAGAGTTTTCGCGCCCCCTCTTTGATCTATAGTAGCACGTGGGCTTTTTTGCTAAAAAGAGGGTAAATTTTTTTAGCCCCCCCCCCTCAAGAGGGGTCAAAATTTTTTTAGCCCCCCCTCGAGAGGGGTCAGAATTTTTTACGCCCCCCTCCCTCAAACCCACCCCCCCCCCCCCGTTGATAATAAATGACCACTCCCTAACCCCACATAAACCAAACCTCATATCAGCTGTCTCATACTTGGAACTTCATCTACCTGTGTGTGACATATCCCGGAGGTAAAAGGTAGGTCGGCTACAGTGATGCTGAGTAGATGAGGGGTTGACATGTAGAGTGGGTGTTGATCTTGTTTAACGTTGATCAGATTACAGAAGGCATCCTCACAGTTAGACTGCCACATCCTTCCCTCCATCCACATCAATCCACATCATATCTAACTCCCCATATTGTTGACTCACCCCTCCCATCTCAGACATTTGTACATTAATAAGATGTGTCTGTTCTCCAATACTCTCATATACCCCCCTCCCCCTCTCATACTTCATAGGGGAATCTAAGCCATGTTCTATTTTTTCTTGATGTTAAATCTTTTATCAAAAATGTCCATCTGTCCTCTGTTTGGAGGACCAGTTGGGAAAAGGAGTAAAAGCAATGATTATGATCCTATTGGAACAGGAGCCTTAGAACAGAAGTGTAGGTTATTTGCATACCTTGAGATTTCCTCTCTCCCTCCTGTAAGCTTTCTTCTTAAATCCTCTCCATTTTCTGTTTGCATCCATCTTCCATGTCCATTCTGTACCCCCTCCCCACCCCCATCTGCCCCCTTGTACATTTTCTCCAGCCTCGGATTGGAAGGGCTAAAAATGCATTTTCTTCCAACCTCATCACAATTAGCTTGCCCTCTGCCCTAACATCCCCATGCCCCTTTCCATCCCCCCACCCCCGCCCATCCTGATTAACTGCCCTCACTCCTACTTCAAACACTTCCCCTGCCTTTGGCACTGCCAAAACGCCGCTACTCCCACCTACCGCATCAGAATCATTAAGGTCGTCCCCCAGTCACGAGAAATGTCGCGAGATCAGTGTGACCTACTTGTCAGAGAGAGGCTCGAAGGCTATAAATAACTGATCTCGTTTTCAGATGAAGACTCAACAATAATCAAGTGAACCCGTTTTATAAGTAGTGTGTATCGAGTGCGCACATATGCAGGGTAGGGACGCACATGTGTGACTCATGAAGGTCACGTGACTGTGTAGCGTCTTCTTTTATGGATCTAAGGCATTTACTTTATTCCTAGCTATTGGGGAACCCCATCCATAATTAGGTTAAGGTCCTTGTGATACCATGGTTATTCTGCTACTGGTGCCGACAATTTTATTTTTTTAGAAAGAAACAAGAATGGCATAACATGAATTCTCCCTCAGAGAATCTTCAACAAAATGGCTGTGGTGCTGATAACTCCCAGTCCTTTCATGCCAGCAGTAGGGTCTGACAGGCGAATGCCTCCTCTGTAAACCATCACAATGTTTACAAGCCTCGTCTCCCTTGCACAAAGGGAGATTAAGGAGTTTCAAAAGACAGTCCTCAATAGAGATCAATCACTACAGTATAGGGGTAGTGCAGATGTCACATGGATTCTTCAACAAGCCCCCCATTTCGACCAACACCATTTGAAAAAGTATCCTTTTCTTCTAGTTAAAATGTTACTAGTATTGGAATTATGCAACAATTCTTGTCTCAATGATCTTTAGTTCATATATAATATAGAACAACTATCAAATACAAAACCATGCCTCCATCAGGTGGTTCTCTGGTGGCAGGTGTTATAGCTGAGTACTGATGACTCAGGTGGCACAGGGTGCAGGGTAGGAATGGGGTCAGGGAACATTAATATTTAATGTGTCTCACACAATACAACAGGTGTGCTGACTGCCTTGTATTTTGTTGTGGCTGAGGAAAAGGGACCAGCATGTTTCAATAATAGATCACCATAAAGAAAGAAGATAGGCTATTGGTTATCACAATGGTAGTACATTGTAATGTGAGGAAATTGGTGTTCCTTCCTTTGAAAATCGTTTATGGATTGGTCTATTAGCCTATTATGTAGTCATAGAGAAAAAATCAATATCATGAAACTGAGACGATGGCCTTCGGGTCAGTTTAAAACAGAATTTGGGACTAAATTTGTTGTCTAGCTTAATTTAAAGACGACCAAAGTGCAATGCATGTAGCAGTTGTTAGCATGTTATGGCGATGTAGTGGGGCGATTTAGCATATTCTGGATATTGTATTATCTTATACAACTTTCACGATGTAGATTCAGTCCTTCAGTGACACAATCTGCGAAAAGGGGTCTTAGTGCAGAGGGTTCTAAGACCCCTTTTTCCAGTCCATGCCACACAAATCGTACAGATATGTACATAATGTCGCACGTTAACTGCCAATTCAACCCTGAGTGTAACACAATTCGCCAATTATCGCTCGCCTAAATATGTGAAGTGTCCACACAGGCTCACATCATGTGATGTCACTATCATATTCTGACGTCAGTCAGACAGGTGGTGACGTCACATAATTGATGACGTTACATAGTTGTTAAGTCGTCACAAATTGTGATTATGTAGTCAGTCTGAGAAGTAGACAAGAGGCCAGCCAGTTAACAGTACGTTTCAATGTTGATAATTGAAGTATTTTCCCCTGCTGAAAGATTATGAAACAGGCATAGGTTGTTCTAGGGATTTAAGAGAAGTAAGTGAATAATGGGACTGGTAGGCTTATATTGGCCCAATAACCTTCGTGCCGATATTTGACTGGCCTGGTACTTATATCTTTAGTATTTCTAGGAATTGGCACACAGTTGAGACCAACATATTCTACATCCCGGCGGTATTTTAAGACACCGGCTCTCATATATTCAATGCATAGATATGAGGAAGCCACTCCGATACCCAAGCTCCTTTAGTTAACCTCAATGCCCTGATTCTTATCACTCTTGTTATATACTACTATCAATGAGGTCAGTGGTCGGAGCACCAGCAGAATGGGCTTTACTTTGTGAAAGCCACCCCTATACGTATACAGGTGAATGGTATGTTGCTATACATATCGCCATACCTGCACAAGTAGGCCTATACATTTACCATATCTATGGTTCATCATTCTCTTCCAATATCTTTACCTGTCCTTATGGATATACTTAGGGGCGGATTCAAGGGGGGGGGCGGACGCGGCGTACGCCCCCCCCCCCCTTTGGTACGGCAAGGGTAGATTAGTATTCAGTGTATTCTCAGCTACATGCCAGTTTTTGCGGTTTTCAAATCGGACAATTATTAAGATTATACAAGCCAAAATCCATTTAGGATATGGCAATTTAATGGTAAAATTCCATTTTTTTTTCTTGTGCCTTTGGCCCCAAGACAGATGCCTACTGGTCTACTAAATCGACTCCCCTAATGTTAGGGCCCAGACTCCCACAACCCCCCTCCCAAACTTCACATCACTACGCTGTCCCTCCTATGGGAGACAAGAGTCGTGAGCTGGGGTGTAGAGGCAAGATATGGCAGACTGGGGTGGAGGCAGGTATAGCATACTGTAGACTGGACCTGGGCAGGGTACTCAGGTCGGAATAGTCTAACTGGCCCCAGAAGCCGAGGCGGTGAGACAGAAATTTAGGGGGCGGTAACTGGGTGTAGCTCAAAAATAGGTGACAGTAGTAAGTCTATAAACATGGGGTGGTAAGTATTTTCTCTGCACCAGATACAATCACTGGTCATATCAGGGTTCGTGCTATACATATTTCTGCAAACCCGAGTAACAGTCCCTTCAAATAACCTGAAATAAGGGGATGGTAACATGAAATGCCCTGAAAATAGGGGGCGGTAGATCCCTTAAGGAATCTGGGAGCAGTCATCTCACTTGGATTTAGGTGGTTGGTAGTTTGGCAGTGGGGAGAGTGGAGTGGAGTAATAGATGTTTAACGCCATTTCGACAGCTACGGTCATATTCATGGCGAGAACAACATTACACAATTTCACAGGGGAATGTGTCAGTGCACGCGCATATGTGCACCACACACATCCCGAGAGGATAGGAAAGAGGAGAAATAGACCCTTTTAAGTGGGCTAGGGAAGCCCGTGGCAGTGGGGAGAAAACATTATACAGGAGACAGGACTGAAGGGAAAGAGGCTTCATGCAGGCAGCTAGCAGGATGGATTGTCAACCAATGATATATAATTGCCTGCATTTACTATTATCAGTGCTTTGTCAGTTGCAGATCAAGGAATGGTCATGTCAACTAGAGAATGTGGGACTGAGAATTTGGTGACAGGTATGGAGGGCATGGGATACTGGGTGTAAGCATAGGGTATGGGAGACGATGTGGGGAGGGGGAAGCAGGGTATAGCAAACTAACAGCATGTATTATCAACCAATGAAATAATCCCCTCTCTTCACTGAATGATTCTTAGGGGGTTTCTGGTACCCATCTGAGTACTCAGTGATAACGTGCTTGTAGCTAACTGTATCAATTGGCTGTGCCGCCTGATTACTCCACTACATACATCAGTATGGGAGACACGGTGGAGATATGAGATTTTGGTGGAGACAGGGTATGGAATAAAAATCAAGTCTTGGACTTCCCCCTTTCTGAAAAAGAAAACCTGGTTGTAACCCTGAATGAAACCTCAAATTATTAAGTCAGTAGAGGTCTCAGAAGTCACCAGAATGTACCATTTGCCTCCTAAATTTCAAAAGTTTTCTCGGGGGAGCATGCCCCAGACCCCCATAATATGGTATGTTTGCTGCGCTTGCAATGATAACATGTTCTACTTGTACTCCCATACAAATCCATGGTCAGAATCACGCCCTCCCCCCTTTCTGAAAATCCTGGATCCGCCCCTGGACCAATTTAGGTTAATTAGGTCTATGTAATTATACTATATAGGCACAAGTTAGGGAGTCATATGGATGCCTTTGATCTTAGTATTCAGTCTTGTACTACGACCAGAAAGCATTCTAACAGGCTTTATGTCACTCTGCCTGTACTAGATGTCATTCTATTAGTTTGAACCCTTTATGGGGCGTGTATAGATTTGAGTGAGTGAGTAATAGATGTTTAACGCCATTTCGACAGCTAAGGTCATATTCATGGCGAGAACTACATTACACAATTTCACAATGGAATGTATCAGTGCCCGCGCATATGTGCACCACAGACACCCTGAGGGGATAGAAAAGAGGAGAAATAGACCCTTTTAAGTGGGCTAGGGAAGCCCTGTGTATAGATTTACGTCTTGCTACTTTAATATATCATGTCAATAAAAAAAACAACTTCACACTGTCTAAAGAGTCACATGTTGACTCGTATATATCACTCGTTGGTGCTTAGCAGTGCTATTTTCTTGATCTCATTTATTTGATCTTATTTACTGTACAGCAGACTCCATAACCTAATTGTAAGAGGCTCTAGCCACCGCCCAAAGAAGCTCTATTGTAGGATTTAACACTTGGGCAGAGCTTAATTTGTGCCAGTTCAATCCATGGAACTCTAATTGCTAACACCAACCCACCATCGCTTTAAAACCTGTCCTATCTAATTTTGAATCCGTGATGCACGCAAACGGCACTTAATTAAGTCAGGAGATATGTCTTTAGAAATCATTTTTCTTTTAAAATGTTGGTCATTGACCTTTTTTTTATTCCCCTTACCCTACACACCAGTAACCTATACGTAGTTATCAACCTCCAGCATTGTGGCAGCAATGCAAGTTGGGACTAAAATAATATCCTTACAACCGCCACCCCCCCCCTTCTTAAAAAAGAAAAGAATAAATACATTGAATGCCGATAACCACTCACACCATCTACAAACACTTGCCCAAATGTTTTGCCCCATTTCCTGTACAAGATCTTCAATTCCCCGTAAGTATCCGAGCCCCCACCACCAGGCAACATCACGTCCCTATGGCATTCTTAGTGCCAATTACGTCATGTCAACAGCCTGAGGTTTGCCTCTCTGTTTGGGCACCCCGCCCATGCATCAACCGTGCTGCTGATCTTCATTATGGCGGCCCTAATCAAACTAGATCTTGGGGTCAAGTGTTTTATGTACCAATCAACATTTTGACAATTAATATCAACATGAGATGGGCGTTGTGGCAGTATGCGGGGCGAAAGAATGTCAATTGGGTCAATTGCCTGCTGACCCCACCCCCTGCTTCCTTTTCCTTTTCCTGCGTCAACCGTTTTTTAATCCCAATTAACATGTACAAACTGTATTTATCCTCAGTTTGCAGAGACCGCATGTGCACCTTGACTTGGGCCCATCAACGATCAATTTATCCATTAGCATTAATTCTTTCATACTACCGGCCCTTCATGTGTAGGGTATGAGTCCATCGCAATGAGAATGTGGGAGGGAATTATATATGTGTACTACGAAAAGAAAAATGACTTTTAGGTCCTTGTTTTTTTTTGTATCATTCTTATTATCTTACTGGTTCTCTCAATTTCAGACAGCCTCAAAGTTTAAATGTACAACTCAGGAAGGAGGATCCATGGAGCTAGCAACTACATGAAAAATAACTACGGGTAAGTCATGTCCCCCAGAGTAAGGTCACACCATCACCACTTTTGTCTCGGCCACGAGACTCAGAAGATACCCAATGTTCAGCTCCACAACACGTTATGCACCCAATGTTTGAAATTGTGTGTGTGTGTGTGTATACATATGTAGTATATAATGTTGCTAAAAATATGATGTGGACAGTGTACTTGCCGGATCTTGCACCTAAAAGGCCTTCAGTAATTACTACAGAGGAAAATAGTGGTAAACTTAGGTTCCAAATTGTGAGGTAAATTTAATTTTAGGGTCATAATTTGTCATTATGCAAAAAACGTTTGATGTAGCTAAGGCCACACCAATAATATAAGTTGGTCTACAGATTTTTGTTTTGAAATAAATGGTGCGAGGGAGCGAATTTTTTTTTCTAATTTTTTAAGAATTTTCTGTTGTCCAATGGATTTCCTCCTTGAAAAAGGAGGTGCAAGCAAAATTTTTATTTTTCAAAAATTATGCCAAACACTACAAAGAGAAAACTCTCAGAAAGTGAGGCAAGAGAAATCCGTAGACAAGATTTTTTTCAGGGAAAAAAAAAAATTGCATTCTTGAAAATATGAAGAGGGAAATCCGTAGACCAACTTATTTTTTTTGGTGTGCCCTAAGATACTTTAGGTGTGAGCATGAAAAGTGGTTGTTTTAGCACATCTTTTATATCGCAACTTGGCTCGAAAGTTGAGACCCCTGAAAATATATAATATATATATATATATACACACACACACACATATATATATATATATATATATATATATATATATATATATATATATATATATATATATATATATATATATATATATACTCTTTTGCATAAAGATCACAAAAGAGTAAGAATCAGAGTTGTTCTGGTGATATTTGACACTGATAAAAGTGTTATTAATACATTCCTTTTCTGGGTGGATAATATCCCGTGGGTGGGCCAAACACAACCCTTACCACACACTTTTACCATCCCCACCCCTTCTCACCAGCTTGGGTTCACATCTCTGGTACTCAGTGGAGTTATGTGCTTTAGAGTGGGTGAGGAGGATAGGAGGTCGGGGCGGGTGAGTTGCAAATTCTCTCACGCGTTTTTGCTGGAGCACGTTGTTTTCTGCCCCACTGCCAGTAGCACTACACAACAGACACCACATTCCTATGGTGGAGTGCAGGCCGACCCCCCCCCCCCCCCAAACTAACCTTACATTCATGCCTTCTACAGACACACAGACTCATCCCACATCCAATGCATTTCGATGAAGGTTAAAAAAACGGGTTTATAAAGCTGCAGCAAAACCAGTTTATTTCATTATTATTTGCTGTAATTGTTGCATTAAAAGCTCAACGATACCCCAAGCTCAGTGTAACACCGATGGCTCCGAGCCCATGGCTCCAGACAGGCATTTGCAGGAGTCTGCTGTGCTCAAACAGTACTAAAATGTTTACGATCCTGTGGGGTGTGGGTAATATCCGAGGGTAATATATTGCTGGTGTTTATGTAGTTATAAACCTCCCACCCTTATAGACACGTTAATAGATAGAGTAATAGACGTGGCTTCAGTTTAACCCGCATAGCCATGCATGTATACTATATAGTGTTTATAGTGTATCTGCATACATGGGGTAACCCATGGGGTATTAAACAACTAAAGTGAACAACAATCATAATTCCTATGAATTTGCATTCATTCAATACAGGAGTGCACCTTACACCACAAATCCCCATCACGAAAAGGATAGATGAAAAAAAGATGAGCTAGCAGACGGCAGAGAGAATACATATATATTGGAACATGTATGAGAGGGAAAGTGGACGATGGACAAGGTGGGAGTGGAGGGAATATAGAGAAAACCACCATGGGAATACAGGAATCCCTGGGAAATATCACGTTAGGTATACATGTACACTTAGGCCAGACTGCTCTAATTCATCCCATGTATAGAGTGTGCACAATAGTCACATCCCTAGATCTACGGCTGTGCTATATTTTTTTTAAAGTAGTTTATGGCTACCAGCCATGGCTGAATACTCCCACATAATACAGCCTCATTAGTCTCCACTACTCTCTATCAGGAGGTCACAGAGTTAGCTTCACCCTCTCTTTGCTGAGAGCGTATAGTGATGGTGTATTCTAACTTACCGGTAAGAAGTATATCAGGGCATTTCTTATCCACATTTGATTTTAACTGATGACTAGATGCATGAAAGTCTGCATTTTAATTGAGTATTGATGGACGTACTGTCTATTAGTCCATTTGGCTTACCATTTTGTATTTCGCCTTAAAGACAAATGCTAGCCGGTACACAGAAGCCACCTGGTGGCAGAAATTAAAAACCCATCAGTTATACTATTTTAATGGTATTTCTTACCCTAACTGGACCACTCTAACTGTACATATTTTTTTTCAGTTCATTTTTGATCACTATAGATACATAAGCAAATGTCCACGACCCGTGCGAAATTATTCACGGGAGTGGACATTTGCATTTATGCCATGGCCCTACGGGATGAATTTGCTTTAAATTCAAGAAACACAACCATATTTACTGTTTTTCAACATGTCAAGTCGTCCCGGTTTGTTTTCATCCGCCATGACACCTTGCTCGACGAAGTAGGTCATGTGATACGGAGCTAGCTGCTGCTTTTAGTTTCGATAGAAATGTTCCTTGCGCAGGACAATATCTTCTTTTTTAACATGGTGCTAAGACATGGATATACCTTAAACAATTCGTAACATATTATTTAACTAGTTCAATCATTCTTTTTTGCGTAAAACTTCTAATAACCATACCTAAAATTGAAACTAGTTGACTCTGTATAAATTTCAAAATGGCGCAGCAGAATATGCGAGGATCGTATTCCACCCTCCCCATTGAATACGGCGTAAGTAGTACTAATCTATAGTGTCATCGATATTAGCCATAGCATAAATTAGGGATATTTATATGACATTTGAATTCCCATAGACATAGGCTCTTTGATGTCACATTCTTGAATACGATTCTGGTGAGTAACTCGATTCATTATGCTTTTGGAAAGTTACCCCCTTTAGAGGGTCTTTAAGAGCAGTAACAAAGGGGGATGATGATAAATACTTGTTATACTTAAAGGGTTAAATCCTGGTATTGTATACATTGTAAACACATCTTGTCACATTCCATGTAACATGACGTAGGATCCACTTGTGGACTGCCACAGTAAGTCATCATAACCTATACCGACCTAGCAGGATGCATTATTGACCTATCAGATAGCCCTCTTTATTCAGTGCAGACTTTTTAGGGTGCATTACATAACACCTGGTACCCACCTTGATGGGTGTTATCAGTAATTATCTTGCAAGGTACCAGGTCAAGCAATGGTGCCCCCTAGTCAGGAACCTGCAACCTCGGTATAGACCAAACGCTCGATCAACAGGAGCTCTAGACCTTATATTATAAGCTTCCCTCTTCAATCATAGTCTTTGTTGTATCAGAGCCTGGGGCTGTGCTTGCAGTCTCCATACATAATGGAGGTCAAAGGTCACAGATCGTCTCTGACCTGTCACTTTAAGGTTACCAGAGTCATCTAATGGGGGACCTGCTGTAATGAATATATCAGTGTCATGTATGTATGAAATGTGTTAGTTATATACTTCTTGCAGTTATCATAGCGTCATATGCGGAGGGTGTCAGACTCTAAGGCTAAGCTGAGCTCATGTTGGACTATGTGTAGACGTCAGTATAGAATACATTTTCTGTCATTTTCACACTACCTTTAATATCAATAGCGAAACAGATAATGTGATGCTGCCTTTAATAATGATTAACATTATAGGAAGTATAGGCGGATGTAATACTTAGTACACATATTCCTTCGTGTCTAGAACCTTGGGAAATAAACAGGACACAAAATAGAACAGTCAACCTAACACTTTTTGTGTATGACTGAAAATGAATTGGGAATGGGGCATCAATATAAATAGTATTTTTCACAGATTTTATTATTTACAGGAATTGTACTCCGACTAAAAGACGCACACTGATATCCTAAACTGTGCAGACAGGCCTATATTGACAGGTTTTTCTGTAGAATACGCCATGCCTTGTAGACGAGTTACTATGTTTTCCCCCTTCATTTGTTTGACAAGATGTACAAGAGGGGTGTCCCTGTAAAGGTATGGAGGTGAGGGAGTTCCGGTTGGCTGATCCTCGTCACCTACATACATGACTAAGGTAAAGTGTGTGGTTTTTAATGTAGGTCATACACACGCCAGCTATTTTTTCCCGCCACAAAATCGACCATCCCAACCAGCAAAGTATAGGGAATTGCCTAAAATAAGAATAGAAATCTAGAGCACATGCCAACACAAAGTTTATAGCTCTCAGCTTAAGCCTTTATGCAGGGGCTGTCAATTGTTTATCTCTGATTGTTATTGTGTCAGATCCTCTAAAAACCCTTCAATGGTGGAGTTAAAAAAAATGCAGGACAATAATAAAAATCAGGAAAAAAATAATTGCAAACAAAAGGTCCATGGCAATAGAGCATAATAGACTGCAGGTATTTGGACTGCTGGATTATTTGCCTGTCGTCCCGGCCAAACTGCATGACCCTACCACCTCCCTCAAAACTCCCCAACCCCCTCCCCTCGTGCCCAACACAATCCCCTCCTTCCCACCCCATATCCCATCACCACCTGCGACAACAGACTACCCCCCCCCCACACACACACACCATGACCACCTACAGTCTACCTGTCTAAATAGCTGTCCTACTGCCCTCCTCCTCCTCCCCATACCAGTGACAGTACCTTAAGGACTACCTGTTCCTTTTTCTCCTTAAGCCCTTAAGCCTTAAGGACAGTCAGAGTGCCTTAACACTTCATATTCATTAATCATCATGATGAATGAATATGAAGTGTTGGAATGTAACTTGCTGAGGCTTCATTTGATTTACTTGTTAATACTGTATTAAATCCCAAAATAAAGTGCCATGGGAGATCACTCTTGTAAACTAATGTGGCCATTCATATAGGCCTTTAATATCCATTTGAAGCTGTTTGAGGGGCTATATACAATTAATATCTATATTGTATTTATAGGACAATGCTACGTACTCTGCTTGCCTTATTGAAGACTACTTGCCAATGGCCTGGCGTTTCTTTTCTTTTTCTTTTTACTTAGCAGTTACCACCATGTAAGCACACAATATTTTAGTGTCCTGATGTTTTACCTCTCCCCCTTGTCCTGTCTCCTCTAACAGAATTAATGCGTTTGGCCTATTTGTATGAGATTTGTACATGTATATATACATGTACCTGGGGGTCAGACTAATTTAGGTGAGACTTGGACATCTGCCAACAGACTAACAGACTGGGTCTCCTACATGTATACTGGAGGTATTCTACCTGCCTGCACCATAAGGTTAATGTGTATATGGCGGAGGGGGGGGGGGTTGACAAGGTACCCATGTACAGTGGATGTATGTAGGTGTCTTGTATGGGCCATAATGACGGTATGTAGGACCATACCTGTGTAGCTGCTATTATGTCTATGGGTGTAAGCTATGATATCAGCATGATTGTATTGGCTCTCTTAGCCAAGTGACAGTGTAATTAATCTGATTTGTATATCCTTTCTAGGATACCATGTAATCTAACCCTTTGAGGTATCGCTTCATTCTGATGGGTGGAAATGATCAGGTCATCACTAATATACTTGCGAGTTTATAACATCACTAGCTTTACTCTTATCTATTTCTTGTCCTCATCCTATATTCAGTAAGAATACTAGATTACACATGTATTGGAAATGTTACCCCCCCCCCCCTCTCGTTGAATAGCAGGACATCGTCGCCTTACGCCTAGTGCAAAAAGGTTGTAACTGGCATTTTAGCAAAAATTAAGTTTTCTTCTGTTTTACCATCTATTGGCCCTCATCTAGTAACTTTGAAAGTACTGAAGCTCTATCTATGATATGTAGAGGCCCCATTCAAATATTGCTGTTCCACTTGGTTCTTTTGCCTCTCCTGCAAAACTGGAAAATGCAATTACAACCTTCTTGCACCAAGGTGACAGCTTATTACAGTAAAATTCCTTTATAACGAATCCTGATATAACGAATTTTCGGTTATAACAAACAAATACCTTCTGACCAATTCAATTCTATATATTTCTATAGTAAAAAAATCCCATTATAACAAATTCTACATCAAATCAATTTGTTTATAACGAATTTTTAATGCGAACAAACAGTTTTTCTTATGGAAAACTGAATAAAAAAGTCAATTCTTGAGCTAATATCTAAGGGCCCCGCCTACCTGCCCCTGTGTACGGCCATAGCCTGGTGTAGGGGAAGAGGGGGGGGGGGTGGGAAAGATCACAGGGGGTCCAGGGCTAGTGTGAGGACATCTTCCCCACCTACCTGCCCCTGTGTGCGGTCATAGCCTGGTGTAGGGGAAGGGGGGGGGGGAGATCACAGGGGGTCCAGGGCTAGTGTGAGGACATCTTCCCCACCTACCTGCCCCTGTGTGCGGTCATAGCCTGGTGTAGGGGTAGGGGGGTTGAAGATCACAGGGGGGTCCAGGGCTAGTGTGAGGACATCTTCCCCACCTACCTGCCCCTGTGTGCGGTCATAGCCTGGTGTAGGGGAAGGGGGGGTGGGAAAGATCACAGGGGGTCCGGGGCTAGTGTGAGGACATCTTTCCCTACTACCTGCCCCTGTGTGCGGTCATAGCCTGGTGTAGGGGAAGGGGGGGGGGAAGATCACAGGGGGTCCAGGGCTAGTGTGAGGACATCTTCCCCACCTACCTGCCCCTGTGTGCGGGCATAGCCTGGTGTAGGGGAAGGGGGGGGGGGGAAGATCACAGGGGGGTCCAGGGCTAGTGTGAGGACATCTTCCCCACCTACCTGCCCCCTGTGTGCGGTCATAGCCTGGTGTAGGGGAAGGGGGGGGGGTGGGAAAGATCACAGGGGGTTCGGGGCTAGTGTGAGGACATCATTCTCACCTACCTGCCCCTGTGTGCGGCCATAGCCTGGTGATGGGGAAGGGGGGGGGGGGTGTGGGCCCCTGCCCTTCTTATTCTTTGTACTTATTTATAACAGCATTATAGGGTATTCTAGCATCAATTCAATGGCTCCTGGGGCCATTAGAAGTGTCTACAATGGCCGTTTTGGTTACAACGAAATTCGTTTACATCGAACTTTTGTTCTTGTCCCAAGCAGTTCGTTGTAAAGGAATTTTACTGTATATTATTCAAGCCATAGAACTACTGGTATATATCCGGGGACCTGATTAGAGCATAGCCAAACATACAGCAGATAAGGAAGTCAAGGGATTTCATATTCATGTATATCAAATGGCTTCAATAATATATATGAGAGAGACATCCCATACATCCCCTACTCAAAGATAATGTTATCGATAAAATGCAAATCTAGCATTGCTAATGCTTTATGTGCATCGGGTCTCTTTTTTTTTACACAAGTTTCGCCACAATTTTTGCTCTATATGTGACAGGATCTGCGAAAAAGGCTCTTAGTGCAGGGTGCATTAAGGTCCCTATTCCCAGTACAGTCACATATTATTTTTATATCACTTTTATGTCAATATACCATATTCTACAAAACCAGCCATACAGGCTGCACTCGAATATAATATAACCAATTTTAGTTTAGGGCACTAGACAGGAGGGGGAGGGCGGGTGGTCCCATATGCCCCTTGTCGGTTTTAAGAAGTGTCCTTGTCACTTGTATCCCAACCCCATGTCCCTTGTCGATTTGACTTTTCTCTCAACCCCTGGCCCAGGTCTCCATCCCTTTGTCGATTTTAAGAAGTGGCCCTGTCCCCTTGTCGATTTTACCCGCCTGGTGCTCTTTAAGTTGTGGTCTCCCGGTGCCACGCCTCACGGCCTTTAAAAGAGACTCAGATCTCAGAAAGTCCACAACTTACAAGCCACCCTCACAGCCACTGGTGCAGCCTCGGCCAGCGTCTATTGATACTCAGTTCAATAGCCTGGGAGCATCTCTATATTCAACTGGATGTGTATTCCAGTTTATTGTTTTATTGCCCCCTTTGATCTAGATAAGAATCTGATAGGTGTGGGATGTGTATTCACTCTCCAACCAGAGGTTGGGTCACTGCACAAATGCTGTATCTGCTTGAAGAGTGGAGCTTCGTCACTGCGGCGGCGAACCACTCAGGATAAGGTCTGAAGCCAGCCCGTAGTGTGACGGGCTGGAGAGGGCGAGCCTGCCACTGGTGGGGCCCTTGATGGGGGGTCCCCAATGTCCCATGTCGATTTTAAGAATTGATCATGTCACTGTCGATTTTAAGAAATGTCCATGTCACTGTGTCGATTTTAAGAAAAGCTCATGTCCCTATGTTGATTTTAAGAAAGTGCCAATGTCCCATGTCACTAAGCTCAAAAATGCCCATGTCGCCATAGTGATTTTAGGGGTCTGGGGCCCTACTCGCTATTGGTGTCTGGATTTGACTGTTGGATATAAATGTGGGACCCTGCCATAGGCCCATACCCCAATGTTTGTAAACAAGACTGAGACTCAGAACCCTACAGCCACCAGTCTACTGCTATTCTTGGATTGAAAATATCCTTATATGGCTAATAGTAATATCCATACGAAAAATACCACACATTAAAGCAGGAAAAGTTTCTTTATTCTAACAATGAACCTGCTAAAGAAACTACTCTGAATAAGGTCTAGGAATGACATATATAAAGTGAAGAGACACTAGGACACGAGATGAGCCAAAGATTGGTATTCACTCATTCAGGCATCCTGAGTATCGGCGTTTGGTCGAGCTGGTCCCGGGAGAAATCTGCAGTATTTAAAAAAAAAAGGGATTGGAAAAGCTCACCTTCTTGGTCTTTCTCCCAGGAGAAGTCATTCTCGAAGAACCACTTGCAGTCTCCTCTGCCGGGGCAGTAGGCCCAGAGCCCGGTGTGCCCCTCCCTCAGGGCATACCAAAACGGTGCAACGAAGCTGACGGCCGAGGCCATGAAAGCCACGGCAAGGAGGACGAGGCCGCACAGAACCCAGCAAGAAGCCATTTTGGGAATGGAGTCGTCGTCGATGGTGGACGCCAGCAGATATATTTAGATTTAAAGCTGGTGTGTTGGTTATTCCCTTAACGGCTTGGTGGGGATGTGTAGACGACGTAGTTCGATGTGTGAGAGGATTTTTGAGGGTGTGTAATATCCACTGGAGGCTGGGGTAGGCTCCAACAAGTGGTGATTTAGCTCCGGGAGGTTTGAACTGTCCGGCGGCAAAATGCGATGTGCGGCGGACGCTCGGATAGCGTCTCAGGCTTCTATTAAAGGGCGAAAGATGGCGGCACTAGCACCTCAATGCTGCCATCTACTAGGAAATACGAAAACTAAACATTATAGTCTATTCTGGATAAATAGGCGTTGCCTAGTCATTATCCTATGTGCTCCGCTACACAGAAAATAATCCAAGTTAGTAAATACTAATCTAACTTAGACAAAATCACCCATTAGGCAAAATACCCAACATGTTAGTAACATCTTACTAATGTGTTAGTAGTATTAACTAACCTATTAAGGCAAGCTGACTTGACTTAGGGAGCGTTCATTATTTATGGCAGGGGGGGGGACGACAATCTGTCAGAATGAATACGTCAGAAAAAACTGACCCCCCCCTTCGAAATGGGTTGAAAAAAAATTACCCCCCCTTTTGGAATGGGTTGAAAAAAAATGACCCCCCCCTTAGGAATGGGTTGAAAAAAAATGACCCCCCCCTCAGAATAAATTGAAAGAAAATTACTCCCACCACATTTAACTATGTTCAACAGAGGCTACATCAGGCCCATTCATTATACAAGGTGATATTAGCAGCTTTTGAATCATTTCAGTTATGTGTCATCTTTTGAGCAGTCAAATTGTGAATACACTGCTGTTGATTGATTTACCTCTAAGTAAAATATCAATTTGAAGGCTAGCATGGATAAGACATACCTGCGTTAGCAGGTCACGTGACAACCCCTTGACCAATCAGAGCGTCGCATTTTTTTAGCTGGTTTCTGTGAATTTGTGAACATTCTTTGAGCAGGTACCCATATTGTTTTTTCCCGTACTAGCCCCCCTTTAAGGGGCGGCTAGCATGGGCTACTACTGATGCAGCTAAAATAGGTATGTCTTAGTAAAATATTCCATGTGACCTACTCCTGACCAATGGAAAAATTGTTTTGATTGAGGGACTTAGTTCTGGTTTCTTTTTCAAAAAATTTGTATACGGTACGGAAATAAACTTTTGTAGCTTGTCTTTTTCTTTAGATTTCATTGTAATCTCAGTTTTTATATCAATTTGAAGGGTGTTATGTAAGGGAACGATTATATTGTTACCGGTATTGATACTCAGGTGGAGCCACTGCTCCTACTACAGGTGTGTGCTACCTGGACAGGTGTGTGTTACCTGTCAGGTGCTGACCTACATTGCTGCTACCAACCCTCATGCTGGAGGGTCTGGTGCTTGGTCACAGCTGGGAAAATTCTTTCATCATGGTGGTATGTGAGGCTTGCGAGTACGAATACCATGGTAACAAGAAAGCTTGTCCCGAGTGCTCAAGCCCCAACCCTCGCTGGATGACAGGAGACCGGATGGTTGGACATAAAACAGCCGGGGAGAGCGACCAAGCACCCACGGAGAGCGACATGGAGGACAGCCCCCCCCCCACAGCAGACCCAGACCTGGAGCTGCTACACCAGATTAGGCAGGAGAAGGCCAAAAAGGCCAAAATTGACATACTTTCTAGAAGGAAGGAGCTGGAGTTGGAGCTAGCAGGTCTTCGGGCAGAGAATAATCGTTCCATTAGAGAAATCAACGATGGAGTACGTGCCTGGCAAGGTGCTATGGGTGCGTTCGATTCCCAAGCTTCATCATTTACCGTTCCTCCGCTGGTCCCCAGCAATAATGCTTTGTCAGACCAAGCACAAGCGGCCGAACACAGTGCGGTAACCTACGAAAGTGGGGAATCGAACGCACCTGTTCCTCCGCTGGTACCCGGCATGGACGCTCTGTCGGACCAAGCACAAGCGAATCTAAATATTTGCTGCGGAGGCCAAGATGGCCGACCTATCCTTCCTGTTGACAAAGTGCAGGCACTTGGAGCAGCTATTTCAGGCCAAAAAGGCCTTCCGCAGGCCCATAGGGTGGATAAATTGTACTACAGAGACTCAACTGGTATGTTTCATGAATTTTCTACCCCAAACATTCCCAATATAGCCAAAATAAGCTCAGGAGATCCATCGCTCACCGGAGGTGTGGGTGTCAACAAAGCCTCCGGTGGCCGCACGCTCAACGGAGACCCTTCATACCTAGAATACCTTGCTTGGAGGAAGAGTAGGTCTGGATTGGGCACTGATACTGATGCAAATAAGGGTAATTCTGCTGCGCTCCAGGGTTTACGTCCGCCTGGTGGGAATGAAGGACCCACATCCCTGGGGGAAGGTAGAATTCCTTTACAGTCTGTGCACCCTCCTAACCTGCCTCAGCGTATTATACATAAAGGCATCGTGTATGAGGTGGTTCCCAACCAGCAACCCAGTCAACAATTGCGATCAACTCAACACACACTTCAAGCTGGTCTGGCTAGTGCCGGCTTGTCTTCAGCATCACTTGGGATTCTCGGGGACAACGCGAGCAGTCTACTCACCAATCCTACCCCCACAGGTATGCCGGATTTAGACTGGCTTAACAACTTTAAAATGTTTTCTGACACCTCAAAACGTAAACGCTCAACCAATAAATTGAGGCCTGATTGTCACATAGATACGGACAAAAAGTTTGAAGACATGAGCTTGCAAGAGTTGGTCAATGGCATGAACTGTGTAGCTGAATTCATTAACACAGCTGGTTTGCCCCGGGTTACTTTAGACGGCTATCGGGCACACATGAGGTTCGTTTCCCTCAAAGCTCAAGGAGGAGCCTTCCCAGCAAAAGCCCTAGCTAAATACGATCATAAAGTGGTTGATGATGTCATTGAGGGTAAATTAGTGAATTTTGTCTCCGGTTATACCCCAGCCGTAGAGGCTTATTTGAGTGCGGAACACATGACCGTAGTGGAGAACTTGTTGTCAAGACAGGATCAGAGTTCCAATCGCGGTAACAACAAACGTCGCCGCAACCGTCAGCGGGGGGGTAATCAGCCCGGATCTGATTGGCCTGCTGACATATGCTGGAAATGGAACTCTAATGTATGTGATTATGATCCTTGTTACAAGAAGCATGTCTGCGCCACTTGTAGAGGCTCACACAAAAAGAAATTCTGTAATAGTGACGACGTGCGATCGGATAAAAACGCCTATCAGCACGGCAACCAGCAAAATCAGTGACTGGGCATCCATGCTTATTTAGGTTTAGGCACAAGTTCCGCATATTCGGATTGTTTGTCAGACCTGTGGCCCAACACTTATGATTTTGTAAACTGCTCAGCTAATATAACAGAATTGTTGTCTGGCTATATTGGTTACGCTCCACTCTGGGATGCTTCACTCCCACATTATGTTGCGGGTATTAGGGCACAGTTTAATATTTGTGGCTGGAGAAAAATGCTTTCAGGAGGTCCGACACAGGTTTATGGTGAAGGTGGTTGGGACTGCAATGCCCATTACCTGTTAGATGGGGTTTGTCATGGTTTCAAATTAGTTGATACTTTGGGCCCATCCGATGGCTACTTTTGTAAAAATTATCCGTCAGCAGAGATAGACGCTTATGATTATATCAATGAGTTAATCCTGAAAGAACTCAGTATGGACAAGTTATCAATAGTAGATATCCGGCCTAAATGTGTCCACGCTATGGGAGCAGTGGAAAAGTCCAGTGGTGGTTATAGACCTATTACCGATGCTAGCCGCCCATTGTACAGCAGCATTAATAATTACACCAAAGACACTTTCCATTCGTTTAGCTACCACTCTATCGATGACATTTCTGAACTTATGGAACGAAATTGTTTCATGGCAGTGACAGATCTACAAAGTGCTTATCGCACAGTGTTAATTAGGCCAACGGATCGCAACCATCAGGGGTTATGTTGGAATATTGATGGAAAAAATTGTTTTTTACAAGATAATTTCATGAGCTTCGGCACGAGAGCTGCCCCCTATATATTTAACAGTATATCCGATGCCGTAGCTCGCTATGTCAATGCCAATGGTTTTTTATGCCGGAATTATTTAGATGACTTCATCGTTCTTGGTAGTGATTATGAGGAATGCAGGAACGCTCAACTGTTTCTCCACGCTACAATACGCTCGCTAGGCTTCCATATAGCTTATGCTAAAGTTCGATCCCCCTCACAGGTGCAGCGTTATTTGGGGGTGATCTTGAACTCGCTTGATATGACGCTCAGCTTACCACAAGACAAGTTGGACAAGCTTCACTTAGAGCTGCGCTTTTTTGCTGGTCGCCGTAGGGCGACAAAGCGTCAGTTACAACACCTTTGTGGTGTGCTAAGTCACTGCTCAACTCTGGTACGTGGAGGAAGAACATTCTCCCACAGGGTCATAACGATGTTACGTGTGTTTACTGCGAAGAAACGTTATATTACATTGTCGGATTCATTCCACGAGGACCTGAAATGGTGGGGCGACTTCGCGTCATGGTTCAATGGCTCAGCGAAGATTATCACTCCGCCTGAATTCACCTCACTTGTGTACACTGACGCTTCTGGTATAGGTTATGGTGCCGTTCATGGTAATGATTGGTTATGCGGTCACTGGTGTGACAAGCTAGTGATGGAAAGTGACATTCACGGTCACTGCCGGGACGCACCGACAACGGAGATACCAGCCAATATTAATGTCAGGGAACTCTATCCCATATACGAGGCCTTAGAACGCTGGGGTCCATATTGGAGAGATCACAAAATATATTGTGTTACTGACAATACACAAGTTATGCATGCCATCAACAAGGGTAGAAGTGACAATGACGCCTCAATGATTTTGTTGAGAAAAATATTTTGGTTATGTGTTATATTTAACTGTCACTTAGTGAGTATTCATATCCCTGGTGTACAGAATGTTCTAGCAGATGCGATTTCAAGGGCCACATGCTCTAAAGACCTACCCGTATTTCTTTGTTGTAGACGCTAGTCAGCGAGTGCGCCAATTAGACTTGGAAGCAGCCGAGTATAGGTCCAAGGCATGGGCCCCCAGTACGTGGAGAACAAAGGCTTCCCAGTGGAAGCGTTACGTAAGCTTCAGTAACTCGATCCTCAGACCAGCGCTCCCCACAGATGCTCAACATATGTCCCGTTATGTCGTAGACATGGCGAGAAGTCTTAAGTACTCGACTATCCAAAATTATGTTAGCGGAGTGATCTCATTGAATATGTACTACGGTTATGATGTCAAGTTTATCCGCTCTTCTTTTGAATTCATTATGACTCTAGCGGGGGTTCGCAGGGTCTTAGGTGATCCGGAACCAGTGCGCCCATCGTTCACTTTGAAAGACATACTCAATATGTATAAATTTGTCGACATGAGTCAAACTCGTGACAGAGTCCTATGGACTTGCCTGGCACTGAGCTTTAGAGGACTACTCAGGAAATGTAATATAGTCCCAGATTCTATCGCAGCTGTTGGAGTTCATTATCTCAGGCGCGGAGCGGTTAGTTTCACAGACTGGGGCATGGAGCTGGCCGTGTCTAGTTCTAAGACTATTCAGCATGGCCAGAGAGTACACAAGGTGCCAATCACTTATGCTCCCGGTTCTCCTCTATGTGCTGCGAGTCTGGTCAGACGTCATTTGAATGAATTCCCCAGTTCCGACCCTTCAGCTCCGGTTTTTGTACTTCCCAAGAACTCAGAACTGGTACCAGTCACTTACGGTCAATTGCTGAAATTTCTGAAGAGGTTGATGACCTTGTCCGACCTACCTTCAGAACGTGCTGGCATGCACTCCCTCAGGAGAGCAGGAGCCCTATACATGTACCAAATGGGTCTCACATTGGAGGACATACGCCAGGCCGGGGACTGGGCCAGTATGGCCGCCCTATTGTACCTGACTAAACCCTATCACACACGTATTGAGACGGACATGGTAGTGTCAAGCTGTTTGGGGAAAGAGTGGTCTATTAGGTTATGACTCTAATAGGCATAATATATTTGCCATGTTTCTTTTCATGATATTTAATTAATTATGTTATTCCTTTACTTGGAGTTGCCGGTAGTTCTGTTAAACTGGCCCAAGTCCATCACTGCATTATTCCCTTGTCCCTCTCACCGTAAAGGATTAATGTAAGGGAACGATTATATTGTTACCGGTATTGATACTCAGGTGGAGCCACTGCTCCTACTACAGGTGTGTGCTACCTGGACAGGTGTGTGTTACCTGTCAGGTGCTGACCTACATTGCTGCTACCAACCCTCATGCTGGAGGGTCTGGTGCTTGGTCACAGCTGGGAAAATTCTTTTGTTTTTTCTTTTGTTTTTTCAATAAATAGGCCGGTAGTTCTGTTAAACTGGCCCAAGTCCATCACTGCATTATTCCCTTGTCCCTCTCACCGTAAAGGATTAATAGACATAATTGTTGTCAGGGTTGATTTCATCAATGGGTGAAAACAAGAGTTAAATCTGGAAAGATCTGATTGCGAGTTGCGGTGATTTTAGCATGTAACATTTTTTTACTATTGACAACTTTGTAGGGACGGGCGCCGGGAGGGTCTGGTCAGCACCTGTATATCTGTCACTATAGTAAAGTGAGTGGGTTCAAGGCCTCAATATTGCCCCTTTACATCCATGGAAAATGATAATATTGAGATACTTTATGTAAAAAGACCCATAGATTATGAATATCATAGTCATTTTTTTGTGAGACAAATAGTTTTTTTGATAATACAGTGTGACTTTGATGATGTTTACTGTGTCCATAGTAATTCTGGCCCTGACTCCGTTTGCTAAAATAGTTGTAATTTGAACATTTCTTCACCAAATTCAAAATTTCTTGTTACAATATGAACCTAAAAATATAGACGCTTATTATCAAGAAGAATTTAGCAAAAAAATCTTTTAAATTCCTAAAAATCTAGATTTTTCCATTATTTTTAGTATTTTTTGAATATTTGAAAATTTCACTCACCTTTTTAAACCCCCATCAAAATGACCAGAAAAATGTCCTGATTAAGAATCTGAAGTTTATTTTAATCTATATGTAAGCGCCTTTGTGCTAGAGGCAAAAGAGTAACAGCAAATTGAGTAAAAATGTAGAAAATTTCTGACCTGTGGATTTTACTCCAGAGTGACTGATTCTAACTTTCCCATTAATTCTAAAGGTGATCCTGTACTCACATATTATAGAACTTATATGATTAGAAGCGCCAGAGTGTCTTCTTTGATGTGATATGATTTGTTCTTTGGTATCATTATCTGGAGATAAATTATCAATAAAATTGTGAGACAAAGTCAAAAATTGCCTGCTGCCACAGTGCAGTGTGTGGTGAGTGGATTGGCCTAGATTCTGCTCACTCTATGGAAAAGCCATGACAGAAAAATATCACAATCCTTAATTGTTAAAACCTGCATATCTCTGGTTATAATCCCTTGATCCAATTCATTCAAAAAGCATTATATTCGTAAAAACATCAAATGTTTGCATAAAGTGTCCTTAAACTGGGATTTATGAGGAAATTTTTTGGGCGCCCATCCCTAAACTTTGTTGGTGCCCTGTTCACTCTTGTGAGGTGTATGGTGTAGCACCACAAAGTGTACCATACCCTTTCCAGTACCCCTTTAAGGGAAAGTATTTATTTTCATGATGACATCTTTTGAAACAATCAGCAGGGCGAGCAAAAGAACAAGGAACATTGTGTCACAAATTGGGCCAAATACTTCAATCTCAAGAGCTGAACAGTGTTACACCCCAGGGAAAACTGTATACATATACCATAGTGGTAGTGACTGGCTTCATCCATGTTTTAAAGGGGGCTTATCATGTCAAATTTTAATATGGGTACCTGCCAAAAGATCCTTCACAAATCTGTGGGAACCAGCGGAAAAATTCCAATGCCCCGATTGGTCAAGGAGTGGTCATGTGAGTTGGTAACACAGGTATCCGTGCTAACCGCCCTTTGACACACAAAGGAGTAAGACTCCGACCATATAACATAATCAAATGGATATGAATTAGAGGTTGCTGGTAACAAAATGTTGGAAAGAATTATTCATTACTGAAAACCAAATAGTTAAAATTCGCGACATGTCGCGAAAATTTTTGTTCCTTTGTCATAAAATTTGCATCACATTGGCAAATACTCCCCAACAGGAAACTACCTGGCCCTCGGGAATGGGTTGAAAAAAAATGACCCCCCCTCTAAGAATAGGTTGAAAAAAAGCGACCCCCCCTCTAAGAATAGGTTGAAAAAAAATAACCCCCCCTCTCTGAATACCTCCAAAAAAAATGACCCCCCCCTTCATTTGGTCATCCCCCCCCCTGCCATAAATAATGAACGCTCCCTTAGCCATGTCTAAGGGGTAGTAGTTTTGTCTAAGGGGTAGCAGTTTTGTCTAAGGATTAGTAGATTTTTTTCACACCAGGTGGCAGTGTGGTTTGCATGAGGATTTTTATGGTAAGTGCATATCATGGAAAAGCCTATGAATGTCAGAATAATGGTGCTTTCAATGACTATCGTCATAATAATGCCCCCATCCCTCTACAATTCAACCTGGCATGTGATTTAACAGAATACACTTAATAAATATATATTTGTTATTGAAGGAGCAATGAAAAATAATGGAAACACCTTTTCTGTGGAAATTTAATTTACTCATATATCCACATCTTTGACATTATGATAAACCCAGAGCAACTAAGTTCACGGGTTGCAAAGAAAATGATGTGAGGTATTGAACTTGCTTCTCAAATGGAGAGGCTCTGTTCTGGATGTCTTAACCTATGTGGTATTTACACTTACCATTTCAAAATGAAGAGAATTGCTATGTTGCTTGAAAGTCTATGTAGTTAGTGGAAAAGTCTAAGGCAAGTTAGGAGAAATCAGGCAAGTCGGGCATTTTTCCTAAGGGTTAGGCGTAAACTCCCAAGAAAACTTCGGTGGTTTGGGGACGTGCAAACTCCCAACTTGGGTTAGCAAGTCCAACAAATGTTAGGCGAAAGGCCTAAGATATTCAGAATATTTTTTTGTGTGTAGCTTTCAAAAAGAAAAAAAGAAAGATAAAAAAGATAGCATTTACTGAGGCACAAAGAAACCTTTTTTTCCTTCTGCTTGCTGTATTTCGGAAAATGGCCTACATCACCTGGCAAAACTAGACAATTGTATTATCAAATTATCTTATGTTTCCTACGGGGGGGGGGGCGACTCAGCTGCAACCATACAGGGAGGTGTGGTCAAGATTTGGCATGATATGGATGCTTTTTCAGCCCCTAGGTGCACCCCATAATGCCACTCCAAAATGGAAAACTTGTTTCTCATCACCAAGTCATGAAAAAAGTGACGAGGGAAGATTTAAATTTTTTTTTTTTTTTTGCCGTAGCATTTCATTAGGGTGTGAATGCTTCGTGGGTGCATCGCGAATGGCAGTGTGTAAGAAAAACTGCAATATAAAAGGAAAATTATCATTGACATTATAAAAATGTTAGAATGTCTATTATTGATAGCAAGCTGTATTCCCTGGACCATAAGCTTTCATTTGGTACCAAACTTGACTACTTTTGCTCATTTTTTGGTACATTTTTCCCCGGGGGGGGGGGGAGCCACAGTATGAACGGTACCAGTACTGAGTCACACACAGCCCATCTGTTTCCAAGTCCCTCAGCACTAGCAAGTTGAAGCGCTTGTCTATACCATACCGGCCTAGGTACCGAGCTCTCTAAAGGTCCCTCATGCGAGGCAGGACCACTCGGTGTCTCCACCACTGTAGTGGTCAGTGAAAACGTCTTCTGGAGACACCGGGATTCGAACCTGGGTCTCTCGCTTGCTAGTCGAGTGCTCTACCGCTGAGCTACATCCCCTGGCCTGACATACCCTGTCACCAACACGGCCCCACTGACATTTCCACCTTCCAACTACCCTGGATCGGTATGGTATACATAGGGGGAGTGACACAACCAAGTGAACAGTCCCTCTGAAGGCTCTGCGCACCCGACGGGGGAACGAATCCCTACAGAAGTCACTTTGTTGCACTCCCGCATCTTGGCCTTCGAGAGAGAGCCGGTAGCGGTGAGGCCACCTGACTTCTTAGTCGCTCCGGAACCAGAAGGCTTCGGTTTCGACTTGGTTTCAGGCTTCTTGGCCGGGGTCTTAGCCTTCGGGGGGGGGGGGGGACCCGATGAATCGTCCCTGGCACTAAAAGACTTTCTGGTGGGCGGCCGTGAGCGTTTCGAGCCGGCAGAGGCGGCTTCAGAGTCCTGCTTTCTCGGCAAGACATCGGACCCGGACTCTCCCATCTCCTGTTTAGGTCCATAGCCCTTGGTCTTACCGATACAGCGGTCCCACTCATGGTCCACAAGTTTGAACCGGTTGATGAGGCAGTTGGCTACTTGGCGTTTCTGGAGGCGACCGGCACAGATTTCTCCGACCTTAGCCTCCCAACAAGTAGTCACCATACCGAGTGCTCTGGTGAGAGGGTGTTGGTGATAGTCATTCTTCATCAGATGGCGTACCACTATCCCTCGACGAGCATTTCGGTGGTATTCACCATCATCCCATAGCCGACAGGCCGTCCTACCTTCGTCTGCTGGTACACAATAGACGAGGAGGTGGGTTGGGAGGTGGTTTTCACACAGATGCCGAGCAAAGCGAGTCATGCTGGCGCATCTGATGGCGGGCCTAGCACCCCAGCATTCCTGGCACCTTTGAAAGGGACAGGGGTCGCCCGGGGCGTAGTTCCTCTAGGAATAGTTGAGCTTCATCTGAAGCTCATGACCCAGTGTCGGATTGTTGGAATCGAGGAGAGAGGTGAGTTCTTCCACATACCACTCGATCGGGTGGTCGGTGTCACTCATCCAGTCCTCGTCGTCCGACAGACCGGTATCGGGGTCAAACAGCTCAGGCACCCAGTGACGACCATTCTTGTCTTGTAGACTTTCTAGTGTCACATTCAGCCGGTTAGCTGCTTTGACAGCATTGGCCTCCTGTGCTTTCTTAGCATGGCACCGTCTGTCTTTGCGGTTTTCCGAAGGGCCATAACAAACTTGTAGTTACTGCCACCTCTTCTTCTGCAAGTTTCTCGGTCGGCTTGGTACCGGCATCCTCAGGGGCTTCAGATTCAGAAGAACGTTTCTTCTTCTTTTTCTTAGACCTCTTTTTGGAATCTGTGTCAGTAGTCTCAGTGGAGTCGACCTCCATGGCCTCCTCTCTGAGAACTACCGGTTTCGGTACACCCTGCCCAGGCAGCGGAGGGAGAGGCGGCGGTGTCGGTATGGTTTGAGGTGTGGTACTCTGGTCGGTAGGAAGCCATACTGTTCGTATCAGAACGCTAGTCAAATCTTCTTAGAGATGTTAACTGTAGAATCTGGAATCGATTCTGAATTCTGATCCCGTCACCGCCTCTATTTATAGAGGGTCATCCGTTGGAACCGGACGGTGTGAACAGCCAATCAGCGCTTCGCAATCTAGCACCACCCGTCTTTGGCGCCAAAAGGACTTGACCAAATAAGGAGATAATTAGGATTGTTGATGCCCCCATTATCTAAAAAAATTTCATATCAGGTAAGTTGAGCCAGTACCGTGCATGTAAGTTGAGCCGTGTCTCAACTTACCTGACTCATGATACGACTTACTCAACCCATATTTTCGGTTAGTAATCGCACCACCTTCACCTGATGCAAGTTCTGAAATCTCAAAAAAGGGTACAGAAATATATTCTGCTACTTATGAGAGTGATAATCAGAGTCACTACACTGATAAAAGTTGCAGCAGTGAGCCAAGGGATTTGGACCTTCAAAATGCCAGATATTAAGAAAAGATTAAAGTGTGATATAGGGCCTAGATCAAAGATGTCCCAGGACCTATTACAGTGAGACCTTGATAGTCTGGCCACCTCTGCTGCAGACAAAATTTAATGTTGGTCAGATATCAAAACTGATGGACTATTGAGGCATATTACAATAGATTTGTATAGAATTGCCACTAGACTAGAAGTTATTTCTGTAATAGATGTGACCAGGAGTGGCCAGATGTTTCACAGTAGGTAGCTCTCTTCTATATTTTTAATTTAAGATTGAACAAATGATATAGAAGGTCAGGGCCATCTAAGATTCGAGACATTGAAGTCTGGGGCTGTCAAAGTCTTGGGCCATTAAAATTGGGCTATCAAAGGTGGAGACCATAAAAGTTAGGGACGAGTCATCTTTTGCCAGCTTGTGGGGGGGGGGGCTTGATGGATTTTGGTGGATTGGCAGATTTTTTTCCGACCCGTCACCCCCTCTACCACTATGACAAAAATGATCGCGACCTCCTCCCCCACTAAGAACTGATTTTGCAAAATGCTCCCCCCCCCCGAAAAAAAATTGGATACAAGCATGGAATGACGCATCATGATGGGTATTCGAATTGACCATATTTAGTTTTGACCCCCCCCCCCCGTATGAGGGTTTTTTGAGTCTGCCCCCCCCCCACCAAGGGGCTCTTTTTCAAAATGACCCCCCCTATATCTAACAAGCCCCCCCCCCCTTCCTGGCAATAAATGGCTCATCCCTTAGGGACCATTAAAGTTGTGGTCCATCAAAGATAGTCCATTGAAGGTGGGACCACTGACGTTGGGGGCCATCAATGATAGCAGAGCTGGCAAGTTACCCTTAACAAAAGTAGTAATTTTGAGGTAAAAAATTATAATTTGAGGTCAAAATTCGTAATTCTCTGTACATGTACCAAAAATTGTAATCCATCTTGTAACAATATAAAAACCACATGAAATTTTTGTTAAACATATTTAGATGCCCTTACATATGCAAGGATTTTCTAGTTATTTTCTCTGTTTTTCTGACTTTTCTACTCATTTGAAGACCCTTAAACATGCAAAAAGAATTATAGCCTAACAGTTATAAAAAATCTTAACATTTGGCAGCTCTGTGATAGGAGCCATCAAATGTGGGGGCCATCAAAGATGGGGACCATCAAAGTTTGGGGACATTGAAGGTTAGGGGACCATCAGTGTGCAGGGCCATCAAAGTTCTTCGGAGGTTGGGGGACCATCAAAGTTCAGGGCTATCAAAGTTGGTGGCCATCAAAGAGCATCCTAATAATATTATGTGTAACTCTACTTCACACTATCAGGGCAAATGGCCCCATGGACTTGTCGTGCCCTGACTGGTGGCCCTAGGACACGGCTGCATGTTTCTCCACACATTGGAAGCACACAGACAGCCTTCCCATGTGCTTTTAACTGCCAACTATGTGCTTTTACGGAAAATGGGCTGCTCATGTGCTTCCCGACACTGCCCCGACTTTTGCCCCAGAATTTTGTCTAATTTTTTCATATTTTAAAGAAATTTTCATTACTTCTTGAGGATTTTTCCTGTATCCTTTTCGTGTTTTTCCCCTCTCTCATAGTTGCCATTTTCTCATCATTATTTTACAATGAAATCAAAGAATTTGATACATCCATTGATATGTGCCCTAACATTTCCTATATAAATGTTAAAAAAAAAAAAAAATCCGACCCACCGACCCTAGCACTTTGCTTTTATTTTTCTTGGCCCCAGTTGCAGCATCCCAGATGGCCAGATAATTGTGAATACCTTATAACTGTATGCCAAATAAATGAAATTTTGAATACTCTCCACTCTCAAACAACACAGGTAAATGCAAATGCTCACTATAAGTGGCGTCACTGAGGATTATTTATCTCATGAGATACAGTAACCATCCAGTCAGACCAATTCTCATGAATCTTTGCCTTTATATTTTTATAAATTCAACCATTTCTTAAACATACTCAATGTGGAAATCATTATCCAGAATGGTAAATAGGGTGTATCAAAATGCAATGAAAGAAATGTCATATATTTGGACATTGAACAGAGGATATATGTTTTCAAATTTTCTAATTCATATGACCAGCTCAACTCACCTGAGTGTGGCTCAACTTTATACATTCACCCCCGGCTCAACTAACCTGCCATTCAAGGTTAGTTGAGCCAAAATTCCTCAAAATGTAAATCATCAATTGTGTAAACTTTATTTGCTACAAACCCAACATAATGCAATTAATAAATACCCAACAAAATTGGGTTTATATCCAATATAAAGTGAACTACCCAGTGTTTTTCCCTTTGGAGATATAGACAAATTTGTCGAAAGTGGCTCAACTAACCTGACTCTCCCCTATGTCGATTTTAAAGGAGCTCTGAATCGGCTACGTCCGCCACAGTGCTAACGTCGGCGGACGTAGGTCCTCGATTCAGAGCGCCTTTAAGATCAGGCCATGTCTCATGTCACTAACTTTTTACTCCTCTATGTCCTTGTCAGCCTCCATGTCACATGTCGAATTTAAGAAATGGCCATGTCACCCTATCGAATTAAGGGTCCAGACCCCGGGGGGGGGGCACTTCAATTTTTTTTGATACGGGTGTGTGGCTGAACCCTGGACAACCCTTACCCTTGCTAGGGCACTTGTTCGCGGGTTTTTTCTACAAAAGCATACCCTTGCTAGGGCACTTTTGAATCAATATTCCAAGATTTATTTCAAAATGTCCTAAATTAACACTGATTGGGGAGAAGATTTGGTTCATGCTATTTTCATGAAAACTGATGATCTCCATGAAAATTGCAAAATTTCCCGCGTAAATCGGGGGAATTTTGCTGAAAGTTTACCCTTGCTAGGGACATCTGTGGCTGAAACAGGAGGCTTGCTAGGGACTTTTTCTTGAAAAAGTACCCTTGCCATCTGCACATATGTGTATACATTACATAGAGAGTGCCCCCCCCCCCCGGGGTCCAGACCCATACTATAACAAGCTGGGATGAAAATCATTGAAATTGTGTAGATCCCTGGATGGAAACTATAAAGCTGTACCTATGACATGGAGCTTTGCTGAAAGGATGGGGACAGGGGAAATTACAAAGTAACATCACATGTGACCACCATCTATCAGACCAGACCCCCAGACCCTCAAATCGGGCAGATCGATGCCCACGTGGGCCACGTGGGACTGCGAGTCACAGTGTGACCTTGAGGCTTGACTCTGCCTACGGGACACCCACACAAAACATCTCCCAATCCGGGCTCCCAACACATAAACTTTATCAATGTCGATTATGTTTACTCATCTGCTGCTTCCCCCAATAACTGGTGTCTCCCTGGACAACTTCTAGACTATAATGGTTTCCTACGAATAGCTTGATACGATTTGGAGGTCTTGATTCAAGCACACGTTCCTGAAGACGCTATTACATAGCTGGAAGTGGAAGTAGTCCGACCCAACGCTTCATTGACGACAGCGGGCATGAGTAACCGATCAATACCACGCAATGTTTCGCGCCACACGCTTTTGTGGTTTAGGCATACTTTTCCTTTGGGGTCCCCATGTCCCCTGTCGATTTTTAATAGGATTGTTTACATGAAACGTGTAGTTGATATGGGCCAATTCCCATAGATTATATTGAATTTTGAACAAATAGGTAAAATAGAGCCTAGCCTTTTAAGGGAGTGATGCATATTTTAAAGGGGGGGGGGGCAAAATAATTTTACCTGCATATTATTAGCGAAAATGTCTGTATGCATTACCATAGGTTAAAAGGATGCAGCCGGGGTGCATGCAAGATTTTCTGCCAATCAGGTCGGGGGGGGGGTGGTAGGACTTTGATCAAGTGGGAGCAATAAAAGCTTTAAAAAATGTGGACACTTTTGTGCCATGCTTGCACTCCCTTCAGACTTCTACAAAGTGCTAACTTGAGCATTGGTTGCCATATTGTTCGCCTGCGCAAATCTACATATGCGGGACTATTAAAGGGAATAGTCATTATTTATCAACAGAGGGGGGGTGGGTTTGAGGGGGCGTAAAAATTCTGCACCCCTCCGGCGGGGATGCAAAAAATGTTGACGGTCATCGAGTGGGGCGTAAACATTTTTTGTGCGTCCGCACGAAAACCCACCACCACCCCCCCCCCCCGTTGATAAATAGTGACCACTCCCTAATAGCGTAGAGATTGAATAGGTCAAGTGCACGTCCGACATTGCATAGTTGAAGTTATCCTAGCAAATTGGTGTCAGTCTGAGCCAGCATGTGCCACCAAGTGTGAGCAGCTTTCGTGTGATAACACAGAGCGTCAGCTCGAGCCACCATATGTCAATAGTCACGATGTGTGACATATTGTGACACATAGTGACTCATCTCCAAAAGTAATAGGATTATGCAGGGTGAGCATGCGCCAGTCTGTGTCAGTAGTCACATTGACTGACTCATGGTGACGCATTTCATGACTCGTGTGAGGTGAACTGTGTGAGCATGCGCCAGACTGTGTCAGTAGTCACACAGAGTGACATTTGCTCACACATTTTGCTATCCGTGTGAGGTGACACTGCATGAGCAGGCACCAGTCCATACCAGTAGTCACACAGAGTGACTCATAGTGACACATACAGATATTTGTGTGAGGTGACAACATGTGAGCATGTGTCAGTCTGTGTCAGTAGGTGTCAGTATTCACTCAATGCCATACATATTGACGCATTTATGAAGGCATGAAGTGACACATGTGTGAGAATGTGTAGGTCTGTGTCAGTAGTCACACTGGTTAGCACATGGCAACATAGGTGTCAGGTCTGAGAGAACTTGTATGGATTCACTCTATGTGTGTACTTTGGGGCAGGGGGAAATCAGATAAATGCTGATTCAACTAATATTGCCTAATGAATCAATGTGTTTATAGGTGATATGCATTGATATGTATGTAGGGAATCTAATGATACCTGAAAAGATGAATTTAAATTTGGCTTTGGCATATTAAAAGGTAGTTTCATTTGTCTATGGGACTTAACACTGAATTGGAATCATCAACATCTCATGTAGTATTAAGGCATAGATTTGTTTTGGTTTCATAAATGATCAATAGTTTGATGCACAGCGATCAAGAAGGTGGCATGTATTCAAGAAACATGTGTAAGAACTCTTGATATAAGGACAATTAAGATTGTGCATTGGGTGATAATAGGGGCAATATGCTGCATTTGATCCAAACATGATAGGTTCTGACACATGTGTGAATATGTGTCATTCTGTGTCAGTACTCACACATTATGACGCAAGCTGACTTACAGTGACACAACCTGGTATTTCCTTTATTGTGTGTGCGTGACCATGCGTCACTCGATGTCAGTTATCACACATTGTGACGCACACTCACTCACAATGACACATGCTACAAGTTCCATGAATTCTGATTGGTCAATTTCAAATTCTTAGCCCCTGATTGGTCCATTTCAGATTTCCCTCCTTTTCCTAGTTCCTTTGTTCTCAGCATTTGTAACTTGGGTTTCACAACACACAGGCACAGGAGGCAAGGATACCACATACAGTGAAACTTGGTTTTAACAAACTCCCTTATAACGAAATTTGGATACAGCAAACAAAAATTCTCCTATATATTTCTATAGTAAAATATCTTGGTTATAACGAAGTACTCTAGGCATAAACTTGTTTATAACGAATTAATTTCGACTCCCAAACCTGGGAAAATATGCAATAACTGTCCCCAAAGGCTTAACACAACACAGCCCACTGCTACAGTCGCACAGATGAGGAGGGGGGGGGAGGGATAGGGATGTCCTTACACAAGCCCTAACACCCCCCATATCTTGCCCACTAATGCAGGTGTGATGGTGACGGTGGGTGGGTAGAGATGTCCTTAAACAAGTCCTAACACCCCCCCAGATCTCACCTACTGCTACAGGTGACGGGGGTGCAGGGGTATAGATGTCATTAAACAAGCCTCACACCCTCAGATCTAGGCCACTGCTACAAGTGGCAGGGGTAGATGTCCTTAAACAAAAGTTGCTATTTTGCAATATTTTAATTCATTTAAGTATGCATGCACAAAATAAATGAAAAAAAACGTTTTAAAATGTACAGAATATACATGTATATTATGTTCCTTTTGTATAAGCCAAATTGAGACATCATGCTTACAGTAAAATAACGTACATGTAGTTCTATTAGCTAGGTATACATATAAAAGGCACTTAAGAATCATTAAACCTGCCAAAAGTGCTGAACTTGGTTACAACGAAATTTGGTTATAACAAATTTTTTGAGCCTGTAACAGCTAGTTCGTTGTAACCAAGTTTTACTGTACAAGGTGAGTAGTCTTACAGTCCTAGTACAGATTCTTATTGGAATTCCAGAAGACCTGCAGTTCTACAGAAGCACATAAGCACATATTGTCTTTTTTTTAATCTATAAATTCCTGGTTGATAGCACATTTCATGTTGGTAATTTCCAGGCTGGATGGGTTGAGAATGCAGTACATTTTACTCCATTTCTATCTCATGGCACATAAGGGAGTGATATTTTTATAACAACAGGGGGGCTGGTGGGTTTGACAGGGGGGTAAATTTTTTTTCAGCCTCTTGTCCATGCATTACTATAGGCTAAATGGGCATGTTCAAGCATGGTTTTTCAAAAAAAATTCAACCCTTCTAGGTTATTTTACTTCTTTTCAGGGAAAAAACCTGTGTGTCTCTGTAGGTTAAAAGGGTGCAATTGCACACAATATTCAGGTCCTGGGGGGGGGGGGGGGAATGTTGACCCTCTCAAGGGGTGGGGAATTTTTTTCAACCCTTTGAGGGGGAGGCAAACTAATTTACTTCTTTTCAGGGAATAAGCTTGAGTATTACTACTGAGATTGAAAGGGCGTGTTCGTGCATGATTTTCCAAACGTAGGGGGGGGAGGGGGAATTTGACCCTCCTTGCTTCCACATGAAAATCCACCACCCCCTGTTGTTAAAAAAAGGATCACTCTCTTCTGTGGGAGATTCAGGTGTGTAGAAATATGTGGTACTGAAAATGTGTTTATGCTATGCTTTATTGAATGTTCATGTCTGTTGTCTGTTTTATATCTTTACAGGTATATGAAGAGCACCCCAAAGAATCAACCATGGAGAAAGGCCATGCAAGATACCCATACAAATCAAAAGGACATGGAAACAGGATGAATTGATGATATTTGATTTTGAATAAAAGAACCCCCTCCCCCATTCTAAAGGGATATTGAAATGCCAGTATGTGTGAGTGTAAGTGAGTGTGTGTTATGGCACGTGTGTCATTATGTGTGAGAATGTGTCATAACTCATGTGCCAGCTCTGGTGAGGTTGCGTTATAACACATGCGTCAACATGTGTGAGGCCCCGTCATAACACGTGTCAGTATGGGTGAGGCCGTGAGTCATAACACATGTGTCAGTATGGGTTAGTGTGCGTTATGACACATGTGTCAGCATGGGTGGGGCTGCGTCATGACACATGTATCAGTATGTGCCAGTCGGTGTCATCAATGACACAAGGTGGCTCAATTTTTTTCTGTAGAGCGCACGAGTTAGCACTCACACACATTGACTCAGGGCGACACCAATTTTCTGGGATACTTTTGTTTATGTTAGAGAACTTGCAAAAATCACCTTGTCCTCCAGGATGGATCGCTCACACATTCTATAGTATTTAAATCAAAGAAAGGTAGAAGAAGTACATTTTTTATCGAGTTCCTTTAGAGTAATTTCAAATCATTTTGACAGTTATCTTAATATGTCACTGTACAATCTACTAGGCTATAGCGTGTCTATACATGGTACATGTACAACACAGGCAACAGAGGGGGGGGGGGGTTAAGAATTGACACTGCCAACAGAAACAGTGAAAATTAAATGCACAGTAATAAATTTTGACATTGCTCAGGGGTGGGCACCAGTCGCCATGTCACCAGAAAGTGGCGACAATGGCCCTGAAATTGGCGACAACTGCATTGAGACATTTCCCTGAATCCTGGGCTTTCCAAAACTGAAAGAATTGTTCAAATATTCCTACTAGAACCAGACTTATGATCCAGTTTTAAAACCTCCCAAAATACAAGTTTGTGTACGTATATTTCTGATTGTTTTTTTTTTTGTTTTTTTTTATCAAAATTTCCTTAGGGTACATTTGCTTTAAACCATTCACCTTAGAATGGGTAATGTGAGAATGACAAATTGCCTATTCCATCCGTCATGCCCTCCCTGTTGTGGCTTAACCTATGCCCTCCCTCTTCTTTATTTCCACTGTCATTTCTTGGGTTATGGACCTTTCGCACTACTGCCAGTTCGCCCTAGATCATTCACTCTACTCCTGAAACGATCATTTCACCATTTCTTGCCTTTACGCTCACAGAGGTCTTTATTTTGTGGACAAGAGATTGTGGAAACTTATAGATACATGAATCATAGGGTGTATACCTGGGGGTAGATATCAAAGGCTGAGATTACATGGGAGGCAGAAGGGTAGCATGGTCCAAAAAGTTGAGGTAGGTAGGACAGATTTTTTTTGATTTTTTTTTACTGAGCTATATTTTGGCCAAAATATTGAATTGTTACTGATAATAACCATCACAGATAATCCATTTCATCTTTTATAATAGCCAAAACATAGAAAGCTTGAGTCAAAATGATATGGACACAAAGAAAACCAATTTTTTTTTTGGCCTAGAGAGAGGTTGGGGGCGGCGGGGTGTTATTGTGCTCTATTATTATGGATAATGTACAACTACAGCTCATGGAAACCACTGAAATCAGTCTTGGTATCCAACATTGTCTTTCTTCCCTACTACATATCACCCACAAAACTGTATTTGTAATATGTATATACTGTGGCTGTAAACTGAAAAATATCTTTGTTATAAGTTTTATGGCCAATAAACTTTTGAAACTTCAAACTTTTACAGGACTTTGGCCTTGGCTACAGCCAATCTTGCATTGGCTTCAGGATTTCCAGATATGACCGCCCCTGAATTTGCAACTTGTGCTTTGCTAAAATGGCACTGTGCCTATTATATTGCTCACTGCTCAGATAAAGGACTTGTATTTAGGGACGAGTCATTTAGTTTTCTCCAACCACCATGTCCCCCCCCCCCTTCTTCAGAATAGGCTTACCTTGCCCACCCCATCCCCGCATGCCTAATTATGAGGCTGCTATGACTCAGGGATGCCAGTCACTGATCCCCAAAAATTCGGAAATCCTCCTAATTTTCTCAATTTACAATAGGAAATACCTATAGAAATTAAGGCCGAAAATTCGGAATTCCTAAAAAGTTAGGAAAGGTGGCATCTCTGATGACTACAACTTGCATTTGTGAAAGCCTCTCTGTGCTATGTCAGTCTCAAAAGCAACGTTTCGGGTTAAAATGTTAAGAAGATTTCGAAGGGGAACTTTTTGAGACTGAAAAATCAGGTCTGTTATATTGGTTCCTTGGCATTGATCTGCCACAATTCCACCTACAGTGTATTGGACTAGCACACAAAGAGAAGAGTGCAGTTTCACTTTTCCCTGAAAGGGAGATTTAGTAGTTGACGAGTGTGTCTGTAGCTCTTTATGGTAACCACTTTGTGTTTTACCAGTGTGGGGAGGCATGGAATGTTCAAATCCTAATGGTCACTACAGACTCAATGAGTTCCATGAAATATTAGACACAACGAGGTGATGGCTCACAGAGGCTGCCCTTGTATCACACCTTACTTTTCAATAAAGGGCAAGTTATAACCTGTAATTTATCAATATCTAATTTAGGAGTCAAATGCTCATATTAAGGAAAATTGATTTTATTTCCATCAATAAAAACAGTATTGTTACAAACAACAATTGTCACATCAATACAGATATGAATTCAAACATAAATGAAATTAACTATCACATTCTTGTCACTAAAATACCTAAACTCCTTTTTTCATTTTACAAAATGTTAATATCACAGCAAGTCATTTGATAAAATACCAACAAAGTATTAATTGATATAAGAAGTGCATGTGTGGCAAATATGGAAGCACTGTATACTGTGTCATCCATATATATACACAGTTGAATGTTGTAGTGTTTTGTGCATTTCTATAATAGTGTACACAGTTACTTTTTTAAACTTTAGACAATGAAAAACATCCATTAGCAATCAGGGTTAGCTATCACATGTTGCTTTTCATTGTAATTATCACAGTTGGTGGCCATCAGCTGACATAACATCTTCCAAGTTGTGTCAGGATAAACATGTTTCAATTTCTATCAAATGTATAATCTATAATTTATAACAATATCAATTGTTTCCTATAGAACACACTTTGTTTTCACATACACTGTATTTCATAAACATAACATCAATTTATTTCTTCTACAATAATTGACAATGCCCTAAATAAGTGTTAGATATACAGTCGAACATATAAGCAAATGTGTAAACACAGGACATTCCAAGTCTGCTGGTTTACTCACTCTACTCTCCACATAACAAATAGAATCATTCTTTTCCCATGTGCAGGTATGCAGCCCTCTGAATTCTATCCAGACTGAATAAGTGATAGTACTGTTCATCAATTTTGGAAATATAGTATTGTCAAATTACTAACATTACCCATAATGTAAATTATTGACTGGTACAATTGTTAGAAACATTTTGCCAGGTGAGAAAATATTTGTTAGATAACTAAAATTGTAGAAACTTGAGTTTTCTGTCAATTATTTGTGAAGAAAAGAGAATTACTCTACTCACCTTATCACATTAGCACACATTTTTCTTAATAAATATCATAGATACCATCTAAGAATTAGGGTTAACACATAACCAAAAGGGGTTGGAACTGGTCATTTCTAGTTCAGCACTGTTACATATACCCCTGGTGTCTTTACTTTTTGTTCATGTCCCTTTCGATGGGTCTGTACGGCTGAGCCCGGGTGGCGCAGACCTTGGTACAGGCTTTGCATCAGGACCTGTTGTGCGTTTGTCCTTTCCATTCCGGTTAGCAGCTGGTGCTGTTTGCGGCCGAAGCACTGTTGGGAACTGGGACTTGAACCACTCTTCAAAATCATCGACTGTCATTTCACAGATCTTGTCACGACAGAACTCTATCGCGGCAGAGATATCAGGACAACATATCTCCCAGTCACGAAGCCCAGTCAGGACTTTCAGAAGCTTGTATGCACTCTGCTTTGTTGAGTCAACCTGAAAGCGGTGGAACATGTAGAACTGGTTTAATGACTTTTGTGGAAGTATGACTTTTTCTAATTTTTTTTCAACCAATCAAAATGATTTAGAACCTCCCTCAGAAGCCGATCTCCTTCAGAAACCATCCCCCTAACTTTAGGGCCATTTAAATTTCATTAAACTGTTATTGACTTGATTAAAATAGTCAGCTTCTGAGGGAGGTTTTATGTTATATACTAGACCACAGAGTATACATCCTACAGCTTTTATGAATAAGATATGTAAAATAATAAGTTTTGTATGTGTCAGAATTCAAAGTGTATCATCTCATTAACTGCCTAAGTGCATTGAACCTTTCGATGAGGTTTCCCAACCCCCACCCCTCCCCCAGATAAGGACCAGACTATATTATGCTTGTTGATGGTATCTTTCATCAAAATAATGCAATGGTTTCTTTTAGTAGGAATGCCTAGTTTAGTGGCTGCAATCAAGAACTATTCAATCTCCAATTCTGTGCAGCCCAATGCAACAATACTGGGGAGGTATATGTGTATGTGGGTGCAGTTGACTAAAGTTGAGTTGGACTAAATTGGCATCTTTAAATTGCAACTTGATGTGGTCTATGAAAGAAAACAAAGTCATGACAAAGAATATATATCTTAAAATCTAACATGGATCGCTTGTGTTGTTCTGTACATTTTCCAATATTTTGGGAATTCTGATTCAATCTCCCTTTATATCCCAAGTATTTCTACTTTGTCATTCTTAAATATATATAAAGCGATGTACACAGTATTGCATAATTTCTGTCGGTTTGGGACGGCAGACATTCCACCACCTAATACTGCTCAATCAAGACATACAAATACTTTAACGAGATTAATCTTAACCTTATATTAGATTGATCATGCATTAAACATATTTCATGGGTACTCATAAAACTAAGCTGAATGAATACTTCAGAATCACTCTCATATCAATGAGAATCAGCAAGCCTAAACATTTAAACAAGCATTAAACAGTATTCACAGCATTTGAAAAAAATATGATACTATGAAATGAATCAGAGGTCCCTGTCCAATTGATTGGTGAATGATACATCAATAACACATAAGGCACCTATCAATTACAAAATATGCATGGGAAGTTGTAAATTATGTGACAACTAGCACATAGTATATTGAATTTATTCCACCACCAAAAAGCCGTTATTGTTCATTAAACCAAATGAATCTCTTTCAGTGGGGCCAAATAGAGCATGAATACAGTTCACCGCAACATACTTAATTATTCAGACTTATTTGTTGATGGATGAGGGACAAAGCGTAGATCAGACAATAATATACAAGTCCGAACAAAGACCAATCATATCCAAATCAACCTACATATACAAGTACATGTACCCTATACCAACAAACAACAATGGCAAAAATGGTACCTTGAGGCCTCCAAAACATGCAAGCTTTAAAAGAACATGCACAACAGTTGACAACAAGAAAGAGCATACTCTGCAAAAACTGCACATTGAATATTTTTATTTATTTCATGTTAGATGTATTGTTGATGACACTTTACCATGTTAGGTATTCAATAATAAAAATTCGATCATATCAGATTAGACTAGGATATAACATATAGACTTGTGTGTAAATTGACAAAGAAAGCACATTGAACTCTAGTCATTATAAATTGTGCAATAATTGGAGTATCCCTCTTGGTAGTTTAACATTATGTCAAGTCTGAGAGAATATGAGGTACACTGAAATGCATGATTCACATATATTGCCATGAAAGGGGAAGAGGAAGAATGAAATTACCAAGAAAATAAAATCCCTGTGAGTGATATGTAGAAATATCAACATGTCTGTGTCACTCCCCATTGTTTGCAAGTGGCAAATTTGATGCAAAATTTGGAAGATAGCTTGACAACGGCACACATTTGCAGAACATCAAGCCCAGGTTAATTTTTTTTCACCACAGTCAAGAGAATTTACCCCTTCTAGATCATTTTCATTTCGGTGCTTTTTCTTAAACATCAGCAAACCTATGAATGGGTTAATATTGTGCTTCTTGAACAGCTTTGTGCTTCATGAATAGCTTACATGCAATTCTATAACATGATAACCATACTATATTCTTATCATCCCATTGAGTACTCACCAGTCCGTACTTGCTGAGCTTGTCAAGGATGACCTGGAAGAACCATTCCTTCTTCATATCCTCTGGGACATTGTTCAGCAGGTCCATGTACCTTAAAAATAGAAGAGGATATATAGGTGTGATAACTGTTAGGTCCATGTATCTACTCTATAAAAGTTGAGATAGAGCTCTTTAACCATTGTATTGTCCATTATGGTGCCCATATATACATATGGGATGGATAAGGGGAAAGAGGTGATTTGAAAATGCAACATGCCTGTCTCTAACAACTGTATCTATTACCTACAGAAACGAGGGTTTGGCTTATAAGCAAGGTTTTACAGTAGTGAAACACAGAGGAAATCTTAATACCAGGCTTGGTGTGTAGTTGAAGAGTGGCGCCGCCGCTCTCTCTGTTCCTCATCGCTGGCACTTTTACATCGCATGGCGCTCAGAGCTCGATGGAAGCTGCAGCCACCCGTTGGCATGTGGAGGAACTTATTCTGTAACACTCGAAGCCTCTGTCTGTAATGTATTGAGACAGAGTCATGCAATATTTGTTCAGGTAGCTCAGAAATAAGAAATAATCCCTTATTTGCACATTTAGTTCATAAAGCAATATCACCTATATGGCCTATCAAGGGCCTGCATTAGGTGTCTTCTTCTGTATATAGGCCTACTATAGTCCATACAGAACATATCAAGTTTTTACCATTTATGACAAGGACTTTTACTATGAAATAATACCTAACAGTGTCAATAACCTTCTCTTACCTGTCCTTGGCCTCTAGGGCATCATGTAACATGAGTGCTTTCTCCTGTTTTACCTCAGCAAACTTCTGCCTCTGCTCCTGGGCCAGTTTCCCTACCCTGTTACTGGGTAGTGTGGCCTGGTACTCCAACACTGCAGGTGTGCTGCAGATATACAGACATCAGTTACACATGTGCTAGATGTTCATGTAGCTTAGGTACAGAACAAAGTATGTGATTTTTATTTTATCTTTCTTTAGCCTTGAGGTCACCCAAGTGTCCGAAATGTTGATAATTTTCTACTAGAATACATAAATACATGTATATGATAGATTAATACCTACCATTTTACAACCAGAAATAGAAACCATGTTTAATTGTACTTGACCCAGTCTGTTTTTCTCTGATATGCCATCTCTAGTATCTATTCTATCTTAATCAAATTAGATTTTTTTCTTTTAATGCAGTGTATACCCAACGTTATATGGTGAGAGTGAATGTGATATGAATGGAATCACAGACCCATGCTCAAATAGATCCAATTTACATATGCCATAATGCACAATCAGCTGTTGTCGATTTGGTGTTAAATCACCAATCACTGCACTTAATAATTGACAATTGTTTCAATGCTTTTTTTATGACTTTTATCAAACAAAAAACAGAATGAAGTGTTTGTATGAAGGTAGATAGACTCACAGCCGTGGGTGGACATTGAGGTCAGCACGTAGGTCTTTTGACGACATCTTCTCTTTGGGGTTAGCCAGAGCATGGAACCTAGGGTCCTCCTCACTACGCGTTATACTCTCTAGGAATTTCTACAGAAAAAGTGTAGTCACATGATATTGAAATTAGATTTAAATTTAATGGGTGTTATTTGATAATCCATTAATCGAACCAGTTCTTGAAAGTAAGATATAATTACCAAATATCTTAAAATGCATATGCTAGATGTATATGCTTTGTCCTACTCGGAAGTGTAGGACAAAATGTTAAATCATCCTCACCAGGACCTCCTCCTGTGTGGGCATGGGTTCTGCAGGGGGCCCATTGGCTCCTGCTCCACCTGCAGACCGCCGTAAGGCTGTTGGAGAGGCAGTCTTGCGAGGTATTGTCGTACCTGAATCATTGTAATGACACAAATGACATGGTTATCCAGATGGGTTTTTAAGAACCCTTCTCTGCTTTATCTTGAAATTTCGGAATACAAAGCTAAACCTAAAAAGACCAAGTCATATTATGATGTTACCCAAATACTAATATCACTTATACTGTACAGATATACAATTTCAGATTCATGCTTGTATGAGCCATCTGCATTTTTAATCATGTAATCTTGGAAAATATTTCTAAGTTTCTCATACTATGTAGACGATTAGCATGCTTTCTCTTGTAATCTTTCCATAACCCACCAGAGGATGGTTCTTGTAAGGCAGTGCGCCGCCTGACCTGGGCTGACAGGTTGGCAGGTGACATACACGAGGACCGGTCACTCCGGGCTGACATTACATCCTGCTGGGAAGCTGCATCAGCGGTAGACTGTTCACGCTCATAAAACTCATCAAGATAGCGCAGTGGACCTTAGGATGAAATGAATATATTTTATTTATTATCTAATGCTTCTTGTCAAAGTTTACCATGTAATTACTTTCAACTCTGTAATGATGATGAGTACTGAAAGACAAATGCAAGTTTTGTTTTTGTATGATGATTGCATCATTTCTTAAAAAAAATATTGTAAACAGTTCCGAATACATGTGTCTGATATTGAAAAAAAATAATAATTTCACAACTTATGCATTTGAGAAACTGCTTCTCACCTTTCCCCATTAGATCATCTTCCTCAGTTACATCTGTCCCTGTCTCCTGTTCATGCGAGAGTTCACTTCCTTCGGGTATAGCCGTTGCTCCCCGGAGACCACGTGCAGAGCCATACTCCATCCCAGCATGGCTATCAGATAGACTTGCCACTGATGCCACTGAAGAGATTACATCATTTATATCCCTTGTGTTTTTTTTCAATTGATATAAAGAATAAAATCTACTATATAAAACCCTGCATATATAAGCCGTTCCCTGACTCCAGGAGGACTATAAGCCTCATAACAGTTTTGAAATGGTCTATAAGCCACATGGTTTTACTGTAAAAGTTGTCTTATTACTTAGCATAAATGTCTTTGTACCACCTTACAGGTTACAGGATGGCATAAATACTATATTCTATATCTCATGAGAGATATTAAAACCATGTTATAGGCATGCTGTGCTCCTATGTTATATCAAACATTTCAAATTTGGACAATCGCTAAGGATAGGGCTTATTCTAACATAAAAAAAAAAAAATTTATATCTAACTTTTCTATTCATATATGCTAGCTATTATAAAAAAATAAGATTTCAGGATGTACCTGAGTTGCGTCCTGTGATAGATCCACGCCCCCCAGCACGGAACCTGTTCCCCATTCGCCATACGCTGTTCCGCTTAGCCCCGACACCAGGCTGTCAGAGAGAAAGAAGAACAAGCAGATCAGCACTTTCCTACATTACACCTCACCATTTGAATGATTGAATGGCTTAATACGCATGACAGTATCTAAATAATGGATATTTACACACGCATACATTTTATGATTTTGCACTTAAATTTTAAAACAATTTTTAAAACTGTATTGTTTCTATAACACATAGAATGGTAAAGAACTAAGATAAATGGGAATAATTAATACTCATTATAATGAAGAGAACTTCTCATATCATATCTTTTACTAAAAATTAATATTGAAATTATTTTAAGTCCATAGATATCTGCATAATACATGATAGTCAAACAGATAAAACAGTAAACAGTAATATCAGAGTAACACAACAAAGACCAAATAAGAGGGCAAAGAACAGTAAAATAAATGAAAACATCTGGTAATGTAGTGTCTATGTGGATTGTGGTCTCTTTGTTGAAAGAATAATTAATTACTATGTGGACAGTTGTGATATGTAGTACCATGAAAACCCCATGATTAAAGGTATGTCTTGATATAAATCAAGATGATGATATTGTCAGAAAAGTTGATAAAAAGTAGCAACAATGTTAAATTGCATGATCTGGTGTACAATCACCTTGTATTTACCAACCTAATATATTCCAAGGTTTCTATAGTTACACACATCTAAGATTAAAAGATGTTTTTGAATTTCTCATGAATATTATGATTGTACAATTGGAAAAGTATATAAATTTTTATTACCAGTTTAGCAAAATGTAGTTGTCAGCAAGTTATTTCAAATTGACAGCTTGTAAGGCAAATACAACCAAAGAGGAAATATGTTGGTTGTAAGTTGTAGGAAAAGGGCTTATCAGAGAAGTATGTGGACCAGATGAAGGCTTACGGCTAGACTTAGTTCTGGGAATGCCCACAATCCCATGTTTGTCTTACCCATCGTGAAAATACATGGGCGAGTGTTTTAAACGTTCGTGGACTCTTAGAATCTGGAGAATCCTGTTTGATGATACAAATCATGTCGTTTTGTCATGATACGGTTGTTTGAGATTGTAATTCATTTGAGTTTGTAGACTTTTTTGGTGAGTAAATGAGTATGTAAGATGTTTGTGTAGGAAATGCTTTGAAGGTTTTTAGAACCTTGCAAAGAAAACAAAGAAAAGTACCTGACTGAACTATACAAAAGAATCATAAAAGCACCACAACAATCAGATGGAATATTGGTGATGAATATACAGTGTGCCTGTTATTAGTCAGTAGAGGCAGAGGGGAAAACATTGCCACATTATTTGGAAAGTTAAACAGAATCTAAACAGACACCCACTGTGGAAGGGCTATAAATCATCAATAAGAAGTGAAAGCAATGTTTCTTTCTAGCAAATCCAACTTCCTTTAAATTTGGAGTTTTGGGGTCACTCAATCTACATTTTATTAGTTCACACATTTTGGGACACCTACAGAAAATCTGAAATATGGCTCTATAAAGATTGATATGGGTACCAAATCATGCTATCAGTACCCTCATCTTGCTTTCAAAATGTATTCACATGCTTTCTTCGCATTGAGGAGAAAGAAGCTATAACAAAAGGTAATATATGCCTCTACATTTGATGCTCTGAATCTGTAGGTGGACTGCAAACATAAAACTGAGCTATAAAAGTTGAGTTTTACCCCTTGGTTGGTCTAAAGAATTTGCATTATGTAAAATTGAGGGGAATATTAACTTCAATACATACTTTAATTCATACGTGGAGCAGAGATGCCACCACTCACTGGCTGACTATCTCAAGGAATTTCTATGAATTTACCCAGGGAATTAACATGATCCAATGGAAAAATCTGTACAGAAAGCCAGGAGTTCCTGGTAAACCACGAAAAGTGGCATCTTTGTTGGAGTCAACAAAATTCAGGTTCTTGATTATTCAATTCACTAAGGATAATTTTATAATACATGCAATGGATGCTGTTCTCAGTGATTGGCTGAAATACGTTTGCCCCTTTTCAATCATTTATAAGAAAGTATGAATTATCTGGATGCTCATGATCATTTTGTGGGTTAAAAAGATGGATGATTCATCATTGAAAGAGGTTCTAGGTTTAACATCTGTAGCAGTCTGAAACAAGGCCCTTGTAACAAAAAAAAATCCTTGAGATTTGGGTTCCAGAACTAGAATCTGCAGAGCACCAAAGGTCCCTAATCATTGTCTGCTTATCCCAGTGTCCAGAAGCATTTCAGTACTAGGCTGGGAAACTGGGCCTACTCAGTTGACAAAAATTGATCCAATGAAGTGATCCAGCGCTATGAGATATATCGTGTATGGTACCAAACTACCTAAACAAAGGGTAATTCAGCCAGTTTTTTTGCTTTTCAAACAACATGAAACATACCTAAACACGCAATAAACGGATACCTGAGGGATTGTGGACTTAACTTTATGGAGAAACATTCATTCTAAGGGCTTTGATTGACCCAGTGTAAACAGCAATATGCGCAGGTTCTAGTAACAATTTGTCCAGTTATATACCCTATTAAGGGAGTGGTCATTATTTATCAACAGGGGGGGGAGGGTGGGTTTGAGGGGGGGGCGTAAAATTTTCAGACCCCTCCCGAGGGGGGGGGCTAAAAAAATTTTGACCCCTCTTGAGGGGGGGGCTAAAAAAATTCACCCTCTTTTTAGCAAAAAAACCCGCGCGCTACTATAGATTAAAGAGGGGCGCGAAAACTCTCCGCGCCTCCGGTGCGGGGGGGCGCAAAAAATTTTGACTGCTGACGAGGGGGGGCGTAAAAAATTTCTGCACGTCCGCGCGAAAACCCACCACCCCCCCCCTGTTGATAAATAATGACCACTCCCTAACATGATCATGTGCTTGTGCCAGAACCCGTATTTACACCTGCACCTGTATATCGCTGTGCTTCAACACTTGTACTGTACATCAACATGCAGGCTTGGCTAGATTATCAAAACGGCATCAAGGTTTTGCAATTTGCAGGTAACATATAAACCTAAAAGCAAATCCTTCTACAAAAGAACTCATTTTGATACACATTTTAAACTTGCTGGCCAAAGGACGTGATGTATTTTGATCGGAGTTCTGTGAAAAGATGATGAATCTAGCATTTTACTGTTATAGATTTTAATCAAATTTTAAGAAATAAAAAAATGAAATAAAATGTCATCCTATTTTCAAACCCAATAGATAAGAAGGAAAAGGGTCTACCCAAAAACAGCTCCTTGTTGCCAATCATATGGAAAAGAATCTTGATGCAATATTGAAAATCTAACCCATGTGTGAAGTGTTTGATCCATTTATAGAAGGGAGTATACATTAATCAATTAATTGAGTAAACCAAAGTGTAATTTGCCCTGGTAAATTAGAATATGTTTAAGAACTATTGTACAGGGATAACAACACTCTTCCATCATCAACATAACTCAGCTGCAAAGAAAAAGTTAAAAAGGGACTATCAGTTCAATCTAGGAGGGCAGAAATTAAAGTTCAACACTCCCAGCTGTCACCCCACCTAATGTATTTCAAGTTTAATATCCTTACAGCTATCAATTTTCTTTTTAATCTACTGTGATGTAATCCTCCTCATTGATAAAGGTTTATCAAATACAGATTAACAGAAAACTCCTCATATGTTGTCACAGAGCAAGGCTACAAATTTCAAATTGTAGCCCTCAAGTAGACAGATCAAAAAGTTGAAGTAAAGGAAATGTTAACAATGCTGTTATGAATGCACTCTACTTGATAGCAACAATCACTGTTTGGAACACTTTCTCGTTTTTACTATGGTTAAAAATGCTGTTTTTTTTTTTTTAACTTTTTATTATAGATGGTGTCACTGTCTCCATGGAGATTGAAATCCATAGGCTTCAATGACATGATGACATGATCCCAAGCTTTTTTCTTTTTCATCTCAATGATGCATGAAAAGCCTTAAAATAACATCAGTGGAATGACAGCTTTGGACAACAAGGTCACACCAAGGTCAAGGTGACTAGCCTGTAGGGGGGAATCTCGACCACCACCAAAGTTGATGGTTGAGTTCCGTTTACTTTTCCGTCGTGATTCGTTGGGCATAAGACCATCAACCCCCTGAAAGTTTTAAAATTTATACACATTGTTGATGTCTAGCACCCATATTACCAACATTGCACATATGCAGTGGGCAAACAAGCCTCATTTACATAAAAAAAAATAAAAAAGTTTAGATTTGACAATTTGACTATTTGTATCCAAAGATGGGTTCGGAAATATCTTGAATTCTTCTATTGCAACCACCTTCTGGGTAGACTTCTGACAGACTCCCCTGGAAAACATATTCAAAATATGTTGTACCTTCGTGTATAGACATGTAGGTATAGTCAAATCTCGATATCCCAGTCTTTAATAAGTTAGTTGCCTCACTCATCAGCCATATAACCCACTTAACAGAAATCTCTGTGACCTGAGAATCCCAGCATACTTCTGCTTCAAGAGAATGGCAGATTCAGGAACCTGCCAATTTTTCTCTGAAACATAGGCGGCTGATATATTGAGACTTGACTGTATATGTAAATGATGCAAGCATTGTGAATGTACTACATATGTTACCTATCAAACCCATGAAATAACAACATTAAGGGGATCATAAATGCGATCAGCATGCTAGTGCAGACAACATATAGCATTCAGTACAACCTAACACATTCTACTTTATCACACATGTGTTTTTGGGTTCATGCATATGTACATCCTAATGTCTGGCTATCTCCATGTTGTATAAGAATGAATGCAGTTGATAAAGGTATTGAATCTAACATTGGAAAACACTGTCCAAGTATAATCATACAACTAACCTATACCAGGCATGCATGTTTGGGAAAAATTACATTCCTTCTTGTATGAGCAGAACTGTCTGGTCAAACTAATAAAAAGCTATTAAAATAAAATTGTTTACCAAAAAGATTATCCTGTAAAAAAAATATGTTTATTTTGAAATCTTCAAAAATGATTCTAAAGTAATACATTGTTTCGAGATACAAATGCAATTTGACTTTGCTGTGTTAAACCTTTTATAACCAGTCTGACCAGGCTATGACATTCTGCTCATACATATTAACTGATTCCATTCACAAGACTAGAGAATGAAAACAACACCTTTATTGTTTGGGATTCAACTGAATAACAGGGGTAGGGGAGCTAACCTGTTTTGTGCAGTACAAACCTGTTATTCCTGCATTACATGAGCTACAGACAGAGTATCATGTTAATTAATTATGAAAGCCATTTTTATTTTAACAGAATGAAATGAAAATTTTAATGAAATATCTTCTCTGTGATAAAGTTCCACACAATTAATAAACATGTTTTAAGTGTGCTGCTTTTCCGAAGCCGTGTATAACAATCCAGGGTTATTTTGCAGGAGAGAATGTGTTTTGAAGGATGGATATTAAGCATTAAATGAAGGAAAAAATACTGATTGTAAGGCATTAGCAAAAGCTGGTTTGTGCAGCAAGTACAAAATATCATGAGAGATAGCAACTTGGCATTTAAAATTCCGTAACATGCTCCTACTGACCAGTGGCTATATTATATGTGGAGGAAAAGTTCATAACAACCAAGTTAAATCATTTATGTACAGCTCATCAAGAATTTTGTACAGAAATTAAATTTAAGGAAACATTCTTTGAAATACCTTTCCTTTATAGTGCACACATAATTGCCCTAGTGCAATAGGTTGTAAATATCTTATTCTGGCAAAATTGAGTTTTCTCCTGTTTTGACATGTATTGATCCTTATCTACATAGGTATCAAAGCACCGAATCTCTGTCTATGAAATGTATGCCTACAGGCCTCAGTGCAACATTGTTGTATCAAGTTGGTGCTATGATAATTAGAACACTTCTTTTGCCTCTCCTGCAAAACTTGAAAAATGCAGTTACAACCTCCTTGCACTAAGGTCACGATTTAGCATCATTTTGATACAATAATATTACTCAAAACCATGAGTTATCAGGTTTGGTTTTATAATATTGAAGCTGCCTTATTCGCCAACAAAAGGCAATGCTATAGTTTTATTTCTGCCAAATTGTAAGGATGTGACTCATTACTATCAGGTTAAAGTTGGGTAATTACTTTAAGCACATCTTGACATCTCACAAATGTCATAGAAATGCAACTTGAATTGCAAAGTGCCAAAGTTCACAATGCATCCATGACTGGTGCTTTTTGCATAGAATAAGCCATGATCACTTCCTGCTGATCCAAACATTTGGACAGTTTACAAATCATTCAGAAGACTTAAATTGTTGATAATAAAAGGTAATTGTGCTGTTATCTCCACTTATTTGAACATATGAATAAAGGGAATTTCTATTTTCTTGAATATAAACTTGCAATATTTTCTTTATGAAAAGAAAAAAATAGTTGAAAATAACTCACCCTAAGCACCTGGTTTGTTACAAACTGTTTCCATCTTGTTTCATTTTTCTTCTCACTTTGTTGCTTCATGACTGTTGTCTTGGTACCTCCAATTTCCCTGAAACACAGAAAAATGCATCTGAATATTGGTACTATCTATAGTATCACCAATTGAAATGAGGGTGGAGGGTGAGCTAGATATTGAACAACTGAGGAAAAGAACATAGATGCTTTGCTCAGTACAGGCAGACAAGGAGCCTCAGGAATGGTTCTGCAAGTAATTATATAATATCCTGTAAATAAGGCACACCCTATGTTTAAAGTTCAAAATTCACTCTACAGTGAGGGAGAAGTTATAAAGTATAGCTAATAATTCATTTTGAGCAGATTAGCACGGTTCTTTAGTAAAATCTCCTTGACTATAAGGCACACCCAGCAGGCAGGGTTTATCCTCATGTATAAGCCAAATCGTATGGTATTACGGCAATAAGTAGAACAGAAATTAGGTGTCAAGTAATTTTGTATCCAACTTGCAACATGGAACAGCAACAAGCATGATTGCATAGGCTGTGTTGAGAGCAAGTATCCTCAGTAGAAACTAATAAAACATCCAAACCATAAGGTAGTGAGAGCATAGCTCTTGTAAACTGCTGTCCACGACGTTCAATAAATTATACCTCGGCAGCATAGCAGCCAATCAAAGACGGGAGAGGAAGCGTTCCGCTTGGGAAAGGCGCATCTAGGGCAGACCGGACGGCGACCGGACCAAGGGGGTATATCCCTCCCATACATTCTCTATATACGTTCACTGCACCAGCCAAAATGACCAGTCAGGACCCAACTATAGCTGTCTCGGCGGGCAAAATGGGTGGGAGGGGATTCTATACTCGATTTCTGATGATCTGGAGCCCAGGTAAACGGCGTGTTTGAGTATGGATGTCATCGCGACAGCAGTTTAATAAGGATGTTGGTAAAATAAAATGGAGTATTAGGAAACTAACCGTAAGTTCCAGCACTTAGAGATAGGACCCATGGCAACAGGACTCTCCACATTCATCGCCTCCAGCAGCCAGTACAAACTGCAGAGCTGACGGAATAGCGATGTGCTGCTGAAATAAATACTCAACTGACTTTTCAATTGAACAAGACTATTTATCAACTGTGGCATAACCCTAAAAGGAATTTCATGCCAAATTATATGGTGGAAATTTGAATCCATGATATCAAAACAGTGAATGAAAAATAAAATTTCATAAAAATTGCAGTATGCATCAAATATTCATTGTGAGTATTTCAACTTCTAAAAATGTCTGTTTGAAAAGTGTGATGAGCACTGAAATGTTCATTGTGAATACAGAAAAACGTCAGAGATAAAGCTTTAGATGCTGGAATAATCCAATCTACAAAATATTGTATTATTGTACTGCAATGTGATATGGAAAATTTCAAAATGTGATTGATGAGTAAAAAGTATAAATTAAGTTTTTAGATTTTTGGTGAATCAGATTAATTTGAATCAATTAGTATTGTATGATGTATATGTGTTATAGGGAGGTAGCGGGATACATTAACATCCAATGAGAAAATTCCCTTCATTTAATGCATTTTTAGGGTCCATTACAACAGAGATGTCAGTTGGGTATGGGCTCAACCTCTGAAATTTTTTGGGTGTTTTGCTAACACCCATCCTCCCAATGTATTATGCTATAAAAAGCACCCGTTTTGTCTTCCTTTCAACTTATTCCCCTCACTCAAAACATTTAAAACCTCTCTTGAGTGGATGGTCATAGAAATACAATTAAAAACACTGCATCAGAATTTCAGCCAATCAGCAGCCAGCTTAGATTCATGTCCTCTGAAATGAGATTTCAGAGATCCTCTGATCTCTGAAAGGTGGTTTGTCTAGAAAAAGCTAGAGGGCAGCACAAGGCATACTTAATTCCACCTGCTGAAGCCTGAATTATGCTCAGCCTTAATAGGTTCCCTAGAAGTAGAAGGGCATGTTGTAAGGGTGTAGCTATGATCTATGTAATTCTCTCTATCCATATTATGATCACATTTGGAAGAAGCCTCTGAGATCTCTGATTTTTAGGAAAGTTTGAACATCTGAAAATAGACTGACCTCTGAAGATCTGACATCTCTGATTACATAACAATTGCTCCCAATCATGTAGGCTTGTATCAGTGCAAAGTACAAGATCAAGCAATGACATCCCCACTAAGGATCCGGAAACCAGGGAATAAGCCCCTCTGTTAATATATAAATGTATTTTTTTGTCTTGGTATTTATATAGTAAGAGATTCAAAAGTTGAATTGTAACAGAACTACCCATAAAAAAACTTCTGAATGTTTCCTGTAATTGTAATATGTGAACAGCAAACTACTATACTTCAGAATATTATTGTTAACAAAATATTGTCTTGTTATACAGTATATTTACTGGGAAAATGCAAGTCTATTTTTTGTTCCGTCAAATCCAGATTTTATAAATACATTTGAGGGACGATATTAAGTATTTTGTTTTCATGTGGAATAGAGTTTCTGTTTAATGTTGAACTTGCATTATCATGCAAATAGAAGGTGATAAAGGTAGGCCTTCAAGACAAAGGGGACTCAGATGAGACTGAGGGTACATACTGTATACTATATTACACCATATAGACAAACGTGCAGGAAAGCTGTAACCTTTTTGTTTTTTCTTCCTTTCCCCATGGAGGGTGGGTATTACTTAATCTAGAATGATTTTGAAATACATATACAGGATTTCAGAAAAGGATTGGAAGTATGACAAGCAAATATTTTCAGAAAAAAAAGTATAAGAAGTAAGCATACTATCATTTCCATGAAAACAGATGATAGATAAATGAATAAAAGAAATAGATATGTCTAAGTGGTTATATTCTACAGGGAGGAAAACTCTGAACTACCACCAGGTTTTACAAAAGAGTGGGACCCAAAGACACCGTCCTCTACTTACTGTGAACCAACTGAGATGACATCAGAGTCCATGTCATCAGCGCTGTGTGAAACGATGAGTCTCTTAGAATGTGAATTGGGGTATTGGGATTGGGGAAGATCAGGCATGGGATTGGGGTCTCTTGCGCACATGAGTACTCAGATGGTACGGAACCAGTCTGAGACTTCATAGGATAGTTTGATGAAATTGTTGCAGTCAATAGCCAAGGAAAAGGCCAAACAGCCATTTTAGTTGACATCTGGTAGTGGAATTCAGAGAAAAAGCCTACCCAAGTTGTATTACCTATTTCCCACAAAAGTGCAATGACTACTTTTTTGCACGTGAAGATAAGTACCCCCCTCCAATGTAAAATTTTCATGGGTTTACTTTTTGTGCCTTAAGTAAGAGACAGCATATAAAATAATCCCATGCCTGGGGATTCTACAGTGCCTGACAAGTAACTATATTACCTCTACAACTATTATGTGCATCTATTTTGTAACCTTTGCTCAAAATGCAAACGCACTCAGGAAATTTCGATAGGAATTTGCATTTTTGACAAAATCTAATTCATTTAGAAATTAGTAACAAGATATTGACCTCTTTCAAACAGACTTTTGTGTTGTTTCAGTTGATATATAAAACAATACATCTCATTTGTATGTTGCAGGATGTATAAATAGATTAGATAAACCATTTAGCAAGCCACCAACCAAACCCCTACATCAACACACCATCTAATTTACCAACAACATATTTTGTTTTTTGGTACATTTTCTATTATTTGTCGGTAGTGAAATGTGACACAATTTCTATATGAGAAAGATGCAACTGAATATTACCTATCAGTGTAAATGTTGGACTGACGCAATCATATTTGTCAGCAATATCAAAGGTAAACTGATCATTACTTAGGAAAGCTTATGCCTTATACTTATAGATAGTGGTGCTGGTGAGAGTGCAAATTGTACTTAATCATATTTATCATGGTGATGAAATCTTACAACAAAAACGGTGCTGGTGAAAAATCAAAGACGTAAAATTTGTTCATATATTTTTCATATCAAAGCAAAGTATTACTCTTTTGAATCTGAATGATGGGGTAATTTAAGTGCACATCTGAATGAATCAAGATAAAAATCTATCAAAATAAAACCGCATTTGAGCAGAAAAAAAAAGAAGAAAAGAGAGAAAGAAATCTTGCCGTACCTATCTGGGTAGTCAGATATTTCCGTCCCAATATAGGAATGTTGTGGAGTGTATGGCCGGGCAGGAGGAAGCTTTTTGCGACTGCTGGCCCGTGATGTACGGGAGCGTGCACTTTGTGCATACTGACTACGGGCATACTCGGAGGGCACTCCCACAGTATCTTCTACCTCCAACCTGGAAAGGTGGAAAGACATACCAGTAATTATTTAGTCTGTGGTAGGACACAGGAAAATTGGGGGAGGGGGGCGGTCTGAACATACTGTCTACACATATGGTCAGAGAGGATGCTTAACCTTTTTATGAAAATTACATGTAGTAAGGGGGAATGACCTATGAAAATGGCTAATGTCACCAGATTAGGAAACTCTTTGTACTTACACGGTAGGTTTTTACATAGCATTATCATGGATGAAAATATCATTTTACTATTATGAAGCATGAGATTCAGTTACAATCTATTAATTAGATTCTGTTCAAAAGAATACAGATGCTTTTCAATTATGAAAGTGGCTTACCCCTGGAAGGCTACACGGCTCTTACTCTGGTCAGCAAGGGTTTCCCCAGCTAAGGATGGGGCCTGGGTGAGAAGTTCTGTCTTCTGGTCCTCTGCAAGATCTATTTCCACACCAGGTAGGTTGGTGCCTGATGTCATGTAGCTGTAGCATTCATAGACATTTTGATGGGTTATCAAGGAAATCTATTTATTTCATTTAAAATTTTAAAGCAGATTATGAGTATGTAAGTATGAAGAAAAGAAAATTGAAGCTTCATATGTTTTACTTCTACTTTGTCTTAAAATATGGTGATATGATCCTGAAGTAAGGTAGCTGGAATAATAGAAAAGTTAATGTCATGCAATTCAAATCTGCTATGATCAATATATACCACCAAAATGACAGACAGAGGGAAACATAGATATGCAATACCTACCTCTTTAAGTCTACTTCCTCACTGATATCTTCGTCTTCGTCTGTCTCTTCATCTGAGGAGGAGGAGTAGCGCGGTGGCTGCCACTCATTCAGCTGCTGCTGTCTCTTCTTCATGTCTTCTCTGTGTCGCTGATTTGTCTGAATTTTATTTTTGGATCATTTTTCAACTAAATACTCATAGATGAGTCACACCTCACAAATATTCACAATCTTCCAGACCATATAGTGCACACTCAAAATGACTATGTGTCAAAAACACAAACTAAAGCCAAAAGCCAATAAAGTTTCAGGTCTTCTACACATTAGTCTCAAAGTTCAACCAAGGCATGGTAACTAGTTTATCAGGACTTAATCTGCCTTTGGGGTATTACACAAATGCAGTCAAGATAGATTTTCCAATTGTTCAAGAAGTTCAATTTGCCTCATAAATTCCTTTTCCAGTGCCATTAATTTATACAAATGGTGGGTATGTACATCCAGTTTTGGGACAAAAGTTGTTGACTTACCCTGTCCTCTCGTTCTTTGCGTAGCTGCTGGAATAGGCCATGACCAAGACGAACATTCCGTATGAGTCCTCTGCCAGAGAATACACACCAAAAAAAAAATCATGATGCCAATGTTTCTTTTAATCTATTTGAGCTCTGTGCAACAGGTTTGTGGAATTGACTTACAGGGCAATTCCTTACTGATGGTCATCAAGAAATGAGATATCAAATTCTCAGTTAAGCAACCCATATAAAATTGGAAAATGTACATGTGTCTGTTTCTATTCAAGAAAGAAACCGTGGTAGCAAGCGTATTGAAGGTCTGATAGTTGAAGGCAGGAATTGTAGTCAGTGGCAATGTTTAAATTACATTGGTGATGGCTTACCGTTGTCTTGTGATCTCTTTTGGTAAGGTGTTGAGTCCTTTTCGGGCTCGCCGTAGTACAAAGTTTGCAGGTGTCTGCTGGTGAAAACAAAGGATTCCTTTATCATAGCACATGGGAGAAGAGAGATTTATACTAAGGACTACCCCCAGTTCTACACCTTCATCCAGTCGCTCTGAATGTGGGGCGTTTGATGAATCTGCAGTTATTTTCTTCTGGGAAAGAGATTCATACTATATTTCCCCATATCAACAATTACAAATCCTTAAGTAATTTGTTTGAAGCCCTGTGAAGAAAGGTTAACTTGAGGTATATGCCAAATAAGAGAAAAAACAGTAAAAGCAAATGCTCAGCTTTGACAGAAAACCAGCCTAGAACTAAAAGGAGTTCATGTAATTTTTGTATTAAAGAGGCCTTGTTCAAATATTTTGTAAAAACTTCAAATATTTTGTAATAATTGTTTGTATGACTGAGATTTTCTCTTGCAAAGTTTTAAATAACATCTGAAATCTCCGAGCTCTGGCACCAAATGCCTCCACTATGATTGAAGTGTTTTGTAGGTGTAGTAGAGCAATATAATTGGGTGGTCTGCTGCCTATAGTCCGTCCACAAATAATTTGATTGGCACTAATGGCCGTTAGGAGGGGAAATTAGTGTGTAGCCTTTGCACTCTTAACATTTTCACCCTTCCCCACTTCCTTCATGTAAAAAATTTAACATGTGATATATATCACATATGGCCCAGGGTCTACTACTCCCCCCCCAATATAAAAATTGGGCATTGTGCATTGAAGCACAGAAGGCTCAGGGTAGGTACCATAAAATCCTCTATCAACCCTGTAGGGTCACAGGAATCAGCAATTGCGAAATATTGACTAATTACTTACAAATAGAGACTATTATCTATACATGTACTGACACCAGTCTGGTATAATCTTCTCTTACTAAACCCCTTGGACCGCTGGCCGCCTGGTGTGCTGGCCCCCCTGACACCTGGCCCCCGGACACTTGGCCCCCTGGAGACCTAGCCCCCGGACACCTGGCCCCCTCGCTCCCAAATCCCTCCCTCATAAATCTATTCACTTGAGCAAGTCAAATGTCAATTCACCGGGAGTTAGGCGTTGTACAGAAAACTTTATCCTTAGCATGCTTAGTTTATCGCTCAGTCCCCAATGTGTTATGTGTATAGCTTGGACACTGTAAACATTGCCTGCTGAAAAAAAGTGTCTCACTTGGTGATTACCCATAGGACTCCATGTGCTAATTTCATTGCCAAAATCTATCTGACCCATAGACCCAATGGTTAAAGGACTTGTAGTCAGTATAGCTCCCAAAAACATGACGTAAGTACAGCAGCTTTTTTCGTAGAGAAAGACATCACTCACCATAAAGGACAAAATGTTGTCTGATAGATAAGATTTGAAACTTTCCTTTGGCTTTTGAAAAATGTGTAAACTAACAGTATATCACTGAATGATTACACCCTAAAATTGATGATTACAAATTTGTGGATCTGGCTGAAAACCCGGCTCCAATAGCCCAGGGGATACCCTGGGCCAATTAGCCATGTGCCAGTGCTGCAGTAGTGTTGTCATAAGGATGACGGTGGACTAGGCCCAGCGCAGAGCATATGGGCTAATAAAAGTACAGATCTAAATTCTTGTCTCATATTACCTGTGATATTTGGGAATAAGGCTGCCCTAGGCCTTTTACTTGGTGCAATAACTTGGGCTTAGATTGACCAAACTAGCAACAAGATTTAGGTTGCAAGATGACAGTGGACTAGAGGTGGCATGACTTGTTTATTTATTTTTAGCCTTATGTCAATTTGAATTTGCTAGCTGCTGGTTAGTTTGCAGACCAGAAGGTGGGGCTACCAGAAATAGAGCCATTTTCTGTGAGTAGACAAAGCATGGGAAGAACATGTATTCTCTTTTCAACCCAATTTTCTTTTTCTATTTCAAAGAAGGTTTTCATTATGATAAATCCTCTAGTACATAGCGGATTTATCATAATGATTAGTAGTCGAATATGAACCTAAATTGTTGTATCCTTACCATACATATATAGTTGGGGATTTTATTCAGGATCTCTGCTGTGTATAGTCCAATGGTCACCCAAACTCTGTGTTTATATGAATGCTGCTTTTAATGCACTTTGAATTTGTCATTCTGTGTAGATCTAAATATCTATGAAAAAAATAGATTACCATATTCCATCTAATTAGCGCCCAAAAAAATTGTTATGCCAATTCAGTACTTAAGAGTTTGACTGCCTCCAAATCAGCCTTTTTCTAGTCTGTCAAGGGATCCAAAGGGGGAGGCGCTTATCAGGGGGAGGGCGCTTAATGCGGTCAAATAGAGTATTTCCAATTAATTTCTATTGTACGCAAGGAAGCTATCTTATCCCCTCACGACCAGCTACTCCAACATTACCCCACCTTCATTTCTATATGGCTTCTTCTAGCAGTGTCTTGAGCTGGTAGACTATTAATTCATATTTACCATTGATGCATGAGAGAATAGTCATCAGGCTTTCGTTAAGCAGAAATATTATATACCGGGTAGGATATTCAAGGCAGCATCATAATCATAATGTCATTAAATGAGAAGTCTGCATGTATGAATTTCATTTTATTAGCTTTCTGGCACCACAGTCAGTAGAGACATAATACATTGATATACATATTTGAAAAATAATGAATCACCACCAATTAATCAAGCAATATACATATAAATAATCAACAATAATAATATATCTAAACACCATACATATACAAAACAACAGCAACAAAACATTTGGGTACATGTTTCCTTATATTTTGAGTAACTTAAGTTAAAACATTGTATCAAATACTATCGGTCATCACTGTCCCTCACAGCCGCAAACCAGCTCTTACTACTTTGCAACCGCTCATTGCTTCAGACAACAAGATTTAATTCATCACTTTTGACTTTTTTTATATGATATTTGGACTTCAAGATTCGATTTCATTATTTATCCTTGACAGTTATTGTAAGTGGTCAGTTCACTGTGATAGTTCATTTTCTTCAGGGTGCTCTCATACTCATACATTCTTGCTTCTCCAGCATAAGCATCTTTAGTACCTCTGAGTAGCACCGCTACCTGATATGGCCCCATACTGGTTAAATCAGTAGGTGCTACATATACATCATCCCCATTGTTATACCGAACAGCAAAACAGAGGAATTCTCCTCTGCGGGTAAATAATTGAACTCTTTGGTTCCCAGTGTCAGCTATAAGGACACGGTCGGCTTCATCTGTAGCCACTCCAGTCGGGCTCTTCAGCTGTCCCGCTCGTTCTCCACAGGAGGAGAATCTAAAGAGGAAGTTGCCCTCACAGTCCAAGACCTTGATGCAGTGATTGGCAGAGTCAGTGATGTATACTTGGTCAAGGCTGTTTATAGCAATTCCGCCCGGTCGGGGAACTGCAGCCTCACCCTGCAGCTGGGGAATGGGAACAGAACGGCTCAGCCTGTTGTGTTCATCTAAGAGATGCACACAGCCTCTGGTGCGGTCAGCAACAATGACACAGTTAACTGAAGTCACAACCAACCCTGACACCTCACACCCTGAGTCCAAATAGGCAGACTGGAGAAAGGTGCCTTCGATTGTATAGAACGCTAGTAATGAGTGTTTTTTGCTCTTCAGTGGCACAATAATGCGATCATCTGCATTGACTGCTGTGCCCTCCATTGCTGTGTAATTATGCAAATGTGCAAAGTCTCTCAGCGCTGACCCCCTACGGTCATAGATGAAGACACGGCGGAGTTTTGCATCGGTGACGACAAAGTCCCCTGTGCGCCTGACACAAATTCCAGCTGGGTCTTCCAGGCGAGGTTCACGGTTACGACCAAAGTCATTAAGTGGCATATCAGCATCACGGGTCTCTGTACTGAGCACATTGAGCCAGCCGCACATACAGCAGCGTAAGTGGGTGCGGAGTTCTGCAACACTGCCATCTACATATCGCGTGTAACAGTCATGGCAGAAACTGTGTCCACACTGCATGCTCCCTGCCTCGCCAGGTTCACTCGTACACACACTACATATCTTTACATCCGCCATCTTACAATTCCTTATGTGATTTTATATACACTTTTGGATGATATTTTCTCTACTGTAGATCTGATTTTATATGAAAAGAGTGTTTTTATGGTACCATTTCTTAGTCTTATTATGATTATACACGTAGTCCTCAGTTTATTACTGAACCCAAAATGAATAGTGAAGAATTGACTAAGTCAAAATGAAAACAGTAAAACTCAATACAGGTTTGTACTGAATGCTATAATCTTCTTATGAATATTTCCTTGTGTTCTATAACAATAGAGGGGTTCAAACAAGTCTACCTTATACAATGTACAAAGAGTTTCTCTATAAGGTCGACTGCTGAGTGATTAGCTCTCAACTGATACCTGAGATACCACAATATCACAACTACATATGTCCAGAGACATAGGTCTGATAGTATGTCTTTGATATTTCCTATCTTTTCCCAAAGTTCTGTACTAAATATCTGGTAGTTTGGTACTTGACAGTACACGATATGTCAATAGTCCAGGGTCAATTCAGTAAATGGCAGATAATCAGACACCACTCCTTGGATCCCAAACTGAGTGATAATAGGGGTATTTGTGGTAGAGGTAGCTGCATTTATATATGTTTATGTACAGTAGTTGAGGATCTCCTTCACTCAAGTAAAATACCCTGTATGCTGCTGGAATTCCACTGTTTCAAATCTCCATGTGTCTCACTCAAACTGCCTTGTGGAGAATTACCCTGTGATGGGTATAAATGGGACAGATATGTCACTTTTCTATATGTCTTAGCATGGCATATTGAGTGGTGCCACTCAAATCTTGCTGGTCTTGTTTTGGATACGGCCTGTCCCCTCGGCTCTACCCGGCACCATTCGGCCCCACCTGGGTGTTTGTGCATGTGTGTGGAGAGGGGAGGGGGTCCAGAAATCGATTTACTCCAGGACCTACATGAGCTATGCTAGACTGGCAACATGTTGGCACACTGTCAATATACTACTTTGAAGTCTAAGTCTGAGATTTTAGATCTATTATAATTGGCTGCATACACAAGTGTGGGAATAATGCTGCTCATTGTGTACCCTCTCTGGCATCCGAAGTGTTTTCCTTCCTGGGGTTCACTACTTTTTTCTACCTGTCTGCCTACTTCATCCTTAGTCATTATTTCATATTCCAAATTCCTTACTGTTTTCTTGAATAGAACTTGTTCTATGAACATCTTTGCCTTATATTTCTAACAACCCTTGTCTCTCCCTCATCTGCTCATTTCTGCTGCTCACCATCTGCCTATAACTGGGCAACTGTCGATATATCTTCGTCATAAAGACCTATGTCCATTTTAATACCTTCTGGTCATCCCTTCTGGCTTCTTTAAAACTCAGTTTTTAGAAAGCCTGTGTCGAATTTAAACCTTCTTGTCCAGAGTGACACACCTGTTGAATTTTACGAATGTACAGGCACACACACAAGGAGTGACAACAAAAGTGGGCTTGCAAGGGGATAGTGAAGGAAGGAGGGTGGTGAAGGGTGGAAGGGCGGAAGGGAAGGAGATGAAAGAAAAGTATGAGGGAGTAAGGGAGAAGCCAGTAGTGCTAGGGAGGAAGGTGAGGATGGAGAGCGACAGAGGAGACCCACTTGGTATAAAAACGCTTTTTTTTACTTTAAAAAAAACGTTTTTATTGGTTTCCCTATAGGTTATTTGGTTGAAAATTGGTTAAAAAAACGTTTAATAACGTGTTTTGCCAAGTGGAGAGGGAGGAAGGGGAGAGAGGAAACCACTTTGAAAGGAAAGAGGAGTGGACGGATCTGGAAATACTGCTATGGAGACAAGAAAAAGGGTGTCCTCTAAGCCTCTTGCTTTTCTTTTCTATTCCTTCTTCATATTGATCTCTTCCTCTCTTCCTTCTTCATGCACTTGCCTGCAGTGTCTGTGGAGCCGTAGAGGACAGGAGAGGGCATACATCCCTAGACTATTTCAGGTTTACAGTATCGATTATTATAGTAAAGAGTACCAGAGTTCATAAGGCCATCCCCCACAGACCTACCAGCTGTTCCGCCCCAACTTAGATATCCCTCTCCTTAATCCCCTCTCCCCACCTCCACCTCTTATCTCCATTGCGTTCCCCCTTTCTTCTGTTCCCCATCCTTCCTTCCACTCCTTCTTCTTACTTTTCTCACTTCTCTTCTATGTTCCCCTCCTCAACTCCGCATCTCCTCTCCTACCTATTCAATCCCTGCTTCCCTCTGGGGTTCCTTTCATCCCACCTCTTCACAATCTTCTTTCATGGCCATAACTTCAAATTCCATCTCCCTCCACATCCCTCCCTAAACCTGTTTTGCATTTTACAACAGTTGGTAATGGTTATGTGATTACTTGTGTGTTCAACAAGATCAGTAACAAGCATTGCTGTAAAGACTGCTCATGTGAGGATCATATTAGTCATCGCTTAGAGTTATTTAGCACAAGGCCAAAAAAAAAGTTTGTTTTAGGTAACCTGACCCTAGCAAACAACTTTTTTCTCCATTTTTGAAGAAAATATAGGTTTTTTGGCCAAGTTTTCAGTCATTTTAGTCATCTCTGACTTGCCGTGACCTACCTACCTACCCTACCTAATTTTTTTCAGCATGTTACCTGAAACACACAACCTTTTTTGCCCAACCAATAAGTCCTCTGTGGGTGGTAGTCCTCATTAGTCGTTCTCTTTTATGAAACTTGATCAGAATGTACTCAGTAAGCCTACTCCCCAGTACAGTAGCTAAGTACAATAGGTTCTGCCTACTTTGATATGTTCTTTTGGCAAAGGCTCTAACAAATAAGCTGAGGAAATTTATGGCCATGCTATTCTAATAAGTGTAAAGCTATTATTCATTTTGAAATGATTGATACGATATCCAGAGACGGTAAAAATAATCTCTCTATTTTGTGAAAAAAGAATGCCAGTGGGCTAGAATATAAGGCATATGTTACGTATGTACAGTAGATTTCTACTTCGGATTTTACCCTTTAAAGTTAGATAGGCTCTTATCAAAGTGAATATAGGGTATGGTTTAGTCTGTATTGTCACCATACAATTTTAAATAACCCTACACACTGGGTCTTCACTATGGGGTCGTGTTAGACATTGCATGCCTGCACATTAAATTAAAGGTATTATTGGCGAACAACGTCAATGCCACCTGGGGGTATTTTCCTGAACCAATTAGGTACAGTTGAGCTCCTGATTGGTATATGTTGGGTTATTGGCTTCTCATTTCTTCTAATGCATTCCTAGACTCTCTTTTCTCTGCTTTGTCCAAATAATATTACCCTTCTTTTTCAAACTATCTACCCTTCCATCGGTTTAAGACCCGGCCCTCTTTTGCCTCTCATGTCAGTCATCATGCCCCTCCGTTCATTTATTGCTCTCCCGTCCCTCTGTTTCTATCTCCTTTCTATTGCCTCTCCCAATATATCTTATATACCACCATATCCTATATTGTCTGCCTAATATTAGCTATTCTTTATTAACTACATTCTTCCTCTGATACCTCAATTGACCCCTCTTACCCTTTCCTACCTCCTTTATTTCCCTCTCCACTCTTCGGTTTCTAAACAGTCACATTTTACCAAAACAAATACATAAAAACCGCTTGTTGTGTGATTGAAAACAAAGTCAGTATGGCCCATGGGGGTGGCCTACTAATGTGTATAGGTCGACCCCCACCCCTTGGGCGGCTGGTGGATTATCAGGATAAGGCCAGGGGGTAAGGATTAACCCTGGTAAAAGAACATGCCGTGGATATTATTGTACAAATAATCTCCTAATAATGCCTACATATACTTCTACCTATGTGGTAGTTTGTTTACTACTTGATTTATACTACAATGTTAGCACTGTCACGGCATTTTCTGTTTGTTGAACACTCTAACTGAAAGGCCTAGATCCAAATATGGGCGCTATCTTATTTGCCATTCCCTCACAACATAAGTCACTAAGATGAGCCATTGAATCATTTATGAATAGCTCACATGCTTCTTAAATTATTATTCAAAGATCAGAAGTTTGCATTCCTAGTTTTTTTGTGGAACAAGACCCTGGAAGTTATTAAACTTATGTCCTCTTTGTCATTTACAACCCCCTGCAATTTTTTTCTTCAGTGTTTCCCTCTGTTGCCCTTGTCAAATTCTCCAGTATAGGATACCCCCCTCGTGTTATGTTCTTCTGTCTCCCTGAAACCCTTTTCTGTCCTCTCACCTCTCTCTGTTTCCCCTGCCTCAGTTTTCCGACGCTCATACATCACACTACATGCATTGAGCTTGGATTTACATATGTACCAGTGTTTTGCATGGTGTGTCGTTAGAGTGAACATACATAGTTTACTTTATCAGTAATCCATAAGTGCGACCTTATCCCACAGAATTACCAACCTACTCAGCCATGTAAAGGCTAATACAGTACAGTCACCTGTAAGAAGTGGGGTCTCTGCCCGGGGGGGGGGGCACTTCCCCATGAAATGAATACCGACTGCAGCCTGACTCTCGAGAGCGGTGGCGGTGGATTCACCCACGATCCCGAAAAAGGGGGGACGATGGATTCCCATCAGATCTCTAATAGCAGGGCGGTGGAATTCCATTAGGTCCCAAAAGGACTGTATTGTTATAAAAAGACACAGTGCTGGACAATGAAACATTCTGATCTGTACAAAATACATGAGTACAATAGGGTGTGGGCTTGAAGGGGGGGGGCGGTGCAGTCAATATTTGGGATTGTTGAAAAAGGGGGACGGTCAATGTCTAGCATATCAGTCAAGTAGGGCGGTCAGTTCTCAAGATCACTGGGAGATAGGGCGGTAGGGCAGCAGTTGAGAGTGACCTACATAGAGTCAGTGCCCCCCCCCCCCGGGGGGTCTCTGCCTCTAGTAGTACTAGTAGCCAGCTTAGTGTGTTATCATGGCTTACCATCGGTAATCATGTAACATGGTGTCAGTTAGGTTGTCATATGTACTGGTTATCAGTGCAGTCTCCTAAAGTATGCACAAAGTGATAAGCTGGCTAACTTATCCACCCTAGAGGCCAACCTGCCATTATAATAGCATTCTGCATAAATGTGTATATATATATAGTTTTTAACCTTCTCTTCCTTTGACCTAAAGGAACTTAAGTCAAATGGACACCATTAAGAGTTAACATTTCTTCTGATTCACATTTCCATACCAAATTGATACACAAGGCCTCTTACAGGATATGTATTTTTGTCCCCTCAGCTGCGCGATTTAAAACATCTCTTCTTCTATAATGGGTCACCCCATTAGCACACCATCACCATTGGGAGAAAGGTACCTTCACCTTGATTTTGATTTTGTTAAACCAAAGTTCAGAGACAAGTCTCTTGTGCTACCTGGATGGAGATACCCTATACCCTATTTAAAGAACTAGAACATTTGTTTTGCAACACATGTAACAAGGAAAAATAATCTACTGACTTTATTAGGTAACGTCTGCATAGACACAGAAATTCCATCTGACAGTTGAAAGGAAGAACATTTACTTGAAACGGTATTTTCTTGCCATGCAAATTTTTAGACAAAATGCTTATCTCTATGCATTTGTTAACGCTATATACAAACAAGTTGAAAAACCGGTGTACAAAAAGTGACTATGCTGCCTAACAATGATAGCTAAGTCTCAAATATTCTCAAAAATTGAGCTTGCTGTTGGGTGACATGCAGTCTATCACTGCGAAGGAATGCATGCCCAAAACTCAGGTGCATGAGTGCTCTGGGTCAATTATGCTTATGTAAAGGTACCAAGAGGATTGTGACCATACATCCACCTAAACATGGTAATTATACCAATAAGGGGGCTTATTGTAAAACTGTAGTGCAGAGTGGATGGGGCCGAGTCTGTACTGTGGTTCCAGCAAGGCTTGGCACTATTATGAGTACCTGTATATGGACCAAAGAAGTATAATGGTTTCATTAAGGAAATACCCATGTAAAACTCCTTCAAAAATAATCAGTGTCTAATACACCTCAAGAGAGGGACTTATTTGAAGGTGCTTCACCTATAGGGTTATGCATTTTCAATTCTCCTCAAGAGGTATTCGAAAGAGAGTATTGTGCATGGGCTATTTCATGCATCATATTCTTTTACCTCAGTTATTGAGTTCAAAAGGTGAGAGAGAGAGAGAGAGAGAGAGAGAGAGAGAGAGAGAGAGAGAGAGAGAGAGAGAGAGAGAGAGAGAGTATTTCAATAGGTGTATACTGGCAATTTTCTGTCCATAATAGGCTACTGAGTACCATGTGCAATTGGCTACAAGATACTTATTTAATCGATACACATGCAATGTTTCTTTATAGACAGTCGCATTATAATGAATGTACCATTTAGTTGTGCTAACTACCATTATATACCTCAACATACTTCTTATTCCAATGTATAATTATATATTTCTTATTTATGTGCTGAATATATTGGTGGTCATTCAATACATACAATTTATGGTGGTAGCCATGGTCTAAGGATTTTAATAATAGAGCATAGAGGTAGAGGTGTATAATTCAATGATAAACTTGGCAGGGTACACTTTATACACCTGGTGTTGAGTTAATTCAAGTCCCACTTTGAGTCAGATTTACTGTGTGAACTTTACACCGTAACTAATGACCCCCTGCTGCATACATCTATATACATGTAAGTATTCATGGTACTCCCTCCTTGAGATGTACTAAAAGTACAATGTAAAAGGATATTTTGCACCATACACATGCCATCCTTTTTCTTTCTCTCAGATATATAAGCTATTCACCTTACATGTAAAAGTGCCCTATTACTAGTATTTAGTGAAGCTGTTTTTGTAACGTTTAGCAGCCTGAACGTTTAAACATAAAAACACTCCTGTATGACTTCTTTTTTCTCATAAAAAGGTTGATGAATTTTTAGGCCACTCCAAAAAAAAACTTGTTTCTTTCTCATCACCGCCCTCGTCAGGTCATCATTTGAGGATATATATATATATATATATATATATATATATATATATATATATATATATATATATATATATATATATCTTTTTTATAAGAATACATTGAAAAATAGATGAAGGTAGTCGAGTTTGGTATCAAATTAAAGCTTAGGGTCTCAGCATGCAGCTAGCCATGAATAATATCCATTTTCACATTTTTTAAATGTTAAAGATTAAAAAGAATATCCCATAACATACCGCGGATTTTTTCTTGAGATCATCGGGTGCGGCAGTATTGTCATCTTCAGAATCGGAACTACTGCTGGTGTCCAAGTGTTGACCCTGTTAGTGGAACGGATAAACAAACAAATAAACAAACAACTTGGAACTCAAACTTGTAACAGTATAACAAATTGAACTTAATCTATTTCTTAACTGTAACAATAGAACAATAGAATAAATATCCTTAGTGGCCTAGTGTTAGTGTTCAAATACATTTTTTTTAACATGAACTCTCCATTCTCTCTTTTCCTCACTTAGAGTTTATAATCAATTTTCTATGGGCATTTCTTGGTTGAATTGTACATGTTGATCCAAGCTTCTAAGCTGAGATCCAATACATCTTACTAAATGTAAGCCTATTAAAGACTGAAATTACTTTCCGCTTCTAATATCAGTGCATTATTACACATCTTATTTGTCACATACATCTGCTACCAGTTATACTGAAATTGCCCATTTTGCTGTGCCTGCATTTATAACTATTTGTTTGTCCATTGCCTGCGCGAGACCTGCACCTATCTGGGTTATTTAAATGGAATTTTTAGGTTCAGGTGCTCTCACCATTGTACAACAACGAGACCTGTGGTCTTTTGAGACCCCTGTGCTTAAATTGGTAATCATTGTATATTGACAATCGTACCTGGCAGGACCAACTGCAACAGAGTTGTTGCTTCAAATCTGTGCAAAAGCACCTACGATTAAATGCTCGAATTAACTATGAGAAATTACAGGAAATCTTTGCTGTGACTCATTAAGGTAAATTTCACCACCACCTTTAGGATCATACTTCAGTGGCGTGTTTATTGCCCTTTACAAGTTCCCCTAGACCCAGGTAGGAATAAGTGCACTCTTCTTCGGAGAAGTGGGTTCCTATGGGGTCTCCACTTTTTAAATTCTACACAGTGGGCCCACTCTAATCATCAAATGAATTGCTGAGCGATTTTGCACCTGCACATTTCCTTAAAAGACACGTTGGGTACAGGAAATTCACTTTGTTTAGTAGAAATTTATATTGACTCATAATCTGGGTCATAATCTGATACCATTAAGTAAATTGAACTGTCTTCACAGACGTTTCTCTGGAGTCGCTATTTCCAAAGGATCCAGAAAACATTAACAGACTGTTTACAGAGATGTAAAAACGTTTATGTTGAATTTGTGACACCTTGCAGAACTGCAGCAGCCTGATGATAGGATATTCACCTCTCATGCAGCAAGTTGGCAGTTCAAACCCAGGTCTTTGTCAAAATAACATACCTACTCATAGACCCAACTTGCAGTATACTGTGGACCACAGGTGTTGAACATTATAACTGAACCTAAGTCAAGAACAGTTAATGGAAACTTGTCCAAAAACTTTTAAAAATACATGCAGAAGAAAATTGAAAAGATATTATAAAATCCTTACTTCCTCCCACTGTCCCAGTGAGTGCAGAATCAACTTCTTGGTATCCAGGTAGAAGGGGTCTCCGAGGCCCTGGTAAGGTTTGTCCGGGCGCGACTTGAACCCTTGGTTTTTAAGTTGGAAACATCTCCTATCATAGTTCTCCTTACGCACCCCATCCCTGTTAGGTAGTGCTGGGTTGTAGACAGTGTCCGAGCGGGCCTGGATCCGCAGTCCTTTTTGACTAGAAATAGGGAGAGGCTGCGGCTTGATGTAGGACCGAGGGTCACCTTTAGGCACCACCAGCGGCTTACTAGATGGTGGCATTTTGAGTCTGAAAATAAAACAGAAAAAAATGTCTTCAATTCCTGGATTTTTATTTTTTTTAATCATTTTCAAAAAAAAAAAAAAAAAGTTTTCAAGCCCAGGATTGTTTTTTTATATTGAAGAAGAAAATGTCACTTAATTAGCAAAAACACATGTCCTAAAGTGTCGCAGTCAATTCCTTATATCATAGTTTAAAAGCCTCGTCAACAGTTACAGTATGACATATTTCCAAGTGTTTACTTTATTCTAAATTGGAGAGGCTAGGAAGGTTCCCACATACCAAAGCGCTTTTAACACAATGCACACAATGTAATTAGCATTATGAAGGCTTTACATATTGTCTTTTGTCCTTTTCCTCTCACGAAATTTGAATATCTTTATACTTATAATGAGAGGGACTTGAATAATGCTAGCCTAAGCCAAGTCTCAAAATAGAGGTGTTTTAATTGGAGATTACTGGTACAGTAAGTACAGTTACAACTCTACCAACAGTTATATAACTTTATTTTTGCGCCCAAGGCATTATGCAAGTCTATTCAGCCTTCTGAACCACTGCACTTATGGACCTCTCCACTAAAGGGACTACCATGGAGAAACGTATAAGTAAAACATGAGTTATTTTAACGGTTATGTGTTTGATTTATTTTCTAATGACCGCAAATGATCACTGCGGTGATGAGTTTTACAAAATTTCCCTCTGCATTTAAGACTTGATTTTGATAACGGGCCCTCACAGCTCACATACAATCTAATGCCCCTGCCCTTCCACACTACATTTGCACTACAAGGTTTACCACCTCTTTTACCCTTTGCATCCTTTTATTCATTATTACCCCTACAAAAATATCCACTGTCTGCCAATAACTCCAGCTTCGAGAAACACATCCAGAAAAGAATGAGTAGGCACACAAGGCCATATGTATCAATGTGGATCAACTCCTATTGTAATATGAGTGTTTAACTACTTCGATTCTATGTTTATAGATAAATTAGCCAAGTACAATCACCATCTGGTTGCCTGGTGGTCAATTACAATTTTCTCTCTTCAGGTGGTGTTACCTAAGATATTTAATACATCCAGATGAGACTACGATGTAGCTTCTCTTTGAGATCCATTTTAAGCTATAATTAGGCTTCTTTTGCAGCAACAGCTGAAGTTAATATGTGGCTTCTGTTGCAAAAGTAGCTGAATCTAACATGTGGCTTATGTTGCAGCAATAGCTGAAGTTAATATGTGGCTAGAAAGGTTGGGCCACTTAGCCTTTCTTTATCTGTTGAGATCCGCATGTCTACTACTTTTTATTCAAAAGCAAACTGACAGTGAATGCATATTTCTGGAAAAGCAGGGTAAATACAAGCCTGAACCAAAAATAGTTACTGATTCAGTATAATCTACAGACCAGCAGCTTTTTCTCTCCTTTTTTAAAGAGAACCCTGTGCTTTACAACCAATCATAGTGTTTACCTGACAACATAAGCCTGACCATACAAATGCATGCCTACATACTACAGTGTAACACTAAACCTCTCCCATGCATATTCCATCACGTTGTTTAAACTTTCACTGAACAACCCAGTGTAGCAGTTTATTCACTCCTGTCAGGAACAGTTTTAGAAAAAGGAGAGGGTCCTGGTGATAGCTGAATATCTAATCTCACTCAGACACTGAAGGGTCTTATCACGGTTAAAGAGACATTGGAAGCCATTGGTAACCCAGAATTCCCTCATACTGTCGTAGTCAATTGATGCGCCTCAGAACTTATTGATCTCAATACCTCTCAAGCCATGCCGGTTATCCAAGCGTTCATTCGAGACTTTGAGACAACAGTACATATAAAGGCTGATCTGATAGGCTTGGTAAGCCGTTGCTGGTGACAAAGCTGAGTAAATATTTTATTATAACTGGATTAGTCAATGGTCACAAGAAATATTGCTCTTTCTGAAAAAAGATAAAGTCAGCTCACTGTTCCAGTCCAACTGCCTTACTTGCAACTGGCAGATATGGCTGAGGAGGAAGGTGTTAGACCTATACTATAAAACTATAAGAACTGATGTGCGTGGGTATAATGTGAAATGCCCCCAAAGGAGGCGATTGAAAATGGATGACTCAAGTCTCCAGAAAGAAAGATATTCTCTGCAGAGATATCTAAGATGTATCGATTATCCCTACTCAGTTTTACGGCCCTACTACTAATATCTAGTCCTTACATCACTTGACCTACCTTAATATATTAGAATGGTCCTTCTAGCCTACATTATACTCTAAGAACTGGTTACTCCAAGAGTGGTCTGAGTCTATTTGAGTTGTGTTTGAGGCCACATCTTATCGACCGTGTACTTGAAATAGTCGCGTGGCAGTTGACAGTAGGTGGATAAACCCTGGTCTTTTTAACACTCCAATCGTAAAAGGTGCACCATCAGTATGATTTTGGGCTGTATGTCATATCAAAATTGGCACCTGCTGACAGGTTTGGGCTACATTTTTTGTTGCGAGTACCTAATTCTTGACCGCTGAAGTACCCCCCCCCCTTCTGTACAGAAACGCTGAAATTGTATAGCTAGTGGAACATATGTGTTCGGATCCCATTAATAAAGCACACATAGAGACCTACCAACTTTGAGTCAAAATTTATCATTTGAGCTTAACTTCGGCACCGTAACTTCATGGCATTTGCCTACAAAACATTCCATTTTCTCAGTTTTTTGAGAACCCAGGAAGAGCATGAATATTTCAAAAAGTGCATAACGCAGATAGTGTCTGGTTGAGGTTAGAGTGCAGTGATCAGGCGGGTACCCCGGTGTATACTTCTGTACTCAATATCAAGTTGGTACAAACATACCCCACCTTTAATCATGTGTGTCTAAAGGATACTGAGGGTGTTCTCCGACACTCAACACGCACCCACAAACTGTCTACACACAAGCTGTAACTTACAGCCACACATTTACCGTGTCATCATGTTTAAGCGCTCCGGCGGTCTTTGACTTGGCGGCCTCAATTTGCGGGCGCTCTTACAAGACAGGCGCTTATTCAGAATGTAGTTTTAGTGCTCAAATATGCATTCTACTGGAATTACCAGTTCATTTTACTACTCTATTTTTCCTCATATGCCTGCAGCAAACAGCATTGTTCAAATGATCAGGATCGGAGTTTTATTTTAAATAATATCACAGTGAGAGAAATGAGATCATTGCTCACTCCACTTTCTTCATGTAGAAATCTCTTTGCTGAGAAGATCTTGTACTGTATTGTTGTGTTTAAGCGCCAGGATTTAAATGAGCGCCCCGGTCGCAAATAAGCACATGGGTACGGGGGTCTCGGGGGCCAACTGGTACCCATTTGATAGGTCTTATCAATAGAATATCATGCTGGTAACAAGCTTCAGTAATGGCCATGGGATAACCTGCTACCTCGGAATAGCCAGCAATACCCATGTACACTTACGTTGTAGGTGCTACAGTGCAGAAAAATTATATTAGTTTTCTCAAATACCATTCAATCAAAACACTTGAGTGAGTCACCTAAAGATATAAATGGGCATCGTGTGTGAATATGAAGTAGATTGATTCCCTGGGAAAAATTTGATAGAAAGAGTTTTGAAATGTTGTGTATATTGCACTCTTCACCTGCCACTCCGGCAAAACCCACATCCTAGAGATGTCATAGATATCCACAATATCGAAACATCGCCATTACTGTAATGCTGAATATCGTATCGACATGGCTGTTATATCGATACATACTATTACATAACAATGAAAAAAGGAAAAGGAAAATCTTTGATTCCCTCCCTGATATCTGATGATGCCTATATGAGGCATATTTGGTATCAAAATAAAGGTCTCATTGTGAATGTCACTAACACAATTAAATAGTTATAATATGCATTCTAACAACACACTCAGGGACGAAAACTGAAATATGTACTTTGTTCTGGATTAAGTAAGTGGAAGGTCCTAGGTGATGAGTGGTTACAAGGGTAGGGTAGGGACAAGATGGTAATTACACAGATGTATATATCCTACATGGTAATAGGCAAAGATAATCTACATGAAACTACAGGGAAAAGTACTCTTGGAAGTATTTCAGAGTCACCCTAATTTAATTAGACAATGTCATCTGGATGAAATTCGTGATGTGTGCAGATCCCTTTCAGTTAGGCTTAGAAAATGTTGCTCAGTGCTACATCTTCTTAGTAATATACCAAAATAAAATTGTCTATCAACAATGTATTCATAAACCCATTCTGAAGTAGCATGTGGTCATTGCTATTCTCTTTACAATTTCAAGTGAATATTTGTCAAATTCCCTGATCCTAAAATCTCTTATAACAGTTGGCTCACCTCCTTGCCCTCCATAACACAGACATTGGCTTTTCAGGCTGAATGAATTATAGGCTCTACTGCATCAATGAATCGGGAAAAAAGTCGGAATATCGAGACCAAAAATCGTGATAATCGGAATCGACACCCCAAACTTTCCTAAATAATTAATGGCAGTTCTCCTCATAATACCTTCACTAAACCTTCAGCGAGTCATCATCAATTAGTAAACTAATTGTTTGTGAAATTTGAAAGCACTCTGCCCAGGGGAAGCATCGAAAACAACAATTTAAGCTAATTGGTAGGCTGCATCTGTGTTATCCGGCCGCAAGGGGTGAGAAACGGCGGGAAGACATAGCGTGGTGCACATCCTGATCCAGGGATAAGGGGGGGGGGGGGAACCATAGATAGTGGTGCCGCCTACTGTGATACAAATAACAAAATGACCAAACCACAGTGTCTTGCCTTTACCATTACACCCACCATATTCAATAAGCAGCCTAGTATTCTATGTTGTTTCAGCCTGTGATACAAAGTGACATAATATAGGTCTACACAACTGTCACAAGGCTACAGCAACATGTTGACACAATTGCATTATAAAAGTTATTGAAATTGAGGTCAATAAAATCAAGAGGACAGTTGTTTGATTTCTTTGATACAATACAGACCCCAGGGCCTGTGCCTGCCCCTAGTTCTATCCTATACTATGGGTGTGGACCACTAAATTTGACATGGTGACATGGCAATTTCTTAAAATCGACATGTGACATGAGAGGTTCTTAGAGGTGACATGGGACATGGGGATTTAAGTGACATGTGACATAACCATTTCTTAAAATCGACATGTGACATGAGAGGTTCTTAGAGGTGACATGGGACATGTGGATTTAAGTGACATGTGACATAACCATTTCTTAAAATTGACATGTGACATGGGGGACCCCCCATCCACACCCCCTATACTATAGTTCTACATGGACTAAGCTGCTAAGTCAACTTACAACCCATATAGTAAGCCGTATATGAAACAAGGCTACTCCAGCCAAACCTGCATACCCTAACGATCACACCCGGCAAGTTTAGACTTCTAGGCTAACCAAGTCCAACAAAGCCTGCATGATTATTCCCATGATAGTGTATTGCAAAACTAAAATTCCAGGACAACTGTGACATGTGTGGTATGATGTGAGATTCAGAAAGCACTGACCTGAAGTCCTGTCAACTCCCAAGTAGGTTCACACACAAGGTAAATCCGATAAGGCAGTGGGTCCCATGTTCACGGGCAATTGATGGGATATTACTCCGTCCTGTGTCAACTTTAGAAGTTTACATGTGGAGCCATAGACCCACAGTCAAACTCAAAGTGTGCTCCTCCAGGGTGGGAGGTGGGGGCTGTTTGCTGCAGTTCCAACTTGAAAGCTCCCCATTTATCGCCCACTGGTATGCCACACTCCTTGTGTGAAATCAACACTTTAGGGGACTGACACATTCACTTTATACATTATATGCGATTCCCTTTGCTGTAGAGAAACTTGTGAGCGTTCAGAAAACTTCTACTGAGGTGACACTGTGAAAAGAACTCACAATACAGGGAGGACGTGCAGACGGTGGAGCAGCCATGTAAATAAACCCTCAGTTGCATAGAAACAGCAACGCCTGCCGTCCGATTTTGGGTGTTCAAAGTGCACCCTATAAAAGCTGGTGAAATGGAGGGAAAACGCACAAAATGTTCGCTGTATTGTATATGAAAGAGCCTTGGTATGGATTAAGGTTATTTAGAAGTGCCTACGTCATTTTATCTTGCTTGACTAGACCGATTTCTCCTTTCTTTCTTCTTCTGACTGACTCTCTCGCGCCATCTTGTGTTTCTGTATTTCTGGTGGGATAGTTCCCGGCTTTCACACCAGGGAGCGTGCTACGTTTCCCGCGCATAAAATCGCCAAGGGAGCCGCAGCACCGTTTCATTTAGGGAGCGGTCATTTTTTATCAACGTGGGGGGGGGGGGGCGGTGGGTTTTCACGCGGACGTGCAAAAAAAGATTTAAGCCCCCACTCGACGGCAGTCAACATTTTTTGCGTCCCCCCCTGCACCAGAGGTACAGAGAATTTTCCTGCCCCTCTTTGATCTATAGTAAAGTGCAGGCATTTTTGATAAAAAGAGGGTAAACTTTTTTAGGCCCCCCTCTTAAGAGGGGTCAAATTATTTTTAGTCGGAAATTTTACGCCCCCAACACCCCCCTGTTGATAAATAGGCCCCCTAATAACCGCACCCTTTAATAGGAGTGGTCATTATTTATCAACCGGGAGGGAGAGGGGGCTAAAAAAAAAAAAAAAAAAACATTTCACCCCTTTTGAGGGGGGGGACTTTTGACCCCTCTTGACGAAGCATAGATAAAAATCAGGCTCAATTATTAGAAAGGCCACGTACATGCCACTAGATCAAAGAGGGGCGCGAAAATTGTCCATGGCTCTCATGGGGGGGGGGGGGGCAGGAGGAAACGTTTAAAAAAAATTCAAGCATGTGTGAGAAAATCCACCACCTGCCACCCCTGTTATAATGACTATTCCCTCAAGACCTGACAACTTGGCTATGGTGAAGTTATTGATATATCTTGCAACATTTTGTCTTATGACAACTAAGCCTATGATAAAAGATGAACGGATGGACCTGAGCTGGGCTATAGGCCAGGTATACGACATAATCGATTTAAGAACAATGGAATAATTCTCCACTGCAAGTAGGCCTGGGAATTTGTAGGCCTAAGCTAATAGAAGCTCTGACATGTTCAGTAGAGTCCATGCATTTTTGGGCAGGCCTAACATTTGAAACAAGAGAAGACTTTTCTGGTCTTTTAAAAAAATGTCTGAATTGACATTTAACTAAAATAAAACCCACTTGGCAGTAAAGCGTTTTTAACATCACTTTTATGTTTAGAAACTCTGCATACATTTGTTAAAAAGCTTAAAATGTTATTTGACATTCTGTAAAAAAAGAAAAAAAATTATGTCTAGGCAAAAAGAGAAAAAAACGTGTAAATTTTGACATTAATAAAATCAACTGACACACTTAAAAAAAAAAGAAAAAAAAAGAAGTTAATGAACGTTCAAAGATATTTCTTCTCGTGTAATGGGTTGTTTGTTTTTAATCTTCCCCCAAATGCTACCCAAGCCCACTTTTTGCCAAGTCGGTGTTCATTACGATAATAATGTACACATTTATATTCTATTCAAGTGTATTTTATACAGTCTTTACCTGACGGTGGCCCTCCTTTGCTGCTGGTTCTGAGGCTGTAGTAGGCTGTCTGAACTACTGGTGTACACGTCATGGTTAAAGTTCACCTGTCGTTTTTTGGCCATGCTCACCTGTAGACTCACCATAGACTCCGGTCGAGATAAACCCATTTTAGATTTTCTTCTTCGCCTTCTTTTTCTCTCCTTTGATTTATTTTATCTATTCATTTTTTTTTTAGATAATTGAGTGATTATATTTCCATGAAACTAGGAATACAAAACAAATTTGCTATTCCTCTGTATGGTTGATTAATTCCATGTATAATAAATTCCATCTCTTTCCATCTATGACGAAACACAAAGATGAGCAGGGAATAGAACCTGATATCTTTTCTTGTCAGAGTGTTTTGCGTGGAAAAGCGATGATTTTATCACTTTCAAGTCGCTCTTCACTTTTAAGTGGACAGGAATACAGTATCAGTTATTATGAAGAGACTTCTGAGAATTCCTCTCTTGATTCCATGTGGTGATCTTTGTCCACATAGCATTAGCCCCATTCATCCCCATATGAATGGGGCACCATTTGAAAGAGACAGCTTCCTTGGTTTATAGGTACTCTTCAGGAGGTAAACTCTGAACCTTTAAGTACAGCTCACTAATTTCTCCTGACTATGCTGTAAAGCCATGTACTCCATTATCACTCCATGTAGGTTTTATCATAAGGCGGTCCATGAACTGTTCTTTGGGTAGATAATGAAGTTGGAAGATGGTTGTAATTTAGTCCACGAGGAGGAGAAGAGGAGAACAGTTAGACATGGTGGAGGTGGTATTCCATGAGTGTAGAGCTGGTGAGGAGGGGCCTCTCCCACCACTTTCACTCCACTAAGTGCCTCTCACTTCTCACTGTCTGCAACTCCTGTACACCTTCACTGGTGCACGGTCAACTCAGCAAGGGACATATCATTTTGTGCCACATGGGGGAGGGAGGACTTAGTTCTTGCATTGAGCTATATGGCTAGACCTTTTAGGCTTCAACAACTTAAGAACAGCCTGGTGGGCATCTAAAAACTGAAAGAGATATTTTCTATTATAATTGAGGATCAGTGACTGTGTTTAGTAAAGGTGGGGGGCGTGGTGACAATAGACGACCCCTCCCAGTGATCTTATACCAGTATTGGCCACTATAGCTGGTCTGGAGCTTGGTCCTGCGACCCACACTGATAAGGTGGGACCAGCATGTCCCTGGAAGTGGGTGTTAACCAGGGACAAGGTACCCATCATGGTATGTCTTATCAGTGGGTTTTAGCTCAACCAGCGAAATTCAAGATGGTGGCTCCACTAGGCCTCCATACTGAGTCCTATACCAGACCGTCATGTGGACTAGTGTGGGCATAGTACCTAAATACCCGTTAACAAAATTGGACTTATTGGTTATCGGATTTTTAAATCACACTTCATCACACATCTAGGCCTATTTACAGACATTTAATTGTTACTATGTGGTCCAATGCATCGCCATTTTGCAGTGTCTTGTGTATTTGGTGGAATAAATTCATTCTACAGTTACAAATCATATGGCACATAAATTGAATAAGAGATTAAACTGCAAGCTGAGATGAATGAGATCAAAGACATGGCTAAAAATTGACGAATGAGCTAGTGTACCTCCAGGAATAATTTTAAGAGGATTAAGTTTTTCTTTGATCTGAGATCATTGAATGTGCAATTCCTAACTTCTAAATGTTCACACCTAACAAGAGACACTGACAACTAGAGAAAGCTTCCCTTGGTACCAGTGTAATAATATCAGTAATCTATAGATGTAAGTCTATTTTCACGGTTTGTGCACTCAATCCCTGAATCCTTTATACACTATCTGATGCTGCTAACTCAACCTTACCGCTCCCTACCTCCCCTCGCCAACACACCCTGGTTCCTGTGTGGCCATGTCAATGGAGGTTCAGGTAACTATAAAACCAGATATGTGAGTAATGGCGAGAAAACTACATTCGACATCAATTAATGGATGTACCAAATATTTACAAGGCACACAGCTGTGGTAGAAATAGAACGAATAAGACCCTTTCATGGTGGGCTAGGAAAGGCCTATCAAACCAGAGAAGGGTTACCTATTTAGATTCAGATTATAGAAGGGTGTGGGCAGGCGAGAACATGTTCTGAAATTCTTAATTAGAGGGGTTAATATTTCATTTTTAGCAATTATTAGTGCATCTGCAGTAATCTGTGATACTGGATCACAACCCCTGATAGTTGATTGATACCTCAGCGTTTATATGTAATCTTAGGAGCCCAGTGTACTCATCCAGGTTAGTTTACATTGGGGCTCCTGAGGTTATTTTACAGATATTAGACACAGAGGCTTTACTGTTTGATCTTTGTGGCGGTCAGAGATATATTTGCACCTGGTACATGTATACTCTAGGCAATGATCCACAGTTAAGGATAACTTATACATAACAGTGTAGCGTATAATTATATGGAACTTAAGTAATCATGATATCTGATATCATATCTATATTTTCTATTTGAATATTTCTGTCCCTCTATCTATTCTCCTATCAGTATCAGTCCAGCAGTTCCCGCCATTTTCCTTTCCTGTCCCCCTCCCACGGGCCATACTTTTATTCGCATCATTTTTTAATGTATGTATAGATCAGCTTCTCAAAATTACCTGACTTGTGATATATACATGTGCCTCATGTGCTCCAGCACCTCGCACATACATAACCCAATTATTCCAAACTGCACACCACACCTTTCCCTTAACATTAAACAAACAGGACAACGAAGAAAGGACCCTGCCCACGTCTCACCTGGGCTTAGAATGCACCGGTGATTGATCACCTACCTGAGAGGTAACAGATTTAAACCAATACCTCCAACCATTCCCACGTAACAAACAGTGAGTGAGTGAGAGAGAGAGAGAAAGAGAGAGAGAGAGAGAGAGAGAGAGAGAGAGAGAGAGAGAGAGAGACAGACAGACAGACAGACAGAGATGATGGGCGGGGGGTTGGGGTATAGTGTAGAAAAGGGAGACGCTTGAGACAAAACAACCAAAAGGAAAAGCCTCTCGTACACCTAAATTTTCGCAATTCCTAAATCGTTGAGAAAAGTGGCATCTCCTTAAGACTAAGAGTGCCAAAGATTACTCCTGACATCCGAACGTTTTGCCAGTATCAAGTGATATCTCATTGGAAGAAGCTGGAGTGTTGTAGTATACTCTTCCTTTACCAGAGTATTTCAGAGCAATTTTTTGGGTTTCAGTTTATAACACAAACTCTCAAAAACTGTTGGAATTGTGTGAATATTCAAACTAGAAGGGAAATGGTGATCGTATAAGCTAGGCTAACCAGTCAGATAGAGCTAACCAGTCAGATAGAACAACATCCAAGTTTTCTCTATCTAGTTTAATTACTGAAATATATCATCATAAAGGTGGTGTCATGATGAGAAAAGTTCACTTCAAATTGCAATATCTCAGCACTCCCTTTATCAATTGCACTGAAATGAAGTGCATATTGTAGTAAATATCTAATTTTGTTGGAATAATGAATTTTGGAAGACATTCTTTTTCGGTTACCATGGCAACCAAAACCATGCAAAAACTTTAGGGTAATTTAAGATTTTGTCTCAAGTTTGTAGAACTGCCATGCTAAAAATATAAGAAATAGAGACTAACTCTTCAGACTCTTTGAAGAGTTACAATGGATTTTGTGGAAGTTATAGTGTACTCAAAATCGCTCAAAAATCGGCCAAAACTACGCATTAATGCGTAGTTGGTAAAGGAAGAGTTACATTTAGGGATCTTATGTGGCAATTTCTATACCCGCCAGAGGTGTAATAATATTATTGCTGATCTCTGTGGGTGTCAGTGTTTTCTGGTGTACACTTCTCGCCCTACACAGTTTGTACAGGATTAGACTGCCTTTCTATGGCTGCATGTATTGGTGGCTACAGTGGGGTAATGCACATATCTAAGGGGAATACTACAGGAGTAGTCATTTCTTAATGAAAGGGGTTGGTTGGAACTTTCTAGGGGATCATTAAAGCACACTAATAGGATTTGCACTACATATACAAAAGCTAATTCAAACCATTTTCAATATCTCACATGCGTCACGTTTTTGGGTTATTCTGAAAAATTTAATGTTATAATAGAATGGAGCTCAAAAGTGTTGGGGCATGATGTTTGTGTGTTTTCTGTTGACTACAAGACATATCTACATTGTAATAAACAAGGGTTTGATGCACCAAAACCTTTTTATGTACCACTTGGCATGTATATTGTGAAACGTCTTGTAAAAGAAATGGTTTTTACCTGAGATGGGCCTTATGCATGATGATATAATATTATATGATTCTGTGTCAGTAGTTTTGTAAAATTGTAATAATGCAAAAAGGAATGCCGTGGGCATATTCAGGAAGTGCTTCGAAGCCTCATGTGGCCACGTTTTCGTGCAATAATGACCTATGACAGTAGAATGCACATGGAGCTCATGTCTTATATGTTGCTTATTTGTTTTCAACTTAATATTAAATATATGTACCTTGTTAAAAAGAGTACTTGAGGTACCCTTTTACCCACATGGCATGCATGCGTTATGAGAAGCCTCACATACATCACATTTTTGGGGCATTTTTTTAAATTCAATTTGAGGGCTGACCACACAGTCTACTTTTTGTCCTATAGTATTATACCCTCTAATAATCTGAGCCAAAAGCCTAAATCTGTTGTGCATGGTTCATGCCCTTTCCACTAGGAATTATGAGATTAATCCATATTACGACCGATATCATTGCTTCAGTATATAAATTGACGATTGTCACTGGCTACAGACAAGATTCAGGGGCGTAGGAAGCAATTTTTTATTGAGGGGGGGGGCAGGGGTCTCGGTTGGGGGGGCCTGCTATGTTTTTATATAGGCTTATATAGGGAACCTGGGGGCCTGCTATGTTTTTATATAGGCTTATATAGGGAACCTCCTCATTATAGGGGGGGCAGCCCCCCCCCCGCCCCTTTTCCTATGCCCCTGAGATTAATCCTTTTATCAGCAGGAGACAACCATCCATGGATGCATAGACATGACAAATCCTACTGTTACCAGGAGATAACAGCCCATGGGCAGTTGGAAGATATAGACAAAGATGTGCTGCAAACTAAAATGTTTCATCATGAGCTAGCCTCAAAACATTAAGAATCCACCTCGTGGATTCTGCTTTGAAGCTAACATTCATTTTGGAGCAAATGTTGTGGATCTCTGTGCTTATTTCAGGTTATCTTGGTGAAAAAATGAGTCTAAAAACAATTTTTTTGATATGGGGTTTGAGGCTATTTTAATGATGTCAGAGTAACGAACGGGACTGTGGAGAAAGAGATTTAGTTTCTTCACACCTGATGGGGAATGGCTCTGCCTATATATACTTTATTATAGGAACTGTCGTTCTCAACATGAAATAGAGACACGTTGGGATAGACATAGGTACATGGTGAAGTGTAGACATGAACAGTTTCTTCACAACTGGGATTCTTGCTGTTCCAAACCCGGCCAACGGCATTGTTTAGAACAGCAAGAAACCGATGAGTGCATGGGCACACGTTAATGACTCTGTATCTTTTTCATGTTGCTTGTGCAGAAAATCCCCCGAAAAAAAATCATAATTTTGATAAAGGGTGTGAGGCTATTTTGATGAAGTCACAGTGGAGAATGGGGCCATGCAGATTAACTTTCAGTTTCTGCACACCCTGTGAATAATGGTTCTTACCATACAAGTTTATAGTAAGGCCCGTACTTCACATGAAATAAGGGCTGTAGGAATATTAAGGCGGTGGGGGGGGGGGGGGGAGGCTGTAGAAGGGTAGGTCAGAGTGGTAGGTATAGGCAGGGAAGAGGGTCGGGAAAGGCTGTATGAAGTATTTAGGGAGTGATCTTTTTTAACAACGGGGGGGGGGGGGGGGCTGGTGGGTTTGAGGGGGGTCGAATTTTTTCAACCCCTTGACCGGGGGGTCAGAATTTTTTCAACACCTTTTAATTTCACTTTTTTTTAGTGGAAAACCCTGCGTGTTACTATAGGCTAAAAGGGGACGTTCGCGAGCGATTTTTGTCCCTTATGGGAGGGGTCGAAATAATTTTACCCACCAGCCCCCCCCCCCGTTGTTAAAAAATGATCACCCCCTTAGCACTCAGTTCATCAAGCCTATACGACAGAGGGCGCTAGTGTCAGTCTTTGGCCACTAGTGGCAGTGAAAATATGCATCAGAGAGAGTAAGGTGACTTTGTAACTATAGCCTCTGATACCATACTCTGATTAAAGTGCATTTTGATTAGTCTGATGTCAACATTGTGGCCATACTCGGTCCACTGGTAAGATAGAGGGTTGTTAATCTAATTAGTGATTGCTCATCAGGTGGCCTATTTAACGAGGCCAGATGCCCTCACTTAACACTCCCATTCTTCCCCCTCCATCCATGTGAATCCAGTCACTTTTCAACTCAGTCATGAAAAATTCTAAATATTAACACTTCTTCACATGAAGACGTACTATAGTACAATAGAGATTACTATGACAGGTTTGTCAACATGACTTGTTTTCTCTGTGTATCTCATTTTTCTTAGAGATCAGAGCATATCTTCTGCAACAAAAGGGTCTGATTGCAAGAGGTGCCATTTCTCCCATACTATTCATATGGCAGTCAGAAGGCGGAGGCCAGGCTTGCCCTCCTAGACATGCTGCGCCCCTAGTAGATGGGAAGTGTACTAGCCGAGTAAATGAGTGTACCATATCGTCGTGAATAACCACCCCGGCGCTTATTGATTTGGAGGTATGATTACCCCCGACCCTTATACAAGACAGGCGCTTATTCAAGATACAGGTTTCAGTGCTTAAGGGATATTTCAATACCCCCTTACCCCTGGCACTTATACAAGACCGGCGCTCGTTCAAATCCCGGCACTTAAACACGACGATACGGTATATAGGAAGGCACAGCAGGGTTTAGGGAGATATGAGTCAGGGCTGTGTGAAGGCAGGGCTATAGAAAGATAAGGCAGGGCTGTATGAAGACAGGGCAGGGCTATAGTAAGATAAGCCAGGGCTGTATGAAGGCAGGACAGGGCTATAGTAAGATAAGCCAGGGCTGTATGAAGGCAGGGCAGGGCTATAGTAAGATAAGCCAGGGCTGTATGAAGGCAGGACAGGGCTATAGTAAGATAAGCCAGGGCTGTATGAAGGCAGGGCAGGGCTATAATAAGATAAGCCAGGGCTGTATGAAGGCAGGACAGGGCTATAGTAAGATAAGCCAGGGATGTATGAAGGCAGGGCAGGGCTATAGTAAGATAAGCCAGGGCTGTATGAAGGCAGGGCAGGGCTATAGTAAGATAAGCCAGGGCTGTATGAAGGCAGGACAGGGCTATAGTAAGATAAGCCAGGGCTGTATGAAGGCAGGGCAGGGCTATAGTAAGATAAGCCAGGGCTGTATGAAGGCAGGACAGGGCTATAGTAAGATAAGCCAGGGCTGTATGAAGGCAGGGCAGGGCTATAATAAGATAAGCCAGGGCTGTATGAAGGCAGGACAGGGCTATAGTAAGATAAGCCAGGGATGTATGAAGGCAGGGCAGGGCTATAGTAAGATAAGCCAGGGCTGTATGAAGGCAGGGCAGGGCTATAGTAAGATAAGCCAGGGCTGTATGAAGGTAGGGCAGGGCTATAGTAAGATAAGCCAGGGCTGTATGAAGGCAGGGCAGGGCTATACATGTAGGACAGGGTTATAGGAAGATATGCCAGGGTAGTAGTATGAAGGCATAATAGGGTTTACTCAGTTCGTGTCTGACAGTAGCAAAACAGAGAGATGCATACTACCGGGTTACAGGAGCATGTAGTGTTATATTAGGCTTGGCTGGCTAAATAGAGTTCTAAGCAGGATATAAGAAGATAGGGCAGGGCTGTAGAGGGGCAGGGCAGGTGGTAGATAGGCAAGCAGGGCTGTAGAAGGGTAGTGCAGGGTGGTCGGAAGGCAGGGCATAGCTGTATAAGGGTGGGGCATGGTGGTCGAAAGGCAGGGCATAGCTGTATAAGGGTGGGGCACAGTGGTCGAAAGGCAGGGCATAGCTGTATAAGAGTGGGCACGGTGGTCGAAAGGCAGGGCATAGCTGTATAAGGGTGGGGCACGGTTGTCGGAAGGCAGGGCATAGCTGTATAAGGGTGGGGCACGGTGGTCGAAAGGCAGGGCATAGCTGTATAAGGGTGGGGCACGGTGGTCGGAAGGCAGGGCATAGCTGTATAAGGGTAGGGCACGGTTGTCGGAAGGCAGGGCATAGCTGTATAAGGGTGGGGCACGGTGGTCAAAAGGCAGGGCATAGCTGTATAAGGGTGGGGCACGGTGGTCGAAAGGCAGGGCATAGCTGTATAAGGATGGGGCACGGTGGTCGAAAGGCAGGGCATAGCTGTATAAGGGTGGGGCACGGTGGTCGAAAGGCAGGGCATAGCTGTATAAGGGTAGTGCAGGGTGGTCGGAAGGCAGGGCATAGCTGTATAAGGGTGGGGCATGGTGGTCGATGGGCCTCCCTAGCCCACTTAAAAGGGTCTATTTCTCCTCTTTCCTATCCCCTCAGGATGTGTGTGGTGCACATATGCACGGGCACTTACACATTCCTCTGTGAAATTGTGTAATGTAGTTCTCGCCATGAATATGACCTTAGCTGTCGAAATGGCGTTAAACATCTCCCAGCAAATTGTCGTGATTCCTCGTCAACCTGTATGAAGTGGCTCACACATGTCGCTAGATGGAACACAACGTCGCTATAGCACAAGATCACCAGGAATAGCAATGGTGGTGATCACATGGCCTCACCTCAGATGGCGAGGATGGTGATCACTCAGACTCACCAGGTATGGCGACGCAGGTGATCACTCACCTCGCTAGATGAAACATACACCTCGTCATAGTGCATGTTCACCAGGGATGGCGAGGATCGTGATCACTCATCCTCACCAGGGATGGCGACATGAGTGATCACTCATCCTCACCAGGGATGGCGACATGAGTGATCACTCACTTCGCTAGATGAGACACACACCACGTCATAACGCACATTCACCACAGATGGCAAGGATCGTGATCACTCACACTCACAGTGGATGGTCACTCAGGTGATCATTCATCTCGCTAAATGAAACGCACACCATGCCATAATGCACGTTCACCACGGTTGGCGAGGATCGTGATGACTCACACTCACCAGGGATGGCAAGGTGGTTGATCACTCACCTCGCTAGATGAAATGCGCACCACGTCATAGCGCAGGTTCACCAGTGATGGCGATGCTGGTGATCACTCATCTTGTTAGATGAAAAGCTCATGATCATCGACATTGGTAATCATGCAGCCTCACATCTGCCAGATCAATGTATGTTTTGCCAGAGAAGGTATTGCCATATGTATCTTCCCTCTAACCACAGACAAGGTGTTCATGTAGATACTTCCTTATGTATTTTTCCTGTAACCAGAGAAAAGGTGTTTATGGATAGTTGCTTTTATTTTAGAGATACCTCTATCTAAATTCAATTGATATTTTCTCTATATAATCTTGTTTGATTCAACCCTGAAGTATTACATGGAAATCAGTGTGCAACAAAGCACATTTGATAAGTATAGGACTTATACTTCATGCCAACCCTTCCTAGATAGGCTACATGTTGAACAGTGGTGCTGTCTCAACAACTTTGGCAATGGTGGTGATAAGTTGCCATTCTGAGTGAGAGTGAGTGACAGATGATGCAATCCTCAGAGAGCATTGACTTGGAGTGACACAAATTCACGCATTGAGTGAGACAAAGGCTGGCAATGGTGGTGATAAGTTGCCATTCTGAGTGAGAGTGAGTGACAGATGATGCAATCCTCAGAGAGCATTGACATGGAGTGACACAAGTTCACGCATTGAGTGAGACCAATGTTGGCAATGGTAGTGATAAGTCGCCATTTTGTGTAAGAGTTGATGCCAGTGGCACGGGAGTGGTACATAATCACACAGTGAGTCAGATCCATGTTGGCGATGCTTGTGATAATCCGCCATTCTGAGTAAGAGTTGACAGGCAGTGGCACATATTGACGAAGTGAGGTGAGATCCATGTTGGCGATGCTTGTGATAAGCCGCCATTCTGAGTGAGAGTTGACAGGCAGTGGCACATACTCACGCAGTGAGTTAGATCCATGTTGGCGATGGTGGTGATAAGTCACCATGCTTTGTGAGGGATGACAAGGGGTGGCACATACTCACGCAGTGAGTGAGATCATGTTGGTGACTGTTGTGATAAATTGCCATGCCATGTGAGACTGACACACAGTGGCGAAAGATGACGCAGTGAGTTATCACTCAAAAAGGAGTCACCATTGATGACCAATCATGGCGACAGATAACGACAATTTGCTGGGCTATTACTCACTCACTCACTCACTCATGGTGGTCGAAAGGCAGGGCATAGCTGTATAAGGGTGGGGCACGGTGGTCGAAAGGCAGGGCATAGCTGTATAAGGGTGGGGCACGGTGGTCGGAAGGCAGGGCATAGCTGTATAAGGGTAGGGCACGGTTGTCGGAAGGCAGGGCATAGCTGTATAAGGGTAGGGCACGGTTGTCGGAAGGCAGGGCATAGCTGTATAAGGGTGGGGCACGGTGGTCGAAAGGCAGGGCATAGCTGTATAAGTGTTACACGGCCCTGTGTAACACTCACATAGCTGCGAGTGTTACACAGGGCCGTGAGGGAAAGGTTAGACCTGACATACCTGTTACTATATGGGGACAGGGAAACGTGTGAAGAGCAGGCCAGCCGTATACGTGGGTAGGAAAGTATCTCTAATTTGAACAGTAGCACCGCCTGGAGTATTGGGGAGGCTTGTTGCCAACTATAGATTATGTGAAACAAATAACACTTTCTCTGTTTCTACATAGTATAACACGCAAAAACAGCCAACAAATTTCGTCTAATAATTTCAGCTGTAGCATGACTAAACCATCTCTCATACACAATGTGAGAGAATATTAGATAGGCTTAACCCTAAAAATCTTAAATAGGGGATTGATATATGAAATGAGTGTCATTGTACCAACAGTTTGGCATAAAAATCTCCATTGGCCAGATTAACTTTTGGATACCTCATAAAATACCCAAGCCCTGGCATAAAATAAAAGCACATCTACTATTCATTTAATTTCCTATTTGGGAACAGCCATCATTTTTCTTTCCATAATTCTACCAATATTTATTTCATTCAAATTAAACCAATCAGCAGCCAGAACACCCTTCAGTGTATGCCTAAGTACCATATGACTCACGAGAGGGCAAGCAGCATTTACTTCCATATGACCTATAGGCGACAATCATTACATGGGCATCGCAAATAGGCCCATCCTTCTAACTACACTGGTACTCGCTTAGAGGCGGACCCCATGGCTAGCTAACTGTTATGCTGTCTTTAGAGAATTGTCATTTGGTGTACTTGTGAGCATGTGCACCAAGGTTTCCCACCCCCCATCAGAGGGGTCTGAAAGTTGTCCCCCCTTTTATATTAAGATTATTTGAGACTTACCTGTAAGTTGAGGTATAATCAGGATTATACCGAGGGAACCTGGCGGTTCAGGGAATACACGAGAGGAGGATTCGCGCATGCGCAGTCAGTCCTTAAGAGCCTGTGATTGATTGATTGATTGATTTGTGTTTTACAGCACTTTAGCGGCACTAAGTGGCTATCCCGTGCTTCACAGGTAGATAATTTAACAGAGGAATGTGTCAGTGCCCGCGCATATGTGCACCACACACATCCTGAGGGGATAGGAAAGAGGAGATATAGACCCTTTTAAGTGGGCTAGGGAAGCCCTTAAGAGCCTGTGAAGGGGGGTCAACTAACTAATACCTAACCTTACTATGGGGTAAATTCCAATAAAACCCCCTTATTAATTAATCTGAGACATCATGATTAACCGAGGGAGGGAGCGGTAGGGCGTGTATTCCCTGAACCGCCAGGTTCCCTCGGTATAATCCTGATTATACCTCAACTTACAGGTAAGTCTCAAATAATCTTAATATTATCCCTCGGGAACCTTCAGCGTTTCCGAGAATCCCCGAGAGTTTCAGAGCAATTGACTACCCTGAACAGAAAACACAACAACGTATTTACATTCAACTTATATTGTCTGTGACAATATTAAAGTGCACTGAAAGCACCAAGGTCGTCAGACTGACGATACCCAAAACTACAACCTTAGGTACTCAGATTGAGCACCCAGGGTAGTCAACCTAATGGGTTTAGGTCAAGACACTCACCCAAGGTAGTCAAACTGATTACATAATGTTGTTAGAGTGACAACCTTGGTGCTGACTACCTTGGGTCCTCAATCTGACTACCTAAAGCTGTAGATTTGGGTATCGTCAACTTGAGCACCTAAAGTCCTCAGCAGTGAAGACCTTCAGTTGAAGACTCAAGGCCTGATCATCAATCATGAGTGGCACATACCTGCCACCTTTTGAGTATGTTACATATTGTCAACAGAATGCCATAGACTCATACTAGGGAGAGGTAGACTAAGGGATTTCACTCCCTGTAAGGTGCTGCCCCCTGTCTGTACCTCTTCCGACGACTCTAGGTCCTCAATCTGACAAGTTTAAAGATCTGCAGGGTTTTCAGTGTGGTAATATGGAAGAAAATATATATCCACCTACAATAACAACTTGTCTATACTAAGTCTAACTTGACTTAGAACCCCAATATGTCATCTTAAGATGCCAATAACCATAACAGTTCTAAACTTACAAAGTTCAAATACTTGCCAGAGTAACTTTCAAGCCTTACAAAAGGTAACTTCATTTTACGCCAGAATGGCATTACCCTCGACAATGTCTTCTATTGGTTTGTGATAAAACCGTGCAAATGAAACAGACTGGCGCCACCCAGCCCGTTTCATTAGCAGGTTTAAGTTGCCCCCCACCCTGAGAAGCCCCGACGCTGAGGCTCCTCGGGTGGAGTGCAGCTTGTACTGTTGCACGTCTATGCCTGATAATGCAAGCACCCCTAACACCCATCTTGATAGAGTGTCCTGACTTATCGGTAGATGTGGTTGTATATAGCTAATAAGCAACTGCGATTCTTCAGATCGAATTGTCCTTGTTCTTTCCAGGTACTGTTCCAGGCACCGCACCACACACACCCTAGGATTTTCGTCAAATTTCCGAAGTACCAGTGTGTTCAGCGGATCACCTTGCCGGTTGCTCTTCAGTAGTTTCGTCATGCGGAACACTGCTTTGTCCTTAACAGACATGTTTTTGATTGACAGATTTACTATGGTCTGTCCCCTCTGGGATGTCACAAGAAGTAGTAAAACGCTCAATTTCATTGATAGTTTCTTAAGTGAGACTGTTTCATTGTCCCACTGCTGAATAACATCAAGTACCTTACGGACGTCCCAAAAGGTGTGGTAGCGGGGACCCGGCGGATTCATTTCATACGCTCCTTTGATTAACAGTTTGACTACCTGATGTTGTCCCACTGGTTTGCCATTGACATAATTGCAAACCGCAGAGAGAGCACATCTGGCTGCGTTCAGGGCCTGGTAACTTTTCCCCTCTCTTTGCAGTTTTGAAAGGAACTGACACACTTGCTGAATAGTAGGCTGGAGCACTGGAATGTCCCTTTCCACGCAGAAAACGCACCAGTCTTTAAGATAAGTCGTATACGACTTCCTAGTGGCAGGTCTCCTGGCATTAACTGCCAGCTGGATAGTATGACTGTCAAATCCCCTTTTCACCAATTTCTTCTTTAGAAGGAACGATAGACCACCAACGGGGTAGTTTGTAGCCTTAGCTTGTTCGCGGGCTCTCCTGGATGACACAAGTTTCCTGTCTCTCCTGAAGCGTAGTCTTCTCCAATTGGTGCGTTGGAGCCCGCCGTACCACGGTTGACCCGGCCAATCGGGGGTGACCAGAATCGCTTGTACCCTCTCCAGCCTGATCCTTTGAATTACGGGTCCCAACAGACTGAAAGGAGGAAAAATATACATGTATTTTCCCTTCCATGAGATGGACAAGGCATCTTTGTCCCAGGCGCCAGGTTGTGGCCCCCAAGACACAAAACATGGCAATTTAGCATTAGCACGAGAGGCAAACAAATCCACTTCTGGTGTGCCAAAAATTTTGCAAACCTTCTTCAAAATTTTTGGACTCAATTCCCATTCAAGATCTGGTGAAAAGTGTCTTGACAGGTAGTCTGCCAACACATTTTCCTTTCCTGGTATGTGGTTGATAGTCAACCACATATCCCTCTCGGCACACCAGTCCCAGATTTGCTTTGCCAACTCGTTGCATTCAACCGATTTGATTCCACCCATTTTTCGGACATAAGCCAAAGCAGTAGTGTTATCAGTACGAATTTTGACATTGACCCCATGTTCTGGTACCAATGCTTGTAATCCTAATTGGATTGCCATCAACTCATGAATGTTACTATGAAGGTTCACTTCCTCCTCCTTCCAAATACCCTTGGTGGTTGTCTCACCCCTGTGAGCCCCCCACCCAGTGCCTGAAGCGTCGGTGATGATTTCAAAATCAGCACCCTCGTTTCTGATCTTTTTGGAAGCAGTCGGAAGGTTTTCTAACCACCAGTTGATGCCATCCATACCATGTGAACCCACAATCATTTCTGCATCAAAATTCCCTTTATTTTGTTCCAGAGCTAGGTTCTTTTCTCTCTCAAGACCCTTGATATGTGCCAGCCCATACTGCACTCCTGCAGAATAGGCCGTCATCAGACCAACAATACCAGCAATATCCCTTATTGTGTAAGGCTTGGGACCATTAGCCAAGTTCCACACCACCATGTTGAACTTGTCTATCTTGTCCTGTGTGGGTCTCACGGTCATAGTCTGTGAGCTCAACAGGAACCCCAAAAACACAATTTCTTGTGTAGGCGTAAATACTGATTTATCAGGATGCACCACAAACCCTAGAGAATCTAACTCTTGTCCAAGCCTGTCAGTAGTAACCCTACACTGTTCTGCTGTATCTCCCAAGATAAAGGAGTCATCAATGTATTGAAAACACTCATGACCTCCCTCTCTCAGGTTGGAGAAGACTGGATTTAGAATTTTTGTAAAAATTCTCGGGGCACAGGCTAAACCATTGGGCATGCCCTGGAACTCATACAAGATTCCTTTCCAGTAGAATCTCAGGAACTTCCTATCCTTTTTTGACACCAAAACAGAATAGTAAACATCCTTGAGGTCAATGGACGCCATAAAGCATCCAGGCCTCATCATTTCAACAGCCGTGTTTAAACTTGTCATTTTAAAATGTGTGTACTCTACACTCTCATTCATTTTTGACAGATTCAAAATTAATCTGTACTCGCCATTGGGTTTGGGCCTTACAAACACATTAGAAATGAATTGACCTTGAGCTGGTTCCACGGGAACTATGACACCTTTTGTGAGCAACTTGGCAATCTCATTATCAACATGCTCCTCTTTCTCTGATCCCAGATCATAAGGGAAAGGCACCATTTGTTGAGTTGGTTCCAACTCCTCAAAAGGTATCTTCACCCCTTTAACCATGTCCAGGACCCACGGGTCACTAGTTATCATGGACCAGCGGTCTATATATCTAGCAATGCTACCAGCAACAAAATTCTGAGCAGAATGATTGAACTGTAGGGGACTTACCTGCTCTGCTAAGGACCCTACTTCTGAAAACCCAAGGTTTGCTTTGCCTTCGCTGCACTACCCGCTGCTGCTGGCGCTGGTGCCCTGGGCCTCTGTCCATTCATCCTTGGTGCCACATTGTGACCAAACTGGGGAATCACGAATGGGAACCTCATACCAGCTAACGGGTTGAAGCCCCTGGGCTGATGCTAATGCCTCTGCTGGGGAAACCCCTGCCTGCGCTGCTGTTGCTGGCCTTGTTTGAAGCTACTCTTAGCTTTCCCTGGCGCTGCATGTTGCTGTGCTGGTTTTTCAAGTTTTTTGGCCATCTTGTGTTTTGATTGCCTCCTCGAGATTACCTCCGAATAAGAACTTCGGATCATCTCCACCATCCTTGAGAAAGTGCTCTCCATATTTAGGAACTACCATGGGCTTGAGCGCCTCCGTTCTACGAGCAGTGATGGCCTTGATTGTACTGACAATCAACTTCATACAGTCCCCAAAAGCCTCACTCAGTTCATCCAACTGACTGTCTTTATCACCTCAAGATATCCACAGGTCCATGATCGGCACAAATGCCAGCATGGCCTTTACCAGGTGCACTTGCAACTTCTTCAATGCTTCCTCACGTTTGAGAAACTCAGAGTTCTTACTTTTATTAACCCTTAGGTGCCCACGCGCGCTTAAATGCGCGGTTTTGGGCTTAAATACATGCACATTGAAGCAAATTTTCATCTAGGAACATCTACTGGTCCAATCTGCAGAGTTATACCCTCATTAGAACGGCCATGCCTCCCTTATTCCAATGAGACCATCCATTGGACTGTATCATCATTACCTCAGACACAGTGAGTCAAAACCTGAAAATTAGTTATCATACATGTGACTCTTTGGAAGGGAATGAGTCAAGGAGATAAGATCTAGCATTATAGCAAGGTGATGCTGGATCATTTGTCCCCTATTGCCACATCTTTGATAGACTTGCCAACCTTACAACTAATCTATTCATAGGAATTGTTCATATCCATGTAAATGATGTCATGAACTGTGACCAAGACATTTTGCACCCTGGTAGTACACACAGGCAGAACCAGTTGAGTATAGTTATGCAAATATCACACACTATATGAGATTAGAGCAGGACAGCACTAAAGAGGCTATATACTAGTGAATAACAACAAAAGGAACCTCTCGGTTGCTATGGTAACCACACACAGTCAGAAATTTCTCTTAACTGAAGCTTTAAGTAAAAAGGAACCAGGTGCATAATGTGAATTCCATTTCAAATACCTGTTCAGAATTATATATACATGGTCTTTATCACTGGGGTGATGTACATGTGAAATAAATGGAAAATCATCAAATAATTCTGGGCACGTAAAGGTTAATTAGAACCTTAAGCACTGGTTCTAACTCCGGCACAACCAATTGGCCAGCCTTCTCCGGCTGTGGGTACTTGCTGTGCAACGTTTCCAGGTCAGACCTGGTCCTCTTTTCCTTGAAAATTGAGTTCAGAAACTCTGCCACGAAGGGTCTGATATCCTTTCCTTTCTTCCCTTTCTCTTGTTCCTGCTCCACACACTCTTTCATGAGGTTGTAAAGTTTACCGGAAGGTTTAAGTTCGTCCTTAACCTCCTCAACTTCCTCATCTTCTTCCTCTTCCGAGGGGTCAGTGGGTGTTTGCTTCACAGCTTGCATCAGTAGACTGCCCAAGAATTGGCCCATCATCGCTGATGTGTCCACATTCTGGAACAAGGATTGGAAGTCAAAGCCTTGAGTGCCAGAAGTCCCTGCAGTAGACTGGGTCGAAGTACCTGAAGTACTCGCCATAGGAGACGTAGTCGTAGTACCTTCCATACCCGCATGACCAGCCCCTGATGTGCCAATGGTCTCATTGGAGTCATGCATCTGAATATCAGATCCATCCTGACTTATAGTATGTTTCCTCCTAGTATTTGGACCTTTCTTGCCCTTGTTTTCCTTCTGATCACTCATGGTGAATCTGTAAGAAACAGGACCCAGAGTCACTAAAATTTAAACACTACAGTGTTAAAATAGGAAGAATCACAATTCAAGTTAATAGTTAGAAGAAACTAACCTCAACTGTAATCAACATCAAGTGAACAGGCCCAGTAATGCCGATCGCTAAACCAAAACTTCCGGTAATGCCGATCGCTAAACCAGCAAACAACTGCCTTCAGTTTGTCACTTTATGGTCAATCGGTCCCCGTAGCGGCCATGTCCTTGTCTCCGTCTTAACAGAGAGACTCGCCGAAACCAGCGGCAAAGTTTTCCGCCGCTCGGTCAACGTACCAGGCTCGTGCTTGTCTCCGTATGAACAGAGAGACTCGCCGAAACCAGCGGCAAAGTTTTCCGCAGAACGGTCAACGTACCGGGTGCATGCTCGTCTCCGTCTTAACAGAGAGACTCGCCGAAACCAGCGGCAAAGTTTTCCGCCGAACGGTCAACGTACCGGGCGCATGCTCGTCTCCGTCTTAACAGAGAGACTCGCCGAAACCAGCGGCAAAGTTTTCCGCCGCTCGGTCAACGTACCGGGCTCGTGCTTGTCTCCGTATGAACAGAGAGACTCGCCGAAACCAGCGGCAAAGTTTTCCGCAGAATGGTCAACGTACCGGGTGCATGCTCGTCTCCGTCTTAACAGAGAGACTCGCCGAAACCAGCGGCAAATTTTCCGCCGAACGGTCAACGTACCGGGCGCATGCTCGTCTCCGTCTTAACAGAGAGACTCGCCGAAACCAGCGGCAAAGTTTTCCGCCGCTCGGTCAACGTACCGGGCTCGTGCTCGTCTCCGTAAGAACAGAGAGACTCGCCGAACCCAGCGGCAAAGTTTTCCGCCACTCGGTCAGCGTACCGATTGGGAAAACTGACATTTAGTGGCGAAAAACAGCCAAAATGCTCGCCAAATGCCCGCAAAGACCACCTGGGGGTGGGCAAAGCAGTAATTTGCCCTAGAAAGGGGCAAAATTCCACTCTGTCGACACCGGGGGTGTAAATCGAATGAAATGTTGACGACCGTGAAAAACAAGATGGCCGCCTTGGAGGAGGATCGGCCCGGTCGTTGAAAACTGCTCCAAACACAATTATATGAGCAGAAAGGGCAAACAAAAAAGTGCCCTAAGAATCTATAAGAACAAAATAGTCTATGGGCTGAAAATCAGCCCCCAGACTGGAAAAAATTTATACTTACAGCCCAAAATAGCTGTCGGCTCTACAAGTGCAGACGAACGCTGTAGACGCTGAAATCCGAACTGACTGCGCATGCGCGAATCCTCCTCTCATGGATTCTCGGAAACGCTGAAGGTTCCCGAGGGATAATTCTACAGTGGCACACAGGCCTTTGGCTAAGAAGGGGTGAAATCTTTTTAGTCCCCTTTCTAAGATGGGCCTATATAATACAAGATGTTGTGTTGAGCAGGTTAGTCATATTAGGGAGTGATTTCAGAACTAAAATACGTAATGATCTCAATGATTCAAATTTCTTAATTAAAATTTCAAACAAATTAGGATCTCAAATGTGTTGAGAATGGGCAAACCAAAGTCAAGGGCGGGAAAGTGTTACCCGGTGAAAGTAGAGACCCCTAGTGGGCATTTCATGAAGAAAGCACTCCGCACCAGCGCCATGATGGCTTTAGATGTGGATCTCCAGTCTTGTCATTTACCTCGAGTCACCACAAGATGAAGCCTTATTGGCCACTTGCTGGGCTGGAGCTGGTTCCGGCGACACACACTGATAAGAACTGATAAGATGTGACCAGCATGTCCCTGGAAGTGGGTGTTAAAGAGGGACAAGGTACCAGTCATGGTAAGTCTTATCAGTGGACTTTACCTCAATTAACGAACTTCAAAATGGCGGCTCCACTAGGGAATCGGGTCTTTTGGTCTAACATGTTTTGGCATTCAATTAAGCCATTATTGATATGTATACAATATGAATAGTTGGTTGTATCCCTATTGTTTATTTTGCAGTTATCTAGTTAGCACCAATTAAGGGATAAGCAAAAGGGTAGAAATATGTGGATAGCAGCAGAAGGTATAGAGGTTAGACTAAGGTGAATTGAGGCTGCTGTTACGAATCTGAGAAGTGTATTCCCATATCTAGTTTGAAATCAAGGTCAAATGTCACAATTTGGTCTCAGAATGAATGTAGAAAGGGTGGACTTTTTGTGTCACACATGCCAAAATATTTCAGCTGAGGGCTATTCACATTGCAATGGCATAGCTACATATATGGAGGATAATTTTGGTGATTTTGGTTGACCTTGATTGGGCTAAGGTAATTAACTTTCCCCAAGTTAAAACATAATGGAGTACTTATAAATTGCAATGTGCTTCATGACAGTGTGTGTAGATAATGGAGTTATTTGTAAACAAATCTGATTTTATATCTATAGTGAAGTCTACATCGTAACCCTTGAGAACTGAGGGCCATACTACTGAACAGTTTAAATAATGATTAATGTGATAATCCCACATATCACTGAAATTGATATAAAAGAAAAATAATTTTGTATACAGAAACATCAAATATGTTTGCATACAAAGAATATATTTCCAGTCCGGACCCTTTCAGATTCAATGGATTGAGATGTGTCAAAGCTAATGAATCAAACAATTGTCATATTGGCTGTGAAATGAGCATCTGGATTGCCCAAGATTTCTACCAAATGACCCCAAGAACCATGTATATCTTCTACCAAATAACCCCAGGACCCACCATGTAGGGATGCTGGGGTCAATTGGTAGAAAAGAAAATACATTGAATGTTATATCAACATGGCTTCATAGATAATAATTAAACAAACAGGGGGCCGGTCCCTAATCCTTTCACCCCTAGACACTTTCCAATTAACTGTGTACACACGTTCTACCAAGTGACCCCAACTCCTCCACTAGGCCTCCATACTGAGTCCTATATGACACGCATCATAAACCCTCACATATATGTTGCACCTTGCATATAGGATTCAGCCTGAGTTGAGCTAAATCCTATAGGACGCAGGTGATGTAATCCTGGTATAACAGCTGCACTTTATACACGCGGATTTACAGTACCCAGTAATCAAGAACATGCATCTGCAACATACAAATTCATAAACAATGCAACAATATTTGGATATTGAGTCTTTTATCTGATCTTTTCTCATTAATACTTGACAGCGATCTTTACTCAATTAATATGATTATCATATCCGACACGGATAATTTCATCCTTTAATAACAGTAAATGTCATGACATCAAAAGTCAACTCAGGAGTTCTCTGCGACATAAATATAGATTGTGATAACTCCATTATGCCATGATGAAGAAGCCAACAACTAAAGGCAGGCAAGGAGTCTTATTTGAGTAGACGGCAGGAGGGTGATGTGAATACTTAATTTGCGCAAATGTCCAATACTTTTTATGTACGCTCTCTCTCCCTGAGCTGCTCCCTATTTGGGACGAGTGGCTCAGTTAGACATCCAGTCCACACTAATACACATGATGAAATGAAGCGAGAAGGGAAAACTTCTCCTCTCGATGATCGGTGAGGTAAGATGATGGCGGCAGATCCAGCTTTCGAATTTAACATGGAGAGGTAAAGCGGTGTCCGCCAAACCTGATCCAGTCTCAGGGGTTCATTTTCCTAGTCGTTTTGTTCCAGTAATGGGGAGTCAGTCAGTGGGCCGTTTTTTTAGGCACGGGTGTACTTTCCCCAAATATGGAGCATGAAGACAGAAGCAATGAACAGCATACTCATAACCAGAACGGGCACGGGGCCACTGAAAAAGATATAAGGAAGAAAACATGGAATAAATAAAAATTCAAACAGGATGGCCTTAGCTGTAAAACTTATGGTGCCCCTTTTAGATTTCCAACTACAGACTAGTATCAAATTGCCATAGAATAGTTTTAAACACCAAGCCTAAGATGCGCCATACAATATTTCCAGGGTTCTCCCCACAGTAATGACATCGCCGGGCCGCTGGCATAGTTTTTACTAACGCCAATGTCAAATAACCCCTGAATCGCCGCCTGTGTCATCTTAGCTGTCTATTGGTTCTTGAATCTTGAAAATCTATCCATTAGTACAGAAGTTGACCCAGAAGAACAGGGCATTATTTTAATAATGAAAGAATAGTTTTCTTAAAGGTTTAATGAAGTGTATTAAATGTACTAAATTCCACTGGATTTCATGGTGTAGTTTTTCACTCTGTTGAGAACCCTGGTGTCCTTCAATATAGGCTGCACTTTGTATGCAAAGTTAGCCTCATACATAGGTTATAGCACTGTTGTATCGATGTCAATATTCTTATTATAATGGTGGAACCTGATATACATTTTTTAAATAATGCGAGACATGTTTTCTTTTCTTTTTTTTTTTTTTGCAATGGATTAAAAAAACATTCGCCATGTCAGCTTGCCATTATCAGCTTTAAATTATAATTTCAAAAGAAGAAATTCCACTCACACTTTGATTCCTGGGGAGTCCTCTGAGTAGAAGCGCCACATGCCGGCTGCTCCTCCACCACCCGTGCTCTTAGCAGCCGTGGAGCTGGAGCCACCACTCTTCCTGTCAGGTTAAAACATACAACTTTAGCATTCTATTGAGTATTTGATGAAAGTTAACTTTTGGTTACAATTTACCATAAGCTTAATTTTTTCAGAGTTCCTATCTAAAACATTTCTGGTAGAAGCTACTTCAACATTATTCCCCGCAACCATTAAAAACTGACCAAAAATGAATGTTAAACACTATAACGTGGAATACAGTACACATTTAACCTTGGTGGGTCCGTCATGTTCATTCAATGTTGTTTCTTTTTCTCGATTTCAAACGGCAAAATATAGCAGGGATTTCACTTACATATGGTACATGGATATTTATTCATTTATTTCAAAACGAGATGATACACATATAAGGTATTTGTTGACTCTAGTCTAGCAAAATTCTATTCGAGTGTAAATCAGGTTTACACCTTAATATATAAACCTTACCTTTGTCTTACTGTGGAGCCACCCCCTGATCGTGTGGACATGGCCCTGGAGGGGGAGGCCCCGGCACCAACTGATGTACTGGATGGAGAAGGCTGAAATAAAAGACAATAGAAGACATATTAATTTTTTTTAACTCAATAACCGCATACCTAGATGTTTACTCTAAGTCTTGACAGTAGTGTGAATGATCCAGGAGGTGTCTAGTGCAAAAAGCCTTTAAATAAAAAATAAATAAATAAAAAAAAAAGGGGGGGGGGATGTTTGGTGTAACTGTAAGCTTTATACTGCCCCCCCTCTGCTTTTGGTCATTGTTATCATGTCCAAATGAATTTTAGTGAATTTCTTCAATTTCTTTAAGATAATGAATAAAGAAATTTCTCATGTGGCCCCTTTAAATGCAAGCTGGCCCCAACTAGGAATGACCTGATTCGCCTAAGAATACGAGCTGAGGTTAAAAAAACTTAGATTGCTTTAAATACCGTACATGCAGGCGATGGACGGTAAACTTTAACCTGACTTCCCTTTGTCTACCCCTTGAGACTACACTAGGTAAGGGAAATATACGACAGCATTTTGCAATGCAAGTAACTCGTAAGGGCACTTAATCTCTTCTTTTAGGCCCCTTCTGATACTAACCTCATGTTTTCTTCAAGCATTATCACTGTCAATGGTTAAGCCTATGGAGAATACATCCATTATCGCTCGTATGTTTCATTGGCGAATAACTCCTCTCTTGGCGAGTTAAGCATTGCACAATACCAGCAGGTCTTAAATAATTATCAATATTAACCATAAAAACAGATGAGTGTAATTTTCCTCCATTTTGTTATAATCCAGCAGTTTGCATGGCACTGTGAGTCGATCGTGTCGTCCGCCATTTTGGATTTTGATGTTCTGTGCGCATGCACGACCCCTCCTTGCCAGAAGTAGCATTTTCGACGGGAAATGATATATTCTATCAATTTAACAACAATCATCAATTATTCGCACCACTCCAGACCAAAAAGGCGGGAATATTTGTTTTTTTTTTGCACCACCTACGGGATTTAACATAGGGCTAAAAGCGTCTTATTTTTCTCTCTCTGTTAGTCTACTGTTAGGAGGCACTGAATTAGGGTGTATTTTTACCCGACTCTTATAACTCGTCTATAGAAATGTGCAGACTTTTTCACAGAAAACAGGTGAGATTATTTTGACCCCCCCCTCGTCAAGGGGTCGAAAAAATTCTGCCCCCCGTTGTTAAAAAAATACCACTCCCTAAGGCTAAGTGAAGACACACTGCCGTCCCTAGCTCAGTTCCTGAACTCTCATCTCCCTTCCTCCATGAGAATTCAGAAAACATGTAGTTTAAAAGTGGAGGAACTCTTTATCACAGTCAGTGCTTTGATAGGCTGACTTTCGTCACCGTTCTGACATCAGCGCCACATTACGTATAATGCGTCTCTGACGCCGTGCACCCCTGGGAAGTGTAAACTGACCAATGAAAAAGAAGTGTGTCAAGCACCCTGTCAATGTATCATGGCCACGATGATGTGGTACTACTTGCACACTTGTAAAGTTTGAAGCTCAATATCTAATAAACTATGCATAATTATGTTATCATATTTTATAAATTTCTTGACAAAGACTGGATGTAGGGCCTTGTAACATTATATTGTACCCACATATCCTGTAAATGCCCAAATCGAGACCAAAACAAAGAATTTCTACCGGCAAGGAGGTCGGAAGATCTCTCACTGACAGTGGAGAAGAATATTTTTATTTCTTAAAAAGTACTGGGAATCTAAAGTGTAGTTTCATTGGATATAATGTGAGATCTAAATCTCCAACTAAATATTCATCATTAATATAAATTTAAATGGATTAGAGGTTGAAAATGTCAGGAGTTATATTTTGCAGCATGATACAGGCCTAACAATGCAGCCTTGTCACTTGTGTAAGGATATGAGTACAGATTTACGCCATGGCCGACACTAAGACAGTGACGCACTCCAGTAGAGGGTGGCGCTGTAAACAGTATCCTTCGTCACCAGTGACAGATAGTCAGCCTATCAATGCGCTCTCCCAGTCTGGAGTTGAATACATTCAAAATCAGGACCGGTTTGGAAAAAATACCCTAAAATATTCAATTTTAGACATTTGATTTCTAAATTGGGTGGATTGGGAAGCAGACAAGTTGGCCTATCTAGAGCAGTTGAAAAAATCACAAAATTCCAAGTATTAAGTCACTCCAAAAAAAAAAAACCCAACTTGTTTCTCATCACCGCCATCATCAGAAAAATCGTCAACTGAGATTTTTTTTTTTTTTTTAAGACAATTTTGTGAAAAAAGTTTGGTACCAAATGAAAGCGTATGGTCCAAGGAATGCAGCTGGCTATCAATAAAAGTCATTCTCACACTTTTATGTAAATGATAACTTTACTTTTTATTGTGGAATTTTTCTTGTACATGGGCGTTTGTGATGTGCCCGCGATGCATTTACACCCTAATGAAATGCTACGGCAAAAAAATTTATTAAAATCCTTCCTCGTCACTTTTTTCATGACTTGGTGATGAGAAACAAGTTTTTTTTTTGTAGTGGCCTTTGTGGTTAAAAAAGTGCTCACAGGCCCATGTTAGCAACCCTTTCCTCCAGTTTTTAACTGCACCTTTCTCTGCCTCTACGGGAGTAAGGGAGTGGTAATTGTGTCAAGGTGAATATCATAGTTCCATAGAGAAAGCACTGAGACCGCGTATTGTACCCCTGCGTTGAATAACCGGCGCCAAATCCGCACGATGATGTCATAGGTCTATCGCGCATGCGCAGCCTCTTTGAAACGTAAACATTCAAGATGGCGGCGGTCAGCATTTCGCGATGAAGATGGGTAAATAGGAGCTAATTATGGATTATATTGATGAAATATCGATTGATTTTCCACTCAAACACCTTGACATAAATGTAAAGATGAACTCTGATCAGTTTGAGCCTCCTGTTTCTCCATGAGGGGGTTTGGAACCGTTCCGCACAAGGCCGTTAGGCCGAGTGCGGAGCAGTCCCAAACCCCCGAAACGGTCGGCTCAAACTGCTCATCGTCCACCTTTACGATTTTATTGATTAACGGGGGGGGGGGGGGGGGGGGGATTTCCGCTCGGATGCATGAAATCTTTTTAAGCCCCCCCTTCATGGCAGTCAAAATTTTGTGCCCCCTCGTGATGGAGGCACGGAGAATCTTCGTGCCCCTCTTTGATCTATAGTCTAATAGTAGCGTGCTAGCTTTTTTTGCTGAAAAGAGGGTTAATTCCCCCCCCCCCCAAGTCAAGAGGGGTCAAACTTTTTTTAGCCCCCCCCCATCGGGAGGGGTCTGAACTTTTTATGCCTCCCCTCAAACCCACCAGCCCCACCCCCTGTTGATAAATACAGGGATGAAAGTCAACAATGACAAAAAACCTTGAAAAAGGAAACAACTTTAAATGCACTGTATATGCCCTCCAGTCCCATCGATAAGTGTGTTACAGGGTTTGTGTGGTTTGGGGGGAGGAGGCAGTAGGTGTTTTATAAGGGTGTAGTCTGTGCTCAAATAACAGGAAACGCTGTTTTTCAAGATGTTGTTCGGATACTATACCCAAAATGTGCACATTATGGCCTTTTTGCAGAGTATGTCCTAGGATCCCTTCAGAATGTCATATAGCTGTTTTCCAAGGTCTTGTTTGGATAGCATACCCAAAATATGCACCACCTGATCTACTGGTAGTGGTGCCTTTGCGCAACATGACCTAGGGACCAATTACAATGTTATGTATAGAGATAGGTCAAAGGGTGCAGGGAATAAATGACCAATATAGTTACATGGTGAAATCATAACGTGCAGAAAAGGGGTATACTATCCGACACTCTTCTAGCATAGGAACTATAGCTTGCTGTTAAGACTACACTGAAGAGTGGAACAAACACCAATAAAGAGGGGAAAGTTTTCAAGGAAAAACTTGAGAATCCTTGAAAACCTTGAACTAAAAACTGGCATGCTGCCACTGTATGCAGTGTTGTGGGACCTGACTGTGTGCATGTATGCAACCTCTGGAGGTAATTTGTGACTCCTTTATCCTGTTTTCAGAGGATTTTCAAGAAAACTTATTTTTCTTAGGTGAGTGAAAAAAAACCTTGAAAACAAGGAAAACCTTGAACTCTTTCATCCCTGTAAATAATGACCACTCCCTAAGAGAGGCAGAGTTCCTAGAGGTTCATAGTGCCATTACTGCATTAGTGGTACGACGGTACGGAGTCTTTGAGACACTAGTCACAGATTTGAGACCCTATGAAGTATGTGAGTTGGGCGCCGATCCAACTATGAGACACCGGCTCAGCGGCTGGAGACACACCCCCACTGCCTCTCAGTTTCCCGTTTTCAAAAGAGGTCTATCACTACAAAGACGATTACTATGTATTCTCGGACATAGGGAGATGTAAGCTTCTACCTCAGTGAACAAAGGGGATCCCAATTTACGTTGGAAAAGAGAATTTACTCACCATGTTGGCGACGTGTACGTTTCTGAAAGTGGTGATGTTGGCCGGAAGGAAGTGACGCTGTAAGACATTCAGTCTAGTTTTCGGAACTTATTTGTAGTATTCTTTAAAAACATTTCATTCAATATAATTTTTAGAAAATAACTTAGAAAAAGAGGGAAAAAATAATGATTATTCTTTTATCAGGCCGCCAGTGTAGTTCAATTATAGTGAAGTAATCATCTGTTTCGTAATAAATCTACGGTGGCGCTGACTGGCGGTGAACTTTGGAAATGGCGAGGTCAACACAAACATGGATACCGCACTAGCAAAACTCTGAAAGCACCTGCATATCACACCAAAAACTTTGAAATACTAGCTTTAAACAACTTAATCAACTATCCTAATAGGACCACAGCACTATAGCAATCCAGGGAGATAATAGTAGAGAAATTACAGCCAAGAATTCAAAATGGCAGAGAAAAGTGAGCCTGAAGAGTTTGCGGAGCAGTTGTCGGACTCTGAAGAGGGGAGTGAAACGACGAGTCTGCAGGCAGACGACTCCGATTTGGCTCTGCAAGGAATTGGACTTCTTCTCAACAACGACTGGGACCAAGCCTCAGGCCTTTTTAACAAGCACAAGTATGCGTTATTTTTTACCCTAATAGAGTAAGGGGTGGTCGTTTAAGGCCTAAAAAATGTGTCGAGGTATTAAAACAGGGTCGAAAAAAAAAGTAGGGTGGCCAGGGAAATTTCCTTTTTTTTTTTTTTTTTTAAAGGGGAGCTAGCACCGCAAACCAACAACATTGGTACGCAGGATACCGATGACAGCGGTTTAGCTAGTCCTCAGGGCTACAGCGCCTGCCGCGTCCGCGCTGACGTAGATACGCGCAGACTACGCGCAGACAGACGCGGTGCGGATGGGGGCATAGTCTAATCATCATGAATGTGTAGTGGACCTCCCGAGGACTAAAGTCTAGTCCTCAGGACTACATCTTTCGTCCCTACAGCTCATTGCCGTATATTGGGGACCAAAAACTTAGTTTTTCCTATTTTTGCACCTTCAAAATGGTGCTGTGTCTCTCATAGTTGGCCGATCTACACAATTCTTTCACCATGTAAAAGTACACAATTAGGGCATTATTTCTAAATACCTCATTAAGTTTTTGGTGAAAATTAAAAATATTTTATCTTGTATCAAAGTGTGAGTTTCAGAAGCGAAAACCATGAAAAAACACCTACTTTTCCATATTTAGGCTAAAATTACTATGAAAAAGTGAGTGATGACCCCCTATTTTCATTAATTCATCTTTTAGAGTGAGAAACAAGCTTTTTAAATATGTTTTTACATTTTATATGCCTCTAATAGTTCAAATTCTACCAAAAGATATGTATTTTTTTGAAAACTAACTAAAATCGCCATTTTGACCCGTCCTTTGATACAATTTTTCCCTATAGCATTTAACATGATCCCTATATATGAGAAAAAATGGAGCAAGAAAAAGAAAAAAACATGGATTTTGTATCACATTTATGAGTTCTTTCAATATACTGGATAGCTTAGATATTCATGCATTTGTTGGGATTATCCATTGCGGTACTTCATGGTGACCTAATTCAACCTTGACCCCAATAACTGTGATTCAAGGTCAGACAGTGACCTACTTATACAAATGTAAGATATATGGTAACTAATATGATTTATATACTTCTGAAAAGTGTCAATGATATCTCTGACTTGGATTTGATGTCCCTGGTCCATTAAATCAAGATTTTGTTGTTTTATTAAGAGAGAAATCCATAATTTGCACCCAACCACCTGCTATTAATGCAGCTATTTTGCCCCAAATGGGCAGCAATTGGGCAGTATTTGCCCTGTTGTAATAATATGGCAGCTGAAAAAATTATCAAATATCTTCCAATTTCCAATAATTTTCAGTATAGATATTCAAAACACCCTATACAAGACTAGGGTTGTGAAAAAACTAGGATATTTTATCATTAATTAGAAAAAAATAAGGCCCTCATGCTGCAAATGCACCAGTCCCCAATATAGAGGAACGGACTATAGGACTAAAGATCTAGTCCGAAGGACATAGGATTTAGACCTGAGGACTAAAGATTTAGTCCTAAGGACTGTTTATTAATCCCCAGGACTACCATTCCAGGCTGAAAAAAAGACACTGAAAGTCCTAGGGACTACAGATAATAGTGCTGGGGACTTTACTTTAGTTCTGAGAACTAGGTAAGTATATATTTAGTCCTCAGGACCAAACAGAGGTAGCCCTGGGACTATGAATCTAGTCCCCAGGGGACCATGACTGTTTCTCTAGTCTTGGGGACTACAGATATAATGGTCTAGTCCTGGACTGACTAGTCCTGAGGACCACTATACAGTCCTCAGGCCTAATGTTCTATCCCAGGGACTATGGAACAATGGCTACTTTTTTGCACCCAGGGCTATACCTATTTGACTGTACATTAGTGTACAAACATGTTGACAGGCACCCCTGGGTCCCAAGGACTGTGTCTCTAGTCCCAAGGACAATGGTCTAGTCCCCAGGACTGTATCTTTAGTCCCTGGGACTACACAGAGCAGTCCTGGGGACTTAGAAGTAGTCCTCAGGACTAAATTTGAAGTCCTGGGGACTACATCCCTAGTCACAACTACATTAGACATCAATCAATGAATTAGTCCTCAGAACCACATGCATTAGTCCTGAGGACTAGGCAGATGTTTTTGTAGTCCTCAGGACTAAACAAGTAGTCCCTGAGTCTACGAATTAGTCCCCAGGTCTAAAAGCTTAGTCCTGGAGACTATCAGCACAGTCTTATACAAAGTCATGGGGTCTGCAAGGTAATTCATGGGAATGTACAATTAGTCCCTAGGACAATATCCTCATATTCTTAGTCCTGGGGACTAGGCTTTAGTCCTTAGGACTATGCTTTTATCCCCAGGACTTGACCGGTATAGTTTAGTTGTGGGCTAAACTATCACCTAGTCCCCAGGACTAAGGATTATTAGCTATAGTCCTGAGGACTACCACTACGCCCGCCACCTATGCTCACCGCAGGAGGCTCCGCATAGAGTCCGCGTATTTAGATCAGCGCGGACGCGGCAGGCGCTGTAGCCCTGAGGACTAGCTAAACCGCTGTCATCGGTATCCTGCCATGGGTACCGATTCAAAGAGTGATCATAAAATCGCGGGAACCAGCAGAAAAATCGCAGTGCCCTGTTTGGTCAAGGGGTGGTCACGTGACTTTTTAATGCTGGCATGCATTACCATGCCAGGACCCCTTTAAGGCCGGCTGTAAGATTTTGCACCTACCGTAAATCCTCGCGTATAGGACGCCCCTCGCATATAGGAGTAGGACGCACCCTGAATTAGGCTAGATCATCTAAGACCCACTTGGTGTGAAATTTTGCTCATTTTAGTACTGTTCTATAGTATGAAATCATCGCCTATAAGACGCACCCAGACTTGGGCTAGGTCCTAAAGGACACAGATGATGTAATTCTGGTCCAAAAGCCGCATCCTATACGTGAGGATTTACGGTATCATGCATCGCAAAGTCGAAAGTGGAAATGGTCGATTCGCTCTAAGTGAGTGGTCATTATTTTATATTTATCAACAGGGGGTGCAGGGGTTTTACCCCCCCCCTCCGCGGCAGTCAAATTTTTTGGCCCCCCCCCTCCCTGGCATTGAGAATTTTCATGCCCCTCATTAATCTACAGTAGTGTGCAGGCATTTTTGCTAAAAAGGGTAAATATTTTACGCGCCTCCCTCAAGCCCAAACTAAGCTCCCCCATTAACCCCCCCCCCCACGACCCACCCGTTGATAAGTAATGACCACTCCCTAATGCCATTTGGCCCTATGTCCGGGCCCTACGTACACATTCGCTCTTCTCCCTGAACCATTCACACTACTTTTTGATGGTAAATCGCAATTCTCAATTCTCAAAATAATAATGGGATTATCACAGCAGTTGAGAGTATGTAAAGGGTTAGCTATATACTTAAAAATATATTAAATGGAAGATATTTGTTAGTTTCAGGGACCATTGCGAATAATCTAGGGTAAATAGGCAGTAGTGCGAATGGTCCATAACCCGCAAATTTGATGTGAGGGATCGTAAAACACTTCCATGTCTTGATTTTAGTGAATACAAGAGATGTCAGACCTTCAGAGGTTCGTCTATTTTCAGAGGTTTAGAGGACCCTCAAATTTAGACTTAAGTGTAGTCTCATATGTTAAGAAATTTGACCTCTCCTGAGCCTGAGGGGAGGGGGCATAAAAGAAATGCCTCTTTTTAGCACAAAACTCAAAAGCCAGTACACTAAGTCTAATATAGATCAAAAAGGCGTGCAAAAAGCAAAAAAAAAAAAACTTTCTGCGCCTCTGGAGTCTAGCGCGATGGTGGGGGAGAGTGCACAAAGAATTTTGACGTTCTCGAGGGGGGGGGGGGAGGGCTCACTGAAAACTCGTCATCCTCCCCTGTTGATAAATGATGATGACCGCTTCTTTAAGACTAGGAAGTTTTGGAGGGGACAACAAATTTCAGATCCCTTTTCGGGGGGGGGGGCAGAATAAATGTCACCCCTTTTTAGTGAAAAAAGTCAGTGCACTATTTTATGGAATAAAGGGGGAGGGTGTCTGGAAAAATGTTGTCATCCATGCATGAAAGTCCACCATGATTGGTGACTGGTGGAGGCGGGGGGCAGTGGTGGATTAAGGAGGGTAAAAAAAAATTCAGATCCCTCTTAGCCTAAGTCTTAGGGGTGGAAATAAAACAAAATCACCCCATTTAACCAAAACCTTGCATACCTGGTATCACTATAAAATAAAAGGAGGACCCAAAAATGTTAGACCCCTCAGAGTGGGGGGGGGGGGGCATGTGCCTTCAAATCGACCAACCCCTCCTACAGTTAAAAAATATAATTAAATTGTGTCACCCCCTGGTGTGAATTGTTATAGGGCTGGTTTAGTCTTACCCATTCACTTTTGGCCATCACTGAGTTGTGTTATTATAAAATGTCAGTCTGTGTGAGTCATTGTTTACATAACTTATGTCATAACCATTTACCACACGACTCACTCGTGTATGCACTTATATAATCGCAGTAAGCAGTTTTGAGTGTGTGTGTATAGCTAAGGCAGTGGTCATTATTGATCAATGTGCAAGGGGTGATCTTTTTTTTACGCCTTTTATTGTAGATCTCAACCAACATATTGTCTCAGTACCATGGGTTAGGGAGTGGTCATTATTTATCAACAGGGGGGGTGGTGGGTTTGAGGGGGGGCGTAAAATTTTCAGACCCCTCCCGAGGCGGGCGGGGGGGCTAAAAAAAATTTGACCCCTCTTGAGTGGGGGGGGGGGCTAAAAAAATTCATCCTCTTTTTAGCAAAAAAGCCCGCGCGCTACTGTAGATCAAAGAGGGGCGTGAAAACTCTCCGCGCCTCCGGTGCGGGGGGCGCAAAAAATTTTGACTACCGTCGAGGGGGGCGTAAAAAATTTCTGCGCATCCGCGCGAAAATCCACCACCCCCCTGTTGATAAATAATGCTCCCTTACTAGACACAGTATATTTTTCTGTGAATAATAATACCAGTTTAGTGAACTTTCTGAAAATGGTATACCGGTATGCAAAGCAGAAGTCTTCAGGTTTTATCAGGATTTCCTGATTACTAAAAATTTTGAATGACATGTATTTTCCTTTTACAAGTGGCAGGAGGGCTGTTTGAAAAAGATAGAAGGCTTTTATATCAAGTAAACCTATGTCTTCCTGATTCTTGCCTATGCCTGACTTATATCCATGTTATCTACATTTACTAAGATTCAGGGGCATGGGCAGTCTCTGACAGGTATCTCAAGAGACTTAGGCTCTGAACCCCACTGTACATCCACACGTAGAGGACTGTAGGGTAATATTTTACTGATAGCAATATCACAGAATTGCCGGCATGATAGTTAATTTGATATCAATAATATATGTACCAGATATCAAATATCTGATTATATGATTATATAAAGTAAATTGACTGTAAAGAAAATGAGGGAAAAAAAGATTATATAGGACAAAACAGCTGTCTATAGATAGAGCTGCTGACGCCCACAGAGCTGGGATAATCCTATTTGTGTTATCATCATGTAATCACAACTACATTATTACAGCCTGGACCTGAGGGGGTGTCACAAGATAACTTTATAAATGGGTATTTACATACAATCCTAGACTGGCTACAGTCTCCACCATTTTTTAGAGGAGGGGGTAAATTGGCAACTCTTATTCATCCATTTGAAACTACCAATTCATGATATTATATCACAAGCATAATAATATTGTCGGCTTAGTGCAAGAAGGTTGTAACTGACACTAAAGTACTGATTGCATTTACAACCTTCTTACACTAGGTTGACGCTGCGGCTATCATAATCATATACATAATCAAGTCTAAGGCAATGCAGTCACATACATATATCCAGCGATCATATGCCATGCATTTCATACGGTCTTCAACGCTACACATATCAACAACACACACACACAAACACAAACACACACACACACACATATATATATATATATATATATATATATATATATATATATATATATATATAACCGGTAAAGCACACCGGTTACTTGTTTGCTGGATGTGCACTTACCGTAAACTCCTGCGTATTAGACGCGTCCTCTACGCCAAACAAAATGCAGGGGAGTCTTATAGCTTTCTCTCAAGTTGGGGGGGCGTCTTATACGAGGGGTAATTTTTCTATAGAAATGTACTAATGTTGCAAATTCCATCCTTAAAATGTGCGTCTTGTACGCGAAAATGCTTCTCCCAAGAAAGGGGTGCGTCCTATACGCGCACCGCGTCCTCTACGCGGGAGATTATGGTACTTGAAAAGACCTGAGTCATGTCAGTTATACACTGACCGCCCACAATCATGTTCTTACATGTATGATCAGTACTGGGGGAATGACCATAAGATCCCCCATAGGCCTCAAAATTCCTATTACTTGAATTTAACAACTTAACGTGGGCATCGATCTCAATCTTTAAATAGAGTTAGATATGTCACTTTTGCAGGAATTGAATATTTAATGGCCATTGAAATGAAAACATTGTCAAAAAAAAAGAGAAGAAAAATGGCCTAATGCTTCCAAAGATAAGGGAGCATTCTATATGCTATGTTGGTTTAATTACTGTTGCATTATGAGTTAATGGCTATTACCATAACACCTCGAAATAATGCGACTTATACACAATAATGGCCTCCAGCTGCGCCTTATAGAACGAAGCTGAACTCAGTAGGTGCTTTATACCATAGACGTTTTTTTTTTACTTAGAAAATGACTAAACTGTCTAAAATCAAACGCCTAGTGCATATCATACTGTAATCTCTCATGTAGAAGGCACAGCCCACGTAGAAGGCGCACCCCCAACTTAGGGAAAGCTATTTCACGTAGAAGGCGCACCTATCTTCCCTGAATTGGTATTTTGAAAAACCCGCGTATAAGGCGCACCCCTTACTACTGGGGTGTGTTTCCCGTAGAAGGCGCACCCCAGGATGTAAGGGGAGATCTTACAGGGAAGATCTTACCAAGGTAGCGTAATCTCCCGCGTATAAGGCGCGTCTTATACGGGGGACACCAAGACCTTTCTATGGCAGGATTATTGATTATAATGCTGCATGGATTCTCTCGATTAAAAGGTCAATATTGTAATTAACAAAGCTCTTAGTTAGTGGGGTGTACACATATTTCCAAACACTTTTATGGTGAGCAGAATGGCATGTTTCATTCAGAGGTTTAAGGGTATTTAAGGGTACCCCACGTATAAGGCGCACCCCAACTCAAGGCAATTACCCTCCAGTGTATAAGACCCAGTCACTATCTGATTCGCGTATAAGACGCACCTTATATTTGGGAGATTACGGTAGCTTCTCTTTGAACTCAGGGTGTACGCAGTGCGCCTTATACATGAGGTATTACGGTATTTAACACTGGTGTGGGGGTATAGGGAGGGTAAGGGGGGGTAGGGAGCAGAAAGATACAATACTACTAATGCTTCTCAGTGGAGGGGTGGGCGTCCCAGTCACTCGACATATTGTTCAATAAACATTTTTTCTGTTGTTTTTTTTCTCCTCAGAAATGACAGTCCAGTTATGTGCTCTGGTGCTAGCTTCGTGGCGTTTTTAGTAAGTATTACTCTATGTACTACCGGTACTGATGTCAAAATCGAAAATGGTTTCCTATTTTAACATTACTCATCAGTCTTATTTGTCGGCATCTACATCAGCACAAACTAAAATTTCATCTTTAATCAAACACATCTGTCCCATATTCATAATTTGAGATGTAATTTTGGCCCTTCCTAAAGACCCCCAAAGAGATTCTTTCTCAAATTATGAATATGGGACAGATGTGTTTGATTGAAAGATGAAATTTTAGTTTGTGCTGATGTAGATGCCGACAAATAAGACTGATGAGTAATGTTAAAATAGGAAACCATTTTCGATTTTGACATCAGTACCGGTAGTAAAGAGATTCTTTATATCTCCTCTCTAAATTATGCTCAATTTACAAAAAGGCATTCATGTTAAACCACTGACTTAAGTGTCTCCAATATTTCTATCTTTCATTCAGCAAGCAATAATGACATTTGAAGACGAGAAACTACAAGAAGCGATGAAGGCCCTTCAAGAAACAGAGAAGAGATGCGAGAGTAATGATGGCTTCATGAAAGTTATGAAGCGGAAGATTAAGAAGAAATCGAAAGTAAGTACAGCGAAAGATCTTTTTGATGCTTAATTTGTGATCAACAATGATTGTATTGCTTCTGCACAAAAGGCATACTGTAAATATTGTAGTTTTGTCATTTTAATACTTCTTTGATTTGCCTGATGCTGAATTAATGCAAATACTTCTTTGATTTACCTGATGATAAAGTTGTTATAAGTCACAAATCAGGTCATATGAGAGTAGAATGCTGGTATATGTATTTCTGCATGATTCTCATATTTCAACACTGTTTCCGATCAGATGTGATGAATTTCAAAAGAATTATTCACTATACATTTTCATAACACCATCCCCAATTACCGGTAAAATGATGGGGGAAAAAAGAAAAATTAGGTTGAAACCGTGGAAAAGAAACTGACTTGTTAATTATGCATGTGGCTTCCATTAATTACTAGAGATAGCTTAGAAGTATATACCGGTTAGTAATTCTCATTAAACCTTTTAGGATAATAATAATAATAGTCAGCTAAAGAGTGCAAGGAGTTACTCTCATGACTTGATTCACATATCATAAATTCAAGTGGATATTAAGACTTCAGGTCATCATGCAATTTTTCAAGGGATTATGTATGAAATCCAAAGAACCGCATTCTACTCATTGTTGGCCTTATTATAAATATTTTTTGTAGCAAATCAGAGATTAGGATGTTGATTTGGCTTGATTTGATGTTATCATTGTTATATGTATGTGTTCAGAACGAGGAGTTTGTTCTTGTCAACTTCTACGTAAGTTGGTTTTCACACTCTTAGCATGCCTCACCCGCCGGCTTACAGTTACCCCGAAAGTACTCTTTCACAGGTCACCGCAATCAGCTTTGCTTTAGGGAGTGGTGGCTTTTAAAGTATAGAATAATGCCCCAAGGCTTTATTCATTTTTCATGATGCACTAATGCAGTGCTGATAAGAAGCTTACTGAAACTGCACTTGCGATGTTGGTTGGCTCTTTGGCATTGTGTCATTGTATCAAACTGCAAAGCCTAAGGATCAATACTTTTGGATCCCTCATTTATAAATGAAATTTAAGCAGAGATGCCACTTTTCCTGGTTTACCAGGGATTCCTGGTTTTGATTCCAAGATTTCTGTATTGAATTATGTTAAATTCCTGGGGAAATGTTCCAAAGTCAAGTTTTCCTGGTTTTTGTCAACCAGTGAGTGGCACCTCAGCGTATTAGCGCAAGCACTATCAGTGCACGCTTCCTGAATCCATTTTAATGTTTCTAGCATCCCCTTAACATGCTTAACATTGGTTGGTTTCGGTAAAGGTGGTTTAACCCCCCCCCGCCCCAACAACCTCGCTCCAAGGATTAGTCCTAATCAATTAGAAACTGACAACTTCTGATATTTCTTTTTTTGTAATTCTTTAGTTCCTGGTTGAAAATATTAATCCCTTACTGGAGCTTTTTGGCCCAGGTCCTCCTGGGTCATTGATGGCGGGTTTTCAGCAATTTTAGTCGATCAAAATGGCTGACTTTAAGTTGGAATTGCGCATAGAAAGAAGGGGTCTAGAAATTAATGGAAAGTTTATGCATGTTCCTTAGATCCTTGTCTTTCTGTCTATGGTAACAAGTCCCTGACATGTTTGACTTACTTTCTCACAAAAATGAGGCTCCATAGGATAGCATTGCGCGGTCCATTTCGGTGGTCGACAGGGGGTCAAAATAACACATTGACTCCTATGGGAATTGGCCAATTAAGACGCTTTTTTCAGCAGGTAACATGTTAAGACTGTTTATATATGAGTGTGTAAATTGGACCACCATAATTTTGTCATGTCGACCGCCTCCCTTCCAGTCTGGAGACTTGACGCATGCGCGCAGAGTGACCGGTCGTCAGATCGTAATATTCGATTAAATTCGATATATATTGCCAAAGATGTATGAATTATATTCAAAAAGCCATTAATTTCAAGTCAAATTGATAGAATCTATCATTTCTCCGTCAAAAATGCTACTTCCGGCAAGGAGGGGTCGCGCATGCGCACAGAACATCAAAATCCAAAATGGCGGACAGCGACACAATCGACTCACGGTGCCATCGAAACTGCTGGATTATAACAAATGGAGGAGAAATACAATCTCTCTGGCAATTCTATTGAAAATATGGATCCTTATTCAAGACCTGCTGATATTGTGCATTGCTTAACTCGCCAGGAGAGGAGTTATTCGCCAATGAAACATACGAGCGATAATGGGTGCATTTTCCATAGGCTTAAGCATTGACGACTTGGGCATACTGTCACTATGGTGTATTCAATTCAAATCGATTAATATTGCCCGAAATGAATAGATTATATTCAAAAACCTGTTAATTTCAAGTTAAATCAATAGAAAATATCATTTCTCCATCGAAAATGCAACGTCCGGCAAGGAGGGGTCGGGCATGCGCACAGAACATCAAAATCCAAAATGGCGGACAGCGAGATGATCGCCTTACACTGCTATCGAAACTGCTGGATTATAACGAAATGGAGGAGAATTACAGTGTCTCATGCCTTTTTATGGTTAATATGGATCCTTATTCACGACCTGGTATTGTGCAATGCTTAACTTGCCAGTAGAGGAGTTATTCGCCAATGAAACATACAGGCGATAATTGATGCATTTTCCATAGGCTTAAGCATTGACGACTTGGACATTCTGTCACTATAATGTCAACAGTTAGGTAGGTTTAATTTCTATATTTTTTTTTATGATATTTGGTGGAAGACCTGGGCCATAAGTGCTCTACAGCACGCGTTCAATTTTGTAGATTTGTTGCTGGTTGAATGCATGTCAGTGACCTGGTTTCACGAATTTGATACATTTGAGGGGCAGGGTGGTCTCCAAGAAATTTAGGAGTAGGGTGATTTCTGTTTTTACGGGTATACTATGGGTGTGGGTGGTGAGTATTGTGCAGGTAAGTTTTCTTAAACACATAAACTGTTGCCATGGTTACCAATGCAATTTTGTACCATGTCAACAATTGCTCGGTTAGGTAGGTTTAATTTCTATAATTTTTTTTATGATATTTGGTGGAAGACCTGGGCCATAAGTGCTCTACAGCACGCGTTTAATTTTGTAGATTTGTTGCTGGTTGAATGCATGTCAGTGACCTGGTTTCACGAATTTGATACATTTGAGGGGCAGGGTGGTCTCCAAGAAATTTAGGAGTAGGGTGATTTCTGTTTTTACGGGTATACTATGGGTGTGGGTGGTGAGTATTGTGCAGGTAAGTTTTCTTAAACACATAAACTGTTGCCATGGTTACCAATGCAATTTTGTACCATGTCAACAATTGCTCGGTTGACATACCTAGCTGCAGCACAGGTACAATTCTGTTATCTAACTATCTACTGTATGTCCATTTTGTGCACCCACCTACCCCCTATGTACACCCCTAATTTCACAGTTGTGTCATGTATAGGTACAGAGCTACAAAGGGAAACATCATGTCAACAATTGTCCGGGCAATTTACAGTTTACGTATTTAAGAAAAATTACCTGCACAATAGTAACCACCCACACCCATAGTATAAAAAGAGAAATCATCCTGCTCCAAAATTTCTCGGAGACCACCCTGCCTCTCAAATGCATCAAATTCGTGAAACCAGGTCTAGTGCATATAAGAATAGAACCATTTTCTTTCATGTTTACTTTAGGCATGTTCTTTGTTTAAACCATTTTAATTGTAAAAGAAAGAAGTAAGTTTTTGTTGTTTTTTTAATACAGATATACTTAGCAAAATGGTAAATGCAGACTAAATTTTCCATTTGTCCCCCACCATTAATCTAACATCAAGCAGTATATCACCACCACCCAGACATAAGATATTTCATAAAGATATCATTAATATTTCCAGTCTCCACCCTACCCTTCATGTTTATTTCTTTACTCATGCCTCTGTATATAAATTAATCTACAGGGAAGAATGGTAACAATGATTACATGCCTTGATTATCCTAATGACACCTGATGAGACCGACATGGGTCGAAACCTTGATTCATCCATATTGCACAAAGTGACAATATTCCTCAAATAAATGTTTGGAGAGTTTGCTCCAGTGCCTGGAGAGTGAGCACTCCCCAGGACCTGGAGGCACCAGTAACCAGCATTGGTGCCATGGTGACAATATATTATTGATTTTATGACATCACTAATTACCCTGGAGACACTCCCTACCAACGGAAGTTGATGAGGGACAGTGAGCGTGGCAACCATGTCAGTAGCATCAAGGTTGTGTCAGGGTGTGGAGGTCCCGACAGTCGTCTTCTTGAGAAAGATAGAAGTAAGAACTGTTTTGAGTTAGCAGCATGACCTGTATTGTCCTCGCTGTTTGGTATGTTTGTCTCTTGGGCCTTCTCAGTTCTAAAATAATCGAAAGTCTCATGGATAGGCAAGACCTTTGTCTACTGAATGATGGCTGCCCAACCTATTATAGTGCCCCTTCCAAGACCTGGACGCACATAGATATCACCCTATGTTCACCCTCCTTATTCACACACTTTTCCTGGGATACAGCAGATGACATTCACGATAGTGACCACTGCCCAATCCTTATAAATTACGACCACCAAGGCCCCATAAGCAAGATCCCAAGGTGGAAACTATACAAAGCAGATTGGGAGACATTCAAGAACCTCTGCAGTGAAGAGCTTAATCTGGACCACTTCCTGCGGGAACAAGACCCAATGGAGAGCTTTACCACCCGCCTCCAAACCATAGCAACCAGGAGCATTCCCAAAACATCCGGGAAAGAAAAAAAAACAAGACAAGCCCTGGTTCAATGAAGTTTGCAGGGAAGCCAAGAAGAAGCGGCGTGATGCACAAAGAGTATTCCAGAACAACATGATTCTCCCCAATCTCATTGCTTGGAAGAAATCTAAGGCACATGCCCGAAGGACTTTCCGCCAAGCTATGAAAGACTCCTGGAGAGACTTTGTCTCAAAAATTAACAACAACACTCCAATCACCAAGATCTGGAATATGATCAGAAGAATGAAGGGAAAAAAGGACAGTCCTCAAATTCAGCACCTTAAATCCAATGGCCGAGACATTACAGACACCAAAGCAGTAGCAGACCTCATTGGACTCACCATTGAAGAAATATCATCCCACAATGGAGGAACTCCTCACTTCAATCACGTCAGAGAGGTTAAGGAAAGAGTCCCCATTATATTCGGTGATAATAATAACCATCCCTACAATTTACCCTTCTCAATCAATGAACTTAAATCTGCTCTAAGCAACACCAAAAATAGCTCTGCAGCAGGACCTGATGACGTTCCATATGAATTTCTGACAAAACTACGAGAGGCCTCCCAGGACTGTCTCTTAGGCATCATGAACCACATATGGGAGACAGGCGAGAGGCAACAGTTCTCCCATTTCCCAAACCTGAAAAAGATCTATCAAATCCCAGGAACTATCGTCCTATAGCTGTATCTGCAAGACCATGGAGAGATTGGTCAGTGCTCGACTAGTCTGGTATCTTGAAAGCGAGAACATCCTCAATCCTTACCAGTGTGGGTTTCATAAGGGAAGATCGACACTGGATGCATTAGCCAGCCTTGAAACATATATAAGAGATGCTTTCATAAAGAACCAACAAGTGGTCGCCATCTTCTTTGACCTTGAAAAGGCCTATGACACTACCTGGCAGTATGGGATATTGAAAGACCTAAAGAAGAATGGCCTGACAGGCCAACTCCCACGATTCATTCAGAAATACCTCTCCAATAGGCGATTCAAAGTGAGGGTCAATAACACCTTTTCCGACTTCTTCAACCAAGACTCAGGAGTCCCACAAGGAGGCATCCTGTCAGTGACCCTTTTCCTCCTCAAAATAAATGAAATCATCAAAGCTCTGCCATCAGTTGTTTGTCGGACACTATATGTGGATGACTTCCTCATCTCCTTCCGTGGTAGAAGCATCCAGACCATCGAGAGGAAGCTGCAACTATGTGTAACGAAACTGATGGAGTGGGCTGACAAGAATGGCTTCAAGTTCTCCAAGAACAAAACCTCCATCATGCACTTCCATTACCATTCCACCCCAGAACGAGAACCAGACATATACATGGACAAAGACAATTCTCAGCGCATTCCAGTCATTCAAAGAACCAAGTTTCTTGGTTTGGTCCTAGACCGAAAGTTGTGCTTCAAAGAGCATATAGAATACCTGCGCAAGAAATGCAAGAAAGCCCTCAACCTGCTAAGAGTAGTGGCACACCCATCCTGGGGAGGAGAGCAAGCCACACTGCTAAAGCTCTACAGGGCCCTAGTTCGCTCACAGATAGACTATGGCCTATCCATCTACGGAGCAGCCAGTCCCTCATACTTTAAAATGGCTGCGTCTATACAAAACCAAGGTTTACAAATCTGCCTGGGAGCCTTCAGGACATCTCGCATCAAAAGCCTTGAAGTAGAGGCCAACGAACTGCCACTCCTCTTGAGGCAGGAAAAATATCTCTGCAGTATGCAATTCGAATTGCAGCAAACACTAACAACCCTGCAAAAACGCTCCTCAAAGCACCTGCATATGTCATACTAGTAATTGGCATGATCAAGTTGTCATATGAGAAATATCATAAGACTAGTGGTATATAGTGTAATTATCTCAAGGCTCTTATAAATAGTGTTATTTCCAGTTGTCACTGGTTTATTCAGCTTTTAGGCAACATGTAAGAAATATCAATCATACAGTAGTTAGTATGTAGGTAATTTGTACATACAGTAAATATACAGTAAGTTATAAGGTATAATGTTCTGTTCCACTCCACCTGTGAGGTAATAATAATACAATGTCCAGCATAGTTCTAGGTGGGTTCCCACACCTAGCTCCTGGCCTGCTGCTTAGAGGAATAATGTAATAATGAATAACTTTACCCTCTGGTGGAAGTCTTGAGGAAGATACCCCCTGGCCACTAATGATAGAAACCAATGCCTGTCTAGCATAGTTTCACCATAGTGCAGTGGTATAGCAGGTAGCAGGAGATGACTGGAGATGTTACCTCTAGAGCGGTTCTTGGTGTTCTGTCTTCCTGGAGGTGCAGACAGGCTATTTGTAGCAAATCTTGGAAAAGCACCTCCAGACTGACTGGAGCCAGCAGCATCTGCCTAACTCTACAATTGTTTGAGGGGACTCTTTCAAGTGTCACAGGGGGACAAAGGACCCCCATGGACGCCGCTATGCCCCCCATTGTCTTGGTCGGTTCTGCATCTTCAGACCCTCATATCTCGGTTGTTTATGCGTTTATAACCGCCATTTTGGGCATGCGCGGAGTTGAATATGCCAAGTTTATAATGCCCGCTGGATAGGCGCGTAACTCGCGCCGGTTTGTCTGTAGTGCACTCGGAGCTCCTTTCAGTCTCCATGGCATAACTTCCTTAATAATGGGAGTTCCGCCTTGATCTTGGGCTCATTTTGACCGTCTAATTATGGGCTTTCCATAAATGCTTTGATATTTGACCTAGCTTGCTCAGGAGCGACGCTAGAGCGACCGGAAGGTTATGGCGTCGTGCTTATGTAACCCATTGTTCAGTCCTTAGAGTGCTCAGACACTCATGACGGCGTCTGTGGTGCCCAGGCACCCCTAACGGCCGTTTGCATTCACTTACAAGTTATTAGTTTGTGCACTGAACCATGAGGTCGCACACTGAGACCCTCATTTTTATTATATTGTGCAGTGAACCATTAGGTCGGACCCTTTGATGTCATAAACTCTGTCTAACTGACTTGGTTTGGTGTGCAGTGGGGCATGAACGCTCTTATACAAAGTTTGAGCGCTCTTATAGCTCTTAGAACCAACCTATGTATTAATTTCTTAGATATTCTTTGATTAATACAAAATATGTTACAATTTATGGAATAATAAAATGGTATATGATAGAATACTCCCTCTCCCCCGAGAGAATGCGAAACTCCGTCATTTCGCCGAGGGAATGTACAATTTATACAATTTTTACCTTATTTTGGAGTTATATACTGTTTGTAAGAGGATTTGAAGTAATGGGGAGTGCTTCAAATGCAATTTTTGTGGTAGAGCTTTGTCAGTATAAACAATTTTCTCCTGGGTATAAGTACATTTCCGAGTTTCTATATCTTACCATACCTGAGCTTATTTACTTATGTAACATCAATTTTGGGTACAGTTTTCCATTTTTATGTACAACATACAATTTGGCAAATAGTGTGCCTTTTTGGCGTTCAATGTTCAATTTAGCGTGCAAATTGAACATAAATGACAATTTTAGTGTGCAAATTTACAATTTCGCGTGTAATTGCGTTCAATTGACAATTTCAGTATGCAAATATATAATTTTTGCGTACATTTGACAGTTTTAGTATGCCAATATATAATTTTGCGTTCAATTGATAGTTTCTGTATGTACATATATAATTCTGCGTACAGCTTGGATACACATAGAAATGTTGATTTTCTAAAAATCTGACTTCAGTGTATGAATTGGGTACAGACATACAGTATAATGTGCAACATACAATTCGAATGTAAATTGGATACAACTTACAGTCTAGTGTGCAAACATACAATTTTTGTGTGCAAAATTGGGTACAAGCGTACAATCTGGTGTGCAGACATACAATTTTAGTGTGCAAATTGGGTACAAACGTACAATCTGGTGTGCAAACATACAATTTTTAGTGTGCAAATTGGGTACAAGCGTACAATCTAGTTTACACTATACAATTTTTGGGATTGAGACAAATTTTTCTGAGGACCGGAAAAACAAAGTACTTCATGTACAATAGGCTTGTTTGTCTCTGAGTTACTCTTTGATTTTGCTATATGGGTGTATTAATTGGCAATTTCGGCAGTGGGCCGCTGCTTAATTGACTTTTCCCTAGCCTTCTTGAGTATGTGTCCCTGAAAGAGATTATCTGGTGAGTATCTTAAGTAAACATTTTTCATGTCAACAATTTTCCTCAACATTTTTTTTTTTTTTTTTCATTCATTTTTCCAAGAATTTTCTTGGATACCTAAAGTGTGTTACCTTAAGTAAACCTTGGTATAGTATACAAGTGCTAGTGGGTACAAAAACTGTCTTAGTTATCTACCTGCATTCATGTATATTAATGTTAGATTTGAACAATTTACAATTTGCAATTTTGCAATTTGCGCGTGTATGCGCGCATTAATCATCGATTTTGTGAGAATACCATAGATTTTCATATTATACATCAACAAGTGGCTGTGTATATATTTTTTCTAAATCAATTTTTCAATACTTTGATAATTTCATTGGCAGTGGAGGTGTGTGTCATGTGTGAGATGTGTCATCTCAGTATCTCCTGGTGGTGGACTGGGGGCAGTCTAGGCTGTGTGCAGTCTAGGCTGTTTCCACAGTCACCGGGGAGGGCTGGTGGTTTAGAAAATTAGCAATAGTCTGCATGTTTGACCTTGCGGTCTCCTCCTGTTGTTCGTCAATAATTATATCTGTTGTATTTTCCAGTGCTGTCATGGTCACCGGGCTGGTGCCACAATCATTCTGGAGAAGCATGGAGTAGTACAGTCCTTTGTTTTTAAGGGCTGGTATAGTACTGAACCTAGTGCGCCAAGGTAGGTGTATCACCTGAGGGAGGTGATAAGCAAATTCTCCTCTCTGTGTTGTTATAATTGCTGGTCCATTCCAGGTAAATATAGCCTTAGGTAGTGGGAAGGTTTTAACCACTATATCCTTATAGGTAGGGGCAGCTGCTGATTTAATCTCATCAAATTCATGTGGTATTGGCCTCAAGGGTAGCGCGAAGTTTGAGTCTCCACAATATATTTTAAAATATATTGTGGGGTTTGTGCGCTTGGCCACATTTTTCTTGCCACAGTGTGTCTGTGCAAATTTCTTAAGGTACTTCATTATTCTGTAGGCTGAGTAGATGGTCAGGGTGAATAATATAGCAATTATCAGGGTGTGGGTTTCCTGAATTGTGAGGAAAGGGGTGTGGGTTTCCTCTGTAGGGGTTAATTTGGTAGGATTCTTATCTGGGAGCAATTTGTGTAGGGGCAGCTCGGTGACTAGTCTGAATGCTTTGGCTGTAGGCAGGTAGGCTACAGTCCCTCCTAGTCTGTATAATTTGAGTAGTATGTATACTATAAAAATGTGAGCTGATATCCCTAGGATGAGTGCTAAGCTTTGGAAGATTGGATGCTCTGTAACTCGACGTAGGTATGATTCCTCGTAGCGCGTTTCCATTTCCTTATTAAGGTTGGAGGCATCTTTTAATACTGTTTTGGCAAAGGGCTCTAAATTTAGTTGAGTAATATCATCCATGATTGGATTTTCCTGTAGTTTTTCTAAGGTTCTAGAAAGGTTTACTACTGGGAAATTTGGAAGATTCTCTCTTTCATCTGGTTTGGTTTCAGAAATTTCGTTAAGTGCCGCCATGAATGGTAAATTAATTGTCTTGAGAATGTAATGAAATGATAAGGTTGAATTACAGGGCAACCTTGTGTTTGGAAGAGAAAATTCTCCTACACTGATTGTGCACCCACAGGGTACACCTATGATTGAGTAGGACTGGGCTTTTCGAGTTTCAGACGTTTTACCATGGCAGTTGATAAAGTAATGGGGTTCATTAGTAGTGACCAGATACTCATCTTCAGAAATGGAAATAGCATGGGTGGTCGGTGCTTGCAGTGGTGAAACTGTAAACTTGCAATGTTCCTTAATCTGTTGAGCCTGGTTAGTAAAAATGGCTACAGGGCATGTAGGCCTGTGTTTATAGATTCTACCATTTACATCTCTGCATACTTTTACTGTAGTACCTTCACATGCCTGCATATCTGCTGCGTCCAATTCGATGAATAATGATTCGTCGTAAGATACTGCTAGGAACTCAGTTGTGGTCTGCAATCTGGTGACTCCTCTGGTGGGGGTCTCCTGTGTGTCTATAGGCATGGGTGATGTAATCATTTGGTACAGTTTGAAGGTTGAGGTGGTAGATTGAATTATAATGTCCAGATGAATATATATATGGTGAGCTGAGTAAGTATATGAGGTCAGCTTCTGTGAATAATAGAAATCCAAGTCATTAATTGCGACTTGTGCTCCAGGGTGTGTAATCCTAAGTTTGTTATTAATGTCAATTAAGTATCTAGCAAGGTCTGAGGGTGGTACTATATCAGGGGTTAGGATTCCTGATGATAGCATCCTCAGGGCTGCATTTGTCCTTTGCAGTGATTGAACTGTATTCATTCTTGCTGCTATGATAATTAATGCATCATTTAATACTTGCATTTTTTCCCTTTGAGTTTTCTAGTGCCTTGAATATGAGTCAAGTGACCTGGACATGTTAGAGGCCCACAGGTTGACGGTGTCACCTATGGTGTTGATTGTGCTGTCCAGTACCTTCTTATCTTGGATGTATGCTTTAACAAACTTATCTTGTCTGTCTGTGATCTTTTCAATGAGACTAGCTGCTTCCTGATCTTGTTTAGCAAATTTTCTTAGTATTTCATCTATGTTTTTGAGCTGTCCCATTACTTGGTTCACATCTTCCACTGTGGCTAGACCTAGCACACCGCGAAACAGGGGTGCTAGAAAACCCAGTATGGCCTCTCTTTTGGCCTTGTCCAATGTGTTTATGGGGTTGGATAGGAACAATTTGATGGAGGCTAATGTTTCATTTATCTCCTTGTCTGCAATTTCCAGCAAGGTGTCAAGCTCTTTGGCTTGTTGGATAATTTGACCAGAGGTATGATCTTGTAGAGTAGGAGTGGTCAAATGGAGTATTCTATCCCTTATGGATCCTTGGGTAACGGGTGCCCGAGGTATCTTGTAGGGGATAGCTAACAATAGTGTTGTGGTTGTATGTCCATTGACCAATGGTTGAGGGCTAGGTTTGAATACTACTCCTATGTTTTGTCTCACCACAGGTGTATAACCTGCAGTAAGTGGTTCTATAGTATATAATAACAGCATAGTAAGCAGTATGGGTGAAACTCTCAGTCTCCCCATGGTGCTTGTGTAAAGCAAGTTTGCTGTTGTTAAAGTCTTGTCAAATTTGTAGTGATTTGGTGCTGGTAAAGTCTAAGTGTATGGTGTAACACTTTAAATGAAGTGGTTCAAACTGTACCTTTGCAAGATTGAGCTGTCTTGGCAATATGTCCGGTGAGTCTATAGAGATTGACCAGTCAATGGTGAGGTCAGGTTAAAGGTGAAGTAGGTGTGTTCTTTATCCTAGTGCAGTCTCTCCTAATGGAGAAGTGGGCTGGCTAATTCCCAAGTGGGGTCCTGTAGACTTGAGTTCCAGACTGCAGCTGGATGAAGACTGATGGTGGGCTATGGTCCACAGTGCTTCTTATGTAGCCTACCCTACCCACATCCATTGTGGGCATGGTATTGTTTCTCTGGAGTCAGTGCACCTAATCTCCAGTGTCTGCAACTGTGGGGCTCTATTGTATAATCTGTGTACTGGTAATTAGCTCCTCCTGTCATCCAGGACAGCCATTCATGACCGTCTAGACAGTTGTCTGAGTGTAGCTTATAAGGTCAATTGATCTCTATAGACTGCTGTGTTGGCATAGCGCGCTCTTTCATGTGGGGATTAGGCTTTAGACACTCCATTGTGTTACCCTTACTCTTCTTAGACTTCATGTCTGCTTTACTTGGGGGGTCCCAGTCTTTGACCCTTTCAGAGGCAATAACCTACTGATATATTTACAAATTTGATTGGCTTTATATACATATAAGTAATTCATTATCAGTCACACATGTCTTATGTGTGGATGAAGAGAATTTGTAATACATTTTGAAAATCTTATGTTCTTTTGGTATCTCAATCTTGTTTCTAACTTCTTGAAACTGCACCACACCTAGATGTCTTTCTTAGTATGTGGTGTGCAGGCCTAGGCTTGATAGGGCCTATGCCTGTGGTTTCTCTTGTAAGGGTGATATCATTTTTGTTCCTTACAATTTTGCTGTAGTATTTGGCCTCATGTGGAATAAGCCTGTGTGCAAATTCATTGTTTCTGACAGCCACAACCTTTTTCAGTCTGTCTATGTGCACTGGTCTGGCCACCAATAGATTGGTGTCCAAGTTTTTGAGTTTGGCACTTGTCAAACTAGGTCTGTCTACTACAACATATGGTCCCATAAAAAGGGGTTGAAGTTTCTTACACTCTGTGTTGGTCAGGATTCTTGGTATGTTTAGGTACACCATGTCGGTGACCTTGATTTCCTGTGGTGTAAGTTTCTTATCATATCTATCCTTCCTTTCCTTTTGTAGCTTGGCGACCCTTTCTATAGCTTTCCTCCTAGAGGTATCTTGATTTGTTATCACGTTAGCTACATGGTCTGCTACGGTGGATATGTCTTCCTGTATTCCCAGCCCTAAGTCCATTGGGGTGGCTGGGTTTCTTCCATGGAGTAGGAAGAAAGGGGTGAATCCTGTGGTTTGGGATTCAGTGTTGTTTAATGCAAAGGTTATGGGTTCAATAAATAAATCCCAATTGTTTTGGTGCTTTGAGCAGAATGCTCTGAGCGCTGTGCCTATGCTAGCATTGAATCTCTCTACAAGCCCATTTGATTGTGGCCTGTATGGTGAGGAGAATTTATGTTTGATCTTGAGGTGTTTAGTTAACTTTGTGAACTTTGCACCTGTATAACATGTCCCATTGTCTGTTTGAAGAGTGGCTGGTGTTCCATGATGACAAATTATATTCTTGTAGAACTCTGCTGCTGTTGTCTCAGCTTTTAAGTCAGTAGTAGCCCAAGCTGTTGCATATCTGGTAGCATAATCTATGCAGACTTGTATATGTTTGTTTCCCCTGGCAGTTGTGGGAAGTGGTCCCACCGCGTCTAGGTTTAGGAACTTCATTGGTGAAGTCATGTACTCTCTCACTGTCATTGGTGTTTTGTGTGAGTGTACTTGCCTTTTTGCTGTGAGGCATGTGTGGCAGGTGGAAACATATTTTGTTGTGTCTGCTAGCATAGACTTCCAATATACCCTAGGTCGGAGTGCTGACAGCATCCTACTAGAACCAAGATGGCCGCCAGTAGGTGAGTCATGGAAATACTGTAGTGTACTTGTTACCCATTGCTGTGGTATAACAATTTGAAGTGGTACAGTATTGGTCTTTCTCCAATTTATGGGGCATATATGGACTAATGTACCATTTACCAAGGTGTATGTCTGGCCTTGGTTGATGATTCTATTTCCTTGTGCTTTTGGTGCAGGCAAGGTTCCATCCTCAAGATATTGTATGAGGGGTAATAGGTCCTTGTCTTTCCTTTGTTCCAAGCCAAGGTTTGTACCTGAGATGGATGTGTCGGGAATCTGATCCAGTAGTTGATTTATATCTAGCACATGTTGTTTTATTCTGTCTCTTTCTTTTTCTTTTTCATCGACTATTGGCCTATCTTGTGCCTTTTGTTGGGGTGTGTCACTCTTGTTTTGGTGTGTAGGCTCCTTTGGAGGGCCTATTCTCGCCTTGATGGGAGTGGCAACCTTTTTCTTTAAGGGCACAATTTGCTTTTTGTCATTCTTCTTTGTCTCAGAGTTCTTTGACTTAGTAGATGCAGTGTCTTTTGTGACATTGTTCCTGGCAGGTGGGGTTTTGGTAGGTTTGTTTCCTGTGACCTTTTTCTCATTTAGAATAGTTTGTGATTGTGTGGGGGGTTTTGGTGTGCCCTCCTGAATCATTTCTCTAGTCTTTGAGCGTGTGGTCATAGGACACAAATGGTTTGATGTTTCCTCTCCCTGCATTGGTTCAAAGAATCTGACTGATTTAGAAGTTGCTTGAGTAATAGCATATATTGTGTCTTCTGGATCTTCATCATCTGAGTCAGGTGGGGTGAAGGGTGGCTCCTTAGGAGTTGCCTTCAGCATCTGATTGAGTGATGAGAATTCAATAGGCTCGAAGTCATTATCTGGAAAGAGTTGTGAGTATTCTCTCTCACAGTGGCAAAACACATAGTGTGTAGATTGCTTCAAAATACCCCTAATGGGTGTCTCTGGCCTTTCAATGGTGTTGGGTGGATCATCCCTTTTGAATGGTACTTTCTTTGTTACTTTTGCAAACTTGGTTCTACTGGCTGCTCTAACTCTCCTTGGTGGGGGTGGAGGGTTAGTCATGGGTCCAGAGTCTGGGTACTCTCTTCTAGACATAGCATCTGGTGGTGTGTTATCATCACCTTTCACGTGTTGGATGGTGAATGAAAATTGTTGTATGTCTAGAGCCCATCTGGCCCATCTATGTGTGAGTCCTGTATTGGTTAGCAGTGGGATTAGGGCTGCATGGTCTGTGTATAATTGGAAGTGTCTAGTCTCTAGATAGTGTCTGAAGTGTAATACTCCATACACTACTCCCAGTAGTTCTCTCTCTGTGGTATTGTAATTTCTCTCATGTTTGGAGAGGGTTCTACCTGCAAAGGCTACTGGTCTGAGCACTCCTTCATTATCTCTCTGTGAGAGTACAGCTCCTAAACTCACATTGGAAGCATCAGTTGCCAAACTGAACTCTTTCTCATAGTTTGGATATCTGAGAAGAGCATTGGTACAGAGGGCATGCTTTAATGTTTTGAAAGCATTATCTGCCTCTTCTGTCCAGACAAATGCTTTGAGATGTGTCTGTAGATCATACAATGGTCTAGCAATTTGGGCATAACCTTTGATAAACTTCTTGAAGTATTGGCATAGGCCTGTGAAGGATCGGACATTTTTGACTGATTTTGGTGTTGGGAAGGTTTTGATTGACTCCACCTTTGTGGGAGATGGTTGCAGTCCCATGGGTGTGACTCTCATTCCCAAGAAGTCTATTCTGTCTATGAAGTATTCACATTTTGATTTCTTCAGTTTGAGTTTACCGACTCTTAGGCTGTTGAACACATCTTCCAGGTCATGGAAGTGTTGTTCGATTGATGGTGATAATACCAATATGTCATCTAGGTATGGTAGGGCACATTTGTACTTGAGTTTGTTCAGAATTAATGTGACTAGATGGCAGAATCCCGCAGGTGCGGTCGCTAAACCCATCGGCATCCTTTCATAGACATATTTTTTGTCATTTGCTATGAATGCAGTTTTATGCTGGTCCTCCTGTCTTATAGGGATTTGAAAAAATCCCTGTTGGGCATCTAGCTTACTGAATACTCTTGGTCTGAGTGACCCTATCATGTCTAGAGTGTCATCGGCTCGGGGTGTAGATAAGGCTTGATTTATCGTGTTCTGGTTCAAATAACGAAAATCTGTGACGAGCCGATGGCCTCCCGATGATTTTTGTACTAAAAAGGATCTGGAGGCCCAGGGGCCCTCGGCACATTCTCTCAGAATGCCCTGTTGTACTAGCCTTTCACACTCTTCCCCTATTGCGGCCTGTTTTTCTGGTGTTTGTCTATATGGTAGGAAATGACATGGTACTGCCTCAGGTTTTACATGTATTGAGTGTGTATACAGGTGTGTGGCACCAATGTCTCCATCTTTTCCTACAAATACATCATCATACTTGGTCAGCAGTGATTTTAATCTATCATGCTGATCTTTGGATGTGAGCACAGATTTTGGTGGAACATTCTCTTCCAATTCTGGCTCGAGGTCATGTGCCTCACTATGTATAGCGGCTATTTCAGAGAGTCTGATTGAGTTGGGTTCAGGGTCAGCATATGTGGACTCACAGTCTGAGTCTGTGTCACTGAATTGAGTTACATCCTCAGGCCGTATGGCTGAGATGGATTGATCAGTGTGTGGGGTAGTGTCTGACACCTGTTGAGGTCTTTCTAAATCAGATTCCTTGACTTCCTGAAATAGAGCTATGATGGCACCCTTTTTGATTTTATGTGGGCGCCTGCTGGTGTTGAGTAACACTAGGGGATGTTTGTTATTTTCCCTGGGGGTTACTGCTGCCCTTTGAACTAGATATGGGGCATTGTTATTTCTTTGGAGGTTATCTACTACTCCAGTTTTGCCTTGCAGTGAATGAGTAGATGTGACCTTACCCAATACTGCAAGCTCAGAGAATGGAGGGATGGTAAAATCCCTCACTGCCCTAATGGGTTTGAGAATTTGTTCAGGATCAACATTAAATTCAATTTGAGATTTTGTAGTGCTTAAGAAATCTGTGCCGAGTACCACGGGCTGTGTGAGGTTGGGTATTACAGCAAATTGGTATTGGAATCTGACACCTTGGATCCTAAAGTTCAGCATAGCTGAATGTCTAACATGACACACCGATCCATCTGCCAAATGGATGTTGATTTTAGATTTCCTCAGTTGGATATGGAATCTCTTTTGGAGATCCATGAGGAATGATTGTCTGACACAGGTGATAGTAGCACCTGTATCAACCAAACATTGTACATCTGAAACATCATATAGATTTGCATTGATACAGCCATTTTGAAGAAGTACGATAGAAAGCTTGGTACTCTCACCTGTATCCTTTGATGATGAATCTGGTGGGGTGATGTGTATCACTGATGGACGTCTCTGTCTGTTAGATGGTAGATTGGCACTAGCAATTGTCTCTGGTTGGATCCTTGTTGATCCTGATTGATTGTTTGTTTTTGGGGTGTCACAGTGCACTGGCCCATCGGCACTGTGACATCCTAGTTTTCCTGGTTCTGTGGGCTGGTTGCTATGCTTGCGACCAGGAGCTTGGAGAGTTGATCCATCACTTGAGGTATTGTTTGGGGGTTACTGTGTTGGTTCCCCTGGTAGCCTCTTGTGTTAGGTTTGTGATCCTCCTGATGTGGGTTGAAACCCTGGTTATAATGACCAGAGTTGCTGTATTGTCCAGAGTTATTAGAACCCTGGTTGCTGTAGGATCCGGAGTTGTTGGATCCCTGATTGTTGTAGGCACCGTTGTTGTTGTAGGATCCACTGTTGTAGTTCCTATGTGGACTGTGGCTCCTACTGTTGGATCCTTGATTATAGGATCCAGAGTTGTTTGAACCCTGGCTGTTGTTGTAGGAACCATTGTTGTTGTAGGATCCAGAGTTGTAGTTCCTATGTGGACTATGGCTCCTACTGTTGGATCCCTGATTATTATAGGATCTGCCATTACTTGGGGTTCTGTCTCTCCTATCACTGTATGAAGAGTTACCATTGTTGGAGTTGGAAGAGCTGTTGTCTTTCCTACTGTTGTGACCCCCCCGGTTGTTGCTGTTGCCCCCCCTACCTCTACCTCTATTGGATTGGTAGTTGGGGTCATAGTTATTTCCTCTATATCTACCGGTAGGGTCTTTGGATATAGCCTTAGCTTCCTGTTGCCTTACATGGGCACTAGACATTAGGTTAACATCTTCATCTGAACTAGTGGTGATTTCCTGGACCTTTTTCTTAGTAGGCTGTGGGTTAGACTCTGCATCCCTTGTTTTCCTAGATCTTTCTTGGGTCTCAACCTCTAAGGCTAGGTCTAGGGCTTGGTTAAAAGAGTCTATTTTCTTGTTCTCAAGAGCTACAGAGATCCAGGGCCTCATGCCTTGGGTGAATGTTTTAAATAAGGTGTCGTCCTTTAGGCATTGGGCATTACACGCTTTTCTGAGATACATTGCATAATCAGATACAGGTTCATCTATCTCTTGTGCACGGAGTGCAGTCCTGGAAATAATATTGTCTTGAGTAGCAAAATACTCTTTTAGTTCATGTACTACATTGGACCATGTCAACTTATCAGGTGTGGCACTCTCCTTGAAGGTTTCAAACCAAGCAAATGCTTGTCCTTCAAGGTACTTGGGTAAATATGTTACCATGGTGTCACTGTCTGTTAATTTGTACCTGTCCTTCAGATACTCTGGGAATTTGTGATCAATAAATAGTGCTGTTGACATGAGTGGTGATGGGTGAGAAAATGTTTTGGGTTTGGTTACCTCGTGTTGCCTGATCTTCCTGTCGTCGTGTTGTTGTCTGTCCAGGATCCTGGTCATGTTGGACATCATGGAGATCATGACATCCTCCTTGGATCCAGAGGCGGATGGTGTGACAATAGGTGTGGTGGTGGGTGTGGGAGGCTGTGAGGTCTGGGATGATACCATCTTCATGAGATCTGCGATCTGTTGTTGTGCCTGTTCTAGGGCCTTCCGATGGTCATCCAATTGTTGACTGAGGATCCTCTCCCTTTCCTTTGAGGCAAGGGCATGAGCATCTTGTTGGGCTCTGTTTGCTTCTAGGGCAGTAACTGCATCTTGGATGGTCTTCTCATAGGCCCTTATCTTCTCAGCCGCCTGATTGGGTTGAGGACCTTCATCAGCGTCGGCCATGGTGGAAGGTGTGGGATCACTGGTGTGTTGTAGGTATCACTGACATGTTGGAGATCACACTGGTATGTGGGAGATCTCACTGGTATGTGGGAGATCTCACTGATATGTGGGAGATCTCACTGTCGTGTGGGAGATCTCACTGTGGGAGACCTCACTGACGTGTGGGAGACCTCACTGATATGTGGGAGATCTCACTGATCGTGTGGGAGATCTCATTGATGTGTGGGAGATCTCACTGATGTGTGGGAGATCTTACTGTTGTGTGAGAGATCTCACTGATCGTGTGGGAGATCTCATTGATGTGCGGGAGATCTCATTGATGTGTGGGGGATGTCACTGGTGTGTGGGAGATCTCATTGATGTGTGAGAGATCTCATTGATGTGTGGGAGATCTCACTGATGTGTGGGAGATCTCGCTGATGTGTGGGAGATCTCATTGATGTGTGGGAGATATCACTGATGTGTGGGAGATCTCACTGATGTGTGGGAGATCTCATTGATGTGTGGGGGATCTCATTGATATGTGGGAGATCTCACTGATATGTGGGGAGATCTCACTGTCGTGTGGGAGATCTCATTGATATGTGGGAGATCTCGTTGATGTGTGGGAGATCTCACTGATATGTGGGAGATCTCACTGATATGTGGGAGATCTCACTGATGTGTGGGAGATCTCACTGATGTGTGGGGGATCTCATTGATATGTGGGAGATCTCACTGATATGTGGGGAGATCTCACTGTCGTGTGGGAGATCTCATTGATATGTGGGAGATCTCGTTGATGTGTGGGAGATCTCACTGATATGTGGGAGATCTCATTGATGTGTGGGGGATCTCACTGGTGTGTGGGAGATCTCATTGATGTGTGAGAGATCTCATTGATGTGTGGGAGATCTCACTGATGTGTGGGAGATCTCACTGATGTGTGGGAGATCTCACTGATGTGTGGGAGACCTCACTGATGTGTGGGAGACCTCACTGACGTGTGGGAGACCTCACTGACGTGTGGGAGACCTCACTGACGTTTGGGAGACCTCACTGACGTTTGGGAGACCTCTCTGACGTGTGGGAGACCTCACTGACGTGTGGGAGACCTCACTGACGTGTGGGAGACCTCACTGACGTGTGGGAGACCTCCATGACGTGTGGGAGACCTCACTGACGTGTGGGAGACCTCACTGACGTTTGGGAGACCTCACTGACGTGTGGGAGACCTCTCTGACGTGTGGGAGACCTCACTGACGTGTGGGAGACCTCACTGACGTGTGGGAGACCTCACTGACGTGTGGGAGATCTCACTGACGTGTGGGAGATCTCACTGGTGACCTTGGTGGGTATGGTGTCAAGGTCAAGGTCACTGGGTGGGTGGAGTGGGTCTTACTGTGTGTATGATTGTTCTTAGTTGCGGTACCAGCTTTAATTTACTGTGTGCATGATTGTTCTTAGTTGTGTTACCAGCTTTAATTTTTATGAGCCTGTGAGAGATGGGATCTTAGTAGGATGTTCTCCACCACTTTGTCATACTAGTAATTGGCATGATCAAGTTGTCATATGAGAAATATCATAAGACTAGTGGTATATAGTGTAATTATCTCAAGGCTCTTATAAATAGTGTTATTTCCAGTTGTCACTGGTTTATTCAGCTTTTAGGCAACATGTAAGAAATATCAATCATACAGTAGTTAGTATGTAGGTAATTTGTACATACAGTAAATATACAGTAAGTTATAAGGTATAATGTTCTGTTCCACTCCACCTGTGAGGTAATAATAATACAATGTCCAGCATAGTTCTAGGTGGGTTCCCACACCTAGCTCCTGGCCTGCTGCTTAGAGGAATAATGTAATAATGAATAACTTTACCCTCTGGTGGAAGTCTTGAGGAAGATACCCCCTGGCCACTAATGATAGAAACCAATGCCTGTCTAGCATAGTTTCACCATAGTGCAGTGGTATAGCAGGTAGCAGGAGATGACTGGAGATGTTACCTCTAGAGCGGTTCTTGGTGTTCTGTCTTCCTGGAGGTGCAGACAGGCTATTTGTAGCAAATCTTGGAAAAGCACCTCCAGACTGACTGGAGCCAGCAGCATCTGCCTAACTCTACAATTGTTTGAGGGGACTCTTTCAAGTGTCACAGGGGGACAAAGGACCCCCATGGACGCCGCTATGCCCCCCATTGTCTTGGTCGGTTCTGCATCTTCAGACCCTCATATCTCGGTTGTTTATGCGTTTATAACCGCCATTTTGGGCATGCGCGGAGTTGAATATGCCAAGTTTATAATGCCCGCTGGATAGGCGCGTAACTCGCGCCGGTTTGTCTGTAGTGCACTCGGAGCTCCTTTCAGTCTCCATGGCATAACTTCCTTAATAATGGGAGTTCCGCCTTGATCTTGGGCTCATTTTGACCGTCTAATTATGGGCTTTCCATAAATGCTTTGATATTTGACCTAGCTTGCTCAGGAGCGACGCTAGAGCGACCGGAAGGTTATGGCGTCGTGCTTATGTAACCCATTGTTCAGTCCTTAGAGTGCTCAGACACTCATGACGGCGTCTGTGGTGCCCAGGCACCCCTAACGGCCGTTTGCATTCACTTACAAGTTATTAGTTTGTGCACTGAACCATGAGGTCGCACACTGAGACCCTCATTTTTATTATATTGTGCAGTGAACCATTAGGTCGGACCCTTTGATGTCATAAACTCTGTCTAACTGACTTGGTTTGGTGTGCAGTGGGGCATGAACGCTCTTATACAAAGTTTGAGCGCTCTTATAGCTCTTAGAACCAACCTATGTATTAATTTCTTAGATATTCTTTGATTAATACAAAATATGTTACAATTTATGGAATAATAAAATGGTATATGATACATATCAGGAGGAATATGACCACAAGAGAAAGTAGTTTCTTGCTCCATTTGGAGTGAGAGTTACAAAATCACTGGAAGAAGCAGGCATTGATCTGAACGAAGTTATGGAGCTGACCATTGCAGAGAGACCACCATGGACACTGTACCAACCAGAAATCATCCTCCATTTAGTCCCACACAGAAAAGGAAACACATCAAGCACTGCTTACCAAGCAGCTCTTAACGAACTGCGCGACGATTATAAGGACTATGAGACCATCTTCATTGATGGATCTCATATGGCAAACAAGACAGCCTCAGCAGCTGTACAAGGCTTAGACTCTTACAAAGAACGTCTCCCAGATGAAGCATCTATCTACTCGATAGAGTTGCATGCCCTCTACCTTGCACAAGACTATATAGAAACCTCAGAGGCAAAAGACCATCTGATCCTCTCAGACTCCCAGTCATCACTTAAAGCCATGCAAACAGGTGCATGGAACCACCCTCTAGTAAACAAAGTACTGGAAAGACACCACCAGTTAACAGAGGAGGGAAAGAACATCAAATATGGTTGGGTCCCTGGCCATGTAGGGATTCAAGGAAATGAACAAGCAGACTCAGCTGCCAAGGATGCCCTGGGCCAGGCAGTAGTACAAATGCCACTTCCATCAAACGACTTAAAGCGCAAGATCAACAAGTACATATATAACAAATGGTAAACATCATGGGACTCAGAGGTGGGAAACCAACTCCAAAAAATCCAAACAAAGGTCAACATGACCAAACCCTACAAGTGCAGGTCTAGAAATGAAGAGAAAACTATGAGCCGCCTCATAATAGGTCACACAAGACTGACCCATGGTTACAGAATAGGGAGAGAAAACCCTCCGAAGTGTGCCTGATGTCAGAACCCCCTGACAGTGGAGCATATCCTCATCGATTGCCAACAGTGTCCCTTCAGGGCACAATACCACGCTTGTACAAGCTTGAAAGAACTATTCGAGAAACACAAACCAGAAGAAATGTTGGGATATATAAAAGCCCTTGGGCTCTACAATAACATCTAGTTGAAACCTGATGATTACTTCCCCTACATAGACAAATCATACCACCGCTGATAGTGCCTATCAACCTGTGAAGCATAGGATAGCCACTTAGTGCCGCTAAAGTGCTGTAAAACACAAATCAATCAATCAATCAATCAATCAATCAACTTCTTTGTTCTAGAACCCTCTGACTTATGCAGGAGTGAGTGAGTAATAGGTGTTTAACGCCATTTCGACAGCTAAGGTCATATTCATGGCGAGAACGACATTACACAATTTCACTAAGGAATGTGCCGGTGCCCGCGCATATGTGCACCACACACATCCGAGGGGATAGGAAAGAGGAGAAATAGACCCATTTAAGTGGGCTAGGGAAGCCGGAGACTTCGCAGGACCTCATACCATCAAAGGCACTGAAGACAGATGTAAATGGGTCCCTGGAAGTGAAGGCCTTAGATCTCAATGAAAGAGCCTTTAGTCAATGTCAATCCAGACATTGCGTATGTACATTGATGCATCGTCTCCATAATTTGACTCATAGAGAAGAGTTATCATTATTCGTCACCTTTGCATTATAAAATGAACATATGTATATCAGTGGTGTGGTAAGTTTACAAAAGGTGAAATGTTGTACAGCTCTCAAGAACAGAAAAAAAAAAAAATACCAAAGCATAACCTAAAACTGGCTTATACCGGTATAAGCAAGTTTTAGGTTATGCTTTGGATGATATTGAATTCTCTTCTTAATCCATTCATGCTTTATGCAGTTTCAGTCTTCCATATACATGTACAGTATTCTCATCTATATATTCACATTCTTCACAATGTAAAATAATCATTTGTGTCTTTTTTTTCAGAAATGTGTAAATGTAGAGGATCGGTTACAGCGACACATCGTCCAAGCCGACTGCCTCCTATATCAAGCCGTGTTGACTTTTATTGGACAGGACCTGTCATCCTACATAAAAGGCGGCTGGCTGCTTAGGAAGGCTTGGAAGATCTATGAGAAGACACATAAGGAGATCAGCGTCATGTAGGTGTCTTTTGTTAGAAAAAACAACTTCAGGCCACACCAAAAAAATAAGTTGGTCTGCGGATTTTGGTTTTGAAAAAATGATGCGACCGAGCAAAAATTTTTTTTCTTTTAAGAATTTGTTGGTGTCCAATGGATTCCTTGCTGGAAAATAGAGGCGAGCGACAAATTTTTATTTAAATAAAAAATGTTGCCAAACATCACAAAGAGAAAACTTGTAGAAAGTGAAGCGAACGAAATCCGTAGACAAGATTTTTTTTCAAAGAAAAAATAAATTTGTATTTCCGAAAATATGGAGAGGGAAATCCGTAGACCAACTTCTTTTTTGGTGTGGCCTCATGAAGCAAGAGAAGTTGTCTTTATATTTTAGGCTCATATTCTTAAATTCTACGTTATTCCTAACTTTCCTGAGGATGGATGCTGAATTATTTATGGTTATAATACTAATAACCATAACTTAAGCTAATAACTGTTTTTTTTTTCATATTTAAAAACTTTACGAAAGAAAAAAAAAGCACATACCATAAAACCTCGCATATATCAAAGTTGCACTCACTTGTAAGCCGCACTAGAAGTTTGAACTGGGTGCCATTCCTTTCTATCTTCTATATAAGTAAAACCCCTTGTATAAGCTATACCCTGTGTTCAGGAAGGTCCTCTAAGCTTCACTTAGGGTCTGAAATAGTCTGTACACCTCACTTTACATTCATGGTTTTACGGTCAATTCTTCAAATGTGATTTCCTGTGGAATATACTCATGTTCACATCTTTTTCAGGTATAACACCAGGAGGGTTAGTAACTCAAGTAAGACTGCATCACTAGTAGGAAATTCTGATGAACTCTCCTCTAATGTCTCCAATGGATCAATTGATAAGGTAAATCCCATGACTTATGAGAAAATCCCAGTATATGTACTTGATAATACTTTATCCACTGCTGGCCATTTGTGTTCAGCTTAAAAATGATTGTTATGTTGTGTAAAGCGCATATGTAACTCATGCGACTACTTGGACCACACACAGAATTCTTCAGCCCCCACCCTGTTTATTTATTTTTTAACCATAACTATTCTTTAACCATAAGCAGCAACAGACCAATATAATTTTATCTATTCTTTAGTGGGGGTCCTCTCTATCATTTTCATGTGGTTCAGAGTTGCTCTGGTTGACATTCTTTTTCCCCTGTTCATTTTTGTAACCAAATACAGTTGATGTAATGGGCGTGAGCAAAATAAAAGTACACTGGTAGACCTACTAAAACACTATCCTCAATCTTCTTATTTCCCACCAAGATTAGGGTCATCATAGGGGTTTTCCTGGTACAGAAGCTTAGGGTCTACTTGTAGGCATGACTTTGCAATACATATTCAAGTATTTTCAAATCAATATTGCTCACGCCCATTACATTCATATTTCTGCATCCAGAACAAATACTATCAAAGTTTTCTTTCTTTCAACCAGCCTAACATGAAGAGTTATTGTTAATAAGTCATTTAAAAAAAAAGACATGCCTTGGTTATGCCAAACAGAGGGGTCAACTGACAGATGTAATGGGCGTGAGCGTAATGGGCGTGAGTAAACTGCAGTGCAAGAATGTTGGCAGACTGGATGCATTCCAAATGCATCCTCTATGTATTCTTAAATTATTTGTATTGCCTAGATGAATGCTGGTTGAGGTTATATTACTGAGTGGCTGTCTAAAGCCTGGAAAAGTTGTTTCGCTCACGCCCATTACGCTCACGCACATTACATTTATATTATTTCCTTATGCAATGTCAATATCAATATTTTTTCCTTTTTTTCTTCATTGTGTTTCTTCGGGACCTTTTGTCAAATATCCTAACTGAAAATTATGTAGTTCTGACAAATATTTCTGTGATTTAGAGAAGAATTCATTTTGCTCATGCCCATTACATTTTCATAATTTTGAATATTTGCGATGAAAACTGACTGCTTGGGAGTTAGTGACTTGAATGAACCTTTCCAAAGAGCCAAGATATAGGGCTATCAATAAAATTAAGTTTCATGATCTAACTCTGAGTTTTCAAAAATCACCCTCTACCATGGACAAGTGCCCACTTTCAGTGCCATATATTTTCCCAAGCACTTCATCTTTTTTTTGCAGTTAATGATTCATTTCTGATGTTTTGCTTAATTCAGCCAACATAAAAGATATCTTTAAAAAAAAAAAACAATATTTCCAGGTGGACAGCAATGAGAATGAAGTGCCAGAGGAGGTGGTAGCACGTCTGTTTGGGTCAGTCAACTTTGGCTATGGCACCTTCCAGTTGTGCATATCCATGGTGCCCCCCAAATTGCTGAAGATCATTGAGTTCCTTGGGTTTGAGGGAGATGAGAAAGTTGGGTTGCAGGGCCTGGAATTTGCCAGCCTGAGTCGCGACATGAAAGCCCCGCTTGCCACGTAAGTTTAATTAAGAATCATATCACAACATATTAACTCAAACTACTGGTACATTGTAGTACTAAAATGAAACAGAACGATAGATTTTTAAGTGTCTAGGGAACTTAATTGTAAAAAAATGTTTAAATTTACATTCTACAGGTAAGTTCTCCATTTTATGAATTAAGCTTTTTGTTGACTAGGTGACTCATAATCTCTCCAATGTGGACCTCAATAAGAACTTTTGGTGTTACCGTAAAAAAGATTTAATTGAACATTGATGTCACAAATATATAATAAAAGTGATGTTTTATCTATTATAGGCTAGGCCTTCTGTGGTATCACACAATCATCCGTCCATTCTTTGCACTGGATGGAAATTCAGTAGATGCTGGTTTGTAAAGAAAAAATAATAATCTTATTAATAACTGTTCTATTATGGCACGAAAAATTAGTAACCCTTTGAACATATAACTATTAAAGTAACATTAGGGAATCTTTACACTAAGTAACTGTAAAAGGGGTGTGTACTCTTTTCAAAGGCATGCATGTCTCACATTTTATAAACCTTAAATATGGTATCTCAAAAGAACTATACTGCATGATATAAACAACCCTGTTGGGGCATGCATGATATTTTCTGTTATACAATATATTTTGTCTGATACTACAGGAGTGGAGGAGGCATTGTCTATTATTGAGCGTAGCGAGAAGGAGTACCCAAAGTCAGCTCTGTTCTTATTCTTCAAAGGGCGGATACAACGGTTACAGGTAAGTCTACGGCTGTTAAACAGCAGCCAGGTTTTGCCAATTTCATCCTGGGCTGGGTCATGTTGGGTTGGCCTGTGCCATCTGTGATTAAAATATTCAATCTTGATAAGTAGCCTTAAATTGAGGGTTCCTGAGAAGGGCAGCAAGACAGCCATGTGGAAATATTTTGAATATAAATCATCAAGCATATAATTCAAATAGCTCTACATGTGATTTCAAATTTATAAAGCATTCCTAAAACATCAATTCAATATAATATACACTGCCGCCCATATATTTTCATCTTATTTTCAGTGTAAACTTGATGAGAGTCTTGCAACATACCGTCTAGCACTTGAGTCCTGCAAAGGACAACGAGAAATGCAACTTATTTGCCTGCATGAATTGGGTAAGTATGAACTACTATCTGAAATGCATCTCCAGTAGAAGCAGTGTAGATTGGCTCAAACTTAATATAACATTGTGAACTGAAATAAAACTACTTTCTTTCAAAAACCTAAATGACAATGGTAATCCATTGGACTAGGGAAAGATGTCCCCAGCTGCCTTCGAAAAATATACTGAATCTTAAACAGAGAGTGAAAGAAAAACTTTGTTCCTCCCCTCAGGTTGGCTCAGCATGATGCAGCTAAACTGGCAGGAGGCACACCACTGTTTTGTACAGCTCAAAGAGGAGTCACGGTGGTCCAAGAGCTACTACACATACCTAACAGGATGTACGTATAATTCAACGTTAGACATCTGAAGTATACATTGCCCAAAGGATGTATGTAATTATGTTGCTGGTGTCAATGCCTGATATCTCTTGGGTTGTAGACTTGAGCTTTGCTGGAACAATCTAAAGTGTAAATGTAACCAGCCCTTTGCATATCAAAAGTGTGTTTGAAATTCTAACTGTACCTAATCCAAAGAATTTTTGGTATAAGCATTTCCTACTAGAAATTGAGAAATTTATTATATACACTCCAAATATTCAGAGACCAGTGATTGGCATCTCTGATAACATGTATGTTGTGTTCCATGTATATAAGGGTATGTTCATTCATGTATCTAAAGGACATTTTTTATTTTTCACCTACCAGTGTGTCAAGCAATCCTTGGTGATGTCAAAGGAGGTCTACTCCACTTTAAAGACATTCCTAAACTCATCAGGAAAAAGAATAACCAAATCGAAGCCTTTGTCTTACGAAGGGTATGTAAATGTCCATAGTATTTATTCATAAGTAACTCTTTAGATACAGATGATGGCATGATTCCAATAATATCTTTTTTTTTTCAGTTGTGTCATTTCTTACTTTAAGAATTGGGATATCAGTCAGTTCCACCATCAGATCATATTGAGGATAGAAAGGTTCCTGTAAGCTGCAAAAAGCCTTTTGTTCTGGTTAAAGCCTATATGTGGTAATGTACAGTAATTACTCTTTACCGTAATCTCCCGTGTATAAGACACGTCCTCTACGCCAAACAAAAGGCTGGTGCGTCTTATAGCGTTCTCCCAAGAAGGGGGTGCGTCTTGTACGCGGGGTCACTTGAGATTCCAAATGGCCATTATGCTGAGAACATATTTTTTTGGATGCCACAAATGAGGTGTGAAATAGAACATAACTTTAACATTCTGTCATCAATTTTTTGTGTTTTTTTACTACATTTGAGCAGTGCATCAAGGTTGTGGCATGCTTGGGAATGAATTTAAATCACCATATTATCTAAACATAGTTTTAACATCTGTTCTTGAATCAAATATATACCAGTTACATAGGAATGGTATATGTCTCTACCTTGTGTCACTTCTAGGAATGATTCCTAGACTGAGTAATCACATTATCAAATCATAGTTTGGATATTCTTTTGAGTTATCTAGCATCTGGTGTAGATTCTAATCGAAACACCAGGTGGCAGCACTACAACATTTCAGGACATTTTCCCACAGTCCCTGTTACTTTTGGGTGATTATATGTTACAATATTCTTTTCAAGCACAGTATCACATAATGAAACATTAAACACAATGTCCACATTAAAAGATCATGTCTTTAAATCCTCTAGTATAATTTCTTATGCACTAAAAAGAACCAGCTGGTACTCTGACACCAATTCTGTGACTATCAAGAAAATATGAAGTAGAATTCTCTGCTCCTTCTCCAACTCTTTGTCATATGTGTGTCTTGTACGTGGACCATACCTCTGAAATTGTGGCAGGCTTCCCTAGCCCACTTAAAAGGGTCTATATCTCCTCTTTCCTATCCCCTCAGGATGTGTGTGGTGCACATATGCGCGGGCACTGACACATTCCTCTGTTAAATTATCAACCTGTGAAGCACGGGATAGCCACTTAGTGCCGCTAAAGTGCTGTAAAACACAAATCAATCAATCAATCAATCTGAAATTGTGGGTGCGTCTTGTACGAGGGTTTTTCCAAGAACCTATTCAGAGGGAGTGGGTGCATCTTGTACGTGAACCAGACCTATCTGAGTTGGGGGTGCGTCTTATACGCGCACCGCGTCTTGTACGCGGGAGATTACGGTACCTACTGTAATCTCCCGCGTATAAGACGCGTCTTATACGCAAATCTGATCGTGACTGAGTCTTATACGCTGGAGGGTGATTGCCTTGAGTTGGGGGTGCGCCTTATACGCGGGATACCTCCAATTTCCAAACCAGAAGGATGTACACAGAGTCATGTATTTTCTTTAACCAAAGAAAAGGTGTAGTCTAACCCATGGTGCTCTAAATACCCTTAAACTGCTGAATGAAACATGCCATTCTGCTCACCATAAAAGTGTTTGGGGAAATATGTGTACACCCCACTCACTAAGAGCTTTGTTAATTACACTATTGACCTTTTAATCAAGAGAATCCATGCAGCATTATAATCAATAATCCTGCCATAGTATGTGCTGCCACCTGGTGTTGTGAGCTGTATGTCATTCTCTATTCTCTACATTACAAACTACTGGTATCCCAGCATGCAATGTCTCTAGAAGACAGGCCTATTTCTCTGTTATAACAGTGTGGACCTAGATAATCAATGGGATGGTATGATATGAACAAATAACAAATTCGGTTTGAACCTGTCTTATCTATAACTTGTTAACAAATAATGCAAATTACAGGATTATTTCTTTCAAAAAATGAACAGTATTGTACCTTTCAAATTGATGCCAAATAACATCAGTTGTGGGCCATATGGAGACAATTGGCATCATTAGTAGTTAATGAGTTAAATGATTCCTAGAATAACACCAGGGGGCAGCACACACTATGGCAGGATTATTGATTATAATGCTGCATGGATTCTCTTGATTAAAAGGTCAATAGTGCAATTAACAAAGCTCTCAGTGAGTGGGGTGTACACACATTTCCAAACACTTTTATGGTGAGCAGAATGGCATGTTTCATTCAGCAGGTTAAGGGTATTTAGAGCACCATGGTGTCAGCTACACCCTTTCTTTGGTTAAAGAAAATACATGACTAGTTGGGATGTTGGGAAAGAAAATAATATTAGGAGAAGGCTTGACCTACCCCTTCTGGTTGCGCCTTATACGCAGACCAGCCTCCCTTAGTTGCGGGTGCGCCTTATACGCGGGCTTTATAAAAATCAATTTAGAAGCAATAGGTGCACCTTCTACACAAACTAGCCTCTGAGTTGGGGGTGTGCCTTCTACGCGGACTGCGCCTTCTACGCGGGAGATTACAGTAACTTTAGTTCTAATTTCATGATTTTTTTCTTTGATTTAATAGTCCGACAAATTCAAGAAGACACCTCTCACCATAGAACATGCAACATTGTTGGCCTATGAAGTCCTCTACCTGTGGAATGCATTCGCTACATGTTCCAAAGATACATTAGAGACAATGATCTCAGGTATAGTATATGCACATGTAGACTATAGCTTAGCTCTGTTATCAAAATGTGAAAAATGTTGAAATACATAGCTGCTTACTAATTGGATAGCCTAGTCATATGGCATTATGAAGGATTTAGAATGACATCAAAACTATTTTTGATGTCAGAAGCTTTCTCTTATCTTCAGCAAAGATGGAATTGAAAAATATGCATGTGTAGACAAAATGTATATCTATTCAAATTTACATTTAACTATGTATAGAAATGCACATGTCATCTGTTGAAGAAGAAGGTATTGTTATCTTTTTATTTACAGAGTGTGGAAAGCAAACAAACAAAAATGTGTTCCATCTACAAAGTCTGGTTGAGGGAGCTATCTATCGTGAATTAGGAGATGCAGAAATGTCTTCACAGGTAAGAATTTCCTGTTCTTCTATTTTTGGAATTATTTTCATTTATGAAAATAATTCATTTACATGTAAACCCTCGCGCTAAAATTTAGACTAACAGCTCATCTACTGAAATCATCAGGCCATGACCAAGACCGCTTAGGCCTTGATGAAGTCCTTTCAGTAATTCATTTTTTTTCTGTGTCACCATAGGTATAATACTTAAGACCTTGTCTCATTAGAACAAATAGGCAATAACAAAACAGATTTATATAAGACCTATGCAAGTCTATGTTTATCCCAGGTCGTTCTGGGACACATGGTCGTCTTGGGGCCGCCTGATAGCTTTTCTTGTTGATTTCATGAAGCCGTGAAAGCCACCCACATGCATGCATCCATTAACCCACTAAAGGCCACCTACATATATATATATATATATATATATATATATATATATATATATATATATATTATTAGGCGTTCTAAGTGGCGTGGCATTGGTTTATTTGGAGTCTTGGGACCGTAAACATGCGTGCCATTCCCATATTAGGAGCCCCAATCACGTAGCATTATTATATTTGGAGCACTTGTGGCGTCCAAGTGAGTGAGTAATAGATGCTTAACGCCATTTCGACAGCTAAGGTCATATTCATGGCGAGAACTATATCACACAATTTCACAGGGGAATGAATGTGCCAGTACCCATGCATATGTGCACCACACATATCCTGAGGGGATAGAAAAGATGAGAAGTAGACCCTTTTAAGTGGGCTAGGGAAGCCTGTGGCGTCCAAGTAGCTAAATACTGTGTGGCCCTTAAAGCTTTATAGCCGTCATGACCGCGACCCCCCTCCCTACCCACCCACCCACACAGCTTCTACACCAGATCGAGGTGCCTCCAAATACATGAAGTGAATTGTTATTGTCCCAGGTCGTTCTGTTCATTGATGTACTTATTAGGAGTTCAAACTGACATGCCATTGATGCTAGGAACTCAATAAGACTGTATATTAATTTGTAGGGCCAGACTAATACCCCTTCACCTTGCTACAGTGGTGCATTGACACTAGGAACTCAATAAGACTGTATATCAATGTATAGGGTCAGACTGATACTCCTTTACTTTGCTATAGTCGTGCATTGACGCTAGGAACTCAACAAGACTGTATATTAATTTGTAGAGCCAGACTGATACCCCTATACCTTGCTATAGTGTTGCATTGACGCTTGGAACTCAAAATTCCCTTCATGGCTGCATTTTGGAAGCTAACTTTCTTATGCTTGAGCATAGGTGGAAATGAACATCACCATGGTGATCGCCAGCTCGAGATACCTACAATTCATATTTATATATGAGGCAGGTCACTTCATTGCTTATGCTTGAGTTTCTAAAATTTGAAATATCAGTCAAACTACATTTTGATGATGTAGGAGTAATCCTCTAAAAAAACTGATACCAAATCATGTGTTGCACGTACCTGTGCGATCAATAGTAAGGGAGATATGATGGTTTTTGTAAAACTGCCAGTTCTTGGACCTCTCTGCCAGTGCCTGGACTGGCGTGTGCCCCCGCATTCCAAAAAGCCCTTCATTTTGATCCCTTCCTTCCTCAAACCTGCCCTTTTTCGCCAGTGACGCATAAAACAGATAGGTTTTGGCTGGAGATAGGGCGCGTGCACACCCTGGATAATGCACAGGTGGACCGGCTGGGGCTGAATAAAAGGCTCCTATTATAGTCAAAAACATTATTTCGCTTATTCTTTTTCGAAACAAATTTTTTAGGAGGGCATGTTCTTTAGGGGGATGAAACACTCCAGATTCATACAGAACACTCCATATCCGCACATATTATTTGCATAATTAGCATAATTATGCAGTGTCCTGGTACTTTTCAATATATATAGATATGTGCCATTGCTCCCTCATAGAATTCATATGCTTGCAAGGATAAACTCCTGACACCTAGTGACTAAGTATTGACATTAAAAAGACTAATAGCATGTTATTCATTAAAACGTGGAATCTGAACAATAGAAATGGAATACCCCTCCCCTACCTTCCTATAGCATCAAACAAGTTATTCAATGAAGGCAGCCATTGCTTGATAAGGTGCTTAGACATTTTAGATCCAAACGCTAGTTACCAGTGCATTATCACTGTTGATAAGCTTTACACATCAATACCTGCAGCCACTGGGGAGACAGCCATTGCATGGTACCACAAGCCATGGTGTTTTGTGTTTCAGCAGCTTTTTGTGTTTGATTCTGAAAGTATTTAATCACTACTTGTCAGCAATTAGTCAATTATGTTACTACTAAGTCACTATATAACAGCAATTAGTCAATATATGTCAATAATTGCTCACTATTTGTAAGCGATTAGTCAATATTTGTCAGTAATTTCTCACTGTTTGCCAGCAAACAGTCAATATATGCCATTACTTAGTCACTATATATCAGTCACTATATATCTGTAATTGCTCACAATTTGTCAGAAATTAGTCAATATACATCAGTAATTACTCACTCTTTGTCAGCAATTAGTCAATATATGTCTGTAATTACTCACTATTTATCGGAAATTAGTCAATATATGTCAGTAATTACTCACTCTTTGTCAGCAATTAGTCAATATGTCAGTAATTACTATATATCAGCAATTAGTCAATACATGTCAGTATTTACTCAGAATTCATCAGCAATTAGTCAATATTTGTCAGTATTTACTCGCAATTTAATGAATAAATGTTAGTAATTACTCACTAGCAATTGGTCAATATATGTTAGTGATTGCTCACTATTTGTCAGCAATTAGTCAAAATATAATAGTAATTACTCACCTTTTGTCAGTAATTAGTCAAAATATATCAGTAATAATTCACTATTTGTCAGCAATTAGTCAATATATGTTAGTAATTACTCACTATGTAACATCAATTAGTCAGGATATGTCAGTACTTAGTCACTATATATCAGAAATTAGTCAACACATATCAGTATTTACATACAATTTGTCAGCAATTAGTCAATATTTGTCAGTATTTACTCACATTTTGTCAGCAATAAGTAAATATATGTCAGTACTTTGTCACTATTTGTCAGCAATTAGTCAGAATATATCAGTAACTATGCCCTATTTGTCAGAAATAAATTAGTCAACATGTCATTTTAAATAATGTTAGCATAGTACATAGTATGATTCATTGGTGCATTATGCCTTGACTGATATGATGCAGTCTATCTCAGGGACCATCAGGAATATGGGTCTGAAAGTTAGAAAAAATAGAATAGGCATAGATTCATAGCCATTGAGTTATTGGTACATCGTGCCTTGACTGGTATAGTCAAAATACATCAGTACCTATGCTCTATTTGTCAGCTATTAGTCAAAATGTGTCAGTAGTTATGTGGGTCAGGTCGCCAGAAAGTGTAAGATTATGCCCTTGAAGGCCCTAAAAAACTTATTTTCTAATTACTTTGTATAACCTTAACAAAATTGTCAAGGTATATCTCCTCAGCTCAGAAAACCAAAAAATACCGATCTAGGCCATCCGGTTCCATTTTTATTGCTTGTTTTGTGTCATGTAACGTCCGGTACCAAAATAATGAAATATGGAGGTAATTGAAGTTGCTCTCAGTAATATAAAAATGTCCCATTATGCATAACAAACACATGAAATAACAAGGCCAATATGGCTATTATTGACTTCAATTACAGAATGGAACAAAATTTTAGTTATGCATGTACAGCAGACTGCCTCCTACATGATGATAAAAGTACCGGACGTTACGTAACGTCCGGTACTTTTATCAGAATTATTTCACATAAGCTGCTCTCATATGGAGACAAATGCTGCTAGACACACAATTTCTTCACCAAAGTAGGGGATGATAGGGCCCTTCATATGGGTAATAACAAAGATTTTGAAGCTTCATGTTTTCCATGTTTTATAACCGATTTAGATTTAGGTACCGGACGTTACAAATTACAGATTTCCATTTTGAAAGACACATCTTGAAAAATTCTCACTTAGTAACATGTCCAAACCTCATGGAAATGATACCTATGATCATATACAATACAAAAACTAACTTTGGGATACTCTATAGTGTTCTTTATTCAATACAGGACACTTGTAAAAATTACCAAAAGTATAAAAAAGAACAAATTTGGCCGTTTTTTCACTTCGGCAGGCTATAAGTCCTAAAGTTTTTGATGGATGACCACAAATTTACATTTTTCTGATAGCCCTAGGTGTTCTCTATCACATGAGTCTATGTAAGACAAGATTGGTTCACAACTTCTTTTTCCAGAGCCATAAAAGTCCAAAATGACCCCAAAACACAAAATCTACTGCTTTCTGGCGACCTGACCCATGTACTATTTGTCAGCAATTAGTCAAAACTTGTCAGCACTTATTCACTATTTTTCTGCAATTAGCAGAGATGTAAGTTGCCAGGGATTTACCTGAAAATAGGGAATTAAAAAATGTTTAAAATGTAGTCTGAATAGGGATATTCTGGGTCTTCAGGGACAGAATTTATTCACAGCCTTCTTTCCCTAATCATTTTCTTCACAGAGACCCAGTCCTCAGTTGTCTAATTCAATTAGGGACTCCACTAAGCCCCCCTGGTGTAAGCAGAGGGACTCACTGGTCCAGGGGAGACTCTGGGCAGGGAATCTCAGGTACAAACCCTCCCAGGGAGAAATGAAGGGAATGCTGTTCTCTGATTGGTCTAAAATCAGTACATTTGTTTAACACCAGGGGGTGCCATGATCCTGTGCTGGACAGAGTCTGCCCTGAACACTCTGCTTATACCAGGGGCCTGCCAACTCCCCCAGTGTCGCAATAACAGCTTTTCAGGGATTTTCCCAGTACCTGACTTACATCTCTGAATTAGTCATTATATGTCAGTAATTATGCACTATTTGTCAGCAATTAGTCAAAATATGTCAGTAACTATGAATGAATGAATTACTAAAAGGACTTCATCGAGGCCTAAGCGGTCTAGGTCATGGTCTAATGATTTCAATAGATCAGCTATTGGTCTAAATTTTAGCGAGAGGGAGCCTATTCAAATACATTGGCAAAATAATTCATCACAGCTATGCTCTACTTTCCTCAAGGTTTTCCCTCAAGTCATCAAAAACATGCCTCCTCGTTATGATTGTTTATTATATTCAGATATTTGTGAATTGCTGTATGTCTGGGACTGACACATCTTGTGTTATTGCAAGGGGAGGAGGTAATTTGGAACAGGTTATGTCAGCATGTATACAGTTAGAAAAGAAGGTAATCAGGGTGTATGGTGACTATTTGGTTTGCATGGGTTAGGTATTAAATGAAATAAAATCGAATGGTTAACTTTATGGAGGCTATATATTCTGGTTCTCTGCAGGAGAACTCAAACTGTGTGCCGCTACATGCTAAAGTGGTGATGTATCGCTGTGATGTGTTGTCTCTATAGATCGTTGTTGATGCTGTTAATTCAATTTTTAATACAGTTATTTGCATATATTTCTACAACTGTTCATGTTTTGATAGTATAAGTTAAAAATGACAATCTGTGATTACAGAAACTTGAGGAAAACTTTCCATCATTACATTATATATGAAATAAGTAGGACAATTTAAAGAAAGGAAATTAGTAATGTAAGAAGTAGCCCACTTTATGTGTATGGTTTGTTTTATTTAGAATATCAGAAACTGTAAGTGTGAATTTAGAAAAAAAATGTCTGGCATACCTTAATAATGACCATAGTCCTGAGCCTACAGTTATGTTAAAAACAATATCTTCCAGGTGTAACTGATTATCCAGTAGATGTTTTAAACAAGATTCATACTAATATTATAGCCTGGTTTTGTAGTGAGGCCAATAATTCCATTAACAACTTGTGTCAGGTACTGTTAGTGTAAATCCTCCAAGTTGGGATACTACTATTCAACTACCACATTCCCTTCCCTGTAAAGAATTAATTGGTGGGCTTGAAGTGTAATTCCTGAAGTTTCTTTTCCTGTTATCTTGATAAATGTTAGAAATGTTCAACATTCATAAACCCCATTTATGATGTCATTTGTGAAACATTGGAAATAATTTATCAGTATCCTAAGAATCAAAAATCAGTCAAAGTTAAGTCATTGGAGCACTAAAGATATGAGGGTGAAACACATAGCAATTTTTCAGGCAAGCAAAGAATTAAGACAGGTAAGTATTGTCTTAAGAACACATAGGCATATATTGATGTTTAAGTGGGAATACAATCAAAAACCCACCTAGATGCTGTGTGATAGTCATATCTTATAATTCTCTTCTTGAAGCATTTCCACTTTCTTTAAATGTTCAAATATGTTTCCCATTTTTGTAGTGTTTTGAGGAGGCAATTGCGCGGCACTCAGGTATGAAGGAGGATTACCATGTAGCAGCGTTTGCACTTTATGAACTCGGTGTCATGATGAGCAAAGATCCTGTGGTAAGTCGTAGGAAGTGATCTGGGTCAGATATCCAAAATCAGAATAATAATAAGATTGGTGAAGGTAGAAATTCTTTTTTTCCACTAAAATTTGAGTGTCATTGTCATTAGATATGGGCGAGTCCTCATTGATCCTTGGACTCAATTTCAGAGAGAAAGATAAAGAAAGAAAATGAAAAGGTTCTGCAGATGAATAAAGCATCAACTCCAGTTCACTATAAGATTTAGGTACATGTACATATCATGCAAACACATTAATTTCACGCTTTTATAGATAATGGTACTACCATTTTAAATACGTTGTGGGTAATATCTTTATTTTCTTTCAAAGTTTATTGTCCATAGTATGTATGAAGTATGCATTTGCTTTTTCAGAATCACAAGAAAGGAAAGAAATTGCTCCATCAAGCAAAGGTATTCATTTTATCAAAGATCCTAAGTTTTATATCAATTTGTACAATAGGAATGTTATAGAAGTTGATAGTGATGATATATACATACCTTTGATATAAGGCCACACCAAATTAAAAAGTTGGTCTATGGATTTTCATTTTGAAAGAAATGGAGAGGGAGGATGATTTTTTTTTTGAATTTTTTTTTGTCAATGGATTCTGCACATCACAGATGTGAAGAGAGCGATTTTTTTTTTTTGATAACCAAAGATTTCCCAGGAAAGGAGTTGAGAGGAATTGGCCAGTTTTTAAAGCTAGTATCTGCCATTATAACTGACTGTTCCGAAATTATGGCCCAAAAAAGAAAAATAAAATCAGATTTTTGCAGAAAATGGTGCGGGCGCAATCCATAGACAAAATAATTTTCAAAAAAAAAAATTGTATGTCTGAAAATATGATGCGGGAAATCCATAGACCAACTATTTAATTTGGTGTGGCCTAAAAGATTTTTTTTTTATAAATTGTATTTGGCTTATATCATTTTGTTAAGAAATGGGTAATCTTATTCATTTTCTCTTCTCTATTGATCTCTACCGTGATTATTAAGACAATTGTAAGGGGAAAATTCTTTCTCTTACAGGATAATTTCAAAGATTATGACTTTGAAAATAGGCTAAATGTACGAATCCATGCTGCACTCAAGAGGACAGATGCAGAGGGAACACCAGTCTGAGAATACCTTGCCATTCAATCATCACATCATATCAACATACTTAGGTTTCACCTTGTACTAACCTGGGCTGTATAGAGTGTGACTTGTGCTCGAGTCTGAATCTCTTGGAATATATAAGAGGCATTGTCATTGTGTAAAGGTTGTGATCATAATACTCATGAATGTAGTGGCATAGCTTGAAGTATGTAGAAATTAATTGATGCAGGTGCAACTTATAAGCAGCGTCTTGTAGCAAGTGATTATGGCAGAATTCGCTGAGATTTCTCAAGAATAGTAATATGATCAGGAGATGAAGCCGGTTGCCAAAAGTATGGAAAGACCATGGAACATCCTGAGAAATTTGAATTGATCATGAGTAATGGATTTGTCCATTGTGTTTTAGTGTAGTGAAGTTTGTTATTGATAATGATAGCAGGAATATGTCTACACCTGTATACTAAAAGGCTGTTTTGAAGGATGACATAGTCAGCAGGAGTTTGTTTTTCCTATTGAATAACCTGTGATATGCAAAATCAACTGGTTGTAACCTGGCTCATCAATAACAATGTGGTATGTTATGTGTAAAGTGAATGATAATAAGGGTACTTGACATGTATTTTACTTGAATGCAAACAGCTGCCTCTGGAGAGGAATATGTGTGTGGCAGATTTATTGACATTCCTTTGGATTAGAATCAAAATTATTCCTATTGACATATTATGTTGTTTTGTGAACTAGTGCAATGTTCTGTGGATGCTTGTGAATATTTATCAAAGAAATGTGTGAATTTGAATTCCTAATGACAGTGATGAATATTATAGTATCTGTAATGCACATTTACCAAATCGAATCTATAAAGAAATTACCGTAATCTCCCGCGTAGAAGACGCGTTGCGCATATAAGACGCACCCCAAACTCAGCAAAGGCATCTTCGCATATAAGACGCACATTTTAAGGCTAAAATTTGTAAGATTAGTACATTTCTATAGTAAAATTACCCCTCGTATAAGACGCACCCCCAAATTCAGTACATCCTATAAGACCCCCCAGCATTTTGTTTGGCGTAGAGGACGCGTCTTATACGTGGGAGATTACGGTACTAGTATTAACCTCTGAATCTTCTCTTGTATTGAAAACAGTTCAGCATACCAATCTCTTGTGTAAAAAAAGTATGTACCGTAAATTCATATTTAAGGAACACACCAGTAGTAACAAAAGTGTGTACCGGTACTAGCTTTTGTGAGATTTTGATGCCCTTGGTGAATATCACTACCCTCATCCAGTTTCCGCTCTGGAGAGCCTGCTGTGTATAGCTCACATAGCCATTATCAGCTGGGGGCTGCCATTAGACCCCGACGCCACTATGACTAACACCTTCAGCCCCCGACTCCGCAGTATATGCCAGGGATGCCTCCATTTGGTCAATAATACAATAGCCATGTGCCGTATAGTGTTTGTATCAGATTTACAATTTGTTTAGAGGAAAAAGAAAAACCAGTGGAGAAGTTAGATATTGAAAGTGTTGATGAGAAAATATAATCAGGGAATAACCATGGTGAGATATCTTTAATTGTTGCATTTCAATATCATGAATATAGTTTTACCAGTACCACATGTGATATCTTTATCAGTTAAAACAGTTAAAGAACAAAATTAGAGCTACATACAGCTAGAGTGGTTATTGCAATTGCACTGCACTGAGTTTACTGTGAGCTCCCTTAACCAGTTTGCATAGTTCGAGGTAGGACCCTGGAAAGCACTGCTGTTAGACTCTCTATTCCTTGGTTTTCTTTCAATTCTGGTTTCCTACACTTTCATTGTATTCAGATAACTGTGTCTAGGTTTGATGATTCTGTTTTATGATACAACACTAAGCTTTGTATAGGTTAGCCTTGCTAAATCATAATAATATGTGATATTTATATGCAATGTCATATTAGAGGAGATATATGCCTGAGGTCACGGTCTCAGATTTACTATGCCATAATAGAATGTAGCTCCACTTAAACTTTAACAAAAGTGCCTACTTTGTAAACATCTGTCCATATAAGATAACTTCATGAGTGGCACTCCCTTCATTTGTAATCAGTATAATTATGTAATCTTCAGTGTCCCACTTTAAAAAGAAACCACATGCCCACCAATGTTGTCATACAAGTTGGAAGTGTTTATATCAAAAAGGTAAGGTTAAAATTGACCTGCAGTGGACAATCATAGCATGGCACTCATTGTTTATTCCCAAAGTTAACCCACCGAAAGCTCACATACTGTGATTGATATACCCGGTAGGTTAAGCTTACCACTTTGTAAATACTTGGTCCATATTGTATTCATATATTCCAATTAAGTATGTGTTTACTATGGTGAGAGAATTTTAGTTCATTGGATGCTAACTGTGTTAGTTAATGGGATGCTAACTGTAAACTAATTTTCCACCAATTTACTTACTATCAATCCATTTTAATCAGATACCGGTTGCCTCTCATTTGTCCCGTGCATTCCAATCTATGAGTAGCTAGTATATATATATATATATATATATATATATATATATATATATATATATATATATATATATATATATATATATATATATATATATAATATAATATAATATATCTTGCCAACAGAGGTATCTTCCACCTTTGCTGTTGTTATATCTTGTTATGACACTGTTATACTCTGATGGTTGTCTGTTCATTATCGGATGGTGGGTTATAGATATCAAATGATGATAAATGTTGAGGAAGCATAAGTTGTTTTTCCCCATATCTTTCATTGCACTTTCTAATGATTGATGTTTGTATACCAATACCCTCTGAAGTTAGGTATTCATTTCCATTTTATGGGAGTATACTTATGCAATTTATATCCTGTATGCACATGAATACATGTATACAGTTTCTTTCTTTGTGTTGTGAGTCTACAATGCACTTTACATCTTTACAGTACGTGTAATTGTATTCCAGTTGAAATCCACTGGTTATTTTGACAGCTATGAAGTTATTATAAAAGTTTGTTGGTTGTATAATTATGCTCTGAATAGTTGGTTAGTCCCTTGGGCAGCCAGAATAACACTCCATGAAGACAGTCAAAACAAATGTCTTGATTAGCACCATATTCCAGTTGTTACAATGAGAAAGCTATTAGTTCTCTAAAGCAAATAGTCTCAAATGCCAAAATTATAAGAAATCACAAGACACTTTTTAAAATCATGTAATTAATTATGATTCCAATGTAATTACAAAGCTAAGTCTATTTTTGTAAATGTACACTTCTTTCCAAAAGTCAGTGCATATACTTACTAATAGATTGTAGTTATTGAATATCATAAGTTTCCAGTATTCGACTTAATAATCCAACCAGCCACTAAGAGTATGTGTACTTTGAAAATTTGGGATATACTGGTATATTGAATTGAAGTGTTTGCCTGTGAAAGTATATGATTGTTCACATAGAGATTTACACAAAGGACCATGACATCTAGGTTTTGAATGTTTATTTACTTCTCCTAAGTGCTTGTGATGTTTATTCCATTTTTCACAAAGGAAAAAGAATGGGTATAGGACCATCAAAGGTCAACTATGCATAGAATTAAATAGTTTAGTGTAGTGGTACATTTTTCTTCAAATGGTTTCATTTTGTGCTCATTTCAATTGTCATCTAAGGCCTATCACATTTAGTGTTGGTACCACAAAAGTAATGGTAGTGCATAACATCTGTATCGTCAGAATTGGTGTTGATATGATACCGAAAGTGCTCAATCTTCTATTTTTTGTCATCATCTCTTTTCATTCTTAGTAAGCAGATAAGTCTTCTTTGAAGAAAACGAAGAGAAAATAGTTCAGAAAAACTCAAAGCAATACTATGGGTGAAAGGTGGATGTTGCTAGATTTTGTACCTCTGGTTTCCTCTAAAAGATGTGTACCCATAGAATAAGGCTTTCATACAACATTTGTACATTTGGAGTCTTTTATACATAGTGCATCCTTGAATATTTCCCAAAATGAATCCATTTCTACTCCACATCTTGCCTCTTTTCTCTTATTTCCTCTTAAGATAAGTAGATAAGGGAGCATTCATTATTTATGGGAGGGGTGGGGGTGAGCAAATTGAGGGGGGGCCATTTATTTTCAGGGTATTCTTGGGGGGGGGCCAAATATTTTCAGGGTATTCTTAGAGGGGGGGCCGTTTGTTTTTTACCTATTCTTAGAGGGGGGGCCATTTATTTTTAGGGTATTTATCCAAAATGTCGCAAATTTCGTCACCATAAAATGTCTTTTAATGTATCAGTGACTCCTTTTGAAAGACTAAAGGTAATCAAATTGATCCAGTTCAGTGAAATCTAATTGGATGGAACTATATTTAGAGATCTTTTTCAATTGATCAATACCAATGTGCATTTCTTGTTGATGACTACCAGTACATGCAGCTACAGCTGCTTTTTAACCTATTTCATCTAGAAGTAGCATATTCTAATAGAGATGATACATGGTATGTACTATCTTCCAAAGAATCTGAGTCTCTCTTATGAACAACAAGACTATTCTACACAAAAAAAAATACCTTGTCTATAAGGTGTATCTGAGTTGAGACCAATTCTATCACCTATCCCTTGGAGTCTATTAACCCATTAAGGGCAGAAGGCACATGAGTTATCTGGCCATGGGGACAGCCTTTAAATTTCCTAGGAGTAAGGGCCTACCTTCTATTAAATGCACCTGCACTAATAAGCGCACCCCTCGCCATTTGGGTTGTAAGCACACACCACTTGTGTCAAATCATGCTGCTGTAAAAGTAAAGTTTTTTAGAGCAAATGGTTTTTAGACTTTAGGGGTGTGCCTTTTGGAAATGATTTTTGTATTAAGGTTTCGACCATCTAATGATTTATTTTCAGCACCGGTGCGGTTATTAGAATGAATATGGTATTCACAGTCCCTGCACGATTCCTATATAAGGAGGCCTACATGGTGTCGACTACAGTCGATGCTCGACCCGCGACGATGTTGACTATAGACAATGCTAATCATTAAAATGTTAAAGTACTACTCTCAAGAGAGGTATAATTATATGTATCACACAATGTATAGGCATATGGTTTTGGCATTTATGTTAAATAAAAGAATATTCATGGATGATCGTCATTGGGGGGGGCGCTTTATTTTCAACCTATTCTTGAGGGGGGGCCATTTATTTTCAACCTATTCTTGAGGGGGGGGCCAAAAATTTTGGACGTATTCTTTAGGGGGGGGCCTTTTATTTTTGACCTATTCTCTTTCGCCAAATGCTCACCCCCACCCCCGCCATAAATAATGAATGCTCCCTAAGTGAAAGAAATTGATCGTAACTCTGAACAGTGTACAGTATTCTATAATAAAAACGTTATCTCAAATCAATAGGTTAGTTTGTTGTTTGAACCTATATCGTGAACAGGGGTAGACACTTAACACTAGCCCAGTGGCTAATAGACTCGGGCACCAGTCTCGATAGGGAAGGTCGAGACTGGGGTGGAGTGACCACTGCATTCCCAACTCTCCAAACAAATCCTTATCCACAGGTCAGTGTATATGTATGAAGAAAAGAGGGCAATAAATATGTAGTTCACACCTTTGAAGAATTAAATAACATCAGATACATATCTCTCTAGCACCATTCAGGTGTTTGTTTTTGACACCTCTACCAAAAGCCCCTTATCATAATCCCTTAATTGGTGGTAATTAGTGGATGTGTATTCTGCAGCCTACCTCCCCACTTTGATCTCTGGCCTTATCTACTGCTCTTCACTCTCCAGTCAATATATGGTCTGCATCTATAGTGGTGCTAGGAGAGTGTGCCACAGTCCCGATGCGGTTACAGTCCACAATACCACTCCTTCTTAGACCAGACATCTGGTCGGGTGCCCTAGCAGAGATGTCACACCTTCACAGGTCCGTCTATTTTCAGATGTTCAAACTTTCCCAAAAGTCAGACATCTCAGAGGCTTTTTCTATCTTGTGGTCATAATATAGACAGAGGGAATTACATTAATTATAGATACCCTTACAACTTGCCCTTTTTACTTCTAGGTAGCATAAGGCTGAGCATAGTTAAGGCTTCAGCAGGGGAAATTAAGCATGCCTTGTGCTGTCCTCTAGCCTTTTCTAGACAAACCAACTTTTAGAGATCAGAGGACATCTGAAATCTCATTTCAGAGGACATGAATCTGAGCTGGCTTCTGATTGGCTGAAATTCTGATGCAGTCTTTTAATTGTTTTTCTATAACCATCCAATCTAGAGATGGTTTTGAATGAGGGGAACAGTTTGAAATGAAGATGAGATGGGTGCTTTTAGTATGATAAATTGAGGGAAATGGGTGCTTTGCTAACGCCCAAAGATTTCAGAGGTTGAACCCATACTCAACTGACATCTCTGCCCTAGACTAAGTGGTTAATGACCAGTATTCTACACCTGGACCATGATCCCCAATGTATAAAACGTATATATAGTGATATTCCTTTTATACAACTGGAGCGTTTCCCTTAAACGATGAGGAAGCTTGCTTGTATTGAACACATTGAGCACTCAGGGTAAATAAAAATATATTGACCAACAGCCCCCACACTATAACTTTTTCTAAGATATGCAATCATATAAGTAGTTGGGTAGACCTTCTTTTTTTGAACCATCTGGGTCTGAGGTAGGATTGGGCATAATAGAGAAGGCTGTCCACGTCTAATACCTGTAGCTAATACTATTAATGTACACACACCCTGGGCGACTTAGGCCAAACAAATCTAAAGGACCCGTGCCTAGGAAGTACCCAAGAATATTGATATTGATTCAATACACAAATACTGACGTATTTCATCAATTTCTATATAATTCTATATACATATGCATAGGCGTCATCGCGCTTGAGCCGACAATGTCACTGTAGATTTTCAAATTATTAAAGGGTGCTATTGACAGAAAACACACTTTGAGGCCACTTCCATTGACCCTTTTAAATAAGGGCCACATAATTCTTCTTGATTGGCCATTATAATGAACCAATGTAGTGCTAATGAGTTTACTCCCCAGCACTGCATTGGTGCATCATGCCCATCTTCAGGAGGGCATCAACCATGGCAATGATGTATTTATTCATATATGTGATACCAAATGGGCTAATAGTAAGTTGAGTTAGAGAAAGGTCCCAGGGAGCTAGAGAGGTTACACAGTATACATGCCCCTCCCTCCAACTCCACCAATCATGACTGGCCTGAAATGGGATTAACTTTCCCTAGATGCAATGCCTTCTCACTGTACTGTCCACATCTCACTGTAACAGCATGGGAACAACACAGGAGTGATTACATATCATTTACATCTACATCTCTTCAGGTTAGTGTTATGTTCATTTCAATAACTGATAATCACAACTTTGTTAATACATAGCCTGTTATAGTTTTGGAAAGGATAAGGGGACTTGTAAATGCTACAGAAGCAAAACGTTCGAGGAAATTGATGAAATACTTTTGCATATCTCAAACTATAAGCCTGAGCATCAACAATGCCAAGGTCTCAATCTTTTACGAATACATCGTTCGGAATATGATTCTTTCAGATCTAAAGCAATTATCTTAGACATTTTATATATTCGGTATAATGCATAATGTTTATCATCTTAAGTATAATAATGCATATCACAATTTAGATAAGTGTCATTATTGGCCATATATACATGATGTTTCTGTGTGAAAATACCCCTTTTTCAACACGACGTATGGCAGACTGTATGAAAGTTGCTGAATGTGAAAATTCTAGAAAAATAATAATGATTTAAAAAAATTACAAAGCTTGGCCTAGAATCCCAGAGAACTTTGAGTAAATCACTGCAACACATAATAACCATTTAGTTAATGAATCATGGAAAGGTAATCTTTTGGGAATCCTGTTTAATATTTGAACATTGGTTTTATAAAACCCAAATCCTTTTCAACACTTTTCAAAGAAGAGCTCAATCCACAATACTATCTTACCATGGGGCTTTTGCATGTCGTTATTATTCCTTATGTATAAATCATGGAAATACATAGTTGTTGCTAGGCTCATACACTCTACCCCCATCCTGCCACTCAAATAGAGCCCACAGATTCACACCAATATACGAACTCTTTTAGACTGAGTCACTGCATTGCTCAAATATAAAATGTACAACAGAGCAAATACTCCGACTTCCATGGTCAATACACTGGGTTCCTGGGGTAGAGGCTGCTACTGGTAACTGCTAAACTGGACTCCAGTGAACTGGTTGATCAACAGATAGTGTCATACAAAAATATCCAACGGCCTCCAAGCCCCTCTTGCCCAATGATTCATCCTCACCCCCTTCCAGTTCCCAGCTCCGCTGTGGGGCCTGCTTTATAATAGGGTCAAGATTGCCCAAGGGACAGTCTATGTCAGCCTCACAGAGTCTCACCAATAGGCAGAGGACCTAACTGAAAACCCTTAGAGGGATAACCTAGAATCAGTCTATAGTCTCACCAATAGCTTTGCAGTCTTTCAGGGTCAGCCCTTACCCTCACGAACAGTTCGGGGGGGGGGGGCTTCCAGGGTCAGCCTATACCCTCACCAACAGTCCAGAGAGCTTCCAGGGTCAGCCCATGGATACCCTCACCAAGAGCTCAGGGAGCTTCCAGGGTCAGCACATACACTCAACAAGAGTTCAGGGAGCTTCCAGGGTTAGCCCATACCCTCGCCAACATTTCAGGGAGCTTCCAGGGTCGGCCCATACCCTCACCAACATTTCATGAACTTCCAGGGTCAGCCATACCCTCACCAACAACTCAGGGAGCTTCCAGAGCTAGCCAATACCCTCACCAACAGTCCAGACATCTACTCTACAGGCACCATCACCCCACCAAACAGCTCCGATATCTACAATAGGCAGCCTTTGGTAGCTTGGTTAACAGATCAGGGATCAGGTTTAGGTTGTGGATTGCTCCCTGTTTGCATGTTAAGTGGCCCTTGGTGAGTACTCATAGCTGAGGTGTGCATTATAACTGACCAGGCAAACAAAGCCAGCCTACCTTGAACATGTGGGGAGCATTCAGGGGGAATTAGTTCTTTAAGTACTGTATCAACATGGACATTTACCTGGATCAATCAAATAGTGTTTCTCTTAGCCTAAAGCCTATTTCGCACAAGGCGCGTTTGGAAAGTTGTGAAAACAGGCACAGTAGAAGGGTAATTCAGAAAGATCGAAATCAGACTGAAAATATTGCTGCAGGCAATTCTATCCTATTTGAGAAATTCTTATTCATGAAATAATCATGTGTATCACAAGACACAGATCGATAATAGGAATGCAGTGTGTACATTTAATATGTAGTGAATTTGCATTATTTTACCATTACATTTCTCCCAATCCTTTCTCTTTGGTCCCTCGTCAAATCTGCACACATACTCGATATCCAACAATGTGGCCTTGGATAACAAAGATATGAGAAATGAACTGTGAATAAGTACCTTAGTCCAGACTACATAAAGGTCCCTTTTCTCAGATAATGTCACTTACAGGTCCATATATTAAACATACTAATGCATATACAGATCTTAGGGGTCAGGTCTATCTGCTTAAATGTCCCAGGGGCTCTTTAATCAGCCTACAGTCATTACAAGTGGTCAGCATTGAGCTACATCAGATTATGATATGGTGCTATTTTGTATGTCTCACTGCATACAATCAGGTCTACTTGGATCACTATGTTTGATTGATTGTATCAAAATACAATTAATATGCATAGTTGGTTAATGTTGGCTCTATTGGATGGCTTGGTTCCAATGTAGTGTTATGTGAGCATACTTTAGAACTTTAATTCAAGTTCCACATGAACACATTGTTCAATCATTGACATCAACATGGCAAAACAATTACAGTGACCCCTAAAGATACATTCTCCCTGCATTCTCATCTTTATTCATAGGTCATGAGGCAAATGTTCTCTTGACTAAAGTGTATTCGATTATCTAGAAATTAGACTAGAAAAAAAAAAGACCAAAATATCTCCTTTATTGGTACCGTAATCTCCCGTGTATAAGGCGCGTCTTATACGGGGGGGGGGTTTAGTTCTCATTTGATCCACAAGGGGGACACCAAGACCATTCTTTTGATATCTTACATGCCCCCTTGGTCATAATAGGACATAAGGGGCCCAGGAGAGTCTGGGATGGCCCAAGCTACACAAAGGTTTTTGAATTTTGAAAATTCATTCAGTAGAACCAAAGTTAAGAATTTTTCATTTTTTTTTGAGAATTTTCCAAAACTCTAGGTGTGCCTTATGCACGGGCGGTGCCTTATACACAAGAGATTACGGTATTCCTAAACTCTTGTCTACTATAAGAGTAAATTTGCAGTACTATTATTCTATATATTATACCAGGAATAGCTATATTATTTTCCTCTGACCTATCCTATTAGCACATGGCAGTACATTAGAGAGCGAGAACCAGAATGGATACCTGTGACACACCACATTAATGTCAGAATTTCTTATACACATGCATAAAAATGCACATTATGTCTACCTTAAGTTATAGTATACAGGGAAGGTCTTTTATCAATTCCATTCGGCTAATGTAGCTTAACCTTTATGTGCCCAGAATTATTTGATGATTTTCCATTTATTTGACATGTACATCAGCCCAGTGATAAAGACCATGTACATAAAATTCTGAACAGGTATTTGATAGGGAATTCACATTATGCACCTGGTTCTTTTTTACTTAAACCTTCAGTTAAGAAATAAATTTCTGACTGAGTGTGGTTACCATAGCAACCAAAATGCTCCTTTTGTTGTTATTCACTAGTATATAGCCACTTTAGTGCTGTCCTGCTCTAATCTCATATAGTGTGTGATATTTGCATAACTATACTCAACTGGTTCTGCCTGTGTGTACTACCAGGGTGCAAAATGTCTTGGTCACAGTTCATGACATCATTTACATGGATATGAACAATTCCTATGAATAGATTAGCTGTATGGTTGGCAAGTCTATCAAAGGTGTGGCAATAGGGGACAAACGATCCAGCATTACCTTGCTATCATGCTAGATCCTGTCTCCTTGGCCGGTTCCCTTCCAAAGATTCACATGTATGACAACTAATTTTCAGGTTTTGATTCACTGTGTCTGAGGTAATGGTCAAATGGATGGTCTTATTGGAATAAGGGGGTCACGCCCATTCTAATGAGGGTATAACTTTGCAGATTGGACCAGTAGATGTTCCTGGATGAAAATTTACTTCAATGTGCATTGTATTTAAGCCCAAAACTGCGCATTTAAGCGCGCTTGGGCATCTAAGTGTTAATGGGGGGGGGGGGGGGCAAAACATTAACTTGTGCGTCTCTTGCTTTGAACTACACTTTCACCAGCAGTTTGATCGGGTATTTTTGTCTCTTTACTTTTGACCTGTTTATCTCTGGCTGGGATGAATGAAGTATTCACAATTTATTTTGTTTGTTTGTTTATTTTTATGTCGTGGGGCCTTTGAGGAACTCATTCAAAAGTGTAAACTACTGAATCACACATACGAGTGTGTGTGCACATGTGTATCTGTTTAGGAGTCTGCTTTTAGCAGTGGGACACGGCTCGTAGCAGTGAAATACCACTCGTGGCATCAGGCCCCTCTTTATCGTGTTGCTTTACGTTAATGGTGTGCTGCAAACCGGAAACACTTCAGAACCTGTACATCATGTGGGTCTGGTTTTCTCTTCTTTTCAGAGACCATACATCAACCATGATTTATAAGCTGTCAACTATGAAAATCAAAATTTTAATCTGTCCTTTTTTTCTTTCAGATAAAATCAGTCATGGATAAGCGTAGTGGTCCATCAGGGCAGCGTGGCCCATTGATGGTCACCTCACCGGAGGGGGACCCACCCTCTACAGCTGGGACCGGTATCTCTTCCAACACCGGAAAAGGTTTCTTTGGATCCATTGCAAAGAAGCGGTTTACAAAAGCTTTAAACATGGTGAAGTTTGCCATGAAGTTTGATAATACCACACAAGATGATAGCAAGTCAGCATTCAGTCAGAAATCCGAGGTGAAAGTCCAGATGGAGAATACTTATCGAATGGAACCTGAGATTAAAGACAGATTTAATGTTCGTCAAACAGAAAATATAATCCGCGAGGTGTTAGAGGACCATCTGGCTAAATATCAGTACAATAAAGTGACAGGACCACGGATTGTCCAAACACTGTGCACTGTTATAAAGGATAAAGTCAAGAAGCTGGGATTTCCAAGATATAAAATTATTGTGAATGTATTTATTGGGGACTTGGCAGACCAGGGAATGGAGACTTCCAGTAGATGTCTATGGGATGCTAAAAAAGACACATTTGCCTGTGCCAACTACAGAGGAAGTGGCTTCTTTGCTATAGGAATGGTACATGCAGTTTATTTTGAATAACATTATATATATTTCATTTTTGATGAATACTTCTTTTGGGTAAGTTTTAATCCCCTAAGTCGCAAACAAAGCCGGAACTGTTGTAAGGTTACCATTTTCAGCATTGTTAATTCATACAATTCTTTAAGTTCATACAAGACATTCCAAAACAGCCATAGCAGAGGATATACCCATGTTACCAGAGAAGCTCATCAGTGGCTAATCTTAAGTGAACTGCCTTAGACCAGTACATTATGACCACTGTACAAGGCTTCTTAAGATATTTGATATTTTTGCAACGGTGGATTTTTCAATCACGAGACATAACTAATGCTCCGTACTATTTTTCTTGGGTGAAAAACATGTTCATACATCTTGTCTAGATACATAAGAATACATCCAATATGTGTCTGCTATTCTGAGTTATTTTTAAAATGTATATCCATGCATGAACTTGGTCATGGATACTGTGTTACAAGTTATTCAATAAATCAATATAATTATGAGTCAATTTTTTTTTATATGCAGTGACGATTTTGTAGGCACACATTATTTAACCCCTTTTCTACCACATTCTACATAAAGACTCTCCAAACCAAATTTTCTAGACCTCATTTTGGTGGAAATTTGGAATAGAATATAATGTGAGCTTACAAAAACTGAAAGAATTTTCCGGAAATTCCAATTAAAAGTGAATTTATGAAAGACTATGATGTCTCCCATGAGCAAAAAGTTAGACAGTCCTAATTGAAAAGATATTGCATGATTGTTATAGCTTGCATATGAAACAATTGATGAAAATAAATTGCATGTGTTAGATGACTTTCAGGAATTATCAGATTTATCATTAGACAGATATAGGAAAAACGTTCTTACTTGTTGCCATGCAACCAAAAACAACAAACCTGGTGATATTGAGTTATTCTGTTGCCATGGCAACCAGGATTTTGCCCAGAATGCATCAGAATATGTTTTTGATTTCGTCACCAACTTTTTCCCAATGAAAAATTGACATTCAGTTTTTGGCAAAAAAAAAAAAAAAGGTATTTTCATTTTTTTTTCATATTTTCCCCCTAAACATTGCTTAATTCCATGGTGCACAAACCTTAAACTCATCCATGTTCATCTGCCCACCATCATGAGGGAAATCCACATGCAGCCAAATACTTTGTCCTACCCAGATAGGAGTACATCCGCATTTTTAATGAAATAACAGGTTCAAAAATTGGCCAAAATCCACCAAAAATCGGTGAGTAACTCGCAAAAATGCGCATCTGATAAAGCACAGTAAACTCCCAAAAATGCGTGATTGGTAGAAGAAGAGTTAAAGCTGGGATATCCACTAAAAAATGATGTGTCCAATCACAACACAATAAACTTCACTGGATGGCATTCCTGCTCACCACAGTACCACCTAACCTGTTGGCTAGTCTGACAGGCTTTGAGTAGTGTTTAGTCCACCTTGAGAATTAGGACTGGCTTAATCATCCATAGCACACAGGCTCCCTCTATAGGAAATCAGACAGCTGATTTTACAAGGATAGGAATAAATACAGGGCATGGGGTTTCTTTGTTTTGGGGCAGAAATAATTCACATACCTGTAATCATTAGATATTAGAGCACATGGTGAGAAACCCTGAAATTCATACTGTGATAGCGGACATGCCAACTTTAAAGGAACAAGTAACAAATAGAGTAACAATAGAGACATAGAGCTACTTCTCACTTTTATCAACATAGATCTTATTCTAAATTAAATCATGGTTCAGTTGTGCTATTACAAGAGTAAATAGAAAGGAAGAACAAATAATGTATGTATAGTTAATTTATTTTGTATTTTTTCCCATAAATTGTGATTACTGTTTATAGTCAGAAAATATCAAGGCATATATCATCATGTACAAAACAGTATTGCAGGGGCTTATTTGATAAAACAGAATTAACTTCTGGTGACGAACACACACCTGATAAGTCTGCAAAATATTTACAAATGAAGGGAATGAGTTATTCTTGGGAGTTTTAAACTCTGTCTTTTGAATGACAGCCAGCACCATCAATGTCATGATTATATATAGAAATATTTTAAATAAATCATTTATGTCTAAGCACTTTCATAAATGTGACTTTATCTCGATTTCGTATTCCATATCTGTAAAATGAAAAAAAAAGAAGAAAGTACTGGTAAGAATAATCATTATGACAAATGACAATCATATGTGAGGCTCGGAGAATCATACGGCTTAATTCATTCGGTTAAAAGCACCCTAATTTATATCTTTACTACAGAGGATGAAATAAATACATCAACTGCACTCTTCATCTACCAGGATGAGACTTTATCTATCTTGGCTAATTTAATAATACAAGCTCCAATTTGATACCAAATATACCTACCTTGAGTCATTGCTGGGGGAATGAGAGAATAACTAGGATGCCAGACTTTAAGGGTTTGTACAGCATTGCTGTAGAGACCACTGAATCAAGGATATTAAATGTGCATTCTGCCCATAAACAACTGGCGCCAGTGTATAGGAAGATTGAGGACAGTGCACTGGGCCCACAACTCTCTGATACAGAACACAGCAGATGTAGTGGCAGACCACAGAGTGTATATGGGTCTATAAATAGCATCAAACCCGTCTGGCCCATACTGTAGACTGAACATATAGAGGATATACCCCTATGTATAGATACAGGGTCCATGTACTGCATCATGCCAGGCAATGCATGATGCACCAATGAATTGATGCCTATTTCTCAGCTGTTTATCAACAGATTTAAATGTGTAATATATCAATTTCAAGGTTTTCCACCATGCCGATTCCATTTTTTACACTTTTAGATCCATATTCTTGATAGTTGCTGAGATAGAGTGCATCATGTCAGTCAAAGCATGATGCACAAATGAAAAATTTAACGTGTGATATACATCACATATGGCCCAGGTTTTGACAGATATGAGTTGAAGTACAATGTAAAGGAAGAAAAGATAAAAAATTCTGACTAGTTAGAGCGTCCAAGACCTACCATAGGTGACTGGTACTATAGTGACAGTCTGACAGTTGTCAATGGTTAAGCCTATGGAGAATGCATCCATTATCGCTCGTATGTTTCATTGGCAAATAACTCCTCTCCTGGCGAGTTAAGCATTGCACGATACCAGCTGGTCTTGAATAAGGATCGATATTAACCATAAAAAGGCATAAGACACTGTAATTCTCCTCCATTTTGTTATAATCAAGCAGTTTTGATGGCACCGTGAGTTGATCGTCTCGCTGTCCGCCATTTTGGATTTTAATGTTCTGTGCGCATGCGCGACCCCTCCTTGCCGGAAGTAGCATTTTCGACAGAGAAATGATAGATTCTATTGAATTAACTTGAAATTAATGGCTTTTTCAATATAATCCAAGCATCTTTGGCAATATCGATCAAATTGAATCGAATACATCCCCTCAATTTACTGTTAAATGAAAAATAAAAAAGCTTACGACGGACCACTCTGTGCGCATGTGCAAATCCGCCTTGCCGGAAATGCGATAGCCATAACAAAAGTATGTCGGTCTGATTTACAAGCTTGGTCTATAAACGGTCTTAACCCGTCCTATACATAAATTAACCAACTTTTCCTCAAGCTATCGCGTTACATGGACGGTCTTCCAGGCTTACCTGCTGAAAAAAAGCGTCTTAATTGGACAATTCCCATAGGAACCCATGTGTTATGTCTATCGCGAAAATCCATCGCACAATGCTATCCTATGGAGCCTCGTTTTCGTGAGAAAGTAGGTTAAATATGTCAGGTTTTTTATTCAGCTATTTTCATAGCTAAAGAAATTTTTTCCCCAGGAATTGTGCATGTACAATGAAAGACTAGATCCTAAAGAACATGTTTTTTTGTTTAATTATCCCCCAATTTCGATGAGCAATTCCCATCTAAAGTTCAGATTCATGACCGTCAGTTTACGACCGCCAAGGCGCCACCAATGACCCAGCAGGAGCTGGGCCAATTAATATCAAGGTCAACTTTAGTGGGTTCCATTGATCGCATCGGGTTGCACAAACTCTAAAAATAGGGTAAATCGAACGTGCCGAACGCAATGAGACATACTACAAGTCCGAATTATGAACCCCCGCCGAAAAAAAAATTGATTTGAATATTGATGTGATGCCTACTTTAAGGTCGACTTTAGCGGGTTCCTTTGATCGCATCGGGATGCACAGACTCTAGCTGGGGAGCCTGGTGTTGAAAACAGCACAATATATAACAGTTGGATCTGTTAATTGATTGATTTGTGTCTTACAGCACTTTAGCGGCACTAAGTGGCTATCCTGTGCTTCACAGGTTGATAGGCACTATCAGCGGAAATGGTGGTATGATTTGTCTATGTGGGGGAAGTAATCATCAGGTTTCAACTAGATGTTATTGTAGAGCCCACAGGCTTTTATATATCCCAATATTTCCTCTGGTTTGTTTCTCGAATAGTTCTTTCAAGCTTGTACAAGTGTGGTATTGTGCCCTGTAGGGACACTGTTGGCAATCGATGAGGATGTGCTTCACTGTCAGGGGGTTCTGACAGCGGGCACACTTGGGAGGGTTTTCTCTCCCTATTCTGTAACCATGGGTCAGTCTTGTGTGACCTATTCTGAGGCGGCTCATAGTTTTCTCTTCATTTCTAGACTTGCACTTGTAGGGTTTGGTCATTTTGACCATTGTTTGGATCTTTTGGAGTTGGTTTCCCACCTCTGCGTCCCATGATGTTTGCCATTTGTTATATATGTACTTGTTGATCTTGCGCTTTAGGTCGGTTGATGGAAGTGGCATTTGTACTACTGCCTGGCCCAGGGCATCCTTGGACAGTTGGATTTGGATAATTTGATAGTGCCGATTATGGATCTGAGGTGTGTATATTGATATCTAGGTTGGAAAAAGGTCAAATTAAAGGTCAAAGTTCACCATGCTATTGCAATGCAGGGGTAGACACTAACGCTGGCCTGGGGGCCAATGTCCCGTAGTTTTGGGTGCGGGCCCATACTATTTACAAAAATTGGCTCTCTGTGGGCCCGGGATGGCCCACAGGAGTTGAGAGAGAGAACTCCGTCAAAGTTGATTTATATGAGTATAGGCATGTTATATATCATTGGATCATTCTAACTAAGTTATAGAGAGATTGATGAGGGATACCTATAATTTTCTCTTTAAAACCAAGTAAGTTAGTTGGTCTGGGCCCACAGATTTAGGTCCGGGCCCATAGATTTCTACAGGTACGGGCCTGGGTGGCCCATGGCTGGGAAAGTTAGGGTCTAACCCTGCAATGGGTCCTAATCAACTTGGGATACATATGAATGGGGAATCTACCATACACTAAGGACCTCTAGTGTTTAAGGAGTGGAACAAAGCCCTCTGTCTGTTCTATATTAAATACCAGATCGTGACCTTTGACCTTTAATTTGACCTTGTTCCAACCTAGATATCAAGATACGAACCTCAGATCCGTAATCAGCACTATCAAATTACCTAGATCCAACTCTGATATCTTGTGCTGCTTTAAACACCCGGTGATCGGCCTGATTCCAGACTGGCTCCCTAACTACTCTGAAAATAGGGTAAATCGAACATGCCAAACGCAATGTTTGTTTGTTTGTTTAGTTTTACGTCGGGGGGCCATCGAGGAACTCAGACATTCAACAAACGCAATGAGACATACTACAAGTTCGAATTATTAACCCTCGCAGAAAAAAAAATTGTTTCGAATCTTGACACGATGCCAGGCAAAGCATTATACACCAATGAATCAATGCCTATTTCTCAGCTATTTATTGACAGATATCAAAGTGTATTATATCTAAGTACTGACATACATTGACTAATTGCTGACAAATATTGAGTTAGTACTGACATATTGACTAATTGCTGACTAATAGTGAGTAGGCTTAAATAGGCCCTACTGAATAAAACACAGAAAGGCGACGAAACACAAAACACTGCACACACTCAGTCACCATGCATTAGTAGTTTCAAATTGTTAGGATATGAATTCTACAAAGGAGCAATGGACCATATCTATGTATACATATTGAAAAGTACCAGGACACTGCATGATTATGCTAATTATTCAAATAATATGCTCCGATATGGACTGTTCGGTATCAATCTGGGGTGTTTCATCCCCCTAAAGAACATGCCCCCTAAAAAATTGATTTCGAAAAATCAGTGAAATAATTTTTTCAACTAGGGCTAATTTTCACCACTAGCCTGTCCACCTGTGTCCTTATCACAGTGTGGATGCACCCTACCTTCAGCTAAAATCTATCTATTTTGTGCTCAACCTCCGAACAAAAGGCTATGTTTCAGGCAGGAAGAGGTCGAAAAAAGGTTTTTTGAAGGGGGGGTATGTGCAGGACTGGCAAAAGGGGAGTGGGGGAGTCAAAAGCCTAACATAGGAGTTCTCCCATAGTGTGACCTATAACTTAAGGGTAGCTCGAGCTGGCGAACGTCATTGTCAACTCAGATTTCACCTTAGACTAAGGGTGAGAAAACTAGAATTTTCGGGGGAGGATCCCCCCACAAGCAAAGAAGGTAACCAACCTGGGTTACGGTCTTGGACCACCAATCTTTGACCACCAATGGCGCCACGCAGAAGAGAGTGTCATGCTTTGTTCAAATCTAACATTTTCTCGGCACCATGCGGCAAACAAAGAGAAGTTGTGACAATAATCCATGTGTACTGTGACAATAAAGCAAGTTTCCTTTCAAATAACAACACATTTGGGCCAAAAACACTGACACATCATCCCATTGTAAACAAGCAACACTTTTGCTGGTACTGCAGCTGTACCAGAGGTACCAGCAAAACATGTGATGGTTCTAGTGCCTTCTGGGCATGTTCGTAAACACCTGCAGGCATGGCAGTCTACAACTCGTCAAATATGAGACGAAATGAATGAAATCTTGCAGAATTATCGCAGATATAATGTGTAATTGTCACAACTCGTCAGTTTTTGTCACAACCGGGAAAATGAATAACGTAGTGTGACGACATGCCGACCACCCTGCAGGGTTTACGAATGCACCCGGCAGACCGATCACGCCACCACCGGCAGGAGGGAGGTGGTGCTGGCCGTGACGGTGGTGGTGTGGGGTTTCAGCCAATCACGGGGAGCAGGGAGGGAGGGAGTGGCCAGCACAAGTGGCACAGTGACGGCATGCACTTTAGGCTGGTTCCCCACCCCACTTCCCTCACTCGGTATGAGTGAGGGAGGTGGGGCCGGGAACCAGCCCAAAAACACGGTCATCAAGCGGAACAGTGTGGTGCCTTCTGCCCATAAACAACTGGCACCATTGTATAAAAAACTGGCGCCAGTGTATAGGAATATTGAGGACAGTGCACACGGCCCACAACTCTCCTATACAGAACACAGCAGACATAGAGGTAGACCACGGAGTGTATAGGGGACTATAAATAGCATCAAACCCATCTGGCCCATACTGTAGACCATACACTACAGAGGATATACCCCTATGTATAGATCCGTTGTCCAATTAGTGCTTTCTTATGGGAGTGTAGAGGCCAAGGCAAAGTCCATGGGCCAGGTGTCCCCTCCAATGACCAAGGTTCAGTGGTCAATAAAAGTGGATTTTTCTACTACGGTATTTTGAAATCCTGTACTGCTAATATATATAAAGAAAGAATCTGAAAGTACCTAATCTACACTTTAAGTCTGAGTAAATAAGGCCACCCTTAAAAAAATTCATTTACTGTCCATAGGCCTAGTGCTTTTTTTTTGTTGAGAGTGGAATTTCCCTTGGTATCTCAGCAAAAGAATTTAGTTTTCCAACCCCTCAATTTCTGTGAAGTACAGTAATAGCTATTGCTGCCCCGCTTACCATGTCCATGATATAAAAAAATCATAAAAATAATTTCCAACTCCCTCCCTCGTTTGAAAGAACCAACCCTCTGGACAGGAACCAAATTTTTTTTATGGTAGCCTAACTCAATGGTAATGATATACTCACTCCTTGATAGGTTTGCTATCCTCGAGAAGCTTTTGTCCTTCAAATATAAGACAGTATCTTTTCCATATATACCGCCTGCAAAGAAAAAACATCTGTTCACTACTATACTGGTAACTTAATTTAGAAAGGTAAATAAAAGCAAAATCTAAAAACATGCCATGATAATTAAGATGATATCAGTTTCAGAAAAGAAATTTATATTCATATGTTCTGGGGAAGTCATGGCAGATTTTTCAGTGCGTTTAAAGCATATAGTACAGTAGTAAAACTGAAGAAACTCCAACTCCAACTCCAACTTATAGGACTTTCCTAAAATCTGGATACACAAGAGAAGCAGCTTATAAATTTGCAAGCATATTTGGGAGTAGCCTTCAAAAATAGAACTGCTCTCTTCATACAAAGGAATTACATGTATGAATTCTTAGTCTTTTTACTGTCATACTGTAAGAAAATAGTAAGGACCACATGCAAAATTGACAAATCTACATACCAACTCACAATGGCTGTGTGTCCCATACGTTCCAATTTCAGCGTCATATGCCGGCGAATAGCATTTTTCAGGTCCAGGACTGTAGCTGATGAAACTACAACTATAGCTAAAAATTAAAGAAATTTCATTCAGAGCATACAAGGAAAACAATCACTTTGAAGAAGAACATATCAGAGACATTGGGATACAAGTTGTGCCACTTTTTAATTCAAATCCTGTGAACTACATGATCCAATTGCTTATAAATTTGCCACGAATAATAATCTACACCAAAATAAGGAAATTCATTTATAACTTCAAAATTAGGGTTGAGAAAAGAGGGGGGGGGGTATATAAACTAGCCCACAGATTACATGTACATTTGTGCTTTTATAGTAACCCTTAGGCCCTTTACAGAATTGAACTTGAGAAATATCATCTTACGGAGCACTAATCCATCAGCTCTGTGGACATTAACAGTCATGGCTTGGCCATATTCTAGTGCAATCTGTGAGTTTACCTCCTCCAGTGTCACAGCTGATGGTAAGTCATGGAGTAAGGGATCATTCTGAAAAGACAAGTGAAGCTTATACTGTTGATTCAAAATTCAAATAAGAAAGAAAATGTGACTTCAATTTATGTCTTCTTTGCTTTACTTGTTACCACATCTGCTGGTGGGTAATGAAGGATAATGGGTGGAGAACTCTTCTGACACTGATAGATGTAATACAAATCTGAGTCAGTGAAATGAAAATACTGTAGCATATTATATTATTCAAATCTCTCAAAATGTGTCAGCACAAATTAACCACACTGAAATTCAAAGACTATAACACCAAATTAGTCATCCTTACCCCAATTATTTCAACCAAGCCATCCCTGAACTTTGCCATGGCATCTCGGTGTGTCAGGTTTGCCTCGCGATGTGTCAAGGTTGGATCTTTTTCATCAGCTTCTTCCACTTTCTCAGCTCTCCGCGCTAATGTTGGTTCCTCTTTTGGGTCAATTTTCTCTACCTTTATCTTCACAGCTGGGTCAAATCTTGCCTCCATTTCTCCTTCTTTCTCGCTTCTATGTTTAGAAGATGATTTGTGATCCTTTTTCTCCATATCCAATATCAGCCATAAAATATGATGTAGGTGCTCCCCATCTATGGGAAAGGAGCTGAAATTAAAAAGTGAATGGTCTTAAGACTTATTGGGTTTTCCCCCTCCCTTTTTTTTATTTGGTTAGCACAAGTTTTCTTTGCTAAAAATGGGTGAAAATTTGGTTGCCCCTCCCCCCCTTAAGAGGAGTCTGAATCCCTCCTCCCACCCTCCTGCTTTTGAAAAATCATCACCCCTATTTTTTTAAAACGTTTTTAACCCCTTTTAAGTGAAAAGGCCTGCATGCTATTATAGAATAAAAGGGTGAAGGAAAAATTTCAGACCCCTCCGAGGAGGTATTTCTGGCCCCCTCGTGTCGGCTTCTTTATACCTTGGTCAGCGCTTTCTGTCACAGGTTACGAAGGGCTGACCATGGTCATTGGGCCAGTCTGGAGAAAGCACATACAGAATATTCAATTTCAGCCATCTACTTTCCAAATTAAGTGGACTGAAGACAAGTAGACAAGCTGGCTATCTGGGACAGTTGAAAAAATAACAAAATTACAAAGATATTGCTAGGATTTTTTGTAATGAGCTAATGGTGCATTTCTGGGGAGATTGATGAGCCATTTGGGGAGATGATGGGCCATGAATGATAAGCTTACATAAGGGTCTAGACTTAAATTGTAAGTACCCCGGTATATTATTTACCATACATAGTATGTATCATCTGAATGCCTTGTAAGATAACCCTCAGTCAGACCAATTCCCGCAAACCTTTACCATTTTAGCAAAGACCACTATGGTCCATAGGCCTGATGCCTCAGAACCTACTTGATTATCAATGTTCCTAACCAAAAAATTGTCTTTGTAATCTTACAATCATATCCTATAGCGATGAATCTGGATGATGTTTGTGCACCACCATGACGGCACTGTTCTCATGGAAGGTTACCAACCTGACACAGTGGCTTTGTTCACAATGTGGGGAACAGCAGTGCCTGTTATATCCACATGACTTTGGCAGCGCATTGGCTGGGAATGGTGATTGGCATGTACATTTCAACGCCAGACAGGCACTGACTTCCGCGCGCTACATGACCTGTTTCCTTGCTATACCCTTATAGATAGGGGGTGGTGGGTTTGAGGGGGGTGAGCCAAAAACTGTTGACCCCTCCTGAGGAGGTGGGACCATAAAAACTTTGACTCCTCAGGCTCTTGAGGGGGTGCGTAACACACCCTCTTGAGACCAATATGCTCAAATGGGCAACTACAGTAAACTTTAAATGAAACTCAGCCCTGTACCAAAGGAAGTCTTGTTTACTTTCAAATATTAGTCTATCATGGCTACCAGTACCTCGTATTTTGTTTATAAATATAGAGGAACAGTCTGCTTTGGTCAACAGGTGGGGGGTGGTGGGTTTGAGGAGCGGGGGTGTAAAAAATTCAGACCCCTCCTGAGGGGAGGCGTAAAAAATTCAGGCCCCTCTTGGGAGAGGGGGCAGCACAAAATATTCTAACTTCCGTCAAGGAGGGGGCATAAAAAAATTTCCACGCGTCTGCACAAAAAAACACCACCTATGTTGATAAACAGGCCTAAGGGAATGTATATGGTCATGATTTATCAACGGGGGGGGGGGGGTTATGCCCCCCTGGAATACAGTCAAAATCTTTTGCGTCCCACCCCCCTCCGCGTCAAGAGGCGGGGAGAATTTTCGCGTCTATAGTAGTGCGTGGGCATTTTTTGTAATTCAGTGAAGCCATTGTAACTGACGGCTAGAGCTGACTTCTTTTCTTATTTTCTTTCCTTTACCTCTAATGAGGATGTGAATAAACTAAATTGTAATTGCTAAATAGAGGGTAGATTTTGATTGCCCCCTCCAAGAGAGGGCAAATTTGTTTACACCACCCCCTCGGAGGAATCTGAATTTTTAAGCCCCCCTCTCAAACCAACCACACCGCCCACCCGCCCTCCTTGATAGATAATGACCACTCCCTAATGACCACTGACAGTGATGCTACCTAAACTAGGTACCCGGTACTTGAATGAAGGGGCTGCTTTGAGCGCGGACCATGTCCTAGAAAACTGTGACTGGTTTGGAAGGTGTGTGCAGGGATAGGTCTCAGTGATTAGCCTTAAATATTGAGAAATAGTCAAGGCATAGGGTGCCTGATATTTTATATGTAAAGTAGACAAGATTTCCTTTGTTTTAGTGTTTCAATTTTGTGTGAACTCTAATTCGTTAATTAATTAGCACCTTAATTAGGTCAATGTTTAAGTAATCTCTCATTTATTCCATGATAAAAGTTAGGAAGTCGAACAAAAACATATAGAACAGCAAGTACATAGTCTTAACCTTATCTCTGCCAAGTTTGAAGGAAATCTATCGATGAGCACATACTGTAATCTCCCACGTATAAGGCGCACCCCACCTATAAGGCACACCTAGAGTTTAGAGATTTGACCAGAAAAATAAAAAAAACATATCTTTTGTTCTACTGAATGGATTTTGAAAATTCGAAAACATATGTGTTGCATGGACCTCCCAGACCCCCCCCCCTGGACCCCATATTCAGCTGATGAGGTTATATATCAAAATGTAGGTATTGATCTCCCCCTTGCGGATCCAGGAAGAACTAAAACCTCTTGTATAAGACGCGCCTTATACATGGGAGATTACGGTAGGTTTCTAGGATCAGCAGACTTTGATGATCAATTAATTTTTTATTTTCATAAATTCATATCTCGGATCCTAGCTTCATTTAATTAAACTGCATTGTATCGATAAAGTCATTGGCTTTCGGGAAACCTTGCCCAACCTTGTCTCACAAAACCCCCAATAACTCACCCAAAAATGTCCCTAAAATTACAATCCATAAAGCATGTTGCTTCTCACATATTTGCAGAAAGGACTGTGCTAAAAAAACAAGAGATCTCATGTATTTAAATTTTTTAGTCACGACTCACATACCTGTACATAGAAATCACCCCCCCCCCAATCAGACTTGGTTAATGTTTTTTGCCTCTCCACAGGGAGTGATCATTGTTTATCAATGGAGGGAATGGTAGGGGATACACTTGTGTTTGTAGGATATTTGATAAAAAATTACTGTCTAAGCCTACATAGATTATAAGGTAAAATTTGATTCTAGTCTCTTTGAACCCAGGTAGAATTTAGGTGTTGTTAAAAAGTGACATTTGACCTTGACCTTAATTGACATTCATCTGAAAATAAGGTCAATTGTGTTTGCAGGATTTGATACACATTACTCTCTAAGCCTACATAGATTATAAGGTAAAATTTGGTTTTAGTCTCTTTGGACCTAGGTAGAATTCAGGTGCCGCTGAAACATGACCTTTCACCTTGACCTTAAATGACCTTTATCTGAAAATAAGGTCACTTGTGTTTGTAGGATATTTGATGTGCATTGCTGTCTAAGCCTACATAGATTATAAGGTAAAATTTGGTTCTAGTCTCTTTGGACCTAGGTAGAATTTGGGTGCCCCTGAAAAGTGACCTTTGACCTTGACCTTAAATGACCTTCATCTAAAAATAAGGTCACTTGTGTTTGTAGGATATTTACACATTACTATCTAAGCCTACATAGATTATTGGGTAAAATTTGGTTCTAGTCTCTTTGAACCTAGGTAGAATTTGCTGAAAAGTGACCTTTGACCTTAACCTTAAATGACCTTGAATGATGGAAGGTCACAGGTCAGCTAGGTTGATCGGGCATCCAGTACTCATCATTACACTTTTTATTCGGAGGAAATCGGTTCAGAATTGATGAAATAAGAACAGAAAATGTCTTATCAACTAGTACAATGCACCACCAGGCAGTTATCTCAGTGGTCACAACTTTCTATATACCGGTACTTCCCTATGGTAGAATGGGCAGAATTCTTCGATGACATAATTGCCATTTTCTCAGGAACTAATGAAGATATTGACTTGAAATTTTCACTGAATGCCTATTTCAATGAGCTCTATCCAGCCATAACAGCAGTTTAAACATAGAGTGTATTTGAAAATTTTGTGACTGTGCCTAGTAGCCTAGGCTTCCTAAATCAGTAAATGAGATTCTGCAATTTCTTGAAAACTTGGGGCATGTCCCCATGGAATATAGAGGCTAATTGCCTGATTTTTAAAGAATTTTGGCCAGCTATATGCTGTAGGTGCTTAACTTCCCTTTGATGAATCTGTTTAGGACTAAACTTACCAAGTTTTACCACACAGAAGCCAGAAGAATGATGTAAACACATGTCACACATGTTTTCAGATCTGATGCCGGTCACTCTCTGTACACATTCTATGTAAATTTCCTCGACTTTAAAAGCAAAGACTCTGGACGGGGAGTGAATTCATATTGTCGGGCACCAGCAAAACCTCATACGCATGCGCGACCGGTAGTGGTCTTCCTGCAAAGATTTGCAGATTTCTGGCGAAGGAAACTCAAAATTTCTTGATAAGATCTGCATTAATTGCAGACACTGACCTTTTCTTGGGAGGCTTGCCGCTAGGTTACCTGCAAAGATGGCGAGCGTATCATATCACATCGCGAATCTGTTGGAGAAGGTGAGTAAGAACGCCGGGTAGGGCATGTTTTGGTGCCGAGTCCGCCATCTTGTCAAATTCAGACACCGGTTTCTCAATCTTTGCACTGACAGAGAAATTATCATCTGTCATCCTGCGGTTAAATTTAGTTGATGACAATCATTGGTGAATGCACACTGTTAAAATCATACTTCACTCAATAAACTGTGTTAAGAGCTGGTATGCTATCCATGTCATGAGGTAAATGTGTCTCAATTTCCAGTTTTGGAAGGGTCTCGTCAGCCTGCTAATAACACTCCCCAAGAAAAGTGACACTGTCACTAGACAAGAGACAATAAAACTAAAGTTAGTAAAGATATTTCGAGTTAGCAGGTTGTCACATGGGCGCGGCCATTGCTGGAGCTTATTACCAGCGAGTTCTACTGATAACAACTATCAGATGGGTACCAGTAGTCACTGTGCGCGACTCAGTTAAGGACTGAGTCGCTGGGACTGCCCTAGCTAAAACTTGCAGGTGCTCTAGAAACAGCAAGTTTCTAAGAATAACATTTGACAGAAACAAATTCACAACAATCAGCTTATAACATTGACAAGAGTACCACCTTAGTTTTGCTGTCTGTGAGTGGGAAGAGCGTCTTTTGTTGGAAACCTTTAGATCGCACCTTTTTCCGGTTTGGCACATGCTGTGTGGGCTGCAACAGGTAGCTATCAGCAGGTGCATTTTCTGCCAGACAGGAAGTCAATCTCCACTCACCAAGCAGATTCTCATGGATAACATTATTTCATGAATAACACCTCTGTTGTGAGACCTGAAACCACTTCCATCATGGCTGACCGTGGCAGCTAAACTTGATGTGAAGGCTAACAGATTTGCAAGAACCAAATAATCTGGGCCCCCTTATGAAAGGTTTCTCACAAAATGGCAAAAAACATGTCTTAGGAAGCCATCCTTAAGAGGAAATTGACATTAAAAAATTATGTCCTACAATTCCAGCCATCTGACAAATTAGCCCTATGCAGGAAGCCTGACTCTCCCGTTAGGTAAGAGACAGCGCCCGCCGGACAAGGTACCAGTTGGCCCCCGAAGGACCGCAGTGAATAGATTGGGGTTCTCTCATTGGCTAATAATTAAACCTGCTAAGTCCGTATAAAGTGGGGGTCTAGATGGGGGGTCCTCATGTCCCATGTCGAATTTAAGAAATGTCCATGTCCCTGTTTCGATTTTAAGAAATGCCCATATCTCTGTGTCGAATTTAAGAAATGCCCAACCCATGTCCCTGTGTCAAATTTAAGAAACTCCCCATGTCTCATGTCACTAAGCCTAAAAAGGCCCATGTCGCCATGTCGATTTTAGGGGTCTACAGCCACTAAAGTGACCTGAATTGATGAACAGAATGCTTGTATCACATCTTATAGGTGTTTACATTTGACACCACTTTGCCAACATCAAATACCAGACCCTCTTTAATTCCTTAAGACTAGGTTAAGTTATGATAACCATAAAAGGCATAATTGTTGGTAAAACTAATTGATAATGTAATAATGGCTTTAATGCTAGCCACTCTCGTAGCCCTACCAACCCGTGACACAGACGAATCTCAGTCTACTTTAATGCCTATTAATGGGTCACCCAGAATATGGGCTGAAATACCTGCCTGCTTACAGGCAGGATCCAACATTTATACAAGTCTATAGTGACACAAACACATGGCTATTCTGAACTAAGTACTCAATGTCACTTCCTGGAAATTGTCCCCCGAGTCCCTCCTATTCACAAACATGTACTCGTCATGTACAGCAACTTATAGTGGTTGAAGCATGTAGTATTTCCAATAAATCAGGCATGTATATGTTCAGAGTGCAGTCTCCAACATGGAAGGCCATGCTGTTTACCAAGGAAAGCAGTTTTAGAAACGACCTGGATTATAAACTGCTGTGTATATTTCAAGTGCTTTGTGCATTGAGAACATTTGGATATGCATTGAGGGAAGTGTTGGTGGAAGCATTTGACCTGACAGTCAGTACTTCTGTGAGAACTGGGCACTCAACCAATCTGGCAGAGTAGATAGACTACCAACAGGCACCTTTGGTCTCTGAGGTTCCCTCAGAGTGTCTACGGAGTAAGCTAATAGATCATGGATGTTGGAGCCCTAGGGGAGTCTATGCTGGATATACCCGAGCCGCGGAGCGGCGAGGGTATATCCAGCATAGACTCCCCGTGGGCTCCAACATCCATGAACTAATAGGTTTATACCACCATTTCCTCCATTTTGTATTAATTTCTTACCTGATATCCACAGAATATAGCCACGAGAAGGCATTTTGTAAGTGCAAGCGACACGGTCCGTGTCCGCTCTGCGCGAAGCCATTGTTTTTGTTCCTTGCTGGGAGAGGTACCGCTGTGTATACAGTCACTTTTCGTATGGAATCCAACCATGACACGTCTTCAAATTAATACATACACATCCTTAGATAGTCTAGATGATCCCTCCATACGTATTATGTCCAATATATTCAAAATAAAGGAGAATCCATTGATTTTCCCAACGTACGCGAGTCGCGGTCCGGCCATTCCCACCCGCCTCCTTGTTCGGCGAAAGTGTGTCAGTGGCCCGGATGTGGATATAGGTCAAGGAAGAAAAGCAATGGCTTCGCACAGAGCGAACCGGGCCGCTACTCGCGTACGTTGGGAAAATCAATGGATTCTTATTTATATCGAAGAAAATGGAGAAAACTAGCACGCATTACTCGTCTATGGATCGAAAACTTCTTGGGATTTCAATATTATAACATGAAAAGGTTGGATTCCATACGAAAACTGACTGGAAACTTAGCAGGTTAGAACTTATTTACCTTCGCATTGGATTTCATCACCGTTCAGTGTGGCGCTATGGCTTAGGCCTTCGCCTACCACCACTGCGGCCGGGGTTCAATTCTAATACGAGTTTGGACGATTTTTCAGAATGGAAGATGGCTAGACTGGCTTTGTATGTCCGCCAAACATTTCCAAAAATATTCTAAGTCCAACTTCACCCCGAAAAAGTATATACCAAAAATTTCAAAAATGCACATGGGTGGTATATGCAGAATAATGCACGGCTAAACTGCATATAAACCCACCGGAAGTTCCGAAATCGTGGTATAATACCAGAATACACATCCACTCAGTGCCAGTGGATATGTTTGTGTATTCTGACCCAGCCTCTACCAACCTCCCTTTGCCCTTATGTCATTATTTCATGTGAATACCACATCTTATCTCTCATAGAAATTCCGATCCCAATGGCCCATTGGATACTCTTGATTATTTGATAGATAACTGGGGAGCAAACTTTTCAAGATACAGAAATGGCAGACCCCTCATTGAAAAGATATAGATCCTCAGATTCAGCCAATTGATTATCATATATCCCTAGTGAAACATTGAGATCCAAGACATGACTAAAAAAAAAGATTAAGGTCTGATATTTAAAATGCACTGACAGCTTTTTCCTGTTATTGCATATATTAGAATAGTTCTGATGTGTAAAAGAAAAAGGTCCATTATTTTGTAAAATGGCGCATTCTTCTTGTCCAGGAGTGCGCCATTGGCCCATTTAAAAAAATCCTGTCAAAATCCCTGTGGGGTAGGAGAAGGAAGATATGTACATGATAGCACTTCCTCCAATACCTCTTCTTTGAAATCGGCTATTAGAACAACTGGCTTGATCCTTATGATGGGTCGAAGTCCTCACTAAAAAAGAAAATACCAGCAAAGAGCGGACTCAATGATGCACATATTCAGAAATACGACCAGTATATTGATAACCCAGAGAACTCCAGCACATGTAGAATTGTTAAGACTTGTAAAGATCATGATTTCTACAACATTTATGAAGAGCGTTAAAAGTCAGTTAAAAATGGTATTTTGATTGTCAAGATTTCACGCAAATTTGCAAAATTTCTTTAGCATCCTCGCTTCGGAGCTGGTGATTTTTTTTTCGTGAACTCCATGAATTATCCAATATTTGGTCCGGTAAAAGCCGATAAATGTCAGGTAAAAGTCAGTTAAAACCATGACCCGTAAATGGTGGGAACCCTACGCCACCATTGCTGGAGCTTGTTACCAGCGAGTTCTACTGATAAGACCTATCAGATGGGTACCAGTCAGCCCCCAAGAGGGCTGCAGTGAATCTTTGGGATTGTCTCATTGGCTGATAAATAAACAAGCTAAGTCCGTTATGGAATTCCCCAGTGGGAGGGAAAAGAACGATCACATTTACCAGGGTCATAGGCCCCAGGTTAGAAGGGGAAAACATGCTCGCTTCAGGGATGGGGCTGACTCTGTTTCAATCTCCTGCCAACAAAAGGAATGACCCTTTTGTCTTCAGATAATCTCTTGGCTTCATAGATTGGACGATGCATTTAATTTTAGAAGCAGTCAGAAAAGGGGCCAGCCTTTGGGCTAATCCCAGGGGCTAATGTTTTATCACCATCTAAAAAGAAGGAGAGAATTATGAAAACTTGAACAGATTGACCGTTATCTATGTCTGTGCAGAGGAAAACAATGTGTGAGACCAGGTTTTCTTTCCGTTGTCATAGATGACGTCCAGTGACAAGGACTTCCGCTTCATGGCCACCAATGACTTGATGATGGAACTCCAGAAAGACTCCATCAAACTGGACGATGACAGCGAACGCAAGGTAAATATCATGTGTCAGCTATCTCTAATGCTAGAGTAAGATAATAGATATCCAGTTGTCATAATGGGCACAAAATTGAAATGAAGCCAGTCCTATACATGTTTATTTTGGTTGTGAATATAATTTAAGATTCTGTATTTTGTTTTTCAGGTGGTGAAGATGTTGCTGAAGTTGCTTGAAGACAAGAACGGTGAAGTCCAGAACTTGGCAGTCAAATGGTAAGTTCATTGCCGACTTAATATATAAACTACAATTAGAATATAGTAGTAATTTAGAACCTTACAAACCCGTGCTCGTGTCCATGCTATGGTAGTTTAAGTGCAATGTTTTCCATCTTTATGAGTCGGGCTATCAAATTTCTCATTTTACTGTACAATGTTTCAAGAACAGAAAAAAAAACACGTTGGGTTTGCATATTTGCACTCTTTTTATTTGGAGAGCAATTTCTCTCATCTTTCAAGTCAATTTCATTTCTGATTTGACTTTTTACTGCAGCCTTGGCCCGCTGGTGAACAAGGTGAAGGAGTTCCAGGTTGAAACAATCGTCGACACACTCTGCAGCAACATGCTGTCTGATAAGGAACAACTGAGGGACATCTCCAGTATCGGTAAGTCTCACATTGAACATGCTCTACAGCAACATGCTGTCTGATAAGGAACAGCTGAGGGACATCTCCAGTATTGGTAAGTCTCACATTGAACATGCTCTACAGCAACATGCTGTCTGATAAGGAACAGCTGAGGGACATCTCCAGTATTGGTAAGTCTCACATTGAACATGCTCTACAGCAACATGCTGTCTGATAAGGAACAGCTGAGGGACATGTCCAGTATCGGTAAGTCTCACATTGAACATGCTCTACAGCAACATATTGTCTCAGCCTGATTTTGAAGAACTTATCTTCTCCACCACCATCACATAAACAAATATAATGAGTCTCAAATTCGATGATCTGCAGCTACGTATGGCATCATATGGTACATTTATAGAGGGTGATGAGTTAACCTAATCCAACTGTCGCAGTAGTTTATCATGGTCAAGACTGGTACCAATTCTCTGAATTTTTTCTAGTTGTGTTTTAATTCAAACATTCATATATTAAATGACCTATCCCCCACCATCATCACATGAACAAATATAATGAATTAAGTTAATAACTGGTCAAACCATTACAATACCGATGATGGTTTTTCAGGTTTGAAGACGGTGATAAGTGAGCTGCCTCCTGCCTCTACTGCGCTGGCTGCAAGTATCTGTAAGAAGATCACCGGCCGCCTCACCTCAGCCATCGCCAAGGTAACCAAATTGTATTTTACTGAAAGATCTTCTGTGTGGTCACCCCAAAATATCTTCTATTTCTTATTACCATATAAAAATAGTATTTAGAGGGAGTTTGTTGGTGTAAATGGTAATAACAGCTGAGGCACTAGTCTACAAGAAGGTGCCCTTGGCATGAATCATTTTCAGTTGAAAACCAGAAAGATTACACCCCACTAACTCCTAAAGTTCAGGAAATGCTTCAGTTGGCCATGTATTGAATATTTCAATGTTTGTCATACCCTATAGCAAGAAGACGTGTCAGTACAGCTGGAAGCATTGGATATACTCGGGGACCTACTCAGTCGGTTTGGTGGTAAGAAATGAATTCTAGATTTTCTGTCAGATCAGAGAAGTTTTCTCTGGTAAGCCCATTAAAAGTTGAAGCATAGACATATTTTATTTCAGATTAATGTGAAATTTGTTAATGTGTAATGTGTACCATAAGGTAACTTGAAAGTGTTAAATTTAGTATTGAATTAAAACTTATATGGTTGAATTAGCGGGACGAGGAAGAGTGAGAAAAAAAAAGCAATCATAATCAAGTTGCTTTCTTTATCGTTACCAGGACTGCTCATCAGCTTCCACCCCTCGATCCAGGGGGCGCTGCTACCCCAACTGTCCAGTCCGCGCCTCGCCGTCAGGAAACGTTCCATCATAGCCATCAGTATGTATACCCATCTTGCCCGAACATTCAATGGATATTATCAAATATCAGCTTTCAAGTTAAGACCTCAGTTGGGTTAATGAAAAATTATTTTAAGTGATCAGTCCACACCTAAACAAAATAAAGGCCAGCAACATCATATGTAATTTCCCCAATGTTTTTGTAGGTCACCTCGTCATGAGCTGTAACAACAGTTTGTTCCTGGAGCTGAGTGATTTCCTGCTCACCGAGCTCGCCAAGAACGCCTCCACCTCCACAACACGCACCTACATTCAGTGTATTGGGGCCATCACGTAAGTTCTATACTATTTAATGTGCATGGTGTACAATATATGAAACCCAATGCGCTCAATAGATATTGGAAAAGAAAAGTCTGTTAGTTGGACAAAAAAAGCTACAGCACCCCCAAAGTGAGAATGCCTTGCTCATATGGCCATGAAGATATAGTAAAAGGTAATATGTGCTTGATAGTGATGTTTTCCTATTATTCCTTTCAGCGACTTTTCCTACGAGTATTTCCCCAAGTAACAAAATTGTCTCTTCTGTTCAGTGTTACCGGTAGAGCACGAGGTGTGCTTATGCTCTTTGGAATTGCCTCTATGGTAAATTATGATCATATGACCTGCAAGTCTTAACCGCTAAGATAATTTTCCATACTTCAATAATTGGTATTTTTCTGATCAGATGTCCTTCCTTTTGTTATTGCCATCTATTTAATTCACATTTCACCTACTACAGGCGTGCTGCGGGTCACCGTGTCGGGGAGCACCTGGAGCGCATCATCCCCCTCGTGGTTGGTTTCTGTAGGGTAGAAGATGACGAACTCAGGGAGTACTGCCTCCAAGCGTTTGAGTCCTTTGTACGACGCTGCCCCAAGGAAATATCTCCACATATTGATGAGGTAAAGGAAACTCATTTGATTTCAAATCTATTGATATGACTGAGTTAAGAGGGAACTGTGAGGAGTATAATTGATATCATTGACAACTAACAGATAGTTTAAACATTGACAGCTACAGATAGATAGAGTGGACCTGTAATTCAATCAAGCTTACATAGTTTTGATTTTTATTTCAGATCACATGCATCTGCTTGGAGTACATCTGCTACGATCCCAACTATAACTATGATGACGATGAAGATGAAGATTGTATGGAGACAGAGGAGGACGAAGAGGAAGGGTATGTTAAGTTCAGAGTTGCGAAATTTTTGAGATGTAATACAGAGATGTAGACGTAGATAGAAAGGCGAAACCTGATAACTTACTGATTAGGAAAACTGAAATCCACCATAGTTATCTCAAATTTCATATATTTAAACCGGTATGTATTCTGTTTACAGTGAGAGTGATGATGAGTACAGCGACGATGACGATATGTCATGGAAGGTACGTCGGGCATCGGCTAAGTGCCTGGATGCCATCATGGCTACCCGCCACGAGCTCCTCCAACAGTTTTACACAACTGTGTCTCCCGCACTCATTGGGCGCTTCAAAGGTATACTATACCAGTACTTTTATCACTGAAAAAAAGATTCCAGAGATGTCATTGTACTAAGATTATATGCTTATCTATCAAGCATTCCCTCAAATTTCTCAAAAACATCATTCTAATCTGCTGTTATCTTCTTTTTTTCACAGAGCGCGAAGAGAATGTAAAGGCAGACATATTCCATGCCTATGTGACTCTGCTCAAGCAGACCAAACCCACACTGTCCACAGACCCAGACGCCATGGACCAGGAAGAAGGGTAAGTGGCAAATGATTACTTTCTGACTTTAAGCACCCAAACTGAGTAATGTATTTGGCTCAAAAGGCCTCTAAACACAGACCATCTGAATAAAATTACCTGAAACCCACAGGTTATACCTGTTCAAACAAGGACTCTTAAAATGTTTTAACAAGTGCCTTCTCCAGATTGACGAGCATCATGTCCAAAGGTACCTGAGATTGGCCACCCTTAAAAATCTACTCGTTTCCTGTCCAGAGGCCTGGTTGTTTGTTGTTGTTGTTTTTTTTTTTGAGAAAGGGATTTTTTTTTCATGAGTTCTGATTTTTTTTTCGTCCATCAGCACTAGAATCTAGGTTTCCAGCACTAAAACTTAGAATGTGATGGGAAATTCATGCAATCGCGCTTACAATGTTCATGAAAAATAAAAAAAAATCCCTTTCTCATAGGTCTAAAAAAAGGCGTTTTAAAGGGTGGCCCTATTCCTGCATTTGATAGCAACTATATTGACAGAATGTTTCTACATTGCTCTTCTCAGGCCGGTGTCCGAGCTACAAGCACAGATCCCGCTCATTGTGCGTGCCGTTCACAAACAGCTGAAAGAGAAGAGCATCAAAACACGCCAAGGCTGTTTCCTTCTACTCACAGAACTTGTACAGGTAGAGACAGTCTTATTCCATACTAAGAGTCATACAGTTTCATACAGCCGGTGTAAAGTAACTTAATGCATCAACTTGGAACTAAGCTTAAGTAAATTGATGTACCGGTAATAAATACTGGAATTAGAAGTGGAGTTTAGTGATATATTCTTCGATAGGCAGAATTGCTTTTACGTGTCATGTGGAATCTTGAATTGACTGCTAGACGTTATAAAGTATGAGATACAAATCCAGTTTTGACTTTCTCATTTGTTCAGGTGCTTCCCGGGGCCCTCACTGACCACATCCCAGCGCTTGTACCTGGTATTCAGTTCTCGCTCGGGTAAGTCATATAGATGTATGATATATAAATTGACTACATTCAATTCTGAGTATTTACCCCAATCGAAGTCATGGTAAAATAACTTGATCAACTTCTTTTTTTAGTGAGTGACCTGTGGCTGAAGTCTCAAACAAACGCAATAATGGCAAATTTGTAAATCTAAATTATTTTCTGTAGAGACAAGAACTCCAGCAGCAACATGAAGATTGACACACTAGCGTTTGTCAACTGTCTGCTCACCCACCACAATCCTGCTGTGTTTCACCCACATATCGCGGTACTCGTACCGGTAAGTCGCTTCTATATGAATACTGTAAAACCCTGCATATAAGCTGTGTCTCACAGTGAAATCTGCACTCCTAGTTTGGCGGTTTGCCATACCCGGGCTTTATACTGTAATATCTCACATATTAGCCACACCCTGAGTGCAGGGAGCTACTATAAGCTGCAGAAAGCCTCTGATTGATGTATACGCCATGGCGCCTACACAAGGTTTTTACAGTTACTGAGTATATGTTTAGACTCTTGCCAATGGAGAATGATAAGTATGAGAAGTAAATGATGGTTCACAATGTATGCCATAATCAATCATGGGAGAACAAGATTTGTTAAGGAGAAGGAAAAATAGCTCTGGTGTGAGAGGAAGTCCCTGTGCCGCACATGAAGTATCCCTGCTGTGAAACAAAGTAGCCTCGATGTGTCAGAAAGAAGTACTTTAAGTTAAGCAGGCTAATACACTCCTATATCAGGGTTAAATTAGAATCTTAAAAATCATAACCAAGTTCCTCTTACCCTTTCAGCCGGTGGTGGCGGCAGTCGGAGACCCATTTTACAAGATCACCTCTGAAGCACTCCTAGTGACACAACAGCTCGTCAAGGTCATTCGACCTCTCGGTAAGACATTGGACATCATTTTGATAAAATCAAATCGTTAGTCATCATTTAATAAAATAAATTAGAATAGAATAAAAGAAATCAAATAGAAGCCATTGAAATTATGCACCTCTCCTGGATAATTCCTTTCAAACATGTTTCACTTTAACTGCCATATACATTTGTACATGGTATAAGGTATAAAGATTAACAGAAATAGGAATCCCTGGTATTAATAATACCCTTACATTGTTGTGTGGTACTTCTGACCTCATGTTACAAACTTGACATATATTACAGATGTGCAGAGTAACTTCAGTCCGTCTCCATACGTGGGTAACATCTACCAGTGCACCCTGCGGCGCCTTAAGGCAGCCGATATAGATCAGGAGGTGAAGGAACGCGCCATCGCTTGCATGTAAGTACTGCACTCTGTACTTGTCAAATTGTTTCAGTTAACTTACCTGAAGTTCCCTTTCAGGAGGTAAAGCTGATACCACCTACTATAGCACCATAACTCCCATATAAGGAGGATCTCCCATATTACTTGAAGGTGCACCTTCATGCCAGACCTTGGTATACCGTGTATCATATTTTTTGTACAGATTAGCAATAAATCTAACCCTGAGGCACTGTTGTAGGTTCATACAAGTCTCGGGTCACAGCATATCCTCGAGGGAATGCATCCTGCTCCCGAAATTGGTTCATGAACAAGTATAGCAGTGCTGTCAGTGGAGGATTTAGAGGGCGCGGGGGCGCACACTCCCCCCCTCCCCCGTTTTTCCCAGTACTTAAGAGTTTAACTACATATGCTGGACTCCAAGATTTGTCCAAAAATAGGGGGTGTGCCCCCTCCTTTTGGGCTGCGCCACCTCCTTTTCCAAATCCTGGATCCGCCACTGCTATTAGCACGTACCATTGACTGAATCTATTCTCATTTTCTCTTACACAGGGGTCAGATCATCTGTAACCTAGGTGATAGCCTGGGTTCCGAGCTCCAGCACTGCTTGCCCATCTTCCTGGACCGTCTAAAGAACGAGATAACCCGCCTCACCACAGTCAAAGCGGTCACCATGGTCGCTGGGTCACCACTGAAAATAGACCTCAGGCTTATACTGGTAAGAAGTCTCAGAAAACATGAGCTACTTTGATCATACCAGTTTATATATAGACCCTTTCCTCATTAACTCACATTACAGGGGTTTTCAGCAGCCCATATCCATTGATAAAAGTAAATTTTACTTTGGTGTTACCTGGTGACATAACAATGAAAATATCGCTTCAGATTTCACTGATAAGTGTAAATTGATATCCTGTTGACATACATCAATGTTTACACCTTTATGTCACTGATACATGTGTATAACATAAAGTGGCTTTACATTTGCAGGGAGAAGCGATGCCCATCCTGGCATCCTTCCTCAGAAAGAATCACCGTGCGCTACGTCTTAGCACACTGTCCTGTTTGGACGTCCTTATTATCAACTATGGTAGGCATTATTCATTGGTGTGTTTAGATGTCTGTACAGCTTTGTGATCAGTTGACATCTGGGAGAGCTTTGGAACAGTAGACAGTAAACCAAGTTTTACCTCGGGAATACCTCGGGTATTTCCGTAACCGATGAGATGCGGCCCGAAGCGGTCACGTGACGACAGTTTGGATCGAGCGTCCGTGTTTGGCAGACGGTTTCAAATTTCCAGGTGAGTTTTTGATCGGTTTTACCCATTTTACTGCCCTTTTATGGGCAGTTTTTGCCCTATTTTAAGGGTTTTTTGTTCTCGTTTGCTTCTAGCCAGGGTTACGCCGTTGGGGTACCCTTTTAGTGCTAGAAAATAAAGTTTTCTCTCAAAGACGGTTGTCGTGTCGGCAGGCCGTAGAGAGAATTTACATTTTTACAAATTCCTGGAGGAATTCCGCTGGAATTCTCTCGTTACAGGGATCTAACAGGGTTTTTTGAGCATTCCCTGATGTTTGGCACCCATTTTGCCTTCAGTTTGCCCGTTTTTCGGGCAGTTTTGGTCGATAGCGATCGAAAAATTCTTCGTTGGGGCTCGCCGAGCACCAGCGCGGTTGTACCTGCGTACTTAGAGTAGGACAACGCGAGATCTACCTAAGTATACCTCGAAAGTACATAGCGCTCGGCGAGTTTCGCCGTTACCGCTAAGCGGGTCTGCTCCAGGTACATGGTCTAGTCCTGCTCTAAGTACATACCGCTCGGCGAGTTTCGCCGTTGCCGCTAAGCGGGTATGCTCCAGGTACATGTATCTTGTCCTACTCTAAGTACATACCGCTCGGCGAGTTCGCCGTTGCCGCTAAGCGGGTCTGCTCCAGGTACATGGTCTAGTCCTGCTCTAAGTACATGCCGCTCGGCGAGTTTCGCCGTTGCCGCTAAGCAGGTCTGCTCCAGGTACATGTATCTAGTCCTGCTCTAAGTACATATCGATCAACAGCTAGTCTATAATCTTTTTATTTCTGGTCTTTTTCCAGGATGGCAAGTACATCTCAGTCCAGTCCCACTGCTGTGGAGAAGGGGAAGAAATCACATAAGAACTCAAGTTCCAGCTCTGCTAGATCTTCATCTAGGCATTCTAAGGATAAGGGTGCTGAGAAAGACACTGTGAGTTCAGTAAACTCTGAGAAGGAGCCTGAGGTTCAAACTACTGAGACTCCCAGTGCTCCTGTGCTGTTGGTCCAGCAGCCACCTCAAAGATGGGCTCCTCCTATGCCCTACTACCAGCAGGGTTATGATTACTATCAGGACCCTTATCAGCCGATGGATTATGCCTATGGTATGGATCACATGGCCTACCAGTGTGAACCAGTAGAGGAGGAAGGTCAGGGTTATGTGGTACTAGGCCCACATGGACAGGCACATGCTATGTCAGTAGTGGATGATGAGGAGGAAGTGGCTTCTGTGCAAGGTGATTTTGAGGCACAGTCGTCAAAGGCTAAGCCACCTCCAATAGACCATCTCAAGGGGCTAACAGGAAGCCTAGCTGAGAGTATCCAGTCCTACAGACGGGAAAAAGCGGAACTAACCAAGGAAGGCCCCACCGTACATGAAGCCCTCTCCGATGCCATCAATTCCTATTTTGAAGAGACTTATATTGCCCAGGACTTGGAGAAAGCGGCTAAAGATTTTCCTAGGCCTTCAAATGTGCAGAGACTGGTAGCACCTAAGTTAGAGGAAGCAATTTTCAACTCTGAGGCACTTTCCAAGAATGCGGCAGTGCGTATGCTGGATGTATCTCTTCAGACCCTGCAGAAAGGGGTGGTCTCGGCCATTGCAGCTATGGCACCGTTAGGCTCGATGATGTTGGAGAAAGGGCCCGAGGACCAACAACTGGATGCCTTTGGAAGGGATTTTAATAAGGCAACCAGACTACTGGTCAATGTATGCAATGGGCTATCGGTAAAAAGGAGGGACTTGCTAAAACCTTTTCTTGCTAAGCCCTATGCTAAGGCGCTCACTAAGACCAACATTGATGGGGACCCACAATGGCTTTTTGGGGGCAACCTGGAGGCTCGTATTAAACAAGCTGAGGAGGATAAGAAGATCTCAGACAAGGTTCTAGCGTCCAAACGCCCGGGGCCGCAGGATTCTCATTCCCAGTCTAAGAGGCAGAAGGTCATGGGCACAGCACCTGCTCAAGCCTGGGGGCCTAGACACCCTTATGGACAGAACCACTACTATGGCCAGGGCCCTAGGGGCCGTTACCCTGCTCCGCGCCATCAATACGCTCAGCCGAGATTTCAAGTGGCTCATGGCTACAGGCAGACTTACTCTCAGAATTACCAGACACAAGGCCAGGGTTACCGCTTCAAAGCACCTCGTCCGCAGGGCCAAGGTCAGCAGCAGCAAGCCCAACAGGGTTTTTCCAAGAAGGGGCCCAAGTAGGGCAGGTGAGTCCCTTCCCACTACATAACACTGTCCAATCCTTTCAAGGGGGTAACATTCTGAAGTGTGCTGATGCTTGGTTTAAACTCACCAAGGACCCTTGGATCTTAGCCATGTCTCAGGGTGTCACCATTGACTTTAATGCCTTACCATCCCAGGACTGGGTGCCTCCTCCATATAAACTTGATCCGGTAGAGGTGGCCTTTATGGATAAGGAAGTAGATAAAATGGTAGCTAGGGGTATTGTTGAGTTTACAGTACATGAACAGGGCGAATTCATCTCCAATGTTTTCCTGCGTCCCAAGCCCAATGGGGATTACAGGCTTATATTGGATTTGACAGATATGAACAAGCAGGTCATGTATGAGCATTTTAAGATGGCCTCCCTACAAACTGCTGTGGACCTTGTCACCCCTAATTGTTTTATGGGGAGTGTAGATTTAAAGGATGCCTATTACTCTATTCCTGTACGAGAAGATTATCGTAAATTTCTGAAGTTCAGGTGGAATGGGGTCCTCTACCAGTTTGTAGGGATGCCAAACGGTCTTTCATGTGCACCAAGAGTATTCACTAAGTTGCTCACTCCCCCCTTCGCAAAGCTAAGGGAGGAGGGACACATATGTTTCCCCTACATTGACGATTCTTTTATTATGCATGAGTCAAAAGAAGGTTGTGAGCAATCTATCAGAAGAGTGTGTGAAACCCTGGATGGGTTAGGCTTTGTAATTCACCCAGATAAGTCAGCCTTTGTAGCCTCGCAAAGGGTGATCTTCTTGGGTTTTTGGATTGACTCTGTGGATATGTCTATATATCCAACTCAGGAGAAGGTAGACAAATTCATGTCAGATTCCTACTTGCTGCTGGGGAAAGTCAAGCCAAAAATCAGGGAGGTTGCATCTCTCATAGGTCTTATGGTAGCTTACTCGGCAGGAGTTCAATATGGGCCTGCACATATTAAAGGACTTGAGAAATGCAAGAATGAATGGTTAGCCTACCGAAAAGGGAATTTTGATGCAAAAATGGTACTTTCCAAGGATGCTATACAGGACATACTATGGTGGCGAGCCAGCATACCAACTGCTAAGAAGGCACTGGATGTAGGCCCACCAGAGTTTGAATTGTATACGGATGCATCGGATGACGGCTGGGGTGCACACAGGGGGAACGTCAGAACTAATGGCAGATGGCTTCCCTCTGAGGTGGACTTCCACACCAACATCCACGAGACCATGGCAATAGAATATGGGCTAAAATCGTTGTGTAAAGTGAGAGGGGCTCATATTAGGGTCATGACAGATAATACCACGGCACTTGCATATGTGAGACATATGGGAGGGCTGCAGTCTCCAATGTGTAATCTGGTATCAAGAAACATCTGGAACTGGTGTGAGTCTAGAGGGATCTGGTTGACAGCGGCTCATGTGCCGGGAGTGGATAATGTCATCGCTGATCATGAGTCACGCCATTTCCAAGATGAGACTGAGTGGGAGATAAATGAATCAATTTTTGAAATCATTTGTGAAAGGTTTGGGAGGCCTCAGGTGGACATGTTCGCTTCTAGAACAAATTGTAAAGTTCAATGTTTTGTGTCACGTAGGCCAGAACCAGAAGCATGGAAAGTTGACTCTTTCTCATTCACATGGCCTAATAAGCTCTTATATTGTTTTCCTCCGTTCAGCATTGCAGGCCGGGTGCTTCAACGCATATTGAGGTCAGGAGCAAGGGCAATCCTCGTGATGCCGGATTGGGAGAGTCAACCCTGGAAGGCAAAAGCCCACAAGTATGCGGTGGACTACGTACGGTTCCGCAAGAGAAAGAACAACCTACTACCTCATGGGGCCCCTACAAGCCTACAGTTCATAGGAAGTCTACCAATTATAGCTTTCCTTTTCTGAGGCGACGCCTCCAAAAGGAAGGGTATGACAAGGCTTCCATTGACCTTATGATAAAAGCTTGGAGACCATCTACAAGGAAACTTTATACGACTTACATAAACAAATGGATAGTTTTCTGTGTTGAACGGGGTTATAACTGGATGAAGGGCACTATGCCACAAGTGTGTAAATTTATGAGAACTTTGTATGACTCGGGAGTAGGTCACGGAGTTATGAATGTGGCACGGTGTGCTTTGGGAACCCTGTTACCACAGGTAGATGGGGCGCCTATTGGGCAACATCCAAACATTTGCCATATGGTGAAGGGTACATACGAAGATAGACCTAGTGGACCAAGGTATGACACGTTTTGGGACGTTACAAAGGTATTCAAGTTGTTCAAAAGTTGGGGGGATAACAGTTCTTTGTCACTTAAGAAGTTATCGTTGAAACTAGCGGTCTTAATTTTGCTTGTCACATCTCAAAGAGGGCAGACAATCTTAGCGTTAAGGACAGATGAACTGTCTTGGGAAGACAGAAATGCTGTCTTCAGACTCAGTACTCTGTTAAAGTCTAACAGAGTCGGTGACCCTTTAAACACTGTGGTCTTGCGACCCTACATCCTGAATGAAAAACTCTGTGTGGTCAGCACCCTCAAAGCATATCTCACTAGGAGGCAAAAGGTCCGTGAAAAGTCTGAACGACTTAGGAGGAAGCTGAACCTCCCACCTCTTGAAAATCCACTGCAGCTCCTTATGAGTTACATTTCGCCTCATGACGGAATCAGTAGGGATACCCTGGCCAGGTGGACCATTGCCACTCTAGACATGGCTGAGATTGACACTTCACGTTGGAAGGCCCATTCTACTCGTGGGGCTTCAGCTTCAGCTTCCACCAAGGTAGGATCCTGCTTGAATGCCGTAATGCGCCTGGCAGGGTGGAAGTCAGCTGACTCATATCGGAAATTCTACAACAAGCCCATCGAGGTTGATACAGAGCATGTAGCTACTAACTTGCTGAGACTAGCAGATTAGATTTGTTGAACGTTCAAATGTATGGGTTATCTGGTGTATTAATTGCATTGGTTGGTTTATTTGACTACTCCAGATAACTAGTGTACTGTGCTTTAACCAAGTTGGTAAAGGTCAGAAAATTAAAGGTGTTGAATTGATTCTGTATTGGTCTTGGTCAATTATTAAATTGATAATAATTGAGAATTATTGATAATAGCCAAAAATCTTTATGACTAGAAAAACACATTCGCTTTCAACATCTCATCGGTTACGGAAATACCCGAGGTATTCCCGAGGTAAAATTTTGGAATTTTGGGAAACTTACCGTAGGGTACCGGAGGGAAGTTGAAGTAAAACTTCTTATTTTACCGAGGGAATACGGGGTATTGGAGGAACAGATGCCCTTCCCACCCTACCCGTATTCTTTCGAGGGTATTATTGTTATATAAAAAATTGAAATGTCTAATCTGGTTGTTTCCAGAAAATTGTGTGTGTTTTTCTACTCATAGATTTTAGGTTTTCAAGTCTGTCGTCACGTGACCGCTTCGGGCCGCATCTCATCTGTTCCTCCAATACCCCGTATTCCCTCGGTAAAATAAGAAGTTTTACTTCAACTTCCCTCCGGTACCCTACGGTAAGTTTCCCAAAATTCCAAAATTAACATAATCAGGTAGTTCAGTGTATACATATACTGTGAAACTTTGGGGATAAGCCGCATATATCATCTTTAGGCTTCACCATAAGTGGATATGTAGCACTGTCTATATATTGAATACCCTGTGTATAAGTTGCATCCTGAGTTCTGAAAGAGGTTTTTTTTGGAAGTATTAAAAACTGTACATTCTTAGCCATTACACATTGCGTTTTATCTTGGCGTTTTGTTGTTGACAGGCTCAGAAATGAACAATGCCATGCTGGCTGATGTCATGAAGGAACTGTCTGCCCTCATCAACGAGAGCGACCTTCATGTGTCTCAGGTAACAAAGATACTCTAATGCTCTTTTGGAGTTGTTCATTGATATAATATTAAGTATCCAGTAGCATCCCACTGGCACTGGAGACTGCAGTAGGCTTACAACCCGGTACATTTTAAATGCCAGAATTTGTAAACATAACTGCTTGGCAGACTTGGGATAGGTAGTTGATGGTTTGCCAAGGCTTATACTCTGTTCCCAGCTAGGATTCAGCCTATCGAAGTAACGATAACTACCATGCCTTTAGCTATTTCACTATTGGAATTCCTGTGGTACCTTTACAGCTGACCCTAAACTTGCTGACGTCTATCTGCCATGTAAGTCGAAGCTCCATGTCGATGATCCACGAGGGAATCCTACCCCAGCTCCTCGTACTCATCCGGTCTCCGCTCCTACAAGGTATGCGAATAACTTACTAGTATAATATGATATCAGGCTGAAGAAATTAGATTTCTATCAAAATATCAGTATCCTCTTTTAAAGTGTCTGTAAACATTTACAAGTTCTTTGAAGGTAAAAAGAGAAAAGGAAAAAAACAAAAACAGTATGCGCGCATGTATTCCTTATTAATTGCACAACCCGATTTTCTAGCTATTTCTTAGACTAGATTTGTGCCAATATTGAGGCACAATTAAGATCTTACCTACCAGTACTAAAGATGCATTTCCGATATTATTAAGCCACTTTGTGCTGGTTATCACATTGGATAAAATATATGTGATATTTTGGGTCATTGTTTCAGGCGCGGCACTGAATGCTATGATGGAGTTCTTCCAGTCCCTTGTCTACACCAACACACCACGACTAGGATTCAAAGACTTGCTGCAGGTTAGTGGAACAATATCAGCTAAAACCCAATATCATTAAATCGCTGAAACCAAAATCAGTTGAACTTCGAAATGTAGGCTATTTGAAATTGTACATTGCAAGGGTCCTATTTGAAATAATTCTGATGCTAAAAGGGATCTACTTTTGGTGTCTTGTCCACCAAGGTATGATTTACCATCAATATTAAAAGAAGGATTCTTCATTTGCAGATGTTGACAGAGCCAATCTACCGGCCGCATCACCAGCCGTCACACACGTCCATGAATTTGGCAGTACACAAGCAGGCCTTCCAGTCTATAGCTAAGTGTATTGCTGCTCTGACTGTCACCAGCCGGCAGGAAGGCTCCGCCGTCGTCAACCAGTTTGTCAACGATATCAAGGTGAGGTCGTATACCAAAATTGCTTGTTTTAGGGGCCATAAATGAGTTCACTTTCTGTATTAGCCAGGATTTATAGGGTTCAGCTGAAACCCAAAATTAATGGAGGTGCATAATCTGTGATGCGTTTATTTTTCAGAACCCCAAGTCAACAGATTCCGTACGGTTATTGTCCTTGTTGGCGCTAGGAGAAATAGGAAAACATGTGTAAGTAAAGTGTATTGTTGATCAATAATCATCCTTGTCATTTGACATTAAAAAAGTGCATTTGAGAAAAGAGAGAAAAAAAAAGAATGCTGTATTGGTAAATAAAAACCCTTGAAACTTGACTTGAAATTGGAAAAAAAAAACTTAAAAAAAAAAACAAAAAAATAAAATACGCCAGAAATCATGAGTCCATATGACACAAGTGTAGTGAGTATCCGCTTTTGGTCTGCACTTATCAAACAGCTTTAAAGAAGTGTGTATGTGTTACAGCTTTACCTTTCAAGATTTATATCTCAGGAGGACATTTTCAAAAATATTGAAACACGTTCTTGTCATTTATATACCGTATTAAATGATATTTTCTTCTTTGTTTATTTTACAGAGATTTAAGTAGACAAGGAGAGATTCAAAATGTTATACTCGAATCGTTCTCATCACCAAATGAAGAAGTTAAATCAGCCGCATCATATGCCCTTGGTAAGTATCTCTATGTTCTGTTCTCTTTATTTCAAACCATTTTATACTTATAAGGACAACTTCCTATACAGATGCTGGTAAATAGGTTTGGGCTACATAAGGTCACATTACAGGTGGAAAATATACACCCTGCTCGGTAAATAGGGATGGGGACAAACTCAATTGGTTGAGCATTCAAACTTGCCGGCATGATACAATTCTTAAAGGATTTAACTGTTTCTTTTTCAGGTAATGTCAGTGTAGGAAACCTCCCTAAGTTTGTGCCCTTCGTGTTGGAGGAAATAGAAAACCAACCCAAGAGGCAATACTTGCTGCTACATTCATTAAAAGAGGTAAGTTATTACGTTAGAATTTGTGTCCATCTGAAGACTATAGGTAAAATAGCCTACGGTACTTATCAACCATACCTTACAGTTCAGATTGTACAGCATGTCAGTCACTACCGTAATCTCCCGCGTATAAGGCGCGTCTTATAGGCCAAACAAAATGCTGCTGGGTCTTATACGTTGGAGGTAAATTGGCACCCACACCAATGCTCCATCCCTACCCTGCCCCGCCCCCCCCCCCACACACACAGAAGGAAAAAAGGGGAAAAAGAACAACCCCCAAAACACCTGGTATGAAAAAAGATTGCATCTTAACATTGGTGAAATTCTTAATTCTTATCATTTCAGATAATCAGTTGTCAGTCAGCAAATGCAGCCTCAGTGGAGAACTTACAGCCTTACGTTACATCAATATGGTAAGATCTTACATATACTTCATATAACCTTTGATATGTACTCAGCATCACTAGTTGATGAAGCCTACCTGGGTAATTGTTAGGAGATCGATATATTCAGGGATACTTTTTTTTGACCTATGTACAATCCCTGGAGTTTATATGTCTATCCTGTAGTGTGACATATATTCCCTGTTTGCTCAGTGAAGGTGGCTTCTATATTTCCTCACCAGGGGGAGAGGTGGTCGCCTTTGTCGGCAGCGGTTACTCTATTCAGTTGGTTTTGAAGACCAATAATTAGCGCGGCGACTAGTGAGTACTACTCGTGAGATGAGTAGACTAGTGTATGGTTCACAGTCGCCACGGTGTAAGGGATAGGGAGGCCTTGCAATCTATTTTTGTTTGTGGCTCCTCTGCTATGGACTATTCCTGCTCACTATTCTAATGTAATAACAACAGTGTGTGTACTTTACTTATCAGTGAAGGAATTTTCAGAATATATCTCATACTTTTGATTTTATTCGCAGATAAGACATTTCATCATTTGGAGCCCTATGGTAGATTAGCATTAGAGCATTTTAAGATTCAGAAATGCATCCCTGTAGCCTTTGTTTTAGAATTGTTCATTTTGAAACTACTATATATATGTAGTACAGGTTTTATCTCAGTGGGTTATGGTACAATTGGATCATATTTTCTGTATTTGAACAAAGTATTCACTGTCAAAGATCTCTATGGAGAAATCAGTGCTAAAGTGTGTGTTGCCATATGTGCATTTTTGTAAATCAGAGGAGGTTGAAGTGTAAGGCCACCTTGTGGAACTGCTACATTCTTTTCTGTGTAAAATTTTTAGTTTACATTGAAATAATGCTATCTCAGAATATGTATCTACTATTGGTGATGAAAGATTAATTTGATTACTCCTTTCATTATATAAACGATTTTGTGGAACACTGAAAACATGTATGTACACCGAGGAACTTACACTGTGCTCCCCCTCTACAGAGAGGTGGAGTGATCTGGCCGGTTTGCTGACCACTGGCCCATGACGAGGTACAGACTATTACAAGTGATTGGCAGTTGGGTGTGTGTGTGTGTGGGGGGGGGGGGGGTGGGGAGGCAGAGCAGGCTCCTGGCAATCTGAGACAGTGTACACTCATAATGACACTCCTGTTTACTATGGCATTGAACATTGAATAAGACAGGTCCCTGTGGCAGCTGAGTGAGGTGCATGCAGAATGGACAGTCTACAGACTATTAGTACTTAGCTGCAGTGGGTAGTTCAGGTTGAATTTGTGCTATATACTACCAAAAGCCCAGATGACAGTATGCCCGATCTGTCTCACCAACTGAAACTAGACACAAGATTACAAGTCGCCGCGCCATGTCTCACAGGACTATTCTCTACTATTGTATTAAAATCTACAACACTATGGTTTTATTTCTTATCCATGTGTAAACTATTTTTGTACAGGGGTGTATTGATGAAGCACTGTGAGTGTGCGGAGGAAGGAACACGTAATGTGGTTGCCGAGTGTCTGGGTAAACTGACGCTAATCGACCCGCCAAACCTGCTGCCCAAACTGAAGGGGTACCTGACGTCCAACTCTGCCCTCATAAGAAGCACCGTCGTCACTGCTGTCAAATTCACCATCTCAGACCAGGTTAGCCTTATGAAATTTACATTTGACATTAATATGTGATAATTGCAATAAATATTGCAGGGTTGCCAACCTCTGAGATTGAGATAGACCTTATTGAAATACATGTTGAATGCAAGGAATATCCATTGCATTTTCATAGGTGCCATATATAGAAATTCCCAGGTAATGTGTCAGTAACACTTAGCTGTTAGTAAACCTAGGCCTTATTGTCACTTTTTCGGAGACATTTTGTGATGGGTGGGTGTGGATGTAGTATGCTTTGTAGACATCACTTAAAAAACATGATCTTAGTATGCTGGAAGTATATACTAATCTAATGTGATGCATACACATTGTATTATAGCGGTAGAGGATAAAATTGCAAGTAACACATAATTTCTGATCCACAGCCTCAGGCAATTGACTCATTGCTGCGTGCTACCATGGGAGACTTCTTGGAGGCTCTACATGACTCTGACCTCAACGTACGCCGGGTGGCGCTAGTTGCGTTTAACTCCGCAGCACACAACAAGCCTGCGTTAGTACGGGACCTCCTGGTAGCTGTTCTCCCACACCTATACAGTGAGACCAAAGTCAGGGTGAGTACCGTAAATTATCTCATATGAGCCGCAGCTAGTTCCAGAACCCAAATAAAAATCAGGCTTATAGGAATAGTCCAAAGTCAGGGTGCGGCTTATACGAGGGTATTTTACACTATAGAACAGTACCAAACCTCCAATTTTCAAGCCTTGGCTATGGCTTATAGTTTCTCCCAAAGTCAGGGGTGCGGCGAATACGAGAGAATTTACGATAGTAGGGAGGAAAATACGGGGAGTAAGAGACAGTTTCTTGCAGTAAAGGAAATCCTTGGCAATTTCAGGGATTTTTTTTGTGTAGCCAAATGATGAAGAGTACATGTGGAATAGATGCCATGTAAAAAGTAAAAGAATTATATTCATTCAGCCATTTGTCTGCTCATGCCCTGATTCACTTGGTAAAGGTGATTAATTCTATCTAACAACTTCTATTACGCGGCTTATCAAGTCCTTGTGCCTGGACAACTTTTAGAAGTGCCCAGTGGACACAACTATTAGGTAAATAGCCTGGGCACACAACATTTACCCGATGGACACAATTCAGTGCCCAACCTCTACACTTATTCTTGATAGTGTTTGTATGTTTTTCCCACATACAGAAAGAGTTGATTCGTGAAGTAGAAATGGGTCCCTTCAAACACACGGTAGATGATGGTCTTGACATCCGAAAGGTCAGTATTAAATCAACTATTTCACTCAGAAAATTATAGAATTCAGTAAGGACTATATTTGCTATGTACTGAAAAGTATTTAAGGTGTAATGGGGCAGTAAAAAGTTCATGAATTAACTTGATGCTAAGTCTGATTATCAATGCCTGATTGATGTTAACATGTTGAAATCTGCAGGCTGCGTTTGAGTGCATGTACACGTTACTGGACTCGTGCTTGGATAGGATCGACATCTTTGAGTTCCTGAAGCATGTGGAGGAGGGCCTGAACGACCATTATGACATTAAGATGTTGACGTATCTTATGTTGGTACGACTAGCGCACCTCTGCCCTAACGCTGTCCTACAACGTAAGTAACAACTATATACATAATACTCAGATTAAGATGCCTACAAATGTTGGTATGGCTAATGTGTGTCTATTCCAATGCTGATCCACACCATAACTGCATGATATCCACTGTAAAACACTATCAAATAGCCAAACTATGAGGTAGAAAAATCAATTAACCTATAAAGATAAAATCAAGTTTCTTATAATTTTTCTAAACCAAAACCTGCCTATGAACCAACTCTGCATATTTTGGAGGAAAATTTAGGCTTATAATATGAAAAACAGATGCTTAAAAAATGGGGCTTACAGGCTGGGTGCTAAAATGATTTCTGCTTTTAAAAAGTAGAGGTCACATTTAGAGCATGGTAAAAAAATATCAATAGCTCAAGAGGACGGCTGTTGAGGCCTCCTCACCCTGAAAAAAGAAAAAAAAAGAAAAGAAATATCAATAGTACACTGTGAAATAGCAGTAGACAATGGCCAATGATGTTCATCTTATTCACACAGACTTAGACCGCATTGTGGAGCCCCTACGTGCCACATGCACGACCAAGGTCAAGGCTAATTCAGTAAAACAAGAGTTTGAGAAACAAGACGAACTTAAGCGGTCGGCGCTCAGAGCAGTAGCCGCTCTCCTACATATCCCTGATGCAGGTATGTCTATGCTTAAAAATGCAGTAACAAAAAAGTGGATGAATTTAAATACATTTCATTGATGATTTTTGATGCAACATAAAGTCTGTAGAATTCTTTAACAATCAATACAATATGCCTTAAATCATACTCATCATTTCAACAGTATTTATCCCCCCTCTCCTGTGGATAGTTAGAAAATTTTGACATATGTGTTATCTTCCTTTGTTTGTTCTTTACAGATAAGAGCCCATTGATGAATGAGTTCCTGTCGCAGATTAAGTTGAACCTAGAATTGTCTCAGATGTTCGAGAGTATTCAGAAAGATGCCTCCACCTCCCCGTCAGACGCCTCCCTTATGGACATCAGTTAGATACCCACTACACGGCAATGTGCCTAGCAACAGGCTGCTAGGTAACACTCACCTAGCAGTGTGTGATGTCACCTAGCAATGTGTGACTATATCCTGACAATATGTCACTATTTGGACACGAAGGCGTTGCTCAGCGCTGTGGCGTCACCTAGACGTGATGATGACACTACATTGCCCGATGTTGCCATGGCGTGCTGATTTTACCCAGCAACGTCATCTAGCAACATAATGTCACCACGACATGATTTCATCATCTAGCACCGGTGACAATGTTGCATGGTGACATGTTTATGTATATTTGAACGGCTTGTTAATGTGATGGACGTGTTCTTTATCAGCTTTGGATTAAGGAAGACAAAGAGACGTTACATCGTCAATTGCCGCTATTAGCAGATCATGAATGATCTTGTGTCGATTGTTTTTGGTTTCTTTAAAACCTTGAGTTTGAGGATTAGATTGGACTTAAACCATCTCTCTCTGTGAGAAAAATGGATTCAGTAAGCTATTAAGGGAGAAAATGGAAACAGAGGTGAGTATTCTAGATACAATGCTTCATATTTGTTTATCATTGGCAAAAACAAGCACACAAATTGTTTAGAAGGACATTGAGATGCCTTAGTAGCCATGGTAACTGTAAGCGCACGATACCCATTTTGTAAAGAGGTAGCATGTGCCGCGTTGAAGCTACCCCGTCTACTCTGTTCACCATATGTACATATTGTCACTTAGCAAGGACGTGTGAGAGGTTTAAATGGATCTTGGCGAAAGGTGTTTGGCAATACGCAGGCAACCACCATTTGGTAAAATGCTTATCTTTGGCTATGGGAAAGGACGGAAAAGAGAATCTTGATTATCCCATAGTATGAAGTCATTTCTCTTAAATTGTGTTTAAAATGAAATTTGAAGTCTGGATAAACAAAAATTGCTATGCGTGTAACTGGTTAGATTCTATCCATATTTTGATTCAGGAGCAACAGTTACTTAAAAAAAGAGATTCTTCACATTCATCCCATATAAGAAGTGAATTATCATATCCATAATGTCGCTAACACTCAGAAGTGTTTACCTGGCGTCAGCTTAAACACCTGATGTAGAAAAAAAAGTTCATTAAAAAAAATTGTGATTGTTTTCAAATCACAAATGTTGTACCTGATAAATTTTCTACAGGGGTCAGAAAAGTTGATCAAATAGTATTTTGGATATCAAATATCCGTATAAAAATGACTGAAAATGATCTAGTATATATTATCACATCTCTTCCCCTCAGCTGATGGAGATATCAGAATGAATGAATATACTTTGTACAACATCAGCTACTACCAGTACCTTACACTAAACTGATCAAATCTTTCTTTCTGATGTATTCCCGGAAATTTGCTCAGAGCCCTAGAGTCTAAAACCAATTGTGTGCTTAAGATAAATCCTGTGCTAAGATAAAATCATAAAGGAAGTTCCATGGCTCAGATGGTTGCAGTTTGAAAGAAATAAGTTTGTTATAACAATGTATGTGTGTATAGCACCCAGGGATAGATCCCTGACCAGAAAAAGAGGGAAGCAGGGGTTGGGTGGGAGGGGGGGGGGGTGAGAGGACTGTTCTGTACACCACATTATACAGAGTGTAAAAAGATAATGTTCGCGTACTGAATAAAACAAAGTTTATGTCTACACGGAGTCTTCTGCTTTATATTATTATGGAATGTTAGGGGTGTGCTATACTTGCACAGTTCTATGGTAATTGAGTAGGATCACAATTTTATGAGTGGTAGTGGGCTGGATCCCATAGGTGCTGTGCTGGACATTTCTTTTCTGTTATTCAATGAGGTATGAAATATCTACAGAGGTAAGATGCTGAGATGACAAGAGGAGTATTGTATTTTCCTCTACTTTTCTACATCAAATCATCTTGTAACACGTTTCCCTGAATAAGGTTGTGCAGCTTAGTTCAGTGTTCAGAGGAGCTTGATAATTTGAGACAGCCAGTTGAGAACAACAAACACAAGCCAGTGTAATTGTTTGGTTTCTATGTGAATAGAGAAGCCGTTTTCGGGTAGGCAACATGGTCACTTATTCCTTATGGGAGATGAATGTGTGATCGGCCACTAAGGGCTACATGGTATCTGGTTACTTCTACATGTTCTAGCAGCTAGGTCATGTCTATGAGTAGTAGGCTCTAGTACTACTGGAGAACCTTGGCGTTTTCGCCACTAGCCTGCGAAACTTAAAAGAAAAGACCACCTTATTTTCATGATGCCTTCATTTCGTAGATTTTGTATTGAAAAAAAAAAACAACATTATGGCATACTTTAATAGTATCAGATCTGCTATCATAGAGCCAAGAAGCAGGCCTATCTGATGTGTTGTATGACGTCACAATTGGTCAAAATGTATCAAGTGTTGTATTTGTCAAACTAGGAGGCTGTTGCATCCATGTTCTTGATTTAACACTTATACATGTGCATCATCATCATATGCCACAAGTTAGCTCTATAGGGTTATATAATGCTAATTATCAAAAGAAATATGAAAGCTATATCGTATACACCCATGAGTAGCATTTCTTTATAGATGATCAGTGCTGTTCAGTGAAAATCTTGGCACATTTTAACCAATTGTGACGTCATACAATGCATCAGATAGGCCTTCCTGGATCTATTATAGCAAATATGATAAGTATGCTACAGAATTTTCACTCAGTATAAAACCTACCAAATAAAGCCATGCTAAAAAAAGGGTGGTCTTTTCTTTAAAGCTCATAGCTGAACATGTGATGTCATGGACGAGCGGTAGATACCCTAGTATGATAGATCTGAACCCAGGACAAGTGCTTCCATCTTTACCAAGATCTCTCCATCACACCCAAAGACATCAGCCTGAATCCCAGGGAATTTTAACAACTACTGTCGGAAGTCTGGGAATATCCGTCAAAATGAGTGTATCACTTGTGTTTGTTTTGTGAGACAAAATTCTCCAGAGGGTATTCAATAATTATTGCCAAATGCATTTACTTCTCTAAAAGTTAGGTTTTGATTTATTACCGAAAACTCTTGTAATTTCAGTCCTAGATAAAACCTTTGGCATAGATTTAAGGATAAACTTTGGGAAGTCTTTTAGGGAAAATTGTCATGGAATTGTAATTTTGGAACCATGACTAAGCCTATGGGCTACAACCCTGTCAAGTGCGTCCACCTACACCAAGATCTCTCATCACCCCTACACTAGCAACTAGGCAGGGTTCCCACAGATCAGGAAGAGTCAGTCTGAAATTGTCAGTAAGCCATGGCTCATGCCGCTAATTATCGACATAGCTCTACTTCGAAGGATTGTCCTGGTAACCGACATCATATTATCCTAGACCCTACTGTTACATGGGAGGGACACAATAGGATGCATCCTCCAGATCCAACTACATGTATTTGATCTTCATGTGCTCTTTGAACATCAAAAGGTAACAGATTGTTCATTAATCTGTCACCAACTGGCAATATTATCAGGACAAATTGGAATCTACTCAATATCTAGAGAGTAACATTTATTATTATGGGTGCAAGAGGTGTCACACCTTGATATTACATGCTGTTTTCAATTTGTCAATCACCATGGAGATACAGTGCAATCACTTAGAACGCCGATTAAAGTGTGGAGGGACCATATTAAGAGCCTAGATCTAGATTGTGGAGAATATAATAAGTAAGGAGAATCTAGAAAATTAAGCTATAGAATCAGGGCAAATGGTCCTGACTAAGACTACCTGGACCACCAGACACATGTACTCTCATCACTAGGAATGTGCAGGGGCTGTATACCAGTGTAAGAAGGTGGCCACTGTTTGCCCTACCTACTTATTCAGGGTGCTTAAGGATAGTTAATACCAGTTGCCTTGGATAACTTTAAGATTTAGAACCAAGACTGCCAACTCTCAACCTGTAATCAGACTTCACTTTTAGGCATAAGGTAAGGTTTATTTATTGAGTTAATTCTTAATTGATCCCACTGGAATTTTTCAAAATCTTCTTACCAGGTTTTGGAGGAACCAGCAAATTTTATTGAAAAAAAAGAGGCAGTGTGGCGATCATAAAAAATAGCTGCATATAATCAAGTCACAATCCTTTATGGCTATATAACCTAGATTTTCCACCAAACACGCTATATGGGCTTACTTGATGACATTGCATAGATAGCAACTGATTCTATTTTAGAGAACAATCAAGCACCTATTTAGTGCAGTAATCAATGATTATAGTGCTGACATTTCTTAGGTAAGAAAATGATAACATTGAAATTGCCAAGAGAGAAATGTCTTCAAGCTGACAGTTCAAAGTGCTATATATCGAATAGATCAGACAAGATACAGCCTTATCTTCTTATCAGTATCAAAAATTAACATGAAACTAAATGACACTTACTAAGTGGGGTGCGCAGTAGCCTAAGCCTCATTTTAAAGGCACACTACAATTAAGCAGGGCCATGGTCAGATTTCTCACTTTTCTTCTTTCTTCTTTTCTTCTTAGGGTATCGACTTGATAAAGTTGTCTGTGGTATGTGCAGTTGATTAGATATTGAATAGAAAGTATGAGCTATTTTGAATATCATAAAAGTGCACTATTCAAACCTGAGATATTTCAGCGTTTAACTTAAGGTGTTGCTGCATACCATACCACCATAGGCCTATAACATTTCCCTTGTCTGAGAGATCGTCTTGCAGACCTTCCTTCTGACAAATTTGGTTATGCCCAAATAAACTAATCATCATGATCTTAATACCCATCATTGCTGTATCAATTATTGAAATTAATTCAGATAGAATATACAATCGAAAGGATATCAAACATAAAGAAGTCAAATACAATTTATAGATGTTAAACCATGATTTGGAACAGAAATATGGCAATATTATTGTGATAGATAATGACACTCTCCTCAAAATTACTAAACTGCATTAATAAAATTGAAATCACTGGTCTCTCTGCTTTGATGATTTTCACCACTATCTCCTATTTTCACTCTTGATATGATATATTTTGTTTTAAGGTTATTCATCATTATTTTTGTTAAAGATAAATGTGCTGATTTTAAAATAATGCTATCCAGATCCAGGTCAATAAGTTGCCACAAGTAGAATACTCCCCATCTTTGAGCCATGTTTAATCCATAATGCTATCTACATCTATATGTGTCAAGGTTTCTTAATATCATACACATTTGGCGCATGCGTTGGACTCCATGTGCATCACCCTATTGACTGAATGTATTTAAATTGTAAATGGACATGTTTAAACATAATGAGAACAACATGTAGGGACATGCCATAGACTACTATGAAATAATGTATGATGTATAAATTATGACATCACAGCATGTTCGGCTATGTGTACCTCTATTGTACTATTAAAGTATGTGCTTTACTCTTTGATATGGGGTCAATAAATCCCTTCAAAGGTCAATGGTATATATGTCTGTGTTATAGCGTTGTCAAGGGCATAGAGTGCAGAGTCAAAATTAGAGTAGATAACATACACTATCAAGTGGGTCAAATGGACTTGTACTCTAGCTGTTATAGGGGTAGCTAGTAGTAAAGGTAATGTGAGGCTCACATCAAGATAACATATGAATGAGTAAAAATAAAATAAAAGAGAGAGAGATAGATAGATAGAGAGAGATAGATAGAGAGAGAGAGAAAGAAAGAAAGAAAGAAAGAAAGAAAGAAAGAAAGAAAGAAAGAAAGAAGGTAAAGTGCTATCTTGAACACAGACAGAAATTAACATTTTCACACAGAATGGGAATATGGCCCATACAGATCCGAATTGCATATCCATTTTGGCCCAGGCGCCCAGCCCTGGGGTGTTGGTGGTGTTTGAGGTTTCAAAGAGTGATCATAAAATCGCGGGAACCAGCAGAAAAATCGCGGCGCCCTGATTGGTCAAGGGGTGGTCACGTGACTTTTTGATGCTGCCACGCATTAATAATTGCCCCTTTAAATGTTTCCAAACATAGCACTTTACATCATCACAAAACTGAGCATTTTTCTTCAGCATTAACCCTATGGGGATCCGATATATACATGTACAACACACAAGTGAGACGTTTTTTCAGTCTGTTACCGTATACGGTATCATAATGGCCTGTTTAAGCGCCGGGTTCTCAAATAAGTGCCGGTCTCGTATAAGGGTCATTGAAATCATTCTTAACCACTAAAAACAGTATTCAAATAAGCGCCTGTCTCGTACCAGTGCCGAGGGTATAGTGGGATTGAAATCATTGAGCGCCCAGGCGCCATTACGGTAATTGTAGTTTTCATCTCAAGGCCATCTAATTTTGATAACATGGATTACGGACTTTTACAGCTATGGTTCTGGTCGGCCATTGACAAAAAAAAAAAAAAAGAAAATCCCCCAGACAGCCCTAAACAACTCTAAAAGTTCCCATTGGCAGTTGGAAAAAAGACATGTAATGTCACATTTTTCGACGACCAAAGGATCTTTTGGAGAAGTATGTGTAAAATGGGGGCATTATCTGTCAAAAAGTGGCGAATTGCCTTATGTTTGATGATCACATGGACATTTTTGTATTCTTTTTTTAGCCCTAGATCTTGAAAATGCTGTCGGCCATCGGCCTACAAAATTTTTTGTTGTTGAAAATGCCAAAAATTTCAAAAGAAGAACTTTTCAATCCACTGTGCCAAAAAGGGAGTTGAACAAGCAAAGAAAATGGATGTCATGATGAAAGGCCTAAAAGTAATGATAGGTACGCGTTTTGGAATTTGCATAAAATCCACATGAAAATTGAAGTAGATTAATTTACAAACTTGGTTGTTAACACCAACTACAGTTCCCAATTCCAAAGGAACCTGCACCAAATACAATGAGTCATACTTCAGAAGCTTTTACAGAATACAGTGTGTAACCGTACAGTAGAATATATGGTGGTTTGCAGTGCAGATGAAATCTAATACACCTGATTTTTGATACAAAACCTATTACATGTGCATGTACCTCTTTCATCTATTTTTTGCTCATGGTAATACCATTTCTTAACATATTGTTTCACAGGATTTCAGTGAAATTTCAAAGCAAATTGAGGAGAGCACAGGAGCAATGGCAGCCATATTTAGCAAAGACCTTTTTGATCCTAACACCACAGATGATGTATATTCAGCCTTTAAACCAGAGCTACGTTTATTTGCTCTTGGAAAAAGGCTGACGGATGACAGAGGTATTTTGATTTAATTTGTAGGTTAAATGGAAAACCCCTTGGCATTATATTTCTTTATGTATTTTATACCCCTTTGTAGACACTAAGTAAGAATCCTAATGCTAGGCTACATTTATACTTTGGCCTAATGATAAGTCATGCAATATGCAACAACAGAACAATAGGTGTCAATGCAAGAGCGATTTCATTGGTTTAATGATAGCAATTTACATCCTTTCTATCCTACAGCCAAGAGCACAAAGGGTGACTTGATCCACAGTACACTTGAATCAATCTGTGAAAACACAGCTATGTTAACATTTCAGACTGCCCACTCATTGAACATACCACGTGTGTACTTTGCTGGTAACTTCATGAACACACCAAAAGTTCAACAGTTCACGACACGCATGATGGTTGCAGTTAAAAAATTCCAAGTGAGTCAATTCAGTCAATTATATTCATTACAGTAAAAACCCACTTTCAATGATGAGGAGGAAAATGTTTAAAACTACATCATTATTTGGTCAACTCTCACAAAATGGGGTCACAGAGTGAGGAACCATAGTTTAGGTTGAGTTTTAAAATATTTCTATTGACCATAACTATCTTATATAAAAACTATAAGTTCTTCATGATGACCAATGAACAGGAAAGTACACAAAACAAAATACCAAGTTGTACGTCACTGGAAGATAAGTCATCCACATTACAGTAACAAAGAAAAGAATAGATACACAAAGTACATTCAAAGAAATGCAACGTACCACATGATTATTTTCTTTCCTGATATATTTGATTTGGGAAATCAACACAAAAGTAGTACTGATTTAGGACCCTATCAAAGTAAGGTATTGGCTATGATAGTTTCAATTGATAGCTGACAGCGATTTTCAAGATATAGCAACTTTTATTGAGTAAAAGTGGCACAGAATTATATGCGAACCATATGTGCCGCACATTATATTATTTCTCTCGTTGCAGTCTTTAGATGAACTAATTCTACCTTGCCCATCTGATTCCTTGTTTCATAAGCTTCTTTAAACGTCAATATCTGATGGTTGATCCAAAAGTCTAATATATAGGTAATGAAAGTATGGTTCTTTGGTATGTGACCCCATTTCGCGAGACTCGACCATTTGATGTTTCCATATAATATTTTATTTTTAGTTTGAAATTTCTCTTTATTGTCTCATAAGATGATACATCAGTAGTAGATATATCACATATCCAATATAACAACAGTTCCATTTCATATAGTTTGTACGTAATAAAGAAGTAGATCAGACAGACATGATCATTGGATCAAAGACATACGCATTGATATAATGGTACACTCTCAGCCCCGATTGTAAATATGCAGTACATTGCCCTGTACTGGGTACGGGGCAATCTACTATTGAGCCATTAGATTTGTACTAACAGCAGGTCTTACTGTTTTCTAAAAATAAAAGAAATGGCCCCAAATAGCTTGGCGCAGTATGACAGTGTACATAACCTGTCAGAAAATGCAATATTAGGCTAGAATAACATTTGATAGACAAACGTCTCTTCAAATGTTTGTTTTGCAAAATTCAGAGGCCATGTGTTCATGTAAATCTAATTGAAAGCATTTTTTCCATGGAAGTTAACATTCGTTTTGTTAGGTGGATACTTATTCAAATAGTGTCATAATAGAAGGTCTATTTAAGAGACTGGAGGAAAAGTTGGTATGCTTTTAAATGCATTAAGATTGCAATAGTAGACTTGCATTACATCCCATTGCTGAGAACCTTTATTCAACATTATTTTAGGCTGGTGGCAAGAATATCAAGTTTGAATTCCAACTTGAATTCCTCAAAAAATGGTGGCATCCCCGGAGCTCTTAGGGCATTCAATGAACCCTACAATCTACTCACAGCAAAGAAGAAAAAGCAGTAATCTGCAGCAACAGAATGTCTCATGTAATCAGGGAATAGAGAAATCTAACATAAAACAACATATATAATACATGTTGTTAGCTGGTATATCTCACATGAGTACATCTAGAATTCTAGTATTCACATCTTCACAGAAGCTACAGACACGTATGAATAGCTAATATTGGATAGAAACATATAGTAAAACCCTAAATGTTAATGAAAAACAGAAATTTGAATTCTTATTTCCAGACAATAGGTGCTGTATATTCACAACGTATCACATTTCAGCAATGATGAACTGTTCAGAAGGGCAGACCTTGGACGTAATAGTGAAAGTTTTGACAACCTTCTTCCTTCACAAAATAAAACTGTGCACATGTAGTCAATTCATTCAAACCATGTATCAAAATTTAACTTACCACGTGAGATTCAATCCCGAAATGTGCAACGTTTACTAACTCAAATAAAGCCTTTTCTTTTGTTAAAACTACTTGAATTGTCTGGTTATCTATGGAAAACTAGTATACCGGCCAATGATCCTCTTTTCATTGTTTGTGAACATTGGGGCTGGATTTACACTGGGTAAAGCTTGCACTGAGATAAATCCAGAATGAATAAAGGTGATCAATCTATCAATCTACCATAGGTGAAATCATAATCCAATGGTTAAAATGTATTGCTTACTAGTATAAGGAGGCAATTGGAAATATTTTTTCTAATAACAAAAGTTCCCAATTTTAGCCTGTCATGTGGTAGGCCACATTGAAACCTTTTAAAAACACGTTTGATTATGTTTTTTTATCATGAGTAGAAGCAGAGAAATCAGTGTGAATGTGGAGGGGTTGGGTAAGCAAGCACCTACTATAGATTTGTACTAGCCTGGCAGTGGGGATTGGCACTAGTCACACTAGGCTGCCTTCCCTGTTTAATTACCTCATTAACAACAGTCACATTGATCCCAAACCATTTAAAAGTATATTCCACCATCTATTCCATCGCCACCTGGTGGCTAAAATTTGAAACTATGAAACTACCTAATTTTACCTAAACTCATGGTATATGCTCATTTCCCTTTTGTATATACCTAACTCATCATTATCAAGCTGTTGAATGATAGACTTTTGCATTTTCCCACCATAGTACTACTGGCCAACTTTATAGATTTCTGCAGTTGAGGAAAGGGAATTTTTTTTTCATAAATCTGTAGCTTCTAGATTCTGCCAGTAACTCTTCAATTCTTTGCTCATAAAATGTTCATAATGATTGTATCTTAATTCCTATAAAGTCTGGTGAACAAATTCCGGACAGTTTATTTCCTGTAGTGAGAAATGTAAGAAATTACAATACTTTTCATTTTCACTTTTTTCTTAGAATTATTCATGACTCTTTTGTTTGTCTAATGACTACCTGTTTTTATTGCTTGATCATGGTAAGGATGATGTCTACTAGGACTATGAGAAATTTGATTAAGATATCACCAGTCAATTTTTCAATATTTAAGAAAATGTTAGAAAATGGGAGTTTCTCCCATAAGCGGCAATAGCTAAGGACTCCCCATCTTCAGATGTCAATAAAACCGAATAGTGGAATGGACCTTTAAGGAACCTCTTGTATAGTCTCATGTATACTGTGGAACAAAGGTGGTAGGTAGTACCCCATGAACTGTATTAGACCTTCCAATGAGCAACTTATCACAAACAGGTATATTGACAGGTAGAAGATCAACTTTGAAGAAGGTATCAAATGGGCATTCATCAATACTTTGCTGACATGTGACAGAATGTGTCTGAGCTACGCATAAGCCTTACTGTGAGTGGCAATGGGCTCTACATTGTTGCCATCTAGTGGGCTTCCATGGTATCATTTCTTTCAAGGAGATGGCAGGTATTTAATATCTGCAAAGATGTGGCACCTAGAAACCCCTCTGTGTCCCCTTTAATCTGCCTGTAATTACATATGAAGCAAGTTCTCTGTCAAAATGGGGGTCGTTACACAATGAGAGAAATCATCGCTGTTTCATGTTTATGTGGAGGGGTCATGCATATTTCAATGAAATCTTTTTAGTGAAAGTTGTTCGAACCTTATTTTCAGAGATTTACCATATCAGCTGTGCAAAACAAATAAACTTTCTCTAACAATTAACTACTAGCCCCATGACAGACCTTTCAAAGTTGATATTTCATGCATTTATAATGTACAAAAGAGCATTAGAAAGAGCAAAAACCCATAGAATCATGTAAGTCAAACTCTGATAGAGGGGACAATTTTAGTGTGCCATGCTTGACTGCACTTCTGCACCCAGCGCTGCGAGTTTTCCAAGTGCATATTCTCATGGCGACAAGAAAAACAATGACCTCAATGGGTTGAACAGACGTATAAATCACTATGCAGTATTTGCCATGAAGTCCATGAAGATATTCATGTCACTTTCTCAATCCAAATTAGATTTGTGACCAATCTACATCGAAATATAAGCTTTATTGAGGTTGAGCTATACTAATTATCAGTATACAGACCACTTTCTGACTGCCCATCTTCTGTAGGATACTATTAGTAATCACCTTCCGTTTATCAGGGCACACATGTTCAATCTGTCACTGCAATTAATCACATTGCAAAAACAGTCTTCTTGTGGTCTTCCCTCCCTATTCCACTTACATCGATCCCCATTGTATCTATAATAGATAGACAGCTAAACTGGTCACATTCCAGAGCATGAGTGTGGTAGGCTAATCAATGATTCTTTTCTGGTACAATTCTTCATTGCAGAAACATATTTACAGCGCGGTACCCCCCCCCCCCTAACATTTCTATAATAAACTGAGGAAGATACAGTTACAAACAGGCAATCACCTCCACTTGATTTTTCACCTTTATTTAGCAGTGTATACACCAGTATTAATCTTCACCTTGATATGGCACATATCACTATAAATCCCTGATTTGGTGTCATCACTGTGCTAAAAAGATTAGCATTATGTCTATTATGCCAAGGTACAAAAATGTCGAGTTTCAAAGTGGTACCTATCACACAATACCAGAAAACCTACTGCAGTATCTCCTTATCATTACGCAATCATCGGGGCAGAGTGTGTGCACTCTCAAGTTAGATGCACAATAATGTACGCCTCATTTCGAAGGACACACAACAGGTAAGCTGGTTTATGGAATTTACTTTGTTAGCTCTGTCTCTTACTGTTTTTCTTTTTACCCCAGTCTCTGTCTGTCTGCCTCTGTCTGGCTGTCTCCAATGGCGGATCCAGGATCTTGAAAAGAAGGAGGGCCCCTTGTTTAATCTCTTATTCTTGGCTCAATTTGGGTTTAAATCAGGCAATGGAACTCTTAACTACTGGCAAAAAGGAACGGGCGCGCGCTCTCGTGGTCCCCGTCTAGTGAGTGAGTAATAGATGTTTAACGCCATTTTGACAGCTAAGGTCATATTCACGGCGAGAACTACATTACACAATTTCACAGAGGAATGTGTCAGTGCCCACGCATATGTGCACCACACACATCCGAGGGGATAGGAAAGAGGAGAAATAGACCCTTTTAAGTGGGCTAGGGAAGCCCTGTGGTCCCCGTCTAAATCCGCTACTGATTCTCTCTGTACCTTTCTCTATCTGTCTGCGTCTGTCTCTGCCCCTCTGTCTCTCTGTCTTGCTGGTTCATCTGTATTGATATTTTGCTTTCATATGGAAGATCCATTTTATGTAACCCTGGTTCATCCGTGCTTTATAGCTGTCCCTGGATGTTTGAATTCAAGCTTTAATGCTTCCCAATACCACTATGTATCAGAGTTTCATAATGATAATGACATACATTTAGAAGGGGGATGAGCTGGTGACCGTAACGATGAATAGGATGTTTTAAAATATGAAATTGAACATGCTCAAAGAAAATCAGAACAACATGCAGAAACATATAATGTCTATCTTTAATATATTATATAAAATGTTATCCACAAACCAGCACCACATATCAATGACCTATAGCCTTTATTCACAAGCTGCTGATAAGGCATATCAGTAATATGGTTGGACATTGGCTGAACCATCAACGTGATGCGCCATAACCCTCAAAGCTTCATACCATCATGAATAGTGCATTTAGGGTAGGGTTCCTGGTTAATTCAGCTGAATATATTTTACTTTTAGTGCATTATTTGTCACAGCTATGTTGAAAGTATATATCACATACACCAATATAACTTTCATTGATGTCTCTTCTGAACAAATAGATTTTATGCTATTGTAGTGTTCTACCCCTCGATGTTCAATCGAATCTTTCGATAAACAACGAAGAACAACTATTCAGGTTCCAGTTAAAACTTTATTGTCTAATAACACATAGGCATCAGCCATTCTCGATCACAGTTACAGGTGGCAGAGTTTGAACTCTATAACAGGTTCGACACTAGGCCTTCTAGTGTCTACAGTTGATATTCCACATACACCTCCTCTGTGCAGCAGCACAGAGGAGTACTAGAATATGGTAGCCGGGCAGCCGCCAACCATCGCTCACGATGGTCAGTCGGGGCTGGACTGACCTTGAGGAAGGCCGTACAACGGCCTTATATACACCGGAGTCGAGGGCCACGTGACCAAGTGGTGACGTGGCGCTGGACTCCAGCGCCCCCAGGCGTCGGGTAATAGAGGTGCTCTCGATGTCGCCCACGAGGACCACGAAGGTACCTCGAAGACGACGCGGGACCACCACACCACCCCCCACTAGACTGAAACGAGGTCTCTGTAAATTCAGAGATCCCGGATCAGTATAAACAAATAGATAATAATATAAACTACTGGATCCGTCGACATGGTCGACAGAAACAGTAGAGGAATATATAGAAATATAGTTTCTACTGTACTGTAGAAAAAAATTATTATCACAGTTAATTATAAGGCATTGCTCCATCCAGCGTAGGAGACCAGTGTCGAAACACTGCTTCACGACCTGCTCCTGGTCGATCCGAGGGAGGCACGACCGGGTATGGCAACCGGGGTCGTGTCGTTTCCTCCCTGTCTCGTTGAGAAGCTCCTTCCAGCGTAGGAAGCCCATCGATAGTGTACAGTACTACTATGATGGTCCTTTGACCGTGAGGCCGAGGATGTGTGGCACCACCGGGCCCTAAGACCGGGGTGGCGTCGGATCCACACAGCTTCGCAGGGAGGTCCGGGGACAGGAAAGGTACCCCCACTCATGGAGGGTACACCGTCGTCCGGGAACGAGTTCCCGGGGGTTCCGTGCTGACATCGAGACTCTGTTCGATGTCAGCGATCCAAGCTGAAGAGGAGGAGCAGTAGAATCATACTACTGATCCTCTGAGATGGACCCTGTAGCGGCGTCGATTTCAGCCTGCTCTCCGTCAGTGCGCTCATCCTCATGTGAAGCACTGGCGGCTAGCTGGCCTGAAAACGTCAGTGACTCCGGCAATGGGGCCACACGGTCCATTGTCGTACTCCAAGCCTCGTTAGAGGTCTCGGGTGCATCCCGGGAGTCTCCCTCAGCATCTGAGTGGAGAACGGCCGAGTCTGCTGAGTCGCTTCCGTCGTCGTCGTCGCTCTCCCGACCTTCAAGGTCGTCTTGGCTCCCTGGTCAGGGGGAGCCGTTGGAGATTGACCGACGACATCGACGTCCCCGTCTATATCCATCGACTGTTCCGCCTCGGCAGGTTCTACTGCTTGGGCGGAAGCCGACGGGTCCGGGCAGACGGCTACACTCGCAGGGGCCAGAGGTGTGATGCCATGAAGATCCGGATGGATCCTTGGTGACACCATTCTCTGAACCGGTGGCGGTGTAGGCTCGGTGGCTCCCGAGAGGGTTATCAAGGAAGCCGAGGAGGAAGGCGGGGCTGCTGGTGGGTAGACGGAGGCACCGAGAGACCTACCCGGGGTGTCAGGCTTGTCCTGCACCACCTGCTCTCGGCCCAACATCGTCATAGCCGAACTCAGACTGTCAATCTTTGGAGATAACTCTCTCAAAGGATTCGTCTGAGCCGCCAGCGTCCTGACGTCAGGGACCACTCCACCCTCAATGAGGTACCTCTGCGCTTCGCGAGAGGGCGCAGTTCAAACGGGCTTCAGGGTGCGGACGCCATGGTGCTTGTCCTTCATCCATTCCGAGAGTTGGACCCCGAAGACTCTAAAGAATTCGCGGTCGATTTCCTCCCAGCCTTCTATGATACTATCCCTCTTGGTGATATCATATTGGGCTTGTGACTCAAAGTTATTGAGATGCGTTCGGACATCGGTCAGACGAGAGTCCATCTCCATCTGAATGGTCTGGCGCGCCTCATCCCTAAGAGCCAGAAGGAGTTCGTTACGGATGGCCATGTTTGTTCTATCAAACAGGCCGAACAAGTAGGCACTCGCTTCCTCACGGAATGCCTCACTGAATTTGTCGATAGCAGGGCTACCCGTCATCTGTAGAAGTCCCTTACAACGTTCCACGAACGTCTTGGGGACTCCACGTTCGACGCCATCGCCGTATGCAGGCTGTGCCAACTCCCAACGCAAGGTTGCTGTCGGGGTGTCGGTGCCTGTCACGACGTTGGAGAAGGTAGCTCCGGCTGCCAAGGTCAGTGTCGCGCCTCCCACGTGGACACGCGGCGTGGCAGCTGGGGTGCTGCCCTCCGCCGCCGCAGGGGGTTTGACAGGGGGAGACAAGTTGGTGGTCACCTTGGGTTGTCGATCACGACCACTCCGGGATTCCACCGTCTTGCCTCCAGTTTTAGCACCACTGGTGCTTGGTTTGGCCGAACCGGTCGAAGCAGTCTTCGACTTTTTAGGAGCCGGGGCCGGGGCGGCTTTCGATGCCTTTTCGGGTTTCGAGGGAGCAGCCTGCGGCTTAGGCTTCTTAGGTTCAGTCGAACCGGCAGACTTTCCAGCCTCTGTAGAGTGGGGCCTCTTGTTCCCACTCGTAGAGGCTGTTGGTCCTGGGTCTCGAGGACGACTGGCCTCCCGCTTCTTCCGCTGCTCTACCCTGAACTCGGGGTAGGCACCGTAGAAAGCGGGCATCAGTTCCGGTCTGATATACAGGCGCTTCGTAGACGGGGGTGGGGGGCCATCCGCATCCAGTGTCTAGTCGGCGCGCCTGTCTTCTCATTCCGTTCACACTTTCCAACCAGCGTCTCCACTAGTTGGATAGCGCCCTCGGCATTGTACTTATGGGGCTGCTTGTACGACTTGAGATGACGCGCCATCAAGCCCCTTCGTGAGGTCATGAAAGGAGGAGAGGTCGGGTCATCAGGGTCCTGATAACATGGAATGGTCTTTTCCACCTTAACACAACCGAACTGCGGACGGATGGCTCGATGCTCTTCAACCAAGTGTCGAGCATACCTGCCGTCTGTCGCGTATACGCGAGGGGGGAACCCCTTACGTGTGCAGTTCTTGAAAGCACACTGCTGCCCTGGATTGAAGATGTGCCATGCGAACCCAATCCGCTGTCGCTCGGGCAGCGACACCCCCGACGAGCATTCGTGATATTCTCGATCATCGAGACATACCAGTCAATGGCATGACTATCATCCGAATACCACTCCTCGTCGTCACTACCATCCTTTCCGACGAGACTAGGGAGTACCACTTGACCATTCTTGCGGTAGTCCTGAAGCTTTGTCAGTGGCCTGTCATCGACGTACTCAGTACGTCGCTTGGCAGTGATCGCTGACAGCCGCTTCCACTCGTCGACAGCCTTGGCCGTGTCTGGGGGTGAGGATACAGTGCTCTCCACGGCACCGGCATCGACCTCCGACGGCTCGGTTCCAGGTTCCGGGGGTGTAGTAGACTCGCTACTCCTTTCCCGGGCTGGAGCCTTCTTGGCTGCGGATTCCTTTTTGCTACTTTCCTTCTTGGGCACCTTAGGGATCTTGAAGTCTTTCAAGGTCCCCTTGGATGCCTTCGATTCAGTGGGCTTCTTGCCCTTAGAACCTGAAGGGGTAGCACTTTTCGATGGAGCAGGTGTCGACGGCTCGTCGACCTCCATCTCGTCGGGGGAGGAGTCCCTCGAGGCGGCAGCAGCCGCGACTTTCAAGTCGCGCTTCTGCTGCTTAGAAGCCTCTTTCGCCTTCCGACGGAGCTCCTTCTCCCACTCCTGGGACTCGGCCAAGGCTTTCTGTGCTTCCTCGATCTGCTTCAGAAGGGCAGCACTTTTAGCCGAGGTAGACTCGAGCTCTTGCTCGGGTCTGGTCCTCTTGGACTTCTTCTTCTTCTTCTTCTTCTTCTTCTTCAGCGACTTGTGGCTCGCCGAAGAGCTGTACCCTGACAGCTCGTCGGACGAGGACCCCATGGTTCTTCCTGAACTGATGGGTTCCACTTTGAAGAGAAGACTTCGGGTCTCGAACCGTTCTCAGACGGGACGAGACGTCGAAGAGGATCTTCGAGGTGTTTCGATCCACACTCCGGCGGGTCGAAGCCTCGAAGGTGCCTTTGATGTACCTCGACTGGAGCCTCGAGGGAACACGAACCTGCGCTCACGCAGGTCGTGTCCCTCGACACTAGGCAGCGGAGACCTCCTACACTCAGGTAGGAAGTCCCCGGGCGGAGCGTACCAGCTGGAATAAGCTAGGCTTAGTCCAGCTTATCTGCGTCCGACTCTCACGAGAAGGGCGCAGATGTGACCTCCGTGGTGTGCGATGCGGCCTTTTATCCCTGTGGTGCACGCCTCTGATTGGAGGAAGGGCCTACGTGACCGAGGAGGGCGAACCCTATTGGTCCACAGCGCATCACGCCATGACCAAATAAGGTAATGCTCAAAAAATAGAACGACTCACTCTCCCCTCACCGTCACGCTCTGGTTCTCCAGTCGCAATGTTTGCATATGCCGTTATTTCCTATGCGGTCTATGGGTTCCAACACTATTAACATGGATAATTTGGGCACCCCCCCCCTTCATCAGACTACCGGGATTATAAAAATGGTTCCAATATGGATCTACCCTTCGGGCAGAATCCACCAGCCTATGCTGGGAACCCATCCTCACAGTCAAATAAAAATCAGAGGCCCCAAACTTCCATGTTTCCAGCGTCAGGTTGTCTCAAACTAAGAGGCAATCGCATGACTTCTTGTTGTGTAATTTTTTATTCACCGTCGGCTTCACGTCCACAGACAGATTTACTCAAGAACGGCACCCGTTATTTTAAAGCCTCATTAAAAAAAACAGGTTAGTAAAGCTGCTGCTTAGTATTGTGCGAATCATCGATTACTGAGTAGGGTTTAATCTAGGACTTTTCCTGATTCTAACCTTTACTGTTGGAACGAGTGTTGAGCCTCGGGGCGGGTTACTATCACCCCCTCCTAGCCCGCCGTCCTTTGATGTGGCTTGGCCGACCGGGCTATTAACCTGTTTCCGTCAGCTTCTGCCTCCCATCACTTGTGACGGTGTGGATGTAGGAGCCAGAGTGTTTGCTCTGGGTTTCCTTTCATCCTCGACACTCGCTGACCGTTCCTTTGATGAGCCTTGGCGCTTAAGCCTCGCTCGAGTCATAGGTCCGGACTGGAGTGACTGATCTTTGACTTCAATCGAAACGTTTCGATGTGAAGTTTGTTCAGTCGTTAGCACCTTCGAGGGGGGGTCGGGCTTCCGACATCCCTTCAAAGGCTGTTTAGATGCTTTCGACTTATCTCGACGAGCCGGTCGACCACAGCGCCGCTTTGATGGTTTACTGGCATCCAACACCTCCACTTCGCTCAGTTTTCGAGCCTTTTGCTGTCGTTTTCGATGACCCTGCGTAGTTTGTTTTTTAGACTGAACTTCCGGTCGCGACCATTCGATCTCTATTTCGACCTGTCCAGAAACAGACTTAGCCCTTTTCGTAGCCTTACGAGAAGGTGAATCATCATCAAGTTGTGGTTGCAACAACTCGACAGTTTGTGATAGTTCTACGCCCAACCACCGGCGCACTCTATCGACATTGCTCTTTTGCAACCGCCCGCGGGATGATCGAAGTAATAATGTCGACTCAGAGAGGACAGAATCCACTACGAACGGCACATCCCAGTTGGGAGCAAGCTTCATAGCTGCCTGGGGGGTGTGGTACCTCACCACCTGTTCCCCAACTGAGTACCTTCTCTGCTTCAGCCCATAGTCATACCCGACTTTCTGGCGTTCCGCAGATTTACCTAGATTTTCTCTTACCATGCTGTAACTTTCTCTTAATTGGTCACGAAGCTGTTCCACGAAAGTGACGGAACAAGGGACTTCGAGTGGGTTCTCGATTGAGCCGAAAATCACATCTGCTGGCATGAGAATTTCTTCCCCGAAGACCATCATATTTGGACTGCATCCAGTAGAACTGTGTTCAGAGCTGTTATATGCGGACACCACATACTTCGCCTGTTCATCCCAGTCGTCCATATGTTTGTCTACCAACATAGTCAGACTCTGAATCAATGTTCTATTGAACCTTTCTACCTGACCATCGCTCTGTGGCCTGTACGGATTGGTTCTCTGTTTTACAATCGTCAAATATTCACACATCTCAAAGAAGAGTCGAGACTCGAATTCTCGACCTTGGTCGGAATGCAGAAGCAACGGGACTCCAAAGGTCAAAACCCATTCGTCCACGAAGGCTTCTGCACAGGTCTCTGCTGTGTGATTCGGTAGGGGAATAGCGCGTACATACTTGGTGAAGTAATCCTGGATTACTAACATGCAAGTATTCTTGTTTGGCGTGGGTGCAAATCCCGAGATGATATCCATAGCTATCCTCCCGAATCTCACCCCGAACAACTCTTGGTGCAAAGGGGACTTACCCATGCCCTCGCCGGGCTTTACCAGGCAACAGGTAGGACAATGTCGAACCCAACGACCTATGTCCTTCCCCATTCCAGGCCAGTAATATCTCCTTTTCACTTTTTCGAGCGTTCATTTTCGACCAAAATGTGCCGCTGTTCGGTGTCCATGGCAAAAGGAGAGTACCTCACCCCTCAGTTGGCCTGGTACAACTACTTGAATCGTGCGTCTAGCTCGACCCGCCTCGACTTTCCAACGACACAACAAGCCTTCACGGAAAGTTAATAGAGGCCATTGCCCTACTAATTTCCGTACCTCGGCGCTCTCGATTGATACATCAGGCCTAGTGGGTTTAGCCCCCTTAACTAGCCATTCAGCAACTCGTTTGATGTCGGCGTCTGCTTTCTGAGCATCAATGAGTTCATCGAGAGACCAAAATGCAACACCCACCCGGCTGTCTACCAAACTACTTACAGCTGCCAAAACAGCATTATGACTGCCGCAGTCTGTGCAATCCGACCTCTGGCATAGCCGCACAGGGATACGACTAAGACCATCGGTGTATAGATGCTTGGCCCCACTTCGATGTTCGATCTTAGAGTTTTTGAGACCGAACTCCGAAAGGTGGGCCAGCCACCTACCCATCATCCCTTCAGCTTCTTTGAAATTCAGGAGCCATTTCAAAGACGAATGATCGGTGCGGATAGTGAAGCTACCACCATAGAGGTAGTGCCTAAACTTCCTGGTGTACACGACAACCGCCAGCAGTTCCCTTTTGGTGGTGCAGTAGTTCCGTTGTGTTTTACTTAGAGTGTTGCTAGCAAACGAGATCGGGACCTCTGCTCCATCCTGCTCTTGGGATAGAACAGCCCCGATCGCGGTATTACTAGTGTCAGTGTCCAAGATAAAACGACCGTCGGGTGTGGGGAATCGAAGTACAGGTGTCTCCTTGAAACTTCGTTTTAACTCGACAAAGGCATGTTCGGCTCTTTCCGTCCACGCGAATGCCTCGTAACGACCTCTACTACCTTTGGTTTTTGGATCACTAAGTCCTAAGGACTTACGAGTTCCGCGAACCCCGGGATGAACTCTCGGTAGTAGGAACAAAAACCAATGAAGGATCGGATTTCCTTCACTGTAGTGGGCCTAGCCCAAGTCATTACATCGCTAATTTTCCCCGGGTTGGCTTCTATACCCTGTTCAGACACGATTCGGCCCAGGTACTCGACTGAAGTCCTAAAAAGCTGACACTTTTTAGGTTTCAACTTCAGCCCCCATGCTCGAATCCTGTTGAAAACTTCTGCCAGATTCGCCATTGCTTCATCCGTCGTTTTGCCGAAGACGATGATATCATCGAGGTAAACCAGGCAACTCTTACCCAGCAAACCTCTCAACATCTCCTCCATCATTCGCTCGAATGTGGCGGGGGCGTTGCACAAACCAAACGCCATTTGATCGAACTCATAGAGCCCCCTCTGGTAGGAAAAAGCGGTTTTCTCGACGTCGTCGGGATTCATCCCGATCTGCCAATATCCAGATTGGAGATCGAGACAACTAAACCACTTGTTTCCTCCTAGGGCATCCAAGGATTCGTCGATGCGCGGGAGGGGGTAGGCATTTTTCTTAGTCACTCCTTCAGACATCGATAATCGACACAGAATCTCATGGTCCCATCCTTCTTCGTCACCATCTGGACGGGACTGGACCAGGGACTAGTACTTGGCCTAACCACCCCCGTATCCAACATCTCCTTAAGTTGTTCATCCGCCGCAGCTTTCTTGCTGAGCGGAATCCTTCTATAAGGGACTCGGATAGGTTGTGCGTCACCCGTGTCGATGTTATGCAGACATCGATTGGTGCACCCTAACGGTTCATCTGGGTATTTAAAGACATCCACATGCTTACGTAGTAAGGCGGACAGCTTCTTCTGGCTGGGTCAGATGGGTGTCGCCATACATGTCTAACAGCCAGGTAGGGAGCTCCCCCGTGTGTCTGCAGCTTCTTGCTCGAGACGCATCATCACGGATCCTACCTCCGGTGAAGAGAATTCACCGTTTCTGTCAGCGTACTGTACAGTACCGACCACCTGGCCCTTCTCCAGGACAATGTCTCGATTCAGTGGATTATAGACGGGAAACACTGTTCGACGGACATTGCTGACAAGGGCAGCCTCACCAACCAACCCAAAACTTCTCAGAGTTTTCAGGTCGGGTTCGACTATGCCCTGTTGGTCTCTTTCCAGACCTTCGGATTTTACCAAGACATCGCACCGATGTCTGGCAGGTATCCTAGTGGTCTGTGCTACTGAGGCTATCGATGACACTCTCTTCAGTTTACACTGATGGTGCTCTTCTACCGGCTCGGTCATGACCAATTGACCCGTCCTTGGGTTCAGGATCATACCGTATAATGCCGCGAAGTCGAGCCCCAGAATGCCATCGTCAGCCACATCGGCCACTATTGGGCTAAACACATAGTGGGTCGATGCGACCGTAAGAGGTAGAACCAATCGACCATAGGTCCGCATTTCGGCTCCAGACGCAGTGCACGCCGTTATTCCCTCGTAGAGATTATCTGACGGCACTACTAACGTCTTCGCGAGTTCCCGAGAGACAATGGTGTGGCTGGCACCAGTATCTATCAGGAAGTCTAGAGAACGCCCTCGAATCTCTGCAGACAGGTACCATCGTTTCCCCGACAAGGGGGCGGTTCCTGCTAGCATTCTCAACCCTACCTCAGTACTCAGATCGATCCCTCTCTTCTTCAGAAAAGAGAGACAGGGATCATCTGAGGGAAGCTCTGTTGCGCAGACTCTGGCCAGCTGCCGCATCAGGGCTTCTCTCCCGGCGTCGACTTTCACTTTCGATCCAGTCGAATCCTCGACCTCGGAATTCGAGCTGCCAGCGCCCTGTTCCTTGGCCATTGAGGCTTTTTCTACACCGACATCTTCGGAACCAGACCGGTGATCAGCCGGTGCCGCTGTGGTAAAGGGCTGGGACGGCCCTACCGGGACCTTACCTAGTTCCCTCGAATCTACTGTCGTCTGATCAGGAGTGCCAGAGGTGGTGATACCTTGGCTTTTCGATGGTCGGGCAGCTCGATTGCCACGTCGAGCCACCCGCCTCAGTTTTCCGTCGCGTCAGGTGGTAGTCCTTTAATCGGCTCGGGGCAAGTTCATGCGAAATGCCCCTGCTTCTTGCAGTTCCAACACTTGGCGTCGGACGGAGGGGTACTCGGCTTCTCCGAGCTAGTAACAGGGACATCCCCTCCCTCGATAACCCTGAGTAAATTCTTCAATTGACTCAGCGAGAAGGTCTGTTCCTGTACCTTGGGTTTGGAGGCCTTGTTTGGTGTTTTCGATTTACCAGCGGATTTCTGACTTTTCTTAGTCTTACTCCCCGCCCCGGGCTTCGAGTATGAGGACACCTCCCCCTGTCTCTCCTCGACCAAAGCGGCGTCGGCCAACGCCGACAATGCAGTTGTCGTTTCCGCAACAACTCATCTGCCAAGTCCATGAGATCCTTGAGGGACATGTAAGTGCGCCATTCTCGAAGAACGTCTTGTTGTAAATCAACGTCATACAATCCTCCTATGAACAACTGGTTGACTTTGGTTATGAGCCATTCAACCGAGAAGTCCACACCTGGATAGGCATCGCCGGCAAGACGTCTCAAAGCAAAGCCATAGGCTTTAATGCTTTCGTTCTTGCCCTGGCGTCTCTTCTCCATTGTGACAATGGGGTCTTGGAGGCTAGAAGTCATGGCTTCCGTTACCATGTCGACCAGACCATCCAAAGTTCCATCTCCATGCTCCTCCCATAGCCACACAGTATCAGCTGCGGGGCCATTTTGGAGTAACATGAGGAGTTGAGCTAATGCCATGCTCGAGGTCCACACATTTACTCGACGGACGTGATTGAATCCGTGGTACCAACGGAGCCAATCATCCTTCCATGTAAATGGAGGGCACTCGACTGACCTAGTTCGGGCCGGTTCATGCCCGATAGAGGTATTTTCAAACATTCTGCTTGATCTCCTGACCTGATCAAGAGCGAACGTTGTACCTCTTCTAGGTATTTGATGGTCCATCCCCATGTTTCTCATAGTCGTGTCTGCACGACTATGATTCATCCCCCAAGGGTTACCGGAATCGGCCTCACTCAAATGCGAAGCCTCGAACCTGATATCCCTATATTTGGGTGGATCAACATGTTGTTGGGTCGTGGTAGGGGTCGAGAACTGCCCGATCACTCCACTAAGACCATCGGTGCGCGGCATCGAAGGAACTGGTTGGGTCCGACGTGACCTCGAATCCACTTTCGAGATGTCATTGATTGCCCCCACCATTCTATCTATCTCAGCCTGCTGTTTTGAACGTTCCGCCTGTCTTAATTCCGACACTAGGAATTCCAGGCGGGCATGTTCGGGCTTCGAGAGATCTCGTTGCTCGCAGAGGGCAAAGAGCTGCTTGACCTCCTTCATGGCACGATCAAGCTACTCTCTGTAGTCAGGGTTTTCGACTAGGTCCTCTTGAGTGGCAACTCTAGTAGTGCTGCATTCACTACTTTGTTGCTTCTCTCGAAGTCTAGCGGCACGCAATTTCGATTCCGTCTGCTCCTTCAGACGTTCCTCGAGTGCGAGTTCATCACGAACTTCTTTATTCACCCTGGCTTCATCAGCCTTCCTGTGAGACGATATCTCCTGTCGGAGCTTATCGATTTCTCCACGCATGGCTCCCAGAGTATCCGAATCCTTCTGATCCTTCAGTGATTGGGCTACTAGGGATTCAGATTTCAAGGAATTAAGCTTGGCCTCGTGCCTCGCTTTTTGTTCCATTAAAATCTGATATTCCGCCAATTTGTTTGCGTGTTCGATTCGTTCCTCACAGCGACGACGTATTTCTGCCTCGTCCCTGGCTCGAGCATCCTCGTCAGCTTGCATCTGACAGAGTAACGACTCCCGTTCCTGACGTAGCTGTTTGACCTGCTTTTCATAAGCTGTTAGGTGCTCAGCTACTTCTTCAGTATGCTCGGCTGATTGTTGGTTCAACTCATGCCGCAACTCTTGCAGTTGTTCCTCCAACATAGTCTTTTCTACTTCTTGTAGTTTCAACTTATGTTTAAGGGACGTCTGCTCGTGCTGGGCATCCCGAAAATCGTTTCGAGCTCTCTCGACACATTCTCGGCGGCTAGTAGCAAGGCGGTCGATCTTCGCTTTTAGTGATTGACAATCCATTGCTGTCAATCGACTACGCTCGATCTCCGACTTCGTTGCAAGCAAGGACTCTTTTTCGCTAGAGAGATGCTTGACCTTCTCTTGAAGATCAGCAAGTTCTCTATTCGCGATCTGAGTCTTGTTCGAAGCCTCTAGCGCTTGCTGCCTAAGCTGTTCCAATTTCAGCTCTATTTCTGTACTCTTCTCCTGAGCTTTCGTGGTGTTACTCGCGAGAGCATCCAACTGTTGACGACCCTGGCGCAGTTGGCGTTGCTGCTCTTGCAGCAACTCCTCGTTGAGTCCCCTGCCACTGTCCATACTTCCTTGTATCGACACGGGCGAGGGACCCTCGAAGGACCAACTGCCAAGGCCCATTAGAGTTCCCACGGGCGAGGCTGATTTTTCTACATAGGACAAACTCTGTGTCCTCAAGAAATTCTCAGCCGCCGGAGAGAGTTGAGTCGATACTCGCCAGTTGAGTAGTCGGTTCCTTTGATACAGGCCCAATGGGTCAGACGATGGACCTATTATCAGAGAGTGGTTCAAACCACCACCGATTAGTGGATCGTTCCTATCCACTAACGGGCCTGTAGTCACTTGATGTTGGTGATTGGGGTCATCACCTTCATCCAAGTGACCCTGCATGTCGAACTTAAGCTCGCAGTACCTATGCGGACTAAAGTTAACAACTGGTCACGGCACCAGTGTAGTGTTCTACCCCTCGATGTTCAATCAATCTTTCGATAAACAACGAAGAACAACTATTCAGGTTCCAGTTAAAACTTTATTGTCTAATAACACATAGGCATCAGCTGTTCTCGATCACAGTTACAGGTGGCAGAGTTTGAACTCTATAACAGGTTCGACACTAGGCCTTCTAGTGTCTACAGTTGATATTCCACATACACCTCCTCTGTGCAGCAGCACAGAGGAGTACTAGAATATGGTAGCCGGGCAGCCGCCAACCATTGCTCACGATGGTCAGTCGGGGCTGGACTGACCTTGAGGAAGGCCGTACAACGGCCTTATATACACTGGAGTCGAGGGCCACGTGACCAAGTGGTGACGTGGCGCTGGACTCCAGCGCCCCCAGGCGTCGGGTAATAGAGGTGCTCTCGATGTCGCCCACGAGGACCACGAAGGTACCTCGAAGACGACGCGGGACCACCACACTATAAAGCAATGCTGACATGGAATGAAAATCGTTTAAAACATTAAAAACATTATTCTTTAGCTTCTCATTCGTTGAACAACATTATGGGATGAAAACCCAACAATAATCATAAGCTCGGATGCCTACACTTTAAATGGGCAAAACTCTCCCAATGGCGAAAAAAGACCCTTATATAATTCCTCATCATCATGTGCAGTCACCTTGTTGGCTTATACTATGGTATTTTCTTATCACGTTGAATATACAAGTATTTAGATTACTATTGAACACATGCAGGGCGTAGCTCATGAGAATGCTACGGACTGCATCCTTAAAGATGTCACAAACGCAGTAGCAAACATTTAATTTGAAAATTTGATAAGAATTGGTGTGATTATGAATGGGATTAATATCCACAAACGTAGTTGACAATCTTAACATTGTAACAATATTGTCAAGATATTTCTGTGACATTTTTCTAATTTTCTGTGATTTCCAGAAGATTTCCCTGTAAATACAAATACAATAATCATTCATTACTTTTTTTCTAACAAAATTATTTAAAAATATGAGAAAGATGGACAGATAATTGTGACTGATATAGAACGATTGCAAATCTCATGAAGATATTGATAGACATTTTCAGAACTTAAAAATGTTTATTCTCGGCATATTTACAAGGTTTTAAAGTCAATGTCACAAAATGACCATGTTAAGAACGTCCCTTACGTATGGAGTCAAATGGGGTCAAAAGGGGTCTATTGGGGTCATATGTGGCCATATAAAGTACAAAAAATTTCAATATATGGCAGGCCCTAGCTTCGTTAGTATTCATCATATAAAAATTCTAAGGTCACCTGGCCCCCCTAAATCAATACCAAGGAATCCAGTGGTGCTATTGATTTTGTTCTATTCCAAATAGTTGCTTAGCAACAGGCCCTTTTATTTGAATATGTACCAAGCTTAATGGCCAGTAGAGATGAGGAAAAGCTAAGATTTTACAAGGTATTTTCATGATTGTGATTTTCCAAGAAAGAATCATAGCTATATCATGAAATTTTATGAGCATGGTCCTGAACACTTATATTTTCGATTGGAATTGATAAATAATCAGGAAAGACAAATTTAATTTATTTTTCACGATTTTTTTCACTTTTATTTGTTGCAAACTCATGAGCTTGACCCTGCAACAAGTACTCAAACTGTTACCAAATGAACAGCCACAGTTGACATGCAGTAGATCATTATTAGGGTTTTGTGATATATTGAAAATTTCAGAATCAGTATGGCTGATAAGACGCTGGAACTGCCCCTAGACATAATCAAAGCTTCACCAGGATTTGCATTTGATATAGGTAATTGAAGTGCTGTTATTGGTTTTCCTAACTTAAGAAGCAAACCGTTCTTATCCATTTGGAAACTACCTTAATCACAAACATTCTGTGGCAGATATTATCAAGGAGGGAAATCCCCTTGTTTGATCGCTTAATTTAAATGGGTGTGTATCACATGGGGATAAATAATTGGACTGCACCCCCCTCATCTTTGGACCAGGCTATTTATTTATGCTTAAAATGCCTCTTAGCGTTTAGACTTCCCCTCCACCATAGGCTTTGTAAAGCATGACCATGCCCATATTGATAATTTTGTCTTTTCATTTTATGTGTGAATATGATATGACATTTCAGGTAGCTCAGTAGCCAAAATTGTTTACAGGTCAAAGAACGACTATGAGAATGGAGAACCTAAGGACAAAGACAAGGTGATCAGCAATCCCAGCTAGCAAAAGTCGTAGTAAATCATATAATCTGTGATAACATTTCCATCATTATCTTATTGGTTTTCACATAAATTGCATCATATTCTAACAGGAATACAACATCTCAAGTAATTCAATAGTAAATAGGTATGTGGTATAATCTATCTAACAAATTTAGTGGCATATCAACACACCATTATTTCAATATCGAAAGAGCCTTGAAGCATCATGATATTATTTAATGCAACATTTTATCATCATATTAGGCAAATGCTGGAGTTGGTATCATCAGGCAGAAATTGATCAAGCGTGAGAACATCGATGAAATTATTGATTTCGTCAAGGAGAATGTTGATATGACACGTGATGAGAAAGGTGACTGCACTGTCTACTCTACTGGAGCTGGGGGAAACCTCTTCAAAACCAAGATTGAGGAGGATCTAAAAATAACGTATGGATTTAGAACACACCTTTCTTATTACAATCGATATATCAAAGAAAAATGAGTTTGACTCTCTTTATGGTTTGTAAATGCTTTACAGCACAGGCCTATTGCCATATGATCATATCATGTTTGTTCATTCATGTCTATAAATAACCCAGCTAGAAAAACTCGTAGTAAATCACATCATTTTTACATCTTGTGCTGATCCTCACATACATAATATTATTGCGCGAATTTTGTGGAAAAACCCTATCGTATGTGCAAAACATTTTCACGTCACTATGAGATGTCTTTACATGTACATATCATATGTCAATATGATGTACTTGAAACTCATCAAAATGATGTTAATCTTGACATGTAAGCTGACTATGGTTTATGTCATAAATAAGATGTTACTCATAGATGTAATTTCAACATCAGTGCAACTATGCAAATGTGACATGATATAAAGATGGCATCATTACATAAAAGATAGGCCTACTATTGAAATGGGAATATTGACCACAAATCATAGTCAGATAGGATACCTCAATGAGAGATATCCCAAGACATAAGAATATGTGGCAAGTACTGTGAAAGGGGGTCTTATTGCACCCTGCACTAAGACCCCTTTTCGCAGATCGTGTCACATATTATGTCTATTAGATGCGAATATCGCATCCTGCATGGACACTCCGCACAGGATATACATATAATATCTGTTTAATGAAAAGTGTTCACAGGTATTCTATATCCATAGAGAGGACACTACACATTTAACCTAGCCCAGAGGCTGGGGTGTGATGTCTACTTGATGATGATGATGATGATCGAATTTTATCTCACCTCGTGCCTTCCTTACGGCCGACACTCAAGGGTGAGAGGTCCCGCGGGTTGTATCCACACCGAAGTGAGATTACCCTTGTGGCGTTTTTGCCCGGACCCTAGTCTAGTGGGGAGGGGGATGATGGTGATCGAATCTATGGGAAGATAGAAAGCATGCCCCTACACATTTACCGAGGCAATGGTTCTTTAACATCCGTCACTACATAGGCATAGTGAGAGATGGACAGGCCTGTTCTAAGTCATTTGTCTGCCATGACCGCCAAGAGACTTTCCAGCACAGCCTAGCCAGAGCAGGGAGGAACTCAAACGACACCTTACAGCGTCGTTTGGAACCACCACTGTGCCCCAGCTGGGCCGGGAACCGAACTCATGACCTTACAGCCCGTGAGCGGACGCACTACCGACTACGCCACACCTCCCGGCTACGTCTACTTGAAGTCAATATTGGGTCTTATACATTTTCTTTAGGCCTAAAAGAGGTGTCTACCATGTGCATTGTTTGTTTAGTCATTATTTCTCATTTGAATGTCACAGAAACAACAGAGTACATATTGAAGAAGACCTTTCTTTCAGTTTATTCCAATATCTGCAGGTGGTTGGTTCACTTTGATTCAACTATTAATTTGGGAATATGGCAATGCAGATCAGGTAGTGAGTAAAGTGCTAGATTAGACCCCTTGTGTCTGATACCAGAACTATCTAGGGGATATAATCGTGACATATCACTGACGTCATATTCTTACAAGAATACAACAGCTTTGAATTCACATCATAATGGTATAAATATCTCATGTAATGTCTACTATGCTTGATTTATTCAATAAACAATTATTTGTAGTATTGCTGGTAACACATAATTTTTGTAAAGAGCAAAGAGACAAGAAATAGATGTAATCCTGTAATGTCCCAGGTTTAACCAGATGAAGATGTAATTTAGACATCACTCATGTGTCACTCTATTACATCGCAAAATGACTACTATGAGATGTATCATTGATGTCAATTGGCGCACATCTTTTTAACACTTCTAATATCATAGCATATCTATGACAGCATATGATGTGTATGATTGCACCAGATAAAGACATGATTATGATGTCAAATAGGACATGTCTTTTTTACATCCCGTATAGGACGTATCTTTTGCATCAACATCTAATTCATCACATAAAAATCTTTACCTCCTAATGACAGTATAATTATCTGGTCGGTTTCACGTAATAACGTGAATATGACGAGTTTTGGACGGCTTTTTTTATGTAAGGTGCTAGCTGGGAAGTGCTACAAATTTTCTTAACATCTAATGTATTGCAGTATTATGTTTTAGACTAGTGAACCTCTCAGAGTTTGACTGCTTTTCTGGAGCTCTTGTCTCAATGCTGAAAACTCAGTCAAGAGAAGAATTATTTAATCCAGTATGTCAAAAAGGAATGGAACAAGCAAAGGAGATGGAAGCCGTGATGATGGCTCTAAAATCAACGATAGGTATGTATTTTGAGGTTCAATAAAATGGTAATCTGATAATAGATTATTTGGCGTTTAAACTACTACCTTGCATACAAAGGAGTGATCATTTTTAACAATGGGGGAGGGACTTGACTGGGGATGTGCAAAATCCTTTCGATCCCTTGATCACTATTGATTTGGGGTGGGCAAAATAACATTATACAAAATTAATTATCTGTTTCAGTGAAAAAGCCTACGCATTACTATAGGTTAAAAGGTCATATACGGCCACATACTTTGAGACGTCCACCCCAGTAATTTTCCATGAAAAATAGATTCACTCCTGCATCACCATTTTGATATCATTGGCAAGCACTCTTTGGCTTGATTTTGAGACCTTTGATGATTGTCTAAAGTAAACGTAAAAGTTGCCTCCCGTTTATCTGTTTGTGCAAGACAGTATTATTTGACTAATTTATCTGTTTGTGCAAGACAGTATTATTTGACTAATTTATCTGTTTGTGCAAGACAGTATCATTTGACTAATTCGTTGTAGAGGCTACTGGTAAGGGTTCATGTCCCATGAGGGAGGACTCTGTGGAAGAAGAGCTTGACAATGATGAGGGCCACTTTCCTCTACTTCTTGCTATGTGTGGTTCAGGCTTTGGATTCATGAAGGTTTGAGTATAGATCTATATTCTGATTTGATGTTAATACCTGCAGTATTATAAAGGGCATTCAGAAAGATTACACTTCATATATATCATTGTGGCATAAAAATCTATCAATATTAAGCATAGGGTGTGTATAACCATTCACCCCAAGTCTGGATAAGGTATTTTAAATATTCACAAAAGCATGCATATAATATCCATAATTATATAGATGCATAAGGAAATTGTCATTTGCTGGTTTAGAAGTTCCTCAACAACAATCCGGACCTGCAACATTTTATAATACTAAAAATAAAAACCTTCCATGAACCAGCTGTTCCTTATTTTTTGTGTTTCTCTAGTCTAGGTGATCTGATGAATGATTTGCCATTGAAATATTGCAGATAGATGAGGATGGTACATATCAGCTCTGTGGAGGAAGCACACTTGGAGGAAGATTCTTCCTTGGCCTTGTCAGCTACCTTGCAGATATCAGGGTAAGTAGAGTCTATGACAAGTCAAACATTGTTAATCAAGCACTGAACAGGAATGTAGAATTAGCCTAACTTAATCAATATAGTGACCTCCACAATATGCCCTGAGATCCAGGTGAAACTGAAACCATTTTATTATTAGATTAAGGTGATGTCATGGAGTCGCATATTCAATCAATGCCATGTTGAAAACAGAGAATTGAATTGAAATAATAATCAATGATGTTTCTCAATTGGGGTTAGGAGCCTATTAGGTTTTCAGATTTATCTTTAATTCACAACAATGGTATATATCATTTGATTGCTTCGCAGGACTTCAATGAAATTTCAAAGCATATTGAGGAGAGTACAGGGGCAACGGCAGACATGTTTAGTAGAGACCTCTTTGATCCTAACATAACGGATGATGTATATTCAGGCTTTCTACCAGAGCTACGTTTGTTTGCTCTTGGAAAAGGGCTGACCGAGGACAGGGGTAACTATCCATCAGATTGAATTCTAAAGATTGAATAGAAAACACTATCCCTAAGCATTGTGCCTTTGTGCATTTTCTCTCCCTTTTCTAGGAGTGATGAATAAACACACTGAAAACCTACAGGATCCAAAACTCGTCAATACTTCAGGATGACAATACCTAAATCTACAGGTTTAGGTCATCATGGGGTAGTCATAGGTGACGACTTTGGCTCATTACTGACAACCTATAGTAGTCACTATGGGTGCCCTTTACAGCCATATCATCCTGTGCAGTACTTAGATATATCCTAGTACCGGTATTGTTCCTAACAATTAACATATGGTGTTGGTCTTATTTGGGAGGATTTATTTCTCTAAATATTGCCATCTTTTTACAGGTAGATCTTTATCAGATTTCGTTATATTTCCCCTTACATGGTATCAATACAATTAGAACAATGTATACTTATGAACCTATATACAACCCCATTATACATCATTTGTATCATAGACATGCATAGTAAAAGCCAAGGTGCTCAGTATGACAACCTGGGGTAGTCATGAAGGCCTGACGACCCTCTGACGACCCTAAGCTCGTCATATATGACAACTTTCCAGTTGCGGTGGGTTTTCAGTGCACAGAAATAATGAGTGCCTTACCGGTATTGTATTGATGCATCATTTTGACCTAATGGGGCTGGTGCATTAGTGACTCCCTGGTGCAGTATTGGGGCAAAATAATGAGCATCAAGTACATTATCCTGCTACTAAAAAATAAAAGTTTTGTACACTGTTTCTTCCACTACAGATAAGACCACAAAGGGTGACTTGATTCACAGTGTACTTCAATCACTCTGTGAAAACACAGCTGGGTTAGTATTTCAGACTGCCCACTCATTGAACATACCACGTGTGTACTTTGCTGGTAACTTCATGAACACGCCAAAAGTTCAGCAATTTATCACTTGCACAGTAGTTGCTTCTCGAAAATTCCAGGTAAGCCAAATTTGAATTAACCAATAGGCAACATTACACAGTTGCAAATCTATCATTTCACCATTTTCTTTGTATAATTTATTTACTCAGGCTGGTGTGGATTCAGTCTTTTAGGAAAATGTATATATAAATGGTGTACATACTGTTATTGATAGATTGAAGATAATCATAGCAAACATCCAAGAGCATGATTGCAGTATGTTTCAGTTTTTAGTCTTCATATTTTTGTGTTGTTTTAGCCTTGTGGCACGAACATCAAGGTTGAATTCCTCAAAAATGGTGGCATTCTTGGAGCTCTTGGGGCATTTAACGAACCATACAACCTACTCATGGCAAAGAAAAACAAGCAATAAACTACTGCAGCGAAAATGTCGATATCACAAGAAAGAAATTATTGAAAACTAAACAATCCTTCTTCCACTTTCAAAACTATTTTAGCGGATATTATATGGATGTGAGTACTTCTAAAGCTAGAATACCAGATAAAGGCCAGAGTCAAGCAAGTATGATTAACTGATGTAGTTGTTGTTTATATTGTTGGCTGAAAAGCTCAGTCTATGTCTTTACACAAAGACTGAGGAGACCACAACTTCCAATCCGAATACTGGTATGGAGGTTTATCTTGGTTACACAGTCACCTCGTTAAGATATCTGACCACCAAAACATTCTGCACTATAATTTAATGTAACACATGCACCCGTAAAAGTGGAAGTTCACCTTTCAAACACTCCAAATCTCTCAAAATCATGAAGAGGGACATTTTCCCCCTTTTTGGGTGCCAGATCCAGACGTCGTTCACCAACCCACTTTTTCTGTATGAGCATATGTTTGAACCCATTCCCATTTTGGCCTATTCTGCACCCAATAATTGATTATTTTCAACCTTTTTTCAAATAATTATTTTGGCATCCTAGACAAGAGAGCTGACCCTTATACTCCATATACTCCGAGTCACAACAAGTTAGACATTTTATCTATGCTTTGTTTAAAAGTTTGCAATGATTTTGAACTCTAATATAGTCCAATCACAGCCCTCCAAGTCCTAAATCCATACATCCCGGTGTATTACTGGAAGTGACGTCATCATCAATAGTGGAATGATACCTTTACTAGACTCTGAAATGCAGGGCACCATCTAGCGAGCAACAGACACACTTGCAGTTGATTGCTGGCAGACTACGTCCGTCAGCCTGCTATAGTGTAGATTCTATAAGAAAACACAGGTAGCCTATGTGACTCTAGCCAATATCTGTGACAAAATCAAAATCCTGTCTGTGTACAGAAAGCAACTGGTAACTCTTATAATTGAGGACTTAACCTCTGAATGCATCAGAAAGGCCTGTCCGGTAGAAGTGTTTTCCTCTACAAGTTTGCTCTGGGTATATCAAAATATGCAAGTACTACTCTCGCACTAGGTGAGTTAGGGAGATTCCCCATTGAATCCAAAATAATCATACTGAACATTCTATATTGGCTGAGGCTTGAGCATGGATCGAAAAACCCTATTCTAAATGAGGCCTTCTCTACCATGAAGAGTGAAAACCACCAATGGCTTAAAGATATCCAATATCTCTTGTTTAAAATCGGTTGTAAGAATGTCTGGCTCGATCCTTATGTTTGGTCAAAGTCCTCACTCAAAAACAATATAAAGAGAAGGTTAAATGATGCACATATTCAGAAATACAACCAGTACATTGATAACCCAGAGAATACTGGCAAGTGTAGAATTATCAAGATGTGTAACGATGATCTCAATGACATTTATGAAGAGCGTGAATACCTAACGCATACAGAATCACCTAAAATTAGAACCATTATTGCTAAACTCCGGACTGACAATAACTGTACACTTGACAGCCTGTCAAGAAGATATAGAGGAAAGAAACCTGTCAATTCTAAGTTCACATTCTGTAATGCTGTGCAAGATGTCAATCATGTCTTCTTACATTGTAACATGCCCGAGATGAGAAACGCACGGTCAGTGTTTGAAACAAAATACCTCAAGTTTGTTGATTACTATAAAAGACATGATGGCACTAGGAAACTTTCTCAAATACTAGCAGTGGCCCCATATTACAAATCATGTAAAAGGCCAGGAGCTATGAACTGTATATACTCGTATATAAAATCTGTCTACAACATTGTAAATGAAAACCTGGTGCTGACATAAGTGTACCTGTACATTAGTCAATAAAGCCATCTTGAATCTTGAATCTACAGTTTATTAGTATTAGACTATAACATATCATATGTCATTCTGGCTCGATACTTACACTGTTAAAAATCTCCTTAAATTTAGTAAGGAACCCCCATAAAACTTTACGGTGAATCACTTTTTGAAAAAATGGCAATATCCCCTGTAATAACAGTGTCTCACCATTGAGGTGGTCCCTCTCTGATCTCCATTTCCTTATAGAACAACTTTGTAAAATCAGCTAGGTTTACAGTGAAACCCCCTAAAGTGTAATATGTTTGGATTCCACTAGATGGCACACTATGACCATAGGGAGATGTATTATAATGTGAATACTCTGACATCTGCAATTATTATTGAAAATGAGAAGGATAAAACTTCACCAATGATACATGATGCCTTTTCATAGACATGTAGCCTGTATAAACTTGGAAATATGATTATAATCATATTTCCAAGTTACATATTACACTTTAGGGCACATTTGATACTTATTGGGACTGGTTTAGTTCCACACATGCATTTGTTTTGGCTCCCTGATGTTTGGTATTCATCAGGCCTCAATTCTCATCAATTGATAATAAACGGCCTTAAATATGCTTATTGAAACACAAGCAAGGAATATAAGATGCAGCATCCAGCATTTCTAAATTGACATCACACAATAGCAAATACATCAAGATGAATTTCTTCATCATCATCTTTCTCATTCTCAATATTCAAGCTGTGATGGGGTTTAGCTTAAGGAATCTTGAAATCCCCATTAAGAAGTGCTCACCCCCTGGAAAGCCTGAGGGAAAGTATAAATTCAGCGGTAACTCAACATCGTGCACCAAGTGTTTCTGTTTTGCTGTCCATCTTGGCATTGTTCCCTATGATAAGGTATTCCCATCCACATCTGGCAGTTCCAGCTGGAACTGGTCTATAAATCATATGAAATTATAACATACTACATGACTGAAGACAATCTGGCAAAAGCAATTCATTAGCAAGTCAAATTATAGGATTCAACTAATGTTTAATAATGTAGCCCAGAAAAAAAGGTAAGTCTTATTAGTTTTCATTGATATTGATTGATAACAAAACTATAGATATCGGATAAAAAGTCGTCAGCAATGTACATGTATACATCAATAAATGAAGATATCATCTTTCAACAATGATACTCTGTAAGGTTGGAATTGATTATACCAAATTGAAATACTTATGTGTGTATTTGATATTGTATTCCTGTGTTCAGGATATATGGATCATATATAATGTGATTATCGCAAAACCCCGTGTACATACGCCACATTTGCATATAAGCCACACCCTTATTTTGTGGTAGATGGTATGTTCTTATTGGCTACCTTCAAACAAAAGAATCAGGCTCAAATAGTCAACAAATTTCTAAACATGAAATGGTTATAAGGAAAGAACCAATTAACCAGAGCTTTTTTTGATCCTACCCAGCAAATTGTCATCATGATTGGTCATCAATGGTGACTCCTTTTTGAGTGATAACTCATTCCGTCATCTTTCGCCACTGTGTGTTAGACCCACATGGCATAGCAATTGCTATTCCTGGTGATCATGTGCTATAACAACGTCGTGTTCCATCTAGCGACATGTGTGAGCCACTTCACACAGGTTGACGAGGACTCATGACAATTTGCTGGGTATGTTCTGTTGTTTACCCTTCTCTTTGACTATATTGGGGTTGACATGCACCATATATGCTGCAACCTTTAAACCATTGAAATAGGCCTCTTACGAGTGAGTAACCTAGATAATGCTACTAGTTCCAAAGACTTTTAGTTTTGATGAGAATTCTGAATCTTTTCAAACCAAAACTAACACCTTCGTGATGTGAAAAGCTAGAGCCTAAGTAGACAAGAGAATTGTGAGAGCGTGGGAGACGGTTGATATCCATGCAAGAATTATATGTGTCAGTGGGCAGTAGCAAAGGTCTTAAGGGGAACCCTTTTGGCAAAGTCACATTTTTACGGTTTTTTCTTTTTTACTTTAAAAAGGAAACTTCTTTCATCGTGAGAATCTTCTTTTCCTGACCCATCTAGGGAAAAGAAGATTCTTGCTAGATGTTGGGAAGGGGCCATTTTTTCTTTTTAAAAAGCCCACATTGTTGTAACTAATCTTATCCAATCAATATATTTTATTGTATTTCTTCAAGATTTACCCTTGGAATTAGTTTTATGGAACAGAAAAGCTGATTCCCCCCTAAATAGTGTCCTAAATCAATCACAGCACATTTTGTATTGAATTTGGTAACCATTTATCCTGTTTGCCAGAAAATGTACTGTGTATTGATTACTAAAGCAGCATCCCAGTAAGGTACCCACAAAAAACAAAAGTGATTCAATGGGTCAATGATGATAAAGTCAAGTTGCAATACAAACTTAGTAATAATTATAAGACATTGAAGCATAGCAAGTTTTCCTACTGACATCTTTTCTGGCATTGGTAGCTGTTCTTGCACTGACACGGAAAACCACACCACTACCTTGGAAAAACAATGTGGAAAACTATGACAGGGTGTGATTTTACGTTGGTGCATGATTATAACATAGTCATATTAAGTCATAACCTAGTCATATTAATGATTTAGTTAGTTGGTATTGCCCTTGTACTCTTATATGTTCATTATGGTTCAATGCAATTGGAAAATATTAGGAGTATCTGAGCATCCTTCCCCTAAGAAAAAGTATAGAAAACACACAATCCATCAGTCTACTTGCTCTTCCCACATAGCATATATCATAATCACCCCTCATGGAAATGACAATACCAACACATCTTCATTTGCTTTGTCTCCATGGTGTTTATCTGGACCCACCATATCTTTCGCTATCATATTTACTGTGGTCGTAGATATTTTCACTGGTATAAATTTTCACGAAATTGATAAAAGGCCCTATTTCATGTGTATTTGAATTCACTGATTTTCAAAATTAGCTATTGCTCTTCTATATGATAGATATATTCACTATGGACATAAATTCATGGATTTTACACTTCCGTGAAATCCGCGAAAATATGTACAGCGTGAAATAATCTACGACCACAGTACATCTCAACCCTGGACTCGATCATATTTGTCATCCCCTATCATAATTCATGATTAATTTCTTGAATTGTGCCTGTTCCTTACTAGGAAAGACCAAAAAGATGCAGAATCCACCATTTTACACCCTGACACCATACAACAGCACAGGCTTCCAACTATCATGAAGTTCTTTGCAGTAATTCTCCTCATTCTCAACCTTAAGCTGTGATGGGTTTCAGCCCTAGGTTTCTTGAAAAACCCATCAAATTCCCAATCAAAAACCCAATAAATTCAGCTTCAATGCAACATATGCACCAAGTGCTTCTGGAGATGGTTCTATCCATTTGTTTTACACAAACGTAGAGTGAGTACAAAGTCATGAAAATTGCAGGTGTCAAACATGTCTAAAGTCTGATTATCATAACTGTAAGTTAATAAAAATCTCATTTTTATTTACTCATTCACCAATATCAGCTTTCACAGAAAAAGCAATCTTACTCACCTAAGGCTGGATTCAGACTCAGACAATAATGGGGCTGATCCCCCTGAAGTCCCCCCCCCCTCCACCATCGAATTCTCCCCTCAGAAATCCTCCTGGGAATCACCATAATGATGCCTTAATCCCTATCCCTAAAACTAACCCTAAACCTCTTTTTGAGGATGGGGGGTTCTGGGGTGAGGTTTTCACGTGGAGAATTCCAAAGATTCCCGGCACCCTTATGTCATATTATGGGAAATTCCATATAATTATTCATTCTATTGTTATTTTCTTTGGATTGCAGGGGACCTCTAACCAAAAGAAGTGTGTACAATGGAACAGAAAGACATGAAGATAGCTATGTGATCAAGAACATCACCTACAGGGTCGACCCATCAAGGAAGTGATGTGAGAAACACAGCTTTGACATCCTTCTTGTTATCGTCCCCGCAAATACACACATTAAGAGAGGCATGCTGCAAGGTGTACCAGTCCAGATCTGGGAGTTCAGGAGGGTCTTGCCAAAAGAAAACGAGGAAGTATGTCTTAAAATAATTTCAGAGAGTGCTGAGGAAAGCGTTTTCCTAGTATTGACAAAGAAAGTACAGCTGAATGAATGGAAAACTCCTTTTGAGGTGTGAAAAAACATGCACATATCATCTAAACGATTATCCATACCATCTTTTAGAAACACAAAAACATGCACGTTTTCCCTTTGGGTTCACGTTTGTGTTTTGGCAAGACCCTCCTGGGCGGGACTAGGGTATGAAGCATATGAACACATACCACATGACTGAAGACAAGTGTATGTTTTTAAAGCTAACCTTGAGGGGATTCTCCATGGCTGAAGACAAGGGCACTATGATGAGAGAGTATAATAAGCTATTAATGTATTAATAACGTAGGACGAGGTGAGGTTTGCTGGAAACACTCCCAGCTAATCTCATCGAGTCCTATGTTATCAATGCATTAATGCGTTTATTGCACTTATTTCTCCATTTTGTATCAATTTCTTACCTTATAACCCCAAAATTAATCCAGGAGAAGACATTTTGAAAAGTGTATGCAATCCGCACAGTTTGCCAAGCTGTCGTGGCCATCTTGTCACTCGGGCCAAACATACCTCCACCTTTACACACATTTTTCGGGTAGAATCCAAGCATGTCAAGTCCTGTACTTCTAGGAGTGACAAATATACGATCTCTAGTTGGTGTTCGCCTACATTTGTCTCTATTTTCTTCTAAATAAATGAGAATCTAATGATTTTACATAGCGATCCAACGCACATGGCCATTCTGTCTTGTTGATGAAGCGGGTAGGTGCCCGGATGTTACCTGACATACTTTCGGCTGAAGAACTGGGTCAAATATGTGTCGAGCAAGGAATGGCCGGACGGGCCAGGTGCCTACACAAATCGCTATGGAAAATCAATGGATTCTTATTTATTTCGAACAAAATGGAGAAATTAGTCATGGCATGTTCATCTCGGATATCTAAGGTCAGAAATCATAGAAGGTTTGCATATGACGAATTTGGAGGTATTCCAGCCCCTACTCTTCGAATTTTAGTTTCCCCCTCTATTTCTTTGGCTCAGAGTGTCAGGCTGGATGAGATCTTCATGTTACATATGGGTTTTGATGGTCCCATATGCATATTTTGGGCTCCAGGGGGGTAAAATGTGCCCAAAATGACCAAAATTGTCTGGGCGAAATTGTGTCTGGGAGAATGACATTTGAGTTACAAGCCATGTTGAGGGCTTAATTTCCTACAGAAACAATCTTCATACCTCCATGAAAATCTCAGGTCCAGACTATTTTGACCTGTAGATTAAGAAAATCACATGTGTCCTTGCTATTGTAAAAGAAGCATACTTATAAGAATTCTTTTTCTGGTCACATGTCTGGGCGAATGACATGTAAGGCCACATATGCACACTTTCTATGATTTGTGACCCTAAGGATGTTTCCCTGTTTATAACTACACCTGGCACCATTGGATTCTATACTAATGAAGTGTGCAAACATCAGGTATGTCGGACAACTTTTGCAAATTCTTCATGTAATTTGATTTCTAGTACCGTTCGGCTTGGTATAGTGGACAGCGAGTCCGTCTCATGCCACGGCGGCCGGGGATCGATTCCTCATAGAACCCTGCATGGATTTAACTGGAAATGTTTGGAGAGGGTGAGTTTGTATCCTTCTCCAATTTATTAACGGAGATTTATTGAAGATGAAGAAAAGGTCTCAGAGTGCGGTTAAACCACAATAACGGAACAGAGTTATGACCAAAAAAGCACGCTGATGGCCCTGAATCGTGAGATAAAGAAGAATACTCCTACACTGAACACTTCTATGATATGAAGGAAGGTATAAAGGACACCAGTGTCTTTGATCCTCCCAAGTACTGTCCGTAGGAATAGCTACAACAATAATTCAAATATCATGGTGGGAGCTCTAGCTAAAGTGCCATTACATGTAGAGACCTATAATGTCAGTGCTTACTAATCTTTGCACTGCTGCAGCTCTAAATAACTGTATAGTAGTGCATAATGGGTACATAGGACCCCATCATATGAAGCAGTCATAGACAAGACATCAGGTTGTATGGTATCACAGGAGGCTTTTTTTTCAAATATATTAGAGTGCTTAGCTTTCTGTAACTAATCCCCACTGGGCACATCAACATTGATTCAGCGCTGAAACAATGTTTGCAATGTTTGCATATCAACGGTTGATATAGGGTTGAGATATAGTTGAATTTGAAATTTGACACAACATAATCAAAATCAACTGCCATTCAACATCTAGCCATCAGCGCTGATTCAACGTTTGTATTTCTATGTTGATTCAACGTTGACACAACATTGACACAACATTGATATGATGTTGAAACAACATTGATATTTGTTAGGGCATTCTTTGTTGACATGTCAATGTTGAATCAACATTGAAATCAATATTGTTGATTCAATATTGACAAATCAATGTTGAGTCAACATTGAATTGAGAACAATATTTCAACATTGATATGTCAACTGTTGATTGGATGTTGAAATGGTGTCGGTTGACAACATTGAAATAGAATCATTGAAAAAGTGTTGAAGACAGGTTGATCATCAACACAATATCAGCGGGTTGCCTTGGGGATAGATATATTCATCATAATTTCATCAAAGGGAAATCTATAAACTATTGATATCAAGAGGGATTTATTTGGTGTATTGCAAAGCACATAGCTCAGTTTGCCAGGTTCAGGTTCATTAGTTCTAAGGTATGAATAGAGTTAAGTAAGGTAATATCTCGTGTGGACAATGCATTTAAATGGAGCTGCACTCTACCTATACAGTTTGTAAAGGGATCATATTTTAGATAATGCAGTCTATCTCAATCTGGAAAGTGCTTTAATGATATCAGTATCATTTTCTTTCAATATGTTACAAAGGACATTAATTAGCATACAAACCCTTGCTTTGGCACTGCATATGAGGGAAAGCACCAATAAATAAGAATTTTCCAGTTTCTATTTCTTGTTGTTTTCATTTCCTACAAGTATAATATTATTGAGGTTTTTGTATACCTTTATATTCTATGGCCCTAAATCATTGAATTTGTGTTGCAACTTCAATGGATGTTTTAACTTCTGGATTGTAAAACAATAGATCTAATAACATTTTAGACTAATATGGAGGCATAACCGATGCATAGAAACCAAATGTTCATGGGGGGGCAGGGTTCCTGTCCTGGTTATGAGCCTATTATACTTTTATATAGCATCATATAAGGGACCTTCCCATTATAGGGGGAAGGCCCCCGATCCTCCTTTTTCCTACACCAGTGCTAAAAATACATTTTGAAGGAACTTAGATGTCCGGGTCGAGCTGCAGCCAACATAGGGAGATAAGGGTTGTATGTATATACATAAGGAAGTATTAATATGTTAGTTGTGTCACTGCATTTGTGCATGCGCACAGTGGTTCTATGGTGAGGTCAGCACGAAACAAATATTGAAAGCACTGTCATACTCTTATGGTTGGCAATATAAAAACAAGTAAATAACAACAAATAACAGCAACAAAACAAACATACTACACTGCACATGTTCATCTCAGATATGTATGAATATACGACCGACCCCAATGAGATAGACTATATATTGACCACTGAAAAAATAGATTAGTATCTCATCACTGCAGGAATCACCCAAAAATAATATGTTTTGGATTATTTACAACCTTTGAGGGAAAACTGTTATAGATGCATGTTTGGTATCAAATTCAAGCTGACGGCATCAGCAAAACATTTGACAATATGACATTTGTATTTAACACATTCTTATGGTGAATACACTACTTGTTAAAAAATGTTTCAATACCTGGGAAAACATTATTATTGCCTATTCATGAGTTCTATTAACCATGGATAAGTTGAACCTTACCTGTACAGCGCCTCCTAATTTGAAGGACTAAAGGAAGAGGGAGACTAAAAAAAGTAAACATAAACACACTTATCAGATATGTCTTAGGTTGGTGATGAGAAACTAATTTTTTATATATATTGTTTTGAGTGGCCTTTAAACCACTAGACCCCACTCCTGTATTTGTTTTCTATCCAGGATGTCTGTTCGATGGCGTGACACTCTAACAGTCTCTGTGCAGATACTATTCTGTCTATCATCCCCCTGTTGTATGACAATTCCTTATAGGGAGTAAATACACAGTTCGCTGATTTGAGATTCAACAACATTTTCCCTTAGTGCTACACCACAAGCTACCAACATGACGTTCCTAACTGTCGTCCTCCTCATGATCAGCCTTCAGGCTGTAATGAGTATCGACCTATGGGATCTTGAAACTCCCATTAGGAAGTGCTCGGTTCCCAAGAAGTATGAAGGAGAGGTCAAAGTCACCGTAAAGATGGGGCCCAAACAGATGCTGTTGGCCAGTGGGACAGGATCGATCCATGTAGACGACACAGTTGGAAAGTGAGTATTTCAATTCTTTTTACTTACTCACTTGCCTAGGACCGATTTAAAGTTTTAATCAAAGGTATGGCAATATTTTTAAGAGGGCCCTGAAAGGGCTTAGGGATGATTCCAGACTTGGACGTAGGGGGCTGTAAAGGTATACATTGACCTAAAAGGGTCGTGATGTAGTTTTGCAATTGATACCGATCAGCAGGGAATAAAATTATGAAGGTCCTTGACTTAGTTCAGTCATTTCTTCCTTACCAGCTAACCTCCTTCCCTTATCCATCCTTCCTTCATATATTATCTCATTACTTATTCGTTATTTTCCTCCACTTCTTTGCTTTCATTAAAATTTTAATCATGATGCATTGCTCCTTCCTTCCTTAGATTATTTTTTATGTTCCCTATATAACTTTGCCATAAATAAATACTCAATAAAATTAATTTTCAATTTTGTCCCTAAAATTATCCTCATCTTACAGGGTTGCTGTTCTCGAAAAGGTTACTTCGAGGGGCCGGACAATCGAAGTTGACACGTACATTGATAAAAACACAACCTATGTTGCCATACCCACAATGAAAGAATGCCAAATAAAACCATCAGGTACGCCCATCATTCCTGGCAAGGTCCCAAAGGGATTCACCCTGAATGTAAAGAGAGGTGAACTGCATGGAATTCCAGTCGAAATCTGGGAGATTACTAGCAAACTGGGAGTGCCCTATGAATCTATAACAATGTACCTGACCAAGGCCGGGTGTATGCCTATGAAGGTGGAAATGCAGGTGAGGGCCAGTGGACAGACCATGAACATGGTGGAGGACTTCTCTGACATGAAGGAAGGCATAAAAGATCCTCGCGTCTTCAACCTGCCCAAGTATTGTGTGAAGTGGGACGTCTATGGTGAATCTGTCCTCTTGTCAACAAAAATGCGCAGCTGGGGCCTGTTTTGAATTGCAAATCATTATTAGTATTGGCCAAGTGCTTCCCAGTTTTTTTGTGTCTTTACATTCTCTGAATTTTGGAAAGACGGCTTCCTTATAAATAATTTAGAATTAACTTAGGAAAAATCTTTCAAGAGAGGCAATTCAAGAATAATTTTGGTTAGCCGTACATATGTAGGCACATTGAGGGGGTCCTAATATACCTGATATATGTCATTGCCACTCCTACACTTTAAAAGAAATGCCACCAGATAAACGGTGGTTGCGTGACAACTTTGGGACAAAGATTTCAGTTCACTGCTATTTTTACAGAGATTCCTTGTAATAAAGTGCTTAATTGTATAACTATCTGCGTAACTCTGTGCAACATAGATGATAAATAAGAACCTGCCGGATGTAGGCTAGTACATCTATTGCTTGTGTAAGAGCAATCTTTTACTAAGTCCAATTCAGGCTAAAAATGTCTTTTAAAATGTAGGCGAGACTGGTTGGTATCCATTGCTATTTTTGCTTAAGAGCCGGGTACAAAATTCTCCCAAATCTTCCACCAAAAGGAAGTATTAGCTTTCAACATTGATATTGTGTTACCTTGGTATTAATGAGGTGAGGCCAAATAGCATTGCTACATGTGTTTCTGATATTGCATAATAATCGGTCCTCAAAGCTTTCGCCAAAGAAAAGTATTAGCTTTCAACATTGATATTCTCCTAGCTTGGTATTGATGAGGCCATTGATTTTCCATAGCGATATGTGTTGGCACCTGGCTCGTCTGGCCATTCCTTGCTCGACGCGTATTTGACTCAGTTCTTCAGCCGAAAGTATGTCATGTTACATCCAGGCACCTACCCGCTTCGTCAACAAGACGGAATGGCTGTGTGCATTGGATGGCTATGTAAAATCATTGGATTCACATTTATTTAGAAGAAAATGGAGACAAAATGTAGGCGAACACCAACTAGAGATCGTATATTTGTTGGTCCTAGAAGTACAGGACTGGACATGCTTGGATTCTACCCAAAAAATGTGTGTAAAGGTGGAGGTATGTCTTCATTGCTTATGTGTGTTTCAGATATTGCATCAATTGGTCTTGACAGAGTTATCACGCAAATGGAGCTACCGTTTCATCATTTTGAAAGATACTGCTAGACTGTCATTATCTTTTGGTTGACTGTCATGATTCTGTAATATTCATGTTACAGTGTGTACTCATTAGCGCACAAACCCTTGATTTGAAACTTATTATGAGGAAAGCACCAATAAAGCAGAGCTTCTCGGATTCTCCTATCTGTTATTTTCCTTTCCTACAGCCAAATTGAGGATGGAATACACTATATTCCATGGCCCTATAAATCACTACATTTGGTATGTGTGAACTTATTTGTGCCATCATCTCACTTATTGCCTTCAATTTTCTTTTGACAAGCTATTGGGTAACACATACATAAAATTATGTACAACGCACTAGTAGGCCTACCTTTATAAGTGGGGGGGGGGGTTCAGAGGGCGCACCTATTGGCCCTTTAAGTACTATTCTATAGTTTAAAATCCTCACTTATAAGACATACCCTAACTTGGACTAAATCCTAAAAGGACACACATGATGCAATCCTCGCATATAAGCCATGTCTTACAGTTTTGCGAGGAATTATGGTATTTCAAAACAGAGGCGAAGAAATCAAATGATTTATGAATTGGTGGGGGTAAGGGTACTCTGCTCCTACACCGGTGCTTATTACTTAAAAAACAGAAAAATAAAAAATTAGGATGTCTGGGTCTTACTTCAACCAGCATAGTAAGATAAGGGATGTATACAGTGTACATGTATTTTATAAGAGAGTATTTATTGTGTTTGTTTGTGTAGGCTATATACATTTGCACACACACAGTGGTCTTCAGCATATGAGAGCATGAAACTGAAAGTATACCGTATTACTAGGTGATATTGAAAGTACTGTCTAGTTTAGGTGTATCTGCTATGTTTAGAAATAAGGAAAACAAAAAAGAAAGAAAAGAAGAAGCAGAAGAAGTAATAACCTAAAAGATATCGGATGTAACAGACCCACTTTCTGTATTGTGAAGCACATGCTGAATTGCAGAAACTTTCCACATAAGCAAGGAAAGATATCTTATTAGCTATAGATCTCAATTTGTGGCCTAATCTGCAAGAATCTTCTTGCCATTATACCTCCCTGTTCAAAGCTGTTATGCCCTTTGCAATATACAGGCAGGGTACCAACTCACAACAGAGTGCTAAATTGCAGGAACCTTCCTGTAAAAATTGCGTGATTGCATTCAACATTTTGGTTTCTTATCATGTGAATATAAATATGCAATTTTGATAAATGTTTTCCATCTATGTATATTATGGTTGACAGCTCATGAATGCGATTTGCAAATATTAGAAGTATCCACATTGTAATCCTTCCACAAATTTGAGTATAGGCTTACGAAAAGAAAACAAAGATATCGAGTATAAATGTACTATCCAGAGAATACCCTATCATCATGAAGTTGTTGGCCATGATCCTCCTCCTCGTCAACCTTCAAGCTGTGATGGATCTCAGCCTAAGGGATCTTGAAAACCCCGTCAAGAAGTGCTCACCCCCTGAAAAGCTTGAGGGGAAATTTAGATACAGCTTCAACGCAATCATTTGCCCCAAGCAGTACTGAAGAGACGGATCCATCCATGTGGATTATGAAAATATAAAGTAAGTAATTATAATTTTATTTGATTATTTTGATCAGTCAATCAAAATCGATTTTGTGCCTAAAATCTTGCTGCCAATATCAGCTTATTTTGTATTAGGAAAATCCTATGGTATCTAATTATTGATCCACTGCTATACAAAAGAAAAGAAAAAGGGTTGTTGAAGTGACATTGTCCGATCTTTTTTCATTTTCCAACGAGTAGTCTTGTTTAAATAGTGCACTAAGAAAATATTCAGCCTCACTTGAGTCTGGAGCCAAAATGAGTATCGTTTGAGACTCAGCCTGATCCTGGGATGATACTCTGGCTCTGCCTGAGTATCATCCCAGGATCAGCCTCATGATTAGCCAGAGTATCATCCCAGGATCAGGCTGAGTCTCAAATGATACTCATTTTGGCGACATTGCCTGAGTCTGGATCCAGACTCAAGTGAGGCTGAATATTTTCTCAGTGTGTGTCTCCTTGAGTTTCCCACATTTCTCACTGAAAACTCAAATGTAGACAGGGAATTCGAAATAATATCATATTGACCAATGTTATCCACACATTTGGTAATTTCTATGTCTATCCCAGGGGTGATGGCGCCCTCTTGTGCTTACTCCCCACCCTAATAAAGGCTCTTTGTGGAGATAACCTTTTAATGATAATGCTAACTGTACTAAAGTCCCCTTTAATTAAGCAAGCATTTCACGCAATTGAATGTTAGCCACTTATATATTAGTTGAATCCCTGGTAATGTAAAGAAATAGACAGGAAAATGTTTAAGTCAGTTTTTGTGTAAAGTACTGTAGTATAATGTGGTATCCTTGCCATTAATTTACCAATTTAGTCGTGTATTTGTTCCCTTAATTTCCATGCTATTCCTCAACCTCTTTCCATGTTACAGTCCGTCCTCAGTCCACCTTAATATCATATCAATCTAATTCAGTTTATTCTAGTTTTATCTGGCATATTTCCTTGATTGCAGGGGTCTTATAGAATGGAATGGCCATGGCTTAGGACAACAGGGCGCAACTTACATGATCAAGAACATCACCTACTTTGTTGACCCATCAAGGAAGGAGTGTGACAAAGAAGGCAAATCCCTGTTTCCTGGAGATGTTCCCCCAAATACACATATCACAAGAGGCATACTACAAGGTGTTCCAGCCCAGATATGGCAGCTGAGACTACCACATAAAGCATATGAAATCATTGTACCTGATTGAAGACAAGTGTATGTTCTTGAAGGCAATTATAATGTCAAAGTATGGGGCAGAAAAGAGTGTTTGCAATGTATACTTTTATGAAACGAAGGAAGGTATAAAGGATGCCAATGTCTTTGATCCTCCCAGGTACTGTATGTAAGCAACTTAAACCCCTCAAATGGGGAAGTGGCAGCTCTCAATAAGTAAAAACACCTACAGACCTATATTTCACTGCTTACTACTCCGTGCACTGCTACTACAGCTCCAGATAACAATATAGGAGTTCACAAGGGAGTTACATAAGACCCTATTATAGGGAGTGGTTTTAGGTTAGACATAAGGTCGTATGGTACCAGAGGAAGATTTCCAAATACTGCGATGCTTAGCAATAAAGTCAAGCAACTGCATGTCATAGTATTATTAATAAGATCCTGAAGTGATCTTTTTGTGATTAGTTACAGAAATTCATGTTCAGATTGAACGTTTACAAAAAGAATCTAGTGTACGGCCATTATCACTAGACATACAGGTTGACCATCAGTAGATTATCCCCAAAATAACCAATTTATATAAAAAAAAAACACTGTAAGATAGCTTTAGTTATTCAAGACTGTGCGGAAAGACGAGGCAGGTTTGCACTGTCCCAACAGTACACCCCCCCCAACACTCACTGTCACATTAATTTTATGGTGCCTAGCGATTTTTTTCACAGGAACACCTGCTGGTAGAAACAGGAGCACAGGAAAAATAGATTAGCCTTAATTATTCAAGCTTTGATAATTTGTGGTCCAGAAATAGCTTTTTGAGTTTAAGAAGCTTTTGTTCTACACTGTACACAAATTCATGAAGTTCAATAGCCTGTTTAAATCACTCTTACTTACATCTTGTTCCACCATCCAGCCCATGGAGCACACTAACCCACCCAAAGAATGTCTTTTCAGAAAATTGTAAAAAATATAAGCATCAAGTATACTTGATGTTCCATAACTCAGACTGGTCCACAAAGATATAAAGTACCCTTTTGGAGTCATTACGAAGGACTGGTATCTTTATTGAAGAAAAAGGTAAATGTTCATGAACTTATATTTAAACATAGCCATTATCTACACAGTGACTTTAATGTTCTTGTAGTATGTATAAACATCAGCCTCAGAAGCCCAATCCAGAGTTCCACCTCCAAAGAAGGTGGAGAAGTAAAAGCTGTCAATCTTAAGGCTGTTATCCACCCTGAAGGTCAGTCCTTCCAACCGGAACACCTCTACACCATCAAACTTAATCATCACCACGCCGTCCCTCTTCCCAGGTCTGTTCAGTTTGATGTACTGAGAGAGACGATGCCATGTGCCTGGTATAAATCTGAAGCAGCATTAAAGAGTTTATTTTCTTTACCTCACAAAGTCTAACAAAAATTGAGATGTTATTGCAGCACACTCCACTAACTCGAGAGTTGTTTTGCGATGATGTATTTTTGACTAATGCATACTCGCATCGGTATCAAGTATTGTTCATCATATCCATTTAGACATACAGTCATTTTTCCTTTCACTGAACCGACATAAATTTCAAAATACACATATGCCGCAGTTCACATTATTGTGGAAGTGGAATGCCTCCAGGCCTCAGAGTGTTACCTACCTGAAGGTACCACGCCCCAGGGAATGGCCATATTTAAAGTTACAGTGAATGTTCGGCAGATCACAGAACCAGTCTCCGGTCTCATTCGGAATGTATGCATACACCTATTGTAATAGAATTATAAACATGATTATGTAAAACTCACTAACACTGGTGTCTTCAAGATTGACATTAACAACATCAACATTATGTGAAAGGATCTGTGAAAAGCGACTTTAGTGCAGGGTGCATTAACTTGATTAAGCTCACCATTCTGAGTACATGCCACATATATATGTTATTGCAGTGATATAATTCTTGTGTAACAGGCACTATTCAGATAAATTGATTCCACCCTGTGCTATACACCCATTATTCCTTTTTACTCACCTCACCATCACCTTTTCTCCTCCACATGTACCTAGTAGAGAAACATGTGGTCTCAAACCTTCCTCCAGAACATTTTCCAAAACCACCCCAGAAACCAGCCAGTTTACCGCCCCTCACAAACTTGAAGTTGTCACTAAACATGATGTCATACTTCAGGGTCAATGCATCCCATTCACCAAATGGTTTGGACTTAAACTGGGTGCCACCCTTCTCAAGGGGGTTAGCTACACAACTACCTGCAATGATGAATACGATTTGGGTAAAACATTATTATTAAATTCAGTGAATATGGGGTCTGAGGCGATTGAGACCTTGAGATAGAGGGGAGACATACAATGGTACATGGAGACATAACATGAAGGTTAGCAGGTAAAGACAGACAGGGAAACGGTGTATTCAAGTATAAGAGAAGTACCGTAATCTCCCGCATAGAAGACGCGCTGCACGTATAAGACGCACCCCAAACTCAGCACATGCATTTTCGCGTATAAGACGCACAGTTTAAGGCTGAAATTTGTAAGATTAGTACATTTCTATAGTAAAATTACCCCTCGTATAAGACGCACCCCAAACTTGAGGAAATCCTATAAGACCCAGTAGGGATTTGTTTGGCATAGAGGACGCGTCTTATACGCGAGAGATTACGGTAGGTTGGCTGGGGAGTATATCAATAGATGGAAGAGGAAGAGGTGCTTGAGAATATAGGAGTAAAAGGGAAAGGAAGAGAGGTCAGGTACTGACAAGGCCAAGTTAAACTTGCCTATAAAAATAATATATAGATGATGATGATGATGATGATAATGATGATGATGAAGAGAAAGGGAGAGAGGAAAGATAGAGAAAGATAAATAGAGAGAGAATTCGATAGAGGATACAAACAAACTGGACAATGTAAAAAAAGAATGACAAAATAAGTAATTTATAGTACTTCTCTCAATAAACAACTATTAATTTTTCTATTAAACTGAGCACCTCAGCATTACTGAAAATGAAATGATGCCAAGATGTAATGAGCAGATCTCCTAGTTTACCTTTAGGGTATACAATGCGGAGTACATTTTTCGATCCTGTAGGGTCCTTTACCACATTAATGTTGTGTGCTCCCCAGCTGGGGCGGGGGTTTCCCAGGCCACAGCTCCCAAGGGGATCAACCTTATCAAACTCTTTACACTCCCATACTGTAGTACCTACAGCTCCTGTGTGGGGTAAGTAATTACAGAGACATAGATGAAGGTTAATGACACACACAAAAATAGTTCTGAATATCTTAGGCCTTTTGTCTAACATTTGTCAGACTTGCTAAGCCAAGTTAGGAGTTTTTCCACGTCGCCAAACCACCAGTTTTCTTGGGAGTTTGCATCTAAACCTTAGGAGAATTGCCTGAATTGCCTTATTTCTCCTAACTTGCCTTAGACTTATTCACTTACTACATAGACTGTTTTACTACCCATCATAGATTTCTTTTGGTTAGCATAATTATTTCATTTTAATTGAACTGGTTTATGTAAACTCCACATAGATTAAGACACCCAGAACAGAGCCTCTCCACTTGAGAAGCAAGTTCAATGCCTCACCTCATTTTAATTTACAACCCCTGAACTTAGATGCTCTGGGTTTATCACACATGTCACAGGTGTGAATTTATCAGTATAGGTGTTTCCATTCTTCTTCTTCGCTCCTTCAATAACATAATATTATATGCTCATTAGGTGTATTCTGTTAAATCCTATGCCAAGTTGAATTGTAAAGGCTTTACCAAGCACCATTATTTTCACATTCATAGTTTTTTCCATGATAATTATACACATGCCAGCAAAGTCCTCATGAAAACCACATTGCCACCTGGTGTGAAGAAATCTACTAGGTCTACCCCTTAGACAAAACTACTACCCCTTAGACAAAGTGACCCATTTTCTCTCTTGGCTGAGTCAAGTTACCTTGCCTGAATCTGGCACAACCTGCTAGTCATTTTCAAATGCTATGATCAGATGCCCCTCGATACAAATTTGACCAACTCTACATTCAAGGCCTCATATAGTAAGGGTGAGTTGGCAATCAGTTATTGCTTACGATCACATGCCAGTTCTACAGAGTATAAGCATAATAGGTATGTACAGGCTATTAGAAATCCTTGAATAACTTTTGGGAGCAGCCTAGAAGTAGCATTTGAGAAATAACTTCCTGGTAAGACTCCTGTGTACAGGGTATGACCTCATAACATTCATAACAGAGTATTAGTAATGAAACCTTCTGACTGATATGTCATTTACTGATGAGGAAATTATTCTGTGCCTCAAGGATATTGGTGTATCTAAATCATCTTCTATTGAATATCTTCCTACTTATATATTTAAAATAGCTGCACTCAGATTCCCTGACAAATTTATAAATCTTATCACTCACACTGGTTTAATACCTGATAGTTGGAAAGTTGCCACAGTCACCCCCCTTCCAAAAGAAGGTGACCCCTCAAATGTATCTAACCTGAGACCTATCAGTATATTGCCTGTACCTGGAAAGATATTAGAGCGTCTAATTCACACAAAAATCAGTACTCATTTATTTAATTACAATATTCTGTCAAATTTCCAAGTGGTTACCAAAAAAACAGGTCAACTCTTGATACAATATCAGTACTTGTCGATGATATACTTAGAAATAGAAATCAAAATAATATTACCCTAGCTGCCTTTATTGATATGAAAAAAGCTTTTGACTCAGTAAATTATAATATCCTTTTAGCTAAATTAGAACAATATGGCATTAGAAATCGAAACTTGACGCTCATAGAAAATTACCTCTCCAAGAGACAACAATGTTCTATTGCGAATCATGTAAGGTCTAGGCACCAGAACTTAACATTTGGAGTACCTCAGGGGTCAATATTGGGCCCTTTTTTTCTTATTATATATTAATGATTGTATCTCTGAAAATGATATTCATAAAATCTTGTTATATGCAGATGACTCAGTCCTGTATGTCTCCAGAAAGAATAAAAATAAGATTGTGACATTTGCTTCTTCTATAAAATTGAAAAAGTTGACAAAATCCAAAAATTGTTATAAACAATAAAAGGCTTATGAATGTTGCTTTGTATAAATATCTAGGTGTCACCCTAGACCCCGAGTTAAAGTTTAATATGTATCTTCGTACTGTCATTAATAATGTGCGTTTTAAATCATTAATATTGTATAAAACACGAAAATACATGACTCAAGAAGCAAGATTGAGAATGTATAAAATGCATATTTTACCAATTATTGACTACTGTGATGTATTGTATAGTGCAGCTAAAGCTGAATACCTGTTAGAACTTCAGCGATTACAAAGCAAATGTCTTAAAACATGTTTAGATTACCACATGCTTACCCCAACTGACTTTGTACATGCAAATGCTAAATTACCAAAACTAACCTCAAGGAGAGATTATCATATCAAAATTTTTGCCCTAAAAAAAATCTTGTAATGAAGATTTTATTGAACCAAAAGTCAGAACAACTTGTTTTGCTTCAGCACCTGTATTGAAATATCAGAAAATAAATTGTACTGCATATAAATTTTCACCCGAAGTCAAATGTGCTCAAACTTGGAATAGATTAACTACTGATATCAGAAATATTAGAGACCGGGACAAATTTAAACTTATTTGTAAAAAAGAACTCTGATTAAAGTTTAAGTTTTTCACATTAATTGTTATAACCATCATTGGTCAGATCACCACTGTAAGTCATATGTATAAATGTTGAAATAGGGTGTTGGTATTTTTAGGGTAGGGGTATGTTATTGTATATGTATTTAAAGTAAAGAAAAATGCTGCTGTTCTTGTTCTTATTAAACTTAAAACTTTTATTATAATTTAATTTCCTATGTAAGAAAATTGTAAACCTTTTAAAATGGCTTGGTCATAACAACATTCTTAGAATGATGACCAGTCATTAACTTGTTAGCCAATTAAGATAACCTTTTTGATTTCCCATATAGAATAGTATTCGATATATTATTGTAAAAGATGTCTTCAACTGTCTAAGGTACAGCGTTTGATCCTCCTATATGTGGAAACATACTTATGATATCACATCAGATCTATATGCAATATAACTTTGGCTAATAAAAGTTTAAATTGTTTAAAAAAAAATAGCTGAGTCCAACACCCATATTTTTGATAAACATGGTCTCCCTGGGCTATTTCCTTCATCCGAGGTTGAATCGATATCTTTACCAAACTATGTCCAACAAGCACAAACAACTACTTACCACCAAGAAATAAAGAGAGAAAAACAAGGATGTGCATTTCTGGTTGAGTTCACAACTAACCCACCAACTGTGTAGTGAATAGTATGGATTATGGTCTACCACTCCTGTCTATAGCCACAGGTCCACTAGCCAACATGAGTGGCAGCGAAATGCATTCTTTTAAATCCTTTGATCTCTCTGTATTTGTTTACTTTTGGCTTGGAGCAGCTCAGGCAAACAGAAAGGGTGCTCCAATGCAATATATAAGGCAAACAATAACAAATAGAACAAAGTGAAAAGTGTGCTATGCCGCTAGTGGAGCCTTGGCTATTGTTACATATGGTCAGATACTAGCTTGCAGATGTCATGATTCTCATCTATGAAGAAAGCTGCTAAATGCCAGGACATGTTGGAGCCTTATCTGTGTTCACCGGATAAGGCACGGGCGTGGACTGGTTACCAGATTTAGTCTTGTGTAGGTGTTATCCATATGCTATAGTAAGGGTGAGAAAGTAAAGGGAACAGTGCTGCCCTCTGGTGCCTTTATTTGCTATGCACAGACCTTGATTACGGAGGTGAGTGGTGACTTTGCCAAAGTAACCACTAACCTCTCATATTTATCTAAGTCTAAATAAATTTTGACTGAAGATATTGACATAATATCACAGGAATAGGTAGATAAACCATTTCTCCCTATGTAGCTGTGGTGGTCCCGAATCATCCTCGAGGTACCTTCGTGGTCCTCGCGGGCGACGTCGAGAGCACCTCTCTTACCCGACGCCTGGGGGTGCTGGGTGCATGTCACCACATGGTCATGTGGCCCTCGACTCTGGTGTATATAAGGCCGTTGTACGGCCTTCCTCAGGGGCGGTCCAGTCGTGACGAACCATCGTGAGCGATGGTCAGCGGCTGCCCGACTACCATGTTGTAATACTTCTCTGTGCTGTTGCACAGAGAAGGTATATGTGGCTTGATAAACATAGACACTAGAAGGCTGTGCTAGTTGTCTAGTGTCGAAAGTGCTTAGTAGTTCAAACACTACTACCTGTAAACTGTCATCGAGAACGGCTGATGCCTATGCATTATCGACAATAAAGTTTTAACTGGAACCTGAATAGTTGTTCTTTGTTGTCTATTGAAAGATTCGATTAGCATTGAGGGGCAGAACACTACACTGGTGCCGTGACCAGTTGTTAACTTTAGTTCGTGTAGGTACTGCAAGCTTAAGTTCAACATGCAGGGCCACTTGGATGAAGGTGATGACCCCGATCACCAACATCAAGCGGCTGCGGGTCTGTTAGTGGATACGAACGATCCACTAATTAGTGGTGGTTTGAACCACTCACTGATCACAGGTCCATCGACTGACCCGTTGGGCCTGTATCAAAGGAGTCGACTACTCAACTGGTGAGTTTCGACTCAACTCTCTCCGGCTGCTGAGAATTTCCTAAGGACACATAGTTTGTCCTATATGGAAAGGACAGCATCGCCCGTGGGAACTCCGATGGGCCTTGGTAGTTGGTCTTTCGAGGGTCCTTCTCCCGTTTCTATACCAGGAAGTATAGACAGCGGCAAGGGACTCACCAAAGAGTTGTTGCAAGAGCAAGAACGCCAACTACGACAAGGTTGTCGTTAGTTGGATACTCTCACGAGTAACACCGTGAAAGCTCAGGAGAAGAGTATAGAAATAGAGCTGAGGTTGGAGCAGCTTAGGCAGCAAGCGCTGGAGACTTTAAACAAGACTCAAATCGCTAACAGAGAGCTTGTTGATCTTCAAGAGACGGTCAAACAACTCTCAAGTGAGAAAGAGTCTTTGCTTGAGATCAAGCATAGTCGATTGACAGCTGTAGAATGTCAATCACTAAAAGCAAAGATCGATCGCCTTGCAACAAGCCGCCAAGAATGCGTCGAGAAAGCTCAAAACGATTTTCGGGATGCCCAACACGAACAGACGTCCCTTAAACATAAGTTGAAAATACAAGAAGTAGAAAAGACTATGTTGGAGGAACAACTGCAAGAGCTGAGGCATGAGCCAAAAATCAGCAGAGCATTCTGAAGAAGTAGCTGGTCACCTTAATGCTTATGAAAAGCAGGTCGAACAGCTACGTCAGGAACGTGAAGTATTACTCTGTCAGATGCATGCTGACAAGGATGCTCGAGCCAGGGACGAGGCAGAAATGCGTCGTCGCTGTGAGGAGCGAATCGTGCACGCAGATAAGTTGACCGAATATCAGATTTTGATGGAACGGAAAGCGAGGCATGAAGCCGAGCTTAAATCCTTAAATTCTGAAACCTTAGTAGCTCAATCTCTGAAGGATCAGAATGATTCGAATGCTTTGGGGGCCATGCGTGGAGAAATCGACAAACTCCGATGAGAGATGGCATCTCGTAGAGAGGCTGATGAAGCCAGGGTCAATCAAGAAGTGATGAACTCGCAGGAGCAAACAGACATCAAAGTGCGTGCCGCTAGACCTCGAGAGAGGCAACAAAGTAGTGAATGCAGCACTGCTAGGGTTGCTACTCAAGGGGATCTAGTCGAAAATCCTGACTACAGGGAGTGGCTTAACCATGCCAGGATGGAGGTTAAGCAGCTCTTTGCCCTAAGCGAGCAACGAGATCTCTCGAAAGCAGAACGTAGCCGACTGGAATTCCTTGTAGCGGAACTGAAACAGGCGGAACGTTCGAAACAACAGTCAGAAATCGATCGAATGGTGGGGGCTATCGACGACATCTCGAAAGTAGAATCGAGAACACGTCGGACCCAACCCATTTCTTCGATGCCGCGCACCAATGGTCTAAGTGATGTGATTGGACAATTTTCCACTCCCATCACTGTTCAACAACATGTTGATCCTCCTAAATATAGGGATATCAGGTTCGAGGCTTCACATATCAGTGAAGCCGAGACTGGTAATACCTGGGGGATGAATCATAGTCGTGCAGATACCACTATGAGAAACATGGGGATGGACCATCAGATACCTAGAAGAGGCACAACATTCGCTCTTGATCAGGTCAGAAGATCAAGTAGGATGTTTGATAATACTTCTATCGGGCACGAACCTGCCCGGACTAGGTCAGTCGAGTGTCCTGCATTTACATGGAAGGATGATTGGCTCCGTTGGTACCACGGATTCAATCATGTCCGTCGAGTAAATGTATGGACCTCGAGCATGGCATTGGCTCAACTCCTCATGCTACTCCAGAACGGCCCCGCAGCTGATACTGTGTGGTTATGGGAGGAGCATGGAGATGGGACTCTCGAAGGGCTGGTGGACATGGTAACCGAAGCCATGACCTCGAGCCTGCAGGATCCCATTGTCACTATGGAGAAGAGATGCCAGGGCAAGAACGAAAGCATTACAGCATATGGCTTTGCTTTAAGACGACTTGCCGGCGATGCCTATCCAGGTGTTGATATCGGTTGAGTGGCTAATAACCAAAATCAACCAGTTGTTCATAGGAGGATTATATGACACTGATTTGCAACAAGACGTGTTACGAGAATGGCGCACTTACATGTCCGTCAAGGATATCATGGACTCGGCAGATGAGTTGAGGAAACGACAACTACTGCCAAAGTTAGTGAATCCTACTTCGACGAACGCAATGTCGGCACTGGCCGACAGCGTTTTGGTCGACGAGGAACAGGGTGAAGTGTCCTCATACTCGAAGCCCGTGGCGGGGAGTAAGACTAAGAAAAGTCAGAAACCAGCTGGCAAATCAAAGGCATCGAATAAGGCCTCCAAACCCAAGGCACAGGACCTTCTCGCTGAGTCAATTGCAGAATTTACTCAGGGTGATCGAGGGAGGGAATGTTCCTGTTACTAACTCGGAGAAGCCGAGTACCCCTCCGTCCGACGCCAGTGTTGGAACTGTAAGAGGCAAGGGCATTTTGCACAAACATGCCCCGAGCCTATTAACCCATTAAGGCCTGATGTTGAGAATACTGGGGCGGATGTTGAGTATTTTCAACACCATGTAGGGCCTGATGTTGAATATAATCGACATAGATATATTATGTGGTAGCCATGTTTGGAAATTTGAGATAGACATAAGTGGATTGCTATATTTGGTATGATGATGTTAATTACCTATTTTGGGGCCGGGGAATTCAAATCTGAGAAGTTAACAGTTATAGAGACATTGTAAAATGGTTGAAAATGATATCAAAGTCATGGACAGTGTAATATACCTTGAACCCTCCCACCCCCTGGTAAATGTACTGCTAAAAATTCAGTCCCCTAGTCTTTCAAAGTACTCTCAGAGCCAGCCCTTAATGGGTTAAGGGTCTACCACCTGACGCAACGGAAAACTGAGGCGGGCAGCTCGACGTGGCAATCGAGCTGCCCGACCATCGAAAAGCCAAGGTATCAGCACCTCTGGCAGTCCTGATCAAACGACAGTAGATTTGAAGGAACTAGGTAAGGTCCCGGTAGGGCCGTCCAAGCCCTCTACCACAGTGGCACCGGTTGATCACCGGTCAGGTTCCAAAGATTCGGTGTAGAAAAAGCCTCAACGACCAAAGAACAGGGTGCTGGCAGCCCGAACTCTGAGGTCGAGGGTTCGACTGAATCGAAAGTGAAAGTCGACGCCGGGAGAGAAGCCCTAGTGCGGCAGCTGGCCAGAGTCTGCGCAACAGAGCTTCCCTCGGATGATCCCTGTCTCTCTTTCCTAAGGGAGAGCGGGATCGATCTGAGTACTGACGTGGGATTGAGAATGCTAGCAGGAACCGCCCCCTTGTCAGGGAAACGATGGTACCTGTCCGCAGAGATTCGAGGGCGTCCGTTAGACTTCCGTGCACTGCGTCTGGAGCCGAAATGCGGAACTATGGTCGATTGGTTCTTCCTCTGAAGGTCGCATCGAGCTACTATGTGTTTAGCCCTATAGTAGCCGATGTGGCCGACGATGGTATTCTGGGACTTGACTTTGCGGCTTTGTATGGCATGATCCTTAACCCGAGGACAGGTCAATTGGTCATGACAGAGCCGAAAGAAGAGCACCATCAGTGTAAACTGAAAAGAATATCATCGGTTGCCTCAGTAGCACAGACCACTAGGATACCAGCTAGACATCGATGCGATGTCTTGGTAAAATCCGATGGTCTGGAAAGAGATCGACAGGGCATAGTCGAACCCAATCTGAAAACTCTGAGAAGCTTTGGGTTGGTTGGTGAGGCTGCCCTTGTCAGCAATGTCCGTCGAACAGTGTTTCCCGTCTGTAATCCACTGAATCGAGACATTGTCCTGGAGAAAGGCCAGGTGGTCGGTACCATACAGTATGCTGACAGGAATGGTGAATTCTCTTCGCCAGAGGTAGGATCTGTAATGATGCGTCTCGAGCAAGAAGCTGCAGACGTCGAGACAGTAGAAATTGCGAGCACCCACACGGGGGAGTTCCCTACCTGGCTGTCAGATATGTATGGTGATACCCACTTGACCCAACCAGAAGAAAGACTGAAGCTGTCCGCCTTACTGCGTAAGCACGTGGATGTCATTAAGAGTCCAGATGAACCGTTAGGGCGCACCAATCGATGTCTGCATAACATCGAAACTGGTGATGCACAACCTATCCGAGTCCCTTATAGGAGAATTCCTCTCAGCAAGAAAGCTGTAGCGGATGAGCAACTAAAACAGATGTTGGATACGGGGGTTGCCTAGTTTACCTCGATGATATCATCGTCTTCGGTAAAACGACAGATGAAGCAATGGCAAATCTGGTTTTCAACAGGATTCGAGCATGGGGACTGAAGTTGAAACCTAAAAAATGTCAGCTTTTTAGGACTTCAGTTGTGTACCTAGGCCGAATCCTGTCTGAACAGGGTATAGAAGCTAACCTGGGGAAAATTAGCGACGTAATGACTTGGGCAAGGCCCACCACAGTGAAGGAAATTCAATCCTTCATTGGTTTTTGTTCCTACTACCGGGAGTTCATCCCAGGGTTTGCTGAACTAGTGGGTCCCTTGCAGGACTTGGTGGTCCAGAAACCTAAAGGTAGTAGAGGTCGTTACGAGGCATTCGCATGGACAGAAAAGCCTGAGCATGCTTTTGTCGAGTTAAAACGAAGTTTCAAGGAGACTCCTGTGCTTTGATTCCCCACACCCGACGGTCGTTTTATCTTGGACACTGATGCAAGCAAAACGGCGATTGGAGCTGTTCTATCCCAGATTCAGGATGGGATGGAGGTCCCAATCTCCTTTGCTAGTAACACTCTAAGTAAAACACAACGAAACTACTGCACAACCAAAAGAGAACTGTTGTCAGTTGTTGTGTACACCAGGAAGTTTAGGCACTACCTTTATGGTGGTAACTTCACTATCCGCACCGATCATTCTTCTTTGAAATGGCTCCTGAATTTCAAAGAAGCTGAAGGAATGATGGGTAGGTGGCTGGCCCATCTCTCGGAGTTCGGTCTCGAAAACTCTAAGATCGAACATCGAAGTGGTGCCCTCCTTTTGCCACGGACACCGGACAGCGGCACATTTTGGTCGAAAATGAACGCTTGCAAAGGTGAAGCAGAGATATTACTGGCCAGGAATGGGGAAGGACATAGGTGGTTGGGTTCGACATTGTCCTACCTGTGAGGTTCGGGAGGATAGCTATGGATATCATCTCGGGTTTTGCACCCACACCAAACAAGAATACTTGCATGTTAGTAATCCAGGATTACTTCACCAAGTATGTTCGTGCTATTCCCTTACCAAATCACACAGCAGAAACCTGTGCAGAAGCCTTCATGGACGAATGGGTCTTGACCTTTGGCGTTCCGTTGCTCCTGCATTCCGACCAAGGGCGAGAATTCGAGTCTCGTCTCTTCTCTGAGATGTGTGAATATTTGACGATTGTAAAACAGAGAACCAATCCATACAGGCCACAAAGTGATGGCCAGGTGGAGAGGTTCAACAGAACATTGATTCAGAGCCTGACTATGTTGGTTGACAAGCATATGGATGACTGGGACGAACAGGCTAAATATGTTGTGTCCGCATATAACAGCTCTGAACATAGTTCTACTGGATGCAGTCCAAATATGATGGTATTCGGGGAAGAAATTCTCATGCCGGCTGATGTGATTTTTCGGCTCAATCGAGAACCCACTCGAGGTCCCTTGTTCCGTTACTTTCGTGGAACAGCTTCGAGATCGGTTGAGAGAAAGTTACAGCATGGTAAGAGAAAATCTAGGCAAATCTGCGGAACGCCAGAAGGTCGGGTATGACTATGGGCTGAAGCAGAGAAGATACTCAGTTGGGGAACAGGTGGTGAGGTACCACACCCCCGAAGCAGCTATGAAGCTAGCACCCAACTGGGACGGGCCGTTCGTGGTGGATTCTGTCCTCTCTGAGTCGACACTATTACTTCGATCGTCTCGTGGTCGGTTGCAAAAGAGCAACGTTGATAGAGTACGCCGGTGGTTGGGCATAGAACTATCACAAACTGTCAAGTTGTTGCAACCACAACTTGATGATGATTCACCTTCTTGTGGGGCCACAAAAAGGGCTAAGTCTGTTTCTGAACAGGTCGAAATAGGGATCGAAAGGTCGCGACCTGGAGTTCAGTCTAAAAAACAAACTAAGCAGGATCATCGAAAACGACAGGACAGAGCTCGAGAACTGAGCGAGGTGGAGGTGTTGGACACTAGTAAACCATCAAAGCGACGCCGTGGTCAACCAGCTCGTCGAGATAAGTCGAAAGCGTCTAAACCGCTTTTGAAGGGACGTCGAAAGCTCGACCCCCCCTTGAAGGTGCAAATGACTGAACAAACTTCACATCGAAACGTTTTGATTGAAGTCAAGGGTCAGTCACTCCAGACCGGACCTATGACTCGAGCAAGGCTCAAGTGCCAAGGCTCATCAAAGGGACGATCGACAAGTGTCGAGGCTGAAAGAAAACCCAGAGCAAACACTCCGGGCCCTTCATCCACACCGCCACAAGTGAAGGGAGGCCGACGCCGACGGAAACGGGCTAATAACCTGGTCGGCCCGGCTACATCAAAACGGTGAGCCAGGAGGGGGTAACAGAAACCTAAATGGACCTGCCTATCAGGTAGAATCCATCAGCCTATGCTGGGAACCCATCCACACAAACTATTTCCAGGAATCTATTTATGTAACGTTACATACTATGGGGAGAGGCATAATAATATCTTTTGATACGCCTCGACCCAGGAACATATTGGTCTTCATATACGTGTACTTTGTACAATTTAATTCTGTATTATCTGCTCGTTGACTCATATGTCTATGACCAATAAAGTTCAAAGTTGTTCAAAAAAAAAAACCGCCCCGAGACTCAACACTTCTTCCTACAGATAGGGTTAAAATCAGGAAAAGTGCTAGATTAAACCCAACTCAGTAATCGATGGATCGCACAATACTAAACAGCAGATTTACCAATCTGTCTTTAATAAGGAATTGAATAATAGGTGCCGTTCTTGGGTAAATCTGTCTGTGGACGTGAAGCCGACGGTGAATAAAAAATTACACAACGAGAAGTCATGCGATTGTCTCTTAGTTTGAGACATTCCAGCACTATAAACATGAAAAACTTGAGCCCCTTTGTTTAATCGGACTGTGTGGATGGGTTCCCAGCATAGGCTGATGGATTCTACCTGATAGGCAGGTCCATATAGGAACCAATTTTAGTCCCGGTAGTTTGGTAGAACGGAGGTGCCCTTGGCGACCATGTTGACAGTGTTGGAGCCCCATAGCTCCCATAGAACAACGGCATATGCAAACAATGCGACTGGAGAACCAGAGCGTGACAGTGTGAGGAGAGTGAGTCATTCCATTTTAGGAGCATTACCTTATTTGGTCGTGGCGTGATGCGTGGTGAACCTCAGTCACGTGCGCCGTACCTCCAATCAGAGACGCGCGCCACAGGTATAAAAGGCCGTGTCGCACACCCCGGAGGTCACATTTGCGCCCTGCTCGTGAGAGTCGGACGCAGATAAGCTGGACTAAGCCTAGCTTAGGTCAGCTAGTACACCTCTACGTGGGGACTTCCTACCTGAGTGTAGGAGGTCACCCACAACATAGCCTCGAGGGACACGACCTGCCTGAGTGCAGGGATGTGTTCTCTCGAACCCTTGTCTTCGGTCCTTCGAGCCGCCTGAGTGCGGTTCGAAGTACATCGAAGACCCTTCGAGGCTTGACCTTGAAGATTCCTTCGACGCTTCGATCCGTCTGAGAACGGTTCGAGTCCATCGTTCAAGAAGAACCATGGGGTCCTCTTCCAACGAGCAGTCTGGGTACAGCTCTTCGGCGAGTCACCAATCTCAGAAGAAGAAGAAGATGAAGAAGAAGAAGAAGAAGAAGAAGAAGAAGAAGAAGCAGAAGAAGAAGAAGAAGAAGAAGAAGAAGAAGAAGAAGAAGAAGAAGAAGAAGAAGAAGAAGAAGAAGAAGAAGTCCAAGAGGACCCGACCCGAGCAGGAGCTCGAGTCAACCTCGGCCAAAAGTGCAGCTCTTCTGAAGCAGATCGAGGATGCACAAAAGGCCTTGGCTGAGTCCCAGGAGAGAGAGAAGGAGCTTCGCCGGAAGGCGAGGGAGGCCGCGAAGCAGCAGAAGTGTGACTTGGAAGCCGCGGCTGCTGCAGCCTGGAGAGACTCCTCCCCCGATGAGATGGAGGTCGACGAGCCGTCGACTCCAGCTACATCGAAAAGTGCCACCCCTTCAGGTTCAAAGAGCAAGAAGACTCCCGAATCGAAGGGACCTTGAAAGACTTCAAGATCCCGAAGATGCCTAAGAAAGAGGGTGGTAAAAAGGAATCCGCAGCCAAGAAGGCTCGCGAGAAGAGCAGTCAGTCCACTGCTCCCCCGGAGCCCGGAACCGAGCTGATGGAGGTCGAGGCAGGTGCCGTGGAATGCACCGTAGCCTCACCCCCGGACACGGCCAAGGCTGTCGACGAGTGGAAGCGACTGTCAGGGATCACTGCCAAGCGATGTGCGGAGTACTTCGATGACAGGCCCTTGACTAAGCTTCAGGATTACCGCAAGAATGGTCAAGTGGTACTCCCCAGTCTCGTCGGAAAGGACGGAAGGGATGACGAGGAATGGTGTTCGGATGATACACATGCCATCGATTGGTATGTCTCGATGATCGAGAACATCACGAATGCCTCAGACTCGTCGGAGTGTCGTTGCCCGAGAGACAGCGGATTGGCTTTACTTGGCGCATCTTCAGATGGAGATGGACTCTCGTCTGACCGATGTCCGCACGCGACTCAATAACTTTGAGTCACAAGCTCAATATGATATCACCAAGAGGGATGCTATCATAGAAAGCTTGGAGGAAAAGGACCGCGAATTCTTTAGAGTCTTCGGGGTCCAGCTATCGGAATGGATGAAGGACAAGCACCATGACGTCAGGACCTTGAAACCTGTTTGTACTGAGCCCTCTCGCAAAGCGCAGAGGTATCTCGTCAAAGGTTGGGTAGTTCCCGACGTCAGGACGCTGGCATCACAGTCTAATCCTCTGAGAGAGTTATCTCCGAGGATCGACAGTCTAAGCTCGGCTATGACCATGTTGGGTCGAGAGCAGGCGGTGCAGGAAAAGCCTGACACCCCTGGACGGTCTCTCGGCGCTTCCGTCTACTGACCAGCCCCTGAGCCTGCTCCGCCAGCTGTTCAGAGAATGGTGTCGCCGAGGATCCATCCGGATCTTCAAGGCATCAACCCTCTGAGTACCACAGGAGCAGCCGTCTGCCCGGACCAATCGGCGTCCACCAGTGCAGTAGTATCTGCAGAGGTGGAACAGTCGATGGAGGTAGGCGGGGACGTTGATGTCACCAGCCACTCTCCAAAGGCTCCCTCGGACCAGGGAGACCAAGCCGATCACGATGATCGAGAGAGTGACGGTGGCAATGAGAGCGACTCTGCAGACTCGGCAGTTCTCCACTCAGATGCTGAGGGAGACTCTCGAGATGCACCTGAGACCTCTAACGAGGCTTGGGGGACGACGATGGACCGCGACGCTCCATTGTCCTAGTCGCCCACGTTTTCCGGCCAGTTAGCCGCTAGTGCCTCACATGATGATGATTGCACTGATGGAGAGCAGGCAGAAATCGACACTGCTACCGGGTCCATCTCGGAGGAGCAGTAGTATGATACTACTGTTCCCTCCCCCTAGTTCGGACCGCTGACATCGAACAGAGTCTCGATGTCAGCATGGAACCCCCAGGAACTTGTTCCTGGACGACGGTGTACCCTCCACGAGTGAGGGTACCATTCCTGTCCCCGGACCTCCCTGCGAAGAAGAAGAAGAAGCAGAAGTCCAAGAGGACCCGACCCGAGCAGGAGCTCGAGTCAACCTCGGCCAAAAGTGCAGCTCTTCTGAAGCAGATCAAGGATGCACAAAAGGCCTTGGCTGAGTCCCAGGAGAGAGAGAAGGAGCTTCGCCGGAAGGCGAGGGAGGCCGCGAAGCAGCAGAAGTGTGACTTGGAAGCCGCGGCTGCTGCAGCCTGGAGAGACTCCTCCCCCGATGAGATGGAGGTCGACGAGCCGTCGACTCCAGCTACATCGAAAAGTGCCACCCCTTCAGGTTCGAAGAGCGAGAAGACTCCCGAATCAAAGGGACCTTGAAAGACTTCAAGATCCCGAAGGTGCCTAAGAAAGAGGGTGGTAAAAAGGAATCCGCAGCCAAGAAGGCTCGCGAGAAGAGCAGTCAGTCCACTGCTCCCCCGGAGCCCGGAACCGAGCTGACGGAGGTCGAGGCAGGTGCCGTGGAATGCACCGTAGCCTCACCCCCGGACACGGCCAAGGCTGTCGACGAGTGGAAGCGACTGTCAGGGATCACTGCCAAGCGATGTGCGGAGTACGTCGATGACAGGCCCTTGACTAAGCTTCAGGATTACCGCAAGAATGGTCAAGTGGTACTCCCCAGTCTCGTCGGAAAGGACGGAAGGGATGACGAGGAATGGTGTTCGAATGATACACATGCCATCGATTGGTATGTCTCGATGATCGAGAACATCACGAATGCCTCAGACTCGTCGGGAGTGTCGTTGCCCGAGAGACAGCGGATTGGCTTTACTTGGCGCATCTTCAGATGGAGATGGACTCTCGTCTGACCGATGTCCGCACACGACTCAATAACTTTGAGTCACAAGCTCAATATGATATCACCAAGAGGGATGCTATCATAGAAAGCTTGGAGGAAAAGGACCGCGAATTCTTTAGAGTCTTCGGGGTCCAGCTATCGGAATGGATGAAGGACAAGCACCATGACGTCAGGACCTTGAAACCTGTTCGTACTGAGCCCTCTTGCAAAGCGCAGAGGTACCTCGTCAAAGGTGGGGTAGTTCCCGACGTCAGGACGCTGGCATCACAGTCTAATCCTCTGAGAGAGTTATCTCCGAGGATCAACAGTCTGAGCTCGGCTATGACCATGTTGGGTCGAGAGCAGGCGGTGCAGGAAAAGCCTGACACCCCTGGACGGTCTCTCGGCGCTTCCGTCTACTGACCAGCCCCTGAGCCTGCTCCGCCAGCTGTTCAGAGAATGGTGTCGCCGAGGATCCATCCGGATCTTCAAGGCATCAACCCTCTGAGTACCACAGGAGCAGCCGTCTGCCCGGACCAATCGGCGTCCACCAGTGCAGTAGTATCTGCAGAGGTGGAACAGTCGATGGAGGTAGACAGGGACGTTGATGTCACCAGCCACTCTCCAAAGGCTCCCTCGGACCAGGGAGACCAAGCCGATCACGATGATCGAGAGAGTGACGGTGGCAATGAGAGCGACTCTGCAGACTCGGCAGTTCTCCACTCAGATGCTGAGGGAGACTCTCGAGATGCACCCGAGACCTCTAACGAGGCTTGGGGGACGACGATGGACCGCGACGCTCCATTGTCCGAGTCTCCCACGTTTTCCGGCCAGTTAGCCGCTAGTGCCTCACATGATGATGATTGCACTGATGGAGAGCAGGCAGAAATCGACACTGCTACCGGGTCCATCTCGGAGGAGCAGTAGTATGATACTACTGTTCCCTCCCCCTAGTTCGGACCGCTGACATCGAACAGAGTCTCGATGTCAGCATGGAACCCCCAGGAACTTGTTCCTGGACGACGATGTACCCTCCACGAGTGAGGGTACCATTCCTGTCCCCGGACCTCCCTGCGAAGCTGTGTGGACCCGACGCCACCCTGGTTCTAGGAACCCGGTGGTGCCACACATCCTCGGCCTCATGGTCGGAGGACCATCGTAGTTGTACTTTACGCTACTGATGGGCTTCCTACGCTGGAAGGAGCTTCTCAATGAGACAGGGAGGAAACGACACGACCCCGGTTACCATACCCAGTCGTGCCTCCCTCGGATCGACCAGGAACCGGTCGTGAAGCACTGTTGTTGACACTGGTCTCCAACGTTGGATGGAGCAGCACCCCTAAATTAACTGTGATAATTTTTTTTTCTACAGTACAGTAGAAGCTTTATATTCCTATATATCTCTACTGTGCTCGTCGACTAAGTCGTCGGGTACAGTACCTTAAATTATTACTTTTTGTTTAGACTGATCCGGGATCTCTGAATTTTTTTCAGAGACCTCGTTTCAGTCTACGGGGGGGGGGGGGGGGTGGTGTGGTGGTCCCGAATCATCCTCGAGGTACCTTCGTGGTCCTCGTGGGCGACGTAGAGAGCACCTCTCTTACCCGACGCCTGGGGGCGCTGGAGTCAAGCGCCACGTCACCACATGGTCACATGGCCCTCGACTCTGGTGTATATAAGGCCGTTGTACGGCCTTCCTCGGGGCGGTCCAGTCGTGACGAACCATCGTGAGTGATGGTCAGCGGCTGCCCGACTACCATGTTGTAATACTTCTCTGTGCTGTTGCACAGAGAAGGTATATGTGGCTTAATAAACATAGACACTAGAAGGCTGTGCTAGTCGTCTAGTGTCGAAAGTGCTTAGTAGTTCAAACACTACTACCTGTAAACTGTCATCGAGAATGGCTGATGCCTATGCGTTATTGACAATAAAGTTTTAACTGGAACCTGAATAGTTGTTCTTCGTTGTCTATTGAAAGATTTGATTAGCATCGAGGGGTAGAACACTACATAGCTATAATTTCTAAGTTTAGGGAATATTCCTTCCACCAAATTTAGGCTCATCTCTGAGAGGTGTCTCTTTCTCCATAGGTATGGCATACGTTTCAGGGGCTGGGTGAATGCCATGCCCCTGTAGCTGGCTATCCTACAAGGGCGCCCCCTTGTGATTGTGAAACTAGTGTATAGCTATATATAGTGCTCCACTGCCCTCGCCTACCACCCCACTGCAGGAGGGGGTCCATGTATGGGAAATCTCCTATGGGGCTTTTCCCCCAATACATGGCACATTCTCAGGGTCAATAATCTTTAATAACTTTGGCTTTTTGGGATAGCAACAAAATTCCAAAGATTTTAAGATCCCTGTAATGTTGGGCATCAGCGCAAAGAGGTATCAATATGTTGTGATGCATCTAGAAATTCAGTGTGGTAATGCTAGTAGTACATATACATAATAAAAATGGGATAGATTTACCTATTTCCGACCTCAGACCCTTAGTCGACAACCTTAAGCAGTAGGCCCTATACATTTACTACAACTAGCATGTGCCATTTGGGGCTCCTATTATTATGGGTTATACCATGGTTATCACATTCTTGAACGATTTGACAGTGCCGGGAGCGGATAAAGACGTTCGAATAGTACGCGCTAAATGAACGGATGTTGACACTTGAGACGAGACAACGTGACAGCAAGTTGACAGTGAACAATTTAATTTGATAATAAAAAAACTATAGCATTAGATGCTTAATGTGAATAGAGGATAAATCAAGATACTATAATCTATCACCTACCTTTAATTCGCCATGAATTGACATGTATATTTAGAAGGATTGAAGATATAAAGATCAAATCGAGCAAAATTTCTCCGTCGTGTTGACTGCGTAGTGCACGGATTATTTACAACGGTGAGACACAAGTTGTCACGTTGGCATATGCTCTAAGGGTATTCTGGCCGTCGCGTGCACTGCTTACCAGCGGTACTACTATGAAAATGCCCCTTGGACACACGTTGACGTAATATTTTGCGTCCAGGCATTCTGGTTGTCTTGCCAAGAAACCAAGATGGCGGAGGACGGATTACGTCGACTTGCAACAAATATCATTGATTTTCATAGCTTTATAAGGTAAATATATTTAATTTTATTGTGGAAACCCTGGTATAAACGTAATACATAACAAATAGAGGTTCACTCGTTGATTCTAGGGGCTAGATAAGAAGACACTTGACCTACAGCCTCGTGCTTCTTATCTGCCCCTAGAATCAACTCGTGAACCTCTATTTGTTATTTATGCCTTTAATATGTAAGAATTTATCTCACTCATGGTTTGATAGTCTTTCAGTAGGAAACTGCTCTATCCTCTGTCTATTCATCTGAATGTGAAAAGAAAGTTTGGGGTGGTGAAGAAATGATATAAGCTGTATTTTTTAGTCTCTGTAGTGTCCCAATATTATGATCATTACATACTAAATGTATATATTATAGGCTTATTCATGAAAAAAATGGCTATCATGTGATATTAGAAATCATCCGACCAACCGACTGCTGTTAACTTATGGTATGAGGGGGAATAGCCCTATCCCATAGCCCCAGATTTGATTAAAGCATAGTTTTAGTTACTGGTGAAATACCATGCCATTACTACAAGTTATGTTGTGTATCACATGTCATCTTGTCACATCTTGATGGTCTATTAATGATATCAAGAATGCATATGGAAAAGAACTAGACCTCGTATCAGTTAGCAGTAAAGGTGTATTTATTCCAGCATTATTGTACAGAGTCTTTAGGTATAGGTGTTCATGCTATGGCGGTGGATGCTGGTCTAAGTAATAATTCAATTCAATTTTAAAAGTTTTTATTGCATAACTTTACAAATACATGATTCCCAGCAGCAATAGTGGCACGGCCAAGCCTCTGAGATATTGATATAATGTCAATGTACATGCAAAAATACATCTTATTCAATTGTTACATAGTCTTCGGTGGTAGTGTAGTGAGTACAGGAAAATTTATCACGATAAAGAAGGCAGCGTCATTCTTATTTGGTAGTAGTATACTATATTGCCTTCGCCTCACTGGCTTTGGTGCTTTGTTGAAGCACTCACTGTTTAGTAATAGGCCTATTTTTATGTGGCATGTCATACATGCATTAACTATTTACAGAGAATATACACATCATGTGTTTTATAAGCCACAAATGATCACCAGTCTGAAAACCAGCCCAAGGTGATTGGGGTATAATAGTACTTTAATATTGCACTTATTAATATCCGTCCGTGTCTTTATCTTTTATTATATAGGTAGTCTATATATTCAGTATACTATTATATACCTACATATTATGTTAACCTTTAGTGCATTTGTATGTGTTTTACATGATATATCCATACTAGAATTTATACAATGTCAAATAGAGTAAGAAAATATAGCAATAAACAAATGGTATGGACAAAATAACGATGACAATAAAGAAAAGAAAATCATACCAACCATGATAGTTGATTGGTGGTTTTACTATGTGTATTTCATGGACCCATCCCCTCTAATATATTTCGTCTTATCAGAAACATGTGGAGGATGATCAGCCTCCTCACATATTTTGCATTTTTAGCTTAGCTATGTATGCAGGCAGCATGTATAGGAGTCAGCTGACCCCTCTAGATAGGGTAGAGGCACCCTGAGTTGGACAGACAACTAAAGTCGGACACCTTTTGCATTGAATTACATAATAGATATGAAAAGTTCAGCTATCATTTGAACTAAACATGAAAATTCAGGTATCATACTCTTTAACAAATGAGGAATAACATGTAAAACCCCTGGCATACATGCTTTTACAACTGCACAAACCCAGGGTGTTTTTGTTATATTCTGAGGTTGAAGAATGGTGAGTGAATAGAGATCCTGGTTTGATTTGTCAATTTGTCATGTCTTAACCTCCAATGTTATAGGATTTCTATACATGTCAAAGGCAATATACACATTTTTGCTAATCATTTGACTTGACAAACCTGAATACATCCCTCATGTTACAGTATGGGAGTTATTCTTCGATGACCTTCAGATTACACCTACAGTCGGACACCAATTACCCCCCACCTGGGACACAAATATATCATGATTTCAATACTTATATAATGGACATTTCATTACAAACAGAATCCGTCATGATATATCTGTACTCCTAGATCTGAATATTTAATATGTGTTTGTTTTACCTACTATCTAACACCTAAACTTAATCACTACTCACTCTGCCCATAGAAGTCATGCTCATTTGGGCCTGTAGACTGATCTGTTACAAGTATGCAAAATTAAACATCTAAGAGAATGCTGGAGAGGAATATTGTATTAGCTTGGATTCCTTAGTGTTATATGCTATGTGCCTTTATGGAATATTTCAGATACAATGACCCATTGTGTCTGTATCAATTAGATAACATAGTGTCTGACTCTAGGGTCACCTCTGGCATGAGCTGTCTGACTTGAGGTGCAATTTGATGTTTTGGAGACTAATATGTACAGCTCATTTATGCATATGTATTGGAGAGTTTCATCAACACCTCTTCAAGGATTTTGAGGGTAAAGTATCATGTATCAACTGGTGAAATGGAAAGTAGAATTCAACACTTTTAAAGGTACAAGATTTGAGCAGCAAATATGGCCCCCCTCCTGTGTGGTCAGGAGCGTCCGAAATGGGTCCCTCTACCCTAGTGGACATTAACTGTATGAGCCATTATAATTGATAATAGTATAATAGTACAAGGATTGTTCAAACCCTGATCACCAGCCCTATGGGACAGTTGTTATGACTTAAGTCTGATCACCAGCCCAGAGTCTATAAGTACCGTATTGTGGTATGTCGTATTGTTTCTGATTTCAGAGCTCATCTGCCCACTGTTAAGATGAATCTGGGTAGGGGGGGGCACACATTGGGTGATTGTACATGTGGTTGAAAAGAGAGTAAAATGTAAATAAATAAATAAAGATGTAAATGAATAAAAGTAGGCAGAGATATGCAACATAACATCTCTGTAAGGCGTTTGATTCTGTGGATCATATGTACCTCTTGCATAAGCTGAAGAGCCTAAGGTTGGGTGTCAGTGAATTCCGTTGGCTTGTTAGTTACTTGGAAAATAGAAAGCAATATACCCAAATAGGATCTTTTGAATCGGATCGGGAAAACGTTGCTTTCAGTGTTCCTCAAGGTTCAGTTCTTGGGCTGTTACTTTTTATTTTTTACATTGATGACCTCAGCTCAGACTTGGTACATTGCACCAGCAAATTGTATGCAGATGACCTTGTTTTTTATTGCTCTGACAAATCTGTAACCTCTGCAGTGGAAAAGCTTCAAACAGACCTTTACAAAGTAGTCTCTAAATGTCTTGACCTATGTTTGACAATAAACAGTGATAAGACAAAATTCATGTTAAGTGGGAGTAAAGATAAAATTAATGCAGGGACAAATCTGGGTATGAATCCTAAGATTGACGGAATACAATTAGACAGGGTTAAGAGCTACTGTTATCTAGGGATTCACATGGGTGAAACTCTAACCATGGCGGAGGCCATTAAGGACCTTATTAGGAAAATGAATCATAGGTTATTCAGGTTTGCCAAGATGAGGCAAAATCTCAGCAGAGAAGATGCCATCTTGGTGTACAAAACCACAATTCTAAGTCTGTTTGATTATGCCAGTTTCCTTCATGGAGGAGCAAATCAAGACCTGCTGGCTAAACTGCAGAGGTTGCAAAATCGTGGGCTAAGAATCTGCTTGCGTTGTTCTGTCCGTGATATGAGTATCAATCAATTGCATGAACAATGTGGTGTACCCTACCTGGAGAGAAGAAGAGATGAGATGCATCTCTCAATAATGTATAAGTGTTCTGCAACTGGCAAACACTTACACAATCCTAAAAATACAGAAAGGGTCACTCGCAGTTCCCAAAAGGTAAAATTCAATTTGAAAAGGCCTAAAAGGAACTTTTACAAAAGATCACCACTATATAGAGGAGTCAAGCTTTGGGATAACTTAGATGAATGGTACCAAAAAAGTCAGACAAAACAGCAGTTCAAATGCCGTATTTCACGGATAAACGATCTGCACAAAAAAAGTAAATGACCTGCTGATGCAGAAATTACAGAAATTCACATGAGCCATCAGGACTCAATATTACTTGAGGACTAAAAATTAAATTTTTCTGTACTACATACCACATGTCACTGCTATTAGTTCATGTTCGAGTCCATTAATTGGATGGACTCAGTCATTCAAGGACAAGTTCTAAATGTCTCAACTGTGTGGTCCCTTGCAGTTCCAAAATGTTTCGACTCAATATCAAGTTCTGTCAGTATTGGAATCTATGTACTTTTGTATTTTTGTGTACGTCATCAAATGGTAGTATGCTTTTTGTGTGATCCAAAGGGTCTTAGAGGCCACAATCTTGTATGTAATGTATATATTTTATTGTACTTTGTTCATTTTTTCTATGTGCTTTTCAGAAATCACATCTCAATCACATAACGATTGAGTAAATAACTATCAAAAGGATGACAAAATAATCTCATCATTCATTGTAAATATCACCTTTCTCCTAAGTGACCTTGATTGTGTGATTTAGGACTTTCATACCAGGCAGAATACTGTTTTTTTTCTTTCTTTTTTCCTTATCATAAGATGCCACTTTATGTCATGGCTGATACGACCGTCACTATAGATTAGTACTAGAACCGCCGTATTCAATGGGGGGCATTGAATACAATGTGTCTGTATTCAATGGGTGTCCGCCATCTTGGATTTTGAACAGATCTGAGCTGTTTTTCTTTATTTAAAGGCAAAATAACCCCCTAGGCCATGACATAAATGCAAATGTCCATTCCAGGGAATAAATTTGCATCGTATTCACCTCAGTGAGGCCTGTCCGCATTCAACTCTGCCTATAAGGCATCGTTGAATACGGACAGCCCCACCTCGGTGAATACGATGCAAATTTATTCCCTGGTCATGGACATTTGCTTATTGATTTATTTTTACAACCACACAGTTGACTGACATTTATTATCACTATGACATGTAGTGGATCGGTCAAAAAAGATTATTATAAAAAAACCAAAAAACAAACCATTATTTCAAGATGAGATATGCTCAAAAGTCAGGCGACTAATACATACCGTTACATTATCATACATAAGGAGTTAGGCATGGATAGATATAGATATGTAGATAGACACAGCTCCACAAACAACCATATGTGAGCCAGTAAGCAGAAAGGCATTACTATGGGCTAGTATAGGAAAAATATGCCTAAAACTGTTTTAGGGTACTTTTTCATGGAGAATTCAATGATTTTTAATAAAACGTTCTATTTTGGGTGGAAAGGTTCCAAATTTGGCATGTAAAAAGAATGTTTTTGGGCCAAAATAGGCATTTTTGTTGATTCCTGTTGCCATGGAAACATGATTTTCATTCTAAATAGGAAAATCAATGATCCCATTTGAAGGAACATCCCACAAGGTTTACTATGGTGAAAACGGAATGAAAATACCATTTCTAGATCAAAAGTTATGGGCAAAAGAATAAAAATTTATACGAATTTAGCTAATTAGCATAAATTATGCTAATTAGCTATATATCTCATGACCAATTAGACATAGAGCTTATTAACATATTTAAAATGGTCACACCTACCCATATCTAGCAAGCCATTCCTCCAAAACTAACAGGAGTATCTTCTCATGCTATGTATCACTGTAAAGCTAGTGATTTGAATTTTAAAGTTGACTTTTAGCATGGAGCACCCTTTCTCCTTGCCTCTACACATATATTCATGTATCCAAAAATATACATAATGTAAAGTGAGTACAATAGTGTTGTCAGTATGTTAGTAGAAGCTGTCTGAGAACCGGTCCACTCTTAGGATGTATTTAAAATAAATTATGTAAGTATGGGTCTATGTTTTACACCCAGTGTACAGTACTTAAATTGTTCTTTAGTGCGCTTGGTTTGTATATCTGGGCTTAATTTTTCCCATTCCCAATTACCACGATACAAAGGGCTTTTTTTTGCATATTTTTATAATTAAACCTTTTTATATCAAACTTTATTTTATGGTCAGCTCTAGTTCTTCAGGGGGAATTTGGTAACCTTGACTTTTTGATATCTTGTCCATGTGACATAGAAACTGATGTAATCTCCTGTCAGATAATGTTGACATATTGAAGTACTCATGCAGCTCTGTGGCAGAGCAATGTTCATACATATTACCATATCTACATATTCTTAGCCCTCTATTTTGTAAACGCTGTCTTTTTTTTGCACTAATTCTTGGGTAGAACAATCAATTAAAAAACTAGCATAGTCTGCATATGGTGCACTCATCTGCTTATACAATGATATTGCTTTGTCTTCTGATAAATATTTCTTGATTCTAAATTTTTGAGAATCAAGACTATAAATTTTGGATTCAGCAGAATTTTTTGGTTTAGTTGGTACCTTCTTACCATCTGGTATCAACCTGTTAAAGGCGTTCCACAGTTCCATAAACCACCTTATCCTCTATAGGAATCAACACTGAACACACAGAGCAGCCTACTTTTAAGGGGGGGTAGAGGGGGGTGGCCTGTTACACTCTTCCCAGAGACTATGCTCTCAGTAACACATCCTGGGGAACCTATACTATCCTTGCTCCTACAGAGAAAATAAGATGCATTATATATTTCAATCATATTTTAATGTTCCTCCATTAAAAATTCCATATAACTCAAAAATTAGTTTCCAACCAATTTTTGTATGGTTGCCATAGCAACCAAAATACCACCAAATCTGAAAATATGCAAAAGGGCAAATTGGAAAAATGAGCCTGGTATTCACAAATTATTTGATATGGAAAACTAGTATACAAGTTTATGCATGCAAAATTTGGTTGTCATGGAGACATAACTTCCGAAGATATGGCCTATTGTTCAAAAGTACCTAAATGTAGGTCGTTAGGAAGATAGGGGGTCTGGTTTCCTATGCGTAGGTAACTTTTTTTTATAGATATGCATTAGAATGTTATCACTTCATATCTCCATTATGGCTTAGCCTAGGATTATCACATTTTGATATATGGTAATCCTATATGACACCCATAATTGGATGTAATATGAGTGACCTTGCTCGGGGTTAAGGTCGTAAGGCTTGACCTTGAATTTACACAGTTAACTATAAGGTTATAACCTATGCAGTTCCACACAGTGGCTTATCCTAATGACCTACATGTAGGTCAGTATTGAAAACCTTATATCACTGGACATTATTATCCAATCACCACAAAATTTAAAATGGTGCATATTTAGGCGTACAAGACATTATAAACAAATTTTTAATCCTGAAAATGTGTGCCTTCTAATCCTATAACTGCCAGACTGCTCATTTGAATGGTTAATATGATGAAAAATGAAGATAAAAGGTGTACATATGGCTGATTTTAAGGGGTGCGTGCGCTGTCCGCAAAGCTGATTATCGATTTTATGCAGCCTAACAGTACTTTTTTTGTATGAACTACCATAGTTAGTAAAATATTTCACAGACATGGGTCCATAGATGTTGATTTTGTTTGAATGACCCATCCTCAGTGATCACATTGACTGCTATAACATCTCAGGCATCTGATTGGTCAAATGGCCAATGCAGATGGTTCTGTTTGAATGATCATGGTACTAATATGTTTATATTGATGATAAAATAATGTCTAGAAGAGCACAATTACCCTAAAACCTACAGTCCAATAGGGTCTGCCTAGCAGGATCCATATACATGTAGGCCTATATCTATGTGTGGGATGAATAACCGGGGGGGGGGGGTTAACAGATAAGGTAGATGCCATTTTGATTTCAAAATATTATGAATCCATTGAAAAAGTGCCAGTTGAGAGGTATTCTATTCTAAAATGTATTCCATATTGATTATGATGGAGAGAAATAAGAAAGTGAAATTTTGATAGAAATATTGAATTCCGATATTTTAAATGTTAAACAACGGTCTGTCCCTCGATGGATTTTGTTTGATAGTTTGTATGATGTTCAGGTACTCCTAAGGACCCAGAAAAAACTATGTGAGATAAAATTTGCAATTTGTCCTACGTACATCCGGAATATGACAGGACTACTTCCCGGTTACTACATTTCAGTGGTAGATAGGTAGTTCCAAATTCTGCCACAAGCGGGAAAGCATATGAGTTAGTCCCAACAAGGTTGGTTACAAGGTGAATCAGAGACAAAACGTGCTATGATCAAAGGGGGTTCTCAGTTCAAACACAAACATTCAAACACAAACATAACCGACAGATTGCTGGTGTTGACCTTGGGGTCATCATAAAAATAATGCACATCATAAAATGGTTACACAATATCCATACATATTTAAACTACTCGTATATACTTAGTGCGGGAAATTTTATGGTATAGTCTATATAATTGTAGAGGTATACATATATATATATGTTACATTAAGGTCCTTTGGCGCGGTGGGTGAGTCAGCCACCCGGGCTTCGCCCTCCACTTCCCGGATAGGTGGCAGCATCTGTTCGGGTGGTGTGAGAGAAGCACGGGGTGGCGCCACTGTCCTTACCTATAAGAGGAGGACAGGGCTCAGTCGCCGCTTCAGAGATAGTGAGACCACCGCTGTATGAAGCTCTCTAAACCTGAATAGAGAATCCGGCATCTGTTACAAACTATCTGAGCTACCTCCGGGTAGCCGTGTCTGTGTCATCCGAACTGTAATAAAAACCTGTTCGCATACACCCGAATCCTCTTCTTGTTGACTTGTCTGTCGAATAGAGTAGAGGAAAAAGAACCCGTTACACTGGTGCCGTGACCAGTGGGTTTGGCGATATGTATAGCCCGGACACATAGTGTCCGAACAGGCGAATACGAGATTGGCGTATAACGCCAATCCGGATGAGACCCAGGAGAACTCGGCGCATTTTAATGCGCCCTCCAGGGACCAGCAATGGAGGGACACGATACCTCACTATGCGGATAGTGAGGAGAATGTCCCGGAATCAATCCTGGTAAAACACAGGACTGAATGTGTTAATCAACATTATTCTGTCAATCTAGAATTGGCAGATTCTTTGTTCGAAACAGGAGGAAGCCATGATCCAAATCATCCAGCTCCTATGCCAAGGAAGGTAACTTTTGGTGAACTTCCCTACGATGTCCCAGGGCATTTACCACCACTTGATTGTAGTGCGATAACCACTGGGAATGTTACTTTCATCGTTCCGGATCATGATAAATATAATCGGGAAATGGATGAAATGAACCAGCAATACCTGGCTATGAATGAGACGCTGAACCTGATAGCGAGAGCTAAAGATGAAGCGTTCGAAGAGAAAGAGGATATTTTGGAAAATCTCCGAGATATGAGAGCTGAGTTTGATAATGAAAAACAAACTCTGAGGCAGCGGTTGCATGAGGAAGAAGTCCAATTTCAAAATGCAAAGGAATCGCTACAGGCAGAATACTAAAACAATGTTGTGTTAAGCAGGCCGAAGATAATGAAACTGTCCGAATAGGTATCCTCCGATATAACGAGCAGTTGATGAATGATCGGGATGAATACCTACTCGAACTGCAGGATTTACAAAATACTGCATTGGGTGACTACGTAGAACAAACCCAACAGGCAATTGGCCCATTGGACGATACGATAATCATACAATTGGCTAATCGTTTACAGGCAGGAACTACAGTAGACGATAATGATGCCATAGGATTGCAGAGTGTGACACCTGTGGCCGGCCCCACGCAGTATAATCCTTTTGTAACCGATGGAACTGATAAACATGTGGCAGGCGGTATTTATAATCCCAATATGCTGCCGAATGGAATAGATTCTGCAACTAATGGAATAGGAGCACCCACTACAGGTAGTTCCCATACTACTCCACCCGGAAACAATGTAAATGCCCCACCGGTAATTAAAATACCTTTCTTGATGAATGTAACGTCAGCCGCCGGTGGAGCGGGTGATCCTTCAGATCCGAATAACAATGGTTCGGGTAGGCAGAATCGAGATCAGAGTAGGAACCCGAAACAACCGGACCCGCCGAAATCCGCACCGGGACCTACCAATCCCGGACCCGGAGCAAGTACACCTCTTCCTCCCACAAGGAATACATTGCCTGATAGTCATTCTCAGAATGCTCCATCTCGTTCAACTTATGTAGGTAACCCCCGAATGCAAAATGCACAGAACCCAAATCAAAGGATATATGCCGATGGTGGTCATCCTCCACCGAACGACTCGCATGGTTTCCGAAGAAACCAAGCAAATAGCTACGGCTATGACGGTGGTAACACCGGTTATTCCTATACCCAAAATTCAAATTATTTTGGGCAGGGGAGCGGCCAAGGCTATGGCAGAGGTGGAGGTTATCCATCAGGAGGATCCGGAGGTGGAAATTATCCATCAGGAGGATCCGGAGGTGGAAATTATCCATCAGGAGGATCCGGAGGTGGATATTATCCATCAGGAGGATCCGGAGGTGGAGGTTATCCATCAGGAGGATCCGGAGGTGGAAATTATCCATCAGGAGGATCCGGAGGTGGAAATTATCCATCAGGAGGATCCGGAGGTGGATATTATCCATCAGGAGGATCCAGAGGTGGAAATTATCCATCAGGAGGATCCGGAGGTGGTAGATATCCATCAGGAGGATCCGGAGGTGGAAATTATACATCAGGAGGATCCGGAGGTGGATATTATCCATCAGGAGGATCCGGAGGTGGAAATTATCCATCAGGAAGATCCGGAGGTGGAAATTATCCATCAGGAAGATCCGGAGGTGGAAATTATCCATCAGGAAGATCCGGAGGTGGTAGATATCCACCGAGAGGACCAGGAGGTGGGGGTAATACCCCATATGGTGCTAACCAAGGAGACGGAGGAAAGCCTAAGAGAATGAACAGGCGTTCTTCTATGTCTCCCGGAATGCAGGAAATTTTTAATAATAGTAAGTGCATTCAGGGATTGGGAATCGATTGCTATCGTAAAGGAGCCCATGGTGTCGAAGTAATGGACTGGAGTTTAAAAGAGGCCAATCGGCTTAGGGGTTGTTCCAATCCTGCGCGTCGTATGGGCCGGATACCTCCACCATACGATCCAAATGAACCTTGGAAAGATAGCTACCAAATCTTTGTAGACAAGGTAAATTGTAGCGGATGGACTAAAGACGAAGCATTACCGTATTTAGTCTGCTGGCTTAGTAAGGGAGGTAAGGTAGCCCTGAACAGATGGAGAAAAGAATATGGGATAGAAGGTACCTATGACGAATTGTTGGAGTGTGCCTGCTACCTATTCGGTTCTATTGTCCGAGAAGATCCTTGGATCACGTTTCAAAGACGGACACAGAAACCCAGAGAATCACATAAAGTCTTTGGGCTGGAATTACAGGACCTGCTTAGTAAAGCTAGGCCTAATTGGGAATATGACGATGAATGTTGGAGTTATTCACTCAATTCATTGCCGGACTCCGTGATTCGGAACATAAGACTGTGGCCTGGGATGAATGGAAGGATGATACTTCCTTCAATGATCTGTTCTTGGCTATCGAAAATTATGACAGAAAGAAGCGGTTGCTAGGTGCGAATGCACCCCCTGCAAGAGCTTCGGCAGTTAAAAGTGATCCGTCCATACCGGAATACACTGCTGCGGTTGAGTCCAGTCCAATGGACTCCGATTATGAATATATCTCTGATGACAATGGAGAATATATCGGATCAGTACAAATCGGCAGAAAAGGTACCGAAAGGGAGGGTTCAAGAAGAAAACAAACTTCCAGAAACCTATAGGGGATGCATTACCCATAGCATCTCAGCTAGAGGTGCCGCAGAAGCTGGTAGTACAAATGCCGGTACCACAGTTACCCACATTCTCTACTCCTCAGGTGGCAGTGTCAACTGCACAGGGAGATTTTATGGAGAATCTGGTTACTCGGTTGACGAATGCTCTGCGACGCCCAAGGGTAGATAAGTCACAGAGACGGTGCTACAGGTGCCAAGAATTAGGCCATTTCGCTGCCGAATGTGTGGCAGAGAAACCGGTGTATAGAGCATGGATGAGTTTTTCTACCATAGAGGATAAGGAAAACTGAAGGGGGGTTCTGTTACGGGCAAGCAACAGGATCCCAGAAAAGTCACTTGCCATGATACCACCAGCAGTGGTGCAGATCTGAATGGAGTAACACATTCGCCCAATACTGAGGTGGTAGAGGAGCCCGCTCAGGAGATTGGGGAATCCGGTATAACAAGTGCCCAGGGAGCAAAGGGAAACCCGGTACCGGATTGGAGGTAGGTCATTTCTTGGCCAAAGTTGGTAGTGCTCACCTACCCCCAGGCCATCCTTGTCTGGAATACTTAAAAGGATGTGGACGGGACCCGGGTGCGAATAATGAGGATTCTGCAATAACTGATGTACCTTCCATGTTCCATGGAAGGCGGTGGTATGTTTCACTTAATATCAATGGGAGACCCGCTGAATTCCTAGTCGATACGGGAGCTAGCCATTCCTGTGTCTCTCGGAAGATAGCGGATCTTATTCCGGATGTGCGCGATACTCTCCTATTGGGAGGAAACGCCCAGACGGCCGACGGTAGTAAGATGCAAACATATGGTAGGATGTGTGTGAAATTGCAATTTGAGGGTACTCACGAGTATGTGATAATCACTACGATTGCCGGTATAGCGGATGAAGGGATATAAGGATTGGACTTTGCGGCACTGTATGGAGCAGTCTTGGACCCGAGAACGGGTGAGCTGAGTGTAGAGCATCCTTATCCTGTGAAAGTACAATGTGTATTAAGACAAGTTCGCAGTGTGGCGTCCGTCGCTCAGACTGTAAAGATTCCTCCGGAAGTGGCCTGTGATGTTCTGGTTCGGAGTAATTCCGAGTTAAGGAACCAGGATGCAGTAATTGAGCTGGATACGATTATGCTGGCTAGTATAGGATTGGAATCGGTTGACACGATAGTAGCCAATGGGGCTTGGTCAGTCATACCGGTTTCCAACACCGGTAACAGGACATTATATTTGGAAAAGGGATCCATTTTTGGTACCGTTACATTGGATGAGACAGTGACTAGTTGTTCCCTGAACCTTCCGGTTGAAACGGTTGAACAGGGATGGACCGAAGATCTGAAGAAAATGTATGAGGATACGGGTTTAGAAGACCCTTCGCAGAAAGAAACGCTAAAAGAATTACTGATTAAGTATCAGAAAGCGTTTGCCGCTCCGGGTGAACCACGGGTGAACCACTCGGGAAGACTACGAAGGTATTACATACCATTGATACGGGAGAGGCGCTGCCCTTTAAGATCCCGTATCGGAGTCTACCCCTACCTAAGAAAAGGGTAGTGGAGGCGGAAATAGCTAAGATGTTAGAACGGAATGTAATAGTTCCATCTAGCAGTCCTTGGAGTAGTCCGGTATGTATGGTGACTAAAAAGGATGGGTCTATCTGATTCTGTATAGACTATAGGAAATTAAATGGTTTAACGAAGAAAAATTCGTCCCCATTGCCAAGAATTGATGAGACAATCGATTCCTTGGGAGGAAATAAATGGTTTTGTACCCTGGACTTGCAGTCCGGATACTGGCAGGTAGGAATGAACCCGGATGATATGGAGAAGACTGCTTTTTCAAGTCATATAGGTTTGTTCCAGTATAATGTTATGCCTTTTGGCTTATGTAATGCTCCGGCAATCTTTGAAGCCATGATGAAGACACTTCTGAGTGATCTGTTATGGAAAAGGTGCCTCGTTTACCTTGATGATGTTATAGTATTCGGTAAAACATTTGACGAATGCTTACACAACCTCAAGCTAGTTTTAGAAAGAATAATCTCAAACGGTTTAAAACTTAAACCTAAGAAATGTAATTTGTTCAAAACGTCCATAAATTATTTGGGCCGAATAATATCTGATGATGGAATAAAAGCTGATCCTGAGAAAATTCAGGCAGTAACGGACTGGGGTGTACCGAAAAATCCAAAGGAAGTGAGGTCATTTTTGGGATTCTGTTCATATTACAGAGACTTTATACCGAACTATTCTCGGGTAAGTTATCCCTTACAAATCTTAACAACATGGACCCCAGGTAGCAGAAAGGAGAAGTTCCCATGGGGAACCGAACAGGAACAAGCTTTTCAACAATTAAAAGCCTTGTTCACGAGTACTCCAGTACTGCAATACCCATCCGAGGATGGGCATTTCATACTGGATATGGATGCTAGCAATGAAAGTATCGGAGCAGCCCTTTCCCAAGTCCAAGGTGGAGTGGAGGTTCCGATTGCATTCGCTAGCAATACACTGAGTAAAACACAGCGAAATTATTGCACAACTAAACGTGAATTATTAGCTGTCGTGGTGTATACCAAAAAGTTTAAACACTTCTTATAGGGAATTAACTTTACATTACGTACGGATCATTCCTCCTTAAGATGGTTATTAAACTTTCGGGATGCCGAAGGAATGATAGGGAGATGGCTAGCCCATCTGTCAGAATTCGGACTAGAAAATAGCCAGATACAGCATCGTGCCGGAAATAAGCACGTGAATGCTAATGCCTTATCCCGAATACCAATTCGGAAATGTGACAATCCGAATTGTACTGATTGTGGGATCCATAGAGCAGTAGCAGCCTCGATTCGAATTCCTTTCGAAACACGTATTGGCAGTGTCCTGGATTGGTCCTTAGAAACCATAAGGAACTTCCATGAAGCTGACTCGGTTACTGCTAGGCTCCTACAATTAGTACCAAAGGGTATATGTCCAGCTAGGCCTATAGCCTCGCTGGAGAATAGGGAAATGAGAAGATTTCTAGCTCAATGGACAGAGTTAGAGGTCAAGAGAGGAATACTGTACCGCTGGAAACCATGTAACAATGGTGGAAAGCAGATACAAGTTGTCGTTCCATCTGCCATGCGTAGAGACATCATGTATTATTGTCACGGACACAGAACAAGTGGTCACTTTGGGTCCAACTAGTGAAACCCTTATAACCCTCATGTTCTGTGGAGTGGTTGGCAACTTGACTTACACTTTCTGCCATATAAATATCAAAATGTGGAAGAAAAGAATACACATGCTTGTTATTCAATAGAATATTGTAATAAACATTGGCCAAAGCTCGGTGGCGGGTTCCCGCTGTGACCGCTAGGTGGCGCGTCGGCGGTGACGTCACAGCCTTGTGACGTCACCGTCGGCGGCCGGGGGCTATAAAACCCGGTGTTCGGTGGTTTTATAGCAGACGCGATCAGACACTCAGGTGGCCTATGTGTAAGCTATCTTAAGAGAGTTCAGTGGCTAGTTCTAGTTCGCGAACAGAGTGGCGTCTCTAAGCAAGAATAAGTACAAGTACAAGTATCAGTATAAGCAAGTAACTGATGACCAGTGACTGTTAGTCCTTAAGGCTCCTAAGAAATAAAACAACAACAACGGCTGTAACTTGATATTCCATTCTTTATATACTGTGTCGACTCTGGTTATTACATTGGTGACAGCGGTGGTTGTTTACATTAACGAACCTGGGCATACCAGAGTAGAAACACAGGCATGGCAGATAGCGAATTAAAGATGGAGGAGGAGAGGGCAGCCCTGGAGGAGCAGTTAGGGGCGGGTAGGCGAGGAGAGCTGATCCAGGTTGTGGATGAGGAGATCTCTGTTAAAGTAAGAGGGGCGGTGGCTGCGGTGGCCGGCGCCACCGACGCCACCGGAGCAGACGACAGGAAGTGGGTGGTGGAGGAGCGGCCGGACGGGAGGGCAAAGGAAGCACCACCTGGGGAGGAAGTGGGAGTAAAAGGTGGCGTGGCTAGTCACCGGGCACCTCTTGGTGCGGCGGCTAAAGTGGAAAGCGAGATGGGCCCGACTGAGTTCGGTGGCCGGTTCGGTGGACCGGGCGGCGGGTCGGTGGGTGGCCAGTTCGGTGGCTCGGTGTTCGGTGGAGCGGGGAATGATAAGGCAAGGGAGGGTCACTGGAGAGAGGAGCTGACGCGAGACTGGGGCCCCGACAGAGCCCATGGGGAGGTCAGAGAGGGCCGCGGAACGATTGGAAGGGAGGGGACAGACCCGTTAGCGGAATGGCTGAGGCAGGGCAGCCCCAGAAGTAGCTCTATGACGGAGAGTGTGGAGGGGGCCAGGAGCTCCACGCCCCTGGGGCAACAGTGGATATACCAGGGCGAGATCCCGACCCTCCTACGGGCGGTGGAAAGGGGTATACGGGTGGAAACTTCGGAACGGGCGAAGGCGGTGAAGGTCAGGTCCGCCACGAAGTCGATGGCGGAGGAGATGGGGGAGCTGCGGGTGGCGGTCACCCAGATGAAGGAGTCCCTTGCCCGATCGGCCCCGGTAACCGCAGAGGGGGAGGGGGCAAGTCGGGGACGGGGCTGCTTTGAGTGCGGGGCGCCAGATCACTTCAAGCGCAACTGCCCTGCCTGGAAGAGAGAGGCGACGAAGAAGGCTTCGGAAAACTAGACGGGGTCCCCTCTTCCAGCCGTAAGGAGACCCATGGAGTGGAAAAGAGGAGAGAATGGCTGGGTCGGAAGGAAAAGAAGGGGAACGGCCTGGTGGTCGGAGGGAAGTTATGGGGTAAGGACATCCACTTATATTATTAGTGGTGGACACGGGGGCCACCAGCAACCTGCTCTCCACAGCGTGGTGGAAGGCGGAGGGGTCCCCTGGGGATCTGAGACCGGTGATAACGGCATTCCATACGGCGGACGGGAAGCCGCTGCCGGTGGAGGGTCGGGTGACGGCGGAGCTGCAGTGCGCGGGCCGCGCGGAAACTACATCATTCGTCGTGGCCGATATATCCACCCCTGGCCTGCTGGGTGCAGATTTCTTGAGGCAGACGCATGGCCGGGGAGAGGCTGGTGTGGCCGGAAGAGGAGCAAGGGACTCAGCCCTGCCGACTGGTGAGCTCGCGGACGGAATGGGTGAGGGGCCGCACGGAGAGGGTCATACAGGCGCGTATGCCGGAATCGGCCGGGCAGACGGACATGCTGGTGGAAGGAGTGGAGAAGGTGGAGATGGCGAGGGGGATTCAGATAGGCAGGTCATTGGTGACGCCCGAGAGGGGGGAGGTGCCGGTCCTGGTCTGTAATCCGGGTCCTAATCCGGTGGTCCTTTACAAGGGGATGCACGTGGCTGTGGCCGAAGCTGTGGGGGAGGAGGAGCTCCGGGGGGAGGAGTGCCGTATGGTGACCGAGGAGGGGCCGCGCGAGGGGTCCTGGACGCTTGTCGAGCAGCTGTTGGGGGGAACCCAGGTCGAGAATGATCAGGGGTGGATCCAACTCATTGCCCGGAATAAGGCAGCATTCCAGGAGGGGGATGAGGACCTGGGACATACTGACTTGGTCCGGAAGATCAGGGTGGTTCACTATGACTTGCTGAAAAAGACCCAGGCCCCGCGGGAGGAGCCTGGGGAGGTGGTCCGGTGGGCGGGGTCTGCCGCCGGTGGGGAATGGCCACCGGTGGCGCCCTCTGGAGCCACCGAGGTGGTAGAGCCACCGGGGCGCCACCTAGTGTGGTCGGTGGAAGGCGGGCCACATCCGGGTGTTACGGCGGTAACCAAGGCGACTCCCACCGACCACAGGGACACCGGCGACTCGGCGGCCTCCATGGGTGCGGTGACTAATAGAGGAGGGCGCTTGTGCGCGTCTTATTGGCATTGGTACCTAGTGAGAGGAGAGGAAGAAGGCGGGGGTGACTCACCTGAGAGGGAGGGAATCCGGATAGGAGCTAGGAGGTGTGGTGTGAGGGTCCCCAGGCCTGGGACAGCGGAATTCATCCTTCGGCCACCGGCTGGCCACGGAGGGGGTTGGCGCCCTGAAAGAGAAGAAGGAGAGATTAGCACCGAGAGAGTGGTGGGGCGGGTGAAATCGATTCAACAGAAAAGGGACTTACCTGCAATTAGTCAGAGAAGAGCGAATCCGGCGCGAAAAATGAGTGAGAAGGTGGTCGCAATTTTCACGGCTAAGAACCGGCGGTGGGAGGAGAAGCAGAGGCGGGAAATGGAGGTGGCTACGGCCACATCCACCGACCGCCGGACACCGACGGCCGACGCGGAGGCCGCCTGGTGTAATGAGCGGGAACTACACCATGACCTAGTTAGGACCGCCGACCTAGAAAGGCGAGAACGAGGCGCGGCGTGGCCCCACAGGGACACCGACACCGAATCCGACATCATGAAGAAGTCGTCGGTGCCTCTCCCCTGCTCAGTTTGTGGCCGAAAATTTATGCTGCGCAGTGTGGTCTGCCCGGCCCCGCAACCGGGAGAGCACAGCCGCTCGCCGCAGAGGGATCGGAAGCGGAAGTCGGAACTGAGGGGGACCGCGGAGGCGTGGGATGCCCACCCAACCCGGATAGAGTTGGGGGAGGAGGACGACTAGGTGGCCACACCCAGCAAGGTGGCCCGGACGGGGACCGGGGGCGCCCAGGTCCAGGGCGCGGCGGAGCAGTGTCGGTCCCGCCACCACTCCGCAGAGGACCGGGAGGCCGCCAGGGTCCTGGTGGAGGAGATGGGGCGGCTCGCGCCAGCCCAGCCGACCTTGGGCGCAGAGACGGAGGCCATCTTGGACCGGGTCCTGGAGGCCCCCTCCGCCGGGGGAGAGGGCGACCCGCTTCTGCTGCGGTCGCTGCTGTGGAGCGAGGGGGGCGACCCAGCCCCAGCCGGGGTCGGAGAGGATCTCCTCCGAAATACTGGCCAACTGGCAAGGCGGTACCAGCGACAGCTGCTAGCGGAGGCCCTGCAGCATCCGCAGTGGCGGACCACAGAGGGCGAGATGGTGTCGCTGGACCGGCCCTCGCCAGCCACGGTAGACGCGGAGGAGGGGGGGAGCCGGTCGGTCGCTGGGGGGTCCCCCCGCCAGGGCCTGCCGCCGGAGCAGGTGCGGCGCATCTTACAGACCACGCCGCCCCCGGTGCAGCCCCACACCTCCGACAACAACACCCCAGCGCCGGGGGGCCACTTGGAGGGCCTCATCGCCGCCCGAGTAGCGGAGGACAGCCAGGAGGAGGAGCTCGATTGGGAGGAGGAGGAGCCCAGTCTAGAGGCGGTGGCCTACCGTCGCGTGCCCCTGAGTACGGACTCTGATGAGGAGGCGGCATCTCTGGGGGAGGCGGTCGACAGGCGGGTGATCACCCTTACTGGGCTGGACCACGAGGACAGCCCAGCGCCTGAGGCCGAGGGCGAGACCCGCACGGTCACGATGGGGGGCGCGCCGCTACCCGGGGCCGCTAGTCAGGGAGCAGGAGAAGGAGAAAGGGAGGAAGGAGAGGAAGCAAAGACGCCCGGGGATAAGAGGGAGAGAGAGAGGGAGAATGCCACCAAGGACAGGAAGGAGAGGGGCAAGAAAGGGAGAGAGGAAGAGAAGGCGAGGAAGGGCAGTAAAGAAAGGGAGAGGAGGGAGAGAGATGAGGAGAGAGCGGCCAAGGATAAGAAAGAGAGGGAGAGGAAGGAGAGGGACGAGGAGAGGGCGGCTAGAGAAAAGGAGAGGAGAGAAAAGGAAAGGAAGGAGAGGGAGGAGGAGAGAGCGGCCCGGGCGAGGGAGAAGAAAGAGGTGGCCGAGAAAAGAGAGAGGGAGGAGAAGGCTGCTAGGGAAAAGAAGGAAAGGGAGGAACGATGGGCTAAGGAGAGGAAGGAGAAGGACGAGAGGGAGAGGAAGGAGAGAGAGGATCGGAAAGAGAGAGAGGAGAGAGCGGCCCATGAAAAGAGGGAGAGAGAGGACCGTGATAGGAGAGAGAGGGAGGAGAGACAGGCGGAGGAAAGGGAGAGGAGGAGACGGGAGGAGAGGAGAGTGGACGAGGAGACGAGGCGAGAGGGCCGTGGGAGCCAGCGGTGTGAGGCTGGCCCCCACAGGAGTGAAACTTATGGGGAGTACCGGAGGCGCTGGGAGTTCGAGGAGAGGTATGAGGAGGAGAGGGGCCGCCGGGGGCCGGGGCCCAGGAGAGAGGAGTGGAGGGAAGAGTGGGGAGAGAGGATCCCTGGGGCGGAGGTTCCGGGGCTGCCGCGGGCGGAGGAGATGGACCCGCTGGCGGGGAGGCCGCTGTGGATTGGAGACACCTACCAGCGGATCCCATGGGGTCGGGTGGACAACCCCGACAAGCTGCAAAAGTGGGCGGTGGGGCTGGCTCCATCCCCGGACCTGGGCGAGGAATAGACCCCCGTAGGCGGGCGGGTGGGTGGAGCTGGTGGGCCCATCCCTGTGGCGTACACACTACTACGCAACCACAGTCCAGAGGTACGACCCAGGGATGGGTCAGGGAGGCGTGCCCCCGCCACCACCTCCACCTCCCCCTCCGGGAGTGGGGCGACCCCCACCGTCGGCCGCAGCGGGTAGACCGCCCACCCAGACGTCAGGAGCAGTGGGGACAGCCGGGCCCCAGGGTTCGGGCTTAAGTCTGCCGCCGCCGTCATCACAGGGACAGGGACAGGGGAGATATGGCCACCAGACCCTCACACCCTTTGTCCCGCCGCTCCCAGGGCCCTCCAGGGCCGCCCCGCAGCCGCCGCCACCGTGACCAGTCGAGGCACCCTTGAGCCGCGACCTGGAAGAGCGGATCCGCCGGATGGTGAGGGAGGAGCAACAGAGGGGGAGCCAGTAGGCGGGAGGAGGAAAAGGGGAAGCCGGGGAGAGCGGTTGCCAGAAGGGAGAGTGGGAGACGCGTGAGGGAAGAGGGGACGGGCAGTGGCCGGTGAGAAGGGATGGCAGGGACGTCGGAGGGCGCAGCCGGGAAGCTGAAAGACAGCCGGGAAGGGGGGTGTGAAGGGGGTTAGTAGGGGTAAGGGGAGTACTGGTGGGGGATTGAGTACCTGCCAGGAAACCCAGGCCCTGAACATCCCTGGAAGCCTCCAGGGCATAAGACAAACAGCATAAGACAAGGGCTGGCGGCCCAGAGAGTCAGGAGGATCCCCGTGGCCAGGACAAGGAAGAGACGGCCCCAATTCCTGCATCGTTTTACCGCGCCCTTCTAGACCGTGGATTTCCGGTGATCGGGTGTATATATTTCGTTAGGTGCATAGTCATAGTCAATTAGGAACAGCCCACTGTTGGTGCTGGTAGTCCAGATTAAGTCGTTTTTTATATAAGTCATTGTAAGTCGTTCACGCTCTAGTCAAGATTAAGTAATATTACCTTAAGGACGGCCCACTGTAGGTGCCGATAGACTGAATTAAGCCTTGACATATTATATAGTTAGGGAGTTAAAGACGGGCGGTCCACTGTTGGAGCCCATAGGTATTGTAAATAGTCATGATAATAAGGGGGGGATACTCACCTGGTACATACTACAGTAATTATAGGATTAAAGAGAATCTAGGTTTAAATAGAGTAATACTAGTCCTTAGGCTGTACGGCACGGGTGCCATTGTTGGACACTCGAGTAATGTTTATTATCAAAGTTATACCCATAGAATAAAGTAAGGTGGGAGGGATGTAATAAACATTGGCCGGCGGCTCGGCGGCGGCCACCGAAGCTCGGTGGCCGGTTCCCGCTGTGACCGCTAGGTGGCGCGTCGTCGGTGACGTCACAGCCTTCACAGCTATAAAACGCGGTGTTCGGTGGTTTTATAGCAGACGCGATCAGACACTCAGGTGGCCTATGTGTAAGCTATCTTAAGAGAGTGGCGTCTCTAAGCAAGAATAAGTACAAGTACAAGTATCAGTATAAGCAAGTAACTGATGACCAGTGACTGTTAGTCCTTAAGGCTCCTAAGAAATAAAACAACAACAACGGCTGTAACTTGATATTCCATTCTTTATATACTGTGTCGACTCTGGTTATTACAATATAAAAGAACCTTTATCACTTTCATATCTCCCCTTCTAAAGCCTAAGCAGTGACTTTAATGTTCTTGTAGTATGTATACACATCAGCCTCAGAAGCCCAATCAAAAGTTGAACCTCCAAAGAAGGTGGAGAAGTAAAAGCTGTCAATCTTAAGGCTGTTATCCTCCCTGAATGTTAGTCCCTCCAACCGGAACACCTCTACACCATCAAACTTAATCATCACTAGGCTGTCCTTCTTGGCAGGTGTGTTAAGTTTGATGTACTGAGAGAGGCGATGCCATCTGCCAGGTATAAATCTGAAGTAGTATTAAGTAGATTTATTTTTCCCCTAACATGAAATAATAAAAGAATACTATTTTAGAATAATACACTTACGTTTAGAGAATATTTTTATACAAATTCTGTGGAGATCAATAACTTAAAATGTCATATAGCTTCATGGGATTGCATTTGAATCACGGTAATGAACCCAGATTTCCATGGACACACAGGGAAAATGAGTTAGAATAAAATGTTTAGAAAAATGCATTAATCTTGGCTGGATCCTGGACAAGCCGATCTACTGAGTGTGGTTTTAGACTCGGCATGGGTATTCAGTCATTTTGTTCATCATATCCATTTAGACGTACACTTCTTCAAACCCTATTAGCAGGGGGAGCACTTCTTCATAATTGGTATCTGACATATTGGTAGAAGTCCATCACCTCTTCTATAGTTAATGAAAATAAATGTAATTATCCTGAGCATCAGGAGTGCATTTTACAATGCACACCATTGTGAGATACCCTCCTGGTCTCAGAGTGTGTTACCTACCTAAAGGTTCCACGTCCTAGGGAGTGGCCATAATTAAAGTTACATTCGATGTTGGGCAAAACACAAAACCAGTCTCCTGTCTCATTGGGAATGTAGGCATACACCTACATAGTATATTTATAAACACAATTAATTTACATTAGCCCCTATTAAAAAAAGGGAACACAGAAAAAAAGAACTGACCAATATTGGCATGTTCAACATTGACACTTACAATACATTAAATCATGAGTATCTATGTATAAAAGAAATGTTTTATAAATGATAACTAATTCAAAGTTGATGTTTGCATTTGTAACTTGCTTTTAATAGTGCGAAATATAATCTGTCTTATATGCTCAGCTTTTGTAGTAAGCTTTTGTAGGCAAACTACAATAGTTTACTACAGGCTTTTGTAGTAAAGCCTCACAGTATTTCCCTCAACTCAGGGTGCATCTTGTATATAAGGTGCTATGGTACTAATCATATCAATTTATTCCACATAAATAATGAGTTTCAACATGGATTTCTCTCTACTCACCTCACCATCACCATTATCCCTCCACATGTGCCTAGTAGAGAAACATGTCTTCTTCTCAGACCTTCCTCCAGAACATTTTCCAAAACCACCCCAGAAACCAGCCAGTTTACCACCCTTCACAAACTTGAAGTTGTCACTGAACATGATGTCATACTGCAGGGCCAATGCATCCCATTTACCAAATGGTTTGGACTTGAACTGGGTGCCACCCTTCTCACGGCGGTTAGCTACACAACTACCTGCATTGATAATTTAATACGATTTGGGTAAAACATTCTTAAACTCAGTGAAAATATATAATCTGAGGAGGATGGAAAATTTGGAAAAAGGAGAGACACAATGGGATGCTGAGCCATGACAGGCAAGTAAGGAGGAAAAAGGTGGCAGGGAAAGGAGGGAGTCATGAGGTAAGTAGGTAGGCTCTGGATAAAATTAAGTGATGGAAGAAAACTGGCTGGTAGAGAATGCAGGAGTAAAAAAGAACAGGAAGAGAGGTACTGTAGTGCCCCATGGCCATGTGTAAGTTAAGCTTGCCAATGCAAATGATATCACATACATGGTGATGGTTTTTGCAATGATGATGATGATAAAGATAAAGAGAGAGGGAGAGAGAGAGAGAGAGAGAGAGAGAGAGAGAGAGAGGGAGAAACTGTAATATATGTAGAGGATAACAGCAAACTTTACAATGTATAAAGAAAATGCCAAAACGAGTTATTTACAGTGTTTCCCCCATTAAACATCACTATTGTAGATAACTGAACATCCCAACATTAGGCCAAAAAAATGTGAGTCTCCGGTAACATGGTCCAAAAAGTTGAGGTAGGTAGGTCGTATTTTAAAAAGATAATTTTTTTTTGCTGGCCGAAATATTGAGTTTGTATCATTGAAAACCATCAATTTTACCTATTGTACCAGCAAACATGTATAAAGCTTGAGTAAAAATCTTGGATTCTTTGCTTGGACGCAAGGGAAATCTCAAAATGTCAAAAATCTGAAATTTATGTAAAAATTATGAAAAATATTGAAAAAAAATGAAAAATATAAAAAGATTTTGAAAAAATTATAAAATATTTCTTCAACGTTCCTGAGGTCGGCGCTGTTTGGCTGAGGGAGGTTGGGTGACTGGTAACCAAACTTTTTTTTTTGACCTTACTGAAAAAAGAAACAGAGATGAAGAAATCCTGAGAATTGAGCAGATGCCCTACTTTTACCATTAGGGTATGTGATGCGGAGTACATTTTTTGATCCAGCAGGATCCTTGACAACCTTGATGTTGTGTGCTCCCCAGCCGGGGCGAGGGCTCCCCAGGCCACAGCTCCCAAGGGGATTAAACTTATCAAACTCTTTACATTCCCACACTTTGGTCCCTTCAGCTCCTGTACAGGGTAGGTAATGATAGAGACATAGATAAAGGTTAATGGAAATGCTATCATTTTTTCTTCATAAGCTACTCATTGTGACAGGCTTCTGGAAGTCTTATATGGAAACCTGACAAACTTCCATATCACAGTTTCAAGATCAACTTTGTTATGAGACAGGTAGCGTAATGGATATTGACGCCACAGCTTTTTATATATGTGGGGAGGTATTTTCAGCCTAATATCTAAATGGCCTTACAGTCAGTTCTTCTTTGATAAAACTGACTTAGATGAAATTGTCGAGGACTTGGGATCCCAGATTCAAGATAACCTTGGATATCTATGTGCAAGGCACAAATAATGCAGTGATACCTGTACCTGGTATGGTGGGGGTTGACTTGAAGAGAAACTGCTCTTTGACCTTTGGGGAGAATCCCCAGGAATTTCTCAACACAACAGGAAAGCCAATGAGTGCAATTATCACTGAAAAAAAAAAAACAACAACACGAAAACTGTCTGAAGTGGTTCATGACTTTAATAATTATGTGGCACAAGTACATCTGTCTAATGATGGTCTTAATGGCACACTAAAAGCCGTCTATATAGAGAGATGAGACTGATGTGTAAGGCTACTGATTTAAATGATACGATATTTGCTAAACCATTGAAAATTGCCATGCCCCACAGATAGTCTCCTACGGTTTATCAAATTGTTTGGGGTATCTTATTCTACATAACATGGCTGAATTATTATTACATGATATGGTTATACAGAGTCATATACTGGTCATGTTCTAGTGTCTATAACTAAAGGTCACATCTCCCAGGTTGAGAACTGACCCATTTCTTAGTACAGCCTATGATAAGGTGATAGTACCAAAAACAAAAAGAACCAAGAACAAGTGTAAGAAGAATCTAGTACACTTATATTCTTCCATTTTCGCACATTTCTAACCCACTATAGTATAGCATTGGAGAGTAGACACTCTACATGTCCACATATGTATATACCTGGTATTTGCAACTGTGACCCCACTTGCTAGATGTACACGTCTTTGTAGAAACCCATCATGCATAGAATCTGGCACAACCTGGCGAGACCCCTGACTATGTGCGATAATTGCCAATAAATTGGTCAACATTTTTCATATACATTACCTCCTGGAGGTTAAGTCCATCTCTTTACAGAACCATGTCCACCAAACATACAAGAAAGCTCTACTTACCACCAACTAATATCAATAGAGAGACGTATATATATACAAGGATGCGCATCTCTGGTTGTTTTGACATCTAACCCACCAACTGTGTGGTGGTTGGTGTGTATGCCCTCAGTAACATGGTCCACTCGTCCTGTTTATACACCTGTTGCATTCATTATCTCGGTATGCTCCAGATACTTCAGTGAGTGCCCATTACTTGTCAAAAGGAGTGGGGTGGGGTAAAAACATTTTATTTTCCTATAGCAATAATGAAAATAATTTGTAATGAATCTTTTAATACACTGGATTTGAGGATGAGTTTAAGGAAATGGCTATTGTTTAACAGTGGTGGATCCAGGGTTGTGTAGAAGTTGAGTTTGAAACAGGTTTATTGGCCAACAATATCTTAACATACTGAAGCTTTTACAATTATCAGCTGCAATAGAGAGGATACATTCAAAAAGGTAAGTTTGTATAAATACATTCAATAAGCTAGACAAGTGGTTTCCATGAACAGTCACATCTAGTCATATATATATATTATATTTCAACATAGTTCAAGTATTAAGTCAGGAGCTTAATTCAAAACATCCTGGGATCCCAACCCCAGCGATCTTAGTGTAGGCACATATCATAAGACCTGGCTGGTCTACCCTATGTAATGCAGTGGTTGCAGGCTTGTCCAGAATAGCTAGTCCTGGGATCACTTCACTATTCCATTTCCACCACTAAGATCACTGCAGTCTTAGTGAAAGAAATGCATAGTGGTTTCACCTGAGTACAAGTGCACTTACAGGGAACACTCCAGATCGAAAGAGGGAACAGCCTGCTGATTACATAAACAGGGGACCTTGAGGGCCCTTAGGCCTACTCATGCGTTAAGGGCACTCTAAGGTAATTCTTCCTTCTCAAGTTTTGAAGTGAATTCCTACCCCACTCCCTTTGCAAGCCAGACTCTGTCTTTGGGGAATTTCATCTGTCTCTCTCTCTATTGAGGTACGATATTTTTATTTTATACTGGTTGAACATTTGCATTAAAGTTACCTTATTTACAGATGGAAACTAATATATTTCTTAGCCCATATGGGGACGGGGAACGATGGTATAAGCACTCTTGTGAAGAAGAGTGACTCCACAGCTATTCCTTTATTTTGGGACTCTTACCCCTGTGCCCAGTAAGTACTTCTTGGAATAGTGTAGGAGGGCTGAGGCTAAGATTGATGCGATCTTAGTGCTGGCTAGGATATGTGAACCCAGTCAACTCTTAAGATCGCTTAATAGGATAAGGCTGATTTATTCCTAAGATCGCTGGTGTTGTGATCCCAGGATGTTTTGAATTAAGCTCCGGTAACGCTTGAGTCATATTATTATATCACGTAGGTGCTTCTTAAACTTTTGTAGATTGTCCACAGACTGTACATGTACCGGTAGTTGGTCCCAGATGATACTGCCTCTATATAAGGGGCTTGATCTATACAATTCAATTCTGGGTCGATTTACCTTAATTTTTATTTTGTCGTTACCCCTCAGGGATTATTCTATTCTCAGGTACCTGTATATGTCTATACATCATACATGCAAGCACCCCTTTTCTTCTTGTTGCAAGACTTTTCACATTGCATGATAATAATAGGTCGTCGACATGGATGTCTTGTGGTTGTGTAACCTTTTTACATGCTCTTAGACAATGATTCTGTACGATGTCCAAATGGTCTACCAAAGTAACAGGTCCACTCTCCAATATGTAACTACAATATTCTAACAATGGCACTATCATAGTCTTGTAGATTTTGAGACTAGTATCTACATCCAAGAATTTGACAATGTTTCTTAGTTGCTTTAACTTGACAGTACCTTGTGAATCCATTTTTTTACAGTGTTGTTTGAAGTTTAAATCAAAATCAATCACTTCACCAAGATAGTTGAAATGTTCGACACAAGCTAGTTTTGCATTATTCAGTGTAATATCATATTTAATAATACGTTGCATATTTGAGTGACACCATAGGACCTTGGTCTTTTTGACATTCATAGTTAGAATATTTTGTATACACCATTTCTCGATATTACCGATATCATTCTGCATCAATTTACTCATAATCTCAGTATCTCTACCATTTAGTACCAATGCTACATCATCCACATACAGAAAAAATTCACTGTTATTTATTACACTGGTTATGCTGTTTATGTATATATTGAAGAGCAACGGACCTAGTACCGTTCCTTGTGCTACACCACAGTCCAATACTTTTTCATCTGATGTAATATCATTAGCTACTGTTGTTTGTTTTCTATTGTATAGAAAACCCTGCAACCACCTTAAACAGTTATTATCACAACCAATACTGCGTAATTTACTCATCATTATATTCAAATTTTCAGCATCAACTGTCGATCTATTTGGGATGAAACCATATTGTCTATCACTGATAATTTTATTTTCAATAATATAGTTCATCAACTGAGAGTGTACTATTTTCTCTGTCAGTTCAGAGAAAACATTTGTCATTGTTATGGGTCTCCAGTTAGATACATCTGATAAGTTACCAGCTTTAGGTAGCGGTACTATTTGACCCAGTTTCATAATATCAGGTAATATTCCAGTACTTATTGATTTATTCACCAAGCTCTGTAGTAAATATGGTTTGTGACATAGTAAACATTTTATGACATTACATGGTATATCTTTAATACATGAGCTTTTATGTCCCATTATAGATTTCACAATCTTGAAACATTGATTTACGGTTGCTTCTCTCAAACTCATGACACTATTAATTATTAATCTGTCTGGTATGTATACAGAACCAACAATTTGACTTGCTAAGTTTAAATTTGTCTGGAAGATTTGTGGTTACATTTTTCCTTTTAACATCCAATTTTTTATTAATGTTTTTTTGGACCTGTTTAGCTCTGGCCAAGGCCATGTTTACCCTGTTTGATCTACATTTCTTAGCCTTATTGAAAAATCTCTTTTTTTACTATTATCATACGACGTATGTCTTCATAAAAAAACACATCATTCTCCCTCACAGTACGAGTCTTTACAGGATGTTTTGTATTTAAATACCTATAAACATTGTTAATTATACACTCATACTTGTCATTTACATTCGTATCGTCCAGTACAAAATTGTTCCAATCTGAGTTGTCCATTGCATTTAGAAAATCTTGTTGTGAAAAATGTCTCATATCTCTACATCGTATGGATATTGCTTTGGGTTTTACTATTCTTTGTTTTTTTCTTATAACATATATTGGTATATGGTCACCACATAGGTTGTCAAGTACACCATATGTTTTAACACAATCACAATTAGTATAAAAATGGTCCAAAGTAGATTTCCCATGGGGGTGATAATACATAGCCGGGGTATTTAGATATCTAAGTCCGGTATGTTTCAAGAAGTTTGACATTCTTCTAAATTTTATACAATTTCTGGCTTAACTGTTTACATTTAAATCACCCATAACCCAGCATTCATTATGTTTAATACTGGCATCTTCCATGCATGCTGTCAAGAAGTTATAGCACTCAAAAACTTTTCCCTTCGGTGGACGGTATACAATACAAATGATCTTACATTTATGACCAGGATAGTTCAGTTTTAAACATAGACATTCAATGTTTTTATTTACAGTCGTGAATTCATGGAGTACTTCTGTGTAGGGAACAAATACATTTCTAACATAGCAGGCTACTCCACCTCTTTTGCCCCTATGACGATCATTTCTAAATAAAGTCATATTATTTATATGAAACTGGTTACTTAATGTCGCTGTCTTTAGCCATGTTTCTGTGATACCTATTAAATCAAAGCCTTGCAAATCTCTTCTAATGAAATTATACTTGTCACGTAGACTCTGAGCATTCATTGCTAGGTGTTTTCCCATGGTAGCTATCATCATCCAGGCAGGAGTCTTCATACCCAGCTCCAGCACTCCAGAACATGTCGTGTTCACTATGTACCAGGTACAACTTGTTGGTTTTCCTTAGCAGGTCTTTCAACATTCGATTCTGGATAAACTTCTTGCTAAGACAGAGTTTCATAACTTGCAGCCTCATTTTCCTCCATCTCAGGCCCTTTTTACACTTTCCTCCTTCTTCTCTTGCAGCTAGGGCTGTGGCAGCCTTTATCACTCGTTCTGCACTTTCAGAGTCTTCCATTTCTACACACCCTACCCACTGGAACATCTGTTCTGCAGACTGAAAAACTATACCCTGATGTTCGATTTTCACACCATACAAGTTACTCAGATAACATCTCTCGCCACAAAACACTACACTTGTTTCAGTCTGCCTCATATATAGCCTTCCCATTGGTATCTCAGGGGAGATCGACATAGCTTGGCATCCTAGTGTAGGACTGTGGATCGACGTTGCAAAGTCGACATAGCTTGGCATCCTAGTGTAGGACTGTGGATCGACGTTGCAAAGTCCGTATTAGGCTTATCACCATTCCCTGCGATTCTACTAGGTGTTTTGTATTTAGGAGGGGTCTTCCTGAGTACTGTGTAGTTGCTCTTGTATTCCTTGTCAGCCATTCTCTGGAGACGAACATTTATGGGTGTTGCATGGGTTTTAGTGGATACGTGGGTACGTGGGCGGTTGGTTGCTCTCACCTCATTACAATTGTCCTTCCTTATGGGTGCTAGTGCCACAGGTTCATCTTGCTTTACAGTTGGTTGCTGCTGTTCATTTTGCTCTTTCTTTATCTCTCTGCTGTCTGTTGGTAGGTAAGCCACCGGTATCAATTCAGGTTTAAAACCATCATATAATACATTGTTTATCAGTACCCTTGTACCTTTTGCCCATGCATTGAAGTGGGGGGGGCAAGCTGATGAGGTACTATATATGTGGTCCGAGCACTGCAACCCCCCCCCTAGTTGGGGCCCCTTCTACACTTTTCTTTTCCCTCTTTTTCCCCTCCTTCTCCCTTTTCCCTCTCCTTTTTTGGTGGGGGGGTAGACCCCCTGGGCCACCCCCTGGATCCGCCACTGTTTAAAATAGGAAAGAGTCATTATATTCAATCCCCGCATTCAACTAATCAACTAAGGGGACAGTTTTAAACAGTATATCAAATTGGGGGTGTGGAAGGGGGTCCCCCATGTCAAATGTCTATTTAAACAAGAAATGCGGTTGTGACCGCGTAAAAATACGCCTCCCGCCATTAATGTTGGTATACCAGTGTTTGATGACATATCTCATAAAAGCAGACACAAAGAAGATTTCACAATTATCAATTTCTCTATTCAGTAATTTTGTATTGTGAGACCTCATCACATGGGGCAAATGCAATCATCATAGCACACTCCCGTACCGCTTCACGGTACTGCCGCTATGCGGCTTGGGAGGCGCTAAAGAAATGGTCATGGCACTTGTCACTTAAATCCCCATGTCCCATGTCACCTGTAAGAGCCTATCATGTCCCATCTCGAATTTAAGAAAGCACCTATGTCATGTCACTAATTGTTTTGCCTCATGTCACTAAGGCCCATGTCACATGTCGATTTTAAGAAACAGCCATGTCACCATGTCGAATTTAGTGGTCCATACCCTTTAAATTAGTCAAAAAATGACAATGAAATAGAATAGATAAAAGAAAGTGGGTTGTGTATAGTAGGATATTGGTTGTAAGGAGGATTGACGTCATTGGTGATTAACATGCCTGAATTCTGTAGGTGCTATGAATGTAATATATAATGAATAGACTTGCACTCGTTGGCTTCAGAGGGTGATAGAAGCATGAGCCAAAGGCGAATGCTTCTATCACCCCCTGAAGCCAACGAGTGCAAGTCTATTTATTACATATTGCATTTATAACATGGTTTCCACCATTAATTCTAAGTATTTACCTTTAAAATCGATAGAATCCATTGTTTTCTTTTGCGAGTCGACAAGACAGCCCTCTACCATATTGGTTTCATGGTTACATGGACGTAAATGCTGCCCTCTCGTGAGTCATATGGTATTCAGGCCTGCACTGAAGGTGATCTGGGTGCTGATTGGCTTAGAAATCATATGCAAGAAATATTGGTAAAATTATGAAAAAAATCACAAGTGACCCCAAATAGTTCCTAAATGGAACAGTAGATGAGTTTTTATATTTTGCCAAGGTTTGGGGATTTTATCAGGTCTGCAAATGTTCATCTGGCCAATGGAGGTTTTGAGGCCCAAAATAGGGTAGAATGGCACTTGCTGTACGTATCGCTCCCTTAGTTAAGATTTTCAGGGTTAAGCCTATCCTATATTCTAACACATTGTGTGTGAGAGATGGTTTAATCTTGCTACGGTCGAAAATATTACCAACGAACATTACAGGGGGCTGTTTTTATGTGTTATGCTATATAGAAACATAGAGGAAATGGAATTAGTTCCACGTAACCTATAGGATGATTGGACATTTGACCTGCCTATTTCAAATGCCCTCTTAATGTCATTTTTCTGTTACAGCAAGGATGGTTTTACAGGAATCTGGCCAAATTAGTCACAGAAATGCTGTGTAAATAAAAAAAATAGGAAAACCTTGCTTGCGGAGGTAGGGTAATTCACTAAATATTGCAGTTTCTATGAATCTCCCAAAACATAACTTTTTCTGGACATAAACCACCTACAGGGTGAAATTTTCAGCAGAAAATGACATTTTAGCCTCATTTTAATCTTCCTAGGGTTATTGATGCACAGATATCCATGTAGGGCCTACCATAGGGTCCATTGGAAGTTTGGTCGGGTTTGCAGTGTTTCGTCAAAGTTTCAGTGAGAGCGCAACTATCTAATTAACCAGTAGTAATTTATCCCCCAGTGCAAATATTAGTACAATATTGATAACAGGTATTCTTGATGCATGTAACAGAAAAGGCATGCCTTAAAAATGATCCCCTGGTAAGATATGATCTGTAAAAAGTGGGATTAATTATAGGCCTAATATTAATCATTTTTCACCAGTTTTATCATGTTTTTCATGATTTTGTGAGTTGTTCTGGCAAAATCCTAACAATATTTTGCAAAATCAATGCCCCCTTCATCATCAGGTGACTGAATTCAATGCAAATATGCAATTTGACAGCTCTAGAACTGATGCTTGTGCAGTGCATAGATCTTTGATGATAAAAGTCGCTGCTCGGAAATCACATTGAAAACTGGTAGGAATTTCAGTGTGAATTGCACACATCAATCCCCTCATATCATAACATTGAGAAAGGCTGTTGCCACCAAACTTCAGGATTTTATAGGACAGACCGTAAGGTTTGATAGGAAAAACATTTTAGTTTTATCTGAAGACCCTACCCCTAATTAAGGTTACATGGACGTAAATGCTGCCCTCTCGTGAGTCATATGGTATTCAGGCCTGCACTGAAGGTGATCTGGGTGCTGATTATGAAAAAAAATCACAAGTGACCCCAAATAGTTCCTAAATGGAACAGTAGATGAGTTTTTATATTTTGCCAAGGTTTGGGGATTTTATCAGGTCTGCAAATGTTCATCTGGCCAATGGAGGTTTTGAGGCCCAAAATAGGGTAGAATGGCACTTGCTGTACGTATCGCTCCCTTAGTTAAGATTTTCAGGGTTAAGCCTATCCTATATTCTAACACATTGTGTGTGAGAGATGGTTTAATCTTGCTACGGTCGAAAATATTACCAACGAACATTACGGGGGGCTGTTTTTATGTGTTATGCTATATAGAAACATAGAGGAAATGGAATTAGTTCCACGTAACCTCATGTTGATATGAGTTCAATCACTATACACCAGGCTGCGCCACTTTCACGGGCGTAAACTTACTCGCAGTGGGAACATACAGAAGGAAGTCTAGTAGCATTGCTTTATACGGGTTCGCTATGGTTCCTCTTCTATTAAGTTAATGCCCGTGGCTAGTTGATAGCCTATACACCAGATGGCACGAGAGGTCATGCTAACAAACGCAATGGTTCTATATCACTAGATATGAGAACTCATATCATCCATTTTCTGAACTGAAATCAGTGCCTAAACTCGATAACCATGTTATAAGGTAGGATAAAGAGCAAAACATATCAGGGATAGGTGAATACATATTTATAGTTCCATATTCTATCACAAGAGGACAGCATGGGTGAACATGTGTTAGTTCTAATAATGCTCACTATGAGGAGGTGTAGTGCTGAGGCTCAGCCATATCCATGGAAATTGTGATCGTGGGCACATTGAAATGGCCACATCTGTATCATCTAATCCGGTTTTGAATTAACCTTTGATAGAGTTTTCCATTTTGCAGTAAAGCAGACTCAATCTACATAAACTTTTAGTTTAACCTTGGTATATGACCTTGACCTGGTCTTCCTTCTTGTGTGTACAATATGATATAGGCATGGCACAAAGAGTCTACTGTGTGTTTGGTGGGTGTTGAGACATCCAATCCTGGTGTTTATACATGATGAAAACAAGCACAGCCTAACGAACCCTATCTTTGTACATGTACAAAAATCATGACCTCCAAAGACATCCTCATCAGAAAACACGTCAAAAGCTCATACTGGTACTGTTGGCTGGGTGTTATACATATAATAGTAGATACTGAGGAAGATGCTTTCGAACGAGCTGGTCTTTTTGTCTTTCTTTTCTTTCGCAGTAAGATACCTTGGATATCATTATATGTAATACATAAACGTTTTAATTGCTGATTGAGAATGGATCGCTCCCCACTCTATTGCTCGTCAAATGTTAGATGGATCCAGTCGTGGCATTGCATTTACAACTGCAATACTACAAATAACATCATGTCAACATCTTCTTCCAATCAACATCCCCCTGCAATGGCAGAGGGCTTTCACAGAGACATGCGCTGCTATGTCATTCTGCCATTTCCTTTGTCACTGGAGATTATGGGCTATAATTGAATATGTCAATGGATAACCATCATGCATATGATAAGGAGTGTAAGGGGAAGCGTCAACTGTATGAGAGGCGTTTGACATTATGAAATGATGACCTGTGACGTTTTGCTGATTTTGGTGTCTGTTACAGAAAGATAGCATCCCCTTAAATCCATCCAGTATGTAAAAAATATATATGTGACATGTACTGGGAATAGAGACCTTAAAACACCCTGCACTAAGGGCCCTTTTCGCAGATCCTGTCACATATGTAGAGAGACGAGAGGTTCATAGATAAGACAGAAACTTTCTCAGAAAGGAGAGACGGAGAGACGGGCAGGGCCAGTTATATCGTTTAATCAAACCAGGATTTGAAATACAATATCAGAAGTTTGGTATTTTGGTTACATTCTGCTGCATTAACATCACTTTACATAATAGGTCGACTTAACCTATTTAACCTATCATTATCATGTTTATTGCTGTAAAGAGAGTGTTCTGTATAGAGAAGGGGATTCCGAGAATCCCATACTAATTTCTTGGGGAAAGGCAACATTTGGCCCACCATGGTGTTCATTTTGGCAACTTCCATGGTGATGCCTTTTGGTAACATACGCCTGGAACAGGCAATGGAATAACACATTTATTATTACAAATTTAATCTGACATCTATGCTTGTTGCCTTTATAGGTCAAATGATATAGAAGAGCAATCATACGGAGAGGTTGACACGTGTGCCTCAGCATGGAACATCCATTATGTCTACCTCAGCACAGAATACCTACTGCACTGATCATCCTAATTTGTTTCTCTAATCTCTAATTAATTCATCTTTTTTAATATTGAGGCTAAAATATAGCCTGCTAGTTTTCCAGACGGAGCAAGACAATGGGAATGTCAAAGACTCCTTGTGTGTTGTGTTATTTCGTTTTCATTAGGCCTTAAAGGTCAGTTAAAGATGAATTTCATCCAGGCTCTGAGGTGTGCCTATCTGATATATTCATCCCCATCACGACTTGAATGCTTGGCTCAAGCACAATAATATATATATATATATATATATATATATATATATATATATATATATATATATATATACAGAATTAGTATAGAAAGTATTTTTTTGGATCTGATTTTAGGCTCAGGCCCCCATTTTCCCTATCCCATCACCATGTTAACCTAATTTGAGATGTACATGCACTGAGAAAATATTCTTACTCACATGAGTCTCAGCCTGATCCTTGGAAGTTAATTAGGCAGATCCTGAGGCTGATTCTGGGAAAATACTCTGGCTTTGCCTGAGTATCATCCAAGGATCAGACTGAGTCTCAAACAATACTCATTTTGGCGACATTGTCTGAGCCTGGATCTAAACTCATGTGAGTAAGAATATTTTCTCAGTGTCAGTTTTAGTTTCTTTTCCAAGTCCTTGGCAAATTATGGGGGGCCCAGACTTTAATTGGGGGAGGCCCCTTTGCCCCCCCCTTTTTTTTCTTACGTTTCTGTAGACAACTCAGGGATCTTACTTGTTCCATGTCTGAGGCAACTTCTCTATAAGAAATACATTAGTTTAAACTAATATGCCAGCCCCATTTGCTGTTACCTGACCTATACTGTAGGTTGAAGGATCATCTGTGAAACCAAAAACAATCATTTGCCCAGAGGAAAAGTTGAAAATAATTTTTGCTTGTTCCCGGCCCCAGGCACTTTGCTCCAACATATGTAGTATCGGCACACCAGTAACCAGCTGGTAACCAGCTTACCTGTGGAGACCAGCATCTCAGCAGGTCACATGAACTGGGAGTCAACTACCCACAATGCCCTGTGCCCCACAGTGCTCTGCGTCCCCGGAAGTTCCAGCTTCTCCCTCCAGAGGGCATTCTCGGTGATCCTCCTTCCGTTTAACCCGTAGGCAAAATCCGCTTTTGCCATTTACCCTGACTTGAGGGAATCAAAGAGACAGATTCCCCACAGGCCATAAAGGTAAAAATGGGATTGCAGAGCGAGCTAGTGGCATTTGGCAAGAAGTTCTGGTGTTCAGGAATAGACAAGTACAATCTCCAAACCTAGACTTCCATCTATCATTCTTGAATAATGTGTTTTGGTTTCTGTCTCAAAATAGACTTTCCTGGTAGAGGAGAAAAGAAAAAAAAATGAACATAAAACCTCACATATAAAGAGCAGCTGCACCTTATAACCTATGCCAAGAATGTTATTTAAAACTCGGTTCACCTTATTGGTGAGGTGGGATTGCATGGGATTAGAATGGAAAACTCAGAATCAAGCCTCGGTGCGCCTTATCCTATCTCTATGGTGGTAGATGGAAGAGCCGCATTCCCATGCATGTCCCAGAATCTAATAAGGAGTACTCATTTTTAAAAAAAGAAGGATACAATTAGATTCTTACCATTCAACCGTTATCTGTGTAAAATAATGCTATCTGTATCAAATTAAGTGTGCAACAAATCTGTTATCAGTATCAGAGACACATCAGACCCCCCTTACGATAAGTGTATCAATATTGCATGTGTGCCTTAACACATTGTTGGAAAGGTTTGTACAGATAGCATTAATTTACACAGATATTGGTTGGATGGTTACTACAGATAGCCTAGTGTTCATTTTTGCATAGATAGAGGTTGGACGGCCAACCTCTCTGTGATAGCGGTCGTTTACACAGATAGTGGTTGTACACCTGTTTATATGTGGGTGCGGCTTATAATTATGCAGGGTTTACTGGTACTATAATCTTTTTTGAAACCAAACAATACCTTGCCCCTCAAATTCACCACCATCCAGGATAGTGGAAGACTTCCCATATGGCCTGATGTTCTCATACTAGAGACACCCCTTCAGGGGCAGGATGTGGCAGAGATATAGACCAAATATTTACAAAAGTAAGGAGAGTGGTGTTCTGGGTGGAGATTTCAGGGAGTCAGTCAGGAGGTTGTGGCAGTTGACACTTGGGTCTAACAGCTGACATCAGTTTGTGACAGCAGCTACCGACAGTAGCCTGAGTAGGGTTAAGGGCGTGTTGGCTCTTCAAAATACTAACATAACATCTGTTATTTAAGCTTGTGATCTTATTGCAAAACATCTGTATTATGATCTTTCGCAAGCCGATATCAAGTCATTTTAAAGAATCCATATATTAAAAGCTGTCTGATTCAAAGTTGATTATTGCAGTGGAAAACAAGTTCTGGTCCCAAAATCAGAACTGTGGACATATGGTATTGCCTTACGTGCCAACTTGAGTCATGCAGAGGTTGTGGAGAGAAGGGTAGAAAAGTGTCAGTCACTGTAGTCCCATGTCTGCTTTGATTAGTTAGGTGAGGTGGCAATAGCCTTTCTCAATGTTATGATATGAGAGGGTACATATGTGCAGCTCACAATGAAATCCCTACTGGTTTTCAGTGCTGTTTCTGAGAAGCCACTTTTATTGTCAAAGACTCATGCACTAGACAAGCGTAACCTCTAGAGCTGCCGAACTGCATACATGTATTGAATACAGTCACCTGATGATGATGAGGGCATAGTTTTTGCAAGATACGGTTCAGCATTCCCCCTGGAAAAAAAATCACAAAAAATTTAATCATGGAAAATATAATAAAATTGCTGAAAAAATGAAGAAAATTAGGCCTATAATTAATCCCACCTTTTGAGATGATATCATATCAGGGGAGCATTTCTGTAGATGTGCCTTTTCTGGCACATGCATTAAAAATATCTATCATCAGCATTGTACCAATATCTGTACTCATGGAGAAATTACCACTTGTTTATTGGATAGTTGCTCGGTCGGTGAAATTTTGACTGAACACCGCAAACCTGACCAAATAGTTAACTGTCCCTATGGTAGGGCAAAAATGGACATCTGTGCACAAAAAGCCCTAGAAAATAAAAAAAAATTAAAGGTAATTTTCAGGTAAAAATTCCACTCTGTTGGTGGGTTATGTCCAGAAAAAGAGGTGTTCAGGGCAAATTATAGGAACTGCAACATTTTGAAAATTGGCTAATTTGGTCATATTCCTACAAAACTAGCCTTGCTGTAACAGAAAAATTACTCTAAAATGTGATCTGACATATGAAGGTAAAATGCCCATTCCTCCTATAGGTCAGGGGAAACTAAATCCATTCCTCTATGTTTTCATATAGCGTAACACACAAAAACAGCCGCCTAAAATGTTCGTTGGTGATAATTTCCACCACAGCGTGATTCAACCATCCCTCATATACAATGTGACAGAATGTTGTATAGGCTTAACCCTGAAAATCTTAAATAACGGAACGATATGTGCAGTGAGTGCCATTCCACCCTATTTTGGGCTTGAAAATCTCCATTGGCCAGATTAACTTTTGCATGCCTCATAAAATCGCCAAACCTTGGCATAATATAAAAAAACACACCTACTATTCCATATATTAACTATTTGGGAACACCTGTGATTTTTTTTTATAATTCTACCAATATTCTTCTATTCCAATTCTAAACCAATCAGCAGCCAGCACACTCTTCAGTGCAGGCCTGTATACCATATGACTCATGAGAAGGCAGCATTTACGTTCACGTTTCCTTGAGCCCATAGGGCTTGCATTGTGTCTGCAATGTTCTATGTCTGCTTTGAGCCTACTGTCAAGCAGTCTGTACCAATATGGTGGCTCCAAGAGTGACCAACCCTAGACTATATATAGCTTCATTCTCCTACCCGATTTGTAGATCCAGTTCTGGCCCTCGGTTATTGTAGTATTCATACACTAAAAGCAGTGTATCCAGTAAACGCTGGTCTTGTAAACCTACTTGGGATAGCATGGTATTTACAGTTGTCCTGGTGCTTGAACTGGCTACTTTGATAGGTCCATCATAATATGACTAGAAGCCAGTCACTAACTACTCGGTTTGAATTTACAAGAGATTTATAATTTGAGACCTAATAGTTAAACATTTTCCCTTCTAATGTACAAAGCTATGTCATCTGACAATATATTATGTTATCATCATAGACTATTTATTCTTATATTACTCCTTTTCTTAACTTTTCCCTAATCATTTTTCATTTGGTATTGTAATATCGGGATATATGAATAACCCTCTGCTATACATAATTTTTCAACATTACACCATTCATACACATTACACCAAGGCTTTTGCTGTTTACTTTCACTTCATCCAGCAATATGTTTTCCTCAGTTTGACTTTTGACATATACCATGTGCTTTTTAATCTTTCGACAGCCAGTTTTTACCCCACTGGATTCTGGCTGCTTTCTACCACTGTTCCTGCTCGGTATGCAGTTTCATGCTTACCTGGTCTACCTGGGCAACTCCCAGCCAACACTGCACACTCCCAGCCCTACCTCCTCCAGCTGCCCCCTTGCCTGCTTACAAAAGCCCACAGCCAACCCCCTCACAAGACTCCACTGCTATCCCTTAGACCCCCCTTCCCTCACAAGACTCCGCTGCTAACCCCCACACCTCTCTCCCCTCACAAGACTCCACTGCTATCCTCCAGACCTCCCTTCCCTTACAAGACTCCACAGGAGGCTGTTGCGAAAAGACTGAGTTGTTGCTTTCTAGGGTAGGTACCTCACTTCCCACGTCCCTCCTCTACTTAACCACTTCCAACACTGTAGTCCAGAAGTAGTCACTTTCCCACAAATCAAACTGTGTTGTGAAAAGTGGTCACACTTGAGTGCTTCCCAGACTGCCCACACCTACATACTTATGCGACAGAGTGTAGGAAGCAACTTCCACTTGAGGGGTTGTTAGTAACCACTTCTGGACCATTTCTGGACCAGTTCTGTTGGGAAGTGTCATTTGGCAATGCAATAGAGAAGAGACTACCAAAGGTGAGTGCCTTCCATTTTTGGAAGTACACCGCCGACAGAAGTGACTTCCAAGGGTTTAGCAACAGCCACCAGAGCTGCCTTCCCTCACGGGACTCCACTGTTACTCTCCAGGAGGGTGTTGCTCCTATATGGTAAGTAGAGCTGCTAGTATGTGGCCTCTTTCCAAAACGAGTCATGCTCTGCTTCACCATTCAACTTGCACTCACCACATTAGTCTGAAAAGTCGCCTGCCTTGTTTAGAATAGAGAGAGCTGTACTAGCAGGTACCCACTTATACACATATATCACACACTCTATACTATACTATACTGACTGACTTCTCCCGAGGAGGTACCTTCTCAAATCACCCTTTTCTAGCACTGTACTAGCATGACCACTTGTGACCAACACAAGTGACAAGTTGTCTCTACATGGAAAGCCAGTTCTGCAGAAAAGGCACTTCTTAGCCAGATCTACCTTTTTCTATAGGAGCAACACCCTCCAGCTTTCCCTTCCCTCACAAGACTCCACTGTTATCCTCCAGACCTCCCTTCCCCCACAAGACTCCACTGCTAGCCCCCAGACCTCCCGTTCATTGCAGGACTGCACTTCTAACCCCTCTAGGCCTCCCTCATAAAACAAGACTCCACTACTATCAACTAGACCTCCCTTCTCTTACAAGACTCCACTTCTATCCCCCAAACGTCCCTCCTGTTACAAGACTCCACTGCTAACCCCCAACCTCCCTCATGTTACAAGACTCCACTGCTAACCCCCAACCTCCCTCCTGTTACAAGACTCCACTGCTAACCCCCAACCTCCCTCATGTTACAAGACCCCACTGCTAACCCCCAACCTCCCTCCTGTTACAAGACTCCACTGCTAACCCCCAACCTCCCTCATGTTACAAGACTCCACTTCTATCCCCCAAACGTCCCTCATGTTACAAGACTCCACTGCTAACCCCCAGACCTCCCTTCCCTTACAAGACTGTCCTGCTACCAGCCCCCCCCCCCCAGCCAACCTCCAGAAATGCCATCAACAACAATTGAGCACTATCATTCTGCAATGCCCGCCGTGGTATGGAAATTGCTGATTGGTCAGAGAACTACTTGCACAAATTGAAAAGAAAACGAGAAATGTGTCTTTAGTAGGACGTTTATAACCAGCACGGCATCATGGACCAGGTTAGACCCCCTTTATGAGTAGAATGAACATCGCTACTATACTAGCATACACCCCAGGTAGCAAGGATACATTGGGCCAATGTCGGCTTATATTGGGCCAATATCGGCTAATATTGGGCCAAGCATGGACAAGCATGGCCCAATGCTCCATTGCTAATTGGGACTTTGCCTTACTACGGAGTAGATCTAGTAGGGGATACACACATTTCAGTCTTGCTGAAAACATATGTGACACGATCTGCGAAAAGGGGGCTTAGTGCAGGGGGTTCTAAGTCCCCTTCTCCCAGTCCCTGTCACATATAATTTTCTCCTTAGATGGTCCTCATATTGATTTTGCTGGTTATTCCCAGAATAGAGAGCTGTCGGACAATGCCCTAATTTGTTATTCCCTGTACTCCTGTATCATACAGCATCACTCCGTTGCCCATCCCATGATAATGCCATCAATATATCCAGTTCAGTCCCCGGTCATTTTCCCACAAATAGTGAAGGGTCCTTCATAGTTTGGATTGTTCTCAAAATATTGTGATTCCTTACTGAATGTTATACCGACCAAGGCAATATTCAAACTGTAAATTCATTGCGTTTATAACCCTTGCGTTATTATCAGCCAAAGTTAGGGATGGGCCTTATTATGCAAGGATAAGTTTTACATGACAAAAGTATTTAGCCGTAAGTGTTGAAAATCAAGCCCCAGCTACGCTTATAGCCTTTCCTTCAGCTGAGTGTGCGTATGTGAGGTATTGTGGTTAAAATGTTGAGATTGGAGGGTTTGCATGATGCATACCATAATGACCCATTTAAGTGCCGGGGTCTCAAATAAGCGCATGTCTCAAATAAGCTCCGGGGGTGTAGGGGTTCTGAAGTTAATCTTAAGCAGTAAAACAAGTATTCAAATAAGCACCTATCTCATATAAGCGCCGGGGGTACAGTGGGATTGAAATTAATGAGCGCCCGGGCGCTTATACGGGGCATTACGGTAGCTGCAGAACTAGTGAGTAACTTTCTATTAGGGTAGTTAGTTTAACCCAAAGACGCACACATACTTTGAGACGACTACCCCACATTTTTGCCATAAACATGGATTTAACCCTGAATCAACATTGCAAAATCATTGATAAGCATTGAATCATGTAGTTGGTAATTTTGACTCACCAGCAAATGTATTATATCACAAAGTTAATGATACACCCCTTGAATCTGTACAACTGTTACAAAACAGATGTTTGAAGGATTGCTTAAAATGCCTGTACTAACCTCTACAGATTTATTCACCAAGAGGCAAACTTACCCTAGGTTGTTGTAAAAAGGATCCATCATCTACGTTTACTTGCTTTTAAAAGGTCTAGAGATTGTAATAGGTGTAAAACTCCGATGAGAAATGTCTGCATATGAAAGGTCAGTTGAAGTAATGACAGCTCAATTGTGGAATCAAACAGATATCAGACTAAAACAAAAAGAAGCTATAAAAGCTTTAAAAAAAGAAACCAAAAATATCCCATTGAGCACCATTCCTCGTGATGTAATATTCAAATATGTATGCTTAAGATTGAATTCTTTAATATCATACAAGTTCTCTATAATGTTTTATAACAGGTTCTTACTCACTCATACTCACATTATTTTACAATAAGGTATATACGGTATCTATTTTTAATCATAATGATTTTGATTGATTGATTCTACCAAAATTGTATTGAAATAGACCCTATTTTATTTTACAAAATCTTTAGCTTTTAATAATAATGTGCATTGACTATACAAGGCATGATATACCACTTGCTATATTTATAGTACAAAAATCCTATCTAGGGATCGCCATAGATTCAGTCACCCTCACCCTCTGAAACAAGAACCTCAATCTATGTACCTACCCTGCCCCGCTAGAACTGTACACAACCTATGGTAAATAGTTGAGTTAAGTGAGAACATCAACAAAATTTATTATCTCCATAGATACATGATTGTGTTAACTACTAATCAATTTTGATTAAAACTTGCTCTAAAATACTAACAAGGGGGCACATAACATCAGTTTCACTGAAGTGTCCTCCTTACTTGTTTGGCATAATATATATCGTTAAATAATTGTTGTCTTCAAAAAATCAAAAATGTTTTTTTTCAGGTGTCAGATATGAGAAAGAATATGTGAGGTATAAGGGTGTACTTGCAAAGATTACTAAATGCATTAATTACGTGACTTTGTACAATATATTATTATACATCAACCTTTATATTTTATCATAATTAAAACAACACATCAAACAACTACGATAAAGGAAAATGACACATGAAACAACTGTGATAAAGGACAACCCGACAAATTTGGTCAAAGAGAATGCTTGTACCGTTATACTATCTCAAAAAATGCCAAATAAAGTTAAATTGTTCCTTAAAACAAAATCCAATGTTATTGCCTTTTTATGGGTGTGAACGTCTCAAGGTATGTGGACGTTTAGGGTAATCTACCCTAGCACAAGATTACACAGTCCAATGAACCAAAGGCCTAATCAAATCGATAAAAGGTTAAAATACATTAATTTTTTTGGTGGGCAACTACCAACAAAATGGCCGTGATACCTCTGGTCCCATACAAAACCCGACAGTACTGCCTGGAGTTAAAATAGACTGCCTCCTACCAGTCTATTACTATATCCATCCTTTGACACATACAAACATGGTTCCTTTTGTTCCTCGCAGATGGCGCATCCAGCTGTGACGTATCCTGATTGTGGTAATGTACACTGAATGCAAACCGGAAACAGCGGCACACGGTGTCCGCGCATTGTCCACCCAAACGATTTTTCTAACATCTGCCCAGAAAGGAACAACGAGAGGGGCGGGTGATGGCGGGTAGAGGGGTCCATGAGATTTATAGGACACTGGCGGTCTATTCACTGAAAAGGTATAGATGGCAAATCAAAAATATTGAACTGAGACACATCAGATTGTGATCAGGTTGTGAGAGGGAGGGGGGGGGGGGTTGGGAGGCTGTACAACCACTCTCTGTGTAAAGAGCCACTATCTGCGGTACTACATTTAGAGGCTATAGGGGAGTGATCATTATTTATCAATGGGAGGAGGGGGGCTGGTGGGATTGAGGGGGGCGGAAAATTTTCAGACCCCTCGAGATCGTCGGGGAGGGCTAAAAAAATGTTGACCCCTCTTGAGGGTGTGGATTAGAAAATTTACTCTTTTTAGCCAAACATCCGCGTGCCACTATATACCAAAGAGGGTTGCAAAAATTCTCTGCACCTCCTGGGGGCGCAAAAAAAAAAAATGACCACCCTTGAAAATTTTTCACGTAAAAAAAATTGCACGTAAACCCACCAGCCCCCCCCCCCCGTTCAAAAATGACTCCCTAATCGTCAAACCCCTATCTGTGGTAAAATAACACTACCTGTATCAAATTCAGTGTGTCAAACAGGTAACATCAGTATCAAAACAAGTAGATTCCCATTTACTTTAAATGCATCAAAATTGTTTACGTGACTTAACATGTTGATTTAAAAAGTTTCTACAGATAGTGTTCATTTACACAGATAGTGGTTGGATAGGTACTACAGATAGTGTACATTTTTACACAGATAGCGTTTGGATGGTCAGCCTCTATATGTGACCCATCCTAACAAAGTGGTACTGAAGTCGCACATTTAGAAGCCTAGATATGGCCCTTTCAAGTGATATAGTGTCAAAAATATCAGATTTTTCAAAATTTATATTTTAGCATTTTTCTTACATATGGGTAGATATCTTTCAGAATCCTTGCTTACTAGATTGAATTTAGGTCCCAAATGCCCAAAAGACATAGATCTAATTTTAATGGTTATATAGAATTACATAGGAATCATATAGGATTCATAGATTATTAAATGTTTAATATGTCAATTATCTCAGTTTAATCATTTTTTAATCGATCCGACTAAATTTTCCTACAGAAGATCTAGAGAGGACCACCTGGTTCAAATATGCAAGTGTTATATACCAAATGAAAGCTCTTGATGAGCTGCAAATGAATATGCCAATAACTAAACATTTTGCATGTGCGACTTCCGAACTATTTTGTAAGGATGGATCACATATGTGTAGTAAAGCGTTCCTTTAGCCAGATAGTGGTTGTACAGAGGGGGATAGGGGCTGTGACATAAATGTATGCAGGATATGATTATGCATAGCCCCATATCAATGGAAGTAACGGAGCAGAACAAGATATGAGATATCTGGATATGGATCAATATCACCGCTAGGCAGGTCATTGCGTTCATCTCCAGTAGTTTGAAGTGTAGGCGCCTGTGTCCTCATGTCTGTATGTAATATAATATACCGGTAATCAGCCAAATATATAGGGAGGATGACCCGTGGAGGGACACGCGGATCATTCCTTCTGCATGGCTAACCTTAAGTTAATTCTCAAAACTGAAACCGAAGACAAACATTTTTATGTCATGGCTGATACGAACATCACTATAGCCTAGTACTAGAACCGCCGTATTCAATGGGGGGCATTGAATAAAATATGTCCGTATTCAATGGGTGTCTGCCTGATCTGAGCTGTTTCTTTATTTAAAAGCAAAATAACCCCTAAGGCCATGACATAAATGCTCTGTGGGACTGTTCACATCCCACTTAGTCATATAATGGCTTCGTGGGATCATTCGCCAGCCCCACCTTCGGGGTATGATGTAAAAATATCCCATGGTCGTGTACATTAATTTTGTTTATAATGATACATGCAAGACATAGTGTTTTTTTTTGGTTTTGCCAACCTTCCTTTCCTTTTGGCCACTCATGGAACACAGGTAAAAACAACCTTAGCCACATCGGTGGAGGAACAAATGACATCATGCAACATAATGTGCTTTTGTAGTTTTTGGTGTGCAACATCTCCTGTGCTAATAGATTTGTGTTCTAGAAATCTCCTTGGGGAGAGGTAGAAATATTCGTGACACGTCAACATCAGACGACATTTTGTTATAAGGGGAGCGTCACGCATGTGTACCATGCAGCTCCTCCTAGCTGCTTCCCCTGCTCTTTCCCGCCAAATTTCCAGATAACACGCAGGGGTTTGAGATTTCCCCTCATATCACTCGTACCTGTGTCAGAGAAATATTGACTTATATTATCCTACGGCATACATACACTACATGCAATACACAGGGCCATATGACCGACTATTGGATAGGGGCCTAGGTTACACTTCCTGTTGACCCCATCCAAAAATTCCAGTGAAATTATAAAATTGCTTTGCCCTATTCCTGATACAGTTTAGATAGACCTAATCTAAAGAACAGGTATTTTGCACTCGACCGATAGTACTTTCTTTTTGTCATTTTGAATACATGATTTAGGGCCAATTCATTTTCATTCAATTTTGATGCATGAATTGGTTATAACATCTTGTATAATAACATCCAATCTGCATGGATCCACATTGCAATACCAACAGCGCCAAAGTGAGCATATGGACGTGACTAAGTAAAGCAATTCACATTTACATTATCAATGAATTAAACATCAGTATCTAGAATCTACATTATAGGTGATACAATCATATCTCTAGCATCTATGATCATATATCTGCTGATTATTAGGCGTCCACAGTTGTTCCCTCACTCCCTTGTCTAATGTAATTAACATAACAATTAACACTATACTGGCAGTATAGGGTGTTATAACACGGTTATCGAGTTTAGGCACTGATTTCGATTCCTAAAATGGATAATATGAGTTCGGATATCTAGCGATAAAGCACCCAAAATTCACGGCGAGCGGACAGCGGGGCGGCCATGTTGAAATGTACTTTGACACGAAAGTAAATTCTCCATTTTTGAAGCTTATAGACCAAATATTGCAAAATCCTTTGGACATAACATAGTTGAAACCATATTCTAACTCCCTGTCGGGTAGATTACTTGATATTAAGGCTGAATTTAACATAAAAAATTATTAAACTTTCGAATCGAGCGACTTGCCGTGCGTCTTCGCCATTCTGTCAATACTACAGGTGCCGCCACCTGGTGTGTACAGAATGGATTAGATTTTAGACTGGTGCAGCCCTGTCTCGACGTGTTCGCAGTAGTAGGTCTATGAGAGTGGGAGTTTGAGGAGGTCGCCAGCCTAACCATACGACAACATGAAACCAAGATGGCGGAGGGCCTTCTTGTCGACTCGCATAAGAAATGAATGGATTATATCATTTTTTAAGGTAAATACTTAGAATTAATGGTGGAAACCGTGTTATAAATGCAATATGTAATGATTAGACTTGAACTCATGCCTTTCAGGGCTTATATATGCACTCCACTGCGCGTCGTGCATATATCAAGCCCTGAAAGGCATTCGTTCAAGTCTAATCATTATATATTACATTCTTACAAGGGCCGTAGAAATCTGTGTCAGAATGGCCATCCTGCATAGATTCCTGACATGGTGTCACTAATATGCCTCTAAAATCTTTACTATACATATTCCAGTAATTATTAAGGTACCAATTTGAAGCTATTGATCATGCGCATATGTCAGGCTTATTGGTTCTTCATTCATTCTTATTTTTCTTGGTCTAATGATTGTAGAAATGCACAGGGAACTATCACTTTTGGCACAGTGTGAGTTATATATGGCACCTATATTTGCAGTAGAGGGAAAATGCATGTCCTCAAATAATGCTAAGTATGCAGGAATCTATTGAATTCTAAGAGAAATGAAAGGTGCAGGATTTTTCTACACAAAATTACGCACAATGGCATAGGTGCACAATTTTTTTTATGACTATCAGTCACAATTCTGTGTCATTTTTTAGACCAAAACATATGATAAGAGCAATGAAAAATGATAATTTAGAAATTGTGCACTCATGTTATTAAACTATACATGATTAGTCAAAGAATGCACCTATAGCCATTATTATAGCTCTGTACAACTCTTGCATACTGGAGGCTGAAATATGCCTATATTATTCTCTCTTCTCTTTACCTTGGCAAACTAGGATTAATTAACAAGAATGAACTGAGAGATCCACAAGGCAAATGCTACTAACAGAAGTATTATATATTATATTATTTACACCATCACTTTCCCACATTCAATAACCCCTACAAGCCCCAATTGAAGGAGTCTCTGCTATGTTGCCCTATGGCTAAAGGTAGTGTGATCACCCTGTGTAGCATGGAGGGTGTTGCTCCTATTGTAAAAAGAGCTGTGAGTATGTGCCCTTTTTTTCTAAACAAGTCATGCACTGCTTCACCAAAGTACTTGCACTCACCACATCAGTCTCAGAAGTCACCTGCCTTGTTTAGAACAGAGAGAGCTGAACTATCAGGTACCTACTCATGTCACACACTCTATAGTATATTATACTGACTGACTTCTCCCAACTAGGTACCTACTCAAAGCACCATACTTGAATGACCACTTGTGAGCAACAAAAGGGACAAGTTATAGCTACATGAAAAGAAAGGACTGGAAATGAGGGCATTTTTAGCCAGCTCTTCCTTTTACTATGAGAGCAACACCCTCCTGATCTACTGGGTCCACTCTGCACTCACACAGGTGCCACTCACCACATAGTTTGTATATAGAGCAGCAGGAACAAAATATCAGCCAAGCATTCCCTATTGAAAATATCATGTTTTTACATTGGAGTAGTACATGTCTTTTCTATAAGATTCCCTATATGGATAATATGTGAGACTGTTGGTTAATTTTCGATGTAACACTCTAATACTGAACTGCCCGTGGAGTGGACCCGTCAATAAACATGTTAGTCTAGCTGTATTCAGAGGGATATTGGAGAACGTGGAGTGTTAACAAATATCTCTAGTATTTATAAATATGATTTTGAGTGGCGGTATGTAAAAGTAAACTTATCATGCCAGACATTGTCTCTAAATAAATACATTGACGTAACAGATAAAATACAGATCGAATGGATCCCATCTTCCAGAGCCTGGCATCACATGAATCGAAAATATATGATTCTCTGAATAGCAGAACAAATAGACATAATCTCTGCACTAGTAATATTTTATCTGCAAAGCACACATATCAGGAGGGGAGGGTTCTGCCAACCCATCCCCTTTTAGAATCTGCTTGTCAGACCAAGTGGAAACCCCTTACTTTGAAATACAAGCCTCTGCCTGAGGTGGGGTGTGTGTAGTGCCAAACGCTCTCCCCAGGGGGCTCTGGCAGTCTGCTCAAGGTCTCACAGTAGTGAAAATAAACCAGAACATCTGTCAGACACGCTTTTTTGTTATATTAGAAAAAAGGAGGAAATTCTCTTTTTGTGTCATATCCTCTTTTGGTCATTTTGTAAATGAGGTGTGAACGAGGACGCTTAGCTTATAGGGATATTCATGAGATGTGATAATAGGGGCTATTCACGTGTGTATGAATGCAGCACAGGTCATGATTGTAGCGTTCATTGTATCCATTGTAAAAACCGTCCACGTTTGATATTTATCTATTCACAAAACCATCCATTATATAATCCTTTGATTATGAATAGATGCACAGATTATTTTAAATTTCCTTTAATTCTTCAGGCAATGTGGTTATGTTGCATGTCGATTTGATCGTTGTTATATATAACATCATGTAAAATTCCTCCTTAGATATTTGTAATGACAATGAAGTGGCCCTAGATCATGTATTCAAAATGACAAAAAAAAAAAAAAATACTATCAAATGACAAAAAAAAAATACACACACACAAAAACGGTACTATCAAGTGCAAACGCCTGTACTTTTGCAGATATCAGAGAATGTTGTATGCCATTTAATTAGTACTTGGTGTATACTAAAGCTGGTTGATGTAAACCAATTCATATCAGGGAGGAGTACAGTGAAGGCTGTTGCGAAAAGATTGGGAATGAATTATCACTGTAGCTAACTCACCTTCCAGTTCTCTGCTAATCTCCTGAGATGCCACTTCCCACCATATACTCTAATGGATTTGACTTCCCCTGAAACAGAATGTGTTGCAAAAAGTTGTTCCTTGATTGGTTCCACCTGAATCAAGGGGTTGGGGGGGCACTTAGTTAGGGTTTGGCTCACGGGTGCCGCAGGACCCTTGGGAGCGTTCAGCGGGGACAGGAGGCTAAATAGGTGTAGCGGTGTACCCCTGAGAACAAGGGGATTAATAAGGGCATAGTTAACCATTATGGTTCACGAGGTGATTCTATCGTCAGATAAGAAGCAAAGGCAATTCATTGCAAATTAAAGGTAGGCCGGAGGCCTCATGCTTCTTATCTGGAGGCTATTGCAAAAGGAATCAGAATCGAATTCTCACTGTCATAACTCACCTTCCAGTTCCTGGCCATTTCCCTGCTCAGGAGGGTATCTGAAAAAGATTGGGAAACCAGTTCTCACTGTAACTATTTGATCCTGCAGTTCTCCTACATTTCTCACCCTAAGAACAGACTTCCCTGCTTGACCTCTGCTACAAGTGAACTGCACGGTAATAGGTAGAGTTGCAAAATAAGAGACTGGACCTCTCCTATACCACTCCTATAACTGACTCCCTATTTACAATACAAGAGGGAATCCACTCCAGAAGGTCAGTGAGTTCAATTTTGGAATTATCACCTCCGACAGGATCAATTCCAAATCTTTTTGAGATACCCTCCTGAGCTAACTTCTCACCATACACTCAGAATCAATCCTCTTAGTGTGAGTCACACTGGGAAGCAATCCCCAATTCATGAAAACTTAAGAATCAATTCTATAACCTATTACCTTGCTGCAAAACAGGGGAGAAGTCATTGACTGAGGGTAGTCAGTTCCCATTTGGGAATAGCACCTCCGACAGAATTGAATTCCTGTCCTTTCGCAACACCCTCCTGACGATAGAATCACCTCGTGAACCCATAATGGTTAACTATGGCGTTTATACCATGGTTTCCACCATTGAATTAAATATTTTTACCTTATAAAGCCATGAAAATCAATGTTATTTGTTGCGAGTCGACATGACTGTCCTCCGCCATATTGGTTTCTCAGTGAGTGGACTGGACTGCCTGGATGCAAAGTGTTACGTTGACGTGTGTCCCAGGGGCATTTTCATAGTAGAACCTCTGCTAAGTAGCGCGCACACCATGCGGAATGGTTTCAGACCATAGGCCAATGTAACAACTTGTGTCTCGCCTCTATAAACAAACCATCCACGATGCAGTCAACATGATGGCGAAAATATCCACAGATTTGATTTTTCTATGAACAATCTTGTCAAATATAGAAGGCAATTCATTGCAAATTAAAGGTAGGTGATAGAATACAATGTCTAGATTCATCCTGTATATGCATTAACCTCCTATTGCTATAGTTTTTTTATATCGAATTTAATACTTTGATGTCAACTTGCTGTCTTGTCGTTTCAATCCAAGTGTCAACATGGGTTCATTTAGCGCTTACTATTCAAACTTCCTTATGATTTTTTTCCTAAACTGCAGAAATACCAGTTCATGTGATAATTTCTCTACTAGTTCCCCTGATGAAATGTATTTCTTATTATTGCAGGCTGTTCATTTGGTCTGTATGAATATCGTATATATGTAACTATGATTTCTTGGCCAATAAATATTTTCAAACTCAAACTCAGACTTCCTATTTCAAAAAAACCCATGGCGGTCCCATAGTATCATAATGACATGTACTGGGAAAAGGGGTCTTAGGACCCTCTGCACTAAGCCCCATTTTCGCAGATTGTGTCACAATTTATGTCTTTGATACTATTAGTGGTGAAATAACTGGGCGGTGGGGTGGGGGAGGTTACTCTAGGACCATTTTATCCAAATACATAGGGTGCTCAGACATTCCCAGTGGCAGGAAAGGGGAGCTAGCCCGCGGCAGTTGCCAGTCACCATCAAATAGTCGATGCCCCCCGGGGACCTGAATGCTTCCCATAGCTAGTAGGAAGACCAGCTGGAGGCTATTGCGAAAAGAATCAGAAACGGATTCTCACTGTCGTAACTCACATTCCAGTTCCTGGCTGGTCTGCTGCTTAGAACCAACTTCTCACCCTACACTCAGAATCAATCTTCTTTGTGTGAATAATACTGGGAAATATTCCCCAATTCATTGAAACTTAAGAATCAATTCTATAACCTATTACCTTGCTGTAAAACAGGGGAGAAGTCATCACCTAAGGGTAGTCAGTTCCCATTTGGGAAGAGCACCTCCGGCAGAATTGAATTCCTGTCCTTTCGCAACACCCTCCAGGGATTTGGAGGATGGAACTAGCTGGGCATTGGGAAGTATTCACCAATTCAGGACCACTCCTGAACCACTTCTATCAGTTCTATTTTGGGAATTAGAGGGAATAGCATCTCTGTCTCTACAACAACTTCAAAGGCATATCAGATCTTTCCAGGGAAAATCACGTTCTCCTTGCCCAAGTTCACTGAGAAAATATTCAGCCTCACTTGAGTCTGTATCCAGACTCAGGCAATGTCGCCAAAATGAGTATCGTTTGAGACTCAGCCTCATCCTGGGATGATACTCAGGCAGAGCCAGAGTATCATCCCAGGATCAGCCTCATGATTAGCCAGAGCACTCAAGTGAGGCTGAATATTTTCTTAGTGTTGTGAACGTTCCCAACTCGAGTCCTGTTCAGTGGGTACAGCCATAATGAGGGTTTATAAACATGCTGTTAGGTGCTGACAGTGTTTTAAGTCAGTGGATGGTTTCATATTTAATCAAAACCTTTGTTTTCCTATAACAATGCAAGATTTACTTACTAATTGTTACTGAGGGAAGCAATGTAAGACCGGGAATTATGCAGAAACTGCCTTAACATTTTGATGGCCGTTGATACAGGAATGCATCATGCCACAAACACTGAAGTCATGCAGGCATTTTGGACTGTTATAACTATAGGCAATGGCAATTCATAACTGGCAAGTCACATATTGATCTAAATTGGTCCATCTTTAGCAGGATTAAAACACTCCAGAAAGATGGGTTGTATCCAATGATAATTATGTGTAAGGACAACAACTTCAAAGCAATATCAAACTAGAAAACATATAAAGCACGTACCCAGCAAACCCTGAGGTACCAGCTCCAGCGGCTGACTGCTGGTGCCACCTACTGGCATGAGCGATAATAAGGGAATCATGTTGGCTTGTTTCCTGGCGGTTATAACAATGTGAAGGAACTGCAGTCACTGCTTGACACAAACAAACATCAATAGATACCGATGTCCTGGAACTAAAGTGCTCTACGAGCACTGACTGTTCTTATATCATTTCTACAGGTAAAGTTAACGCTTTGGTCAAAATCCATTTGTATTATTTCTGACAATTGTGGGCGAATGGCTCAATAGCAGTGACCACTATGGCATACTCCACACTTATTGGACAAACAATATTCAATATAGAAATGTTTTCATAACAAACTGCTACAAGAAACCATGATTCTACATCAAAATCAACTATTTATATTATGTCGGTGACCAATGCCATGCTTTATTGTTCAAATACATATTCATAATCTCCAGCCTCTGCAAGATTACGGCTACTTAAGGGCCTGTTTAAGCGCCGGGGTCTCATATAAGCGCCGGTCTCAAATAAGCCCCGGGGGTAGGAGGGCATTGAAATCCACCTTATAAGCACTACGGTATCCCTTTCATCTACAATTTCTTCGCGACTCTGATTCTCTATTTTTAGCGATGGCAAATGTGCGTTTTTCTTTTTCTTTGCAATCCCACAGACGGGGCTCTGTGAAATGTCGAGGCTGACGTATGGGGGTATTTCACAGACACATAATTCCGAATACAAAGAATGTAATTAAAGGGAAGTGTCAGTTAAGGAAAATGACTCTGCTGGTTCCCCAAAAGCCTCCATCCCAACCTCGGGGCCTCCAAGGGGACCCCCCCTGAGGTCACAATGTCGCCAAAATGTAAGGTTTCAGGTCACATGTCACTTTTTTAGGGGGAAAAAACATGTCTAATAATCTCAAAATTTAAGGTCTTAGATCAAATGTCACTTTTTTAAAGATTGGAAATGTCACATGTCACTTTTAAAAGGGTACAAAGTCGAAATGTCGCCAAAAAATGGCCAAGAGTCGCCATGTCGTTTTGGGGGCCACAACCTCAGCCGCTGCTGCCACCACCCGGCACAAGCTGTTGTGGTACCACCTTTAAGTACCATCTCTACTACTCACTCTGGCACGAGTCTTAAGGTTAGAGGTAGTCTCTATAGATTTGTCACCGCCTTTGACCAAACGATGTTAATGTATTTCAAAATCTAGGTTAACTCTAATTATGTCAAGCCCTAAGAATGTGCTTGCAGAACGGTACCTCGGTTGTAGCCTAGAACCAGTGAGACAATTGCAATCTATTGCAGCATGGCCAAAATGTAACCAGATACGTGCAATAAAAGTATATTGGATTTTGATCATATTGCTCTCGAAAAAGGGCATGGCTTTTGGAGCGATTTTGAGTCAAAGCTAGCCAATTGTAGATCATAGTGGATAATGCAGTGAAGTACATGATTATTCCATATCGATTCTTTTCTTTTTCTTTTAAATCCAGCTTTACCATCGGGCATAAACTGCAGATTTTACAACATTGATCATCCAAATACCAATCTAAACACAACTAGTGGACGCTCACTGACCAATTGCCTACACTATTGTATTAAGTAAGACTAGTATACAAAATTAAGTTACTTTAAGTAAAACTAATATCAAATCATTGAACTGCCAGCTTCATAAAGGAAAACCGTTGGTCTGGAGGTTAATTCAAGAGATCCCGGGATCGCAACCTCAGTGATCTTAGGAATTATTCTGCCTTATCCTATTAAGCGATCTTAAGATTAGACTGCGTTCACTTTTCCTAGCCAGCACTAAGATCGCATCGATCTTAGCCTCAGCCCTCCTACACTATTCCAAGAAGTACTAACTGGGCACACGGGTAAGAATCCCAAAATAAAGGAATAGCTGTGGAGTCACTCTTCTTCACAACAGTAGGCACATATCATAAGACCTGGCTGGTCTACCCTATGTAATGCAGTGGTTGCAGGCCTGTCCAGAATAGCTAGTCCTGGGATCACTTCACTATTCCATTTCCACCACTAAGATCACTGCAATCTTAGTGAAAGAAATGCATAGTGGTTTCACCTGAGTACAAGAAAACTTACAGGGAACACTCCTGATCGAAAGAGTGAATAGCCTGCTGCATACATAAAGAGGGGAGGGAGGACATTTGCCGAGTGTCCTTGAGAGCTCTTAGGGCTACTCATGCGTTAAGTGCACTGTAAGGTAATTCTTTCCTTCTCTCTTTTTGTCCTTTGGGGGAGGGCACAATGCTTCTAATAGGCAAGCATAAATCATACATTCATGGTAACAACTCTTGAATACTGTACGGGGGTCAACTGCACCATGTGCTCTTTTGTTAGCCCATATGGGGACGGGGAATGATGGTATATGCACTCTAGTGAAGAAGAGTGACTCCACAGCTATTCCTTTATTTTGGGACTCTTACCCCTGTGCCTAGTCAGTTCTTCTTGGAATAGTGTAGGAGGGCTGAGGCTAAGATCGAGGCGATCTTAGTGCTGGCTAGGATATGTGAACCCAGTCAACTCTTAAGATCGCTTAATAGGATAAGGCTGATTTATTCCTAAGATCGCTGGGGTCATGATCCCAGGATGTTTCGAATTAAGCTCCGGTGCCCAGTCAGTACTTCTTGGAATAGTGTAGGAGGGCTGAGGCTAAGATCGATGCGATCTTAGTGCTGGCTAGGAAATGTGAACGCAGTTTAATCTTAAGATCGCTTAATAGGATAAGGTAGAATAATTCCTAAGATCGCTGAGGTTGTGATCCAAGGATGTTTTGAATTACCCTCCAGGTTCTCTATAATAGGAATTGGCTTCTACAATAGCCACATCAAAGAAGAAAAGCTATATACAAAACACATATTTTTTTAGGAGCATGCAAGAGAGAGGCTCCTGGCTTCCAGTCTGAATTGTCCCAGCCAAACCAAACCACGGTCCTACGTATACCTCGTTCGTATACAAAGTTCCATCATACAAAACCGATTCATGCAACATAAGCTGCATTGGCTGCCCCATCCCTCTTTACCATGTTTCATAAAGGCCAAGAGGCTGGTGCAATGTTTTGATGCTTTGTATTGAATCATCAGGAGCCTGAGCCTTTTCTCCTGAGCAACTCTACACCACCAGCACCACCGCCGCCGCACCTCCTCCAGAGCAGCACCAGCACCACCAGCCTGCACCTGGAGGAGACAGGGCCGGGAGACAGGGAGAGGGAGGGGGAGCAGAGACTGAGGGGAGACGCTCCTCAGTCGGCTCTCAGACGCCGAGCCAGCACGTGTAGGAAGCGGCAGCATCTGCTGGAGAAGGTAGTGCACCCTGTTTCAATACCCACTGTCACAGGGGACTGGTTAGGGATTACTGTATAGTGACAACCTTCTGTATCTATATATATGGACATGTACTGTTGTTTATTGAATATCTCTGTAGCTGAGGATAAGGCTACAGTCATATCAATTGACTACAGTCATACCAATTGACAATAACTCTGATACAGTGTGTTCTTAGCAACCTGGAGGAAGCAGGATACTGTGGAACGTGGAGGAGACAGCATCTTCACACCTCACATATGCTGTGCACCTCTCCAGGTGCATGCATACATGGGCTGGGTGACTGACTGCAGTGATAGGACAGATCTATAACAATCTCATAACTCATAATTATTCCTGTCTTAATACTACCTGTGCTGTAAGCAGGTGGCTGATGACAACTCCTTGTGGAGGGCTATAAAGCATAAACTTACCCACATCTCACCCCTGAGGCTAATTAAGGTAGGCAGAGGCCCGGGGGCAGAGGGCTCACCTGATAACTCTCAGCCAATCTATGCTCTGTCACACAACCCTGGAGGAAGAGGGACAGTCCCAAAAATACCCCCTGGAGGAAAGCACAAGCCCTGCAAGAGACACAGGGGGACAGATATGTATGTAGCTGGATAGCCCCGTGTTCATCACTGGAGAGACCGCCTCCCACTGGAGGAACGTGGGTATAGACGAGCAGCTCAGACCGTGGAGGAGGTGGGAGGAGCAACTGCCTGCTGCCCTGGAGCTAGGGTCACTGGGGTGGTCAGTCAGCCCAGTCATTCATGGGAGTGGCTGTAAGTAGCTGGGCTATACACTGACCTGTATGTGTGGTCAAGACATAAATAGCTTAAATACCTGGAGTGACCTATGTTTCTTGCTCAAAGATAATAGTATAAGGAGTTGCTCAAATACTCTATGAATGTGGAACCTTCAAGCTCTGGAAATATCGGTGTCTACATACCTTTGCAAATAGAATACAAAGAATGCCCAATTTTATGACTATTCTCACCCCTACACATCACCTGGACTCTCTCACGAGTAAATGGCCAAGGAATGTCCAGGATAAATGTATGAAATATCATTGCTGTTAGATGAAACAACACGATTTCCATGTCTACAATGAGAAAATATTCTAAAACAACTATCTTAATCTGATGTGAATGGTCCCTAATCAAACCCTCGCACACCCTGTCACAACCCACGATTATTATATACAGGACGTGCTTAGAGTAGCACCTATCTGCGCATGCTCATGTCTGGGGTTGCTACCACGTGGTAAGGTGGGTGCCAGTTGTGTGGGAGTCAGGGAACAGGACACATCACTCAGTCTCAGTAGTCAGTCAAAGGGGAGACAGACAGGAGCTCTATACAACAGGATACCATCATAAAGACAGGGAGGATGTACTGAGCAACTCCCTATGTAGTATGAACACTACATTTGCGTATCACTACCGATATTTGTTACTTAAAAATATTAGATGATATCACTCATCTATGTGAAAATACACATCTGAGACAACCTACAGTAGATGACACCTACGCTATTACCTGTGGATGTTAGTATCATCGTACCAGTATCATCTAGATAGTATCAGTACCTGCCCATACAGCGTATCTTAGGTATTGATACTAGTGAAGTTGAGGATACTTAATGGACACACTTTACTCCACCCTGATTGATTGTTAGTGCTTAATTGCACATATGTTTCTACTAATATAACGACAACGGATTACCTGACACAGTTTAGGCACAAGCTTGCCCTGAAATTCAACTGAAATATAGGACTTAGATGGAACCATTTTTGCTAAACTAAAATGGTTGCAGCTAATAACAGAGAGGATCTAAATGCAAAGTAGATCCCATTATCATTTTTAAATACAAATCCGTGTATGCATAGGCATAATTGATTTGGGTTAGAATAAGGGACACTGACAACGGCTACAGTAGACTCTTCTTACAATAATTGATTTATATGATTACATCACAAATCCAATCACTCCATACCATTTGGAAGTGCTTAATTGGTGGAGTTAATTGCTTTATTGAGCTGTTCCTACTGCAAACCCAATAGACCTACATTTAGCCTCAATACCTGATGTAACTGGGAGGAGTGAAGAGGGATTGTCACTTAATATCGCCCCCCCCCCTCCAACATACATACATTATAGCTAGGCATCATAACAACAGGGGATTATCTATGATTCACTGAGTGGATTTACGACCTAGTGGATTAACATTATCATTGAGGATTATCCCTGAACATCATCATCAGCAGCAGCATCAACAACAGCCTCCAAGATGTCTATGGTATTCTGGAGGTCTATGAATGGATATGTCTATCCTTCTAACGTGAGTCCTGCCACTGCCGGTGGAGGAGGTGTGGGGACCATGGGGACATCCATTGGTGGCACGGCCCTTGGTGGATCCTTGGGCGGATCTCTGGGAGGATCCCTTGGTGGATCTCTTGGTATAGGTGGATCCATCGGTGGGTCCATTGGTGGATCTCTAGGATCATTAGGTGGGTCGATAGGAGGGGCAGGGTACTATCCCTATGTCTCTGCCGCCCCACATCACCCAGGTGCCGCCCCACAGGCCGCCCATGGCGGGGCGTGCCAGGCTCTAGCCCCGTTCTCAGGGGCGGGGTCGACGATTCCCTCCGCCCTGGCTCTGGCAGCGGCTGCTGCTGCAGGATCCCCGGCCACACAGAGTCCTGCACACAAATGGATGATGCCGAGTTACCTGAGCTCACAACAGATGTATATGGTAAGTTTCTCTCTCCCAAGATATTTGTAATTTCTTCGCCAGGCAATGTTCAATGGAATACATTGCCATCTCCAAGTCTCATACCTGCACTTCATTGAGAAGTATATTGAAATAGGCTAGAAAACAATTTTGTATGATTATATTAATATATCTCCAAATCCACATGATTTTGGTATTAACAATGTATACAAGTATTTCACAGACCAACCCAGGGTATTCACGGGTTTCTCATTATCATACCATAATAATTCCCCGGGAATGGCCCATGCAAATGGTCACATGCAATTCACATTGGTCACATGAATCAGATCAATAACATATCAACATTTTGCTACATGTTGATCAGCTGGGCAATGTCTATTCATCAACGTTGTGATGATGTATGTATGCCCATTGTGTGATGTATATATCAAAAAGGTATTGATTATAGAAAAGCAGTACTATAATTATAAGCTAGGAGGCTGCCATACCAGAATAGGACAGGGTATATATGTAGTACATGATGACACAGTCTTGTTCATGTATAGCTATCATCATACTAGAAGCGCTATTCTCTCTATATACCGGATACTGAAATCTGTCACAACAATATGGTCACCATGGGGACACCACAGTACACATAAACATCCGACCGATTATATGTGGACTGTAGGGACCACCAACTAGACTTTGATTTAGATTGCTATACCTTCTAGCTGGATGGTCTTGTCAAAAGAAAACGAGGAAGTATGTCTTAAAATCCTTTCAGAGAGTACTGAGGAAAGCGTGTATGGCCCAACTCGTTTTCATAGTATTGACAAAGAAAGTACGGCAGAATGAATGGAAGCTCCTTTTTGAGGTGTGAAAAAACGTGCACGTATCATGTAAATGAATATCCATACTATCTTTTAGAAACACAAAAACATGCACGTTTTCCCTTTGGGTTCACGTTTGTGTTTTGGCAAGACCCTCCTGTAGACAACAGAGCCATTAATTCAACATTTATGGTGTTGATTGGTTCAACGTTATCTCAAAAAGGATATCATTAATATCAATGATTCAAATTTGAAAGGAATCAAATGTAAAAGTAAATTCAGGAAAGAATGAACACTGCAGTATCAAGTTAACAAGCTATCATTTAGTTTCAATCCAGTCAAATCAACTAGAATTGGATGGAGTATAACACAGCCTAGCGTCCATTTTAAAAAGTCTCATTTTCCGCCATTCACATCAAACAGGGAGGTCACCGGGAGGGGAGGATCACCAATGAGCCAAAGAAAATCGTGTGCTTTTGGTCCAAATCATGTTTTCTGTTTTTGATTTTGACTCCTGGGTTGGTTGCGTTCACATGAGTCCCAATATTAAGCACTGCAAACAAGCGAAATGCTGTCAATGCAGTGCAACATACAGATCTGAGATAGGCAGAAAGGGGTAGAGAGGGGGAGAGAGGGGCAGCGAGGGAGAGGAGGGATAGAGAGAGAGAGAGAGAGAGAGAGAGAGAGAGAGAGAGAGAGAGAGAGAGAGAGAGGGAGGGAGGGGGGATGGGGAAAGAGAAGGAGAGAGGTAGACAGCGACAGATATAGACAGAGGAGAGAGAGAGAGAGAGAGAGAGAGAGAGAGAGAGAGAGAGAGAGAGAGAGAGAGAGAGAGAGGAGATAACAAAAATAAGCTGACAGAAAAGTAGAGATCAGAAAGAAGGTACCTGTGACTTGACATCCCGGGCTTGACATGGAGATTAAGGGAGACAAACAGAACAGGGTTGGTGACAAAATAGTGACAAAGAGAGACGAACTTGGTCACAAAGGACAAAAATACATCACTTGGAAATAAATCTCACAAAAACACTGACCACGACATAAAATGATGTTGACAGACGTAGAACGTTAAAGCCCTTCCCTCGGCACCCGTTTATATAAAGACGTGCCGGGAGTCTATAAGCCTGCCGCAAACAGTGCAGATCGGACACGCAATGGACGCAGACTGGACTAGAATCCAGTCCAGTCTGTGCTGTTTGCTGCAAAAAGGGACGCAGATGGGACAGGACGTCCCATCTGCGTCTGGGCATATCCAACATGTTGGATATTTACGGATGGACGTAGCACAGACGGTCCGTGATCCTATAGCATCAAAACAGCCCAAGATCTGCCACCAGTCGGAAGGGGGTGAAAAGGAGAGGGATACGATGGGGGCCCAACTAGGGGCGGACGACACCCTATAAATTCAGCCTGCGTCCGATCTGAGTCTGGCCTGACTGTTTGCGCCAGGCTTAATAGGAGGAATCTACCCTTCAACAGATGTTCAGTTCCGGGAGTAAAGCTAGGTTAAGGACACATATAAATTCATAGGCTTCTTAGTTCTTATGGCCAACCCCATGTCTCGGGTCAAAATTATTCATGGCATACCTTCAATTTGATTTAAATATACATTTTTTTATATCTTTCATTTTGATTTATTTGTTTTCTTTTGTTGGGGAAAGGTGTCGATACTTCTATGGTTCAATCTTGCCATTAATTGTATGCTCAGTTGGCAAATTATAGTGCTCTCAGACCCCTATCTTAGGAAAGTAAGCAGCCAAAATGTATTCTTTCTCACATATTATCAGCATTAAGTTAAGCTACCTCCCTACTCCCTGTTTCCACCTGTCTTACCCAATAGCTCATGTACCTGCTCGGACAATAAACAACTGTGACCTTGCAAACTCTGTCATATTGGGCATCCGTGTGTGTCACATGTCATCTTAAACCTGCCAAATGGTCATTAAAAACCAACTACTCGCTGACTTACTGTACACCTAATATAAATTAGTAATATGTGATCAGCCACTCATCTCCAAGACTATGCCACTGGCATGTAAGGTCGAAACCACACAGCAGCCATTTTAGTGGGATGCGTTCAGCGGAAAATGATGTCATTTCTTTTTCTAACCCTTTCCATCTAATAATACCAATACCTGGTTTCCTGTTAAATTCATACTCAAGACTGGTACCAGGGTAAAATGTCTCAAAAGGACCCTTACCTAATTGTAGAGACAGACAATGCAGAACTAAGTTGAATAGCCATGGCCAAGGGTAGGTCGTAGAATTGGTTTTATTTGCTGGTGTACGTTCCCTTCTGACAGTGCTTATTCTACCAGGTAAGAAGATAGGCACATAAAGTCAGGAATGGTGGCAGTCACTGGTACTCCACTGGTTGTTGGAAGTTAGTGGTTTGTAGACTACTGCCAGGAGGATACCATAGTTACTATTGTATTCTCAAAACATATTACATAATGGTGTCATCATTCTGATTATGTAATTACAATATCAGCTCCCTTAGTATGATGTACCTATTGAAGGCTTATAACATTGTGATTCAAAGAGGAGACGACACTTATCACCAAGTTAATATTGTGGGCCCTAATAGGAAGACTTTATATCTCCATGTAGCAATTCTGAAATGCATATTATAGACAAGATATATGTACTGGGACATGTATGTTCACACAGCATAAAATAAACCAGATTGAAATAACCTACATTGGCCCTAGGGTTTGGGTGTCCCTCCCCCTCCCTATCACCTCTAGGGTACTTAGTCAGTGATGTAGGGGTTATGTAGGACAGCCTTACATCTACTTGTACCCTACAGAAAGGTTTATTTGACCTTCACCAAGTGGGCGATATTGGGGGATGTACCAGTATGTAACACGAGATAATGTTAGGATACTGCTAATAGGGAGGACTGACCACTGAAGACTGAGGGAGTACATGTAAAACCATATCCAGTATTCTTCTAATAAACACTGTTCAATGATTTATTTAGGCAGCTTGATATCATCCCCTTTTCAGAAATAACATGTGTTGCATGCAGCTGGCGTGTACATTCCTCCACCTGATCTTATCACTAATTAATTACTGATTTATACTCAATAGATGCCTACCGGGATAAGGCAATTGTAACTTTTTCAAGCAATTTGAAAAAAGGCATACCTCAAGATTGAATGTTTTAGGTTTGTCGTCATGATGCACCAGCGGCAAGTTTCCTGATGCATTGTTGCGGTATATCAATATGGGGTCAGTATGACAAATGGGTGCATCAATGGGGCATTCTTGCTTCATTATGACAAATGGGAATTAAACGCCTCTGGTGGTCTTTAGATGGTTAGATGCTCAAGAGGGAGGCCTAGGGGTACAGTAAGATTGTGCCGTGACGTATTGCTGGCTACTGTTAGGTTTATGCCTGCCAGGCCTGTGAAGAATTTCCACAAAGTGACACAGAAAGGTGACACCACCGTTACAGCACGCCTACTGAGTTATGGAACACTCCCAGCTGTATACAGTGGGGGTATGAGATTGAACATGGAAAACCTGCTGTAATCTTTTTTTTGGGTGGGTGTAGAGATAGAGAAAGAGAGCAGAGACCGAAGGAAAACAAAAGGGTGTTAATACTTGTTAAAAAGACGCTGCATGCAGCGTCCGTTCATACATTTTCTTACGAATAATGAAAGACAAGTAAAGAGGATGAAGCACACGGATGGCCAGAGATTCTCAGGAGACAAACAGCTGATAAAGAAAGACTTTCAAATGAGGTAGACAGTCATGTGGGCAGAGAGAGAGAGAGAGAGAGAGAGAGAGAGAGAGAGAGAGAGTTGCTCACCGAGACATGAGCAGCTCAACGACAGAGACACAGAGCTGTAAGAGGAAGCAGCACAATAACAGTTCTGTTAGACACGCCTACACCACCACCAGCAGACACCATGGCATGTATCAGTATTACGTGATTTTCATGCCTTGTATGGTGTTCTCCTCACACATACAAACATACAGTAACAACCCAGTAGGGACATCGTGAAAACATCTGCCACAGAAATAGAAAAATCAAGGACCTAAGGTGTCAGGGACATCTGTTAGACTTGAGGGGATGGTGCACTGGAAGAGAGGGAGGTAGCGGAGCAATGGTCATTTTGGAAAGTTTTTTTTTGTCATTGTCGTTGAATAGTCTGTATAACACCATTTATCATTGGGAATGGTGGGGCTTTATCTATTGAAGAGGTGTACGTAATATTCCAGCAGGTTCCTTTTTTTATTCTGTAAGGACCTTCAAGAGAATTAAGTATTTTGATATCACTATCAAGAACAATGTGCAGTTCGGAGTGTTTCCTCGGTGTTTTGGCTATATGGATCTTCCCTACTCTATTCCACCAGTAACTGACCTTTTAGCATATACTATGAGGATTATCATCTGTATTAACCATCGATAGAACATTTACCTGCATGCCCCCCATACATGTTCAGGTAAAGGCCCTTACTGCCCTTATTGTGGCCACACCCTAAGCCTTTCATTGACCCTTTGCGAATTTCGGGAGTGTTACACTACTGAGGAAATTCAATCTATTTTACACCAAACTTGTTAAAAAGAATATTCAGTGAACTGACTACCTACCCAATTATTTGATCCTTTCAGTTTCACATGAACAATCTTTTATTCTAGGCACAATGTGTATCACCCCAAAGCAACATACTTGTTGGAGGATACCACCAGTCTATACAGAGATATGTAGGCCTATTTACCGTGCAGAAATAGACTGCAGGGTATAGAGGAAGAACGCTGGCAATAATTGACAGTAATAGGACCAGATTATTTCTGCCATACAACATGAATATGTCACAGGAAACCTATACAGAACGTGCGACCTCTTGTCCACACAAACTTGTACATGTTTGTTAGCTAGTGCACATTCTCACAGCAGATTGTTCCTTCATGATATCAGCACTAAATCAGTAGTAAGTCTCTGATGGGCGAATGTCAAGTGTTGTGACTGGAGAATGACAGGGGAGCATGCGTTGATTGATTTGGTGGATGAGATGGAGGGACTCAGTCGTGAAGCTCAAAGCCCCCGTGTTGCACAACACACCCTCCTCGTGTACACTCCCCTAGTCCTATACCGCGTCCTGAAACCTCCAACGTTCCAATACCTGACTCGATTTCTAGAGTAAAACAACACGTTTGAGAGTCACCCAAACTCTTCCCAGTACAAGCTTGACTCTTTTCCAATTGTCTTCTCAGAGTCAGGTGGACTCAAATGGAGAACAGAACCATTAGATGTACCCTGGGTTCAAGAATATGCTGGACTTATTTCAAGAGTGAAGAAGGCAAGAACACACTGTCACTCAGTTCCAAGTTGACCCTATCAAGGTTCCACATGCATGCCAGGAAGAACATGGATAGCCATATGCAATTCCTTTTTAGGGACAAGTCTACCGTATTTATAATGCACCTAGACTATGATTATAACTTTTAAACCATATTTCATAAATCATCATCGCATGGGAGGCCTCAGAAACTCACAAGGTGCTCCTTAGACATATTGAAATGATATAGGCGTCCATTGAGTTTCCCAGGAACTCAAGCACAAATAACAATGTACTTCTTTGATACAGATATATCGACCTCCCCGAACATCTCGCAGATGACCGAATATAATGAACTCATGAATCGTAAACCCCCTGGGCCTGACCATGTTTCAATGTATGAATCCATGAAATTAAACTGAAGAGAATAGCCTATATATGTGCACATGATAGGAGATGGCAAAAAAGCCTTGAAATGAAAATAAGCAAGTCGAGGCACTGAGTTGCTCAGTGAGCTTACACAGGCTGCTGTATGAGCTGTTTATATCTGCACGTGTAAAACAAATACACACTAGTCTTCAGCCATACCTCCCTATCACCGCCCTCAAGGGGGGGGGGGGAGGGTATGGAATGCGTGAGTGTGGGGGGGGGGTGTACAACCGCTATCTGTATCAACAACCCCTATATGTAGTACCACAGATAGAAGCTGACCACCCAACCACTATCTGTGTAAAAAATACACTAACTGTAGTAACCATCCAACCGCTATCTGTATAAACAACCGCTATCTTTAGTAACTTTTCTGATGCTGAGTTAAGACACATCCAAACACTATCTGTATGAAAAAAAAACTTCATCAAATTGGTCGAAGATGAGTCAAAGGTTGTCCCAAATTAGGTGGGCCTAAGATGGACCCAATATGGGTAAATTGGATCCAATCAGGTAAAATATGGGTCAAAATAGGTAAATTTTGGGCCAATTTGATGCCATTTTGTTGGATTTGACCCAATTTACCAAACTTAAGTTAATCTGTCTAAATATGGGCCAATGCAACCCGTTTTAGACCTGCTTTACCCAACTTGAGTCAATCTGATTTGACTTGGGTCACTTGACCTCATGTGACCCAATTTACCCAACTTGGGTCAATGTGTCTAAAATTTGGTCCAATCCAGTGTCAATTGACCTATCTTGGACAAATTTAATCTCTTTTGACTGGATTTACCCAACTTGAGTCAGTCTGAAAGCAACTTTGATACACTTTGCGTAAGGGGAAAATACAATGGCCAATTGATACAAGTAACCCCTTTTTGATACACTTAATTTGATACAGATAGCATTTCTTTTAGACAGATAGTGGTTGGATGGTCAACCACTGATGGTCAACCACTAAATGTAGTACTACAGATAGCGGTCGTTGATACAGATAGTGGTGGTACAGGGAGTCTGCTTCCCTTCAGATCTCGGACCACCATAGCGGCCCGCATGCAGTGACGACGATCATACAGTAAATGTAGGCACTTCAGAGATGGTGGCCCCTGATTGGTCTATATTAGTGTGTGGGAATTATTGCCAGCTTTGCTACAAGGCATCAAATAAATCACTAAACTGTACTGATTCATTGAATATAAATTGTGATACACTGGCCTTATGGTTAGGCACTGTTGGGTGGCTTTGAAAAAAATAGTGGCCATGGTGAAATTATTAGCTGCAGAATAAGGGTAGGTACGTATGCAGGCCAATAGAAAAAAAAATGGATTGGTCAAACCTATATTTTTTTTTTTTATCTTAGATCAAGGATAAAACATGTTTCTAAAGATTTTTGGTCATTTTTAAGGATTTGAATCACCATAGACCGGTTTTACCGGCGGTTGAGCTATAATAAATTATAGTGAGAAATGTTTTGGTGGTCCGAGACCTTCAGGATGTCTAACTGTGTTCTACAATGTACACAAAGAGGAACCCAAGGGTTTAAATCAACTGGTTGAAGTAGGCGTGGATAGGTGAGAGTAGGTATAGGTTCAATGGGATGCAGGGTCAGGAGGGAAACATGGAGAGGGAATTGGGGGTAGGGAAATCAAACACAGAGATGTACGTTGTAGACGGAGGGAGAGACTAATGTTTATTTTCAAAGCAAGAGAAGGACAGAGAGAAAGAGAGAGAGAGAGAGAGAGGGGGAGAGAGAGAAAGAGATAGATAGAGAGGGAGTAGATAGAGAGAGAGAGAGCAAGGGAGATTATTGCATATCTATAAAGTCTGTAGCTCTATAATCATAAAACCAACATCGATTGTACGGCCGATGGTTGGGGCTGGGGCTGTGTGGCCAGTCAAGTCAAGTGTAGACAAACGTGTTGGTGGTGGGTGAGGATGTGTTTTTTCTTCATGGCATAGCATAGCATCTGTCCCTCACATCATGTGTCTATTGGTAAAATGTTGGTGAACTTGTGTTGCTTACCGGTATACTAAATGGTGAAGTAAGCATACCTGTGGTCAGTGATGAAAACCAAAGTGATCCAACTGTTTCTGCCTCATTGGCCCATTTAAGAGAGAGCGAGAGAGAGATAGATAGATAGATAGATAGATAGATAGATAGATAGATAGAGAGACGGGGAGAAGAAAGTGAGTGAAAGGCGAAGGGTGCAGTAGAAGCAAACCCGGAGAGAAGCAATCAGTATCAGGATATTAAAATACACAGAAGGTGCTGTGTACACTATAGCACGAGGCACGTGTCCATGCTGTGCAGGGGGTCTGGGACTACCCAGCAGGGTGGGGCCTAAATAGGCCTCCTGCTGATCTAGGTGAGGTCTAAAACTGGGGCTTATAAGGGAACGTTCAACAATTACGTCACTGCTTAGGGGGTGGGGGGTCTTTGGGTTCCTCTATATGTTCCATCCAAAAACAGTGACAAGGGGTGGGTGGGTCCTGAAAAAATACCTAAACAGTGACATAGTTGTTGAACGTTCCCTATAGGGACTTTCGTCTTAACTCACTGAAATGAAGAAGTATCAGAAGAAACATGCATTATTTCATCTATGTAATAATGAGTATTTCATTTGACAGAGGGACACAGTCACAAAGAAAGGGAATACTTTTTAGGTTACAGTAATCCCAGTCGTCATTTCCTCTTTGTCTTAATGAGAGTAGAGTTCAAAGAACAGTCATTCAGTCCGCAAAACTATCATCACCCCATCCTTTTCTCAAACATATCGTCCTTGCTCAAAAGAAAGTATAAATTTGCTGCTATACCAAACCCTCTCAAATAGAACCAGAACTCAGGAGCTCCCCGACAAATCCCATATACTCAGTAGATTCCCCAGCCATGCTGCCAGTCTGGAAGCTAATATACATCCCATCACTTCAGTGGCTCTATCTAGGGTTCCTAGGGTAATGCATCACCGCCTGTCTGCCCTGCCAGACTCCTCTCTACCCTGAGTACCTCTAGAAGTAGGCATATATAACCCTTTAGTGACAGTTACCAAGTTTTCTGATACCTTCTTGATATGATACACAAATGCATGATGTATTGGGGCTATAGTCATGCTGACCTTACGTATGTAACTAGCCCCTGATGGTAAGCATGATGCACCAAGATCAGGAATGGGCATGAAATACTAAGGTATTAAAACCTAAATGTTCGTCAAGGAAAGGTTAACCGCAAAGAACCGCATGGTGTATCAATGCCCCATGCCGAGTGGTCAGGATGGTGAGTGAATGCAGGCTGTTTTCAAGAGTGTCATGCCCATGCTGCATTGATAGGGGGTGTGGATGGGGGGTCCCCCATGTCACATGTCAATTTTAAGAAATGGTTATGTCACATGTCACTTAAATCCCCATGTCCCATGTCACCTCTAAGAACCTCTCATGTCACATGTTGATTTTAAGAAATGGTTATGTCACATGTCACTTAAATCCCCATGTCCCATGTCACCTCTAAGAACCTCTCATGTCACATGTCGATTTTAAGAAATTGCCATGTCACCATGTCAAATTTAGTGGTCCACACCCATTTGATACCTCGTGGCAACATTACAGAATTAATATATTTCTGCTGGCCAAGTACACTCATAAGCAGTGTAATTGTTGCATCAAAAATTTGAAACTGGAGACATCACGTGGTCCTCTAGGGGTTTACACCCATTACTAACTGTCTCCTGTGGGTACAAAGTAGTGTTATTTTACCTGACATTGGCCCACCACTATAAAGCAGCACCGGACGTGGCAGAGTTTGTACACCAGTGCTCTGCATCATCCCTCATCCTCTGTGCTTTGCATCATCCTATTTATCATAAGTCAGATTTGGGGTTGCTAACCTGAAGGAATTCTGGCATGCTTTACTGGGGTTCAGGGAGTGTTTGAAGGAGTCATGGTCCACAAGCAGTGACTGCAATAAGTCATATTTACCAGAAGGTGTGTACTAGTGGAGACTGCATACAGACCCTGCTGGTCTCTGCTCCTTCATACACTCTTTCTGTAGGCCTGTAGGACGTTCAGCTTACCTTGGGTTTACATTAGTATTGGAATCAAATGGGCTCTAATCCTCTACCGGAATGAATTACATTTTGTGATGTAGAGTTTCTGATTGCATGCTAGATTACGGTACTTCTCCCTTTGGTTGAATAGGTAAACCCTTGTTGTCCTGTCAATCTTTGTATTATCACCTGCCTCGCTCAACGTTATTTCCCTCTCTCTTGGTGGCTCTCTCTTTCTGATTCTCCCTCTGCCTGTCTCTCCCCAAACCGCTTTCCCATTACACCCTTTCATGAGCCTCATTAGTCCATGTCTCTAGCCAGAGCATCAAACCACCAATGGCTTGAGGGGTTTAGGAATGCTTGGCCTCCAAAGTTATGATGTAGGGCAAGAGTGGACCTGGCTTTATTGTGTAACATAGGGTAAGAACACAGGTACAAGCTGGTATTTGTAACTTGAGGGGGGGGGGGGGGAGGCAACAGCAGCCCTGAACCTGATGTTAGACGTTGCTAGAAAGTGGTATAAATTTTGAAAAGGGACCTCGAGAAAATGGGGATTTGTGGTCTGTGATTTGTTCGGGTGTTAATTGAGGCTAATAGGACACTGTCATTTCCGTATTTAAGTGCCTGAGAGTCAATTGTTTGGTTTCACAGAGGAAACATTAAGTTGAAACATGACTTTCCTTTTGCCCTTTACTTCAACCATTTGCAAGCATTACTTCAATGTAATATGCTTTGGCATAATGCTTGAAAACAGCACCAGCGAGTTACTCGCCAATGGTAGAGTGACTCGTGCAATATATCAAACGAAGAGGATTGCCAATATATACGGTTCTTGTCCTTCTACGATTTATGCACAAGACCCATCTTTCCTTTTTTAAATTGCACCTCATAACAGCTGCATGGCTTCTGTCTGGGGTAATACAATAATAGGGTGGAGAGTCTGAGATCTGAGGGTTATTTACTATACCTAGATGTTTTTTTCTCCCAAGGTGGAAGCCATCACGACCAGGGTGGCTTCAGCACACAGGGGTGGGGTGGGGAGGGGTTAGAGGTGTGGAGAGGGGGTGAAGAGGGACCCAGGTTGTCACTCTCAGTGTTATATTTTAGTATTTCTATAGAACTCTGAAATGGCAAAAGCTAAAACGGAGTATGAGAGAGAGAGAGAGAGAGAGAGAGAGAGAGAGAGAGATTCTGGGAAAAGAAAGAGACAAGAAGGAAGACTAAATAGATATTCTGGGGACCCTCATTTATATCTATAGGTTCGGCTAAAGACTTTCATTTAGACAATTCGTTTGCATCCTTTTTTTTTGGTACAATGTAACATATTGCTCTAGGCCTACGGGACATCTACAGACATTTATTTCTCCGAGGAGCAGTGCACCGAACTGTGAAAGACGAGCTCACGGTGATTAACACTTGTGTCCTTAATCTTTGTTTCCGTGAGTAAGCGGCAGTTGAGCGACAAGCCGCCAAGACTGGAAGCCATCAGAGGCGCAGTGGCTTCCCCATGTGTTTGTGAGGTGTTAAACTCTTGAAGGGCCGCTAATGTATGAGTGCAACTAGTGCACCATGCCGACTCTCTGGGAGTGTATCAACCCTGTAGGATCGCCATGATGCTTGAATGCAGCCCTGCTGAGTTACTTACTCCCCACCAGGGCTGCTTTCAAGCATCATGACGACTAATGGACAGGATGCGCTAATGAATTAGCGGCCCATAAAGGTTTTTTTTTTTTTTTTTTTTTTTTTTTGGGGGGGGGGGGAGGTCTTAGGTTGATGTGGTGGTGTGTAAGGGTTGTTTTGGGGTTGGGAAGTACTAACTCTGGTGCTCTGGGCCCTGGTCCAGACCACAACAAACGCCATGTGCTCCTACATATACACATATACACGTGTGTAGAAACAGCAGAACGATGGTTTCAGGCAGACAGCAGTAGAAACCACTGCCAAAGCCACTACTGTATTAGCCTGTATAAACTCTAGGGCGCTCAGTAATTTCAAGTTGGGTTTATCCCCGGCCCTTATTCAAGACCGGTGATAATTCAAAAATTAAATTATAGTGGATTTTCAAATTTCAATATCCCTGTACCCCCGCGCTTTTACAAGACCAGTGCCTTTTACAAGACCAGTGCTTATTCAAATACCTGGCGCTTATACAGGCCAATATACGGTATATGTACTAGTATTAGGACGTTGAGGTCCACATGGCATTCTTTACTGGGTCAATTGTACAGATGTTAGGTATGACATTCCACAGTTAATATGTTGTACTTAATATGTGTGGGTAGAAAAAGTAGTTTCTAAGTGGGAGCTGGGTTGGGTTTTACAGCTGCGTTAACTCTCAGTATATCCGCTGAAATCTTCTGTTGGATGATAGATGTGATCAGGTATACACTGTAAAAACGGTGTTTAGGGATTAAGCACTAGTGTTTAGAAGTTAAACACTTGGTTAAACACTTATTTGTCCCACTTTTCTCAATGCTTCTTAATGCACCATGACAAATTTGGTGTTGTTGGAAAGCCCCTGAGACTACGAGTCTTCTGGTGTTAAAATCATCTTAATCTGATAAATATTAAACCCATAGTGGTCTATTGAACATATATACATGTTTAAGAGTGCACTTTTGCTAATCTGGGCACATAAGGGTTAAATGCATTCAATTTTAAATGCGTTTAACTAGGAAGTGTTTAACCAAGTGTTTAAATGCTAAACACTTAAACACTTCAGTGTTTAGGTGTTTGGGAATAAGTGTTTAAAAGCTAAACACCTAAACACTTCAAGTGTTTAGATGTTTAATTGTTGGTGTTGAGAAAATTTGGTGTGTATCTTTAAACACCTTCTTTGCAGTGTATTATATCATAGGTAGACACCACTCTCCTACAACTTTAAACAGTTAAAGCAGTTGATTTACATCCTAAAACACATCTGTAGTCACATATGATGGACAATACTACTGCTGTAGGGTACCCAATTGGAGAGGGCATAGGCATTTCGCGTGATAAATACTACCCTTGTTTACTGAACATTCTCAATTTGAAAGTTTCATTACTCGGTAAGAGGGGATGTAATTATTATTTCATTCCCGTTTCCAAGGCCATACTCTTGCTTAGTTGCTGTTTATATTTTTGCCTTAAATCTATCAACAGTATGCAATAGAAATGAGTGATGATTCTTTGAGTAGTTTTTCACTATTAGTGAATATATCACATGCTGAGTATTCTGAAGTATGTATCCCTGTAACAAATTCCTAGCTAATCCCATATTATAATACATCCCAAAGCATATGCAGCCAAGCAGTACAGAGAAAAAACAGTGGTTCCGAATTCTGTGGTGAGTTCAACAGCTGCTCAAGGAAAATGAATTACAAAATAGCATTGATATTCACACAACCAGCTGTGCCTCCCCCCTGCAAAGGCAATTGTAAATAACCAGTAGACAGCATTGTACTTAAAATAAAGAGAATACATCTGTGGTCTATTGTGAAAGAAACTCCAGGTAACAGATATATTGGGATTCTGTATATACAGTTGAGAGTTCAGTAAGAGAGGGCTCAACAGTATTAAAATTTGTGCATGGCATTTGCAGAGATTAGCTGATGGTCTTGAGTAATATGTTTTAGCATTCAGGGTTAGACGCTTATATTTCTCTCTTAAACAGGTGTAAATAGAACGCAACAGTGTGGAAGAGTGTGTTAATTGTGAAAATAGATGAAGTCGCATTATTGACGTCATATATAAAAGCCAATTAATGTCCATGATGTCACATGTGGTCACAGGCTTGTGGTACCATGCGCTGAAACCCAGGAAAGTGTCAAGGTATAATCCAAACATATTATAGTGTCTCTGCTATTTCAGTCCGAACTTGAATCAAGCACTTTCTTTTATCCCTGGGGCACAGGAAAACACAGGTGCCACAGGTAGAAGTAAAAGGGTTTAGTTATTTGGGAGTGTCTGGTGGATGTGATGGTTTTTGAAGTGGTGGCACGTCGAGACTGACATCCACTATGAGGAGGTACTAATGAAATAACTGGTAGCACATGAGGCTTTATTAGACAGGTATGGGGCTATGATGGAGTAAAGGTAAGGGACCGGCAATGGTTTATAGCAGAGTGTAACACACTCTGGCTTTCTGCCACAGCTAAGTTTGAGTCTTGAGAGTACCTTGGACTACCAATACTCTTTCTAGAACTAGAGGTAATCTGGAATAAGATCCATGCTTTCCTTTCTCCTCCTCAAATGGCCTCTCTGATTTGTGGGCATGTTCTGCATGCAATAGGATGACACTCTCATGAAAGTCTAGCAAGGGGACTACAATGTATTACTTTTTAATGACAAACTCTTCTACTAAACAGTCTTATATTAATGGGAACAGGACACACAGATTAGCACCCAGGAGGTTAATTCAAAAGGTCCTGGGATCGCTACTCGGCAATCTTAGGAATTATTCTGCCTTATCCAATTAAGCGATCTTAAGATTAGACTGTCTTGCTTTTTCACAGCCAGCACTAAGATCGCAGTGATCTTAGCCTCAGCCCTCGTACACCATTCCAAGTAGAACACACTGTGCACAGGGACAAGAGGCCCATACTGAAAGAATAGCAGTGGAAACACTCCTTCTCACAAGGGTGATTACACAAGCATCCCCCCCCCCCCTATATGAGCCACTTGTAGAGTATAGGGTGCAGTTGACCTCATACAGTATTCAAGTGCACTTCATGCCTGAGTAGCCTGAAGAGCCCTCAAGGACTCTCAGAAAACATTCTCCCTCCTCTCTATATGTATACAACAGGGGCATTCACACTTTTGAGCAGGAGTGTTCCCTGTGAGTGCTCTTGTACTGAGGTGAAACCACTATGCAATTATTTCACTATGATTGCAGTGATCTTAGCGCTGGAAAAGGAATAGTGAAGTGATCTCAGGACTTGCTGTGCCTGACTGGCCTGCAACCACTGCATTAGATAGGGTAGACTGGCTAGGTCTTATGATATGTGCCTACACTAAGATCGCAGGGGTAGAAATCCCAGGACCTTTTGAATTAACCTCCAGATCTGGTCGGTCTGATGTTGGACAGAGGGCCAATGGACATAATGCGAAATTAATATGTTATATTCTGCTGCAATGCATCAAGAGTAAAAGTAGGAACACACTCTTGAGTTGTGTGGTTCCAAATTATTTTTGTCTGTTCCCACTAAAGAACCTTTCCCTTTGTGGGTTGGCCTCCAACTAACTGTTGATTTCGGAATTAAGGCAGTAACTTTTGCTTCCCTGGTATCAGCGAGGTCCGTAGCTCGCAAATATCCAAAACAGAAAACTGGACCTCGACAGGAAGACTGCATGAGAACCTAACGAGTAGCCTCAATATGCATAAAACGGAGGGTCATGGCAACTGCCTAAATGCTTTAAGACCTAAATCCCCTTGGCAGAATCTCTAATGCTAAGGGCATTATAACAGCCTAACAGCCAATAAACGTATGGCAATAAGGTTAAGGTCAGGCCGGTAACGTAAAGCACAAGGTCCTCAAGGTGGTCGGCCAATTTCACAGGACCCACAGAGGCCACAGAAAAGGGCGGACAGGGGCATGAATATAAGTATAGATTATACGTCACTGGGCTGGGCACTGCACTCAGGGGGGAATATTGAAAGGCGGTGGTCGTAAGGGGAGGGTGAGGAGGGGGTGGTAGGGCAGATACAGGAGGGTGAGGGACGGGGCTGGGGAAAGCTGTAATCATATGTTGGCATATTGAGAGTATCTACACTGTGAAAAATCTTCCGTAGAAAAAACAAAGAATCATTGGCAACAACGGGTGCCAATCTTTCATCGTTTTTTTAACGGTCACCGTTTTTTAAAAGTCACCGTAATTTTGACAGACTTTCACCGTTATTTCTAAACAATGACTAAAGGTAATTAATTACACATTGTTTTGGCTTAAATATCATCCAAAATTGGCTTCTCATATGAATATTCAGCATATGATATGCCATTCTAAGGATTTCACTATAAATCCACAATGGACTTTATTTTATTTGGCTCCACATTCAATTCATCAGGATATCTTAGTGCCAGGACAACAGAATCACTATGATCATGAATGAGTCTTTGGAAGACACATCATTTCATTGATGGAGTCACAATCTAAGAACATAGATTACCTCTTACTTGTGATATAGTTTAAGAACTGCAGTGGTATGCCTATGTATCTTTTTCTATTCTCACTAAATGGGTGTCTAAGATACCTCTGCTACTCCCCTTTGCACCATTGAGATAGATTGTAGTTTCACAGATTTCTCATAATGAAAATAATGAAATATACTTCCAGTTTAATAACATGGTGCATGAATCAAAGTGAAAGCTCTTTGAATTGTGTGACAGTTTGGTCTATTTAGTATCTATGACATTGTAGAAAGTCTCAAAGTGAGCCTGAGGCCACCTAGTGGGAAGATATGAAACTTCTGAAAAGACAAAGATTCACTGTTAAAGAAATAACAGTACTGTCCTGTAGTGTTTTACACAGATTCACTGCACCATCAGTCAATCTAAGGGTGTTTCATTGTAATAGAAATAACAGTGAAAACCCGTAAAATTTAACAATGATTCTCTGTAAAATCTACGGAATTTTTTAACAGTGTAGGAGTGTCTATAAAAGGACAATGCAGGTTGGAGGAAAAAGGGTCAGGTAAAGGTATAAAGAGGGAGATGAAGGATGCATGGGAATCAGAATGAAGGGGGTGGGATAGTGTTTAATGATAGGCTGAAGTTAGAGGGAGGGGGACAGGTGTCGAAGGAGGGAGGTTTGTGGGAGGGAGAACTATGGAAAGGGAGGGGAGAAATTTATGAGCAGAACAGGAAGACCACTATGTGGCAATGTATAGTACAGGGTGAGGCTGTATGAGTGGAATCAGGTATTGAGAGGTGCAGGCCCTGATCAAATACAGCCCTACATAAAGGTTATAGGGGGTCTGGCAAATACCCATAAGCCTTAGCCTTGCCAGTGGAAAGCTGGTTTCGGGTGGGTCAAGCATTTGCTTTCTGCTGATTGACGGTGACCAGCGAAATGACCTGGAGGGTCATGCCAATAAGGAAATGAGAACCGAAAAAGAAAACGTGCACGTTTTTCTATTGCTAAATAATTATTTTGATAATCGTTTAGAAGAAATGTGCAGGTTTCTTTACTTCTCAAAAAGAGTTTGCCATACATTCTGATATAATTGTTTTGTCAATACTAAGAAAACGAGTTAGACCCATGGATACACATTATTCTCAGCACCCTCTGAAAATATTTGCAAAGGTTCTTCCTCGTTGTCTTTTGGCAAGACCCTCCAGAGCCCCCTGGGTTTGGCAAGGCGCGAGAAATACATTACTGAGCTGGTGGGCGGCTCGCCAATAGCCCTCCCATAGTCCTGCCCAACCCCCTCACCTCACCACTGCCTTACCTAGTTACAGTTCATAGACCCTGGACGAGCCCACTGCCTCACTCTCCTGTAACCTGCTGCTCTTATAGTAAACTCTGCACTAGTCACAGAAAAAGAAGACTCACAAATCCTCTCATTGCCGTAATGGTCCCTACGAATACATAATGTAGTCGCTTAATCAATCTGTCAAAATTTACGATTCTTTTGGTACATTAGGAATTATTCTGCCTTATCCAATTAAGCAATTTTAAGATTAGACTGTCTTGCCTTTTCACAGCCAGCACTAAGATTGCAGTGATCTTAGCCTCAGCCCTCCTATACCATACCAAGTAGAACACACTGTGCACAGGGGCAAGAGGCCCATACTGAAAGAATAGCAGTGGAAACACTCCTTCTCACAAGGGTGATTACACAAGCGTCCCCCCCCCCATATGAGCCACTTATAGAGTATAGGGTGCAGTTGACCTCATACAGTATTCAGATGCACTTCATGCCTGAATAGCCTGAAGAGCCCTCAAGGACTCTCAGCAAATGTCCTCCCTCCCCTCTATATGTATACAGCAGGGACATTCACCCTTGGGAGCAGGAGTGTTCTCTGTGAGTGCTCTTCTACTGAGGTGAACCCACTATGCAATTATTTCACTAAGATTGCAGTGATCTTAGCACTGGAAAAGGAATAGTGAAGTGATCTCAGGACTTGCTGTGCCTGACTGGCCTGCAACCACTGCATTACATAGATTGGCTAGGTCTTATGATATGTGCCTATGCTAAGATCGCAGTGGTAGAAATCCCAGGACCTTTTGAATTAACTTCCAGAGTATAATTGTCAACCTGACACCAAGTGTCACTACCTCACTCGTAGTAACCCCTGATCTTCTGCCCTATGCATTGAGGTATATAGCCTGTGGTGGTTAATTAGATGCACATATCATTGGGCAACACAAGAAGTAGACCCTATGTTTAGTACAGCCTTACATACATGTGTTGTGTCATACCTTCATATATAGGCGCAGTGGTACATGTGTGCATGTCCCAGCAGTATAGAGGTTTTACCCAGTATACTTACTTGACAACAACATTATACCAAACACAATCACCCTGTGACTATGTATTCAGCTAAATATAACTTGGGCTTAAGACCTATGTGGGAATATTAATTAGGTGTTTGTCTACCACAAATCAACAACAGCCCCAATAGCTCAGGCAGAAGAGAGTTGGACTCCTAATGTGAGGGCAGGGAGTTCAAGTCACCCTAGGCCTACCAGGTCAATACTGTTATTTCTGTAAGAAATGTATAGATCAATTGAGACTTAACCAAAACATCACCTCTGTTATGAATATCTTAGTTGCTTTGAGCAGTCGTTCATTACAATTATTTTAGAGATATTGATGGCAATCTATTAATACAATCAAAATCTAAAAAAAAGGTTAAACGAATATCAGAAAACGTTTTGGCATTGCAGTGATTTGAACCCACCAACCCATCAATGACAGTTCCAAATGATAACCATTATACCAATGGGCTTTCTGTGCATAGGGCAAGCTTATACTTGGGGATATACAACACCAAAGGGTGATATTCTGGCCACATACAGCAGTACCTCCATCTGGTTGTTACATCAATAAATAGGAACTACTTTCACAACCTTTCCCATCATGCACAGGGCAAAAGACCAGAGTCTAGGACGCTAGTACATAACTATGGAACCAGTATGAGTATATTGTTTGTGTGCATACAAGCTTTGCTTGGAGAGTGTCATATCTACACTGGTACCCTACCTGCATTGGCCGACTGTATATATTGGTCTACAACTAACAGTGTAGGAACGAACCAGCAACCAGCTGCAGTATACAGAGGGCCATCTGGTGGTCAGTTGTGTTACTAGGCTGCCGTAACCATGACGACCTACTGTAACCAGCCAGAAAATGGACATGGCCCCTAGGCCAGGATGAAATGTACACAATACTCTGCAGGGTATGCCTTTACTGGAAGATATCCAAAGGGGAGAACGTAAAGGGAAGGAGAAAGGAAATTGATAATGTTTAGGAATTGAGAGATAGATAGATAGATAGATAGAGATAGAGAGAGAGAGAGAGAGAGAGAGAGAGAGAGAGAGAGAGAGAGAGAGAGAGAAAGAGAGATTTCACGATGAAAAAGGCTTAGAGGGACATGCTTTTTTTTATTGTCATTACAAAATTAATTTCTTAATGTGTCTAGATCTAGCTCTTTAGTAGATGTTGTTGCCTTCCAAGGCAATGGTAGACCATTGAAATAGTTAAATTTTCTGCGCGGCAATGCAGCTCAAACCAGAAAAAAACACCTTCTGATGTTTTTTTTCGACATTGGTTGTAGTAGAAGAAGCAGTTCACGTCCTTTTCCAATTGTTCATCATCAGAAAATCTGTGACATTTTAACAAAAGGAACAACACACATAAAAGAATAACAACACAATCCGCCAACGGTCGCTCACCTCTGGGCCTGTTGTGGAGGCCTCCATGTTTATACTAGAAGATGCTGACGGAGACTCTGACCTTTGACCTACAGGAGTGCCACTTTGACCTGGGAGCAGTAGGTTAAACACACAACCTTCAAACTGCTGTCAAAGACTCGTTAATATCGTTTTTGAAAGGGTACCTGGTCTTGAGGCAAAATGAATTAGATTTTAGAATGCAGTTATGGTTTCTGTTTTTGCAGCTTCTATCAGATCTGCTTTACCTCTCTTTATTGATATTATTGTCTGCTCACAAAGGGCGACCTTTTGTGATTCATGGTACGATTGGGCATTAACACAGTCAGCATTAATTATTTCCTTTTATTCAATACTAAAACTTCAAAGTCATTGTCCTCTGTATATGAAATCGCTGGGGGGGGGGGGGGGGGACTGATGGCTATATATTCCAAAGAGGCATGCATGGCTCAAGACTGCTTTTATAGACAACATCTGAAAAAAGAGAAAAGAAATGAAAAAAAAAACAAACAACAAAACGAGGTTCTTTTATTCATTCATCTCAATCAGCCACTGTAATGATGTTGTCAGGTGCTGCAGAGCTGGTCGGTTACATGGCATATTCCTGTCTTGAGACTACAGGAATAACCTTAACACTTGTATTATTACATAAGGTTTTATGTTCATATGCTACCAGGACACACATCGTCCACCTTGGTGCATCATAGCATCATTGTAAGCCATCTAGTTTGCATGATGCAGGAATCACAGTGCCGACACTGACAATGGCACCACCTGAATAGCTTTTAAATCGCCGGCCTTGCCTTTTCATGATGCCGGCAATCAAAACTGGGATGGAGCAGAGCACATTTAAACAGTGTTAAACCGCGCTTACAGGGTTGACAAAAAGAAGAAGCTCTCATCATTAGAAATAACATCGACGTCCTTATTTACACGAAGTTGACCTCTGATATTTCTATGTTTTCAAGATTTTGTTCCTTATGTGGTTGAACACTGCACAAACCGAACTATAAATGATTAGCTCCTAGCTCCATTTCCAAAGAATAAACAGTAATGTTAACCAGGCAGGGGGTAAGGGAATGTTGGATGGGTGGTGGGTTGGGTTGGATTACTGTGTCATTTTTTTGGAAGGAAACATTATTTGGTTTGTCCTGTCCAACAGCCCAGGGGAATTGTTCCAAAAAGGGGCTCGATCAGAGTAAGTTGAAGCACATTGAAACACCTTTAAAATTCCACACTCTCCCAAATGTGGGAGAACGTCTGATCCATATTGATGCACTGCTATAGGGCCCCAGACGGGAAAGAACGACAAGGAGACAATGCCATTTCTCAAAATCGACAAGGGACATGGCGTTGGCTGACAAGGGACAAATCCACTTCTTAAAATCGAAAAGGGTAAAAGGCCACTTCTTAAAATCGACAAGGGACATGGGGTTTGGTGACAGGGGACAACACTACTTCTTAAAATCGACAAGGAGACAAAACCACTTCTTAAAAACGACAAGGGGACAAGGCCACTTCTTAAAATCGACAATGCACATGGGGTTGGGCGACAAGAGACAAGCCCTATTTCTTAAAGGGACACAGGACCCCCCTATGCAGGGCCCTACTCAGTACTGCTTGCATCAATATTTGTTTTTCCTCACCACTCCACACACAAATCCATCACTACCCCTCCTGTTGTAAAAAAATGACCAATCCCTTATAGATGTTGATGTTTACTATGATGGAGGAAACACCAAATTTATTCCTGTATCACTGAGGCTAAATGCTCCTCGTTATCTGAAGCATTGCAGTTAGTTCCAATCTAAGCCTGTCGTGTCTAATCAAAACCATACTCCATGTGATACCTGATACAAAACTAGGTCATTGCCTGACCTAGATAAGCAGGCCTGCTCACCTCAACGTACAGCTGAGGTCACATGACCAATAAATCATGTGACCATGTGTAATAATTCAAGATGAAAAAGAGGTTTATTTATGGCATGTTAGTTGATGGCAGATACATTAGCATTTAACATTGATTTAGTGTAACAAACTGGTATCGATATCTAATATAATTTCCTTATAATTATGAATTAGGTGTGTTCACAATAGTCATTCAAGAAATCAGCCTCGGGATAAAAGGTTGCATAATGCTAAGTTACAATTTGCATTTATTAACACAATTCAAAGCAAAATAACATACCTTCAGCCTACTGAATGTAGGCATTGCTTTAGAATATTTTTCATTGTAACTCTCCTACTTATAAATAATGCAAGAGATGTTATAGTTCATACGCCTGCAGTTCTGATAGGTGCTAACCTACCTATTGCCAAAAGACTAGGAACAACTTTCAATAGTATTTCCCAGAATCTAAGGTTTTGCAGGAACATCACGATATGTACTGATATTCTATGCTTACCCAATCCTCTTTTCTAAACTTCACCAAGCTCTCATACTGTAGCCTCGCTCCCGAACAACCTTACCAAGATTGATTTGTTACGGGAGTTTTGATTGGTCCTATAGAATCCAGTATGGCGTCACGCGATGCAGCATCATTGGGAATGATGATGGCGACGTCCAATATGATGACGTTGACGTGAGAATAGCTAGACGTGAGAGCAACAGAATCACCCTACTCTATATGACTTTTATACTAAGTCTCTGAAAGCCTGGCAGGGTGGAAATGGTGTTGCTTTGCCTGACATAAAAGTCTGACAAAGTACCTCATTTATATAAGCTCCAATCAGACATACACGCTAACAGCTTTCCTACTGCTCAGTATGATCTATGATATTCCATAACTACAGTTAGGTACCCATACCTTCTGCTATCACGAGACTAAAAGAGAACATGTCATCCAAAGCAGCTGCAGTTCATAAAACATTTCTCATCGATGGCCACATTAAACTCTATAATCTCCATTAGAGTCCCTAAAAAGTGACGGGGTGTTTGGTAACACTGAGAGGAAGCCAGTCATTAAAGGCAGCAAAGTTGTTTGATGGGCCATCGTGTTATTCTTTTCTTGGTGCATGAATTAGTACCAACAAGTAACGTATGATGCATAGATGCAGCAGAAGCGAGTATCTGACGTCAACCCTACTCAGTCTACTCAATTTTTTGGCTCTCTTTTTTTCTACGCCAGTGAATATGGCTTCGAAAAGGCACCCACTGATATTTTTGCCACCCTTAATTAAAGAGCAAACTGTCAGCGATGGATGATTATGATTTTGTCATTCTAGCTATTATACTCAACTGCCATTAATATCAGTAAAAATATATTAGGCCTAAAACTGTCTGCACTGGGCAGAAATGGCTCACCAACTTCGTTGAGACATACTTTATCTGAGAGACCTGCATGTTCCTGTCAGCATCAAGATGGGATATATCGATTTGAGTCCACCCCTCAATCTAAAACTCCACCCTCTCCTTCTATCACCCCAATTCCTGATGTGGCGCTGTGAGCAAGATATGGTTACCATGGAGATGTGGCTAGTTACTCTGTGGGGGCCGCCATTTTCTTAATCTCCACGCTGGAGCTGGTTCCTGCAGTCTGCAACGCCAACGGTTTTTTTTAATTGTCCAATGACATTGCTGTATGGTGCCTTCAAAGTGAGCAGCTTAAATTAAGGGAGGCACAAAATTTAATTTGTCAGGCATAGAGCGGACTCTTTATGTTACCATCTGATCACTGTCACTGATCAGATGTCAGTGGATTTGGATCGGGTATTCTTAAATTCTAATCTCTGCTTATCATACAGGTATTTCCTAAGGGCTGGTTCCACAGCGTCGGGCCAATTTTCTGCTAATCCGACGGTTTTTTTCCATACATTTGCTATGTGCAAACCGGTCGGATTGGCAAAAGATGGACCCTACTGACGCTGTGGAACCAGCCCTTTATTTTATGGCTCCAGGTTCTGTTAAGGCTGTTCATGCCCTATACCCAGCTGTCAGAAGGTGAGCAGCCTGATACCTTTTGGGGGCTAAACATCTGTCAACTTAATTCTCACTTACTTTCCCTCCCCTTACTCACAGAAGGTAGGGAGCCAAATATGCAGAATCAGCAATATCCCCCAGCATCGCTCACCCCTGATTTAATCCCATATGTTATGTTTAATTTTATATCACACTAAAAAGCTGAGGAATGTGAATGGATATAATCACCTATTCTGTGTTAAACATGAGCTGATCATTTCTGATCAATCTTACTCTCGCATGGGGACTAATGATAATATTAAGCTATTAATGTATGTTTAACCTAGGACGAGGTGAGGTTTGCTGGAAATATACACCCTCCCGCTGCGCAGTCAGGTGAATATTTCCAGCTAACCTCACCGAGTCCTAGGTTAAACATATATTAATGCGTTTATTGCACTTATTCCTCCATTTTGTATTAATTTCTTACCTTATAACCCCAGAATTAATCCAGGAGAAGACATTTTGAAAGTGTATGCGATCCGCACGCTTTGCCAAGCCACCAAAGCCATTGTTCTTACTCCACCCGTCATATCCTCATATTTACACACATTTTTCGGGTAGAATCCAAGCATGTCAAGTCCTGTACTTCTAGCACCAACAAATATACGATCTCTAGTTGGTGTTCGCCTACATTTTGTCTCAATTTTCTTCTAAATAAATGAGAATCCAATGATTTTACATAGTGATCAAACACACACATCCCTTCCGTCTTGTTGACGATGCAGGGAGGTGCCTGGATGTAAATTGACATACTTTCGGCTGAAGAACTGGGTCAAATACGTGTCGAACAAAGAATGGCCGGACGGGGCGGGTGCTGACACGTATCGCAATGAAAAATCATTGGATTCTTATTTATTTCAAACAATATGGAGAAATTAGGCATGGCATGTTCATATAGGATATCTAAGGATCTTTCCCTGTTAATAACTTGACATAGCACCATTGGATTCTATGCTAACAAGGTGTGCAAACATGAGGTATGTTGGACAACTTATTCAAATCCTTAATGTACATTGGTTTCTAGTGCCGTTCAGATTGGTATAGTGGACAGCGAGTTCGTCTCCTGCCACAGCGGCTGGGGATTGATTCCCCATAGAGCCCTGAATGGTTTTAACTGGAAATATATGGCGAGGTTGACTTTGTATACTTCTCCAATTTATTAACATGTCCAGGTTGAAACCAGCACCTTCTTGAAGACAAAGAAAAGGTCTCAGAGTGCGGTTAAACCCCGATAATCCATGGAAGGGGTTATGACAAAAAAAAAGCACTCTGATGGCCCTGAATCGTGAGATTAAGATCTACAAAACCTTATCTGTATTAGTCTTCCAGTAGAACCCATGGCCTGATCTGTGACTGTATATCATCATTATTTTACATGTTTTTGCTATTATCATCAATTGATGTTGTCGACCGTCTCACAACTTTATAACCTGGAGTCAATAGAAACCTCATTCTCTTTTTTGCAATTACTGAGTAGACACGGAAACAAGTGACAATGTGTTCACATGATCATACTGATGTAAAATATATATGTAATTCCCCCAAGTAATTCCCTCACCATGAATTTGACTGCAATTGTCGAAATGGCGTTGAACATTATATTACTCAATTCTTATAACCCATCATCTAGTAGGAATATTTTTTATAGCACACAACCATCCTATAGATTATGTATGTAGGGAAATTACACCAGGGCAAATCAGCCCAACATATCCCAGCTGTATACCATGTAGGGATCAATTCTGTGTTGACACACACTCCATATCATAATATACCCATCTTATTGCCCATCATTCCTGGATTGTTGATGTCTGTTTTCTTCTAATTTCTCAGCATGTATCAGTCAATATGACCAAACACACACGTCAGGGGCAGAAATGAATCATGGTTCACGATTTTTAGACACACGATACCCAGTACACAATAAATTCGAGCGGACAAGTAACAGCTTTAACTTTGATAACCATCCCACATACTCTCCATTTTCATTTTGTCTCTGAACCACATTCGATTGGAATTACTTTATCGACCATAATCAGAAGCTGAGCTGAGTTGGAAATGTTTCATTACCATAACATCCATACAGCTCTTCAAGCAAGCCGCCACGAGAAGAGGGAAGAACATGCATGTTAATTATAAGATAGATACTAATAAAAGATAATGGTTGATTATGCATCTCATGGCCTGTTTTCACTAACAGAAGATTGATACTCATGATGCCATGTTTCTAGCTTAGATGCTATTGCAGAGGTAAACACACCAGGAGGTCATTTCTTAAGGCACTACGGCTACACACCATCACTACGATTTGTAAATCCCAGGAATGGTGCAGGTGATCGCAGGATCTGCCCTATGACTATTTTGTATACAATTAGCACCTATGTAGTACATAGATGTTTGGTAGAGCAGTCGTACAGGGCCAGACATTAGAAACAGCTAGTGAGCAATGCTATATTGGCAATATCTTTATGCTTCTCACTACGATTTGAAGCAGGGCAGTCGTAGTGTGTTAAGAAATGGCCTCCAGGCATCATCAAGCACTGTGAACTATATATTCTGCAAGTACCGATTTATTTGATTCTCTCTGCACTCTGCAGGCATCTACCAACCCGATATCTCTCTACAATATTCATAATACCATAATGACCCATTTGAGCGGCGGGGTCTCAAATAAGCGCCAGTCTCGAATAAGTGCCGGGGGTATAGGGGTGTTGAAATCAAGCTTAAGCACTAAAAACAGTATTCAAATAAGCACCTGTCCCATATAAGCACAGGGGATACAGTGGGATTGAAATCAATGAGCGCCCGGGCGCTTATACGGGGCACTACGCTATTTTAGCATCCACCCGCATCTGTTATCTCCTTAGTATTCAGTGCCCTACCTTTAGGCTGTGCTGTCACCTTGAGTCCCAGTAACATCAACTTAAATATTTAAAGATGCTGCTGACCAAACTAAGTCTCCCTTCTCCTGGCCCATTGGAAGTCCCTGCTTCACATGGCTAAAACAATGACTTTCCGAATACCCCAATACCTGGACTGCTTAAATCTGTAAGGGACTTGTGGGGTCTGTAATGGGCTGCTGACCTGAGTGACCACTTTTAAAGACAAAGTGGAAATACTCCGAGTTCCATTAAGAAGACAGCTATGCTGGTGAGTATTCGATGGTGTTGCATTAAGACTGCCAAAAAAGACACCTGCCAATGAGAGAAACAGTGGCCCGCTTGCAACTTTGGGACAGAGGTTCTTGACAGCACAGTGTTTTTCTGTGCTATTTTCTGGGGGTTCTTGTGTAGAAATTACACTGCTTCATTGCATTTCAAATATGGTGATTTATCATGCAGTTTATGGATACGGTGGTAGGTTGAACAGAAGTGCATCATACCAGCAAAGGGACATGAGGTCATAATACGATCCTGAAATGGTCAGAATTTAATATGCATCCAAGGGCTACCCATGCAATCCTAGAAATCTATCATATTCTTCAATGTTTGGAAATTATGCGTGAGACGAAATGGCCACAGCATCTTTAGGACCTTTAGCAAGTTATAGAAACACATCAAACAGGACCTATCTCCCTCCTGCAGCAGGCCTCATCCCTCTCTGTCGGTCCCAGATTAATACTTAATTCTTAATGCGGGTCTCCAGGGGGGAGTGAGCCAGATTAAGGCAGCGGTTAGCGGCTCTTCTGGCAGTTGGTGACACCCTTCAGGCCTGGCCAACCACTGATGTGGCTGTCATACCCCACTGGGGACTACTGTACAGGCCAAATTCAGCTTCAGGTGGTAAGTTACAATAAATGGGGTAAAAGTCCACTTCCATTTAATCATTTACACCTGGGCCTTTACATGAGAGGCAAAACTAGGAAATGTGCGCTCACTGAAATGACTCAAGACATTGCTCTATTTGGACTTGTATCATGGAACTGCGTTAATTTGAAAATTCACTAACAGCCTGCTGAAATCTGCAAAAGCATTTGTCAGTCCTGTGTGATTTAAGCCTGGTTTTCCCTTTAAGTGTCACATAATGGATCATATCTAGACCTGGTGTAAATCTAATCATTTATGCTCCATGCCTGGGGACACCACATCCCCCAACATATAACAAATTTAGCCAATTTCTGCTACCAGTCTTCTTGCAGGAAATGGTCCTTTTCGGACTTATTTACATGTATCTCTGCTGTAATCTGAGGTTCCTTCTCCATTGTCAAATTAAATTCTTTCAAAGAATCTGATGTTAATTAATAGTATATTTATAGGTAACCATAGCCTTTTGGTGAATCGGTTTACAGTGGAAATTAAGCTCTGATATCTATTTCATGATCAGAACAAGCCTTAATTACTATATGGTTGTATGGGGAGACCCATTCCTCACAGGGGCATGAGGAAACTGAATCTCTCAGTCTCCTTCTGCACGGCCCCATTCTCCACTGTGACGTCATTAAAATATCCTCAAACCCTTTATCAAAATGTGATTTTGGGGGGAGTTTCTGCACAGGTTACATGAAATAAATATTAAGATGCACTTTTAAGTGTCTCCATTCCCAGTTCCTTCACTCATAGTGTTCTTACTCTTCCAAAACCCCACTCGTGAAGAAACTGGTCATGTTGACACTTAACCGTGCACCTCTGTCTATTTATTCCTCTGATGAATCAATTGATTAACAGTAACGGCCAGTGTATGGTGATGACTATATCAGAGTGTATCAGCCCATTGGGCAAGTGTAGCACATTTAATAGTCCACACTGGTTGCATGGATTCATGACTTCTATTGATGACTGGCTTAATGCAATAAATGTCATTCTACCATTTAATGGTCAAAGCAACTCATATGAGCTAGGTTTGTGTACATATGGGCACCAAGAGAGTGTGATGAGGCCAGTAGAATGGGGCAGAGATGAAGTAAGAGAGAAATAAGAGGATAAGCATCAGGGTATGGACATTACCCATAATGCAGGTGATCCACACAAGATGGCTGCCGGGCTTCTTCCGCCCCACATGTCACCAAGTGTCATGGCTGCCGATTAGTCTTCATTTCTATAGAGGGAGCCTCATGTGGTGGTGCTTTGGTATACTGGTCCCCAGTGCCTGCCATGGATGCTCTTGGGTGAGTGATGAATGAGGGAATACAGAGACCCAACATAGGAGTGTCTATAGCCTCTTTAAACTGGTGCTGCAAATTGCTACTCACAGTATTGGTCTGAATAAGCGCCTGGGCACTCATTGTTTTCAAGCAGTATCTATCCACAGGCCTCATTCAAGACCTGTGCTTATTCAAGACTGAGTTTATAGTGGACCCCTGTATCACCGTGCTTATTGAAGACAGGCAAGTTTGTTCAAGACCCATCGCTTATACACAGGCCAATGTGGTAACAACTTAAAGGTAGCATCGTACTTTCCAAAGATCCATGACAGCAATGTAGTATGAACCTCGTAGATAAGGACCATGCCATTGATCGAGAATTACTGATAGTCATGAAGCATTTACAATACATACTGTAAATTTTTGCGTACCTGGCATTGAAAGACATTTTCGCGAAATCATACTTTCGCGCACCCACAGGTTGAGTGGTTCAGTGAGCTTTTTGTGTGATATTTTCGTGCACCTACATATAGAGCGCTGTGCAAAAATATGTAGTGCGCGAAAATTAATGTTTACAGTAAGGAGAACCCCCTTTTTTCACTCTGAGTAAGTTTTTACTCAAGATCAGAACCTTTCTCTTAGTATAGATCTAGATACCATATTTTAGGCAGCATTATTTAGGCCCTGTCTCAGTGTCTGAGGCACGCATAAGACTCTGTCTCAAGGGGGCATTGAGGGGGCATCTATTAATTATGTATGCACATTTTTGCCTAAAATTGACCCCACCACCCCCCATGTTGCACTATGTGCGCATTTGGACTACCCCTTCTCCCTCTGCGTACATACTCAAACCACCTAGACCCCCCTTCCCTGTGCACGGAACATTTCCTTTATACTTTAGTAAACGTAAAATAGTATGCATACTATAAGTATACCCCTTATTTTTGGAGTTTTTTTTAAATATTTCAATGGGTTTGGGAGGGCGGGGGGTAGTGCTCACTACAGTCATCATGTTTTGTACAAACAAACCTACTATTTACCCCCATCCTACCCCCATAAAACTTCAATTGCTCTTAATTCATTAGGTCCTATGCATACATACTCAAAGCCTCTGACCCCCCCCCCCACCCTGCATGCATCTGTACGCATTTGGCCAGACCCCCCCGACCCCTGGATGCGTACATACTTAATGGATGCCCCCAAGTGAACGCCGCTATAGGGTACATACTTGTTGGGTGGTAGGGAGGATTATGAATGCAGGGAGAAGTGAGGGGATAGGGTATTTGATAAGGCAACGTTATTCATAGCCTACCTGGGGGTATCTCTTGTTTTTTTATATACCTTAGACTTATCGCTTGGGACTTCTATGTAAATCTAGTGGCGCATGCAACATCTATATAGATTATATTGTGGAACTTTTCCGTAGGTCAGAGGAAAGCTTAACTCTACTGCAGTTGGTTATCACAGTGATCTTACAATATAGAAACATATATGTTTAAATTATAAGCACATGTACAATGTATCATGTGTGTCTAAAACACATAGTCCACTTGGCCTCTTTCGCGTGTTTGAGCCATACTTTTCCTATATAATTTTCTGCGACAGAGGCCTAGTGGACTATCGATGTAAGACCCATAGTCCACTTGCCCTCTGTTGCGCAATTGAGCCATACATTTCCTATATACATTTCTGTGACAGAGACCTAGTGGACTATCGATGTAAGACCCATAGTCCACTTGGCTTTTCAGTGGCGAATGAGCCATACATTTCCTATGTAAATCGCTACGATAGAGGCCAAGTGGACTCTAGATGTAAGGTCCCTCCATTTCCTTCATTGGATAAGTTTGCTTTAAGTTTTCCAGAAACTGTAACCAAAGATTTTTAACAACCCAAGCACGTCATTAAGAGATTTACTAACCAAATTAATAAAGGAGGGAGAAATCCTAATTGTGGGGAAAGGCAACATAAAAACAAATAAAACATTGAGTTTGGTTGAGAACGTGATATAACAGATTTGAATAATAATCCCTCATGATCGCGTCTGTAATCATTCAAGATATGATTTCATCCGAGCCATTAGGATAAACGTCTCCGAGGAGGCACAATAAAAAGGTATTAATCAGAGGTGCATCATTAAGTTTCAACAAGTGACAAATAATGTAAATGGTTTTCCATTTATGGAGATTTGTGTTAAATTTGCTGATCAGCAGAAACCCGTATTCCTGTGGGAGGAAGCAGTGTTAAAGCCATACAGTGTCTCTAGAGACTTTCTGTTCAGACCAACATAGTGAACCTGAGGAGGCTATTGCGAAAAGAATCGGACTCGGATTCTCACTGACGTAACTCACCTTCCAGTTCCTGGCTGTTCTGCTGCTCAGAACAAACTTCTTACCTTACACTCAGAATCAATCCTCTTAATGTGAGTCATACTGGAAAGCATTCCCCAATTCATGAAAACTTAAGAATCCATTCTATAACCTATTACCTTGCTGCAAATCAGGGGAGAAGTCATTGCTTGGGGGTAGTCAGTTCCCATTTGGGAATAGCACCTCCGACAGAATTGAATTCCTGTCCTTTCGCAACACCCTCCAGCACCGGTGTTGGGACAAGGTGTCGTTTGCACTTTTTGAATGTTCCTATAAAGATACAATATCACCAACCTTATCACCCAAATGATTTAATATAATATTCATATTCTAATATGTGTCTCAACCTGGTTGCAAATACTGATTTAAGGATGTGGGGTTTATACTTTAACAGTGACCCTTGTATTGCTAGGATAGGATTTCGATTTGTAAGCATTTATTTTTCTATCTGAGAAGTAGTCCATATTTCAAGTCATCTTATTCCAGAGGAAATTCTAATTACCAGTATACACAAAACATGGTCTATAACCAGTGAGGGCCCCTGCCAGGTTTTGTCACCAGTTCTTATGCTGTTCTAAATGTGACAATGCATACTGATGTAGTCCCTATAGCCATCACTGAGTGACAGATGGCAGCATGAAAATGGATAAAAACATAAGTCACTACAGCTTGGGGCCTATAGTAAACTTGATTATTGCTCTCTGCCTACTGCTCCTCCTCACTGCCTTCTGCTCTATGACAGCAATCTGTGATGGACAGGAGGCGCAAGTATAGAATTGTTTTATTATAAAGTTATGCAGCAATTATAGAAAAGCAGTATTTAGTTGAGTAAGGATTTAAGTAATTGGATAGGTGTTTAAAGACCCTCACTGGTATCTAGAAAGTGTCCAAAAGAACTGCACTAAGTATCAAAGCACCATGTGAGGCGTAGGAAATGACATCAATTACCATGGGAACATTCAATGAGGGGGAAGGATGCATGAATATTGGGAATCACTAATTAAGAAAGGCAATCATTACATCCATGACAGCATATAGTCCCAGCATATAGTAGTATCTTGGTGGATGGTTGCCAAGAGATACAGGACAATACCGTAGTCTAAACTTGGTTTAACATTCCAATAAGGTACTCTGCAAAAACTGATATGAAGTTATACAAGAATGGTAATCATAGGCCCATATAAGGGAAGAGATACTTGGAGCAAGTACGCACAACTAATGCTTATTGACGGATCATACAGAGATTGCTTTTCATTTTCGATTTCATTGATTATAGGGTACCAGTGTTTATTTAATGGCCCAGCACTTCTACAAGGCAATTGGGCATTTAAACCAGCCTATGATGTCCATACGTTCAATATTTGCATTACACATGACCTTCCATCTTCGGTACTTTGGTTCAAATTACACTTATGAAATAACCTTTCAAGCCATGTCATGTTTCCAAAATGTAACCCATTGATTTCATTAAATTGACCCATAAACTGCATCAAAAAGAGGACAGTTGTTCATCTTTTTCCTACAGTCCAGAAGTTACATCCCTTTGTTTGGGAATTCATTGCAGTGAGACCTAAAACTTGTGACAGTGCCATCCAACCGCAGCGTTATAAGGGTATTGACTGCTTTGAAGTCCCTTTTATCACTCAGACTTTGCATTTTCCATTTCTTTTTAACTCCGAGAATCCGTCAGCCAGAGCGAATGTCTCATTCTGATTTCTTCTTTTTCTTTAGTTTTTGTTTCCGGTAGCCAAACCCTGTTCACAGTTTCAGCTCAGATGCTTCCTCTTATCTTGGCAGTGGCCGTTTACAATCATGTAATGTTGAATCAGCTATTTTCTTTTGCGAGAATCCACTGTTTTTCCCTATTGCTACAGCTGGTTAGGTTAACATGAGGAGCCTGCTATACCACTTTGGGCCTCCCATAAAGGCCCGTTTAAGCGCTGGGTCTCAAACAATCGCCGGTCCTGAATAAGGTTGGGGGATGTAGGGGTATTGAAATTAGTCTTAACCACTGTCTCGTATGAGCACTGGGGATACAGTGGTATTGGAATCAATGAGCACCCGGACGTTTATACGCACCATTACGTTAGTTAAATCTAATCAGCAGGTAAGGCCATTGCTCGTTTAAGCATCGGGGTCTCAAATCAGCACCTGTCTGGAATAACCATTAAAAACTAAAGTACTAAAAACTGTGTTCAAATGAGCCCCTGTCTCAAAAAAGGGAAGGGAGTGCAGTTTTAATAAAGAAAATAAATGGCAATCAAGTCAAACCTGCCTTTTCTATCACGTTTATATAGACCAGCTACATAAATTGAGCTCTCAGTTGTCACATTTGTCTTCCTTCCCCTATTAATTATTATCAAGATACCCTTGGGAAATATAAGACGTCCTCCACTAGCTTTCGTGCACAGCGTTGCTTCTTTTGGCATTAATATGATAAAACAGACTAATTAAGGACATTGCATTAGTTGGTGTAAGTATTAGCAGAGTTGGATTAGGAGATAATCCCTAGACGATGGAAATCCTGTGTTTCCTCAATACAACAGTGCTATCTGGAAGCCGAAGGTAAATGCATAAACCCCAAGATATAGTTTGTTATCACATATGAATCAAGCTTCAAGTTTTTTTTTTCTCAATATGATGCTTCTGTATTGTCCTTTTACCAGCATGATGCCTGCATGTGGTCATGCGAGCATTATGCTCATGCTTCATAGTGGATACCCTCCTGAGTTTAAGATTGCCAATCAGTGGACGTTTCCTGTATTAAACCTACTTAAATGTTATCACCTAATTTATTAGCATTTATTGGCATTCAAGTGAGAATCCTGTAACTGTATACATGCTGCTAGGTCTAGGGCTAATAAGATCAGAGAAATATGAACCCCAGCAAGAGAATTTGTGGGTAAGTTTTGGGTATTATAAAAGAAAAATTGTGGGTAAAGAATTATACTACCCCTCTGATGTAATCATTTGTAATGACCTTTCCCTTCTATAAGCTGGACCTGCGGAAGCTAGACGAATGCTCTCCCTGCTCCCTCCTCTACTTCACCCCCCACCCCTGGGGGCTGATCTCACCCCTTAGTAACCTCCAGGCTACATCAGGTACGGGAGGTGTAGGGGAGGAGCGGAAGGTGAGCCGATCTGCTACACCGCCGTGACATAAAGACAGTCATTGAGATCCTTATTGAGCCGCTCCCCCTGCCCTGAGCTGCTACTATACGTCAAGTTTAGTCCTGCTGTGTAAATATAGGTAAAGGTCCTGGTGGTAACTCTGTGTTTGGACCTCTTATAGGGCTCTCATGCCAGAAACTACCCTTAACCTTCAAACGACTGTCTGCTTGAGGGTCAAAGGCAACCAACGCCTTTTTTCCTAAACGTGGCACCAAAACACAGACGCCCTTGCTCACCAAACAAAAATATCCCTCAATCACTCTTGCAATTAACATTATGTTATTCCAGAAGGGACTTAAAGGACAGGGGCCGTGCTTGCCCTTAAGCCATTTGGCACAATTTGAGGGTTAGGGCAGTTTATGGCACAAAGGCCCCATAGCCCTCCTCATCGTGATGCATGACACAACCCACCAGTGCAGACCAACTGCAAGCTCATAAAACAAATAAAGGTTTTCACAAATAGAATGGGTGCACAGAGTTTCAAATCAACATCAACTTAAATGAGCACTTGGAAATAGGATTAGGCTTATTTGAAAAAATGTTAATTGACTGCTATTCTGGTTTAGAAGTGAATCTAACTACGAGTACAGAATGGTGGTGACACATCACACACATCAACTATTGGCTAGGTACTCATGATGGGCCAATGCAGTAGCTGTAATATGGCCATGGTGCCATCTATTCCCTACATGAGCGAATGATTTAGGGGTTACTGTCATGAACCACCTCCAGCCTGTAACCTGGGTGCTCCTGGAGGTACATGTAGCAGGGGACAAAGGGGTTCAAGCACACCTGATCTATGGTAGGAGGGATCATGAGGTCAGTCAGTACATCTGGTGTCTCTAAAAGATTATAACTCAGATAAGATTATGCACTCCTCTATAGCAATACAAGGTCTTCAACATTACGTATGCAAAATTTTGGCACACTCCTTAAGAGTTAGCATAACAAATGCAGATCCGGTGAGTATAGAGTTGTCAGTGCTACATTTGCACCTCATGCCTACACCTTTGGAAACAAGGGACGAGTCTTTCACCACTTTGACACAAGGAGATCAAACTATGGTTCATTAGAAGATCTTGCCAATTATTGTGAAAAATACATATTTTCCACATTTTAGCACCTTAATATGATATGGGCTCAATGGGGAGTTGTAAAATCCACACGAAGTTTTATGAACCCAGTACATGAATCTCACATGAAATGTTGCTCACAAATTCACATGAATGATAATTCGGGAATGATCATCACCTGAATCGCCCCCGACGTTTATTTGTGAATTCATGTAAAATTATCAAGGGACATAAAGTGGAAAGTATCACGTAGCCCTTAAAGGGTAAAGTCATGGCCAGCAAGGTGGTTTTGCATGAATCCAGTTTATTCACGTTAACCTCTAGTCCTAAACCTACCTAACTGTGTACCTGCATTATGAAAACCTCACCTCTAGGCTACACACCGAGCTACTCCCCCGAGCAGCTCTCCTGATACATGTAGGAGACAAAGGGGGTTCATAGTAGGGGATACGGGGGTCATCAAGTACATGATCTTCTGGTATCTTAGTCATCATAATACTACAGCAGCTTTTTTGTTGTCATAAAATGCCAAGGGCAAATTGCTTGTCATTGGTCAAGCACTACTTGGCCTCTATGGTTTGGCAATGTAAGAAAATGCACTAGGCTGCAATTGTTGAATTTTTATATTCTGGGATCTAAAAAATATGAATATCAGTTCCCTCTTGAGGGGGTAAAATTTTCTTGAGCCTCCCCCGTAAGGAACGAAAATCGCATGTGAACATGCCATTTTCACCTTTAGTTACGCATGGACGCTTCCAGTAAAAACAGGTAAAATAATTTTGAGACCCCCATCAGAGGGGTTGAAAAAATGTTGACCACACCAGTCAAGGGGTTGAAAAAATTCTGACCCCCCTCAAACCGACCAGCCCCCTCCGTTGTTAAAAAAATAAGACACAGTAAACTAACCTATGATTCTATTTTATTTCATCTCTCACTTTTACAACCATACCCTTAAGTTTTTATTACTCCCTTGGCAACCATATCTCCCCTACACACTATCTTTGATGTTGTGCTTATCAATAGGAGAGTGGCTCCCTGATGTCCTGAACCCTTTTAGAATCACCTGATGCCAGAAGGTTCATACAAATTTGTATTATGGTGCATCGCGTCAGTGCCAGTGAGTAACGCGCCAACCCAGTGTGACATTATAGGAAGAGCCCTTAAAATATATCAGCTTAAGAGATTATTTGATAGATACAAGTCAGGAGTTGCTAGCTGGGTCTGTATCAGTACAGCGTGAGGAAAATTTGCAGTAAAATTCAATGCATCCCTTAATGGGTTAATCAGCAAGGGTAACATTATGATACAGGTGGAAAGGGATCATGTTGTCTCATGGTTACAAGAGAGTTCATCCCTGACAATAGGAGTGTAAATATTATTGCAAGGTAGATATAATGCCAGAAATAAATACGTGAGCATATTCATTCAACTAGTATCTGCCGAGCTTTGCTTCGACTTCTAGTTGATAAGTTTGGGTAAATGTATTCACTCCTTCTAAAATTATGATGGAGCATGTCTCATTCACTACTATTTATAGTTGTAAGGCTTCTTCCATAACAGAACCGAGTATGATGCTACTTTTACTTAAAGTTTTAGTGAATACGTTGTTCAGCATACGGTGATTAACTAAGCATCGCTGGCTTAGCAACACCCCTCCATCCCTATCCCCATACCCATCTCCACCTCAGCCCCATCCCCATTCCACCACATTGGGGGTATTATAGCCGTACCTTGATGGCGTCTCTATGTCTCCCCCTACTACATCCTTTAGAGACGGATTCAGGGATAAGAGTCACTCAGAGTGCCTTTCAGTTGAACATCTTCGGTTTCCATGGCAACAGGCGCCATAGATGATGAAATATTCATCGACAGTAGCTTGTATGGTGAGATCTATGTGAGTTTATCAGATATCATCAGTGAGGTGAAAAGTGAGAAAGTGAGTGAGTAAGTAAGGGAACGCAAAAGGGTATGGACAGAGTGAGAGCTGGGAAAGGATTGGGGAGGTTGAAAGATAGAGTAAGGAGGTGAGGCACCGATCGGGAAGGAGATAGGCTGAGAGATATCTATGGATTCATTACTACATATGAAGGATGAATGGATGGATAGAGGGAAAGAAGGTGAGAATAGGAGAGGGAAGGAAGTAGATAGAAAGGAATGTGGAGACAGAGCGACAAGGCACAGAAACAATAAGGATAATGCAATAGCATAAATGCTTTACAAAAAAACATTATTTTTTTTCAATAAAACCACCTGGACATCTATTGGCCTCCCTGTATTGATGTTTAAAATATCTTAAAACAGCACGTACGTTTAAAAAGAAATAATGGTCACTCCCAAAGTATCAGCATATAATTATTTTCTTTGTAAAATCTTGCCACATAGAATTGGTCAGAAAATAAATCAAAAGCGGCTGACACACAGTTTAAAGTGCTCATGGTTATTACAGGGTAACATGACAAAATTCATTTTGATTCATTCTGTCTCAAAAAAGTGCTTGTCAGCTCATTGTTCATCAAAATGACAATTGATGAGCATTGTCATGTTCCTTCCAAGACGGTAGACTTATTAAGATTCAGCCATAAGAGATTCAGTATAGTATGGCAAAAACATTTCTTTTCTTGTAATTTACAAATATAACAATACAGCCGTGTTTATATATATATATATATATATATATATATATATATATATATATATATATGTATATATATAATATATAATATATATATATATATATATATATATATATATATATATAATTGACATGTGCAGCGATTGGCACTATTTTCCTCCAGGGCACTCATGAATATGACGTCATGGTAAACACCACACCATTACTGTAAACATAGATATTTTCACGTGTATAAATTTTCGTGAATTTGCATTAAATTGCACTTTCGCGTGTATTTAAATTCACGAATTTCCATTTTTTTTTTAATTGCCCAGCTTGTTTGATTAAAACCCAAGACCCCTGTACAACCTAAGACCCCCCCCCCCCCGCCCAACCCAGTCCCAGTCATTGGCAAATACATGTACCAGAGATGTCAGTTGGGTGTTGGTCATACCTCTGAAAATTTGAGGGCCTCTAAGCCTCTGAAAATAGACGAACCTGGATGGGATAAATGTTGACAATGTACTTAAATTCACGATTTTTTTTATTTCCCACGAAATTCGCGAAAATGTGTACAGCGCGAAAATATCTATGTTTAGAGTATATAAGCCCCTGGAGTTGAACTACCGGTCAAGTGGTCGTATACACTCATACAGGGCACACTATACTGGGTGGTCCCAGAAATTTTAAACTTATTATTGTTATCTAATATTATTGTATTTTATTGTTATTGTTGTACCTTATGTTGATATGTCCAAGTTTCAAGTCTTTAATAAAGGCATGTATGGTTTGATATGACAATGTCAATACCCACCAAACACACTGTCTCCTCTTTATTCCACATAATTATATAATAATTTATATTACCGGTATGCAGTAATTATTTTATAATATTACCAGTATTCAATAGCGAACATAATTAACTCATACTATCCATCATTGAAATCCGGGATTTGGTATAATGAATTAGAGCAATCGCAACTATTTTCTCTTACCCTTAGAAAACAGTAATAATTAGAAAAGGGAAACTCAAGTTTGGCCGAGAGTGAGGTCAAAACTTTTTGCCTCCTCTGTCCACAGTCCCATTCCCTGTTCCACCTCCATATTTTCTTCTTGGTTTAAGGAGCCCTGGTAATGGCCATGAGGACTTGGAGAATGGGTTTGGAGACATTGCAGCTTGTTGAATAAGCCATTTTTCATCATTATCCTCTCTGCCGCCGTCAAGCAGCTTAAAAATAAAGAAGGCCCCATTTGCATACGATGGTGTTCAGAAAACAAGCATGAATTCTTAAAACATGTCGAGCGGCCGCTTCTCGGCTATCTTGTTAATCCTACTTTATCCCATGGTGTCCTATTAGGATTATGCAACTTACCCAGCAAATTGTCGTCATCTGTCGCCATGATTGGTCATCAATGGTGACTCCTTTTTGAGTGATAACTCATTCCGTCATCTTTCGCCACTGCGTGTTAGACTCACGTGGCATAGCAATTGCTATTCCTGGTGATCTTGTGCTATAACGACGTCGTGTTCCATCTAGCGACATGTGTGAGCCACTTCACACAGGTTGACGAGGACTCACGACAATTTGCTGGGTAGGGAGAGGAGATGAATGAGTAAGATATAGATTAATTACAACTTAGTGAACACACATCAATTGATTGAGGGTCGTTTGCAGTTAAATGAGTCATTTCTCTAGATCAATTACAGTTTACTCCGGTTTATTAGACTAGGGAATTTACATCAAAAAGACAAGATGCCATTTGCTAGGTTTGATTCTGGGGGGAAATTCCCGAGATCTTCTTCTTTCAAAAGTTATGTTTCAAAATGTTCTCCGAGATCTGGAAATGACAGAAAACGGTAGGAGAAGGTGCAAATCGAAAGGTTAGCTTGAATAACTAAAATCATAAATGTATACACTTCATATCTGATGATATGATTTGGAATTACAGGGACCCATATCCCAATGCATGGTAGTAGACTGCAGGATTGATTGAAACAATAATACACATGCATGAATAATAAAAGTGAAAACAGTAGAGGAGTGTGCCATTAATGCCAGCAAACACCATAAATGGCAATAAATCCCAAGTGGAGTGCTTGGGGCTTGGGCCAGGGGCTACTTGTGGCTACCAAGAATGGTGTAGGTCTACTGGTTGGGTGTTCACACCACACGCATAGATCTCTGGTTAAAGCTGACGCTTTAGAACAGATAGGAAAGACGGTGTACCACTGACAGTCTGCCAGGCACCATGTAACGGGACATGGCATTTGGGGTTTAGAAAATCCCTGGAACCGGGAGGGACCATCTAAGCAAGGGACAGGGCTAGAGGAAAAACCAACCCTAAAGCAAAAATAAGGCAATGTAAGCCATGCAAGCAACGCTATCGTAGTAGGTACTTCTTGGAGCATAATAGTTCCTCCAAAAGCCTCTTAGAACCAAGTTCTAGAAGTAGATACTGCTATGGACCAGAGTAGTACTGGTCCAAAACAATCCAGACTGCTCAGAAGGAAGTCTAGCAACTCCCTGGCCTTAGAACAAAATAGCTCTAACACATTCCCTCTGTGCAGTCATATCCAGAAGGTGCTCTCAAGTTGCTTCTACACCTTCCAGTACCAAGTAGTACCAGCAGGTGCTGGTGTGGATCCAAGCCATTCCGAGGAGATCCGAGTTGCTCAGGGGAAACTTGGGTCACCTTCAGCTCATTGGATCAACTCTCTGAGCATAGACACCTTCTTTGACACAAGGAGACACTAACAACACACAACATGACTCTGCTGTCTCTGATAGGAGTGTTATTCAGCAAAACATCAGGATTTCTCTTGCTCAAGTTCTGATTTCCTTCTTAATCTTGTGTTTTACCTTGAAAGCTTTATCAACTACCTTTAATAACAGGCTGGCAGGGGAGTTTGAATGACGTAGGAAACACCTTTTAGCCATTATGACATGTAGTAAATAACGATAAAATGACAAACGGGATAGGTCAGGGTACATTGAAAATCACATTTTATTCTTCTTCTTTGGTTTTGAGAAAAACCGTTTGTTGTCGAGGAACATGCCCCTTGTATTTGCACAGACAGGAGATGGTTCAGTTTGTGTTTTCAGAGACAGCTTGAGGAAAAAGATAAGAAAACATGGATTAAAGTTAGATAAGCATATATGTGTATAGAGGGTGGGAGGAGTAGAGGATGCGTTTTTCTTTATAGGGATATGGGATTTTTAGGAGGGGGATGTGGTTTATGCACAGTTTATGGGACTTGCAGAATCGAAAAAAAACGACATATCTTCATTTATATATATATATATATATATATATATATATATATATATATATATATATATATATATATGTATATATATATGTATATATATGTATATATATATATATATATATATATATATATATATATATATATATATATATATATATATACTCTCTGAATGTTATTCAGACCCTAGTCCATATAATTATGGTATATGAAAATAGAAATTATTTTACCATACCATTAATCAACATTGAAATTACATTTACTGTCTATAGACATCTATAAGCCTGATTTTAAATAACTGGTTTTGCAGAATCAAGATTACATAATGCTAATTGTTTGTGTTGACTAGATTTAAACTAATCATAATGTTTCTCTTTTTTCCCTCTAGGTAAGTTCATTGATGCATTCAGAATGTTCTAACCCGGAGGCCTCCCTTCAAACTGATAAGTATCTCAAATTATATAATCGCCTAACATTAACAAATGGATGTTGATAACAGGATTTTAAAATTTAAATCTTCATAAATGAACATTGGGAATGGAGTGAGTGTTCTTTAAATCTAAGAAGATCTCAATGCATTGAAATTTATTTTGACCATGTATGGAATAGAACAAGAAAAGGGATTCACATTGATACGAACAATATGCAGTTGGATCTATAGCCGGCAGCTGCGGTAGACATAGGTCCCAGGGTGGTTTGCATTATGCTATGTTTACATAAGTCAGCCACTGTTTTGTCTGCTAGAGATGCAATCCGTTAGTACAATACAACATTGTAGGGCCACTCTCTAGCCGGATCACTGTTGTCCCAAGGGGCTATAACAGTATAGTGGGCATGTTTGGAGAGCCCCTGTTGGTGGCCTCCTCTTAACAGATGCTCAGTAAATATGAGTGTGTTGAGGGAAAGAAGGGTAAGCTGAAGTAGGCTAGTTTAGGATGAGGAGCAGCCCATTGTAGGTGTGTAACAAAGGATGTGGAACAATCAGGCTCTACACTGAATTATTCTACCTGGATTCCAGGTCCCTGACATCCAATAACATGTCTGCAGTAAATGTATTGATGAGAGGAAACCTGCATACATTGGTAACAGACAAGAAGAAAGGATGCCCAATGCACCCTCTCATGGGTTATCCTTTCTCATTGCCTGTTAAAAATTTTAAGAGGTTAGTAGGCTACAGCAGTAGCTCAGGGCTGTTCCTCATTGGATAAAGATGATCTAGCATAATATGATATGTTATAGAGAGGAGCTTAACAAAATGGGCATAAACAATGATGGAATATTCCTCTTGTTTAATTGGTAGAACACCTAAGACATACAATTTCATAAAGCTTTTCAAATTGCAAGAAGGCTACAGCGCTGTTGATGGTATCGAACCAATAGTATAAAGTATAAAACTAATCAACCGGGGTGTTTATTAACAAGGTGGCCATAGTGCCATGGAACACCGTATATCCATATTATGTATAGTCGATATAGGAAATATACAATAGACTTCATCTCACTATTCTCTCACCTGTCTGTCATACCCATTTCAATTCAAAATGTCACCTTTGTCTGCATTTCCTGGCAGCTAATATGAATGAAAATAGACCATGCCAATATTTATTCCTGAAAACCATATCATATAGCTGACACAGAAGAGAGGGTAAGACAATGTTATCTCTTTTTTCTCCATGAAAAATCTTCTTTTTTATCTCCCCCCTCTGACCCAGACCTCCTGAGTAGCAGTCTCTCCCCTGTATTTCTAGGCACAAAAACATGTAAAAACCCTCCATTTCTCCATATCACTCCACTCCATAGAGCTTATTTACCCTGAATTATAGCCAAGATTGGCGGCCATCTTGAAACCCGAGACTCTGATGGTGGCGCTGCCTGTTGACAGGGTGAGTGGCAGGCACGGCATAACGGGTTTAAGGTGAACTGAGGCAGGTGAGACTTTTTAACCTTTGCAGACAGGTAGAAACTTGTGGTAGGGATTTGCTGGGGATTACCGCCGCCTTGCTAGTTGGTGTTTTAGTTTAAACTTGGTAAAGATTCTAGTATCATAAATATTCAACTAGATTCACCTGAGATTCTAAAGTCCCTTGAGCAATATTAGTTTTAAGGTTCCTGGCAATAGAATGTGGTTCCTCATTTACCTGAAAAATAGCACACTCACTTCTCCATAGCATGGAAGATCAAAGGAGGTTTTGTAAAGTTGCCAGTATCACATCCTTCTCTTATCTAACAGCTACCTGGAACTGATTTATAGAATTCACTCAGGCAGTGGAACCTAGACTAATGGTGAGTGTTTTATAGTGGATGTGAATATCAAGGTCAGTGTTCCCCATTCCCTCTTATGAAAAAGAGTAGGCAATTAATGGCATTTTACAAGTACTTTTTCTTAATGCACATTAAAATACACTTTGATGATCTACCAGTGAGAAGGACAGTCAATGAATGTGTCCCAACAATATTGTGTCACGTGAGATATTGTGTTGGAGTTACTACCGACAATAAACAGCTGATAGATCCATAGAGTATGTTCTACCTTGTATCGTGAAGTTCTGAAAGTCCTACAGAGGGATCACACGTATCATAAACATCTGAGAACAAAATTGAAAAAATAAAAGCTAAGATAAAATCATGTTTTAAGAAGGAAATCTCATGGAATAGCACATAAAATGAGTTATACCACTCTTCTTAAAAGATCTACAGGAAATGAGGGGAAGGAGCCTTTTCCCTTTCTATAATATATATAAAAGAAAACCCACAGATCTTGTCGTTTCCTTCTACACGCAGTTCTGACAGACTTTGTGGCTTTAACATCAAAGATGATAAGACTTGGATGTGGAGTTCTGTGTATCCTCAAATCTCTAAATAAGTCTCTCAGTGCAGGGGATTTCACATGTTAGCTATATGAGCCTTATTACTGTAGTTGTTGTTAAGAGTATGGAAAAAAGAGATATAAAAGGCTATTTTGCCTCTACACAAGCTGCTACAAGTAGTGGACTGGTGAAATACAGACACAGCTATATACATTATATCTAATCAGCCCGGGGCGTATTCCCACTAGCCTTGGTTATAGATGATTACCCATGATAAAAGCCATAAAACACAAGATAACATACATCAGAACAATTGCCACTTTAAATGCACACGTTTTAGAACTCTCATTTTAAACCCAGGATTTTATCAACTCCACCCAGACTAGGAAATCCCCCACAAGGTAACAATATGCAGCTCTTCCCAGGTAGCAAGGATACATTGGGCCAATGTTGGCTTATATTGGGCCAATGTCGGCTTATATGGGGCCAAGCATGGTCAAGCATGGCCCAATGCTCCATTGCTGATTGGGTTATTTGGGTTCTGGTTTAACCAATTGTACTCTTCCTGCACTCCAACCTGGAGCGTGTTGCTCCTATGGTAAAAAGAGCTGTCTGTAGGTACCCTCTTTTCAAAAGAAGTCACGCTCTGCTTCACCATTGAACTTGCACTCACCACATTAGTCTGAAAAGTCACCTGCCTTGTTTAAGACAGAGAGAGCTGCACTATCAGATACCTACTTATGTCACACACTCTATAGTATATTATACTGACTGACTTCTCCCAACTAGGTACCTACTCAAATCCCCCTTTTTAGCACCATACTTGAATGACCACTTGTGAGCAACAAAAGGGACAAGTTATAGCTACATGAAAAGAAAGGACTGGAAACAAGGGCATTTTTAGCCAGCTCTTCATTTTACTATAGGAGAAACGCCCTCCTGTGCCAATACTATGCCATCAATGAAATACCTGCTGCTCTAGCAGTACACATACCTGTCTATGCATAAGGCCCCTTACCTAGATTTAGATTGGACCACAGAGAGACCTGACTCCCTATTGTTTTGACAAATCATGTTAACCTGAAGACCAAGATGGAGGATATATTTAGAGAATGGGGGAGGAGGTTGAAAGGGGACACCTTAAATGTTTACCACACCATGCTTCATTCTATCCATAAGGTCACACGTACATCTGTGATGCTCTCACGCTCCCTGACCACCTGCCTCATTCAAGTAAGAATTTTGGACTTTGGCTCCAAATGGTCTCTAGATATGATTATTTGAGTCCTGGTTGTAAACACCGTTACAGGGATTGGCTTCTGACTGTAGTTCGCAGCTTAAGTAAATAATCATTCAACAAAAAGATTTAAAAAAAAGGAGAGAGAAAAACATCCCTTTTATAAACTCTCATTCACATTCTTACAGCACAGATGGCTTGTAAAATTTCACAGAATCCCAGTGGAGAGTGTTTATTGAATAAAAAGACCTCAAAGACAGCCACTAAGGACTTTGGGACTTTGTTTTGTCTTTGGGTGCCGCGAACAAATGGACTGAGTCCCCTTTTTTATTTTAGTTGCTTATTTCTTTTTATGCAACTGTGAAACATTTGAGAGAAGCTTCTTTTTTTCCTTGTGAGTGTACTTTTTGGAGCTTGTTTATTTCTACCAGCATGTGTAAAACGTTACAAGCCTGGTTTTCATTATTTGCCAGAAACCTAGGTGAGGAATACCTATAGAGTTGCTTGATTCATCTTTTCAGTCAACATGCGGCAAATGTTATGAAATCCAACAGATATAAGCGCTCAGATACATAATAGAACCAAGCATGGGAAATGTTTTCCATTCGTTTTGGATTATAATGGTTCGTTGAATGTTCTATTATGAACTAATTGCAATAGATTGTCCGAAAAAGGTGAACAAATACTAGATATCAGATTGCCTTGAAGAGGATAATTTTTTTTTTTTATTAATTTGTGAATTGAATACCTTATCCATCCACATGGTCTCTCCATGCCACCACTTTCACGAGACTCTAGAATACACGAACGTTGCCTTGGCCTTCCTGATATCTATTGACAATGAAATAACCCAAATGCTACCAAAAAGCTTGCATGACTATCACCCGTTAAGAAGGTACACTGCAAAAATGGTGTTTAGATCCTAAACACAATTCAAAACATATTCTTGCAACGTTTTTGTAATCACATTAATTTCCTAAACATGTTTAGCCAAACAATGTGCTTAGCTCAAGTGTTTAGAAATGTAGGTGTTTAGGTTAAAACTTTGTGTTTAGATATCTATGAATTTTTGTGTTTAGGTGTTTATGAATTTTTGTGTTTAGATGTTTAAATGATTTGATGGAGAGTTAAGGTTTGCAGACATGTATGCACTAAAAAAAAGAGATATATTTTGTTTGTTTTCTCATTTACTGGGAGGATATCAGCAGGTATTTACTTGTCAAAGTCTCCAAACATGTCAGCCACAGCTATATACATTTACATGTATTACACACTGCATCAGAATGAGAGACTTGAGAAAGTACAACAGCTTGACAGGAAGGACATTGCCTTATCTATTCCAGAATAACATCAAATAGGTGTCAGTCATGGAGCTTATTGATTATTTTATGCTAATGTTGGTGGCATTAGGTGAATCTAATCAATTTTCTATTGCCCTTTCTATTCACATGACATTCACATAAAATGAAACCATGATAAACATGAGATTTGGGGACATTTGTCACAACAATTGATTATAACTGTGTGCAGATAGCCCATTCAAAGGTAGTGCTGCTACCTGGTGTGTATTCAATATCCAAGTATCTAAACATATTGATGTTTAAATCTAAACACATATTATTCAACTGTTTCAACTCTAAACATCTAAACATGTTTAGCATAAATGTTTATGTAGTTAGAATAAAAGTGTTCATTTTCTAAATGTGTAGTCGATGAGACACCTAACTGACTTATATGTTTAGGTTTTAAACGTGTTTAGACCTAAACATGTTTAAAATCTAAACACCATTTTTGCAGTGTAGCCATGACAATTACAACTCACTCCTTTCCAATTAAAATCTCAAGTGCCATTTTTCTCTCAACCCTGAAAATCTGAATTGTGAAGAAAAGGGACCTCATTATAGAAATGCATTGTTATTTAGAGACACTGCCGGTACGATTATGACTTTTATTATTAGGTATCCTCCAAACAACTAGGTCCTTGTTCTGTTAATGTTTCATGCTCACAATATTATATATGAATACGCTATTCCAGGATTTGACAATAACTTTCTATGGAAAAAAATCAAAATATTTTATTTGGAAGCTCTGTTGCTTCAATATATACTTCAACGTTATTCCTGACTCCCTACAGTGCAAAGCAGAGTGTGTGTAAAAGCTTTTTACCATAATAATTATGGATAAATTGTGTTGAGATGACTAAGCAAGTCCTTTATCAATTGACCCCTTTTCCCATTGTTTCTATCGTCATAACTTTGTAAATGGGATGAGGTGGAACTGTGGTGAGAAGACCTATAGATACGCACACATCCACACTGTGAAATTAGGTTGTCATGTATGGATGTATCCCCTCTTCATTATAACCACGCCATAATCCATGTATAGTTAACAAATAATATGTTGAAGATCTATGCAAAAAAGGTAGGAAACTAAACCCTATGCCTCCAATGAATGTATGTGGAAATAAAAGCAGACTTGAGTCGCTATCATTGAATGTGACTAAGTTGGGTCTAGGTCATCTCATATTTTTTCATAGTTTAAGTCCTCACTCATACCAAACCTATTTTAACATTCAGCGTATAAACAGTCATATATTCTGGATGAGAATGAAAAATCAATAGTAGGGCACATAATTCCTCTTCACTTTTTCATTCTAACAGCATTGCCTGACACATTTCCCTACACATGGCAATGGGGTTTGTAATAAAACATGATAAAAAGGTGATTTCTTTGCAGCTCCTATTCTTGGTGCTGGAGAGGGGGTGGATAGCTGTGGTAATGGTAATGGAAGTTTGGCATGTCACACCCACCTATTGTAAATGGATATTGTAGGAGGATCGCGATGCGAGGCCGGGAAAGGGGGACTTTTAACTCTTAAAAATTCAAAATATGGAAAGTACGGTTACAGTTTGGAGCAGAAATATTAGATGATAAAGAAACCATAATGTTATTTTGAAGACCTCTCAGGGCTTACACTATGTCGGTCTGGAATAAGGGCCGGGGATACAACCTCAATGAAATGAATGGGTGTCACAGCGTTCATACAAGCCAATAAGGTAGTAGCTATGAAAATCATTTGGGTAACATTGGCTTTCATTGCATATGTCCTTTGTTCAGAATGCAGTAGAGTCGTGTAACTCCTACTGTTGCCTCTATGGATTGCTGAAAATCCTACAGACTGTTCGCCATACGTATAGCATTCCTTAGAGGTTTGACTATATATATTCTTGACAATGCTCTGAAATATTGAAAGTTTTAGAATAGTATTTGAATCACTAAGAAGTCAGAGGTTGCTTGATTATTTATTTGGCAATTTTGCGGCCCAGTATTCTAAACTTCTCACACAGTCTAATAGGTTTCTTGACTCTTATATACAGGGATTCAATGTAAATACGGAGAACAAAGGCAGAAAGAAAGGGCACAGGTAATGGGGTTAGTGCAAGGGGAAAGCGGCCGATGCCATCAAAATATGTCCGGGGGGGGGGCAGGCAAGGGGGAGAACAGAGGCAATAGATCTACTATACTACATACATCCATGTGTCAAGCACACCTATAGGATAACTATTGTTTCGTATAAGTGCAAGGGATTCAGATAAACACCCATCTCAATCAAATGCTGGTGGAGAGTTGGGTTTATGGTTTATCTAATTTTAATAGCGTATGTATTGGTTACAGGTCTTCAGTGCCAGTGACTACATGTCTTGTATAACTAAGTCTCAAATGTATACTTGGTATATAATTTATACTTATAGGCCTAAATAGCCCGGTGCTCATATGGACCAATAGGTTACATATGTGTACTATACAGAACTGCTGTTGGGGACATGTGTCATACACATGGATACACCCCTCCACCTTCCATCCTCCTATACCCACTGTGCTACCTTTCACCTCACCATAAACAAACCTCAACCCCCCTGCTCAGATCAAACCCTCCCTACTCCACACCCCGACACCTACTGACAACCGGACAAATCGTATCCAGACCTTGGCCCCAATAGAGCATGCGCGTGCCAGAGGACTGTGGGTAACTGTTGATGTAAATAAATGGAGGCTGGTTTGTGTTAGGATACCTCAGTATCTATGTAAGATGGAGGTCTGGTACTTAATCCCTTAACGATGGCATGTTGCATCGAGGCTTCATCCTGATAACATGGTGGCTCGTGTAGGTGCAAATGCCTCTGGATTCATGGCACTTACAGGTGCTTACATGATATACAATTTTAGTACTTACTGATAATATTTAGTAAGGCTTAACTACAGCGCTTATTTGAGACTGGTGATTTTTCAAGATCATACCAGCATTCATGCCGGCTAATTCATTCAACAAACGGTCTGGCGAAACTCGCCAGCTCTACATTTAGTATAAATGTACACAAGACTTATTACAGCACTGATGACTTATTCACACTCATGCTAGAACCCCCATGTATTACAATGATGCTACATCCAACTGTTAATTCACAGTTTTGGCCTAGTGCCTAACCTAGCTCAGAATACACACAGGGAATTCCCAAGAATCCTTCTCAATATGGCTTCAGAGCTGCTCTATAGGGAGCAGAGCGATTGCTAGTACCAAACAAATTAACTAGGTGGCTCATGTAGTCGGGGGCTAGATCAGCAGTTGGCCTCTTTGTACAGTTTACTTTGGTTGGCCCTTTCAAATAGTCTATATAAAGCTATATTCTAAAAATCTATACCTTTGGATAGCAGATACTTTAAACTCAAACAATATAAGCTTAATTTAGGCTTAGTACTTCCAAAACAGGAGAAATTAAACTTTAAAGGTTTTCTAAGGGGGCACATATAATCCTGGCTGACTAAAACCAAACCATTGTCTCCCTATCGGGCTAATCCCCTCCATTCACACCTAAAACAATGGACAGGCAGGGACAGCTTATCATTCCCATTGTTTTCTGTGGGTGCAGGGGTCAGTTACATAACTGATTTCAAGATGGCCACCTCCATACAGGAATGACTCTGTTCCCTATACTGACACCCTCACTGGTCACGTGTCTTTGAAGAGGGCAGGTGTGACCCCTGAGAACTCTAAGGTCACGTGACCCGTGAAGTGCCTGTAACTGATTGCCTGTGGGGCATGGTTGGTGGCCTCCAGAGGGTGGAAGTCAGGTTGGGTACCAGGAAATGTTAATAAATGAGGGGAGCTAGGAGCAAGGTGGGCAACCAATAATTCTCCATAACTCTATATCTAATCAAGTGGTTCTACATGTGGCTGAAGGGTCTGCTGCCGAGATAAAAGGTCTAACCTGTTGCACCGCCTTCTGTAAATGAATCAAAGGGGATTCCAACAGGCAGTTTAAAGTCTCCTGGAATGCTAACTTCTTTTTACAACCCAACTGTGGCCAAGTGTTAGTAGAAACAAACTGGTCACAAAACAATGAGAGCTCTTTTCTAGATGAGCAGCATAAGGCGTAATTGGAAGGGGTCTGTGCTGGGGTCTAGGTAAACTGTAAAGAAAATGTTGAAATAATGATGGAATGCTCGTCCCAAAGTTGCCAGAGAACTGTCGCTATTATCAGAGAGATTCCTTGTACCACCATACTGCCACCTAGGGCTTCTTGTAAAAATGACACCGGTTCATTGCAATATGTTCACTCTTCAGTTGCAGGAGGATCCCATGCATTTGAAGTAAGCACTGCTCTCATTTAAGTGATGGCTTCCAAATATCCAAGTGCTGAGTGAACATCCCGTTTGGAGGGACATGAATTCCTGAGGGAATCCCCACCAAAATGCCATACGTGTGACATAGACCTTGCACATTATTATGCTGTGCAGTGCCTATTGCAGGTGAATAGAGTGACCTTACTTCTTGAGTTATGAGGGGAGCAGCCATCTTTAACTTTGGTGTTTCAACTCGAACAAGCATGCTCCCTTGCCCTACACGGCGTGATTTTCAGCAGACTAGAGGAGACAAGACAACTGCGCACATGTCTGCAGTAGCTTTGTCTGCTCAAAATGTGCCGTGTAAACAGGCTCAAGACAAATGTCTGCAGTCTCCATTTGTCTGCAGATATCAAACATGTTTGAAAAATTCTGTCTGCTGTCTGCTCAAACCTGGTCTTGTCTGCTCCAAATGTGCCATGTATCAGGGGCAGCAGACTTATTCTGGAGGGTCTTGCCAAAAAGAAACGTGAACCCAAAAAGAAAACGTGCAGTTTTTGTATTGCTAAATGATTGTTTGGATAATCGTTTAGATGAAACATGCACGTTTTTTGACATCTCAAAAAGAGGTTTCCATACATTCTGCAGTAATTCTTTTGTCAATACCATGAAAACAAGTTAGACCATACACGTTTTCCTCAGTACTTGCTGAAAAAGGTTCTTCCTCCTTTTCTATTGGTAAGACCCTGCTGACTAGTCTGCAGCAAATTGACCAATAAGGGCAGTCCCTGGAGTCATGTGACAAGTAGATATCATGTGACCTCTGACCCATTTACTGTAGTTTTGACAACTTCCACCAGGATTGTACTAAAGACTTCAGCAGACAAGTATGTAATAGGTTCCATGTATCAGGTCCTGCAGACTCCTTCACACAACCCACAACACAAGCAGACAGTTGTGTTATGATGTTTTGTGTGATCTAGTCTGCTCAAATGTGCACCGTGTATCATGGGCTTTAGATATAAATAACAACTGCTCCCTTGGCCAGCTGAGAGATGTGAAAAATGACTGCTCCCCATGGAGTTATGTCCACTCGGCAAGGTACCCGGATGTGGCAATAAATCTGTGTAAATAAAGGTGGAGAGTTGCTCTCCAGGGGGCGTTACAAAATGTTGGAGGACTAAAATTACATGGAGGGGTGTTTGGGTGTGCTGCTCACGGCCATGCTAGCCATGCTAGTTCACAACACCACTATTTGAGTGTAGAGAATCTCTTAGAGGGCACACTAAAGAAATATACTGTTAAAGTAATGATGGTTCTCCAATACAAAGCTTTCATGATTATTAACTCAAAAAGCGAGTTATAAGAGCCAGGTAAAGAAACAAGGTTTTCAGTGCCTCAGTAAAGGTGGGGAAAAAAGGGAGGGGCAGGATTTCTAATTTGCAAATACACTGTTAAATGATGCAATAAACTTCACAATTTGTACATGGAATTGGAGCTTAGAATGTCTATTTTATGATAGAGTGAAGTTGTTTTCTTTTTTACTTTCTTAAATATCCTGTCATGAGTGCATACAAGTCATTCACAGTTTGTGTCCAGTCCATTTGGGACCAAGTGCTGAGCCTATGGGATGTCGATCCATGGATCAACATTCCCGCCTTTTTACACTGAGCTGGTGTGAATGGCTATTGGGGGTGCAGATATATGTAAATGAGGTTCAAAGGGAGGCTGGTGGTGCAAATAGTTCCCTGTTGTACAAACGTACACTGAAAACTTATAGCTGTAGAAACTAATCAGTGTAGATCACTTTAGGGTGCTCAGTTTGACGCCGTCTGGGGGGAGCACCTTTTCATCATTTGGGTAATCATATGTGATTACCAAGGGTCATCATATTGATTACCTTTTACAATATAGCTTAGATGCTCAGATTGATAGGTGTACAGCCAAATTGGGCATTTTGTCAGGTTTCAAATATGTTTATAATTACCCCCCCCCCTCCTAGTACTGGTAGGTCTTTATCCTTGACCCTCCTAAGCATCATGATTGGTCACATAATATATATTTATCAATATGTATAACAAGCAAGAATCGATTCCCCCAGTTGTTACTATCATTTCAGAGACAGGAGAGGTGTCTATGTGTAAAAAATTGCTAAATCATTTAATGTCATTGGAATTTTTGCCACTTTTTTTTTCTTTCTCAAATCAATTGAGTCCCTGTGAGATGGTTTTATGATAACCTTTCATTTCACAGATATTTATTGTCTGGATTAATGCAACTATTGATTGATAGATTACCTTTAGATAGTTCCTATTCTGTACTTTTGTATAGTGGAGGCCCCTAGTGGCAGAAGTATGTCATCAAAATGATGACTCTGTGCCATCACTTTGATGAGATGGGGTCATCATTTTCAAATGATGAACAAAAGTCATCTTCAATGATTACTTTTATATATGTATAAGTTTTCAGTGTACAAAGTACATATCATTGTAGTGGTGACTGATGAGAAAAAAAAATCGGCTTTTCAAGTTAACTGCAATACACATTGCTATCCTATATTTTCTCAGAGAGATTCCTTGTAACACTTTTACTATACTCTTTTCTTGGGCTTTATTGTTAAATAACACTGTTTCACTGCATCATAAATAATTGTGATGGTTCAATTTACAGTTTACAGGGATGCCTGGTAGATTCCACTGTCATTTCTTAGAGTGCAGGCTCATGACAGATGTGGGGGGAGTGGGATTTACTCAGTAGAGTAGTTCACTAACTAAAGAAAGTCATCGTCTCTAGGGATGTTATCGTGTCATTCGTTTCAAATATATTTTATACCTACTGATCAGATGAGATGATGCAGTCAATTGATCGAGACTGTCCAACGTGATGTGAACTCCGGCGTGACTTACACTGGCACTAGTCAGTTACTGAGTTAGGCCATCACAACAAAGGATCAAAACAGGAAAAGGGACCTCCGCGAGGGGCCTGCTGGGGCTCCCCTTTCCTGTGTTGATCAACTTAAAAATGTGTGTCCTACAGGGTGGGCATCGGCTAGGATAGTGGAATAAACAGTGCTAATGTAAAAAAGTAAAATCATTTTACACTTGTCAAGCAGTTTCAATGAAAGCGGTGTTGTGGTAACAAGTGACAAAAAAATTGGGGTTAAAAAGAGGTAAAAGTTCGAAACAGGGTCGTCTCCAGAGAGCAGCGGTAACTGTTTTGCAGCAGTAAGGTGACATAAAAGGGGAGACAAAATATGAAGAGGAAGAACAACATAAAAAAGGGGTAGAAACTGTGAACAAAAAGTATTGCTTGTGTTACTGTACCAGCCTTTAATGGGGTCAGCCTCCTGAAATAAGTTAACTTGACACCTGTCCTCTATGTCACTGGGTTTTACTCATAAGCACTCATGTAACATCTAGCACCAAAGAAGCTGTGGTTAGGTCAATATGAAGAAGTGCTTTCTGAGTACATATGAACTGAAGGTTTCAAACTCTATTCCTGCTTCAGTGTACTTCATTTTAAAAAAATCCAATGTAAGGGTTATTTCATCTTCTGTAAGGGAGTTTGTTCAATAAAAGTGCACACTTTGTAACATTAATGCCTGAAGGTGTTTATTGAGAAAATAAAGAAAACATACTGCACTGAATGAGAGGGAAGTGATGACATTTTCCACTGAAGACCGCCATTGCACATCCTGCCTTTCGTTGCACATTGATTTCTATTGCTTCTTGTGTTGACAAAGAGAAGAGACTTGCCCCAATCTTAGGCTATGTCATGTTACATGATTAAATAGCGAGACTTCTTAACACAGAAAGCGCAGTGAAAAGTACATTGTTTTTAAAAGAGAGGGTCAAATATATATGTGTCTGTCCATGAAGCATGTTTATATCAAAAATAGATGTTATGTATTGACGGCAATTTTGAAGATGGCGATGTCGATGATGAAAACATAACCGTCACTGTCGGTTGCAGGATGAACAAGACCCTTTTCTTTTTTTGACACATATCATGTGTTTGTTATCAGAGGTCCATATATGTGATAAAGCACTCCATAACACATAGCATTTCTGAACAATAGCATTTGAGGCTGCAGCAAGTCTGTCAATGAAGAGGCTGGTGGTGCCTATAGTTTGGAGGTGGTGCTGGAAATGTCATGGTCAATTGGTCTAAGGCAGTTAGGGTGGTCCGCAAGGAACCGTAGTAAGTCGTTCAGCTTGTGTCCAGTGAAGTAGCATCAGCTCCATCTCACCAGTCTCTTTTACACTGGTCTCCCGTAGGATCAGACAATACTACTGGCAACTGCTGACTACTGTTCTAGGCAGTCCCAGAAATAGCCATGTTTGGGGAATATAAGGGGCTGGGTGGTAATTTCTTATTTTTGCCAACATTACCCATGCAAATTAGTTTTTTAGATTTTGTGGTTACCTGGACATTTCTTGGTCATCACACACAGGGAGCCAGAGTAATCCGCTCTCTGTTTCAGTTTGTTCCGTTGTATCAGGTTTCTCAGGTCAGTGATGTCTCTTTTGACGTTTGTGTAAATGTTTCCGGTTTGTCCACTGCTTGCTTGTTCTGGGTTTTCACACAGAGGGCTGGCTTCTCTAGAGTTCTTTAGGGTTAGACTTTTAGCTCCAGTGATGATAGGAATGAGAAAACTCACATATGGACTTAGAGCTGATTACTACTGGTAGGCATTTGGCTAATAATTAATTGGGTGACATGTGGCTAATAGTATATAGTAGTAATATTTATAAAACAAATTAGGCTGATAATATGAACACATAACGTATCTATAGGATAGAACATAATGTGTGAGGTGTCTATATATAGACCAAATAAAGCTCTGTCTCTGGTCGATTCAAAGTGTTAATTTTCAAATCAAAAGTATGCTGTACATATTTATAGGGGATTAGCCACATATCATTTAACAGATTAGATCAAAATATATTATGTTTACCATGTTCAGCTGAAAGCAGTATATGCCATACTTTCTGCATAATCCCGTTTTAGCTATTATAATCGCCATTGATATCACATATTGTAGGTATATCTGTATATCACACTATACATTTGTATTGATTAGATTGGCCATAATGGTGCACCAACATCTTAATGGTACTGTTGATTGGGTGAGTAGTCTAAAATAACCAAGACTGTCCTAATCTCCAGCATCTCTGAATGAAACCTCCCCTTAACCCATATTATACTAATGACCTACCTGTAGGTCACTTACACTACCATACAGGACACATACCCCTCCTCTTGAGAAAATAAGATGCATTATATATATTTCAATCATAATTTTAAGTTCCTGCCTTTAAGATTCCATATAACATAAAAATCAAGTTGCCAACCAATTTTTGTATGGTTGACATGGCACCCAAAATACTACAAAATCTGAAAATAGGTATAAAGGCATATTGGAAAAATGAATATGGTCATTTTATCAGATAACTTAGTGCCTGGTATTCAAAAATTATTTGATTTGGAAAACTATTATACAAGTTTATGCATGCAAAATTTGGTTGTCATGGAGACATAACTTCCTAAGATATGGCCTGTTGTTCAAAAGTGACCTACATGTAGGTCGTTAGGAAGATAGGGGGTTTGTTTTCCTATGGATAGGTATGTAGTTTCTATAGATATGAATAAGAATGTCATCACTTCATATTTCCATAATGGCTTCGCCTAGGTTAATTTTGATATTTGGTACTACTATATGACCCTCATAAATGAATGTAATATGGGTGACCTTGCTCAAGGTTTAGGTCACGAGGCTTGACCTTGAATATACACAGTTCATTATAAGGTAATGCCTATGGCCTATGCAGTTCCACACAGTGGATTTTGGATGTAGGTCAGTATTGAAAACCTTATATCACTGGACATTATCATCAGATCACCACAAAATTTGAAATGGTGCATATTTAGGCAAACAGGAAATTATGAACACATTTGCAATCATCTTATGCCAAAACTCTGGCTTTAGTATAATTTGGGTTAATCTCAACCTGAACGAGCTCAGGGACAATCACATCGACAGAAAACATGATGAAGCACCTGTCTGAAGCAACATAACCCAGCCCCTGGAGGAAGGAACTATCAATTATAATTACCATCACTTAGTGGTATAAAACCTGTAATTATATCCTCATCCACGTAACGATAATGAGACGTGGATATTGTCATCTGGTTGAATGGGTATTACCCACCTTAGAGTTCGGCTTACAATAATTTCTTGCTTTTTTATAGGACATTAGAGCCTAGTCTCAAAAGTGGGCAGGTTTTGAAATTGCGTCACTGTTATCTTTTTGGTACAGTAAATAAGGAGCTGATGATAAAGGGAAATGTGCTACCATGCCTAAAATAACAATTGTTCAAAGATATAAATAATAACAGGTTACACTGAAAAGATAAGGCTTAAAAAGGTACTCTGTAGTGATCACTTTTTGTCATCTTATTGATGGTCCCGAGGGGGAGTACCCCGTGATCTTTTAGGTGATCACATGTGATCACCCCAGGTGATCACTACAGAGTACCTGTCAGGAACTGTTTAGAGAGGGGTTTGTGAATGATTACATTGTCATTAATTAAGATTTTTGCATAGATTTGCATAATTATCCCCTTCCCTCCCCAAAACCAAGCATCCATTGAGGGCACTTACAGCTGACTTATGATGCCTTGGTGAGGCATACATGTAGTTGTTTGTATAAGGAATATTATCCATTCCCCATGGTTATAATTATGGTTTGAGTGACAAATGAGGTGTTAATCATTTAACATACTTTCATCTTTAATAATTTTGACCAAATGATTTTTTGATCAATTAACATTCCCTTGTGATGAAATTTTTCACATCATTCATCTTATAGACACTGATGATCAAGAGTATTGTAGATAAAACAAATCAGTAGCTCACATAGTGAGCATTGCATATCCCATTGTTGTATACTAGGGCCCCCTGGTGGTAGAAAAATATCATCAAAGTGATGACCTTGGGTGATCATGATGATTACCTTAGGTTATCAATAGGGAAAGAGGACCTTAACTCATCTATAGTGATCACCTTAATAGAAGCCTATATTTTCAGTGTAGGTTCTGATATATATATATATATATATATATATATATATATATATATATATATATATATATAGCATTTAACATGCGATGAGTTCTATTATACTTCAATAAAGCCCATACTTTCCAGCATTTAAATTAAAGACCGGCATATATCCAAAAGAGCACATGTGACACTATGTCCAGCCTTTATCAGCCTCACATCGAACTCAAAAACAAAATACAGGTATGCCTTTGTCAGCCTTATAACAGCATTGTGACAACTCAGGGTTCCAACAACTCCTTTCACTCCTTGCTCGTATCCAGTGCTGTAAGCAGAGGCGTACCTCTTTTTGTTATATTTTTGGCCCTCGTAATCTGACGAGGTTTGATAATGGAAAGGCCTTGAATACGACATTGCATGACCCCAAATCCTTAATTAAGACATGTTTCCGTAAGTGGACCCCTGAAATCAAAGTCATTATTCAGCTGACAGAGTCTTCCAGTGGGGAATGGCATAGTCAACTGGGTTTCATTTCGATTTAAATCTACTTAGGTTAGGGATAGGTTTTTGACGATTGAACATATTTATAATGGTGTAGGAAACAGTCAGGAATAGGTAGGGTGATGGAAAGAAAATTCAAAATTTGGGTTGGAAGGTTAAAACCACTACATTGTATTGAAGATATCAGTGTGCCTGTACAAACTGCGCAGACTCAAAAAATCAGTCACTGGCAATTACTGTGTATAAGCAGATGATTCTGCCCATATTTGACCATAGTGGTAGACGGTGCAAAAAAGACTCACAGAAAAAGACTTGAGACAGTGCAAAACAACCGTCTATCACCCACTGATATTAGTAAAGTAGCATTGTTAGAGCAAACATGCTGCAAATGTCTCCAGAAGTGAAGAGACAAGCAGTTGTTGAGCATAATGCAGTCTGAGTACCTGTTCTGACAATGTAATACAAACTGTACGGGCGTTGCGAAGTAATTGTAAGATTAAGTTGCGAGTAAATAGAGCGAGAAATGCCTGAAAAAACGAGAAAAGCGCGCCATATAAAGGGGACAAACTGTGGCAGAAACTCAGCCCAGAATTACAACACAGCAATTCAAAGAGAAAGTTATTAGATACATTGAACTTGAGTGTACTCCTTGCCCCTAATGCCAAATGATAAAATGACAAATGATGGTAAATTTTTAGATTAAGTTTAACATACAGTTGGAAATTTGTGATGATATTGGTCTACCGAAAGATGTTGACTCTATTTTTGTGCTTGGCCATGGTGAACAACCCAACGATTAACCTGACCTGTGGTCAATAATACTTTTCATACAAAAAAACAAAAACAAACATAGAGAGTGAGAGGACCAACTCTGCATCGTCATACCCACTGGATAGCCTATAGGTATGCCACATTGGATATCAAAGAAACGAATTACTTTTGCCAACAGATAGTTACTCGTGAATACTCAAAAGAAACCAAGGGGAGTCTAATATCAATATAGATATTCCAATCTGATTTATATCAGACATATTCTCAAATTGCTGTCATGACATTGTCTTGCAATGTTTCTGGGGCTAACATGTGGTCATGGCTTAGAGAAGTCACAATCATCTTTTTTCCACCTTTAATAGCCATCTTAATAGCAGTTCCGGTTCCAAATGGTATCTCTATGTCTGCATAATAGCTATTAATACACACATAAACATTAATAATGCTTTCCAGACTGAATGTTGGTGGCTCCCCACCATGAAGGTGCTGTCATAAGTAGTCTCAGGAATGTTGACAGGTATCTTACCAATGTTAGATTATCGGTCAGACCGATTTGTAGCTGCCAGTGCTCTGTGTGTGATAAAGGCATTAATCTCAATCTGAGTCAGATACAACCTGACCTCAGGTCACCTCAAGGGCATACTAATGTGACCTTTAACAAACTCTAACAGCTTCAGTAATTCAAATAGATCAGCACCTTGCTTTGAAATCATAGACACTGAGGTGCTATATATATATATATATATATATATATATATATATATATATATATATATATATATATATATAATAGGCACAGCCTGAGAGACTGACAAGTTACCTATCAATCTGACAGGACGTCATCTACGTGTACAAAGATGGATTCTTAGTGCCACTAACAGACTAAGGCCATAGTATTTAGTTTGCTGCTTCGTAAGACTTTGCAAACCAAATCTGTCCCCTCAAGGTTCACGATGCCTCATTTGACTTTGCAAACCAAATCAGGAGGTTAATTCAAAAGATCCTGGGATTTCTACCCCTGCGAACTTAGTGTAGGCACATATCATAAGACCTGGCCAGTCTACCCTATCTAATGCAGTGGCTGCAGGCCTGTCAGGAATAGCAAGTCCTGAGATCACTTCACTATTCCTTTTCCAGTGCTACGATCACTGGGATCTTAGTGAACGAGTTGCATAGTGGTTTAACCTGAGTACAAGAGCACTTACAGGGAACACTCGTGATTGAAAGAGTGAATAGCCTGCTGCATACATATAGAGGGGAGGGAGGACGTTTGCTGAGTGTCCTTGAGGGCTCTTAGGGCTACTAATGCGTTAAGTGCACTGTAAGGTAATTCTTCCCTTCTCTCTCTTTGTCCTGGGGGGGGGGGCACAATGATTCTAATAGGCAAGCATAAATCATACATTCATGGGAACAACTCTTGAATACTGTACGGGGTCAACTGCACCCTGTGCTCTTTTGTTAGCCCATATGGGGACGGGGAACGATAGTATAAACACTGTTGTGAAGAAGAGTGACTCCACAGCTATTCCTTTATTTTGGGACTCTTACCCCTGTGCCCAGTCAGTACTTCTTGGAATAGTGTAGAAAGGCTGAGGCTAAGATCGATGCGATCTTAGTGCTGGCTAGGAAAAGTGAACACAGTCTAATCTTAAGATCGCTTAATAGGATAAGGCAGAATAATTCCTAAGATCTTTGAGGTTGCGATCCCAGGATCTTTTGAATTAACCTCCAGTCTCCCACAGGTTCACGGTGCCTCATTGGACTTTTTATGTACCAACATAGAGTTATGAAGCCTATAAACAACTTATTTCAACAAAGGTGGACCAAAGAAAGACAGGAAGGCGGGAACCAAATCCTTCTCAGGAGAAATCCTTGATCTCTTGGAGGGTGGGATTATAGCCAAAAGGAGATAACTTTGGTACTATCAGGACGCTTACCTAATCAGAAAAGCAGTCTTTCTGGGTACAAATAATTTAATCCTTTTCAAAACAGCTTGCCTTACCTCAAACACACCCTACCAAAGGTTACTAAGACAAGGCACCTCACCCTGATCCCCCAGCCCCATGATTAAACCTCCAGGCCCATTGAGGATTCTCTTTTACCTCTATTTTAATCTAATTTTGCACCAAGTGCTCCCCAGGCATCAAAGTGGTGTGTTCAGCGAAGCGTAACGTACTAGCTGAGTGTACATCTTAATTTGGCCGTGCTGATGCTGGCGCTATCTACTGGGCTGACGGGTGTGACGTCATCATCGGCGTCCTGATCTGTTTAGTTCTCTAGGAACAGGCTCTAACGTTCTGTCAGTGTGCTCAAGGTTTCTTATGGGCTACGTGAAACTAACTTGAACACAGGGAACTTTCCGTCCAAGTTAGCTCCAGTTTCTTCCAAATATCAGGAAGACAATTGTCACAATATTACAGGGTTAGAACTTCTTCAAATTCAAAACCACGCTCAGCTCAGGTTCCGAATAATCACAGGGGAGTGAGTGAGTGAGTAATATGTGTTTAACGCCATTTCGACAGCTAAGGTCATATTCATGGCAAGAACTACATTACACAATTTCACAGGGGAATGTGTCAGTGCCCGCGCATATGTGCACCACACACATCCTGAGGGGATAGGAAAGAGAAGAAATAGACCCTTTTAAGTGGGCTAGGGAGGCCCGAGGGGAGTGAGTACAGGTGCGCCTAGGCGAGCGATTACGGTAGTATACACGGTAACATACTTATCCGGTACAATGGGGGTGTATGTTAAAGGGAGCTACAAAATATCTCAGAATGCACTGGAATAACCGTGAGTTGCCCGTATGTAAGCTGGTTGTTGGTGGATTGTTTTTGGGTACAGCCAGATTTATAAGTAGAGGATGGGACATAACACTTATGAAGAGGGGAGCCCTGAGAAAGACCAAAGTCTTGAGAGGGATTATCAATGTAGATTGGACCCGCTATGTTTTGTAGTGATTCTTAGTGATGTTAAGTGGATTAATCTTGGAGGACTTTATCAATCAAATTTAAATTTTGTTTTTATGGGTAGTAAAATTACCCACAGAGCAAAAGCTCTTTTCAAACATTAATATGATTTATGCAGATATGCCATAAAAATAACCCAGTGAACAGTACACAAGAAAGAGGTCGTATTTAGTGGAGAGTTGACATATACTTATTGGCTTGGCAGAGGCCCTGAATTTTGGAGGAAGGCAGCTAGGCTAGATCTGTAAGACTTTGAATCCAGGCTGCTGGGTACGATCTTGAACCTTGGTTTGCCACTGATAGTGCAAAAAAGGCCTTGCATGTGCTGAGCTGGAAGGATTGTGCATCACGTTATTGACGTTATAATTCAACGAGGTGGAACCAATTAGAATTGATTAGCCAAAGTACACAAATACTAGATCCTTCCAGTCCATGCACAACATCTAATATGAGAATTCAGTCGACCGCAAAAGTAGAAACACAAGGAAATATGATGATTTAATTCTGTCGAAATTACTTTCCCAACCCTTTAAGGGGCTTTTGAAGTCATCAGGATCAGGTTTTCTCTTGTTGGCATGATACTTTAATGCAGTGCTGGTAAGTTGACTTTCCTGCAGCTCATGGCTGCATCATGCCAACCCTCTGGGATCGTATCAACCTTGATGCATGTGCACGCAGCAGTAGTTGGTTAGTCAACTAGTCTGCACCCATGCATAATGGCGACCAAATCCAATGTGTATTGAAGCAATGAAGGATTAGCAATAGTAGAATGATTTCCTGCATTGCGAAAATACAATGTAATAGGCCCAGGAAGGCAATTAATATCCTGGTTTAAAGACATTGAAAATAAAGCTATGCTATCCTCTAACAAAACTGACTCTGAAAGGGGGGGGGGGGCTAGGGGGCCTCAAGGGGTGTCTTCACCGAGTCTGTATAGACCGATTTGACACAATTTATTCCTCATTTAGAATTGCTTGATCAGGTGAACGCCATCGTAACATTAAAAATTCCTTGTATCACATTTTGCTGACTGTTTTTTAATTAAAGATGTTCTTTTTATTCCTTTTAGGTAGGTTGATGGTCTCGCGGTCACCCTGACCAGATAGGTACTTGAAATACATATTATTTATCAGAATCCGTGAATTGAAAATAGCATTTAGTGGGTATAGGGTTTGCATAAAGTGGCTCTCTCTCTTTTGAACTTTGAAGCATCTCGGGTTTACTATACATTTTTTACAGACACTAAGGTATTTCGAGATCTGAACCTGCGTTTATGAAAGACAAGTGTAGAATTCATTACATTTTCCAATTAGTTCCCGATGAAAGATAGTGTGGCGTATATAAAAAAAAATATGACCTCTAATAGGAATTAAATCAATATGGTAAACTGTGTCTTCTCCATTTACAACATCAGAGGTTCTGTGCAGCTGGTAAAGGTCTGTGTGTATATGTACGGAAAGAGAGGGGTGCAGTATTGATTAAGCTTTACACCAGCCTGTATTACTAAACACTATACACGACAAAGTAGGCAAAGGCAAAGCTCGATGCAGGCAAAGCCAAAGCCCAGAAAATACCCTTAGTACAGACGGTCTAGAAATTATATAGATAAAACTGACAGGTGTACATAAATTCCATTCAAGGGCAATTGAAATGATAACTATAGATAACACCAACCATTCGGATACTAAGATTGAGATACCGCCTTGGTTGTAGAGCCAGTCTAGTACCCCCCCCCCGCCTCACACTCAAGTTACACATTTTACACAACATTTACAGATTATGTTTCAATTGCCCATCCATATCACTCTTGAGCAGCTGGAGGTCATTTCATAAGGCATTACGATCATCACAAACTGCCCTACGACTGCAAAATGCCAATGCTATTCCATTTTGGTACGATTTGGAGGGTGTAGCCGTAGTGTGTTAAGAACTGCCCTCCTGGGTCAGTATCTTGCAGACATAGTATAGACCATTCCCCCGTCCTCTATCCCTACTGTGAGTGCCTCCTGGTGCGGTAAGATAGGTGTATACCTATAGTTAGTCTGTACCTACCAAGGCCACTATCACCTTTCAGTTCACCCCTCACACTACGAATACTATAGCCCCCCCATTGCCTCTTAAGGAATAGTCATTATTTATTTACAGTGATGGGGTGGTGAATTTTTGCACAGACATGCAGAACTATTTTATGTCCCCTCCAGTGCAGGCAATTCGCCTCCCCCTTCCCACTTCTTCAACAGAGGAACAGAATATTAATCCTTTTCATTCCTTTTTGAATTATAGTTTTTTCTAGATTTTATCAAGAGGGGTCAAAATTGTAAGTCCTCTCAACAGGACAATGTACTTTTGCTCCTTTCCACCCCCCTTGATAATAAATGACCACTCCCTTCCTTTACTTCCTCCAGTACAAGCCCATTTGTAGCTCCAGCACCTTTCACCTCCTGCACTTCACCCCACCATTTCCTACCGCCACCTCCTGCTGGTCAGCTAAGGCTAAGTGTCTCTGATCATTTTACTCTCCAAGGTCACTGCCAATTGTAGGACACTGCCACTTACACTATTTCTCCTCAGTCAATTCTCCTCCTGCACCCTTCATTGGAAACGCTTCAGGTGTATTCCTATATGCCATCATCGGATCTATAACCCCAACTGTCTCTGTCCTATCCCTAGCCTCCCTTACCTCATAATAAAAAGAAAAGATAGGTAGTATAATAATCATACCAATTGGTTTCACCTTGTCCGGCGGGCGCTGACTCTTACCTAACGGGAGAGTCAGGCTTCCTGCATAGGGCTAATTTGTCAGGTGGCTGGAATTGTAGGACATAATTTTTTTATGTCAATTTCCTCTTAAGGATGGCTTCCTAAGACATGTTTGTTGCCATTTTGTGAGAAACCTTTCATATGAGGGCCCAGATTATTTGGTTCTTGCAAATCTGTTAGCATTCACATCAAGTTTAGCTGCCACGGTCGGCCATGATGGAAGTGGTTTCAGGTCTCACAACAGAGGTGTTATTCATGAAATAATGTTATCCATGAGAATCTGCTTGGTGAGTGGAGATTGACTTCCTGTCTGGCAGAAAATGCACCTGCTTATGGCTACCTGTTGCAGCCCACACAGCATGTGCCAAACCTTGGAAAAAGGTGCAATCTAAAGGTTTCCAACAAAAGACGCTCTTCCCACTCACAGACAGCAAAACTAAGGTGGTACTCTTGTCGATATTATAAGCTGATTGTTGGGGATTTGTTTCTGTCAAATGTTATTCTTAGAAACTTGCTGTTTCTAGAGCACCTGCAAGTTTTAGCTAGGGCAGTCCCAGCGACTCAGTCCTTAACTGAGTCGCGCACAGTGACTAGTTTCACCCGACTGCCCGCAGTGCCCAGATTAGCTTTCTATTCTCACATTCTCCTGACCCTATCCCAGGATAAGGATATGTAAATCCTCATACATGCTCTACAAAGGAGTGGTAATTTTCTGACTTTTTCGCTGAGAACAGCAAAGGGGCTGAACAAAGTGAACAAAGTTGGTACCCCCTTCATACCCACCGTTTTCTGAAACGGAGTCCACTTATACACATGTACTTCTTTTGAACTAATTTGGTTGTTTTATCCGCAGAAGAGCATCACAACCGGCCCTATGCAATAGTGATGGAGTAATATTAAGAGTTATCTAAAAGGCCAGCATAGGCCCCCACCCCCTCCATTCTTACTCCCCTCCCCATACTTTATGCCACCAAACGACTGTGCTAAACCGTCCTTTACCTTCCCTGGGTGAAACACCTGATCCACAGCTTCTCCTGTAGCAGCTATCACACGGCGGACATTAACATTGGTACCTGGGGTAATATCAGCAGGACTGACCGTTAGCTGGGCTTAGATTTCACAGCTACCACTAAATATAGACACTGAACCCATCAGAGATGCCCATTACATGCGATTAGCCACCCCTGCCTCCACTCTCATCCTGATCTACTCTCGTCTGGTATCTGCTCCAACCGGAATCACAGCCAATGGTCCATTACTCTCCATCTCTGCCCTAACTCTTTTTGGCCTGGATGCCCCATTTTACATTGTGATGAAGCAATGTTGTGAGTGCAAAGTCACAAGCACTGGATCGGTGTATCATGCCATGCGTGGTGCCACATGTGTGATGCATAGAATGAGGCTGCATAGGCTGTATTCATAAGTTTTGAAGAAAAAATGAATGGTGATGGTAAACCAGGGCACTATGCAACCCTGAGGGCCGTTGGGGCTTAAACACGTTTATGGAAGATGGTCCTGTTCGGAGAGTGTAGGCTAACTCTTTCTTATCCTCTTCAACCACTCTGTGACAATAGCTTGAGGTAGAGATAGAGACCATCACGCGACTGTTCACATGATACTAGTTGTCACGTGATCAGGTTATTTACAAACATTAGAGACAAGTCAGATACCATGTGACTATCAGTTCTACTTTTTCCACCAGGTGTATATGTGTCTATGCCCCCCCCTTCCCCTTGCTTCATCTAACTTGACTCGAATCCCTTCTCTATCATTTCTTCGTGAAAACCTTCTTAATTTGCTGCCCGGCCCCTCCATCCTCCAGGCATTCCTCCCTGCTTTTTAGAAAAGAAATTGATTTTATGTTTTTGTTTGTGTGCTTATTTCTTTCCACGTCCCTCGTCGCAAACTCTCTATGCTTCATCTCTGAATAGGTAAACTACCAATAAATCTTATAAAACGTATGTTCTACCCCCTTCAGCCTATGCAGGTTCACTTTGCCTGGTACCACTCAATCCACTTCCCTCATGTTTATAACATGCTTAGGGGCTCTAAGCCCTCCCTGTTACAATGAAGTCTAAGGTTGATAGATGCCGCCTGTATTGTTTTAATGAAAGCCCAATAATGGTCTTTTGTTCTTATTTGATTGATCAATACCGATCGCACATAGATCTAGTAAAGTAGTTTGTCATGAGTGGTTGGTCATTCAACAGCCAGCCTGCCAGGGGATATGGTTGTGAATATAAGGTCTAGCTCCTATCCCGACTAGTTTAGAAAAATCATCAAACCTGCATTTGTTCTAATTGTATTTTAAAGATATACTCACAAACCAAGAAGAAGTATATTAAATTATGTTTATGGCTTGCTTTTCTGCTTCTCCACATTTGTTGATACCGAAAAAAGACTAAGATAACTATATATACACATTGAGAAGTCCATATACTTTGAACCAACATATTGTTGACGGTCATAACCAGTTGCCAATGGTGATTTTCATTTTATGGCCATTTGGTGTGGTGGACATCTCAAGGAAAGTGGACATCCTATGGTATAGGCCTACCCTAGTACCACCAGGTCCCATTTCTGTTGTGAAAGGGGGCTATGGGAGGGCTATGGTGACTGTTCCCATGCTTTACTTTACTGCCCGTCCCCAGGAAACAATAGACTAAAAATATCGCTGCATAATGAAGAGATATTTTCATAATAATGACTTGTGAAGTATCTGCAATTATAAGTTGATAAAATGGAAATCAATGCTCCTAGTAACATGATTGATAAGGTGATGGCTATGTGTTTAATGGCAAATTTCACGTCGTGATTTCGAGATTTTCCTCTCAGGATTTTATATGGGATCTAATCACAGTACAATTATAAATGTACCCCTAAAGAAGATATGTGCTATAAACGATAAAACGAAATACATCTAAGCAAAGATACTACCATTTCATTTTCCCTCTGGCCAATCAGTCGTAACAGGAGTCAGAATAGATCCAACTGATACTGATAGTAGGAAACTGATATTACAAAGAACGCCATATATAGTTACTTAATGTCCCATAAATCATTTTGGTCCTACTGTGCATGACCACCAGTTTTTATAGGTTTCTTCTTATGATTAGATATTCTGGACCCCCTCAGGCTAATATAAAAGAAAGCCTGAGGCAAAGCAATCAAATTCAATTACTAAATGCAACATACAATTTTATGTTTTGAGCCTTTTTCTACAACTTGTGCCATTAATATAGATCATATCCTGAGTGGCTTGCGTCCGTGTTTCTTTTTTATGTGTCTTTCTTAAAAAAATGGTACTTATATCTCCTGGAGGCCTTTGCATTATAAGGGTATCTTTCTTCTAGTGTACGTATCAACTTTTCTTGTTCATCAAAGAGACATGGTACATCAAGTATCACTACTTTTATACAAGACAAGTTTTTAAATATTCCTTGGCCATTTCTCAAAGTACTACTACTGCAAATAGTACCTTCTACTGTGAAGATCCATACTGAACTAGGTCTATAGACCTCGGAACGACTGGAAGGAGCACAATAATAGAAAATTTGGAAATAAGGTCCTGGCCACATACACAATGATACAATGTCCAGCGGAATTGTATAAAGGAATAGCGGTCTAGGTCTATTTACAGTGATATTACATTCCTCCCGCTGTGTGAGTCTCCAAAAAGCAGGGTATACAGACAAATAAGTCAAGAGTAGCTTACAGTTCAAATCACATGCATACATGCATAAAGATATTGGTATGAATGTGTTTTTATTCAGGCGATGTGAAGTTTTGCCTTCCTTTCACATGCTAAGGCACCTGCATATTATGCCTTTTCCACTTCCAGTGGTCTTTTCCCTTATCACAATTCACCAGGGATTCATTAAAGGCACAGGCAAATACTATCAAATTAATTATAGTGACGTCGATTCTGTACCACCCCTACCATGTATATGCATGGTCGACTATTGCATTCATATTGCATTTCCTCCTCCCCAAAGACTTCAGGCTTAAGACGAATAGCTCCGAGCTGCTCTGAGTAAGACATGCTCACATGACATATCAATAAGGAAAATCCACTTTGGCACCATTTACACTTGGCTTTCCGCTGAGCCTTCCTCGGTAATCAATGCCATTTTGTGCCATAAAGGCCACCATTATTGTAGCTTACGGTGTATTTATACTGCATGTGTAAATGGCGCTTGGTGCTGGTATCGACTGGGGAAATGGGGCTGGTGGTAAGGGGAGTGTAAAGGTGGTTTAGTAGCAGCAGTTTCAGTCCAGCCCTGAAATAAGTATAGGTGAGGGTCTGGAGGATGCAGTGGTGGCTACTGTGGTATTATGACAGAAGATCGAAGGAACCCTTGGTAGATCAAGGGTATCTAAAAGAAGGCAGATACATCTCATATTTTAGCTTATTTCGTCAGATGCTAGAGGGCGAGAAAGTACATGAAAGCATAATTTCATCTAAGAGATATGCATTACTATTCATCCAAATCCCTGCCAGTTGAATATGTCAATTTGACAGGAAATCGTAGACAAGATGGCTGTGGTATAATATTGCCTCTCCACACCGGTAGCAGAACCTAGCAGATGAATTCTCTGCTGAAAGAGACAACAATCTAGCTCAGAAGTAACTGCTCAGTGCAGGAGAGGCTGAGGGCATGGGATGCATATTAATACGCTCTAACGCTCTTCACCCTTAAGCGCACCCTTAGCGCCTTACAGCTCAATGCCCTTTAACACATACTAACACCCACTGTATACAGACTGGGGCAAGTGGCATGAAATTAGGGTCAATGTATCATGTGTGGTGTACACAATTGTATGTATGTATGTATGTATGTATGTATGTATGTATGTATGTATGTATGTATGTATGTATGTATGTGTGTGTGTATGTTTGTATGTATGTAAAGGCTTCCCTATACATTTGTATCAATTGGATTGGGGAGATTATGATGTAGGATAATTGCCTCACTGACCATTGCAATGTCCCTGATGAATCATAAATGAGTGTTGATTAATTATTATCATAGACTAAGAGCCAATTCACTAGATTTAGACCTGTGGTTTATGCAATAGAGAGGAAGTACAGGATAGCTTTGCACAATAAATCATAAACTGCAAAGAAGTAGAGTCTCAAGCTGCGCATTTCACCTTGGAAGTAGACTCTACATAAAACGGTTTCTGGAGGTTGTAGTACTGCTTCTAACAGTTGAATGTTAAAAGGTCTAAGGATGCAAATACAAGGCCATACACCATTCACCCTGCCTCCTGGCTACGTTGAGGTGAGACTTATTCAATATGAAAAAATGTACTTTACAATCACATCCTCAAATGGCTTGTAGACGCTCATTTGCCACAGGCATAAAGGCATAGAGAAAAAATGAACTTTGGTGTGCTCATCATTTGTAGAAGCTATATCCCCTATAAGAATGTCCCACACCATCACAGATAGTGAGATACAGCACCCTCCCTCTCCCCCACCCCCTCATGTGATCGATGAGACAGTGCTCAGAATGCCAGACCCAGGGATTACTTGGCAGGACCTATAGAGGTCCTATTTTAAATGGGAATCCAGGAACTAGCATAAGATAAGACCTCTGACAAAACCTTGTTCACACTATATTCTCCAACGTTGATCAATTTTAACCATTTCGTGATAGCACCATTTAAAGCACTCTGGTTTTTTGCTGCCATCAGCCTTGGTGAGTGCCTTAGAATGTTCAGATCGAGATGTTCACAATCCATACTGCTACCAAGATTATGGAAGGGGTGGAACAATACAGCCAACTGACGAAGCCCCTTCAGCTCTGCCTAGCATCTCTTTTATCCAGCAGTCTGTGCATTGTATAGTTTGGATATACAACTTTAGGAGAAGGTCATTCTCACAGACCGAGAGAGGTAAAGCACCAACAGTGGTCCTGCACTAAATTGGGCACATCCATAGAACCACCTTAAGAAGGGATATTCCACCTAGTGTGCACAAAGCTGGGTAAATTGCCTTTTGTACAGTATTTCCCATCATAGGGTAGGGTTACCCTGAGACGTCCACCCTATCCAGGGACTATAGAGTATAATATGTATTCACCTCCTTGCCTATATAAATTATGTGTGGATGCGCAGTAGAAACAAAGCAAATAAAAAGAGATATACGGGATAAGCGGTAGGGATGCATAGAGGGGGTGGTGGTTAGCTTGAGTTTGAGAGAGGGAATGAGGGGGTTAGAACTAGAGAGGTGGGAATTCAGTGAAAGGGACAGATATACATGTAAAATGTAACACATATGGTCAGAATATACAAAAGGCATTAATATACAGGAGGGTATTGCTCCTATAGTAAAAGGAAGAGCTGGCTAAAAATGCCCTCATTTACAGTCCTTTCTTTTCATGTATCTATAACTTGTCCCTTTTGTTGCTCACAAGTGGACATTCAAGTACAGTGCTCAAAAAGGGGGATTTGAGTAGGTACCTAGTTGGGGAGAAGTCAGTCAGTATAATATACTATAGAGTGTGTGACATGAGTAGGTACCTGATAGTGCAGCCCTCTCTGTTTTAAACAAGGCAGGTGACTTTTCAGACTAGTGTGGTGAGTGCAAGTTGAATGATGAAGCAGAGTGTGACTTCTTTTGAAAAGAGGGTACCTACTGACAGCTCTTTTTACCATAGGAGAAACACGCTCCAGGTAGACAGAGAAGGGAGAAAATATATACACACGAAGGTAGGCAGATAGAGGTAGGATGGATAAGATGTATCATTGTATGAGAGGGAATAGGAAATCCCTAGTTGGGGTGTATGCAGTAAAGGGGAGAAGGTGTAAGAGTGCCTATACGCACGCCCCAGCCTTCCTCCCCCTCCCCCCACCCCCGGGGGTTAGAGCTAATATTGCCTGAGGATGGAGATTGTGTTTGTCGTCTGTGGGTCTACATCCACACCTCCTGTTTCCCGCGCTTTTTCCTTTCACACTGTCCCCCTGCAGGTTACACTATGTTCCCAATCTCCTGCTACTACAATCTATCTGAGCCCTTATCTCTATATAAATATGCTTTCTAAATAAAATGTTTCCGTTGTCCTTCCATAAAATTTTACTTTTAGAGCCCAGGCAGTGCTTGTATCCATCCCCCACTCTTGTATTTGTCCAATTAACATTTTCATCATCGTTGAGACCCGGGGTTGAGATTTATTTAAGGCAAAAAAAAAAAAAAAAAAAAAAGAATTTCCGGTAACATGGTAAGATATTTTGAGGTCGGTAGGTCGGATTTTTTTTTTTAACTTTTTTTTTGTATCTTAGGCCTCATATAGTCAGACTTTGCTAGATTTTCACTGGTTATTGTAAGAAAGGATCGTTTCTTGTATGAAATATGAGAAAATGATGGGAAGATTTATGCATCTATTCCAAATTTGATATAAAAACTTCATAAAATTTGAAAATTCTTGAAAAAAATGTAAAAAAAGAATCGGAAAAATTTGAAAATATTTCCAAAAAATTCTGAGGTCGGCCCCCTTCAGCTGAGGTCGGTCGGGTGACCAGAACCTTTTTTTTATTTGGCCTTAGCTCTATGGAGAGATGGCTGCATAGCACTAGTGACTATTGCAATGTCCCTGATGAACTATACTGGACAATTAGGAATGAATTGATATTTTCCATATAATGGTAATTATCAATTATGATGCGATCATGTCAATATAGTTTCATCCAAGTGTATGTAAATGTACCATCATGAGAATCATGGCATTTCAAGAAAAAGAAATACATCAAAGAAGAATAAAAAAAACACAAACAAATAAAATCCAAATAATATAGATAGAGAGGTTATTCTTAAAAGTGGGAACTGTCACTGGCATAAAAGCAGGGAGAGGGGCCAATGCAAGCTGTAATCAAAACCCCAAAATATTTATGTAAAAAGATGACATCTCTCTATGAGCACAACAAAATGGCGGTCATTAGGGACGCAGGTCACCTCCCGCTGGTGGCTGGTGGGTGGCTGTGAGTGGTGCTAAGTGAAGGCCATTTATGCACATTCAGCCTGGGTACCAGCAGCTATAGTGCGTCCAATGTCACCTGTCAGATGGAATTCCACAAACTATCAACATTACTAAAGGAAACATTTATGTCTTAGCGACCGACCAACAATTCTTCTATACACTAATCATTGTAAAGAACATAGGATAAACGTTGACCAGTTGAAAAGTCAGTAAGTGGGGTACATTTGCACTGCCCTAAAGTTAATTAATTGAATAGATGAAAATGTGCTGCCCCCATCCCCCAGAAATAAAGCATACATACCATGTAAGTTAAGACCCTCTATAGTAGTAACACAACGTATCTGAACCATTTGAAGTTTCTTGCCCACCAAATCTAGGTAAAAGGTAACAGAACCATGCAGTTTGTGGATGCAGAATAGGGCAGTACCATTTGGTGCAGATCTGTCGTGGAAGGCGATATATGTGTGTGAGTAGTACAATGACTTGGCACTCAGTAGCAGGCACAGGCTTAGGAGGCGCTAAGGTAAATATTTAGGGAGAGTTGGGGAGGATAAGGTGAGGCTCCACTACGCGATTTTTGCTGAATATCGGAGCTATTCTCACAAAAGCAGACACAAACACAGATTATAGAGTGGTATTTGTTATTATTTCAAGGTGTAAATAGAAGATTGAGAGAGCTTTCTGTTTATGTGGGGAAGGCTTTGTGTACAATCTCAGGCACATTTTTGTTGCCAAAGGATGTTTTTGTTTACTAAATCAAGTTGACCTAATGTAAATATTGCAGACTTTCACACTGATGACTCTCTGCAACTCAATATCAGACAGGTTTGATTTTTACAGTACAAGACCCTGTGATCTGTGTGACTGCTGTGTTGTTATTTATATTTCGCTGTGTTGATGTTTATATATTGAACTCCAACCCAATCACAGAGTCTATGCATGTGCAGGTTAATTGGTAAATATGACACACAAGGAGAGAGATCACCCATAAAATAACCCCTGAAATCTCATGTTTACAATTTTGAATCTCATGTTTACAATATAGGAATGTAAACACCCTATACCTTAGGCACTATAGGGATAGAATTAGGTGAGACTGTATCAAAAAATCGCGTAGTGGAACCTCACCTATAGGCTGTACGGGTATAGGGCTGGGGTAAGAGTTAATATAGGTGTAAGGTAAGTAGTCTCTGACCTACTGGAGCAAAGGAGAGATGCATGGACCGACCCACAGTCGACTTATAGAGCAGGATTTTCAGGGTGAGGGGTATGAGGACAATTGGCAGTGTAGGTACCTCACAATACTACTGCTCCACTGCCTTACTAACCGAATTTCACATCTCTCAGCTGGTATTACCACGTAGTCAGAATTTGGATAGCTCGCCCCAGAGGCAGGGGTTGAATTCCCCACTTTACCACGAGGGAAGAAAAAAGGTTTCAGTAGTGAGTTTCAGTCCCTCCCGGATACGTTGATAACGGTTGATTATAAGAAATAAATGTTAATATCATCAAATAATCAGCAGAATTTGACTTCCCATGGCAGGTTAAGCTTATTATCTTTACATTTTATGGATATTCACAAGTGCGAATTGGACTTTATGTCAATAGATTTTAATCAAAACACCCTCGCAGAGTAGAAATAGTAAGTCTTGGAAGCATCTGAAATGAATAGATATAATTATGTATAAACCGGTACATAGAGTGAGTTAGCGATCCCCGAAACCCACGATGTATAATCCACAATCACATCTAGATCATTATTCTGGGAGATATAAAAGGTACAGATGCTCTGCTATCCTGTGTAACTATATTCATCCCAGATAAATCTGATGATAAAGCATTCTTATATAGACAGCACAGCCATATGTGTTTTGGCAGGCATTTCTCCTTATATGTAATGACCTGGACGTGCTTCAAAGCAACCTATGCTACAAAGTCCCCAGCCCACACATCACACAACCAAGCAGAGAGAGAGAGAGAGAGAGAGAGAGAGAGAGAGAGAGAGAGGGGAGGGAAGGAGGGAGAGAGGGAGAGGGAGAGAGAGAGAGAGAGAGAGAGAGAGAGGGAGGGGAGAGAGAGAGCGTGTGTGAAGGGAGGGGAGGGTGGGAAAAGGCTGAGAGGGAATAATAGACTTGAGACGAGAAGGATGAACAGATGCAATGGAAGCCAGAGAGGACCGGATAGATAGAATCAATAAATGATTATGGCGGCAGACATATTGCTATAAACTGCATGAGCATTTTCTTAGAAGGTTAAATCCCAAATCAATCCAGGTTACACACTAACACTTGTGACTCCACACTCCTGATTACCAGGGTCTTTTGAATTGACTCTGTAGGAACCGGAGAACCAGCATTACTGCAGGGCACATGAAAGCACTTTTTGATATCTGATTTTATCGATTTGCGCATCGCGACCGGGGGAAGCATTGTTCATGCCTTTATTTGGCTAAAATCAGATATGTGTTGGGAAGTCCATTGTAGCAGCTCTATGAATAGCTATGAAGAAAGCTTCATAATGGCGATTGTCAATGCAATTACTTTGTACTTCGGTGTGCTACAAGGCTTAAATCTAATTCTATTAACATGATGTATACATAAATAGAATACAGAATCGTCTGTTCAAAGGGTCCAAGGCATTGCAAGCTGAATACTTTCTTCTAGATGAAATTTAGCCATTGCATTTTGATAATTTCCTAGCACTGGAGAATTCCCTTTTTGGCGGGTAAAACATTTGATTCCCCCTATGTTGGCTCATGGCTTGACATATATATTCAGATACCAGTAAGAAACTCCCATTACCATTATGGCTATTTCCCAAGATACTCTGACTATTGGTTTATCATGGGGAAGGAGATTCACTTATATGCATGTGTATAGTTATCGTGTATAAATATAATTCTTTTGCTTTGGTTGTACAGAGAACTACGGTATAATGTCATTTATCGGCTCCTCTACACCAAGTAAAAGTCCAACTTAATTGAAAATATGTTTTCAATATATTGATAGTGCAAATCATACATATCATGTATTGGGCAACATAAATCCAATTTCAACTAGGCTCTCATGTTGGGGCATGGTGTATCCACACCTCCTGTGTGAAAGAGATACATTTGTGATATAAAAAGCACATCTGAGTTTTCTGAGATGTCTTTCACGTGGGAGAATTGCAAGCACAAACCCTAAGTGTGCATACCAGGAGGAGGCATTTTGTTATTGCAGGAACAACTAATAGAAAGTATAGTTGCCTCATAGCCCTGTTTAGGTCTAAACATGTTTAAAACCTAAACATATAGGTCAGTTAGGTGTCTCATCGACTTCACATTTAGGAAATGAACACTTTTATTCTAACTACATAAACATTTACGCTAAACATGTTTAGATGTTTAGAGTTGAGACAGTTGAATAATAGGTGTTTAGATTTAAACATCAATATGCTTAGATACTTGGATGTTGAATCCACACCAGGTAGCAGCACTACCTTTGGCTGGACTATCTGCACACAGTTATAATCAATTGTTGTGACAAATGTCCCCAAATCCCATGTTTATCATGTTTTCCTTTCATAGAATGTCATGTGAATAGAAAGGGCAATAGAAAATTGACTAGATTCACCTCATGCCACCATCATTACCATAAAATAATCAATAAACTCCATGACTGACACCTATTTGATGTTTTTCTGGAATAGATAAGGCAATGTTCTTCCTGCCAAGCTGTTGTACTTTTTCAAGTCTCTCATTCTGATGCAGTGTCTAATATATATGTACATGTATGTAGCTGTGGCTGACATCTTTGGAGACTTTGACAAGTAAATACCTGCTGATGCCCCCCCCAGTAAATGAGAAAACAAACAAAATATATCTCTGTTTTTTAATGCATACATGTCTGCAAACCTTAACTCTCCATCAGATCATTTAAAAATCTAAACACAAAAAAATTCTTAAACACCTAAACACAAAAATTCATATATCTTAACACAAAGTTTTAACCTAAACACCTACATTTCTAAACACTTGAGCTTAGCACATTGTTTGGCTAAACATGTTTAGGAAATTAATGTGATTAAAAAAACGTTGCAAGAATATGTTTAGAATTGTGTTTAGGATCTAAACACCATTTTTGCAGTGTAGTTTGGGGGTGTAGAGGAAAGGGAATCATCAGCAAGGTTAGCCTTTAGTATGGGGTAAGGGTCATTTTTTTTTAGTATGAAAGGGGGGAAAGATAAAGGGCAGTGCATAAGAAATGAAGAGGGATAGTTTGAGAAATAAAGCAAACAGCAAAGAAGAGAAGAGGTAAATAAGGCCAAAGACAGAGACAAGGATAAAGAGGGGAGGGGACAGAAGAACACATAAATAGAATCACAAACAGAGGAAGAAAGACACATGGAGAGAGGAAATACTTGTAGATAGGCAGTGTGGCATGACTAAGGGAATAGTAATTACTTATCTCTCCTAGTGCTTCCTGTCGGGATATAGTAGGGAGTCACTTCTAATGCTGAGCTGTACATACTCTGTGCTATACAGAAGAACATGCTAAATTTGGATTGCCTCCATCCTATGTTGGCAGCTTTATGGGAATGAAGACTGTTTCAGAAAAGGCATTTAGCATTTTATCAACATTGTCTCTCAATCTCTATATATCTATCATTGCTATACTTACCGCCGTGGCCCGTTTAAGCTCCCAGGCACTGGGTTGATTTCAATACACCCTTAACCTCGGTGCTTATTTGAGACTGGTGCTTAAAGGGACCACTACAGTGATTCATTATGAGTGGTGGGATACCCATACACAGTTAAAGAGGCTGCTGAATTGAGCTCGATTTAATCCTAGATCGCGTGACCATGATTCAGGCAGGAGTTAAAAGTAATCCCCTGAGCAATAACCTACTAAAGAATTCTCACACAGGAACACAGGAAATAGCTGCCTGCTCTATGCTGCATGCATAAATGAAAGGTGAGAAAATAAGGCCTTAAGAGACTAAAGATCATAATATGATAGAAGTAGGACAGTTATATATTATACAAATCCTCAAAGCTCTTGTAAAGCATGTTTATAGCAATGTGTCTATTGTCTACATTTTTTTTATCAAGTGCTATGATAATGACAATATCACCATGATGTTTACGGTACAGACCTGTATATCAGTAAGAGCATGTGCCGAGAGCGAAAGAGAAAATGAAATTGAGAGTAGCAGACAAAAAGGGTGGTAATTAGGAAGAGTGGAAGGGGGCCAAAAATTGATGGAAGTGAATGGAGGCACTTATAGTTATATAATATAATATGTCTATAGTAGGTTCCAACACATTCATAGAGACATAATTGTTAATGCACATTAAACCTAGGGCATTCTCTGTTTTATCTCAGACACTCCACACTGCACCAAACTTCTTCATACCCCCCCCCCTACAGTCACCGTCATCACCCCCTCCCTTCACTTCTACACCCTCACCATACCTCTGTCAGATTAAACACCTGGACACGTGGATGGATCACCCACCACCTGCTGGTCACACCATTAATTATACACCAGGAGGAGGGTGGTATGTCTACCTTGGTAATTAATAATAAACAGGTGGGTGGAAGGCATGTCTACCTCAGAAATGAATGATGCAGGTTCCTATAAAGGAAAGGAGGGTTGAATGAAAACAGAAATAACTCACACATGTATTAGGAATATGAATGTGAATAATGAAAAAAGGAGGAATATAATATTAAAGGGTCCATGGCCTATATAAATAACACCAGGGGTGGGATGATTAAAGCTCAATTTGTGTAGCATAACACCAGGCTTTGCAACCAGGCTATTAGATAACAAAGTAGAGGGTGTCTAAAACAGGCTGCTATGAGAGATGAGAGTGAGGGATGGTTTTTCATGCGTCATTGAGAGTGTATTGGAGCTGATTGTATGACCATGGCGTATCCTATAGGCTGCTCCATTAGCTCTACTCCATCACATCTGAAATACACATGTGTCATCATTACGTGACCAGGCAAGCTAAAACACCCCTGTGCAGGGAAATTCATTAACAAAGTTCACCTAAAGATCTTTAAAATGAGAGATCATTGGCAAAGATATTCCTAGTACTCATATCAGAGGGCCTCCTTGAACATAGGTCGTTATTCATATCTGAAATCAATGATTAAGCTCTAAATACATTATAAACCATAATAATGTCTAAAAACACAATAAATCAGCCTTTTTCATACATAACAATATGATGATTATAATCATAGATTTCGATCCAGAGGGAACTTTCCATTTCTGTTGGGTTTTTGGTGAGCATCCCCAAAAATTGGCAGAAAAATCTGCAAATTTAGATCATTGGAATAGTCACCATGGCAACCAGGAACAGGCATATAGGTTGATTTCTCATGATAATGTCCATTTTACCATTCAAATATCGGCCATCTCTACCAAAAATTGAGCATTTTAAATGAGGTCATTGGATTTTGCATGACAAATTACCTACTCAGGCACTCAGTTTATTGAGTCATTGCAAATACTGCGGGTTTCTATGTTAATGGTTAACTTCAGTTCAATAAGGTATCCCCTAAACCACCTGATGTGAAAGCAATACTTCTTCATTTTGTGTAGAGGCTCAAAAGCTCCCTGCAGAGTCCCATTACATCTATGATTATAATGGCAAATCAGAGCATTCAGCTAAAAAGGACTGGATATTGGAAAATAAATATTTACAAATGAACTGTTATTAAAGCACTGTTAGTTCCATCTCAGATTATTGCAGCAATAATAGGTATGAATCAAATTTGTCCTAAAGCTTGGTTGCCTGGGGGATTCAAAAAGATATTGTGTTTTAGTATGAATTACTCTCTGCTCATATGTTATTGGCATGTGCCCACATCAATCTGATAGGGTCTTGATTAGCACGAATCATGATAAGAAGACGTTTATAAGAAAACGTCTGTTTTAGTTTCTTTCCTTATAAATAGACTAGTGTCCCTGCTATTTCGTATAGCTGAGAAAGCATGCATGCCCAAGCGTTTGTACCTTTCCATGCTTTTAATACCATGGGTGATAATAAGCTGGTTGCTCTTTGCCTCTTATATGGAGGCACATCCTATCAATTATTCCACCAATATGGGCCAATGTATAAGGGTAGCCCAGACCAGTACCTCACTTAGGGGCTTTAGGGAGATAGGTGGCTAGATTAAGCGAGGGGGTGTGCGTGTGATACAATACTACATGGCTAAAAGCATACACTCAAGCCATTAATAAATAGTAGAAAATAAGAGGGGGGGGGGGCAGTAAGAAGAATATGCAGGAATATAGTGAAATGTTTTTTGCGGAGAAGGAATTAGAGCCAGAGGCAAAGATTTAGGGGTGTATAAAGGGATTATATCTCTTAAATGTTGTAATCAATTGGGAATTATTTGGAATTCATGAATAGAATAATCCCTGAAAAGGTGCTCCAATTCCATTGCGTGGGTCTATAGTAATGGCGGGTTTGTGAGTGGTTCCCTTGTTAAAGATTTAGCTGCAAGGTTAGACTAACATCACCCACATTCACCAACATAGCCACATCGAGGGAGGGGGGTGGTGAGGTGAGGGAGTGCTTGGTACCACATAAATATCACTGACCTAGTCCATTGGGAGTTTGATACGTATGAAAGCATCCAATATTCTAGAGCTTCATGTTTTCCTGTGACAAAACAGACTAGACCTCTAGTGCAGCATCGGTTTCATGTGATAAGAAAACAATAGGGCTATAGTTGAGGTAGGAGGTTGAATTAGAGCGTGTGAGGATCTATACAGAAAGGCGGGAATGGAAGCAAGAACAAGAGTAAAAGATTAAATTGTATTGTGGAAAAGATGCAACATTTGAGTATAACAGTAAATTATGTAAATTACTAACTCAAACACAGAAAAGAAACCCCTTACTCTGAATTCCGCTGCACTCTCGTTTAGTACAGTAGCAAGATTTACTATACTGCACTACTGGTATTACTATCACTACTGGTATTTTTATTATTTATTAATAAAAATACCAGGCTGACACCTCGTCCTGTATATCTTTAATAATGTATGTTCTTTTTCTATTAACAGGTAAGCTTCATTTTCCTCCATGGGCTTCAAATAGATGAGTATTGTACAGATATGTTGAAATATTTATTGTAACTCTAGGAATGAAAACCTACCATGATTTTCCTCTCTGTATCATCCGTCACCTGATAATCTTCAGAGGATTCGAGGTATGAAGGTACCTTCCTAATTAGAAAAAAAAATGACAGAAAAAAATGACTAAAGGTTCTTTATGTAGGCCCTATAGTGTCTGCCTGAGCATCAGTCATAGCAGGAGGAAGCTCAGATTGGGTCTTTGAGTTCTTTGGTGTAGAGAGAAATCAAAGAACTATTCGTACCCTCCATGACCCAACAACACTCGATGCAATAAGAAGGAGGCTGAACAAAATGTCAGACTCCACATTCACCATTAACTGAGGACTCCTCTTACTGTTCGCCATAATCCATAAGGCTTCTTGGCCCTGACATGCATGCTGTAAATAGCATTCGTAATAACTTTAGAATTAAGTGCTGGACGATTAAGGTGCATTGCATGCAATTGATTGACCTTGTTGTACATCATGTGTATAAATCTTATCTTAACTGAGTGAATGGATGGGGTAACTCTTAATATATCGAGGAACGATGTGTCTCCTAGGCCATGTAAGTTTTGGGCCATGCCATGGAAGAGGGCAGCTGCTGGAAAATCAGTCTTTGTATGAATAAGCATTGGTTTGTGAGTGAAAGACAAAATAGGAATCCTTCTGAATTCTATGTAGACTCAGGTTCTCTCACACAGTAGGCCACAAACATCCTGAGTCAGAATCTAGTTCATGCTTTGATAAGAGCTCTCTATGTTTATGATGGTTCCATGGTGTAAGGCCCCCAAGACTCAAAGCCCCCTGACATAAAGCCCCCTGACATAAAGCCCCTAAGACATTAAGCCCCCAAGACATAAAGCCCCCAGGACAGACGGCCCCAATATAATTATTTTTTGTTTTTCACACATGGTATGTGGTAAAATTTTTTTTTTCCCTTCGGTACCACACGTTTTTGTACAGCGTCCTCTACAGCTTTACGTACACGTTATGTACACGTTAGGTACACGTTATGTACACGTTATGTACACGTTATGTACACGTTAGGTACACGTTATGTACACATTAGGTACACGTTATGTACACGTTATGTACACGTTAGGTACACGTTATGTACACGTGACGTACACGTGACATACACGTTAGGTACACGTTAGGTACACGTTAGGTACACGTTATGTACACGTTAGGTACACGTTATGTACACGTTATGTACATGTTATGTACACGTTATGTACACGTTATGTACACGTTAGGTACACGTTATGTACACGTGACGTACACGTTAGGTACACGTTATGTACACGTGACGTACACATTAGGTACACGTTATGTAAACGTTATGTATATGTGACGTACACTTTAGGTACACGTTATGTACACGTGACGTACACGTTAGGTACACGTTATGTACACGTTATGTACACGTGACACACTGCGATGTACATGTTATGTACTGCGATGTACACGTTATGTACATGTTATGTACTGCGAGGTACCAGTTATGTACACGTGAAGTACACGTTAGGTACACGTTATGTACATGTCACGTGTACATAACGTGTACATAACGTGTACATAACGTGTACATAACGTGTACGTCACGTGTACATAACGCTGTAAGTCACGTGTACATGACGGACAAGGAAAAAAAAAATTTGGGGGCCGTCTGTCCAGGGGGCTTTGTGTCTTGGGGGCCTTGTGTCATGGGGGCCTAGTGTCAGGGGGCTTTATGTCAGGGGGCTTAAAGGCTTGGGGGCCTTATGACGGGCGACCGTTTAGGTTATCTGATGTTGTAGGAGGGGAATCAGCTATATATAGAAGCCTTTCTGAGGATGTATTCTCTGAGAGTGAGAGAAAGAGAGAAAGAGGGGGGGGGGGCTGAGTCGTGGATAGAGGGAACATAAGGGCATAAAGTAGAAAAAAATAGTGGTTAGATGAGGGAGTGTGCTCACCATAAGGAGTGAGACAAATAACACACATGAGAAAGACTTGTTGAGTAAATGAGGGAAGAAGAGCGAGAGAGATGAAAGACAGAGGATGAAAAGGGAAAGAGTGAGTGAGTGAGAGAGAGAGAGGTGATTTAAAGGTAGGGATACGATTAAATGTAGCGATAGAGGGATAATGAGAGAGACGGGAAACACAGATAATAAAAAAAAAGAGCAAACAAACAAACAAAAAAAGCATGCACACAAATTAATTTGCATAGTAAACCCAGCCCCAAGATCTCCTTTTCCCTCCGTGCCATGTATTTGTGGTCACATATGGCAGCTTTTCATTATCCACCCCCATGCCCATGTCTGCCCATCCCTTACCACCTTACCCTGCTCTCATTAAAATGTGCCAGTCGGCCTCTGGATAATTAATCGAAATCTGAGTCAAAATTTAATTACAATGGGAAATGTAATTATATTTCTCAGCCTCCTCAGCAGTCAAGGCATTGACTTGGTTATTGTGATAGAACAAGATTTGGATTATTGGGCATGACAGTTAGGGAGTAGCTCCTTTGCCACAATTTGGATTACATTTGGGAGATTGCAGGTGCAGGAGATATTTTTGAAATGTCGGAAATTGTGAAATAGCTTAAATTTGGGCCTTCACAGAATACATAAACGTTGAATACAAGATAATATCAACCTCCAGCTGAGGTTGTGAAAGAGGACAAAATGAGTAATTTATAAAGTAGTATTGAAATGAATAATTAGCGATTAGTGTCACATGTCTTTGTATTTCTACTATTTTCTGAGGTTAAGTGGTCAGTGATGGATTATGGGGAGCTCATAAAGGAGGGGAATGTGTTAATTATAAGGGTTTATTTTAGACGAAATCGTCCAAGAGATACCCACAATTAATATAAGAATGGCTCTTCTTAAATTTAAATCTTCACATGACAAAAAGACATTCCCTGTTTTGATCATGTGTGTGGCGCCAAAATCCTGTTCGTGCAGTCGGTGAAAGCACAAAATCCAGACCAAAATGGTAATTCAAATAACAAAATACAATAGGTAATAGGATAGGAGCCAAAAAGACTTGTCAGTGCATGATTCTGAAGCCCTTTGGCTGAAAGCTGCCATTGTGGTACAATGACATTGGGACTTGTTGCACTGTCGCTGCTTATCTAGATCTGCTGAAACAAGCTATATCTAGCTATATATTTAGTTGGCCCTCAGTGACCTTTTTAGACTAGATTAAGAGGTCTTTTGGCCTCCATGACCATCGTGTGTGATAAATATAGCCCAACTACCACTGGGCTTGGAAGATCTAATCGGAGAGATATTCAGAGCATCCCCAGAGCATCCAACAGAGCAGCTTACAATAACACAGGGCAGCTGGCAGAGCAGCTCACAAAGTAGTACTTGGGGGACCTATTTAGGATAGATTAGGGCATCTTATGACAAGGCCTGCCACTTAGGAATGCTATTTGGTATTTATTCAGACCACGCATCCCAAGGAGCAGAGCATGGCAGCTCATGGGGCAGCACAGGCACAACTACAGGATGCAGCAGGTATCTGAGTAGGAGGACCTGGTCCCGATAACAGGCACATTTTCTTAGAGGACACATAGCTGTACATGTGCTTTCTGCATGGTTGTAAGGTCTGGACTGTACCACAGACATTCAGTATATATGTATACCTTGCTGGACAGCCTTTGACACTGTTTGGGGATAAGGACATTATTAATGTTATTGTTCATCTCCAGCACAACTGCATAGCAATCACTGCTGTCATCCAATCCCACTGCGAATATCACATTATGAGATGTGAAATTACCGTGCATATTTAGAACCATTAGGCAGTTAGGATAGTTTAGAGAGGAATTTTATGGCTTAGGCACCCTCCTGCCATAGCAGGGCTATAGGTAGCGTACACATACATGATAGTGACAAGATCCTGGCAAGACTAGCCAGTAGCTACTAGAAAATTAGCAGTTGTAACAAAAGTCTAGTTATAGAAACAAGCCCTTGGGGAGTTATGACAGAAGATGTTTCAAGTACGCTTTTATGACAGGAGTCTGGTGTTGTACATGACAGTCTTTCCTAGTTGTGACATGAGTCTGATTAGCACTAGACACCCATTGGACCTTCACCTAGTTGTGACAGACGTCTATAGGCAGGACCAAAGTAGAATATGAGTAGGAAGCACTGGCCCCTACCACAGACCTTCGACACCTCGGTATGTTTATGATGGGCGAGGCGATCTGCTTTCTGCACATAAACAAAGACGAGGCCAAGTAAACAACAGCAGATCCTGCGTCAACAAACCATAACCAGCCCAGCTCCAGGGGGCGGGGTGGAGGTAGGTTTGAGGGCAGAGGTGGGATATGTGGTGGGTCTATGATGGTAAGGGGGCATCCCATCGGATCCCATCGTGCAGTGGATGGAGAGAAAGGTGAATCCTGGGTCTGTCGTAGATAGGGGGCAATGGTTAACAGATTTCAGGTGTTAAATTTAGTTGGGCACACCTGAAGGCGATACCTGAAGTGCAAGCTAAATGACAGTATGGTTGTTCTTGTCCTGTGTAGAAGCTACCAATTCAGTCATCTGTGAGTCAGAACAATGACTCATGAGTCACTGCCTTTTGAGCCTGAGATAAAAAGAATAAAAAGATAAGAAAAGCATTTCTGACCTACTTGCCAATATGACCTAGCTACCACGGTATTGAAACACACCTTTCTTGGTCTTTATTAGTGGATATTGGGAGGGAGTAGTGAGTCAGTAAGGGGGTTTGGGTGTCTGAGAAGAGTGAAGACTTTTGTGTGAAAGAGATGTATGATGGAGAGAGAGGGGCAGGGAATCTCCTGCCCATAGAAAAATATTGGGAACTGCGTATTTGGCAGATGAGCTGGATATTTAATGAAAGAGGACATTGGTACTTGTCTTTCTAAACGTCATAGGGCGATTCCAATTTCCCTTCATTCTTAAACAGTTCAAAATAGCTGCAATCATAAACTAAGGAAGTTTGGATTGTTATCCAGTATATATATAAATATGTGTGTAATTGTGGACATCCCCTTACTTTAAACAAAGTCATACAAAATCACTTGGCAATAGGAAGGTGGTCTAGACGTCATCCAATACAAACACCTCGCTGCCATAACAATCGAAATAGGATGTTCACTTGTTATTGTTATGAAAATAAAGCCAGGTTCTCAGGCCATATTCTCCTGACACATCTCAGCAACAGAGCCTCGAATTACCTCGTAAGTTAATTTCTTTAGTAAGGTTTTGTATTAATTCTGAACAGGCATGTACATTGGTGATATGTGAAGGCATGTGATATCAAATTGTCATTTATCTTCACTCAAATGTTTGGTAGTGGCAGTGAAACACGAGATTTACAGAGGTATAGAGACTTCCAAAATCACTGCAGATATAGAGAGTTTTCTATGTCGTCCTGCACCATGGATTCATTTGAAGTAAAATACTTCCACACCAGAAAGTAAATGCGATGTTCGTTCTGCAGCTTTGGCTTTGGGGACATCATTTTAAACAAAAATGGTGAGAATTGAAGTTAATCTTTTCAATAAAGGGGCATTAATATACAGTGTTTGAAAATAGCTATAACAGCTTGTCTTTTTTATGGGTTATGGGAGCAGGATATGATGTGTGCTAAACGACCTCCAGGCTGTTGGGGGACGACTCCAGGGGAAATGAGCCAGACTACGGATCCAGGTGCTCATGCCCAGGTCTTGACTCTAGGGCTTGCTGGAAATGGAAAGATAGTTTTACTGATGCGGTTCCTCACCTGGCTACAGTACCTTACATTATTTTCATGTTGCATAAAAGTAGTCAAGGATCAAGGCACCAGCAAATCGTTATCTGAGTAATCATAGACAATACAGCCAATTCTTGAAAAAGCAGAGTGGCTTTTCACTCTTATCAGCTGACTGGAAGTCGAAAGGTAGAATAGAGAGTGACTGTCTCAGCTGAGCTATTTAGAACTCAGCGCACTTTAAGCATTTGGGAAATAGCCTCCTGGTATTATGTCTGTAATATAGAAAGTACTGGGTGATGGGTGGTGCAAGCCTCCTGCAATGTGTTTCTGCAGTCTGTGGTAGACATTGAGTCAGGAGGTAGTCAGTATGAGGTAGGAGGCTGTATTCAGGCGGGTAGAAGTATGTGGTAATAGAGGCAGTAAGTGAACCACTACACTACACTAACCTCACCATGGAGGTCCCATAAAGCAACCCCTGATGCTGCCATACTAGGCCAAGAAACTTTTAGGAAGGCTTGGTTTAGGTTTCATTGTCACGAAAGCAAGGATAGCTTTTTTTAGATTTAGATTTTGCTTGTGCAGCAGGGGACTCTCTTAAAAATATTTTTGTGGTATTGATTAGAGATTTTCCTTTGTATTGATTTCTAACTTGTGGGACCTTTTGGTTGATGTGTGACTCGGGATATAAATGCATTAATATAGTCTAGAATGGAGATATGCACTTCTACAAGAATGACACAAATTTCTAGGGGCAGTTTTGTTTTTGGTGTATGTCAGGTAACATGAAGCACATATTATATGGTTGACCTCAAACAAAAGAGAGGGCCATGCCACTGTGCATGGCCCTCTCTTTTTATTGAGCAGCTTCTCTGGCTACTCCTTTGACATTATCCTTTCCTGCTACTACACTAATATATTGGTATAGCGGTAAAAGAGTATATCATATGAAGTAGTAGATTACCATGAAATACGATTTCAAACCCTTTAATGTCAAGAAAGCTCTTTTTTACCACCAATTATCCTCTCGTCTGTTACCAGAGTTGCATTAGAATTAGCCACCTCTTCCTTTACCCTTTCATGTCAGCTTTTTATCCAGCCCTTAAGCTTGTTTTTAGGCTCTACGCCCGGAGGCAGAATTGCTAGGGGATTTTGTAGAACGAGTTTAAAGTCTTGTTTATGAGGTGAGGAGTTGAATCTTTCATTCATTGCCATTGGAAAATTTAGATGCCACCTGTGGGCCACGAGGAACCAGCGGAAACCACTCTCCAGGTATAGGTTTTCTCTTATTCAATGCCTCAAGTTGAACGTTGATGCGCCTATCGGCAAATTTCCTTCGTATTATTCATTTTAGATCAGATAAGGTATTGAATATTTAATAGCAAAGAACATAAAAGAGCGTTACTTTACTCTCTGATATTTTGCATTTGCACCTAGAGCTGTGTTTGGTTGTTGGATGGGATGCTCAAGTGCAGCTGTTGTGAACATGTACCATAAATTCAAACATATTTACAAGTCTTTGGAAATATCACTCTAAACACATGTAGCAGATTCCACAATTTCGAAATAATCAACTTTCATCACATTAAGCACTCGGAAGGCTTGTTAGATGTGACCTTAGATGTGCCAATTGGCAGAAGGCACAACCATACTAGATTTGAACTGTAAGCAGGTTGGGATACAGACAAATTGATCCAACCACAACAAATGTCCCCCATGATCTCTGGGAGGCAGAGAGGATGCGAGGACCAGCGGAAGTCAGGAGGGTGTTGCAGGAAATATGTTCCGACGCAAAGTCGTGATGTGGTGGGACGTCATGGCATGTGTTATTTGTATTGTGGGGGGAGGGGACCTCATTTGTCTTCTTCATTTATCTCTCCCTTTTGTCGTTGCACTTTCTTCTGTTTCCATTGTCGGTTTCTGGTGGTTGGCAGGGAACAAGAGGGCCTGGTGGGAATATTAATACGACACAAATTCCCGACAGGTAATAGGCCAAAGTCAACGATCACATGAATGTATTTCCAATGGGTTAAGAACAGGTGAACAAGCAGTTAAATTTGGAGTACCCCAGGGCTCAAATTTGGGTCCGCTTCTTTTTGTCCTGTTTATAAATGAACTACCGGAAAAATTAAAGAATTGTAAATATGACATTGTGATGTATGCTGATGATGTCATATTACATGTCGGTGCAAATACTCAAGAAAATGCTATTTACCTAATACAGGATGATCTGAACCGCATTAATGAATGGTGTAATCAGAATTTCACCAAAAATAAAACCATGTGTATGCACTTAGGATCAGCCCATTGGTGAAATATGTAGGAGACCTTGATTGGCTCTTTGGCAACTATAAATTTCCCACCTGTAACTCATATACGTATTTAGGCATTGAACTAGACAACAGGTTAAGTGCCTGCCCCCGTATAAGCACGGTAAAAAAATCTATAGGAAATAAGCTATATAAGCTGAACAAGCTACGCAACTCAATGACTGAGCATGTCAATATTAAAATATACAAGACTATGATCAGCCCAGCACTGAAAACCTAGAAGTTCTGAAACTAGTCAGCGGTGACCACTTTAGGTCCTCAAGTTGACGATACCTAAAACTACAGCTTTAGGTAGTCAAAATGACGACTTTAGGTCGTCATCCTGACGACCTGAGTCATCAATATGACGACTCTGTACTGTCAGTATTGTCATCCTGATGACTCAGGTCGTCAGGATGACGACCTAAAGTCGTCATTTTGACTACCTAAAGCTGTAGTTTTAGGTATCGTCAACTTGAGGACCTAAAGTGGCTACCGCTGACTAGTTTCAGAACTTCTAGGTTTTCAGTGAGTTATTGATTACTGTTCTTTCTTTATTGGCAGTGGCCACATAACTAACTTAGTAAAGTTGCAGAGAATGCAGAATGCAGCACTAAGGACATGTTTTAAACGTCGGATCAGAGATATAAGTATAGATGATCTTCATAGAATTTGTTCTGTAGATAAGTTGGAACGCAGGAGAAAAATACAATAATTACTAAATATAATGTGGAAAAAGGCACATAATGGAGAAGTAATAATAATAAATAAAATCAGAACCAGAGGTGACCATAAAATGAAATTTGTGAGGCAACGTGCCAGAACATCCTTCTACCAAAAATCACCTTATTATAGAGGCGTGGAACTCTGGGACATGCTTAGTGCTGAAGTATCTGCCCACAAAGGCTCAGTTTAACGATGCAATTAAACACCTAGTGACATGACTTATACATGTTTTTGCTAATATTTAACTTGGCTCAGTGTGAACCTGCAGCTTAGAATCTGTATCCTAAACTGGATTTAATTTTTATTTTTGGTCTCTAAATCTCACTTTAGCCTCCTGCGCCTTAAATCCATATGTTGTTACAATTTTCTATTTCTTTTGTATTCTCAATTGATTGACAAAATTAACAGTCAACTCCCATTGTGTTGTAAATATGTGATCCAAAAACTTCACCCTTCTCAGCCTTTAACACTGTTAACCATGACTGGCTGCGGAAAGATGTCCCTTGGGACGGGACTGTCAAATAAAAATCAATCAATCAATCAAACCATAAGGACCCTTCACAGGGGGTTCCTTCAGTATTACCCACGTCTAAATCAAACCAATGGCTTCCACATCACATCACACATTTAGTGCACTTTTCATCATGTTTAATGACTACATAATGCCTTAATTTATTTGTCGCAATATTGCACAAATCAAATGCAAAATATTTGCTAGATCTACATTGATGCACCATGGTGACAAATCAGGGGTGTATCAGACGCTGATGTATGAATGCAGCACTATGCTACTTTAGTGTTATCCACCACACACTAAACTGACAAATTGACTGCAATTTAAGGGCCAATCTTTAATAAGTATCCAATTATAATAGACTAGGATCTACCTGCAAGTGGCTGGCCAAACCCTAAGAGCATTTTCCCCGGATACAAGTAGACCAATAATAGATTAGGCTGGCCTCATTCCAGACCGCAGAGTAAAACCTAAACCCCTCATTACAGTTTGCCTCTCAGACACCTTCCTGTAATAGAGAAGGTCCTTATGACAGTCATTCAATGCATTTTGTTAATGGTGCATGTTCTAAATAAGGCGATAACAGGAAGTTGCCAGATTGCAAGGCATTAGATCAATTATAAACGACCCCCTGATGGCACATCCACATGAAATTTCCACAAGAATGATTCTGCTACTCACTAGTAGTGCCTATTTAATTTAGGGAGCGTTCAACAATTACGTCACTGCCTAGGGGGTGGGGGGGGGGTCTTTGGGTTCCTCTATATGTTTCATACAAAAACAGTGACAAAGGGGGTGGGTGGGTCCTGAAAAATGCCTAAATACCGGTGACATAATTGTTGAATGCTCCCTTAGCATCACCACTTTGCTGATTGCATGGAGAGCACTCGAGGGTAGAATTAGAACATGTACCTAATGAATAGGTTATCAGCATTGGGATTATTCTACTCTGCCCATTGTGACTGAATTCAGATCGGTTTTGTTCATTCTTCTGTTCAACGAGTTCCAATTTTGTACGTTATCGGATAATTTAGATCGAAGTTAAAAGGTGTAAGAAATGATATTGGTCTACAGCAATAATCATATCTAACTGTGCTGGAACTTTCCATTTTGTGCTAACAATGAAAATATATTCAGGACATCATTACCTTGAAAAGATATTCAGGTCACCAAGTGTCACTTAACCAATATGATATAATTAATGGATATAGAGTCTTGATAGTTGTGGTGAATCCAGTGTTTGGAAAAGGAGGGCCTCAGGATACAGATGTTGGCACATTACGTATACTTTTGAGCAATTTGAGGTCACAATTCAGCAATTAATCTACATGCCATAAAAGAAAGAGCGCCTCCCATCTAAATCAACCACTGATTATGATAGGCTTTGACCGACCGTAATCATCCTGTTTAAAGAAAAAGAAAAAGAAACACAGCTGCAAAGCAAAAGAAATGAGGAGGGTTGTAAGGAACTGCCACATGTAACATCTACATAGACTTTATGGTCACAAATCATAGAAAGTGTGCATATGGGGCCTCACATGTCATTCGACCAGACATGTGCCCAGAATCATGAAAAATAATTTTTATAAGTATGCTTCTTTTATGATAGCAAGGACACATCTGACATAAATGATAATGTGATTTTCTCTATTTAATCTACAGGTCGAAATAGTCTAGACCTGAGATTTTCATGGAGGTATGATGATTGTTTCTGTAGGAAATGAAGCCCCCAACATGGCTTGTAACTTAGGCCCCTAAATGTCATTCGCCCAGACACAATTTCGCCTAGACAATTTTGGGCCCATTTTACCCCCCTGGAGCCCAAAATATTCATATGGGACCATTAAAACCCATATGTAACACAAAGATCTCATCCAGCCTAACACTTTGAGCCAAAAAAATAGAGGGGGAAACTAAAATTGGAAGAGTAGGGGCTGGAATACCTCCAAATTCGTCATATGCAAACCTTCTATGATTTTCGACCTTATTACCCTTCTTCAAAGGTTCCAACTATCTCTGTACAGTTTGAATGCACTGAGGGATGCTATCAATAAAAGTCTCCCTTCACCCCCACACTACAGACCCTCCCCATTAGTCTCCCCAGTATAGAATCAACTAATATAGGCACTATAAAGGCTCCCCAGCCCACTTACAGATTCAGATAACAAAGAAAACAAGGACATGGGGAGGGACTACTTTCTGCTCTGTCGCCCCTATCTGTTAGTATAGTTTGATTGTTCATCATTGCAATGCTATTAACACCAGTGTGTGCTGCTTGTATCGAGGGACTAGACTAAACTGTGGTTATTTGGGTTCCTCTATATGTTTCATACAAAAACAGTGACAAAGGGGGTGGGTGGGTCCTGAAAAATGCCTAAATACCGGTGACATAATTGTTGAATGCTCCCTTAGCATCACCACTTTGCTGATTGCATGGAGAGCACTCGAGGGTAGAATTAGAACATGTACCTAATGAATAGGTTATCAGCATTGGGATTATTCTACTCTGCCCATTGTGACTGAATTCAGATCGGTTTTGTTCATTCTTCTGTTCAACGAGTTCCAATTTTGTACGTTATCGGATAATTTAGATCGAAGTTAAAAGGTGTAAGAAATGATATTGGTCTACAGCAATAATCATATCTAACTGTGCTGGAACTTTCCATTTTGTGCTAACAATGAAAATATATTCAGGACATCATTACCTTGAAAAGATATTCAGGTCACCAAGTGTCACTTAACCAATATGATATAATTAATGGATATAGAGTCTTGATAGTTGTGGTGAATCCAGTGTTTGGAAAAGGAGGGCCTCAGGATACAGATGTTGGCACATTACGTATACTTTTGAGCAATTTGAGGTCACAATTCAGCAATTAATCTACATGCCATAAAAGAAAGAGCGCCTCCCATCTAAATCAACCACTGATTATGATAGGCTTTGACCGACCGTAATCATCCTGTTTAAAGAAAAAGAAAAAGAAACACAGCTGCAAAGCAAAAGAAATGAGGAGGGTTGTAAGGAACTGCCACATGTAACATCTACATAGACTTTATGGTCACAAATCATAGAAAGTGTGCATATGGGGCCTCACATGTCATTCGACCAGACATGTGCCCAGAATCATGAAAAATAATTTTTATAAGTATGCTTCTTTTATGATAGCAAGGACACATCTGACATAAATGATAATGTGATTTTCTCTATTTAATCTACAGGTCGAAATAGTCTAGACCTGAGATTTTCATGGAGGTATGATGATTGTTTCTGTAGGAAATGAAGCCCCCAACATGGCTTGTAACTTAGGCCCCTAAATGTCATTCGCCCAGACACAATTTCGCCTAGACAATTTTGGGCCCATTTTACCCCCCTGGAGCCCAAAATATTCATATGGGACCATTAAAACCCATATGTAACACAAAGATCTCATCCAGCCTAACACTTTGAGCCAAAAAAATAGAGGGGGAAACTAAAATTGGAAGAGTAGGGGCTGGAATACCTCCAAATTCGTCATATGCAAACCTTCTATGATTTTCGACCTTATTACCCCTTCTTCAAAGGTTCCAACTATCTCTGTACAGTTTGAATGCACTGAGGGATGCTATCAATAAAAGTCTCCCTTCACCCCCACACTACAGACCCTCCCCATTAGTCTCCCCAGTATAGAATCAACTAATATAGGCACTATAAAGGCTCCCCAGCCCACTTACAGATTCAGATAACAAAGAAAACAAGGACATGGGGAGGGACTACTTTCTGCTCTGTCGCCCCTATCTGTTAGTATAGTTTGATTGTTCATCATTGCAATGCTATTAACACCAGTGTGTGCTGCTTGTATCGAGGGACTAGACTAAACTGTGGTTATTTGGGGAAAGCTTCCCTGCAGTATCCCTATGGTATTCAGCCTATTGCCAATCCCTGACACCATCATTGCTGCTTTTCTACAGTGCCATACATAAGGTTGGTACCAGGACCTATATCTAGTAGACATTGCTACTTTTGTTATAGGGAGGAATCTGTGTATCACCAGGACTCATTCTTCTTTGTGAAATGTATCTGTGTAGGACTATATTTGTCTTAGAGGGGGCTTGTAGTGTGGTACCAGACTGTGTCATCTCCTGGGAGCACACAGAATGAAACATGGATTTCAGGACAAGGCCATAAGGAAGTAGGTGATGAGAGGGGGGTGAAGATGTGCGAGGGAATCGATATGTTCCGTATCCCAGATCTGTTATAGTAAATACCTCCTCTTCTGGCAGTGTAGTAATTTGCATAAATTCACCAGCATACTTTTCCACATAAACAGAAATCAGGTAATGAGGTGATAAGGAGGCGTATCAGGGCGGCTGCAATGAGTGGGTGGGGGACAAAGAGGAAAAGATGAAGCACAGGTAGGGAGGAAGCTGGAAAAGGTAGGGGTAAGAGAAGAGCAAGAGACAAGAGAGAGAGAGAGAGAGAGAGAGAGAGAGAGAGAGAGAGAGAGATACCGAGCAGAGACAGAAGGTAGGCTGTATGCTGTAATGGATCGATGATAAAGTAGAATGGCCAGCAGTAATGGAGCCTTTGATACTCACAGTGGCTGTGATGAGGGTTATGTCCGGGTGATGAGGACAGTATTGGGGCTGAATCAGTGGGAGATGGGCACAGACGGCAAGCTATTGATGTTACATGATAGGTTGGGACGGCAGCCATAAGGGAAGGGTCGCATCTGGTATAATCCCACTTGGCAGAAAAACGTTTTTTTGACATAAAAAAAAGTTTTATTTTGGTTCCTAAGTTTGTAAAACGTTTTTTTTCAACATCAAAATAACGGTTTTACATGTACTCAAAAAACGTTATTTTGACGTGTGTTTTTTTGCCAAGTGGGATGTGAGGGTGTAAGTCTGTATGCAGAAATTGGGTAGGAGTGGGGGAATGGTAGAGCTGCAGACTGCTGATAGAGGTGAACTAGGGCCATGCGGTTAGATGTACGGATTGAAGGGGTGATGGAAGAGAGAAATATATACACAATAGTAATAATGACGGGGAAGGGGGTAAAGGTGAGTTAAAGCCCTGGGGCTGAATGTATACATGTATATAGAAAGAAATTAAAATAATAACACGGGAAGCTTTCTGGTAGATGGATAAAGATAGGCTGAGAGATAAAGAGAGAAAGAGTGTCACTCTCGGACTCGAGATCAGTTTTGTTATCTACATAACCGTCAATGTCAAACACAATGGTCTGACTGTAGAGACATGGTTTAATGCATTTCCATCGACATTTGTCACAATCTTGACAATAACACCCCCTTCAATATTCCTCAACAGAACTTCCCCATTGCCCTTCCCCTACGCTTTCCCCTCCCCACTCCAACTCGACCCAGCGAGCAGTGCTTTTCATAGTCATCAATAGGGTACAGTGACATATGTAAGCTGCCCCACAATAAAGATGCTTTAAGTAGGGCCTAGTGGAACATTCTCTTTGCTTGGCTGCTCAAGCTACAGACAGCTCACAGCACAGCGTATTTCCACAGAATGTCACAGAGCTCTGCTATCACTGCATCCTATTGAACATAGCTGAGATGATATCAATGCCACATAGCAGGACGTATTATTAGGCTGTAAGTGATACAGAAGGTATGAGGGGGTGGAGATTCAATAGATTGCACAGTGTTCATGGCAGATACATATATCAGTTCTATAAGGATAATGGTGTTGAATTGCAAAGGACACAGGGAATAGTATTTGGTGGTAGACAGATAGATAGACAGGCATTATAGACAGATAAACAGAGAGAGGGGATGGGAAAATGAATGGTTTCCTACCCCCTCTCTCTAATCAATTCCATAGTTTTGCATCCATGCATCATGCTGACCATACGGATACGGAGAAGTGAGGATGGCTGTTGGCAGAAAAGATGTGCAGAGACAGCGGCATAGGAACCCACCGACTGTTCAGACCACAGAAACTCTTATTCAAACAGCTAGGAGGGAGGAAACGATAGGATATGATATACGCTTCCTAACCATTGCCCCCATACAAAAGTACTATATAGTTAAGTAGACGGTGGCAGTCATCCTGATGCCCTTAAAAGGGCTTGGGGATAAGAAGAAGCCAAGAGGCTCTGTCATAGATAAGGAAAAGAAAGGAAGCAATCCTCAGCTTGCAGAAAGGTAGGGGAGGACACTAAAGGTTCACTGAAAGTGTTAGTATAGATGCCCGACCGACGATAGCACCGGAAGTATTCTCACGGGACATGCGCACAGCGGCGTCAGCGACGTCTTCCGGGGCACTATCACCCATCACTTCAGGGTCAGGTCATCGTCACCAATCACATCCTGTGGGTCACTGGGACGTGCCTGGCTAGATGAGGTCGCTCATTAATTATGGAGCTCTATAGGAGGCCCTGTTGATAGCTTGTGGATGCAGACGGAGTCAAAAGCAAAGCTTACAGAGGCAAATGGAGTGTTTTAGCTCCATAAATTGTCTTTTCATGTGATGAACTTTTAAACCCCCGACCAATACATAGGGAGACTATCACAACGGGGCTGGACCAGAAAAAGATCAGGTATCCCCTTCATTTCTGCGATTATTTGGAGAGATCTGAACACATTGTACTCAACAGGGCTTCAAGGTGCTATAAACCTGTGCTATATTTAAAATTGAAAATTAGACTCCTGACCCTTCTGCTTAAACGGGCAGTGTCCTTGATAACATCTAAAATATTAGTCATATCCTTCTGCAAACTACTACAAAATAATGATGAAGGCTCATGAATGAGTCGAAACGTTGACAACCTATATGCAACACTACATACTACTTTTTATTCAGCTTGTAACTGTTTGAAAATAAATTCCAACATCAAATTTAATTGACTGTGTCTGGTTTTATGTGTATTTTACATCTCCAGTAATACTACAAAATAATCCTGATGACATCTGTAACCTGAAATTTTTCTACACAGATAATAATTCTGAATCTGTCATGTGATACTTGAGTGGCCGCCATCTTTGCTGCGCAGTGCATGTCGGGAGTCATCTCTAGGTCTCACTGCGCTATTTTCCCTCCCCTTTGATCTACTATACGAGCCGTGTACTCTTCATCCATTGGGCATTGCTGCGCTCTTGATATATCATGTCTAGAAGATATTATGACCATTTTTCGTTCCATGCATTAAGGTTAAGATGGGTAGGTTTGAATGCATGTGGTGCCATTTGACTTGATCTTGTCTGACTTTTACCATACACAGATGCATCTTCATTCCACATGCTACCTTATGAAAGACCCAGTGAAAACAGAGCCAAATTTACAAAGCCCTCCGCCACATATGCTTTATCGGGGATCTAATATTACAAAGGTAACCGTGATTAAAATACTTCACATTTTAAACTCAAAGTATTTTGGAATCTACTAACAGTGTATACAAGAAACAATATAGACGTTAGTCCATAAGGACCCTCACCTAGCTGCAGAAGAGTGCAGCAATAACTATTTGATCCAAGCGCTCTCGGCCACAGGCTCAGGTCCCTAAATCTATACCTTTTATGGCTCCGTCCTACCTTAGAGTTGATCTAGGAGAAGGGGATGTCCTTTATGTAGTTGGTGAATATGGATTGTGACAGATCAAACGGGAGGCCAGGAGGAGGGGAAAACACGACAAAACACCCGACCCGTAACCCTTTTAAGGCAGCAGAGAACATTAGTACACTTGTATATTGTGCCATGTTTTCCTATATGAATACTAATGGATATGGATCGAAGTGAATATAAGAGGCTATGTAGTAGCCTTGGGCATTTATCTATCAGCATTGAAAGGGTCCAATGGGGCTGGTCAGATACACCAAAGCATGTCCATCGGGCCACACACACTATGTTGACAAATGGACTCAAAATCTTAAGGCGTCATATTATCCCAGAAGGGTTAACCCCCTCTCCTTCATACACATGCGCACACGCTCCCATCTACTTTTATTTACCTTATGTCAGTTAATGCCCGTGTCATGTACTCTGTCTGCAAACATGTATCATAATGCACAGATGACAAGATAAAGGGAACTCTTTGAGCATGTGCATAGGTATACACCTTGTTTCAAAATCTTGTAGAGGGTCATTAGGAAAGCTAGTCAGAATTTTATTGAAATTTTGACAGAATTGTCAACGGTTTGTCTAATGTGTTTTTGAAGAGTTAGTCTAATTTCTGTTTATAATTGTAATGAGAATGTATGGTTTTAAGGTACAACAGGTAACTCCTGAGCATCCAGATGTATTCTGCCATTGCATGTTATACATCTATAGTTCAGGAAAGACTCCGAGATGGTTTCTTTGTCTCTTCGCGTTTATTTGAAGTCTCTTTTTCTCTGTCTCCGTATTTGCTTTTTCCGTGAAACTTCCATGAAATCAGCTTCAATGTTTAACATGCAAAGAATCGACTAGAGCCACAGCAAAGAGGTATTTAGTTTAGTATGGCTTTAGAAGAGGCTACTCCTGCTGCCCCTAGCGGGGAAACTAAAGGGATATGAGCTTTCTGATTCCTGATTCATCTGCAAGAAGGCTCCATCTTCTTATATACATACAGGTATACCTTGATTAGCTCTCAATTATGTTATTTAGATGGGGGGCGGGGGTACGAATGCATACTGCTAGTTACCCATTACTTCCGCCTTTTCCTCTGTAGACTCCCGTTTCCTCTCCTTCTACATCTCATGTCCAGATACCTATAGGTAAAAACAGTGTTTAGGGATTGAACACCAGTGTTTAGGACTTAAACACTTGTTTAAACACTTATTTGTCCCACTTTTCTAAACGCTTCTTTAGTGCTAAACGCGTTTAATTTTAAACGTGTTTAACTATAAAGTGTTTAACCAAGTGTTTAAATGCTAAATACTTAAACACTTCAGTGTTTAGACGTTTAAGTACAAGTGTGCAAAAGCTAAACACCTAAACGCTTGAAGTGTTTAGGTGTTTAAATGCGGGTGTTGAGAAACTTTGCTGTGTATCTTTAAACACCTTTTCTTTTGCAGTGTAGTTGCCCAACTGCCTAGCTGCTTGGTGGCAGAGTTGTCCGGTTTTTTCCCTATATCTATCTAGTTGCAGAGCAGCCCAGTTGTCAAGCTAATCATCTACCTTGATCTATTTTCCTCGCTTCCCAGATATCTAGCTGCCCATCTCGAAACCTCTCCATGTGTTTTGTAGTCTTCCATACCTTCTGTCTTATGGTACAGAACTGTTAGACTTCTGCCTTGAGCTTGGTTCTCCCGTTGATCCTGTTATCCTTTCTCACTACTTCAATTCTCCCTTCATTCCTTACTTTATTCCCTGCTTCCACTCGTTCCATTCCTCCTCTACTATCGTCCTCTCATCCATCCTGCCATACCTCCTTTCAGTTTTACTATTTAGAATAGCAATTGCAAACGCATGGATCGGTCATTGCCTCCCTCCTGCTATACTCTTAAGGGCTTGTTTCACTCCCTTCAGTTGGGTGAATTTTTTGCTTATCTGATGTTTTTTTTTCTATACATTTCCTACATAAAGAAATCGTCACAATAGCACCAATGACAGTATAGAACCAGCCCTTAATGTTGAGTGCAAAGAGCCTGTAGATGTGAAACAGCATGCGTTCAGTGCTTCCTTGTAAGTACCTCGGGGAGCAGCTCACGGTGCTGATACATATTGTATGTGTAGATGGGATCGCTGCCTGCCCCACTTTGTACTTCTGGCCATTGATTCACCACCACCCTGCTGTGTTCTCTCCAACCTTAACCCTTTAAGGACGGGATGATACCCCAAGACTTCATGTGCAAGACATGGCGCACCATTGCAGCGTCAGTGTATTAGACCAAGTCATGCGGGTCGTGCCATCAGTGTATGGTAGATATGACGCAGGCATGCATCATTAAAGTGCTACTCATCACAGTTGTATTAGCATTGACGCATCATGAAGAGGACACAATCCCTTAATAATCTATGCTATTCCGAATGGCTTAACCAGAGGGTCACACTGAGAAAATATTCTTACTCACATGAGTCTAGATCCAGACTCAGGCAATGTCGCCAAAATGAGTATTGTTTGAGACTCAGCCTGATCCTTGAATGATACTCAGGCAAAGCAAGAGTATCATCCCAGGATCAGCCTCGGGATTCATCTTTACATTGGTGTATTTGATCGGCACTCGATCCGACATTCTTGTTTCATTTGTTCTTTACTTCAATTTACCTTATCCGTCTTTGCTTCTTGCTCGTTCACTCCTCTGTTTTCCTGCGTGCCTGATTCTTTCTTTCTTTCTTTCCTTCCTTCTTTCCTCCAACCCCCCCCCCCTTTCATTCATCCTCCCCTCTCATTCATTTCATCCATTTGTTACATTAAAACACTGCCATAGTTTGGGTTCAGTAGACCCTGCCATATGAGCCCCCGTGTGCACCTCGAACCCACTACATAATTTATGAGTGGATGTGCCCTGTGGTGGTCTGTCTTTGTCCATGTAGTGCATGATTAATACCCACTGCCTCTCTGCCTGGCCACCAGCCATAGAATCACATATTTCACACCTCAACTCACACCACAGGACACTCAGGTCCTCCATCAGGCCAAAGGGGAATACTGTATATCTCCAAGGGAATACAGCATCCCATCTAAGGTATATCCAAGGAGTAATGTGTTCTGAATGTCTAGGGATAGTATGGTATGCTAAAATACTGGTAATAACTCGACCCATGGGACCAAGTACAACTGGAGGGTGTTGCTCCTATTGTAAAAAGAGCTGTGAGTATGTGCCCTCCTTTCTAAACAAGTCGTGCACTGCTTCACCATTCAACTTGCACTCACCACATTAGTCTGAAATGCCACCTGCCTTGTTTAAAATAGAGAGAGCTGCACTACCAGGTACCTACTCATGTCACACACTCTATAGTTTATTATACTAACTGCCTTCTCCCAACTAGGTACCTACTCAAATTTTTTAGCACCGTACTTGAAAGACCACTTGTTAGCGAAAAAAGGACAAATTATAGCTACATGAAAAGAAAGGCCTGGAAATGAGGGCATTTTTTAGCCAGCTCTTCCTTTTACTATAGGAGCAACACCCTCCAGGAATGATTAACTCAACACTGGCACTGTTTTTAGAGTGGTTAATTCACATACAGTATCTTACAGCTATATCCTGAAGTAGAAAGTGTGAAATATTAATAGATTTCAAACATCCCTCTATTCAGAAAGGATGTGTTTCTGGTGCTTACCATAAAAAAATGGGTTGCCTTTCAGGTGGCCTAGATATGAGCAATGCTGGAGTTATGAAAGGCTGGTGCCTTTCCTTATCGCATTGATGCATCTGATACACGGACTCAGATAGCCCCCTCCCCTCACTCCATTTCCTACCCCAGGTAGGGGATAAAAAGCGTAGGGTGGATTACATAGCTCAGTTCTCTGTCAAAAGATCTGAGCAATTCCTTCCATCCCCTCTAACTCTCCAGATGCAGCTCATTACCGACTCCTCGCAAAACACCCACACCCATGACTGAGAATGTATGAGAAAGGCTACTGAGAAAGAGAAAGAGAGAGATAGAAGCTGTTGTGCATGGAGATGAAGAACCATAGGTAGCAAAGATTATCTCAGAAAGGGACAAATATAACTATATGTGGAAGCAGAGAAGAGGGAACTTTATCGAGATCCTGAGGATTGAGAAAAAGCAAAACAAAATGTGGCTTAGACCATAGGTAGGAGTTGCCACTCCTATACCCATGGTCCCAGGCCCATGGTCTAAAGGCACCAAATAAAAGACAAAGCTACCCCCGGGCCCGCCCCGCCAGCCACTCCCGTAGCCCCACCATGGAGCCCTATAGATACTATGCCTCCCGATCCTCTCCCTTCAGTGAACGGCAGACCCCCGGGGCAGACCTTGTGACATAGACGACCCCCTACCCCCCCTTTTGTAGCTCCATCTAGGCCTACTTTGTCCCCCGCCCCCCCCCCTCCCAGACCACCCTGTCTGTCCCAAAACGTGATTTGCGGGAAGATTACAGACGTGGACCCCAACGCAGCGTCCAACGCACCGTATCACGTCACCCTGGCAATATCTCTATGGTGATCATACTCTGACCGCGGCCAGAGTAAGTCAATGTAGCCCTGTGACATCATTTGTGACGTCACACGGTGATCTTGATGTCACTAACGTAATGCCAGCTCCCAGGACGAAAACCAAAAACATAATAGGAGCTGCCCAGCGATGTTGCGTAGCCAGGCAGCGCCAGGCAACTCCTAAAAAAACAACACTTGAAACTGGCAATTTACTATACCAGTGTATACAATTTACTAGCAGTGTATATGGCAGGTTACTCAGCCCCTCTAATTTCCCGCCATTAAAGCCTCATTACCTCCATTTTGTTGAAAGCAGACGATAATTTACTGCCCTCTTCACAAGCATAGTCTTAGTTGTAGCCAAGGCCTTACCAAGTCATGAAATATCTACTGCGATATTCATTTTGTGAGACTGTTTTGACTCCCTCCATGGTTAGATAAGGATCTTGGTGATACCGTAATGGCCCGCTTGAGCAGCTCACTTGAATAAACAATGGGGGTTCATTCATATTGAAAACATTCCTGTACACAAAAAAAGTATTCAAATAGGGGACTTTTCTCGAAAAAGGTGTACAAAGGTATGGAAATTGATTAGGGGATGGGCAATTATACGGGTCACTATGGTATTTCATGCTTTTAAATATTTCTGATAAACTACAGGAATTGTCAAGACCTTTGTGCTACTTTTGTACTAATGCACCCCTGTTGGCATCACTGGACCTGCTTCTTTTGTGCCATCAAAATCAAACACCATAGGCCTACTGCATACATGCTTGAGCTATAATACTATGCTGATAATTATTGTTCACAACAAAATGGCCATGGTCAGATGGAAACTGAAGTCTTTATCATAACCAAATAGTACTGCCTTTTTGTTCGAGTCGAATCCTCCCTTAGTCTTTTTCTAGGGAAAAAGCAATGATAGGTTATTTGTAGATATAAAACAGCCTGTCCTTGAAATGATTGCGACGTCAATACTCAGAAAGGTTATTGCTTTTTGTTTCTATAAAGCAATTTATATGCAGCAAGATCTTCGGTATATTTGCGTCAGAAAGCTGAAGAATGTCAGACCGGGATGTCAGATGATTGAGAGAAAAAAGACCCATGCGTGTATATGAGAGAGAAGGGAGAGAGAGAGAGATAGAGAAGAAAGACTTAGACAAAAAATAAGCGGATAATGAAAGGATTGATAATGTCCCCTAGGACCAAGACCCATCCCGTCCCCCTCAGCCCTTAGAAACTGGATGTTTAAACTGACCAATGAGAGAGTTTGATTTTGGGCGTCTATATGCCACAGTCACGTTGGCCATAAAAGCATCAAGTTTCTAAGTTGGATGAAGACTTTTATGGTGTTCTTACAGGATATAGACACCCTCCTTCATCAGATGTCTATATCCTGTAGAAACCCCATAAAAGTCTCTATCCCATACATAGTGAACAAGTAATTAATGGATATGTCATGATGCGTGATTGATATCCAACAATAACATGCAACAAGCGGGCATATCCATTAACTACTTATTTTATTACACGATTAATCAATTGATAATCAATAGAATATCAATAAATTCAATAAAAAAAAATCGTTCACCTCCATGCCAGGACCGGGACTTGACATGCTACTGACTGCTCCATATCTTTTAGAAGCCAAAAAGGTGGACCAGGCTGGGACGCGAACGCTTGCACCTGGGGTTAGTAGCGCGACTCGCTAACCAATATACTATCAGTACACACACCTTGGCACCCGGCAGCTGCTGGCTTGGTTTGAATGCGTCCAGCAGTACCGTAAATCCTTGTGTAAAGGCCTGGTCAATTTGCCACTTAGGAGGTTTATGTAGTAGGCAGTACTAATACAAGTCTGGGCTTATGAATGGGGAAATATGGTATGTAGCTAAGGGACAGGCAGCTCTGACCACTGTGGTGTAATCCTAACTTAATTCTACTGCTGCTATTCTTGTCAGTCCCTGTGGCGCAATGCATAGGGAGTTGGATTTGAGATGAGTAGGGTATGGGTTCGACCCCTGCCCTTGGCAATAGAATTCTCGTAACATATGACATGTAAGGTGTACCTGTTATCCATGGATAACAGCACAGCACTGGGTGCCTGTTATCCTTGGATAACTGCACACCTTACAAAAGTCATGATGCATGCATCATACCATGCAATATCGATAGGTATATGCACGGGAATATCCAGGAAAAGCACTCAGAATCACAGAAATTGTGTAATAATTAGCGTTTAATCCATGTTATGAGACAGCACTAGTGGGTTTAACCCATAAACCCACAAGTGCTGTCTCATAACATGGATTAATACATTTATCTAACATATTCATCCATTATGTATGAATTTCTTACCTTATAACCCCAGAATTAATCCATGAGAAGACATTTTCTAAGTGCATGCCATCTGCTCGGTTTGCCAAGCCGTCGTGGCCATGTTGTTAATCTGTCCGACATACCTCCACCTTTACACACACTTTTCGGGTATAATCCAAGTGTGTCAAGCCCTGTTATTCTAGCACCGCCAATTATACGATCTCTAGTTGGTGTTCACCTACATTTTGTCTCCATTTTCTTCGAAATAAATAAGAATCCATTGATTTTCTATACCGATCCAATGCACACAGCCCGGTACACGGCCATTTCATCTTGTTGACGAAGCGGGTAGGTGCCCGGATGTTAGAACTAGGTCAGCCACACATCGAACAAGGAATGGCTGGACGGGGCGGGTCCCGACTCGTATCGCTGTGCAAAATCAATGGATTCTTATTCATTTCGAACAAAATGGCGAAATTAGACATGGCATCTTCATCTAGGATATCTAAGGATGTTTCCCTGTTAATAACTCCATCAGGCTCCATGGATTCTAGGCTAACGAGGTGTGTAAACATCAGGTATGTCGGAAAACTTTTTCAATTATGTACTCGATGGACATTGGCTCCTATCACCGGTTGGCTTGGTATAGTGGACAGCGGGCTCGCCTCCTGCCACGGCGGCCGGGGATCGATTCCCCGTTGAACCTAAACAGTTTTAACAGGAAATGTATGGAGGAGTTGACTTTGTATATTCCTCCAATTTATTAACATGTCCAGATTGAGACCAGCAGCTTCTTGAAGACGAAGAAAAGGTCTGAGAGTGCGTTATGGCTGTATAAGGAACTGGGGTTATGACCAAAAAGGCACTGGAGAGGCCAGAATCGTGAGATAATTGTGGATAGACTATACTCTACAAATCCATGCTCTGCACAGTTTACTGAGGGATCTCTTGATGGCTACTCCCCTATAGTATAACCCCCAGACCACTGAACCTAGGTCCCGGCTGGTCCCAGTTCTTTCACCATAATTATTGCGGCCCTGGGGACCCCAGCCTGGCACCTTTCCCTCCCCCTTTTATCGCCAAGGCGGCACTATTATAGGATATATTATGGCCTCGTTTCACCTTTTATCGCTCTCCCGCTCCTTTTATCACTAATGCTTGTCAAATCATATGACAATAACCAGAACAGGGTCAGCTGACCTGTCGTAAGATTGTACGCTAATATCCCGCGAGACTTGGCGAGATTTGGCCAGACTTGTGTGACAGGGGCATTGGGTATTTTTCATATTTCATCTTGGGGTGGTAGAATATGATTTTTGACGGCTAGTGTCTGGAGAGCAGATGAGGCGCTCTAATACCTAAACACCCCGGGTTCTGGAGGATATATCGTCCAGTTTCTGGAGGGTATTTCTCAATAATGCTATTCAACACTGTTGAGAAATGCCCTCCTGAGGCAGTTTGCGCTTTTGGGGCGTAGCTTGGTAGTCTCATATATATCAATCCTTTTCTAGTTTTGAAAGATAATTATCGCCATCTTAAAAATGTGTCTATGGAATTAAGCCCTTAGAGCACTACTATAATAAGGAAGATTGTCGGGTATTAGGCCTAGGCCTTGTATTACCCATTCTATTGTTTATGTTCACCAGTACTCGCCCATGCTTTGATGCATGATACCCTATGGTTGACACGGCACATGAATGCTACACTGACAGAATCAGTGGGTCTTGGGCTATTCAGATGCATTTTACTGCCCACACAAGACCAGAATACTATCATACCACCTGACTATACTTAGACTTAGATTCTACCATAAAGTACCTATTTCTTATAATAACCTGAGATAATTACATTGTACTCATACCAAATGTGTACATGAATGTTTTTGATACTCGTTATTTCCATTATTTAGTGTTTAATTGATGTTATGGTGAAGCATGAGTGTGTTTATGGCTTCAATAATCCATGACCCACTTCGCGGGTCATGGATTATTGAAGCCATGAACCACGAGTGCTTCATCATAACATCAATTAAGGCATTTATCTAACATATTTCTCCATTTTGTATTAATTTCTGACCGTATAACCCCTTAATAAAAGCAGGAGAAGAGATTTTCTTAGGCCGAGTGGTAGAAATATAGTTTCGCCATGTTGTCAGCGGAAGTCGTCCTGTGCTTTCTTGTCTATATTCCCGGGCCTGGTCGATGCAGGGCCCCATGCAGAATGTGGATAATCAAGTTGTTAAGTTGAAATGTTATGATATTAAGCTTTTAACCTATCTTTTCTTTACTACATAGAATCTAAGGTTATTATTGCCGTGTTTCAGTGCCATTCTGGTCTGTATAGAGGCCAAATACCAACAAATTCTTTATGAATCCAAGCAATAAGCCATGCTGGGGCGTGTTGACAATGCAGAATTAGACCGGAAGTCAGCGTGTGACACATTTATTAGGTCACAAGGTTAACAAGCTGGAGGGCGGGTGCTGAGACGTATCGCTATGAAAAATCATTGGATTCTTCTTTATTTCAAATAATGTAGAGAAATTTGGTATGGAGGGATCATATAGGATATCTAAGGATGTCTAATAAATCGACATAGCATGCTTGGATTCCATTCAAAATATGGGTGCATAGGTGAAAGGGTGAGTGGACTTTTCTCAAATATGCCGTCTGAATTGCTCTCTGGCGTGGAGTAATGGATAGCGAGTCTGTCTATTGCCACAGCGGCTGGAGTACGATTCCCCATAGAATCCTGAACGGTTTTAACTGGAAATGTATGGCGAGGTTGACTTTGTATATCTCCCATAAGGCCAAGAAAAATAAAAGGTGTGTTTCCAGTAACATCTAGCTCAAAGAGCTAGGGTCGGTAGGGCGGATTTTTTTTTAAAATTCTTTTTTACATTTATATAGGAAATATTAGAGCACATATCAATGAATGTATCAAATTTCATTGTAAAATAATAATGGGAAAATGACAACTGTAAGAGAGGGGAAGAACACAAAAAGGACACAGGAAAAATCCTCGAAAAGTAATGAAAGATTTCTTTAAAATATAAAAAAAAAATGAGACAAAATTCTTCAAAATCACAAAAAAGAGGTTTTTTTGGCCCCTGTTTTGCTAGGGTCGGTCGGGTTACTGGAAACAAACCTCTTTTTTTATTTGGCCTAATTATTAACATGTCCAGATTCTAACCAAAGCCTTCTTGAAGAAGAACAAAAAATATCAGAATAGGGTTATGGCCTGATAATGCACCGGGGTTATGACAAAGAAAGCACTGTCCAAGCCAAAATCATTAGATAATCAATATTGATTTTACAGGTATTTTGTACCAATACATTCATTATGATGTCTAGTATAAGCAATATGTATTTTTAAACTTATCATATGTGTTCCTTGTCTTTATAGGTAAGTTCCAGTCCTCTCTACATGCAGCACGTAAAGCCCTCAGATAAGTGAAGAGTTTCAATTTTATTGTCTACAAATCACCGTGACCGCCCCCCCCCCATTGAAAAAAAAAAAGATTCGCAATTGGTAAATACGTAAAACAAACCATGCATATACGTGAGTTCGGTTTCATGCTAGGAAGCTAAGCTCACAGGCTGTCCAGATCTAAGATGTCTCATGATGTAGTAAATGTCGATGCATTACTTTTATAGAGCTTATAAATAGTGATAAAGCAGGTGACTTTTGGTTGGTAAAGGGTAGAGGCATTTTAACAATTATAGGGTTACATAGTGCTGTGTCGGGCGGCCAACAGAATGCACTAAAGAATCACCAATGAATAACTTATGCAGGTTGTTCAGTGGCAAAGGGTCAGTTCAAGGCTACAGTGCAGAGCTGGCAAGTGAAATCTGCCTTTACTGAATGTTTTAGGGCGAAAAAATGAACATGAAACTTTGAGACTGCCACAAATAGAGGATTATACGCACACCATCTGCCAATTTTTCAGTCAGGGCATACCTAATTTAGTGCCCTATAAACCACACAAAGAACACTACCTCTCAATGAAAATGACCCTCACTACAATAGCAAACCTGAGATAGTGTCCATCAATAGTTCTTATAGCCATACATATTCCAAGACCTGACCCAAGCCTTATTCTATTACAATGTGACGTCCTGTGGACATACATCATAGTATAGGTGTCATAAGACATAATGGGGGGATTTCTAACTTCACATATAAAAGAAAATGAGATAGGAAAAAAGGTTTCATATCACTAATATAATCCCATCTATCAGGAGCCAGCATAGGAAGCCTGAAGAACAAAGAAAGAAGAGACTATGATTGATCAAATAGGAATGAAGATGACATATCTCCCTAGGGACCTGTTGCAGATAAAGTACGGTCCTATCCAGGTTCTTGGAATTATGTCGTGATTGGATTATTATGAAAGGAGAGGTTTGGAAAAAAATGAGGCAGATAGATAGACAGAGAGAGAACTGAGAGGGAGAGAAGCTGGTTGGTTCTCTTAAGCCTTCCTCATTTCATAATTTGGCAAATCCCCCATTTTTAATCCTACGGCTTCATCCATCAAATGCACCTTCACCACAGACGTGGGATATGATGCTTGTGTTTTATAACTCTAATTAAGCCTAATTAAATAACCTCACCTGAGCCTTCTTCCCTTAATTACTTACAACACGCCCACGTGGCTTAATCATGGCACCTCATTGGCTGCTATAGCAAAAGAAACTGCATTATATGATAACACAACAGCAAAGCCGTGGCAAGGTCATTAATATAGGCGTACCTGCAGAAAACCTTTTAAATACTCCCAGAGGATCCAACATATGTGTCCTCTCTTGTTCTCATCTATAAGAAAGAGAGATTTGATTAATCTGATTAAAGACAGTATTCCACGTACTGCATGTGATATGATCGTCAGGTGCCCAACCATCAAACAGTCCTATAGGTGGAGAGCAGTTTAAGCTCCTTTCCTTAAAAATTCATTTTTGTTTTTATCCTGAATTGAAATAATGAATAGGGGGATAACAAGGGGCAGTGATTAAATGGTGTGTGCCCTTATTTGGACTGAGAGAGATTGTGCACATGGCCATGTTTAGTACTTACCAGTGTACACAGGGTTCCTGATGCTGAAATAAAAAGGGTACTAACGAGAACCATACATTATAATATAGGAGGCCGTATACACCCCATTAGGTATACAGTAGTGCAAACCTATCACACAGGTATCACGTGTGCCTTTTGTAAATATGGAGTGATGTACAATACATCTTATTGTTACTGTGGCCATTCAGCTTGTTATCATGGAAACAGGAGGTAAGGTCAGGACCCTGTCCTGCCCCCATCCATCTCCATGTCAGTCATATGGTCGTCTCCCAGTAGACGTACCTCACTATTAGTGTCTAAGAAACTGACTGATTGGTGTACCATAGCCAGCAACTACTCCCCCTTTCTTATACTACTACCACACACGACGTGGGTTGTATGACTAAATGTCACCTTTTCCCAAGGAGGAGTAACGTCAGTATTTCTAGTTAAAACTGCCATCACTTAATTAAGTGGTATTTACTAGAGAGAAAAGAGAGGCCTCCATTGATTACATCTACATGTAATCCTACGCCTGCTGGGTAACATCGGATTAGTGGTATACATTTTCTAATTGATATTTTTGATCAGTGGTCACTGCATGAAATGCAGCTCCCAATGTTTTCTTGTCTAGGGTGAGATGCTCAGCTTTCACTTGATTTTTCTTATTAACGTGAACTTGTACTGCCAGAAACAAGATATTATGTATTTGCTTCTCTGTAGCGCAAATACTGTCGTGAATGTCTGTATACATCTCTTCTGATAAAGTAAAGGCGTGGGCTGCTTCACTATTTTCTTTATCGTTTTGGCGGTATACTAGCAGATCGAGAACCAAGTAGTGCAAAGTACACCATTCTACTTTACTAAACACAACAGAAATTATTTGACTCTTCATGCACGATGTTATAATTGACCGTTCAAGGAAAATATCACCTAGGTGTGTGAAGCCAGTCAATGAAGCTACTCATGATACGGTATTAATTCAAGTCTAAGCCCACCCCCCCTCCCCCCACCTCATCACCCGTCTTAAATCCCCATTGACCTGCCCCTACTTAATGATAGTTCTGTGTCTTGTAGTAATCGCCTTAATGAGATAAGAGCAGGCTTTGTGCGGCCACTGCCAGACAAACAGGTTGGTGGGAGAATGGATAGGGAACTTCGAGTGGAGGAAAGACCATCTGCCAAACTAACAATAATAGAAACATCTTCCAACATTCAACTGACCACAATGGAAATGGTCGTCCCTACAGAGAGATGAAACTTTAAGGCTAAAACATGCAAAAGGGTATTCATTTTCATGCTCTTCCCAATTACCTTTTTGATACAATGTGTTTGAATAAGCCCAGTCTTCACTCCAAGTTCCATAATAATCGTCTATGTCATAGTTTTAAACGTGCCACACAATGCTAACCAACAGCACTAGACAAAACTGTGTAGTATTAGTCCTTGTTATGAGAACAGTTGTAAATAGTATGCCAATTACGTGCCATCTGGTGTCTGCTTCAAATATTACTAACCCATTAATAAGGCCATACATCCGGCACGTAGTCCCATATACATAAGCCAATGGTCACTATATCATAACCCTTATATAAACCTTAACCCCTAGTGACCCGCAGTCTATTTGGCTACCCCTAGATGGCCGCATAATCAGATCCCAGGGGAGTTCCAAGCCTAATTATGTTTTTGTTGAGATCCTATGGGGGCCCTGGCCATGTATTAGCTTCATTTCATCATCAGAGGTAAACCCTCCTATGACAATAACAAGAGGCCGCCATTACTACCTATAGAATACTGCTGAGTCATGTGATCCATTATAGTGGCAGGGGTCCCAAAAGAGACGGCATTAGTCCCACTGCAGCACCACCACTGGTAGGACCTTATGCCTTGTAAAGGCCAATGTATCTGAGGTTAAGTTATAGATACGTTATGGTAGTGATAGACCACTATCCACGTTTGTAATGTTGCGATTGCTCCTCCAAATCCTAATTATATAAGTTGTTAAGCTCATTCCACAATGTTGTAGTCTAGGATCACTTGACAATGTACTGTAGATTTCAAATCGCAATTTCCATGTGTCATCGTATACACTTAGATTTGTCAACATTTTCTACATATAATGCCTGTTTAATTGCATTCGATTATATTATAACATCAAAAGTCCACTAGGTCTCTGTCGCAGAGATTTATATAGTAAATGAACGGCTCAATCGCGTGACAGAGGCAAAGTGGACTATGGGTTTAAGACATTAATGTAATATGCTACCAGGAGAGGCAGTGCGAGGAAAAGAAGGGGTAAAGAATGAAAAGCGGAGGAAAAGAGGCAGGAAGGTAGCTACATTTATATCTAAAACGAAAAATTGATTATAGTCTATATGAGAGGCAGAGATGAAAAGGATGATAGAGGGGAAGGAAAATAGCAAAGATGGATAGAGCTGAGAAACTCCATGCTGACCATGCTGATCATGCAGCACTCATACCCACTCCTAGGGCCAACAGGGTGCAATGACTAACTGTCAGCATTAACTTGGGAATTTATAAGCTTAACAATTACAAAAGACACCATATGGGGGTCCACAATACAATTCTATAAGTTGAATTTACCTTATTCACAGGCCCTCGGGAACAAGGGAAAGGGGCTCATTGTGGGCATCCAGCGGTTCTGAAATGGCTGAGCTCCTGCACATTTATTGGTGAGCAGCTCACCAAATATAGGTCACCTGTCCACAGGGGTGGGAGCAGGATCTACTGGCCTTGACCCTGTGCATTATTTAGTACTGTTATGGGGAGGGACACTCTCAGTTCTGACCCAGCTACCCTTTGACCAACTCCCATTTAAGGTGACAAAATATGACATAAATACTCTAGAGGGTCTTTATCCTGACTATGGCAATTTTGTTTGAGAATGTCAATCTAATCAGAAAGGCCAGGTCTCTACTCTCCCTTCCTTCTACCCGTAATGATCCTTAATGATGGTCATGTTGTGTAATCCTGATTTGTATCAGTTATATCAGCTTAATACCCCGGTAGTATGCCTGGGTGATGGCTATATTTGGGATGCATCTCATTAATCATACATGTATAATTACAACTCATTACCTCCAGCAACAGCGCCAATTAGGGGCCTGCATTGTGAATTATGGCTTGAGATGGACTGAGTTATAGATACACTTTCTAATGAACTATAAGGCTGGAATCTATAGCTACAAATCAAGGTTCCTGGGCAGAACATAGACAATCCTAAAATATCCATATGCCATGTTTTATACGTACTCTCTCTGTCTCTCTGTCTCTCTCTCTGTTTCTCTCTGTCTCTCTCTGTCTCTCTGCGTCTGTCTGTCTGTCTGTATCCTTCTCTCCCTCTTTCTGTGTGTGTGTGTGTGTGTGTGTGTCTATCTGTCTCTCTCTGAACAGCCACTCCTCTGTCCTCTGAAAACAAGGCATACACGGCAAGACACCTTAAATGTGCTTTGAGTGTGACAGAGCATGCCTGATGATCTATCACTCCTTGCTATCCAGCTTAACGGAGTAGGCGGCAATTTGTGTCCTGATCAAAGAGCAGGAGGTGGATTGGAGATGCTGAAGGTAGAGGTTAGTGGGTGGTGAGAGAGTGTAATGGGATATCATGGAAGCATGGGCAGAGAAATATCACCTTCGTGGCCTGTTAAGGTGGCATACATGTATTAATACCAGCCTTTCCTAGGTGCTCATTTGAAACTGTCAATTTGCCAAATGGTATTTTAGTAAAAAAGGAATTCTTTGTCCATGTTACATATTGTGGTGCTGCTCACAGGTCACTCAATTCCAATGTCCCTGGAATCAAGAAAAAGGGGTCTTGTTCTCACACAAACTCCATGGATTAGAGAAAAAAGGGGTAGTTTTGGGGGCAGACTCCATGATCTTGGAAGTATGGGTATTCCACTCAGGGGATCTCCATCTAACTTTCTTTTGTCAACAAATAATCACACACAGATATGGAATTCATACTGTTTAAATAAGTTCACCAAATACTTTCAGCCTTTGAGAATATAGAGCTGCTAAAAACAATGTCCATGTTTTATCGAAAAAAGGGGTATTTTTTTCGTTGGAAAAGTCAACACTTTTCCATAAAAAGGGGTCTTTTTTAGCATAAAACTCTATGGATATGGGGTATATTTTGGAAGGAGGGAACGCAGGTTGTGTACCTGTACCATAGGAAGTGCAGGGACCGGGGAGTGATCACATTTACTGCCCCATATAGGACAGGGCGTACATGTTAAGCTACAGTTTAAGTTAATCAGAACAAAATAGATAATAAGATTATTGGCTGACCGTTTAAGCCACAATATTATTTAACTGGACTTAGAGACTATATCCACCATATCCCTGCAACAGGGGAATTTCACTGTGAGCGATTTCTCCCCAGAAATGCTCATCTGCTCAGGATGAAAAATATTGATAATGACACATGTCCCTTTAACATAGCCCCCAACCCTCAGAGGTCGATTAGCCTGATTGGACACACTGCTGAGTGGGCCAGTGTCACTTGTTTCATGTTCCTCTGTCCGTCCCTGCTTCTAACAGCAGTGCAGCTTGTTTCATCTGCTCACCCGTTCTGTGTTATGGATGGTCCTAGGTAAATCCACAGTTCACAGGCTTGGAAAACATTGGCAAGCCTCCTCCATAGGAGGAGTGAAAAACGTTGGCCCATCCTCCAACAATTTTGGTTGAATATGCCATGCTGTAAGGTTAAGTGTAGAAAAGGCAATGTGTTCAAGGCATAATGATTTGTGCAAAGAGGTTGACCTATATAGTGGTAGACCTTGTAATTATCCAGGTATGTGTATGAACCCATTCAAAACAAACTTGTGTATGATGAGATATGCTGAATTTACTGTATCAAAATGATTTCAAATTATACATTTTCTGTTTACTCCATACCCCCTGTCCCACCTCCCCACCTGCACCATACCCCCACTGTTGGAGGATTGTCCAACACCTGCACTAATGTCTTATCAGTGATCACTGTGGCAACCAGGAGATAAGAACACTCACTGGGGGGGGGCAGTGTCCACCAGTGGGGAGTTGTCCACCAGTGGCCTAGGCCCCCATTGTCCAACAGTGACTCAGGATCCTCCACATACAAGTTTATTACTGGAGATATGGCCAACGTTTTTCTCCAGTCCACTGTTGGCATTATGTTACCTTTTCCCAAGCCTGGTTCATGAATAGTCCTATCTTACAGCCATGGATGGGTAAATGAGCTGAAAGTATCTACCTGATTACAATGTATTATAACCTCAACAAGTCACTTTGTCTAAAGCCTTTTTCAATCTATATATTTCTACTCTTTAATCTATATAATCTATATAACTCTAGCCAAGCAATTGGCTATATTAAACTATGTTATGCCACTGACAGATATGGTATTCAAGGTGAGCAGCATAGAATAAACGAGACATAAACTGTCCAATTAAACCCATATCTAGAACAAACTCCTCATGTTGACAACTGCTATGCCTACATTAACAACTTCAGGGCCTCTCACTCAAGGGTGTCAGGTAGGGCCTTCTACCAAGGTGAATCTATTGTCTCTGTCGGGGTTGACAAGAGCAATACTGTATGCTACTCACTCAGAGAGAGAGAAGTAAATTCCTCATCTTCTAGGAACAGATTTGATATTATAGACAATTAGAGTAGAACAGAATCTGCAGTAGGGATACTTTTTTACCCAGGGCAGGGGCAGTAGGTTCTCTAATTTTCCAGATATTGGTAGTTACAGAGAGTAACCAAAGAGTATCTTTGCCTTTTACACCAGACTCTCGCTGGTGACCATGTGCCCACGGACCCTGATTACCTGTCACTGGGAACCAGCTAAGACGTGTTACCCTATTCCCTGAGGATGACCCCTAATTTGCTTAAGAATGTTGTTCGTTTGACTTTGGTCTTGGAAAAATTCCTAAAAATATCCAAAGATGATCAGTGTAGCTGTAGCAAATAATACAAAGTGCTGATGTGACACCCATACCGTCTATCCTTTACAATATGTAGTATGGGCATTTAGTATTACCTCTTACCCATTAATGATATTACCAGATTTTTGATGTACTCAAATATGCAACAAACCAATGCGACGCTTCATCAGAGAGCAGTTCCCCCTCTATGTTGGCTGACTAAATTGGTTCATGGCCAAAAGCAGGACTGCAAAAGGGTCATCAATGAGGTCGTTAATGGCTTACAGCAGGGGAAGGGGAAGCACAGCTTACCACTGGTAAGCAGTGGTAAGGCAAAGAATCTATTGATGCTGAATCAGGAAATTCTCCAAAGCTTAGCCACTACATGCATATAACCCTTCCTAGACATAGCGATAATAGCCGCACATCCAGGGTACCATCTAACACTAGTCTATGTGGAAATGACAGGACAGTCAGGCTTCATTTACATATTATTCATATTTGTTTATTAGGATGCATATATTCTGTGTTAGATGTGTTAGCGTAACACCACAGCACAGCACTGCCTGTAATGGTATTCTATTGGGCATGCAGTCTGGAGGGTCTTGCCAAAACATGACGAGGAAGAACCTCTGTAAATATTTTCAGAGAGTACTGAGGAAAACATACATGGCCTAACTCGTTTTCATGATATTGACAAATAATCTACGGCAGAATACACGGAAAACTCGTTTTGATATGAAAAAAAAAACATGCATGTTTGACCTAAACGAATTATTTAGCAACACAAAAACGTGCATGTTTTCTTTTTGGGTTCACTTTTTTTTGTTGCCAAAACACTCCAGAAAGTTTTGCATGCACTCCTTTCTTTCTATAAGGTAAGGGTCCCTATGCTGTCCTATGACAGCTCTTTGAATTTCTTGTGATGGTCAACTGAACAGATGGTCAGATCAGTCAATGCTGCTTTGCCCAATTCTAGATTTTCCTCTCTAGGTCCACAAAAAGGGTGTGTTTCCAGTAACATGAACTGAAGTCTTAGAATCCGTAGGTCGTTTTTTTATGGGTCAAAGCTCTACCTTCTTGGAGGAGTCTTCCTCCTGTCCAATATAGGCATGTTATATATCAAAGGAAACGCGATTTTAGGGCCGAGTTATTTATTGCAAGGTTGAGGGAGGGCTTGTTAGATATAAGGGGGGAGGGGTCATTTTGAAAAAGAGCTCCTTGTTGGGGGGGGGGGGTCGCGATAATCCAAAGCATCACATTTACCACATTTATCAGTTTCTAAACATTGTATTAACAAATTTGCAGTAGAGCATGGCAGACACATGCCACCTATGGTGTCGGCTGGTGGCTATAGTGGGAGTTATGGAAATAGTCATATAATGCAAATGCTATGATATATTGGGATTCCACCTGATGCCAGTTCAATACAAGAGCATGTTGTTTATTGTGACTAAGTGATACAATGATGGCCTCCAACTGTCAGCCTGAATGCAATTTACGCTAGAGTTTGCATTACTGCTGTCTAGATTTAGCCTAGATTTATGATTCATATTCAAATTGATTGAAATTAATTGTATGGAGGAGTAGAAAGAGAAATAGAAATTAATTCATGTAGCAGTTGATGATCTCGTACTAGCAGATGGTCCAAACATACAAACTTACCTTCCTTTACATAAATCTACAACAGCCTTTAGCCTACATAAATATATGAATAGATATAACTATGTCGTAGCGGTACCAAATATTCCTATTTGGAAACACAGTTCAATCTCTTTTAAACGATTGTGTGTTTGAATGGTTAAGGCATTACAGTCTGCTGTTTCTTCAGTTAACATTCAATGATTATAATTATGGAGCATTTAACCACATTTCTGTAAGTTCCTTTTTCCCTTCACCCACTTCCTAAAGTGGAAGATTTCCACTGATCCCCATCCTGCTTTGCAGCTTGGGAACATGATGACCAGGTACCAGTGAGTGGCCAGCCGGTAACCATAGCAATGGCTGGCTTAATTCCCCAATTATCGCCCATGATGGTCCACTCTGGTGCCATCAGAGGGCATGAGCAGTCAATCACACAGGAGGCACCACTGTCGTACCTGGGCATCATGGGAAGGATTGGGACTGACCAATCAGAATGGAGGGTTACAGCAATGGATTTATGTTACTATTCAAGTCCAGAAGAACAGAAAAGGTATCTGTGCAAGTCAGCATGTCATATGCTGTCTTTTCTACTATAAATGATGCTTAGGCAAAAAAAAAGGTTTGTTTCCAGTTACCCGACCGACCATAGCAAAACAGGGCTGATTTTTTGTTGTTGTTGACAGGACCATAATAATGGTACCAATAGACATACAAAAATGGCAGACCACTTTTTGGAAAGGCTCTATCAATATACCAATGCTCATATTTAGGTAGTGATCATTTTTTAACAACAGGAGGGGGGTGGTGGGTTTGAAGTGGGGGGGGGGGTCAAAATAAATTCACCATACAGGCCTTGGTGGGAGGGGGGAGGTCAAAACCAAATAAATATTCATGCTTGGGGGGGGGGTGGTCAAATGGGATTATTGTGTCTACATATCCTCTCAAATTCGCCTTGAAATTACGTTTCTGTTGATATATAACATGCCTATATTGGACTCATCTGCGGTAAGGGACAGGAACCCCCCCCCCAAATAAAAAAAAAAAGAAATCCGACCTTCCGACTCTAGCATTTCAGTTCATGTAACTGGAAACACACCTTTTTTTTTTTTTTTGCCTTATCTGACAACCTTGTGAGGTGAGCATAAACGTATAGAAAAATGAACAGGGAGATGAGTTGATTGGTCAAAAAACAGTTAATTTTACATTGGAGACCAATAGACCTAATTTTGTCAATTCAGTCTTGGTAATGCCAATAGCCTCTGAACACGCTCACTATACAAACGTATATTCTGTCTTCAGGGACCTGAAGGTCGTTCTACTTGCTTTACCCATTTACGTTTAGTTGTTTGGGGAAATACTGACAAAATGAGAGAGAAAGAGAGCGGAAACGAGGGGGAATTTCCTCAAGGAAACGGTCATAGACGCTTTCAGGAAATTGAGTTGTAAATACAAAATGAAGGCAGCGTCAAGGATGTTGGTGTTCATAAAATATTCAGCTTTTCTACCCACGCCGTCACAATTAAAGTCTCTGACTCTGTCACAATAAGCGCCACAAGTAATGGCAATCAAAGTTATTGCATGATTCAGGGGTCTATTCTCCTGCCTGCAGGTCAAAAAGAAAGAAATGCTTTGCCTGTCATTCAGCACTTAAATTATCGTATATAATCATGACACTTTACTTATCAAAATAGACTGCTTCAGTAAATTCATGGAAAGAATGCATTCTGATTTCTGGTTCTTGAACAGTTAGTATTAGAACAATGGGCGATTGACAGGTTCATTAAATTCATGAATGGTGGTAAAGTTCACTCTTTAAGTGAAATCCAAGCAGACCAATTTGATGATGATCCCAGATTTGATGTGGGTTGCAGAGTATGATGCACCCTCAATACACTGTCAGCCTAGCGCACCGGTTTTACAGTAAACTGATTATTATTCGGGTCTACAGGGGGCGTTGCTATTAGTACAAATCTAATCGTACAGGGCAAGCTACTGCCTATTTACAATCGGGGCTGAGAGTGTACGTGTAGAGAACACTCACACAGCATGGCTGCTGAATTAAAACAAAAGGAAAACATAATGTCAAAAACCATGAGGGAAATAGTGGTTTCTATACCCGACAGCATTGATAATTCTTTCTGTGTGACTGCCTTATCACAAACTATACCCCATGTGGAGCATATGATGTCACTCTTTGAGCTGCTCAGGTCCCTAAGCAGGCCCTGAGGAGTAGCTCCTTTAAATGACGTCATAATTCTTACTTAAGGTAGTGGACCACAAAATTGAATTAGGCAAACTGTGCTGCCCTCCAGGGTAGCATTAAGTCCAAGTGGGCGCTCCATGAAAACAGAGGGACACAATCTTGTGTTCTGTGGTCTATAACAGACAGTGTTTAAGACATGGGCGGTAAAAGCTAAAGATTGGAGATTTATTGTCTATTCTATCTCTGGAAAACTTATTTATTGAAACCTTTTATAAGATGGTAGGTCTACATTTTCATTTTCTTAACCCAGGAAAAATCTGTGCATGTTCAAATCACTTATGGCCATATTAGACTACCAGTAGTCCTACCTTCCTCTAGTCTTTTGTATTTAATCCATTGATACCTGTTAGTGCTTTCTTTCTTGCACTTCATCAAACTTATCCTGGACTGACTACATGTGGTGTAAAATGATTTTGGTTGAATGCTTATAAGATTCCCAAACTGAGAATCTACGAGTGATGTCACTCTGGAGGGTCTTGCCAAAAATGAAACGAGAACCACAAAAGAAAATGTGTACGTTTTTGTGTTGCTAAGAGATTGCTTGGATAATCGTTTAGATGAAAATTGCACGTTTTTTTACACCTCAAAAACAGTTTTCCATTCATTCTGCTGTGCTTTTTTTTTGTCAATACAATAAAAACGAGTTAGGCATTACATGTTTTCCTCAGCACTCTCTGAAAAGATTTACAAAAACACTTCCTCGTTTTCTTTTGGCAAGACCCTCCTGACCTACCAATAGAGGATTGATCGGTGTCATTATGCAGTGATTCAGAGGTGAAGACAGTCCCAAACACGACATTTGCATTAGACGTTCCAAAGTTCTTAATACTGATAGCACTTTAAATAAAATAAAAAAAACCCCAAAAAAACAGTGACTTATCAAGGGAATCTAAAGTAAAAGAAGCCTTCAGTTAACCGATTCAATCTTCGGAACAGAAAGAGCTATCTTAAACTCACTGTCATTTTCCAAAGTAATTTTGTCATATCTGTAGGATCAACGAAGATACCCGATCCATCAAACTTAGGGCACTCTTAAAATTAAAAAAAAAGAGAAAAGATCAAGGCCATATCAGGCCTAAGGATCAAAGAATGCGTCCTTATGTAATCTGAATGATTAAAATATCTCATACAATGAAAAGAATACTGGCCCATGTGATGTTGAAGTGCAAGGAAAAAATAAAATTAGATGATCAAGCAAAATGTTAATATTTAGGGACTTCTTTATCGGCGCTTTGACATTCAACCAAAAACTTGTCTATTCTTCAACCCAAAATTGATGATTTTCCTCTTACCCATGCCTTTCCGACCAACTGATTGAAACAGAGGGCCTCCATTTAAGCCTTAAGTGGGAGACATTCCTCGTCATAATGTACTCAATGACGAGGCTCATTTCTGCCATCTTGGGTGCTCACCGGATATCACGTGGTATCACTGCACTAAAAGACACCTCTTACTCGCCCTCTGGGAAATCCTCCTCCAGGGCGCCTTGACTGCCCTAAGCTGGTACATAGTGTTCTGACCCCTATTTCTATGGTAGACTCTGTGCCTGGGAACCACCCTTGGATGTTTGGTAACCAGTATAGGGTGTCCACCCTCTCTTGGGGGCACCGGGAGGCCTTAAAGGCATAGAAACAGGCAAAGGAAGGCATAGAAAGGCAAGGTAGCCTGATTAAGATTAAGGACCCAGCAATGGTTTAGGGGGTCATTTCTCAAATCACTTCGACTGTACTCAGATTGCAGCCTACTATATGTACACAAAAGGCCTACTTTGGGCATAATTTGAAGTGGTAAAATTGTAGCTCTCAGGAAATGCGCTTCTGTTGTTTGAACTTCCCTAATATAATTCTAGTGTGGTTAATTAGTGATATAAGCTTTTCCAACGTGAAACTGATAGGCCTATATTACCTTCCGGCAACTGACCCCTCCTCATGATCCAGCTGAATAACTTCATTTAGAACACTGATGTAATATCATAAGCCGCCATGCAATGCAATTAGTGAGCTCATACTACTACCAAATACCGCGCTGAACACTTGGATTACATGGAAACCATGCAAGCGAAGTTGTTTAGCTGTTTTGGCTACTATGCTATCCACACTCTGTCTGAAAATAAGGGAAATGACTGTATCCAGTTATCTAGATAGCCTGTGAATGGCAGGATTTCCTCAGATGTTCACCTGCCTGTAAGGTAATCATTGCCTTTTCTACCCTTTACAGGAATGTAGAAGGCTGTACAAGGCATGCAATTTGCTTCTCCCAGGGGTTCTAAGCAATCAAATGCTAAAGCTAATTTTGAGACTGAACTGGAGGAGGTTTTCAAGACAATCCATCACCATAGATAAGAGAGTGAAAGCACCACTGATATAATTCTATGAATTCAAATTGGATCCCTTCTTTTATGCTACCCAAAACGATGAGCTTCCATCTGCACATCTTGAGACAAAAAGTGATGTTTGTACTTTAGAATCTAAAAGAATCTGTTTGAAGAGTTAACTTTGACCGGAAGTGGACAGGCTTTGGCTCCTTTGGAATCAATGTGCATTATAGGTAGTGATGGGGCGTTGGGGAGGCACTGGAAGTGGCCTTGTGTGTCAGAGTTGTCCCAGCATCCTTCACGCTAGGACAGTAGTGGACGCGGCTTGGGTTCCTTTATGCTAGAGGTCAGATTTTCAACGGTTAAACAAAACTGCTATCATCATAGGTTCCGTCCATACTGAAGCCATCAGAGGTATACAGCCCCTTTTCACTTTCATTGCCTTTCTTCACGCTGCGGATACACACTGTCATGTCATAAGAAAAGTCTTCCCAATTCCAGTCCCAGTTTACTTTTCCAAACCATCCAGTTTTTGGTTGAAAGTATGTTCAGAAGGTATGATTTTGTGACGCTCTAACAAGGTCCTACTCAAAACCTTTCCTGAAAACAAAAAACTACTATAAAACAAGGAATATTGGCTAGGCAATCTCGGCACTGCATCCAGTCCCCTTCAGGACCATCTCCAAGTTGTGGATGGGATCTGAGGTGGACGATCAGCAGCTTTTGGTCTTCAGACAGTGACTGTGATAGGTCAGCAGGGAGCTACTATTGATTCAGTCATTGAATATCTGTAGCAGTTTCCTTCATGACTAAACCAAGCCACAAATCCGCTGAGGTGGCGAAATGACACCATTTGACAGATGAATCCCAATTGCCAATTGCCATTGAATGGTTTTCAGAGTTACCTACCCCGCAAAAGAACCAGACACTTATAATTCCAATACCCCCCCCCCCACAAAGCAAATACCGTAATGGTCTGTTTAAGCACCGCGGTTTCAAATAAGAGCCGGTATTCAAATAAGCGCCTGTCTCATATAAGCACCAGGGGTAAAGTGGGATTGAAATCTAAAAGCGCCCGGGCGTTTGTACAGGCCATTACAGTACTAGATACATGCTGCTTATTTGAGGTACAGGTTTCGGTATTAAAAACTCGCTTAAACTGCCTTATACCATCATAGCCTACACTGTAAAAAATAACGGTTGAATCTACCAGGAATCCTTGTAAAACTGAACAGTGAACTGCTGTAGTTATACAACAGGGGCCCAATGTAGTTTTTACAAGAATCTCTGGGTGGCAGCGCAGTGTTACAAGGTATCTCTGTGAAAATAACAACATCTCTGTAAAAATCATGACGGATTTAGGACGAGAAATCCTTCGTTATTTTGACGATATTTTTTTTTACAGTGTACCTTTTCCGAAGTGGCACGTATTTGAGACATTTGTGCTTATATCGGTGACTCTCCCACAAGTGGTCATATGATTGTTGCCATCAAGAATTGATATCTTATTCCCACGCTAGGCCTATGTGTACAACATAACATTTATTATAGAATGCCATTTGTTCCTAGTAATGTGAAGGAAGTAGGATCCAGAAGAGTCCACACAGAGCCTTTAATTCACAAGATACCATTATTCCTTTTAGAAACATCACCAACACACCAACCAAATAAACCTCAAATTGTTGGACTATAACACCGTATTTGGTATGCATACTGTCCTTTGTCAACAGCAAATAATCTACTTTATGGCCTACTTATCGACAGATCGAGTTAACAGGCAACTGTGCCCTACGTTATGACCTACTTAAAAGCATTTATGAGACTGAGTCCCATGCTGCCCTTTTTATGTCGCCATAACCTTATTATTATACCAAGCTGTAGTTTGCCTACAGGATCCCTATATCTACAGCATTGGAGCGTGAATGCGCTACAGTGTGGCGTACAATGCCGTGTATGCAACACATGCAGCATACAAACTTTGTACGCCACTGCTGCGGGAAGCCGATGACTGCGCCAATGCCCGGGCGCCAATAATGCTCAGTGGGCGTTCATGGTAGTAGCCACCGTATAAGACGCAAATTTAAATTCTATTTTCTTAGGCTTTAAATTAACACAGCAGTTGTAAATAGGGCTGATTCTAACTTGTATACGTCATTCCCACTCATAATTTACCGATTTGAGGTGAAAAAAAAGCGACCTACAGAGTTTTTGGTTTCGTATCTAATGTTTATATTGTGACTAACACAAGAATTTGTCGATTCAATATCTTTGAATTCCCTGTAAATAACTGTTGAAAATGATTGATTCACAATCTTTAGACAGTTAGAGTGCTTATTTCCTAGTTTGAATCGTTTCCCGTAGTACTCGGTAATTTGTTCAAGCTAAGACACTTTTTGTTCAGTGTCAGGCCCGATCTAAGGGCCTATCTTCCATACTGGTCGCTTATTGGCTAGTAGGTTTTGTATTATTTCGCAGTGCCGTCATTTCATTGTAGATCTACTTTCAAATTGTTTGATTTTGAAAGTAGACAGTAGGGGTACCTGTTTATCGATGCGGACAGCTTCTTTTAGACTAGCAGACGATAAGGTGGGAAGAAATATGGATAGTTCAATGATTATCAAGGTAGGGCTAGGTATGATAAAGGCCAGGAGGGGCCACGGGCACGTCAGTTACGCCATAACAGTGGCGTTAGGCGTTAGTAGGCCTATCTGACACTGTGGCCATCTCTGAAGCAGAAAACCAGGGTCAGCCCTGTTCACCATTAGAGGGGCACAAAGAGCAGTAAACAGAGCAGCTCACAGATCAAGCAGCTTCCGGGTCAGGGAACGCAAAAGTGTGCAGAGAAATATCCAGCTTACCTTGACAATATATCAAAATCCCTTAGCAATCAGGCATGAAAGGGTTATATTTAAAACTTATAATTTAGGATTTAAATTTAAATAATGTAGATTATGGTTTAGAACCAGCAGTGCTTTGCGATTGCAGACTTCTGGATCCCTCTGACCGATATCTTCACTTATACAAGACTAGGTACATGGCCTAAGACTTTGGCTGGTCCCTCTGTCATTCTTACAGGAGGTTTTTCACGTTACTCCATAAGGTGTCTGAGGGAGGTTATAAATGAACTTCTTCAGGGGATATGATAGACGTTTCTAGAGAAAGTCATGCACCTTGGAGGTGGCATCTATATTCTACAGACCTGTAGACGTTTTCAATCACCTAAACGCCACCGGTGGAATGTCAACTATTAGATCTTTAGATTTTGTAGTAACAGAAGCCTCTCCCTCTCCACATCACACGCATGCGCCATCACTCACGACTTCCCCTCCTCCTGAGGACTTACTGTCGCCACAGGTGGCTCTTCCATCAACTCTCCCCACCTGCCTCCCCCTCATGTCCTACCTCCAGCTCCTTTCCCTCTGTAGCCCCCCCCCCTTCAGCGTCTACATCACGTGATCCGAATGACGTGACCAGCAGAAGACCTACAGTAGGTAATGATTGCCTGCCCTGAAAAAGATGTAGAACATTTATGTACTGTGAAATGACCATCTTATCTGGTGTCTTTGAGCCAGGCCTGATGATCAAAGTCATGAGATATAGGTTTACAGGAAATATGATGGAGTTGGGCAGAGCAATACCAAAAGCCAGAGATGTAGAGACCTCAGCAGGAAAGAAAAGCATGAGAATAAATGCATGATAAATGTTAAAGAGAAAGACAAAAAGGGCTATCTGAAGATATCAGTTATAAGCTAGGAAAACTCTAAGCAAACACCAACAGTAGTTAATGATAGGCTTACCGGTATCCCAAATGTATGTCTATCTGGAATCTGATGCAAGTAAGTAGTATACAGAAAGCTGGCTTTGGATATGGTGTTTACTAAGTATCTATAAGTATAGGGAAATACCAGCCAGTATTTCCCTCTCGGTGGTCATCTCTCCATGCCTTTATGACTAAGGAATGAGATAAACACATAAATTTGTACTCTTTTATTTTATGATTCTTGAGAATTCACAGAATATGCATGAATTCAACGACAAAACACCACAATTCCATTCTGGAATAGCCAAACTCAAACTTTCCCCATCTTGATTAAATGTGGCATCTAGTCTAATGACGTATGGGTTAAGAAATGATAAATGGGAACGATCGTGCTCAGCATAACTTATGTGTGTGGCAAATAACTGCAGGTGCTAAATTATATTTCACTAATAAAGACAATTACAATCATGGCCCACTTCCCTTCACCCCAACCATCCCCAACCAAAAGACCAACATCATAATTTAATCCAATATCACACCCCTATTGGCAGAATAATGCACGGATGCAGCAGAGGGACGTAACCTGCCAGTCCAAATCTGCATCCATGCTTCATGCCCACCCTATATATAGGGTTGGTACACTCTTCAATCTCAGTCATCATGCTGACATATATCATCAGTGGGTAATTGTACAGCAAATGCCTTTGGTACATGATGATGGCGAATCAACATTGGATGCTTGAGGCACTGTGTTTAAGGGTTAGGTGGTGCTGGCTTTGGGTGGGGTAGGGTAGAAAAGGTGGAGGGGAGGGAGGTGTGGTAAAAACAATCCACATCAAAGGGACTGTTCCCTGCTGATGAGGTGTGGGAAGTGACTGTGGTTATTGTCCATCCACTACCTAATGTAGACATTTCATTTTTGTAAGAAGTGTGACGTTACTTATAAATACAATTTGGAAATGATTTCGTTTTTATCTATTTTACAACGAATTATTCAGTTTGCTTACCCCCATTATTTCTTCTTACTTGATGATGTAAGTAAAATTTGCTCAGAAATGGATAATGCTTAGGTGTATAATTATATACCATAAAAGCGCCAAAGATGTAATCGTCCAATTAGACAGAATTAGACTAGATATTCAGTTTGGGATGGGACTGCTCTCTTGAGGGTCACTGCCTGTAATCGGAGACAGGAACCAATGGAGGCAAGAACCAATGTATGACCAAACCTGATCATGAATTTTTGCCAAATACACATGAACAAACTCTATATTCTTAGTGACTACGAGGGCAGGGGTTGAATGAATTGATTGCCCCACCCTCCCACCCCTTCCCCCCCTAGGGGCCTGGTTAAGTCCCGTCTGCTGGCCTCATTACATCATCGAGGTTGGAGCGCCAATACCCCAACCTCGATGAGGTTACACCCTTGCAGAACACTTTCCTAGGTTTGGCAGCTTGAATCTCTGCAGTAATGAAAATGTCAGCAGGGCCTTTCAAAATGATATCTATAGCTATGGTTTTGAAATGCCCACCAGGTCTTGACACATTATGCATTGAAGTCACTAGAGCTCCATCCAGCTCAGCTGATTGGCATATTCAAATTATACTAACAATATTGATGTATTAGTCTTTGCACCACAGCATGTGAACACCACCCTTTACTAGAGCAGCTTGTGGCAGATTCATAACAATAAAGCAAGAAACTGCTTGGAGATTTACCTGTCCTGTGACGTCACACCCATGTTGTCAACCTTTCCCTCTCACTTTGGAACCGGTGAAAAGATGGGAAGCTTTCAGAAAGCAATTAAACAATAAAAGTGGATAAAAACAATCTTGAAGTCGATTATGTTGTTATCTTTTTCAATTGTTATTTTGTTGATAGGTTCATTTGCGGAACCAGGGGAATTAAGTTGAGAAAATGAAGAGTAAAGTCTGTTTGCATTTGAGTGAAGGGGAATTTCATACCATTTACCATTTATCTTTAACTTCGCTAGCAGTTCTTGTTTTCAGAGCATGTGCTGGTTCTAGATCTCTTCCACTCAGGATATTTTGACTTTGTGTCATAAGCCTCCAAACTTCTGTCTTCATGTTCCCTACCTAAGTCCCTGGGGGGCACTGAGTCTTTGATTAGTAGTACCACCTGCGAAACTACAGCCCCCCTTTTTTGACCGTTTTACAGCCCCTTAAAGTACATCTCACTTTTTACAGCCCCCTTTTTTAAGAAGTCTAATAACAGCCCTCCTTTTTGGGGCCCTCTTCCATGAAAATTAAGGTTCTTTGATAATAATACTCATGTATTTAACAGCCCTTGAGTGAATACAAGGAACATTCAAGTTACTTCCTTTCCATGCAAGTTATAACAGTTATAAACAGCCCCCTAATATTAAATGCAATTCAATCAATAGCCCCCCTTTTTTCCCCCTGCTGCACGTCGACAGCCACCGCTCTGCAGGGTCGGGACCAAAGTTGGTACCCAAACCAAGGCCCAGTGCCCCCCCGGGCCTAAATCATTAGAGTAGGGCCTCACATTGACTCCTCTACTGCTGCACTAAATCCATCTTCAAAGATATTCCTTGTGGATTGTGAAATGCAGTTGCACCTAATTATCACTGAATATTTTGGCTCAAATCACTCGAGTAAAATGATCACATATGTTAACCCGGAGTCTCAACCTTTGCTCTGATATCAATTTGTACTATAGTTATTGCCTCTACCATCTCCTCTACCTTGACCTACATCCTTGCATCAGCTTCCCTCAGCCTTTGCTTCTTACTTAAATGCTATATTTAACCTTTCCTTCAGTGTCTTAACCCTTCTTTTCCTATTGCACACCTCCAGACCCCTACACTCCCAAAGAACCGTAAAATACAGTCTTAGCAATAGGCCCTGCCTGCTTGGTCTAAGTAGCTCAGTAGCTAGATAATTGACACCTGAGTCTACGTCCCTGTCGATAATCGTTGTCTAATGGCGTGGAAGAAGACGGAAACACTCTCTCCCTCGGCTGGGCGATAATAAAGGCACGATTGACCGGAAGTGTTAAGGCGTGTCTCGCAGTGGCCCCTTGGTGCAGTGACCTTGAACTTGACCTTCACTTTGGCCCTAGGGGTTATGTCTCAGTGGACTTACACGGTGGTGGCAGGCAGCTGTGTCTCTCGCTGAATCGGTGTTGTTTCCTGATTGTATCCGGTTTGTTGGTTTCCCCTTTCAGAGCTTGAATAAGTATTGACGCCGTAGCAGTTGTTCAGTTGCTCTTTTGTCTCATTGTTCATCTTTATATGCTTACCTTAATGTCTGTTTAAATGTCTATACCTTAGTACATCTATCGATTTGCTTGACCCTGTATTCAGGTGAGCATTGTATGGTTTGTTTGCTTGCCTATCGTCCTGCTCCACTGCTCGCCTGTGACTTGCACTGTCTCTTAGTCTGATTGCTTACCTATATACCTCAACGTTTCTGTCTCTTCCCTTTCCTGAATCTGTGATTTCAAGCTAACCAAGAGCCAATTCCTCCTCTATGCCCCCTACCCCAACCTATCCTTCCTTCCTATCTCTCATTCAGTACCTCTCTGCCTCCCTTTGCCATTCGTTCCTAACCAGTCTCACAATTGCGACTCGCTTTCTACCTCCCCCTCCATTTTCAGAGTGCCACGCTGGCTATCTCCTGTCCACATTCCGTCATCCTCCTCCAATCTCCTGATTCACCATGAGCCCATGTGGCCATAACCCCTTCTGGAAAAGCATGAAACACCATAATACAATCAGAGTTTAACTCACCGTTGGTGCATTCATGTATCAGACCAGCTCTCTCCGACAACCAGCATAATCGCTGGTCCACTGCCCTCGGTTGGGTGAATATTTGCTAATCGAACCGATTTTTCAATACTTTTGTAATGATTATTATGAATAGTCAGATTAGAGAAAATTGGGCTAGTGCAATAGGTGTGTGAATCTAGTATTGGTAGATCACCAATGGCTGTACTTACCAGTATACTACGTATCAAACAGCAAATATGGCATAGCCTGAGAACTGTCAACCTTATCCAGATTCACCTCTTCTCAGTACAGTTCTGCACCAAGCTCTGTACAGTGATTGTTTTCTCTCCTTTTCCTACCCAATCACCCTCTAATACTGACCCTGATTTTTCTCCTTCTTCACTCTTAAGTCTCTACAGACAGTCTCATACTCAAAAAAATAGGAACCAACGAAGAGCAAAATCCATCGTTTTTAATCTTATTCTCAGCTGGACATCGATTCTCTTGTTGCCTCACCATATTTGTCAATACCAGATGTATTTATGAGTTTGTTAATGTCAGGGGATCCGAATTTAGTATCCAGACATCTAGGTCCATGCAGAACGTGATTTCTGCTTATTCAGCAGAATTTATGACCTGCTCTTATCTCTAAGTCCATTCTGGACATAATCTGATGACCCTTTTCTTTTGTCAACACTTCATTCCTTAAGAACAAATTGTGTGATTCGCATAGTTAGATCAATTGAATACTAATCGTGCGCATTGATTATGGCACAAACAGTATAAATTCATTCCTGCCTTGTGGCTGAGACAGTGCTCAACTGAGAGATTGAGAGAACAAAAATAAGGGTAATTATTCACCCCTTAAAGACCTGAAGCATATTTGATCTCATTTCTAGGTTCGTGCCTAGAATATGTTATTTTCACTTAAAAAGAAATGAGTTTTATATTAAAACCTAATGGGATTTGTAATTATGACCAGGTCGAGTAACCTGTGTAAAGAATATATGGCAGCATTGCCGTTTTGGATTTTATGTTCGGGGGGGGGGGCAAGTCTTAACACACTATGACTTCACACACTAAGTCAAAATCGTACCAAATTTCATATTGAAATAGCATTAATGTCTTTCAATAGTAAGGCTGTGTGAATCTAGTGTGTTAAAAAATGACCTCCGGGGATACTTACACCAGCCAGGGACTTCTGTTACCTCAGCAGTCAGTGTTATGCTGTCTGCCTCTAGAGACTACTTTACGCCATGAAACTGGACAGAAATAAGATATTCCAAATGAGCTGAGCCCACTGTGGGCATCAGGACTCTGTTTTACTGGTTAAATTAGGCCGGGTAGGACTGATTATCAGTCAGAATACAAGTAGTAGATGAGGGCCAGTAGGGAGGTCTTTATTAGCTTAGTTAAAGTTTAAGCATGCACCTTAATGGTTTGGTCCTGCTTGCAGCCAGTTTCTACTAATGATGATGGACTAATTAGGGCAGGTGAGGATAGGCAGAGTTCTGCTATCTGTCCACATTACAAAACTCCTCTTTCAGATGTGAGCACAACCCAAACAAAGAGACCCCCCCTCTCCACAGGTCCCGCGCCATAAAGGCCAGCAGGAAACGACGCCAAAAGCATAAAAAGGAGACTAAAAAAAACAACCAAAATCCACAGATCAGCACAGATCAGCAATGAAAGGGGCAATGGGTTAGGGTTGCAATGGGAGTGGACAGAAAGGGGCGTATGGAAGGAGAGGGGGGGGGGGAGTTGGGTGTTAGATTTGTATGGATGAGGACGGAATGAAACACTGAGGAAAGATATCAGGGAGGTAGGGCAGGGCTGATGAAAGGGTTGGGGGCGAGGTGGAGAATCATAACTGAAGGAGGAAGGAGGCAGCAGGGAGGGAGGAGGGAGAGAAAAGAGACAGTAGGGGGGCTGAGGAGTTAGAGAAGATCTACTTAGCTGGGAAGGGAAAAGAAAATCAAAGAGGAATGGTGAGAACTGGTGTATCTCATCTAAGAGGAGGGAAAGTTAGGGAATTGTACGGAGATCTAAGGAAGGGGCAGAGATGGGGGGGGGGATGCAGGGGTCAGTCCTGTAGAAAATGATAGTATAAATGATAATATAGGAAGGATTGTGTGAGTTTGTGTTGGGGGTTGCAAATCGTGTGGACAGTCCGTTCCTGGCATTGTATTCACGCAGTTTTCTTTGTCTTTCCATATCCTCCTATTAATTTTGTCTTTTTTCTTTTATTTTTTATAATCGTGTCTGCTTTTTAAGCCATTGTGTCTCAGATCCCTTGGTGATTAACATTTAATGGGTGTCTGCTGTAGTGATTAAGTTGTCATGAAGAGACATTGACACTGTTAATCACACTGTTATTATGAAGACTCAGTTTTTAGTTGAACTCTGATTGTTGGTTTAATCACACCTATCAGGTGCTTGAAACATCGATGAGATAAATGTAATATTTTATCTAAAGGTTAATAAATCCAGACCTGTGTTATCGTATGTGCCATGCTAGGTTTATTGCATTTTTTGAGTTTTAAGTTTATTTGCTTTTCCCTCATTGGTTTCATATGTGTAAAAACATGAAGTAGTTCGTATGCATCTCACAGCAGTGACATCGGATATGACTTGTCCTCTCAAATCGCATTTAAATATAATGGCAGTTAACAGCTATATGGAAGTCCCCATATTCCACTGGGCCTCTTCGGCCGACATTTGTGTAGGAAATGTATGGCCAAAGTTGGCCGAAGAGGCCCAGTGGACTATGGGTATAAGGAGATATATGCAATATGTGTGTGTGTACAGAAGGGCATACTGCATCAGATCTGAAGCCTCATTGTGCCCTTCAGAGATTGCTGTACAAAGGTACACCAATCACTGTCTAGAGCTACTAATCTAAATTCCACACCTGGTTTGCTAGTAAATACATTCAAACTAGCACCCTCCTCACACTCTACTTAGTAGGTAGTCTTCTTAGATCAATACCCTTATGTACTTACCACCCTTGACTTGCAAATGCCTCATTCATGGAATCCGGTTTTACCAATTGAATGCTAATGATCAGTTAGGCCCTCTTCCATAATATATGTACTCCTATTCATTCACCTTCCTTTATTCCTTTTTCCTAATTCTTCTATCTAATATGTAATTTTCATGCCCCTCTGCAGCATTTCCTGCTCTCTATGCGCCCTCCCCAGCCATGCCTCCCCTCTTTTCCCCATTCCTAATAATGCAAACATTTACCACCCCATATTTTCACACCCTGCTAATATATACCCCCCCCCCCACCACACTCGCCATCTCCCTTACCCCAAACACCTCTCTCCCTGATATCACCTCCTCAGAACACGTTCTTTGTTGCATCGATTATTACGGTCCTACTTTGGACCTTCCTCCACAGTGGAACGGTCTTAGGGCCATTTACGGCATCTTTGGTGAAAAGGCGTTACTTCTGGGGCAAGTAAAAAGGTATACCATCATTTATATTGTCGTTATCATGGTAACCATATGAGCTAGCTGAGTTTTAAAAGGGGAAAAGAATTAGCCAAACCAAGATGGCACAAGTACTGACTAGGCTTTAGATAAATAGAGGAAATTCTCCTGCCTGAGTATACCATTTATGTAGACTACGATTAGCCCAGTCTGGCGGTCTGTACCCATCCTTCCCCGTGTGCTGTCAATATTGAAATGGCTGCCATGCCTTCACTCATATCAAGAACCAGCAGAGGCTACCCCAGGCCAATTACAGCCTATTACAGGCATGGGATGAGACTGGCATGGGGTGGGGGAGTGGGTGGATGGGTGTGGGTGGGTAAGGGATGGGAGGGTGTGAAGGAGAGGCAGGTAGTGTATATTGGTAGAGATAGTGTATTGAGTATATCTTTAGTAAGTAAGTTGAATTAGACCTGCACCTAGGCAAAAATCATCATTCTTAATCCGTTTCAAATGAGCTAACATTATTACACTTAGTGGCTTTATAGATATCGATGAAATGTAATACACGCTTTTAAGATAGAGATAAAGGCTATGCAAACACTCTCAATTTGTTATAGTGCATTTCAAATGGATGAAATAAGCATTCACCCTAAAACGAGTATTGACGATTGCATATAACAAATATGTTAAACATTAGAGGCAATGACAGTGCATGGAGTGCCACAGGGTTTATCAGATCTACTCCACTCCTCATTACCATTACTGAACGAACATTATGATATAAAACGGAAGGAGTCACCAAAAAACTCCTCCCCCACCACCGCACAAAAAGCTTTGGCCATATGCCTATTACCTCCTTCAGTTGGATTGCTTCCCCCTTTGTGGGAAACATCTCTTTGTCTACCATAGTTGTATCTATCGGCAAATTGCTTCCACCCCTTTGTATCTTCTGTATAGCTCTCTATAAGGCTTTCCAATAAGCATTCCTCACAGCCCTAGCAAGCTCTTTTATCCTATAAGGGTAGCATAGCGCTTCAATGCTTCGAGTTTCTTCTACTGGACGATTTATAAATATATCACCTATGTGGGATTCATTGATTGTGCATGTGTCTTATACTGACCCAGTCAGGCGTTTCAATCCCAAAGCGTTAGCATGATGCAACGGCAGAGTTCACTTCTGGGGTCATGGCCATGTATCATGATGGGCAAAAAGAATTGTCAATATTAGTCAGCCTGAAGGCCAAATGTTATCCTCATAGGTTTCTACACTTTTAGATCGCTTACATCTCTCTTTGTCAACCTTTCTCACTGAATAGTGGTACAGAATTCACACCATGCCGACGTTTATGGCATTATCACCTAGTAACAACAGGCCATATTTGTAATGGAAATAAAAGTAAATTTTACTCTGTATGTAGAGGACCCCCCCTTCTTCCCCACACTGTGGGGCCAGTGACCCGGTTTTACATTGGAAAGGCTTGTTATTGTGCACTAAAGGGGGAGTCGATGTAAGTACAAACCCATTGCCTTGATTGGGTTTCTACTGTAGCTGCTACGGTGGTATCTACTGCATATTTACAATTCGGGCTGAGAATGCATCCTGGGCCAGACATACACTACTGGTACTCTCCTTTGCCGGAGATTCTCCTATTACATGAGGTCTATATTCCCCTCCCGCCCATCTTATAATCATGATGATAGAATCAGTTCGAAGAAGGTTCTTATCTACCTAGATTTACGGGCTACTGAGACTGAAGCAACTCAACATGGGCAGAGCTGTGGATATAAAGAGCTCTCTCAGGAAGAAAAACATTATTATAAAACATTTATTCGTGTCGGGACAGCAGTTGACCCATGGGCTCTGAAAACATAGAAAGACAGAGTAATGGAACAATGTGGGTGGAGAGCAAGAAAAAATTAATTATCGGACATCAGGTCAGTAATTACTTTTGACGTATGAATGGCTTGCCATGATTTATGCAGTGAGAAGAATTACCTCGCCTCTTGTATTTTAAAGGGGATAAGGAAGATGGATGAAGCTTGGTGCATTTTATACATTCAATACTCATTTTCTAAGAAGCAGGGTATTATAATACAGTTATTTTATGTATTCAATGAGTGTATACTGTATGCCAATAAAGAAACTCAAAATAGTTATCTACAGGAACCACTTAAATTTATTATGCACTGCATTGTCTCCTTGAAAACAAGCACTTCATCAAAGAATTTAATGAAATCACATAATTGATAAGAGTAATTGGCGTAAAAGAATTATAACTGTATTAATTACTGTTTGAGCTGACTGTACCTTTTATCTCTCTTGCATGGAGAGTACATTCTTACTGAGGATTGCTGGTCTTTCCTAGTCAGTGTGACACACTGGTTGGCGGAAAAGACATCTGCATAGACAGCAACTTTCTTTTATGCAAATTGACCCGGAAAACGGACATCTTTGAAAAAAAAAACAACCCTCTAAGGTACACAAGCATTGTAAGCGAAATCTAGTCCCATTCTTGCAACTGTTAGCAATTCATTTCAAACGGCATGCATGCTGGTAGTTTCATGTGAGGAACTGAGAGAAGCAACAGGAATAAGAAAATGATTACAACAAGGATTTATTGAGGAGCAAAAAGGCCGTTTGACAACACTGACCCTCCTTCCCAATGCCTCCTTAACTCAGCCAAATGGAAGAAATAACAATGGCAAAATCATTGAAAAAAAAAGAATAAAACAAAAACGGGTTTAAAATTTCCTATAGATGTGGGTTCGGGAAATTATTTACTCTCTAACTAGAGAGGCTTACATTTTTGCAGCGGGGCTCTGAATATAGGTGCCACCAGGGCACATTGGCTAGTTGATAAATGAAACTGGATAGATATGTAGATGCAGTCAGGATACTAACCTAATTGTGTAGAGGAAAATAGCACAACACTGTAAAACATAAGTACTTGGTACTTCACACATGACTAGAAGGCACACCACATAAAAGCATCATGCTCTCTCTAAAGGTTAGGTGTAGAGATAGAGAGTCTGGTATGTAGTATAATCCCATGGGGAGAGGAGCAGCTCAGTGCTAGGGGTGTGACCAGCATCAGGACCAGTGCCTGTGGAGATGGGGGAGGGGTTCATGTCTGGGGTACTTATGGCTGGTTGCTTCTGGTTGTAAGTGAGCTACTCACAGACTCACCAAATACTGTCTAGAGGCATGTAGACTGCTGTGCAGACTGCCTTTAAGGTAATGATAGGTGGAGTAGCACATGCAATCATGTTTGTCATGTGGAGTGCACAGAAGCAAGCTCATGCACAAGTGGATTGCACCCCCCCATACATAAATCAAAGTATACAGCGGACAGGAGGGAGTGAGAGAGTAGAGGGGGAGGGAGAGAGACAGACAGAGACAGATAGAGAGACAAAAAGACAGAAAGACAGATAGAGACAGAGACAGAGAGCAGAGTGAGCACAAAAATTAATTCAATTTGCCAATAAGTTTGTTTCCTAATTATCTCGAATTAATAGAGTTTATTCTAAGTTCCCTTTGCCCATGGATGCAACCCCACGCTCAGCCCCTAAGGATTATACAGAAACAGAGTTGATTAAGAAGATAGAGTAATATGCCTTAATAATCATCCCCCAGTCTAAGTAGCTTAGGGCACTAACAGGATGTCATGGCTTACCATGTACATACAGTAGGAGCCTTAATCGGGTAATTGAGGCAGCCTTAGGCTCCTTTCACACTGGCCATAAGACAATAAGAAAACGCCCCCCCCCCAAAAAAAGAATCAAAACAACAAAACTACTCCTAGCCGCACTGCAGGTTATCGATACATTGTATCCCATGGATTATGTTGAATTTATTCTAAAAATCAGTTGGTTTTAGCGAATTTCCTAATGGGTAATTAAAGTCTGCTTTAGGCATTACTCATTTCAGGACCGCATGATACAGCACAATTTAGAGTACGTTTCTGCTCATGATTCATCAACATACAGCTGGCAGGTGACATGCTAATAATACATTCATATTCAAAGGATATGATGCACACATGCAGTGCCGGGTGTGTCAGGACAACAGTTGGACAAATTTAGCTTAGTGTGAAACATTACCATTCTATCTGTAGATGTGTGTGGGATGCTGAAGGTGATATAAATACACAATTGGTACAACTCCCAACATCATATACAACATTGTGTGCTGACTCTGCAGAGTGGCAGATTCTTGAAATAAATGAGATTGATAGGACTGATAGAAAGGTTAGGATATGTAACATCCCTACAGTTATTCCCCTTGCATCTATCTCCCCAAGCACCCCTCCCCATTCCCCAGTCTCCCTGCTGTTTTACTCACTTACTTCACTATACATGTATTACTCCTATTGACATCCAATTATATGTCTGGTGCCTGTGTCCAAGTCCTCTCTCACTATACTACTCGGTATACTCAGTAAGGGCAAGGCATGGGATAGAGCCGAGTAGTCATCGACTGTATTTGGTTACAAAAATGAACAGGGGAAAAAGAATGCCAACCAGAGCACCTCCAAACAACATGAACATGTTAGATAGGAACCCCCAAATTTGCCCTTCTTTTGAAGCCCAATGTGTTTTCCTTCAAATGAAACAAGAAATAAGAAGAATGGTTGGTCACTTTTTATTCCACAACCTCCTGTATCCAAAAAAGACCCAAAAAAAAGAGACCCAGTTGGCCACTTTCGGTGTACTGACCCATATTTTATAACAAAAATGGTACTTTCTGCTGTTAGCCTGCATATACCATTTATACACCCCTGTCTTTCTATGTAACAACACATTTTACCCAATGACATAAAATGAACTAACTCTTCTACCATTTTTACAGGTGAGTTCAACAGATCCATGGCCAGTTTCCTGCCCTGCTGAAATAAAGATGAGTCATAATCTGTGTGATTATATATGTACACAAGGACCTTAATCTCTGCCCACAGTCATGCATTCTTTAATAGAACTGTTGATCCTCATCCAAGTACATAATGTAGCCTGTCAATTGTTTTGAATCTTTCATCGCGCATTTTTGTACTCAACGTAGACAGTTCAAATCATATTTGAACAGTTGCTTTTATAAGTCAAGAAGGGACCTAGAACTTGGTGAATTAGGTAGGGTATAGCAATACTTTGTAAGGGCCTTTTTATGGGGATCGTTTTCTATTTTAGGCTGTCCACATGTCCTAATGACTGTTTATTTCTTTAATAGCGAAGAGGGAGAAGTATTAGGTGAGGCTCCTCTACGCGATTTTTTGGTACATTCTCACCTAATTCTATCCCTTTAGTGTCTAAGGTATAGGGTGTTGACATTCCTATATTGTAAACATGAGATTCACAATTGTAAACATGAGATTTATTTTATGGGTGATCTCAGTCCTTGTGTGCCATATTTACCAACTAACCTGCACCTGCACAGACTCTGTGATTGGGTGGGAGTTCAATATGTAAACATCAACACAGCAAAATATAAATAACAACACAGCAGTCAAACAGATCACAGGGTCTTGTACTGTAAAAATCAAACCTGTCTGATATTGAGTTGCAGAGAGTCATCAGTGTGAAAGTCTGCAATATTTACATTAGGTCAACTTGATTTAGTAAACATAAAAACATCTTTTGGCAACAAAAATGTGCCTGAGATTGTACACAAAGCCTTCCCCACATAAACAAAAAGCTCTCTCAATCTTCTATTTACACCTTGAAATGATAACAAATACCACTATAATCTGTGTTTGTGTCTGCTTTTGCGAGAATAGCTCCGATTTTCAGCAAAAATCGCATAGTGGAGCCTCACCTATTCTTGGTAGTGTGCAAATCATCATTAATACCCATGGGAGAGGGATCAAATATGATTTTTTTCCCCTTTTAACGCCATGACCTCTAATATCCAAGGCTCTCCTGTCAAATTCTATTCAAATATTTTATTGTATGTATACATGGAAAAACAGACTATTGGAACCAGCGTTACAGCAGAGTGTGAGGTCGGAGAGAGTCTAGGGGTGATCAATAAGGGGTGGGGTACTGATTTTATGCGATAGGTAGCACCGTACAGACAACCATAACATGCAACCAGTAGGGGTGACATGAGTTTGAACTAAGGTATAAGTATACATAGGAAATTAGAGAGAACTGGTATGAACTATGCACTGGGAAATCACCTAATGCTAGGGTAACTACAATATCACAATGTTACTCACCGTCAAAAGAACCCCATTGTAATTGCGCCGATTAATGCAACCAGACATTGCTTGGAATGAAAACGCAAGATTACTATGTATGATGCTATGCCTGGTCCGAAATAGAGAAGAATGGCGAGGTAGGGGAGATGATGCATGCAGACACCTTAATAATAAAATGACACACAGAAAAGGGAATGGGGGAGGGGTAGATTATGGATCGGTAAGGGGTGGGGGTGAAAGATTTGGATTGCATGTCACATGTATACAGTAGATTAGGGAAATATGGGATTTGGAAGAATTGGTTGCGTGACTTGATACACAGACCTATAGTAACATACATGTGTACATGCAGTTCATACAAGGTCTCTTTCCCTTGATCCCCCACTCCAAACATTAACATCCAGCCAATGTAGCACACTAACCTTATCGCATTACCCACTATATCGCCCATGAACATGCACAAATTGCCGATTTTCCTCCATCTTTGACTCTCTCTGCATCCATTCCTGCCCTGTATGCCCTTGATTTTCTTGTAGCAATCTACATCATTATATACCGAAGAAAATCAATTATATTGGTTTGTCGTTATTCTTAGTGCTCCAGTACCAACTTTGCCCTCATTTAACCTTTTTTCCAGCCCTGCCTCCCTTCATTTCAATCATTCTGCAAGTCTCAGCTTCTTTGACAGTCTGGCGTTTGCTTAGCCACATTCCCCTAAGCACGCCCCCAACCCAACAGCTCAGACTGTTGTCACTGCCTTTCTGCAAGAGTGGATTTGTGTATTGCTAAAGGATACATTTAGATGGAAGGGGGGGGTCCTGCTATGTAGGTAGGATCGAGGATGATGGGATAGTGTAAGTGTGAAGGGGCATGGAAGGAGGGAAATAGATGGTGATGTTGCATCGACAGAAAATTGGAAAGCAGCAAAAAAAGGGGAATAAAGAGTCAGTCATAGTAATGCTTCTTGGCACTGTGGGGAAAAAAGAGTTAAGACCCAACCACATGCAAGGTTAACTTAAAGGAGATTTCCTTCGCTGCATATACAAAGTCATACCTTCACAACCCCCTTTCTCCCCCCACCTCCCCCCTACACAGTGTAACAGTCACACACCCATTCCCCAACCCTCATCCCCACCCACCTCTCACACCACCAAAGACATGCCATCAGGCTCAGGTGCAGCAAGCCCCAACAGACCTAACTTCACTAATAATAACAGCTGTCTGTGTCACCCTGTGTCCCATTTTGCCTGTTCTAACTTCTGGTGGCAACGGCACGACCACTTTTGTTTAATATCTATAAGACAGGGTTATTGCTGGTAGGTTTTTGGGAAGGGGCTTATACAAGTATTGCCATTCCTTGGGAGCTGATGATATTTTAGATGAGTTCATAATGTTCAGGCTATACGTCAACGATCATCACTGAGTCTCTGCCATCTTGGCACTTTTATGACAGTATGGCATCTCAAATTTCATGTTCATATGCTATGACTATGCGCCAATGCAGCACTGGGGAGTTTGTTGTCAGCAGTGCATTTTCCCATCATGTATCTTCTATCACGTTGTATCCCCGGGTTGTCCAAGCTTGTCCACTCAGTGAGTGGGCTTTTGTGGCGAGATACTCATGAATGGCTAAAGGTTATGGTGGATTTGGGAAACCTGCAAGCCCAAAGTGATTCCATTGAGTACAATCCCACCAAGAGAACATCTAGTTGTTTAATACATAGATACCCTGCGTTCATCGGCTGGCATAAGGATCTTTACCTCGTTGTGGAGAGAGGAGGTTGACCGAGGGTTATCTCCCCATGGCGCCCTTGGTATCAGAGGCAGATCCAGATTGTCAAGCTCAAGATGAAAGTAAATCAGCTCCCTCTGTCACCTTCAAAACACAATTCTTTTGTGTGGGTAAAATAGGTGTGGCCCCACACCCCGAGATAATAATAGTCCCCGATAACCCGAAAGCCATATTGACTGCATGCCTTGTTGATAATCCTTTCTGCAGAAAGCCTACTTTCCAACCTTCCCTGTAGCTACATCCCTCTCTCCTCACACCTATCCCCCTCTTCCTACTTCAATAAGTGTACACCTATTCTTGTTCTTTTCCCTGTCTCTTTTCTGGAAAGCCCCACCTGGTCTCCTGACTCATCACTCCAGCCGTCCGTTTGTATACTCTCCCTTTCCTCTCTATATATCTGATTCTTTCCATCCCTGTATGCGACCACCCTTTCTGGCCCTCTCCCTCTCCCAAATCCCTATGTTCATCCCTTTTTTCCTTAACTCCCCATACCAACCTCTTTTTGACTCTCTTTGCCTTCTGCTCCTTCTTCCCCTTTCCCTCACTCACATCCTATTTCGTATGACTAACTTCATCAATAGCAGACAGGGTATCAGCAGTTGCCTCTTGTGGCTTTACCTAGTTGCCTCGTGGGGCAGATCCTTTGTGGATCACGATATGATGGATGTCCCCGACAGAGGTCGTGTTGGTGGTCACCGTGGATCTGCACTCACGAGGCAATCCCACTGGACTGTCTCCACGCAGAGTCCCCTTATATATAATTCAGCATCTGTACCAGCCTGAAATATTGAAAAGTAACATTCAGGATGGTCAGAGGTATTCGTTCGTAGATGCACTAGGTCTTAAGGGAGTGATACTGCGCTACTCTATTCTGAGTCACTGTCATATACAGGCACCTGCCCTTTCGTCGGCCATTTTAAAGATAAAAGTGCCAGGAATTAGATAATGAACCTTTCTAAAAGTGACACGGAAGGGACACTGACATGTGATGTTGAAAATTGGATTGTACACAAGGTACCAGATGTGGAGCAAGAAGTCTTCCATATACACAGACTACAGCAGATACTCTTGATGAGAGAATATAGCCTCTGCAGAGAGAGTGGCAGAGTGGCCCCAGCAAATGACCCACATAAATCCCACCAAACACCAGAATGATGATATGAAAAAGGCAGTAGACATTCCCGATCCCTAGGGCTTCAGAACAACTCTTCTATGTATAAAGAGGGCGTCTCACAACCAGTCCCCATAGACTTCCCTCCCTGTGGACTTTGTTAGAGGGAAACCCTTCCTTAAAAAATGTATTGGAATCGATAAACCTTCTCAATTGTAAAGTGATTCAGGGAAACATAAAAGTGAAAAATCAAAATACTGATTGGGCGAGAGATGCAGATTATGGAAAAATAACTTATCCCATTAAATCTAAGGACATTTTTGATATATTTTTGTTTGCACTGAGTATAGAGCTGTACACCACAGCAGATATCCAGAGCATCAGGATTCTCCCATAAAGGCTATAACCTCGATATTATAAATTCTTACAAATCTACAAGTCCTGTTTACACAATATATGTCTGATACTTAATCCTTGCCTCTCACAAGTCCTGTTTACACAATATAATTATGTCTGATACTTAATCCTTGCCTCTCACAGCCAGACGATAATACATAATTTATAGCTGTAATATCGGCTTAGGCGCTTTGTCTGGGATGTATGTTTGGCTTGCTAAATGGCTGCCTTGTATAATGACGACTTCTGTCCATTGTCTTCATTATACGTTGTCATCGAGTCTGTAAAGAAATACTAACCAACCATTTTGATTGAAGGTGGGAAAGTAATGATAAGAAAAACAGGAAAGTATAATGCCACTAGTTAAACCACAGTGACACCTTAGAACAAACAAGCTGTGATTATTTTATGTAACTGTAGTTTAAGTTAGGTAACGCACATTTCTGTAGGGTTATTGCCTATAACCAAGATGTTAATTTATAGCATTTAAGGAAAGTTCTGTCATTGGCTCTAAGGCTTGTTGAAGGCCTCTTGTATATCTCACAGAATAAGTGTAATATCACTACTGATAATGAGACCTGAAAACTGACTGATGAACCAGGACCGCAATTAATACCAGTGTCTCCATCGCAATGCGCCTTGTGACGTCACGACAACGTCATATGACGTCATATTGTGCAAATTGGGTAGAGTGAGGTTGATGTATCACCGCCTGCAGAGAAAAGACTGGTTGTTAGCCAATCTAATTAAGGTGCAGAGGACTAAATGCAATTACTAATAGGAACAATGTTTACAAATACAGTTTCTTTGAATACACCAGGTCCGAGTTACTCCAGCACGCCTCTAAAGCCGGGGATATGTCCGCTAGGGGGCGCTGTACGCGAAGCCATGGTGGGTGCCTTTCAGACCACGGCAGGCAGACCCCTTGACCACCCGGGAGGCAGGGAGGGGGGAGCGGACAACATACCATACACTCACGGTCTGATCTATGTGGGTCACTGTGTGTATCATGCACAGCCCAATTTCTCCTATTTCAATTAATCGTAATGAGTTTATTTACACACCAGCCAACAAGGTGTGCATAAGGACCCACTCATTAATTTTCCAAGGCAAAATTCCTAGAATTACCCATTCTAAGTATGCTATGAAATTCTCTCCCATTGACTCAGCATTGAGGACTGGTCAGGGAGACCCACCCTACACTGCAAAAATGATGTTTAGATACTAAACACAATTCTAAACATATTCTTGCAACGTTTTTGTAATCACATTAATTTCCTAAACATGTTTAGCCAAACAATGTGCTTAGCTCAAGTGTTTAGAAATGTAGGTGTTTAGGTTAAAACTTTGTGTTTAGATATCTAGGAATTTTTGTGTTTAGGCGTTTATGAATTTTTATGTTTAGATGTTTAAATGATTTGAATGAGAGGTAAGGTTTGCAGACATGTATGCATTAAAAAAAGAGATATATTTTGTTTGTTTTCTCATTTACTGGGGGGGGGGACATCAGCAGGTATTTACTTGTCAAAGTCTCCAAAGATGTCAGTCACAGCTATATACGTGTACATGTATTACACACTGCACCAGAATGAGAGACTTGAGAAAGTACAACAGCTTGGCAGGAAGGATATTGCCTTATCTATTCCAGAATAACATCAAATAGGTGTCAGTCATGGAGTTTATTGATTATTTTATGCTAATGATAATGGCATGAGGTGAATCTAGTCAATTTTCTATTGCCCTTTCTATTCACATGACATTCTATGAAATGAAACCATGATAAACATGGGATTTGGGGACATTTGTCACAACAATTGATTATAACTGTGTGCAGATATTCCATATAAAGGTAGTGCTGCTACCTGGTGTGGATTCAACATCCAAGTATCTAAACATAATGATGTTTAAATCTAAACACCTATTATTCAACTGTTTCAACTCTAAACATATTTAGCATAAATGTTTATGTAGTTAGAATAAAAAGGTTCATTTCCTAAATGCGTAGTCGATGAGACACCTAACTGACCTATATGTTTAGGTTTTAAACGTGTTTAGACCTAAACATGTTTAAAATCTAAACACCATTTTTGCAGTGTAGCCCTGCTGCCAGGCCGGTAATCAGCTCAGTAGTGGGCGCGAGGGGGAACTCGGACCTTGTGTATCCTTGCTTGATCAAAAGTAAAAAAATCATGCATCATAGCCATTATGTCGACCCCAGGTGTAGACACTCACAGTCTTAGCAATGGTCAATTGCTCATAGTTTTAGTTAGTTGTGGGCTAATAATTCTTTTGGAATTGGCCTTTCAGCCTTTTGGTCAGTAGAACATCTGAAAATACATTGCTTTATTTAAGACTGTTGGTCCAAGGCTCAAAATGGTAGTGTCTACCCCTGATAGCTATTTAATCTTTCATTTAATTTACATAATGTTTACACTTTTGTCATAGCTCTAGATATCTATTATGCTATAAATTAACATTCATGAAGGACGAAGTAGGCCATTTCTGTGACAAAGGTATGACCTGTTCGTCTCTTGAAAGATCAAAGTCCAAAATCACTGTTCCCAAAATAACATGTAGGCCTACGATTGCAACTTTATCATGAGATGCTGATGTATATATACGTCCAAGTTTATAACCTAAAGAAGGAATGAGGAGATGCTGAAATATAGGGAGCAGGTGAAACAATGGAAGAGTAAGACAGTGGAAATAACTTGAAAAAAAAAAACAACAGGAAAATGTATTTGTCCCGGAATCAAGCCAAACGTCTCTGTAGGGAGCAGAACCTAACTCATCATAAATGCCATGACGTGACGTCATACAAAGTATGGTGACTGCCGGAAGTGGTAGAATCCGTGCTCATGACAGTGTCTGATGTAAATGTGTCTACTCGTACATGACTAGGGGAAGTGATTGTCCATATGAATGTATCACTAATAACTCTAGCAGAAAAATAAAACAGTGGAAAGGATCAAGGGAACATAGGTGTGATGGGAGGCCTTTAATAGAAATCCTATGTCATGCAGCCATAAAAATATAGAGTATTTCAACACTCCATACTTTTATATTTCCACCAGGAATAAGTGAAATCTTTGATGCCATATGAATGGTATTAATTTTGTCTTTTGACCTTCCTAACACCTAGAAAAGTGTATATTTGAAACTTGTTCATTTCATTCCAAGAGCTCCCTGCAGCCTCCCCGTGTCGCCTTAGGTTATTCAGTAATAACTAATGTTCAAACAACATAGTTAACGCCAATTGCAAGAGCAGGGAGTCGTGGAAAACATTCTGAGACATTTGTTTTTGTTATACTATTGTCTTTCTATATCGGATAGGTGTTCCTCTTCATAAAACAGTGTTAACAACACATGCGCTCTAAAACACACTTAGATAGCAGTTTCATTCAATACCTTAGTAGAGACATACAGCCTCTTTAGTGTAAAAATCATGTACACTACAGGAAACACTAGTATCAACAATATACCACAAGGGAGGTGTTGCGAACAAAAAACTACTCTCATGTCAACATAGCTCTTAGAATCCACAACCACAATTTATTTACTCTACCAATCCTGTCTGATTGGCTTGTTGATGTTGTGCACACTTTCTATTCTATATAGGTTCATCATACATCTGAATGGCTATAGTGCAAGTGTATAAGGCCTTAACTGCATCACAGTCATTTTGTGGGGTATTTCCCAAGGAGGCTATGTTATTCAACTGTTCCAGCTTTGCTGGTACATTTGGTCTGAACAGCGCTGGAGCAATGCTTCGTTGGTTTGTAAAGTTTCACATTCCTATGTATGGTTTTAATACTGCTGAAACGCTACAATCAGGACCGTCACCTAGATATATGATGCAGCAGTAACTAACATCTAACCCCCACAACTCTATGTGGTTGCTGTATACAGTGTTTTTGTTCAAGGTCAGGTAGGGACCAATGTAAAGGTATGTATACCTGTATACATGTAGATCTAGAGGTGAGACTGCATCTCCTCTGCATTATCTTTACTACCCCTCAGGCTGAGTTAGACTGGGCGCCTGGTTCTTGTCTTGTATTTCAGGCAGGTTAAAATCTCCCAGAACCATACCTTGATACTCTAGCTATCTCCTATAAAGAACATGATATCCAAAATTTGAGAGAACTATCCACCATTCTTCATATAAACTGTACTGCTATAGATCTCAGTATTATTCAAGAGGACTGGTAACATAACGTTTTGATTGGTCTTCTTAAAGGCATAATATGAAAAATTGGAGCTTATATGTATAATGGAGCAGCCCCAGAACTAAACATTACCCGTCCCAAATGGAAAATGAGACAGATGCCCAGCCTATGTTATAGGGTTACCTGCCCACAGAGACCCTGTCTGTACCCCTCCCGTCAGATGGCGCCACATCTGCCGACACTTTTTTACCAGAGGGCGCTGCCAACAGCCTCTCTATATAAAACCTGGTTATGTAGTACTCTATCCTATATCCTGACCCTGGCTCCTCCCTCCCTCCTACCTACAAACAACACTTAGGGAGTGATCATGTTTTAACAACAGGAGGGGCTGGTGAGTTTTTTACCCCCCCATAAGAGACAAAAATCGCGCGCGAACATCCCCTTTTAGCCTATAGTGACACGCAGGGTTTTCCACTGAAAACAGATGAAATTATTTTGACCCCCCCTATCAGAGGTGTTGAAAAATTCTGACCCCCCTAAGTGAAGGGGTTGAAAAAAATCTGACCCCCTCTCAAACCCACCACCCCCCTGTTGTTAAAAAATGATCACTCCCTTACCTACACCTACTCATGATACTACACCTTTGAGCCCTGGGTGAATAGCTCAGAAATGAAAATCCACATACAAAAACATACATAAATAAATGGATAGATAATTAGATGAAGAGTCTGATATATGCTATATTTAGGTCATCAGGCAAAGGGTGTCTTCATATAAAAGGGCTAAGCTGTATATCATTGATAAATATCTTTAAACTAGAATGAAACTATACATTGTAGCAGCTCTCTGAGCAATTGTTGAGACCATTATTGATTGCTTATACTATTTGATGTGTTCATTGAGGCTAAATTTCTTTAGAGATTTATAGTTAAAATGCCACTACTATTTCACCAGTGGTTTACAGGATTTAGTAGAAATATTTGAGGCCAATTACTAGAGTTAATAGCGAGCAGTGACCTTGCCCATCCCTCCCCATATCTCAGGGACCACATCCCTGTTAATTCATCCTGTCCTATCCCTCATCATCCTCCTGTAGATGAGTAAGACATACAGGACGGCCTCCCACGTGTTCAGCCCAGCCGACAGGTGTTGGCGATAGTAACTACCCTGGGCAGCATGTGGCAGAGTAATGTGAGGTGGGGGTGCAGTTTAATGTTATGCTTTACCAAAAGGACAGAGAATTATAGGGAATATACCTCTGGGTGGATATTTATGTTAGCAGCATTTATTTAGTTTCTGCCATTGGTGTTTGCTGGAGGTTTTCTATTCTAATAAAGGTTGTGTACGCCTGTATCGCCAAGCAATTCATCCAAGATGCCATTCTCATCTTATTCCTTGCGGGGATTGTAATATGGATCTTCTTGTATTCATATATTCATATAATATTTGCTACCTCAAGAAAACAGTGGACCACACAGCTGAAATTGGACCTCTGCCTACACCCTACCCCTTAATACTGTGGATCCATCATCGCCCGGACCCATACCCTGATCTATAGTAATTGATATTGATATATCTAAGAGTAGGTATTGTTATCCCAGAAGCCCTACCCAACCTACAGTAACCACCAATATGACTCTCCATCTCCGATCAATCACCCTGGCCAGTCTGCCAATGTAGAGTCAATATCACCCATATTGTTAGAAGTATAATATTTACTAACACTTGTCATGATCACTTTTGTTGTAATAGTTCTCAGCAAAATATTAGTGTAAATTCACAGCGGCCAGCAGGAATTCCAAAATAAAAAAAAAGCATTATGTAATATTGCAAGAGGGTCATATCTTCTAGTCTACATTTCCAACCGTCATGATATTGTATGAGAAAATCTAGACTGGCCTTTTCCGGTACTAAGCCACTACCAGTGTGTAAGTAAGTAAAGTAAGTGTTCATTTATTCATAGTGAGAGTATAGGGTAGATTGAACTAAAGACGGCCACATACCTTAAGACGTCCACCCCCAGAAAATAGCCATAACATTGCGTTTGCTAGTGAATCAACATTACCAACTGGTAGATTCAATGCTCATCAACAATTTCCTAATGTCGATGCTAGAGTAAGTCTATTTTTCATTGCAAAGGTGTTGGGTGGACGTCTCAAGGTGTGTGGCCGTCTTTAGGTTAATCTACCCTTCAGAATGATTACATGTAGAAGCAAGTAAACATGTTTTGTTAGAAAGTAAGTCGTCTTCTGATGGGTGTCAGCTCTTCCTTCTCATTCAAAGCTCCTTTCGCTAATTTATGGAAGTAGAGCCACGAGTGGCTCAGTTTTATTTTACCCTCTAGAAATGCCATGCCAGATCAAGTGGAATCTCGTTGTGACGAGACCTGACGAGATGTTGAGCTGGTTGCCGAGTTCTATTGCTCTGTGCATGTGTGCGACCCAAGCAAAGTTATAGAATAGATGCAGGAGAGGTCGTTTTGGTAATGTAGGGACTATTTGGTTGCACGTACATTTAGGGTATACACGTAGGGAATTTAAATTGGAGGTACATTTCATTCTTTTTATCTTGATCTCCCAGCTGCTACTTTCCCCACTAAACACTAACAACCAAGGCTAGCTATCATATGATGGCCTATAGCTGTTCTAGCAGGACCCATCCCTATGCCCAAGAAGTGTCTTCTAAACAGTGGCAGCACACTACTAGCCTCCTTCACATACCCAATGTTATCGGTTGATGCTAGACTTGTGGCTGTTTTAATACCTGCAGGAGGTATAGTCAAGGTATCTATGAAGGGGAGATATGGCATATAGAGTTGATCTACTTCATGTAGTTTGTTGACATTGATATTGATTATTTTACTCATGGTTTTATAAGTGGGAATGATTCAGTAGGAGAGAATATTAGCTCGTCTTGCCTTGGGCCGCTTATTTCTGAAATTGAAAGATGTGATAGAATGCTGAAGTTCATGGGGAGACACGTGCAAACTTTGGTTATATAGAATATTCAGGTGATCAGATCCACATTAATGATATATAGTCAATTCCGTAGGGAAAGATAATGCACTGAAAATATAATCAATCTATACGCGTTAACACTGACAACAGTCAGCTTGCCACTAAGGGTTACCAGGAGTTTATTACTGTTTATCCTACAATTTATCTGTTTACGATTAGCTGGCCATTGTACTAATATTATATAGGGAATGTGTACTGAAGGAATCTGAGGCATAGCCTCTCTAGACAAAGACAGGTAGATATCATTCTCGATGGTACATTCATTTTATTTTCATAAATATGAAAACTGAGATGATTTCCTAAGCTTTCACAGTCTGCTCTTGATTATCACCTTGTCCTGTCAGGGATACACGAGATACACACAGAGAGGGAGGGACCCTTAAGTATCTCCATCCAGGTTTCTTTTATCTTTACTACCTACCTGCCACTTGGATTTATGCCTCTGCACCCAGGGAGTCTAAAGCAGGAAGGATGCAGAAGGGAGAAAAAAACTAAAAATTTCCATCTCTCTCCAGTGAAAACGTTCGATCACTTTTCACGGTATACAAAAGCTTGAGTCTGTAGTACCGTGTTATTGCTGATCTCTCCAGTCAACCCTTCCCCAAAAGATACTTATTTTGGTAGGTCCACAGGAGTTCCATAAAACTGTTGACACTATTTGGAGGTTCCTAAATATTGATTCCCACCTTTGCATGAACTGGGGAATCGTATTTAGGTGGCTAGTTGATTCCATGTGTAGGTGGGTTAGATGTGCAGAGGGACTGGGATGTGCAGCCCTAATACCAATTGTTAATCCTATTTTCTAACACTTGGAATTGAGGTCTGACATGGATCCTAGCCTACTACACCTTTACTGATGCTAGTATAGCAGCCTAGAAAAGCAGTTCATCTGGCATCATTCTAGCATGAATATATATAGTACAGCTAAAGGTAAGAGCAACCAGCTGTAGGAGGTAAGGATCAATGCCCTCTGTTCACCTCTGACACAGGTTAAGGAGGGCAGTGGGGACTGCTAAATCTATGGGTTCTAGTTAGGCTGAGGATCAAGTGATCATTAGAGGCCAAGCGAAGCCAATGTTGCAGCGGGGGTTGGTGCTAATACATCACATGTAGCATGCAGATCATTCATGAACACGAAGGGTTTGGGTCTTTGGTCTATGCTCGTCAGCTTTTGATCCATGTCTAGCAGCTATAGTTACAGTATCCCATCTGAACTGCTATGCTGGATCGAATTGCAGATGGAGTTACCTTGTCGGGATGCAGCCCCTAGAATATCATAACTATTGGCAATGATGTTTATTGAAAACGATTTTCTCTGATCTCACTCTTAGTCTAACATTTACCTGAATTACTCTTGAATATATTAATGGATGCCAATTTCAAATCCCAATACGAATTTGTTCTAATGTGTCTTTTCATCTCTTTTGCAGGTGAGTTCTACACCCGTGTTCTTGATTAACACAAAATAGATGAGTCATTTTGAAATATCAAGAAAAAGAAGGAATTGCATAAATCATGCTGAGGACTCAATTTAAATGACACCTGCGTCAAATGCTGAGACTTCAGATTATCCTCCCAAATGTTTGAGGATTTTCAGATTTCAGAGTTCATTGCTCTGACAGGTGTTGCACATTCTTCCATGTAAACTGATCCCCTTACATATGTAGAGTTATAGGGACTTACTGCTAGAAACTATGGCTTGTGGCAAGGACATGTTTATGTCTAAACATGTGTCTGCAAACACTAGTCTGGGTCTAACTCTAGTACTTTGTGTCTGGAGGAGAGAGTGCAGGGATCATAATAAAACGTTTAAGCCATACATTAGGTAAAATGTAGAGGTTTAGCTACATAGATAAAGATTTAAACAGCATGGTTTTTCTAGTTTCTTCATAAGAAGGAACCTAGATCCTTTTTGCATAGTCTTAGACGAAAAGACGACTTAAACGTATATTACTTGTTCCCTAGTTGCAGCACCTAGTGATGAATGTGGTGCAGATTTGTTTCTGATATTTCTTTTGGAGCTGAAGTAGAGTTCAGGTGGCTCTGTAAGGAAATGGGCACAAAGGTAATTTCCAGAAAGACTTGAAAGGGGTCAGTAATTACAGTAGAGGGTGTTTCAGTAAGATTGAGGATGATTAGGCCGATGTATCATTGTCTGTTACTGTAGACTAGACCTTTAAATGGGATATTTCCACTCCTTTATCAAATAACCCCTGAGACCTCTTTTTCAAACATTGCTGAAAGCAGAGCATGGCACACAGGTCCTCTGACGGACTCATTTTGGCCATTAGCCAATGTTTTGATTGGACTATGGAGCTGAATACTGGGAAATTTTGATGCCTATATCTTCTGTGGATAGATATCCTCAAAAATGCCACTCAATATTTACTGATTGATATCTTGTACAAGTAAAAAGAAGACGTGGTAAAATAGATAAGAAAGGACACCCCTTTCGAAATTGCCTGAACGTTTCCTGCTATGCCTTCTATAGGACTCAGTATGGAGGCCTAGTAGAGACACCATTTTGAATTTCGCTGGTTGAGGTAAAACCCACTGATAAGACATGCAATGATGGGTACATTGTCCCTGGTAAACACCCACTTCCAGGGACATGCTTGTCCCATCTTATCAGTGAGTGTTGCTGGAACCAGCTCCAGACCAGCTAGTGGCCAATGCAGTGACTTAAGAATATAATGATTGCCAGGGGCTGATTGCCTTCTTCATGACTGTATTGAGAATGGCAAGAACATGCCAAATTAGATATATTTGTAGGGGCCGGCATCATTGTATATATATTAGTGCCGTTCATCCGAGAGACGTGTTCGTGTGGTGCTTGTTCCTTCTATGCTAGCTAGGTGTCGCTTTGCGATACCTCGTTGGTACAAGAGGGGGCAGCACCATGCCTCGCGTCCAGCTCCTACTAAGGAGCCGGACGAGCGGCAGAAGGGGACTGGACATGGTCCAGTCCAGACGCTAATACTTTGTCATCAGAGAGATTGAATAAAGTCCTACCCGAGAGGTAGGGGTTTCTGGGGCTTTGCCCAACCCGAACTACTCGTGTTGTGTTGGTACATCTAGTGGTAAGCGAGCCAAAGAGCCACCCAACATATAAGTCAATACGAACCATTACACTGGTGCCGTGACCAGTCGGTTCGGGGGTGGTGCGCGGCCACATTGGCCGAAAGCCTCGGGCAACCCGAAGCGGATCCCCCCAGCCCTGGGCTAGAGGGATTCGAAGAGGATGATTACACATCCCAGCATCTGTTGTTAGACTGGAAACCCGGTCAACAACAAATGTTTAACCAGGAGGGTGTACGAAATATTTTTTCTACACCCGACCTTAGGGACAATGCCACCAGAGATGGCATCGTAAAATTGTATCCGGCTACACCCCAGACAGGAGTACCGGATACCGGATTGTTCAGGGGAGTGTTAAGACCCCCAACTTTAGACTTGAGCGATTGGTCCCAAGTTATAACTAGTAGACGCCAGCTAGGTCCTATGGTACCAACAGGCTCGGCTAGCGGCTTGGGTACACCAATTGCACAAAGCCCTATGCAGCGTACTGCAACCCCCCAGGGTTCAGCACCCGGTGGTGGAACCGAAGTAGCCCCACTAATGACATCGTCGGATCATGACAGCGACGATGGTAAAACCAAAAGGGACGCAATAGTCCCAGACGCGAAATCAAGAGATAAGCCTAGTGGTATCGGACCGAAAAGCTCGGAAAGGCATCACCTAGGCCGATCTCTAGACGAAGGCTTGTCTGACTCCATGTTTTACCCTGGAGGCAATCGCAAGTCTATCTACGGACGTCGGATGGGTCCCGGGTATAAAAATACTCAGGCCTATTTGAAAGCCAAGGAACAGGTAGAGTTACAGGCAAAGAGGCAACATGAACAATTCATGTTAGCCCAATCCAAAATAGAGGAGGAAGCTAAGTCCCGGATCGGAAAATTACGATCCGTGGAGCAGGAGGCGATTCTAAAAGAATCCGACCTCAAATATCGTCTATCCTCCGTATCCCATCGGTTGGAGCGGAAGGAAAGAGACGCACAGGAAAAAGAAAAGAGGCTGGCTGAGTTGGAAATCGAGGAAGCCAATAAACTTAGAGCAATCGACAAGGCTAGAGCCGAGGAGGTTGCTAAGGCTCGGGATGTAAATAAATTACAAACTGAGTTGCACGCAATGGAGGAGAAGCTTAAGAAACTTCAACTCCGGAAAGCTGAGACAGAAGCCAAGATGGTCTCGGAACAAGCCGAGATTAGGAAGGAGACTACTGAATATAACAGGTCTCAGAAAGAGAAGGGTGAAAAGTACCGCCTACTTAAGGATACTTTTAAGCGAGAGGCAATGATCGCTCAAGAAGAAAGAAACCGAGCTGTGACTGAAAATGAAAAGATTCGATCCGAAATCTTGGCAGAAAACGCACAGCTTAGGGAGGAACAGCGAAACCTGACTACAGACGTAGCTACCCTCACAATAAATAAGTCCACTATGGAGAGTTATTTACAGGAGCAAGAGGAAACACATGCCCCTCCGGCGAGTAGGGTGATAAACCCGAACTCGACGTTCGTGAAACAGGGCGACCCGGTCTCCTGTTCTACACCGAAGAATCCGCAGTATAATCCTTTTGTAAATGATAATGCTTCGCGGAACGTAGATCAAGGGGGTGTTTACATCAGAACCCAGGATAAGCATGGCCGAACTAGTAGAGTCCGGATAAGTGAGGTGCCCATAGTCCACAACCTGGACCCGGACTATACCCCTAGAGAGGCTTCCGACAGTAGTGCGGAGACCAGTGGTTTCCACATTCATGTGGATCCTAGTAACGACCCGGGGCTGGGTGCTGGTAATGACAACACCCAACCGAATCCATCAAACGATGGCGGCCAGTCAACGGGAAACCAGCCATCCGATGGCGGGTACCAAGGCGCGCAAGGGGGGGGCGCTGCTTCGGGTGCCACAAGCCATAGTGGTACCTCGGGTACCGGCCCCAACCAAGGTAGTGCGAGTTATACGAACCACGGTGGTACACAGTGGACGTATACTCAACCTCCACCACCGCCTCCACCTGGCAATTCTAGCTTCGGTGGTATAGGGGGCAATCGGACCTTGAATGAAACCAAGGCGATTGAATGGAGCAAACAGCAATGCACTAGATTGATGTATGCTCCCAATTCTGCCCGAAGGGTAGCCGTTATTCCTAAAGAATATGACGGTACTCGACCATGGAAAGAGTGGTTTGAAGATTTCATCGATGTGATGAACTGTAATGGATGGACCCCATACGAGGCCAAGCCACATCTGGTGAGATGTCTGAAAGGCGGGCCGGGTCGCATGGCTGTAGAGCAATGGCGAACCTGGTACGGCCTCGTTGGGAGTTTTGAGCAGTTAGTAGAAACTGCTAGTGGACTGTTATGTAATATGGTCAAGGAAGACCCGATGGTCCGTTTTAAGAAACGCACACAGAAGCCGAATGAAGCTTTCAGAGCATACGGTATGGAACTCCATGCCCTGCTAAGTAAGGCCAGACCCGGTACTGAAAACCAGGACTGGTATATGGACGATTTGATCACTCAATTCGTCAAGGGTCTAAGAGACCGAGATGAACAAATAGCAGCGAGGGACGCCTGGAAGGAGGGCATAACACTACACGGCATTTTTAATGGTATAGATATGGCCGTGAAGAAGCGAGCTATGTTAGCTGGGGACATACCTAATGCCAGCGGCTTGGTACCCCTAGCATCGGTGACCCAGCAGTCGGAGGTCAATACTCCATCAGACGACTTCGAATTGATTGATATCGAACAGGAAGACGGCACCTTCTGTTCGATGCAATTAAGGAAGAATACTTCAGGTAGGAAGTATATTCCCAGGAAATCTTTCAATAAACAAAGGGACTCTAGACCTCCATCCGAGGTCAAGAGTGACCCGAAGGCTGTCGATAAGGCGGTCAAGTCCATTGTAAGCACTGACAAAGTGAAGATTCAGTCCCCGGACATGACCAAACTTCTGGAAGACATGTGTAAGAAAATTACAGATGCCATCCAAGCCAATCGGCAAAGACCCCGGGTGGATCGCCGAACGGTTAAGTGTTTCAGGTGCCAGCGCATGGGACACTACTCATCTGAATGTACCGCTACTAAGCCGGTAATGGCTGCCTTCTATGAAGCCGAAGACGACGGCGTAGAAAGGGAGAATGCTAGGGATTCCACAGATGTGGAAAACTAGTGGGGGTTGTGTCAACGGCATCTGACATGGCCCCGAGTGGGAACGAATGCCAAAATGCTACCGGGGGTATCCCGGTGGAAGATTTCGAGTCAATTACACCTGGAGGCCGGGTGGCTGAGGGTGCGCACCCCTGCACCTCGGCCGGGGCCAGGGACCCTAGTGTTGATATGTGCAGGAGTGATCATATGGAGGCGAGTGGCCGCACTAGGGGAGAGGAAGGATGGATCAAAGAGTTGATTCGAGTGTGTGGGACACACCTTCCCCCAAGTCATCCGTGTCTGGAATTCCTGAGAGGACTCGGATTGAATCTTGGTGATTCGGGAGACTTTCACCAGTTTACCAGTAACCCCTCGCCTTTAGGGGGGAGACGGTGGTATGTACCCATATCTGTGGAAGGCCGGGTAGGGGAATTCTTGGTGGATACTGGAGCTAGTCATTCATGTGTGTCCAAAAGATTCTTCGATTCGGTGGCCGGCAGCCATGAGAACCTCAAAACGGGGGTAAATGCTTGCACGGCCGACGGAAGCAGTATGCGTACATTTGGTAGGACGTTTATGCCTATCCATATAGGAGGCAAAGAGTTTGTTCTTTCGCCAACTATAGCAGAGGTTAGTGATGACGGAATCCTCGGATTGGATTTTGCAAGCTTATACGGGGCCGTCTTGGACCCGAGGGACGGTATGATGAGTATACGGAACCCGTATGGCTTGCATGTCCAATGCGTATTGAGACAGGTGTCTTCGGTCGCAGCAGTGGTACATACGGTGAAGATCCCACCGGGTACCACTTGCGATGTCCTTTGTGGCGGATCCATGGCTCAGAGGAATGAAGCTGGAGTCTACGAACCCGACACGGTGTATTTGTCAAGCATCGGGTTAGACTCAGTGGATACATTAGTGGCTAATGCAGCTTGGTCCGTATTACCCATAACTAACCGAAGTGGTTCAGTGGTTTATTTGAGGCGAGGCGACAGTGTTGGAAGGATGAGTTCGGTAGAACATGTCGCCGAGGCTAAATTTAACAAACCACTAAACCCAGTTAGTCAGCATCCTATGGATGAAGAATTCCAAAAGCTGATTGATCAGTCAGATTTAAAGAATACGGACGATAAGGATTGCCTAGCGAGACTTCTACAAAAGTACGAAGGTGCTTTTGGTAGGGAAGGAGGCCCGGTGGGTAGATCCGATAAGGTGTTGCACACCATAGATGTGGGCAGCGAGAAACCTTTTAAAATCCCGTATCGTAGACTTCCCCTTAAAAAGAAGTTAATCTGTGAAGAGCAAATACAGAAACAGTTGGACCTAGGGGTAATCGTGCCTAGCTCGAGTCCCTGGTCCAGCCCTGTTTGTATGACTACTAAGAAAGACGGTACAATCCGCTTTTGTGTCGACTACCGGAAATTGAACGGTATAACAAAGAAGAACTCGTATCCTTTACCAAGGATAGACGAGACTTTAGATAGCTTGGGCGGAAACCAATGGTTCTGTACCTTGGATTTACAGTCCGGATATTGGCAAATACCAATGCACCCCAAAGACAAGGAGAAGACAGCATTCTCCAGTCATATGGGGCTGTTTGAGTATAATGTCCTACCCTTCGGATTGTGTAACGCCCCCGCTACATTTGAGGCCATGATGGAATCCTTACTGAGTGACCTTTTGTGGAAGAAATGCCTGGTTTACTTGGATGATGTGGTCGTGTTCGGCAAGTCATTCAAGGAATGCCTGGCAAATCTGCAACTAGTCCTCGACCGGATACTATCAAACGGTCTTAAACTTAAACCCAAGAAATGTAATTTGTTTAAGAAAACCATTACATACTTGGGAAGGATCATTACTCCTAACGGGGTAAGAGCGGATCCGGAAAAATTAGAAGCTGTAGAAAATTGGGAAAGACCCACGAGTGCTAAGGAGGTGAGATCATTTTTAGGATTTTGTTCCTATTATCGTGATTTCATACCGAATTACTCTCGTGTCAGCTTCCCCATGCAGTGCTTAGCTCACTGGACCCCGGGTAGGGCACGGGACCCATTCCCATGGACCAGCGAGCAAGAAGAGTCTTTTAATAAAATAAAAGATTTATTTAGGAATACACCCGTGTTGAAATATCCCACTCCCGAGGGACATTTCATCTTAGACACCGATGCGAGCAATGATGCGATTGGGGCAGCTCTCTCTCAGGTCCAAGAGGGAGTCGAAGTGCCAATAGCATTTGCTAGCAACACGTTAAGCAAGACACAGCGAAATTATTGTACCACCAAGCGAGAACTCCTCGCTGTGGTGGTGTATACGAAGAAGTTTAAGCATTTCCTTTGGGGAAGTGACTTTACTTTAAGAACGGACCATTCGTCTCTTAGGTGGCTCCTTAACTTCAAGGACGCCGAGGGGATGATTGGACGTTGGTTAGCTCACCTATCCGAATTCGGATTAGAGCATAAACAAATAGAGCACCGACCCGGTGCTAAACACATCAATGCGGATGCCTTGTCAAGACGGCCTATCCGAAGGTGCCAAAATGCCACATGTGAAGACTGCGGGGCCCACAATGCTGTGGTAGCCGGGTTGGTATTTAATTATACCACCCCCCGTATCCCCTGGGAGGAGGCTGTATGCAGCTATCTCGATTGGTCCCCGGAGACCATCAAGAAGTTTCAACAGTCAGACCCCACCACTGCGCGCATAATGGAATACCTACGGTCAGGCATTAAACCGGCAAGGCCTCTAGTTTCCCTGGAGGATAGGGAAGCGAGGCGGTTGCTGGCTCAATGGGCCGAGCTAGAGATCCGAGACGGCATACTATGTAGGTGGAAGACAACTCCCACCAACGGTAGGCTGTTGCAAATAGTGATACCCGCCCCGATGAGGAGGGATATCATGTATTATTGCCATGGCCACCAAACGAGTGGCCATTTCGGTAAGAGAAGGTCGATAGAGCGTCTACAAAGGCGTTACTACTGGCCCGGTATGAGAGGCGACCTGCTCCGGTGGATCGCCACTTGCCCGGATTGTTGTAAAAACAAACCGGGACCCGGCCTGGGTAAGCAACCCTTATCACAGGAATTGTTTGGTGTCAGATTTGCTCGAATAGCGATAGACATCATCAGTGGGATTAAAACGACGCCGCGAGACAATACTTGTATGATGGTCGTAACTGACTATTATACTAAGTACACTCGGGTGTTCCCCCTTCCCAACCACAAAGCCGCCACATGCGCGGAGGCATTTGTGAAAGGCTGGGTGCTGCATTTGGGTGTTCCCCTTATGATGCACAGTGACCAGGGAAGGGAGTTCGAGTCAGAACTTTGGCAGGAAATGTGCCATTACCTAGCCATTTGTAAGACCCGAACAAACCCGTACCGACCACAGTCGGATGGGCAGGTAGAACGCTTCAATAGAACCCTCATACAAGTACTAAAGCCCCTGGTTAATACCCACCAGGATGACTGGGATGAACAGTGCGAGTTTGTAGTACATGCCTACAACAACACTGTCCATTCATCAACTAACTGCACCCCAAACATGCTAGTGTTCGGCGAGGACATCATAATGCCCGCCGACTTAGTGTATGGAGTGGTTGGAATAGACCCGGAGGCGCCCTGCACGGTGCTGTTTGTAGAGTCATTAAGGGACCGGTTCAAACAGGCATACGAGGCCGTTCGGAAAGAACTGCTGAAGAGTGCGAAGTGGCAGAAGGTGGGCTATGACACCAATGCTAAACGAATTCGTTTTAATGTTGGGGACAAAGTACTAAGGTACTACGAGCCGCTGGATAAGCTGAAGCTCGTAACGCCTTGGGAAGGTCCATTTAAAATCGTTCGCGTCATCTCCGAGTCCACGGTGATGATAGAGGACTGCCTGACGGGTAGGAAATGGAAGACAAATGTCGGAAAACTTCGGCCCTGGAAGGGGCGCGAAGAGGCGGAGAGGGAGTTCGGTTACAAACCACCTGAATCTGTCCCTAGCGGACCGAGCGTGGTAGTACCGACGAAACGCCCTAGAGGCCGGCCGAGAAAGACGCCGGGAGACGAGGTTATAGTAAAAAAGAAGACGAAGGCCAGGAAACGACCTAATCGTAAGAAATGGAAGAAAGTCTCGCTGAGTGAAGGCATTACGTATGGGAAGGGTCCCGCTCTGACCAAGCGAGATCCAGAAAAGGCCGTACGTAAAGCCGGGAAAAATAAAATGCTAACCGAAGGCGTTAGACGCAGCCCCCGGTTGAGGTCTGCCGTAACCTAACTCAGTACACAACGAGCTGCTGCGTGTTGTCCGCCATAGGCAGGCAACATACGTTCCACGGCCTGAGATGTCGAACGCGCCCTCCCCGGGTGGCTGTATCCCGTGAGTGGCGGTCGGATTAACCGGTACATTCGCTTTGAAGCGTTGTATACACCGCTAAGCTCCAGACGATAGCACTCGGGTAGTAGGCCGCGTCTCACATGTCGAGTCGAATGTTGGTTCGGATCTAGTTCCCTAGGTGGCGCTGCTGGTGTGGCGGGAAAGCGCGGAACTAGGTCACCGGATAGCCATGGCGGGATCTCGCGAGACGAGAGGTCTGACGTCATACTGGTCATAACTAGAGCGGACTCGTGGTGGTTAGACGCCACCCGTTTTTGCTCTAGTTATTTGTCGGCGGTTATACAGCCTGTAGCTGTCGTGTTAGCCTAGCTAACCCCCCAAAAGCCTTTCTGTTGGACGAATCCTTCGGGAGGAGTCCAACAAAACTTGCCAATTAATTTTGGAAGTCGAACCCGGTGCCATGGCACAGGGAACGATTGACGCTGCGCGTCAAACAGCCAACATTCCGTTGGAACAAGACGAGGACCCGAAGGTCCCGTCTCGGGTCGAGGAATCTATGGATTCTTCGACAGAGGAGGCCGCCCGGACGCTCACGGCTATGGCCGAGGCAACCGACCGGGAGAGGATGCCACCTCCACCCCCGCCACGCCCGGAGCGCCCGTCAACAACAGACGCTTCGGGTAGCAAAGTGGATGTCCTGGACATTCCAATGTATCCTCCGGGATTCAGGACGCCGATCAGACGTCTAGCACACGTCGATCGCCAGGAAGGTATCGTGTATACCTCCTGGGGTACGTACATCCCTATGCACGCCTCCATGTTCGGATGCGGGCCCATGGCGGTGGAGCAGGGCGTGCCCGAGCCCATACCAGATGAACTCAAAACTATGGTAATGGACTCGTGTAGTGACGAGCTGGCTGACAACATGCCAGTTTCTTGGCTCCGCAACTACCTAAAGTTGGCGGAGAATATGGCGACTAACGAGAATTTAGCTCGAGCCGTCTTGATCTCTGCGGGCATCATCCAGAAGGCCACGGAGTTAAGGGAGTCCGAATCCGACATGGATACAGACTCCACGGTAACCTTGTCGTCGGTGGAAACCGACCGGGTCAAGCGATTGACCCGTAAACCTGCACCCAAGGGTCCTCTCACTGAGAGCGACCTGGAGGCTGAAGATGTCCGCATCGCCGTCGAGAGGTCCACGACCGAGACCGACCCAGCTGCCGACATCCCAGAGGCACCTGGCGAGATCTCTGAAGAGGACATCTCACGCCAGCAGGCTGCTGTAGAGGCAAAGCGAATCGAGCTTGCCAAGCAGCAGAAGGAGCTCACCGCAGCTCGCCGGGCCCATCGCAAGCAGCAGGCCCAACGAAAAACAGAGATCTCTTCCGACTCTGACTCCCCAGTCAGCGGAAGGAGGAGCCCTCGGACAGGGGACAGGAGCCGACGCGAGTCGGATTCCAGTCCCGAAGTTCCGGCCCAACCGACTAAGGTTGTGCGCCGGAAGAAGAAGAATGGAGCGAAAGCGTCTCCGGTAGAGCCCACGCCCCCCACCAAGCCGAGGGGTAAGGGCAAACCGAAGACGCCCGCTCCCACCACTACAACCACCACGGTAGCCACCTCGGTTACTGCATCTTCTGCAGCCAGCACGTCGGGTGCAAAGACGAAGTCCCCTACCAAGGCTCCGACTGGTACTACCACCTCCAGCCGAGCCGGCCGTAGGGGAGCTGACATATACACGGACAGCGAGGAAAGCGAAAGCGATCCAGAGCTGCCCGAGTCTGCCAAATCTGATTTGGAGTCCGTGACAACGTGGGAAGAAATGACCACGGATGTTCCCAAGGACGACAATCAGAAGTGGATGTGGAAGAATGCAGCCGAGGGGTTCAAGGAACGGACTCCCCGCTGCTTCGCGGACTGTGCTTACGACACAGTCCATTATATGTGTCCGAACGCCGTCAATAAGGACGGTGACAGCGATGACGAGGAGTGGATGAAGTCCGGCCCCTCAGATACGCCAGTAGGCAAGTTCTACCTGATTTGGATTGACCAGCTCAAGTCCAAATTAGGCTCGACCTACAGCTACGAGGCCCGGACGAAAGTCCAGTGGGCAATGACCCAATGGGGACCAACCGGCAACCGCCGAAGGTGCCCGTTTGAGTCTTGCCAGCTGTCTCTCACGGGTGAGAAGATGTTCGAGACGAAGCCCCGCTTCGCTCGACACATCGTTGAATTTCATATGCATCACAAGCCTGTGATGATGTGTGTGCTCGGGGACCGCCCGAGTAAACATTGTGATGGCTCGTTCAGCACTCACCGGCGCCGAGACATGGCTCTGCATTTGCAGAAGGCCCATGGCATCGGCCTGGAGAAGACCAGGAAACGAGCCATCAAGTGCTTCAGCGAGCTCCTTGCAAATTGGTCCGCGCTGAGCATCAAGGAAGTGAAAGAGCAGGCATTCGAGACCGGATTCTGCTCGTGGAAGAGCGGCAACTTGCTGACTTACTTCCAGACGAACTCCTCGTCCACAAAATTCGGGATGCCCAGCGAGGTGCACCTGAAGGTGAAAAAGTGGCGAGGAGACGACAAGCGAGAGAAGGCCAAAGCCCGCTCTAAAGGTCCAAACGGAGGCACAGTCACGACTACTGCTTCCAAGAGGACCCGAGCAGACCGGTCCGTGAGCCCTTCGGGTGGCAAGGACCAGCCCAGACCAGCCAATCCAGCTGATCGTCGCGAGTCGGGACAACAGGTCTCGGCTCTGGAGATGCCTGGCAACCAGGCCCGCAGGTCGGGTAGCCAGGCGACCGCATCGGCGACTCCAGCCACCTCCACACCTGCACCCGCGGAACAACGCCCGGGCGAAGCCTCTGGCGGCCAGGATGATGGGGGCGAACTGCTCGCTCCCCCATCCGGGTATTCTACTTGGTGGGCTGGAGAGGGATCCTCCGGCAAACGCCCCACGTACAGTGAGTACGCGGCGAAGTTCCCTTCAATGGGACCGGCTGGACCCGAGTCGCAGGTCCTTACCCCCTTGGGCCGGGCCAAAGCTCGTGGTAGGGGCCGCGGTGGGCTGGAGTCCACCCGAGGCTCTCCGGGTGGTGGCCGAGGCCGAGGAGGCATCACGGTAGAGGGCCCGTCTGCTCCTCCAACAGGCACCCCGCCTGTCTCAGTGGAGGCCCCAGCGCCACCACCAGTGATAGTTCCACCAACAGGTCCTCGGGTACCCCTAATGGAACTAATCTCCGGTACCCTGTCAGGTCTTCAGGATCCGAACACGTTCGTTGACCACCGCGATGTCCGAACGGTTCAGATCCAGAATGAGCTGATGGAAGAATGGCAGGCATTGCATCGCCAGAAGTCTATTGACTACTGGCGTGTGATGACTGAAGCCACCGTCAATCTGGTCTACGAGATCCAGAGGCGGGAGGAAGATAAAATCAGGGAGCTGGAAAGGAAGAAGGTCGAGGAGGCCCTCGAGTCCTGCCGGCGAAAACAGAAGGAAGCCGAAAAGCTTAAAGAGTTTCACGAAGCTGAAAACTCCAGATATATCCATCGATTTAAGGAGGCGGACCTCAAGTTTTTCTTGGCATTCGGGAAACATCTGGAGGAGTGGGACGGCTTACCGTCGTCTCTCATCTTCGTTCCAGAGATACCCCCGGATGCCCCGCCAGCCTCGGCTACTCCACCGGTCCTGGCCACTCCACCGGTCCCGGCTGCTCCGCCGATTCCGGCAGCTCTCTTGCTCCCACCCCCCACTTGGAACCGGGCTGTCCCAACTGCCACGGTTGCTGCACCAGCATCCGAGGCAATGGACAGCCCGTCCGCAGTGATGAGGGCCTTGAGCTTGGGGAGCGAGACTCCCAGCGAGGCTTCAGCGGCGCTCTCTACGAGCAGCTGTAGCAGCTCGGCTCCATCTGCCTCAGTTGAGCCGGCTGAGAAGATGGACACAGATCCTGAAGATCTTTGAGTGTCCATCTGTTGGTGTCTCCTGGTACCCGAGGGTAAATGCATTTAATATGCCAGAGGCACTGTTCCTTACGCTGGACTCCTGATACCTGGATCGTAACCTGCAGCGAGGATGGACGCTAACCCGAACACCCAATGGACTACAACATCTAACCGGGTCTCCATCTTCCCATCTTCATCAGGGCACATCATAACAGCAACGTGGTTTGCCACCACACATATGTCGCCGGATGGAGCTGCAGAAACCAGTCGTTCCAGGTTCGCCGGAAGTCCGGTATATTGTAAGGGTGATCCTGCTACCCTGGTAGGACACCTATATTTCATATTTTGTATAAATTTTTTTATATATCGTATATTATATTCTTGTAAGTAAAAGTCAAAATTTTTTCGGGTTATTTACCCCACCTCGGGTCGGTAAAAACATTGTAAAAAAATTTTTCAATATCACCTTACTACACATCGAATATTCTTCGTCGCGTCTCATGTTTAATAATAACACACGTGTAATATTATCACCATAGGTCGATGGTCCATAAGGGGCCACTTCCTATTTTTGTTATTATTTATAAACACTTCGGGTTATATACGATGATGCCTTATTGTGTACATATAACTTATAATGCCCCTTAAATGTTCTATATTTAATACGAACTGTGTATATATAGACTTACCTATTTATTTATAACACCACTATATAAAGTCAACAATAGTTACTTGTTAATTACACACAACCCTAGGTAAAGTCTAGTGGGGGTGGTGTAGGGGCCGGCATCATTGTATATATATTAGTGCCGTTCATCCGAGAGACGTGTTCGTGTGGTGCTTGTTCCTTCTATGCTAGCTAGGTGTCGCTTTGCGATACCTCGTTGGTACAAGAGGGGGCAGCACCATGCCTCGCGTCCAGCTCCTACTAAGGAGCCGGACGAGCGGCAGAAGGGGACTGGACATGGTCCAGTCCAGACGCTAATACTTTGTCATCAGAGAGATTGAATAAAGTCCTACCCGAGAGGTAGGGGTTTCTGGGGCTTTGCCCAACCCGAACTACTCGTGTTGTGTTGGTACATCTAGTGGTAAGCGAGCCAAAGAGCCACCCAACATATAAGTCAATACGAACCATTACATATTCTTTAAGGAGTTGAATTCCATAGTTTGTATTGCATCTGCCATCTAAGCTCTTACAATAAGTATTGAAAGAAAGAAGGAACAGACTTCATCTAGGACAGACTATTCAGGTAACATAGGGCTGTCCTTTAGGAGCAGCAACAGCAATGTTAGCAAATTCAACGTTACACAGAGTTACCCCATGGTAATATGTGTATGAATAGCCAATAATGACATGTTATACCCCCGGCCCTTCTCTATCCAATCTAGGTCGGTAGAGTAAGAATCGACGAATCTGAAGAGAAAAAAATAGCTTTTCTTTCGCAGTTCTATGAAATTATACCTTCTGCCAAAATCTAATTTTGATGTGAATGACGACCAGGGACAATGCAGAATTTCCAGTTGAACCACGCTTTGCTGCACAATTGCATGACCTATGTCTGTCTACACGGCTTGCATCAGCCAAAGAAAAAGGGGAAAGAAAAAGGGAAGTGCATTCTCCTATAGAAAAGTCCCCCTTTCTCACCACTAGTATCTAGATTCAGTCAGGCTACACAATATCAGACGTATATTAAGTGCTATGAGACCATGGACCATGGGAGGGATATCCGACCCTATATTTATCCAATATAGTTATTTTGTGAGGGCCCGGGGGGCCCCAGACCCTTACCCTTCAGACCCCCTACCAATACTCATCTGTGTATCTTACGATAAGGGGGGAGTGATAGGAGATATTTGTAACAGCCCCAGAGCTTTGAGTTGGGCTAATGGAGGCGACAGCTGTTCTAGGTTACTCCCTCCTCCTACCAGGAATTCCTGCAGCTGCTGCTTCTTCCTGGGAAACTCCAAACATTTTCTTTGTAGTGCTGTAGCTGAGGGGCATTCAATAGGTTGCACTCCCAGCAACCGGCGCGCGCCTGCACCTGAACGTGCTCGCACTCTAGCTAGAGAGGAGGTGCGCCTGTGGCGCGCACCGTGTGGCTGGCGTGCTGCTAATGAATACCCCTCCGTACAGCGAATGCACTGTGGTGAGGGTAGGAGAGTGTTTTGCTGGTGCATTGCATACAGTGGTTATGTGGGTGAAGGGTGCTGAGAGGAACCAGCATAGAAGAACCCTTAGAGATCAAATAGTAACAGGTGTAGAGTTGAAAGGTCAACGACACCAGGTTCCTGGGGTGCGGGGTGTCCCTGTGGTCAATCAGTTTGCACCAGGGTAACCCTGGGGGCTCGACGTTTAGCATAATATAACTTGTACACTACCTGGCTCTGACACCTCACCTATATTGCGGCCTATAGATATCTATGCACAAATTATACCAATATACATATACCACACGTGGTCTCATGAGATACAGGGAGACAGAGACCAATAGAGACAGAGACAGACAGACAGATTGATAGAGAGGAGGACGAGAGACGGCTAGAGAGGAGGGGGCAGATATGAAAAATATATAAATAGAAGAGAGAGAGAGAGAGAGAGAGAGAGAGAGAGAGAGAGAGAGAGAGAGAGAGAGAGCAGGAGAAAGAGAGATGTAACATTGAGAACATGACAGACAGGTGATGAGAGCTACAGGATATAGATGAACTAGAGACATGGACAAAAAGTTAGGGATAGATGGGCTGGAGAAACATCACATAACACACATAAACTCATAACACTATACCTAAGCTATGAAGTCCCAGGCATCTAGACATAGGATTTTCCCCATAAATAACAATTATATACATTCTCTAAACAACTCAGATCCTCTCAGACAGCATCTCCAAACCTATTAAAGATAAAGGTAAGGGCTGATATTGGGGGAAGCTCTCTAACCACTGGTAATCTCGTAAAGATAGGCTGAGAGAATCCACCAGACACAGGCAAACGCCCTGAGACATAAAAACATCACCCACAAACTGAAGGGTCGGGACTGTATATGGGGAGCTTTTCCGGGAGTAATGTATAAGAGTAGGTGTAGTAGGCTACTGATCTTGAGCAGATTAAATGCAAAGAAATTCATCGAATATATCACAGATAGCAGAATACAAAACAGCATAAGGGGGTCAAAAGGGGTAGCATTCTGAGCAGCACAAAGAGCAGCTCAAGCAATAGTCCTAGGTTCTGAATCATGTTAGGTAGCAAAAATATTGCCAGGATATTGCATGTGTACCATACCTAAATGCCCACTGATCATTCCTTTGACCTAATTAATAAATGAGGTGCATGTAGAGATGGCCATGTTATCCTAAAGTTAGCACAGACAGCTGTAGACATGAGTAACTAAGTAGGAGTCAGAGTATGGTGTAGGTATCCTGAAACTGGATGTTGTTGTACAGCCGAGCTGGTCATAAACATGTACACCCACACCACCAGGTGTACACAATTACACAAGTTGTCTTTCCACATATTTCATATACGCAGCTGATAAGAAATAGAAGTTAGAAAATTTAAGAGGTACTTAGAATGGATATGGTAGATTGACCTCGAGGCGTTCACATACCTCGGGAGGTATACTTCAAAAATTAAATTATTACCATAGGAATTCATGGCTTTGCTGCTGAATCAACATTCCCAAATAGTTGATTAGCATTAAATCAGGCAGTTATTTTCTTAATACTACACAATCCATTTCAAAGCGCCTTGTTGATGTGAACATATATGTTTATGTCTAAAGGTAAATCTACCCTAGATTATAGAAGATAGGTGGGGAATATGTTGGGCTTCTAAATTCAGTATATGGGAGTTTATCGAAAGACACATGGATTCGGTGAGAAGGGGTATATAGGGCAGCAACTAGTTATAAGACACCCAAAAGTGAGTGAGTTAGGAGTGGCTGAGAAAGTAAGTGAGTTGGGTAATGAGGTAGTGAATGCTCATCGATGAGGAACTAACTAGGTGAGGAGAGCAGTCAACAATTTTATGGCGCAATGACTATTTTCATACGAAAACGCCCTTTTATATTTCAACCTATGTTTTTTGTTCAGTCATTTCTTTTTACTTATTCGGATACCGTTTTTTATACAGCTGGCACTAGAAGGGGAGTAGACCTCTGTACCCAAGATCAATGGAAAACTGATTTTGGCCATTCCCTGACTCACGCTCATTCATTATTATTGGCCCCTGGCCTCTCGAGGCCCCTGTCCAAGTCACCTTATAAACAAGGGGCCAAGCCGAGATCCATAACCCCCATTCCCATTCCACACAGCAGACATACATCCCTTGCTTGCCAAGTATTATAGTAACTTCACTTCGGTTGCTCACTTTCCACTTGTAGTTAGGTGTCCAGGGTCAGGGATGACAGGAACATGACTTTGGAGGGGGCAAAGCGTGACTGGCAGGACGCGCTGACAGATCTGAGGGTAGAAAGTTTAAGGAACCTGGATATGTTGAGATTTTTGGTTATGCCCCAAAGGATACCTTTGATGTTTTACGTTTGTACCGGTACACCACTCATTGCTCTGTCAGTTCAAACAAACCCTAACAGTAACAATTTTAGGGGACTTGTGTGGACAAATATTAACTTAGGAAATAACCTCCAGACATTCAGTAATGCAGTCCGTTACTCATGTCTTTTGATTGATTTATTCCCCAGCAATTCTCGTCAACTGACTCCCTCCCTCTTTCCCCATGTTCTGACTACCAGCACACCTACATTCACATGCTTGACCCGATGACTATTCCCTAACCTAATTCTCCACCAGTACTGGCGTCCACTTCTCCAGGTCCTAGAAATGATGAGCTGGATGCAGCCTCCATTCCTGTCTGTCTGTAATATTGCGATGATGACAGTTGGTGGAGGTGGGAGGGTTACACAAGGCACTCTAATGTGCTATACAAAGAGTGGTAGAAGAATAATTGCAGCATTCCTCAATTGGGAAGGAAAATACAGTTTTATAAACTACATTTACATCTGCTTCTATCATTTTATGTATTTTGCAGGACCTTCTAAGCAATGTTTACTTATTTTCTCCCTCTAAATGTAGCAACAGGTTTATATGTAGACTCACCAACAGACCCATGCTGTAACTATAGGTAGTTAAAAATGATGAGAAAACTGCTCATCCATCCCTGTGACAGGTCTGGTCTAGTTTCTGCCCTGCCCAGTTTTTGTCGCACCCAGGTATCTAGGTCTCCTGGCCTTGAACTTTTGCCTACCTGGAATACAAACGTACACGCCACTACAAGAACACCTCCGGTCACATTTTATTTACATGCACCCATGTATTCTGTAATATCGGAAAGATTTCCCAACAGTAGGGAGATATCATAATTTAAATAAAAACTGACCAGCCTGGGCTGGCTCCAGGCCCCACCCACTTTTTGTCTAACTCGGTTATGTAGGCTCCATACCTGTGGAGGCTACTAGAAGTGAGTAGCCCATCTTATGTCTGACTCTACCCACCTACTTATCTTGTATTAGCTGCTAACCACTGAAGCTGATATACATGTGTGCAGAGATGCTCAATGCTGCAGATGCAGTCATAGGAAAAAGGATTGGCAGGGAGACCTAAGTGAATTAGAGAATCTAAAGATTAGCAGAAAGCTATTGGGATTAGCTGGGGTGCCAGCCAGCTCAAATATCGATATTTACAAAAGACATGGTGTTGAAAGCAGCACAACATAATAGTTGTATCTGGGAAATTTGATAGTGCCGATTATGGATCTGAGGTGCGTATGTTGATATCTAGGTCGGAACAAGGTCAAATTAAAGGTCAAAGTTCACCATGCTGTTGCAATGGGTTCTAATCAACTTGGGATACATATGAATCCACCATACACTAAGGACCTCTAGTGTTAATGAGTGGAACAAAGCCCTCTTTCTGTTCTGTATTAAATACCAGATCGTGACCTTTGACCTTCAATTTGACCTTATTCCGACCTGGATATCAAGATATGCGCCTTAGATCCCTAATCAGCACATCAAATTACCTAGATCCAACTCAGATATCTTGTGCTGCTTTTAACACCAGGTGATCGGCCTGATTACAGAGTGGCTCCCCAACTGGATGGAGAAACAGCCACACAGAGCCAGAGCAACACACAGCGAGCTAGAGAGAGAGAGAGAGAGAGAGAGAGAGAGAGAGAGAGAGAGATCTGGGGTAGGAAAGGCCAAAGTATAAAGCAGGAAAGGATAGGGCAAATACAAAGTACATGATTCAGACAGCATGGGAGTATAGCATGAGGTCAGATTAGCATGAGTAGGTCTACTGCTCACCTTGCTGCAATACCCAGACACACACTCCCCACCCAGTCACTATAACCAACCACAGATGGCTGGCGAAAAACTTCCATTAATAATGTTCAAGCTCTAATCTCCTATCTAACCCCCCCTCGCCTTCAGCCAAGTCTGTAAAAAAAAAAGCCCAATAGCGGATCCAGTGGTGGTCTTGGGGGGACGTATCCCCTAGACTCTGGCTTTGTCCCCCCGCCCCCCTCAACTAGACCACCTCTTCTGGATCCGCCAAATAAAAGGAGGAGTTTGGGAGTAGAACCTTTACTGAGGGAAGATGGGGTTGATTGACAGAAGTAGGTAGGTCATTCACCTCTCTGGGTGGGAGGTAAATAGACTTACGATGGGTATGCAATGGCTAGCAGGGGTGCAGTAAAGAGGGACATAAACAGTAAAATAGCAGGTGAAAAAGAGGACTGCTAGTTTGTGTTTAGACTATCCAGGTGACGGGAGTTAAGTCATAATAACTTATGGAAAGTTGATGATGTGCCTAGCCTTACACAGTTTTTTGAGATAGGCACCTTCTAAGTTCTAGAACAGAAGGCCTCTGATTATTGCGCTGGCAGTTTATTATGCTCAAACCATACTTCATTTACATGCATTGGCTGAGATATACATAGCCCACAGAATATTTCAATGGGGAATCTGGCACTAAACGCTTCGTGCAGACAAAGCCAATATTCCTGGCATAAGGCCCTGCACTTATAATAATGTTATGGTTGTCTATAATGAAAGGTAGCAAGAATATGAACCACCTTATTGTGAGCAGTTTTGACATTGTAGACTGGTAGAGAGAAGAATTGGCTACACATTGTCCATTCATTGTTCTCTTGTTATGAATATACATAACCCCAAGCTTTAGGAGCATGGCCAATGGACATGATAAATGTTTCATCCAATAATTATATCCTAAAGACAGTAAGTGTGCATCCTGCCGTGCCATGTCACTTCCGGTCAATATGACAGTGCTGGATGCTGATTGGCTGATTGCTAATCGGGCAGTTCCCATAATGCTATAACATCCGGGAAACTGCAGCTGCCGCGTCCAATTTTCAGGTCTCAGGATCCAGTGTCTGGAAAACCTGGTGTAGAGAACCATGAGGGCGATCGTACAGAGAAGATGATGCATATGCCCTGTCACAAATTGTCTTTTCTGCATGGACGATGTTTGGAAATCGGCAAAGGGGTATTGGCAAAAACAAATTAGTTCAGGTATGTTCAGACCTATAAAGATACAAGCTAATGCAGATCCGTTATAGGATAAATTATATGGAAACATAGTAATTCATCTCACAATTCCTGATCCCTACTCTCTTCTCTTATGCTTCTGCCTCTTTTCATGTGCAGTAGTTGAGCTTTTTGGACCAAAAATGATATCAGAGCCCCATAGAAGTTCAAACCTGTGTAATAGCTATGGGAAGCTATACTCTCTGCTGTACCTAATCAGGAGGAAGCATCCACAAGGAGTGTTCATGGTTATAAAAAAAAAATGACTGTTACGTCCAGCTTCAATCTCAGATAGCTGCACAAGGTTGCTGTGGCGTCTGTTTTTATTTCATTTTATCATTTTTCTTCTTGTTATATATCTGCAGTATTGTGGTTGAGATTAGAGGTGTAGGCGCGAGTCAGTTGTAAAAAGAGTCATGATGGATATTAATAGTGTCCCTTCAGGAAGAAGCATGTAATTAATTATCTCTGTACACCAAATGTGCAGCACTTCCTATCTACTGCCCATATTAGTGACATTTTGATCACTAGTCCTGGGTTAGGAACAAGTAATTAATGGATAATTCATGATGCATGTGTGTTAGCAAAGGATAAATACATGAAGGCTCAACCCGAGTGTAATTATCCTTTGTTATACCATGGTTATCACATTTTTGCACGATTTTACGGTGCCTGGAGCTGATAATGACGTTCGAATAGTACGCGCTAATTGAATGGATATTGACACTAGAGATGAGACGACGTGACAGCAAGTTGACATGATAGATTTAATTCGATAATAAAAAAACTATAGCATTAAGACCTTAATGCTTATAGAGGATGAAAGTAGACATTATATTCTAGCACCTACCTTTAATTCGCCATGATTTGACCTGTATATGTAACAGGATTGAAGAAATAAAAATCGAATCGAGCGAAATTTTCGCCGTCATGTTGACTGCGTAGCGCACGGATTATTTACCGCGGCGAGACACACGTTGTCACGTTGGCATATGCTCTAAGGGTATTCTGGCTGTCGCGCGCAGTCCTTACCAGCGGTTCTACTATGAAAATGCCTGTAGGACACACGCCGAGGTAACACTTTGCGTCCAGGCAGTCCTGTCATCTCGCGATGAAACCAAGATGGCGGAGGAGTTTGAACAAGACGTATCGCTTGGATTTTTATTTCTTCATTTTATAAGGTAATTACTTAAGAAAATGGAGGAAACCATGGTATAAACGCCATACATAACAAATAGAAGTTCACTCGTTGATTATAGAGGCTAGATAAAAAGACACTCGGCCTACGGCCTCGTGCTTCTTATCTGCCCCTATAATCAACTCGTGAACCTCTATTTGTTATTTATGCCTTTACTAACACACACAAGTCATGAATTATAATCCATTAACTACTTATTTTATTACACGATATCAATAGATAATCAATAGAATATCAATAAATTCAAGTTGAAAACAAAAATCATTCCCCTCCCCGGGACTCGAAGCCTGCCATAGTGTGTATACACACAGCTTAAAAAGAATTTTCGCCGGGACCAGGACTCGTCCCGCCAACCTGTAGAAGCTGAGCGCAATGCGCTACCCACTAGACCATCGGTTCACACACCTCGGAGCCTGGCTTGGCTTGGTTTGAACGCATCCAGCAGTCCTCTATAATTATAATGCTATTCTAACCTTGCGCATGTGAGAGTTGCTGGGGTCATTACTGGCTTGATTTGGTTTGAACGCGTCCCGCAGTCGTCGCGGTTATGGTAGCAGCAGCGACAAAGCTGGGGGGGTCACATATGTGAGTGACCTCCACGGGCTTTGTACAGGGGCATAGAAAAAGGGGGGCCAGGGGGGCCTGGGCCCCCCAATAATGAGGAGGTTCCCTATATAAGCCTATATGAAAATATAGCAGGCCCCCCCAACCGAGACCCCTGGGCCCCCCATAAAAATTTGCTTCCTACGCCCCTGTGAATGTATCATATCAAGACCTGGTTCTAACCAAGCATTTCTCGTCAGTCCCTGTGGCGCAATGCATAGGGAGTTGGATTTGGGATCAGGAGACTGCAGGTTCGACCCCTACCCTGGCAATGAAAATTTCGTAGGTTTTAACATGTAACATATGACAAGTAAGGTGTACATCTCATCCATGGATTACAGCACTGGGTGCCTGTTATCCTTGGATAACCGCACACCTTACAAAAGTCATGATGCATGCATCATGCCATGCAATATCGACGGGTATGTGCATGGGAATATCCAGGAAAAGCACCCAAAATCACAAAAGTCGTGTAATAAGTATAGATAATATCCAGAATGATGATTTGGTGGATACAAATATTGTTGTGTTGGGTGTTTCTAATTCTCAATACATTGTTTTATACTTACCATTGTAATTAGACAGCTTGTAAAAAACCGGGTATACACTATGAGAAGAAGTGAACATTAATACAGAAGATTGCATAGAGAACTTTGAAAGTCTAGTCCGTACATTGGTGTTCAGTGTGTTCCAGCGTGTCTATCCTAAGGGCATTGCTTAAGAGCCTCTGGTGAAAGAATTTAATGTAGATGAAAGACATGTTCCTCTATTCCAAAGACTGTAGTAGCTGTTGCATTGGGGCAACATGACAAGAAAGAAATGTGAAGATCGAGGCATGAGTTTGAGTTTTGAATATTTTATTTCCCAACATCACACAAACAAGATGATGGTCTCCCTGTATAATGGGAATAGGGTTGACCAAACCTACAATACATATTATATGATCTAAAAGCGAAGTAAACTAATAAGTCCAATCATCAGCAGGTATGTCCATTCACTCAATATTCCAAGTAATTTCACAATTAGGCATCATTGCCATGTCATCATGCACTATGATTCAATGCGCGCTTAGTATTACTTGCTAACTAATCCTCACAGAAAATCAGGCCATTACATGCAACCTGTGTTGTCTATATACAATTGACTCATTGTATTGTAAAAAAATCAGGTACCACGCAGTGCTGTGTGTGTATAACTGTAAACATACCTATATTATATGGTCAGTAATACTCATACGTACCAATTTTAAACAGGGATATCATAGTTAGATTACCACTCAATTCATATACTCATGCACATTAATAATTATAGAAGTAATAAATTGTATATATTCTTCCCTCATATTCCCATCATCCTAATAGTGTGTGGAAACAGGCCCCAATCAAGCTAAGTTGTTCAATTCGTCATGCTGTCCTTAGAGGATGAGGGTTGTGTGAAAAGAACATATTGAATCTACTGAGGTAGTCTATGTCATACTGTCAGATTATCCATTATTAGCTCTTACAAAACATTTCTGTGATATAAGATACATCGATATCAGTGTGGTGCAGCGTTTTAATCTTGATAACATTCTAATCCATCACCAAAATCACTCCCACCTTTTTACACAGGTATTTCTATTGAAATGTAGCATAAGATTAGATGAGAGTGGTTGTCGTGCTTTATATTAATTTTATCTGAAATGTATTGCCACAAGACAACGTAACAAGATGAAAGTAAGAGAAAATGATGTGCACCATAACCTTAATACTTGCAATTGTGATAATTGTTGATACTTATTACATAATCTTTGTAGGGCTTATTTCCCTGCAGTTTCAAAATAACTGGAATTACTGGACCAGGATTACTAATTCATCCTACCTTTATTTACCCTAGCACTGGGCCAGCATTCCTGGGCCCATCGACATCCAGGGTGGCTTTTTACATGACCACCAGCACCTGTGGCGCTGCTCGCATGAAAAGAAGTGGTGCCACCACATGCCAAAAGCATTGCAACTCCTACTGTTGTAACCCTGTGCTTTCACACAACTTTTACTTTTTTCTAATTCCCTGGGTCACTTTCGCTGGTTGCACTACAGATAGAGTGTGAGTGGCCAACTACGGGAATATCCAACGTCAAAGCCAACGACTTCCGGGGTAGCCGTTTTGGATAAGTAGTGCAACTAGAAACCAGTGTTGAAAAAGAGACTCAACCTGTGTATGTATTCATGTCAGACAGCAGCCTCGATGTGACTCCTTGGCAAGTGACGAGAAGGACACCTAGTGGGAGAAAGCTGAACAAACGGGACGCTGTGTTGTATGAAAATAAATGTCAGGTCCATCATATAATGATGCCAGTATCTGGTGTAGATGGGGCGTATACTTGGGCTGTACTGGGATGTAGTAGTGAGAGTAGCTCTTAAGTGTTATTGTTAGTTTGGCAGTCTATTCCCTTCACTCAAGCGACACCATATGAGAGCATTCTGACACACACCTGAGGTATTTAAAGGTCATCTAAAGTTTGATGCATCAAGCACGTAGTAATGAAATGTGTTTCAATACCACTGTACAAAGGCACATCTGATCTTGATAATATTGGGGCATTTAATGTTGAGGACTGGGGCAGCTTTGACCAATGCAATGCTGTAGGCCCTAAGGGAGTGGTCATTATTTATCAACAGGGGGGTTGGTGGGTTTTTGCGCGGACCCGCAAAATGTTTTTACGCCCCCCTCAAACCCACCACCCCCCCCTGTTGATAAATAATGACCACTCCCTAAATCTTATTATTTCCAATCAACCTATACCTAATGATAGTAGTAGAAATCATGTAGGGGACCTGGCCCAATGGTTGAGTTGAGTCTATGACTTTGAATAGCCATACACATATTTACATCTTAAACATTTCTGCATATTCCTTCCTCTACCCTCCCTGTTCATAAACAGTAGCATCCAGAAAGGTAAGACAATACTGAAGAGGAACAAAAGATGACACTGTAAACAAACTACTGCAAACAACACTAAGTAAATACTGAAGGAAGTATTCTGTAACTGACCAGGGGAAGGCAGGAATTGGCATTGAAATCATTACCACAGTGACCTGAATAAGCGCCCGGGCACTCATTGGTTTAAATCCCACTGTACCATGGGCACTTATATTAGACAGGCGCTTATTTGAATACCTGTTTATAGTGCTTAAGATTAACTTCAATACCGAAATACCCTCAGATGTTTATTCGAGACCGGTGCTTATTTGAGACCCCAGCGTTTAAATGGGCAATTACTATTTGTGATTCATGGAGGGGAAGGGGTATGGATTAAATTCCTTTTACAAATCTATCAGATGTTACACCGTTAAAATAGCAATCTCTCTTTAAGCACCCTCAATGGACTATTTGGTCTCGGTTATGTGTTCTGCGAACGTTGTTGGTATTGTTGATTATTTTATTATAATCACCACATTCTCGAAGAAGCATGATTAACATGCAATTTCAGTGGCGGCGGAACTGGGGGGGCAGGGGGGGCACATGCCCCCCATCTCTCATGTTGGGGGGGGGCAAGACTATGTTTTTGCCCCCCAACTTTTTCCAGAAATATTGCACATATCAGCACATTTACCATTGCCCCATTATAGGGTCTACCGTTTTAATCAAATACAGCCTTCAATAATAGTCTTAGATCTCCCCAAAATGCACCATTTTACCTCTAAATCTTTCAAAATTTTCCATAGGCCCTTAGGAAAAGGGGTCAGGAAACTTGTCTTTGGTAGTCCCAAGCGGGGTTCCAGGAACTAGACCACTAGTCCTGAGGACTATATTTTAATCCCCAGGACTACATGTAGGCCTATCTTCACAGTCTCAATGGTTGCACACCTTTAGTCTTAGGGACTAGAGGCATAGTCCAGAGACTGTGTTTTTAGCCTGAGGACTAAACAAGTACATTTTTAGTCTTTTGGATTAAAAGTCTGAGGGGTATATGTCTGAGGGGGTAAATATCTAAGGGGTGAATGTCATGGGGTTAAATGACATGTGTGGAAAAGTCTGGTGGTAAGTCCAGGAGGTAAATGTCTTGGGGTAGAAGTCTTAAAATCCACTGGTAGATCTGTGGTGACTTCCCCCCTCAAAGGTCTATATGAGAACAAGTCTTACACTTGGAACCAAATATCAACAGAGCCCATAGAAGGTGTCGTCTATCCTGAAAATGTAACAGAATGCACATTTTAGCCTACATATTTTCAAAATTTTTCTGGGGGAATCTTATGCTCATAACCAAATCTTAGCAGAACCTACCATGAAAATGCACCAAAATGCACAGTTTGGGCTGTGAATTTTCAAAATTTTCCTGGGGGGAAGCCCCCAGACCCCCTTGTTACAGCACCACAACTATGAACCCAAATACACTTCTTATTCCAATAAGAATCAATATACAAAAAAAAATCAATGCACCCCCCTCCATTTAATTGTTTATCATCTCTCCCCATTTTGTTCCCAAGGCGTTGCTGGGGGAGGGGTAAACAGTAAACCTATGGGTATTCCATACCTCCACGATACCTCCCCCGGTATTGTGGAGGTACCGAACACCCACAGGTCTACAGTGTAGGGGGGGGGGGGTCATGGACCAATATCTGACCTTTGCCCCCCCCAACATTTTGATGGTTCCGCCGCCCCTGAATTTAAGCTGTTTGAGGATCCATACATGTACCTTTTACCACAAGGAGTTGTGCCCTCTGAGAGGACCTTCATCACTTAGTATTCATCTGTTTGAGTCTCACTCAACTCAAACCTATCTAACTCACCTCACTATTTAGGTCCAAGTTAGCCCGACATGACCCTTAGCATATGCCCTTGGTGTTCACATGACCTTTGCACCTATGTCACATGACCTTTGAGATCTGACTTTGGTCAGTTGACCTTTATCACATGACCTTGACCAGGAGTCAGCCAGGGCAGAGGCCAGAGACCCCTGGTGTATATTCCCATAGTTACTGGTCACTGACACCCTAAAGACAACACCAAACAGAGCTTATGATCTATAGGATGAAGGGTAACCCTATAGCTGGCCAAGGATCTGTTTGGAGAATGTCCTCCTATATCCTCCCACCTAGTGTTGGTTACCTGGACTGGGGCACCCTGGATGGCTAGCCATATACACCACCCCCAGGTTGTTGCTCGCCTTGGCTAAGACCTTCACAAAATTGGCATGGCAACAGCAAATCCGAGATCTTTAGTTCAGAAATACGACTACTTTTCCTAGGAGAGAGTAAAACGAGTGCTACCTAACAATAAATGGAATAAATAAGAAGACATTGGGTTTGGTGAGAATTGACTCTGTCAATATCAATCCTATACATACCTTTATTAAATAGACAATAAATCACAATATACAATATAATAACAATATAAAATACATATAATCAGAATATAATATAATAACAATAAAAGTTTAAAATTTCCAGCACTACCCAGCGTGGTGTATGCTGTCCGAGAATATGAAGCCAATTGACCGTTAGTTCAACTGCCAGAGCTTATATACTGGAGGAAATGTTATGTTTGATGTCACAGAAAACCATGCGCCTTGGACAAAGTAGTACCAACGTATCACTCATTAATTATATATATATATATATATATATATATATATATATATATATATATATATATACCTGGGAGTATATAGTCCCATATATATATGTGTGTGTATATACAGTTCCAATAATGAGACAATTCTTGCATAGCATGTGTCCCTATCATCATGGAATCGAAATTAGGATTATGTACTTCTTGTAGAATTGCGAAATGCAGACTACTGAAATGACTACTGGAAGGCAGACTTCATCAGCCAAAATATCTCACAACATACGATGGTGACAGAAGGGACTACCCTAACATGTGACAGAAGTACAATGTTTAAAATTTCTGAATGGGTTGTATCCTCCAGGATAAACCGTCATAAACAAAACCTTCTTAGACCTAACAACTTGAGAATTGTTTAAGACATGACTGAGGGGTTGAACCTTTCGTAGAGGGAGCTAAAGTAGGTAGGTAAGGGGAAAGGGTGGGCATGATAACCCAGATATGATTATCGCTTTAATGTTCATGCCATAGGCTAGTAAATGATAATTCAAATTATCAATAAAATTATTCATGATAGGTACTTTGCAATGTTTTGTTTTTGTTTTCACAATGCAAACCTGCATAGATATCATACATGACATTTTACTTAGGTGCTAACTTGGGCTATATCTAGGAGGAATGTCTACCTTGTGCCCAAAGCTGGCACCTATTGGACAGCGGTAGTCGGTACCTATCAAACCAATGAGCAATGCTAAGTGACAGAAGGAAATGGTGATCATACCACCCCACACCTTATCTGGTTGTCCAAGGGGTCTAACCAGCCCTGCCCATGTGGCTGATACAAGTATAACCACCCTCAGGGTACCAGCCTATTGAGGCAGGGACCAGCCACATACCTGCACAAACCAGCAGAACTGGGTGACATGCCAGAACCCAGCAATATGAGAAGCCTGTGTATCCTACTGCAGGAAGCACCTTGATAATATTTACAAAATGGCGCCTCCTGTCGCCATAGCGCCATAGCAACCTAGAGTCACGTGACTTTAGCCATCACAGACTCCATCAAAGAGAGGCTTTCGGATGTATAGGGGGGACATACCGACCAAGGTCGACAGGATGTTCCGTAATAATATACCATTTTTAATCTATGATATCATTATATTAATTCATACTAATCCTCACAGAGCAATAGTGGATGATTTTCTGTGGGGTTCAACTTCAGCTGTATAGGCCTTTTCTTTTACTCTCCTATGAATTATAGCTTTACGAATTCAAGTCATAGGTGCTTTTTATATGTGATTAGATAAATCAGCAGACAAGCTGATTTGGCACCGGAGAGTCATTTGTCATTGATGTTTTCAAAAGTGCAGAGCATGAAGCACTATTGCATATTATAAGTGGTTGATCAATTCGTCCGCAAATAAATTGCTCAAGTTGAGTAACGGTCCCCAGGAAGTAGGCAGTAGGCAGGAGGTGCCCAATGTTGAGGCTGGGGATCAGGGGGATAACAATACCCTGTTTGTGTATTCTGTGGGGCTTCTGGTGAATATGATAGGTCCTGTGTAGGGCTCCTGTCCTCCCTGTGTCCTCCTCCCAAAAAAGACTCCCCCAGCTCATCTCCCTCTCATCCCTCATCTTTACTAGTCCCTATACTCAAGGAAGAACGTCTCTCTACATTCTACGCATCTCTAAACCTATCCCCATGCTGCACTTATTGTCCCATCCACTACCCTGTTCTTTATTCACTCACTGACAATACAGTGGTTCTAGACGTCCTTTATGCCCTTAACCCCACCCCCATCCTCCAAATTTCATATCACTTCCTCCTACTCAATCTTCAATTTTTACCTTCCTCCTTTATGTTGATTCTTTATGAACTGTGCACTGTGCCTATGTTCTAGGGGTTCCTCTAGGGAGCGGGGGGGGGGTGTCCTCTAGTCCTCCGAAAATACTTTCCCCGATGGTGTTTAAGGATAGCAATAAGCATAGATAACAAATTGGTCCACTTGAGTATTCAAGTCTCCAACCCCCATCACTACCTGTTGTTGTACTGCAGGTTCCCAACCACCTGTAGGCTTCATGCCAATACTGAGGTAAAAACCAAGAAGCTTTAATGCCTCTGACCTTCAGCCCTGTATACACGTTAAACCTTTCAGAACCGCATACATATCCTTCCCCTTAGGCTTCACATTTGCTCTCCTAGTCACTAACTAACGCATCATTTCTACATCATGCCTATAGTTTATGAGTGCATCAATATGATGCTTGAATGCATGCAGTACCTGTCAACTAGATAGTTATTGGTGCGTCCTGTATGCATCAAATCAGAAGAAGGGCCTATTACTGCAGAGTCCTATGTTACTCGCATAGGGCTCATGCCACTGACCTTCTGAACAATGTGTATATAGTTGTATTAATTTGTGAGTAAGGGAACTTATATATATATATATATATATATATATATATATATATATATATATATATATATATATATATACATATATATACTCGTTGTATCAATTCACACCTGTCATGGCATGTTGCAACACATCCATTACATCCTTTTTAAGTGACTCGGCGCTTTGACCTAATCAGTACAGATTAATTTTTGTATTCAGCTGAGGAATTTTTAATCCTACCACACATTTAAGCATTTCCTTTTGCATAGGACTAGCGGGGGGAGGGGGGGGGGGCAGAAATTAGCGTCAACTTACCTTAAATGATACCTATGGGATCTACCAAAAAGAAATGTCCATCGATATACATTCAGCGACATGTCACATGTTATATGAATTTTAGATCCAGAAATTGCCTCTTCCTTATGAGCAAGTACAAAAAAAAACCTGGGTATGAATAATCCCTTTTTGCCTTAATCTCTGGTGCACTATGTTGCCTAAAGAGTATATTGGCAGGTCCATTAAACATATATATTGCAATATGCAACCAAGAAAAAATAAAGCATGATAGGCTTACCGACATATGGACCTATCACCGTGATTAGAATCCTGCGCTCTAATCACTATGGTATTGACTCCCTATCTACTCCTATAGAGGTTGTGCTATAAATGATAAGATAAATACGTTCATTATAGACTTAGTGACAGGCCTGACTGAGAATACAAAATTGATAATTTCCACAGTGGTGTCTGGAACTGCAGCCGAGCATGTTTCTCTGTCTCTTTTGGGACCTGTGTAATGGAAGGGGGCTTCCGAAGAAGTTGCTACACAATTGGGTTCAATTAATTTAGACTAAGGAGTTGCTGCTAAGACTTCCAAGACATTGCAAGCTCCTCCTGAGCAATAAATCACTTACTGTTTTTGTTTATAATATGACATATATTCACTTAGTTACTTCTCCCCTTTTGACCAACTAATTATCAAAATTGATTCTGCATTCTGCACCCACTTGGCAACAGCCCAGCTGTATCTTAGAAGAGGAAATGCACTGGAGGTCATTTCTCAAGATGGTACGATTAGACCCCTTCAAATCACAGTGGGATCCCTGACTCCATTGCCATTAAAGCCTGGCATCTAGTGGTTATTAACGATTTAACTGCCCTACCAAACCCTATGTAATTACTGCATTGAATGCTAATTGCACAGAGTAGTCGTAGTGCATTACCCTTGATCACCGACTCTACTTTTCAAGGATTTTTAAACCGTAGTGGTTCTGTCCAGTTGTACGAGCTTGAAAAATGCCTTCCTGTACTGGTACTTGCATTGCCACCCTTCCATGCACTCTCTCGGCGCTGTTTCTGACAGCTGGCAAGCACAGCCCAAACAGATTGAGGATTTTGGAACTACACAGTTCGGAAAAGGTTGAAATGTCACATACAAAGAAGATCGTGGGGTGCGAGATATAATATACAAGTCAGGAAAATGGAATTTTCAAGAGTAGCACAAACAAGGATATGGTTGCAAAGGGTGAACACAAACAGAAGCGAGAACAGTCTAGGGAGAAACATGTTACATAAACAGCAAGGAAATAGACACCGAAGGGCCAGGTAGAAAAAAAAGAGATTAAAATACAGAAACAATAACAAATGAGTAAAAGAAAAGTGGAGGAATGTACGAGAAATAAAAACGAGGTGATTTAGCTGGAAGGCTTGTTCGATAAATGGGAGGGAGTTCAACAGCAATATAAGAAAGAAGTTAACTTGCAGATGGGGTCTGTGAACTCTATCTAGGTCAGAGTAGATAGAGATAGATCTATAGGGATGAAATACTGGAACAGGTGAATCCTTCAGTTAGCTTGAATGACAAAGTAGGTAGATTCGTGTACATGACGCCACAATGTGGGCCCAAGAAGTTGAGAAGTAAAGAAGGAGTCTTTGTTTGTACAAGCGGATTTATGTTCTCACATGCCGGAAGAAGGCTGGGCTAAATGAGTGAACTAATGCTAATTGTAAAATGGTTAGGATGGGGGCAGTATTTTGGTTAATGTTGTGACACATAGACACATAGGATGGATATATATATATATATATATATATATATATATATATATATATGGGCAATTTCCTTTTCAGGGGTCTCTACTTTCGAGCCAAGTTGCAACATAAAAAAGTGCTAAAACAACTACTTTTCAGGCTCACCCCCTGTCTAAAGTATCTTATCTACATTAGACGTCTTTTTACATAATGACATATCATGACCATACTATAATATTTACTTCACAATTTAATAACTATGTTACACCACTATTTTCCTCTGTAGCATTTACTGAAGGCCTTTTAGGTGTAAGATCCAGCAAGTGCACTGTCCACATCATTTTTTGAGCCATATAATGTACTACAGAGAGCAAAGTATTTGGGATAGCTTATTGATTTTTTATATGGCCAAGATACTCATAGGGGATGAATTACTTGTGATTTTACAAGCATTCTACTACAAAATTAAAGAAATTATGACCAAGTTGCTGGATCTTACATTGCCATAAATTCACCTATATGCAAAATCAGGCTGAAAATACGAGGATAATTCCTTCAGGTATATCAAAAATATTTTATATATCTAATTTTTCAGCCTAATGTGAATGATGGAAATGGACATTGACCTCTTAAATGGAGTCTGCATCAAATTATACTTTGGAATATATGGAAAAGCTGTTTGTGACATTTGAAAAAGCTCAGATTTTCAAGGCATTTAGGGCTTAAACCCACTAAAAATCATCCAAATCGACTAATTAAAAAAAGCACTTTTAGATCTAAGTGTCTGCTATATGTTGGTAATGGCAAATACGGCCAGTATGACATTAAGAATTTTCGACAGCAGTGTGACATAAGTGCCAAAAGTTGAGACCCCTAAAAAAGATTTTACCCATATATATATATATATATATATATGGGTCAGATTTTTGATTTCTACCCAATTGGCATTTTCATGGTTTTACCAGTTTCTATCAGGCCTGGTATAAATCAGCTTAGTCCCAACTTGGCTTTCTTTATGTCATTTGACAGAGGACATGTATACCTTTCAGAAAAGTATAATTTTTTGCACCTGACATGATTATTTCCTGAGATATGGACTCTCAAAGTTGAAAAACACCCTTTTAAACCACTTTTTTGGTCATTTTTCTAACTTTGGATGCATGCAGGGAGTCCAAAAGTAATGCTATGATCACTATTTAAATTTTATTTTTTCGTTCTGGGTGTTAGTTGAGAAAATAATTCTGGTTGATGGTCAGGTAGGTGGTTTTTGTCAATCCCTGATGCCTTTTAATGGAATAGATCAACGATGTAACGATGGTCACTATTATATTACCTCCTCAATGACCATGGAACCACTGGGAATATATTTCACCTTATACCGCCTTCCTGTAGGGTATGTTTGACTTGTATGGTGTGCCAAAAATTTTGGCTCCACTGCAAATAGTTTTCCCTCCACAGTCATTAATGTACTTTTCACAAATATAAATGTGACCATCGTTACATGTACATTTCCCCCTCCCATGTCCATAGTTTGGCAAAAATAATTCATTCCGTCTTGGAAACTCAAATGTAGGGCTAAAATGAACAATATTGACCAGGTGTTACGTCGGTAGTTACATCCTTTCCCCCCTATCAGAGGCTACCTAGCCGATCGGTAACGATGGTCACTTTTATTTGCCTAATAGAGGCGGGAAAGTGTTCCACGCTGTACGTTATCCGGCCGGAAGTAGAGCGGAGTGCGACGCATGCGCATCACGCAGAGGGACTTTGTTGACATTTTGATGACGATTTCGACCATCTACCTCTACAAAACATACGCCAAAATCGAGTTCAAGGTAAGAATTGAAGAAAATCGATGAAATGTTATCATATATGAAGGTCCATGGAACGTTCTGGTGTAAAAATAGTGTATCGAAAACAGTTATTTACGTTAAAAGTGACCGTCTTACGTCGCTTGGCATTGTGTTTTGCCGGCTCCCGCCATTACTATTCGAGTGAGAGGTCAGAAACTAGGTCCATAGCCGACATCACATACTACGGTAACGATGGTCACATTTATTCCTCGGTTCTCTGTACACCCTATATCCGTTGTCAGATGATTGTAATGCATTTACCAACACATCAATAGGGGAGGGTAGAGATGAATACATGTCATGGTTAAGTTAATTGGAGTATTTTCATTTTTGTCACACTCTACCAACTGTTCATATCAAAAAATACTTGTAATTTTTTGGAAAATTTCTCTTCTGACCCCCCCAAACTTGGGAAATATATTCTACTCCCACTCCTTTTAACCTCTAAAACCTGCCTGTACCTTCTCCTGAACAATTCAGAGCAATGGAAGTAGTAGAATAGTAGTTTAATACATACTAAATCCATTTCTACCGATACCCATATAAATGTGACCATCGTTACCGACGATTAATTATTTTTATTGATTCTTCTTCTATACTTACCCATATCATATCTGTTGTGAATCTACTCCATTTATATGTTATATACCAATGCTAAGTACAATTTTGAGTGGTCTTGGTACAGTCTGCACCCTCCTGGGGCCAGCAATAGCCAGAATTTATAAATGTGACCATCGTTACAAAACCAGTTTTCCTGTCAAAATACACAGTAAGCCTTGGTGCAACCTCTCCATATTTGGACACAAGATGGCCCTATGGTACTGACATCCCATGGAATAGTCATTTATTTAATACCAGATACTTCATTTCCAACTTGGTAATAGGGTGGAGTTAATTCAACATTTTCACTTATAACATGTACATGGTTTAGTGTTATATCAAAAATAAAAGTGACCATCGTTACATGTCGAAAAACAATATTATGTCAATTTCATGTGTTGATTCATTTCTATTTCATTTGCAGTATGGGGAGAAAGAAGCTGCCAGATGGGCAGGCTTTGACACCCGCGCAGCGCAAAGCAGCAAGCCGAGCCAAGAAACGTGCTCAGCTGGGAGATACCACCTTCAAGGCTGAACGCGCGGCAGAGAGCCAGACTCAGCGAGACCGCCTCAGGGCATCTGGAGACCATGACAAGATGGACACTATAAGGGAGCAAACCAGGGTTCGGGTTGCAAACCTAAGGGAGAGGGACAAGACCGGTGAGCCAGCACCCCAGGCCCCTCCACCTCCCGCAGCACCTCCCGCACCTCCCACACCTGGCACTCCTGCCACACCTGCAGCTGGCAATGCTGCCGCTGCACGTAAGACTACACCTAGAGCTGGCAATGCTGCTGCTACACCTAGGACTACACCTACAGGACGTACTGGCCACTCGGCTTTACCAGTACTCCTGTTCTCCAACAAGAATAAACGCCGCTCCCGGAGGAGGACCTCTGACTTGGGTCATCAACCGAATGCAGAGGAGACAGATGTGCCAACTCAACAGCCTATTCAACCTCATGACCAACAAACTGACCGGGAGGCCGATGTGGTAACCCAGCCCAACAAGGTGTACTATGAGTGCATTCCCCTGGAAGACGTCGCCCTTGCCCGTAAGACCATTAATCAAGTGAAAGCTGATGATAGCTTGTACGGTACACTGGGGGTGCACGCTGCAGTTCCAGTTCAGAAAGGGCGTTCCTTGGCTGTCCGTGAAACATCCTGCTTCAAGGAGTGTTGCTGGAAGGACTGTGAATCGCAGCGTGGGTGTTCGGGTTGGAAGGTGCATGAGCTAAAGTTCTCCAAGAAGAAGCCTGCTGCCGACGCTGCACGAGCAACTCGCTCACAGAATCCCCCCGTTGTAGCGCAGGCGGAGCAAACGGAGCACGCTGCACGGGACGAACCAACGGAGCCGACTGCTGCCGACAACCCCGTAGTAGCGCAGGAGGAGCTACCGGAGCGCGCTGCACGGGATGAAGCACCTGTAAGTCCTGGTGTAGCGCAGGAGGAGCTACCGGAGCGCGCTTCACAGGCTGCCGACCTCCCTGTACCAGGTCCTAATGTCGCACCACTTGACCCCCCACAGCCTTTGATCCGAAAGCTGTCCCGCTATGCCAATGGATCTTATGTGGCATGTGTGTACGACAATGAAGTGTTCATGGGACAGGTGCTGCAAAGGGAGGAAAAGCAGTACGAGGTGCGCTTTCTCAACCGCAAACAGGACTCAAATGAATTTGTTTGGCCGAGGATAAAGGACGAGCTGTGGATGCGGGACTGGGAGATCCTGGGTAAAATTAACCCTCCCAAGGCATTGGGCACAACTAAGCGGAAGCAGAACTCGGTCCGGATACCACACAAAACCCTAGATGCCATAGAAGAGGCCTTCAACAGATATAAATAGCTTTAACGGTAACGATGGTCACTTTTATTTTATGTATAGTTGATACAGTATAACAGACTCTGATGTGTATGTCAGGGATATTTTATATTTAATTTACATGCTAGACATCGTTGGGCATTGAATATAGGTGTATAGAGTGTGGTAATTATATTTTGTCCTGGTCCAACGTCCTTCCGAACTTGCAAAAAGTGGTAAAAAAACTAGCATTTCCGCGTTTCAACGCATGGTGCTCAACTTTTCAGGGTTCAAATTATGTAAATATGTGGTTAAATCAGTTTTCCAACCTGTTTACTACAAATGTTGTGAGTGTAAAGGTCTTATGACAAGGGAAAATGGTTATATCCATGCTATTACTATGTCATATACATCGTGTAACGATGGTCACATTTATGCACTGAAAGGTATACTTTGGGTAGTGTCTAGTAGAAGGCCTACCATGGAATATATAGTGATCACATGGTATCTGTTGATGTTTATGCTGTTCATAGACTACTTTGGGCATTGAATAGAGGTATATAGAGTGTGGTAATTATATTTTGTCCTGGTCCAATGTCCGTCCGAACTTGCAAAAAGTGGTGAAAAATCCAGCATTTCCTCGTTTCAACGCATGGTGCTCACCCTTTCGGGGTTCAAAGTATGTAAATATCTGGTTAAATCAGTTTCCCAACCTGTTTACTACAAATGTTGTGAGTGTAAAGGTCTTATGACAAGGGAAATTGGTTATATCCATGCTATTACTATGTCATATACATCGTGTAACGATGGTCACATTTATACGTGATGAATGAGTAAAGTTAGGGGGGCAACAGAGGAGATATACTGTACAATAAGTGTACAATTGCACTTGATTTACATAGTACAAACCCTAAATATAATTCAGAGTGATATTCAGGCGAATAGAAGGTATTTTAGTGTTGTTATAGAAAAGTGCAGAAAGGTTGGGATGAAATCAACAAATTTTCAAAATTTCAAAAATTTGAGATCATCCATAGATTTAGAAGTTTTTGAGAGAGGATATTTCTTTTTGGCATGTACATTGGTAACTATTGTAAGTATAAGCATACCAAATTTAAGGGTGATATGAGCATTTCCAGCTGGTCTGCTATGGACATAGATTATAAATGTGACCATCGTTACACGAAAAGAGATGATTTTCATTGATGGCTTACCAAAACTGACATTTTAGGAGTACAACTTTGGAATCATGTTTTTTGGGGGCCCAAGATGTTGGTCTTCCAATATAATAAAGTGCATTTCATTGATATTAAATTTTACGTGTTTGGACTCTGTGCCCTAAAGTGGGTAGAAATCGAAAATTCGACCCATATATATATATATATATATATATATATATATATATATTAGATACTACACGGCCATTATGAGAGAAAGGAAACGTATCAAAGAGATAAGGTGGAAAAGTTGTTGTGAAATAGAGATGGAAATGGCCCATAAAAAGGAAATCATTAGATATACATCCACAGAATAAAGATACGATACTGAGAGTGAAAATGGTCTGGATACAGAAAATAATAAGACGTAACCAAAACTAAATGTAAAAATGAAAAAAAAAGTAGGAAAACAGACCTGCAGAGCCTCAAATGACATAAAGGTAGAAACAAACAAAGGGATGGGACACACAGACAGACAAAGTCTCTGCTTTTCTCTACTCACATTTTTCATATTCAAAATGGCTGCCATACAAGAACCGCAGCCTCTCGTCCAACATCCGATGACCTCTACCAATCCGTAACAATGCTAATTATCCTCATTAATCTGGCCGTCATTTTCCTCCGATAACGAATCAGCTTTGCGAGTAAACAAAACTCCCCTTTGGTGGTGCAACGGTAAAGGTCAGAGAGCTGAGGGCGCTCGCTGCAGCTAAGATGTTTTTCATAAAGGTTTTGGTTAGTGTTGATTATTTGTTTCTAGATCTAGGCACCTTCAGTGCGACTTTTAATTAAGCTGAAGTGTGCTACTGCAGGATGTGGGGCTGATGTGGTTCAGTCTAGAGAGGCATGCCCTTATACAGGGTGTTATGATGTGTTTTATCATTATCTTGATAAGGGGACAGTTTTCTGACACAGGGAGTGGTCATGATGTATTATTTTGGTTTTGTCCACTTCTTTTCCAGGTTTTGCTTGCTAAGGGAGCATTCAATCTAAATGTCTGTCCATTCCTTACTCGTTCAAATTCTGTGCGATGATATCAAATGGAATAAGCCTTTATAAATACACTAAAAACCATGATGGTACACTGGTGTGCAAGCTGTCAATTACCATCACATTTGAGCTGACACTGATAATGATCTCTGGCAGTGATCCCTATTAACCTCTGCAATCAAAGCTTGGAATTGGAGACAATCAAAGATTAAGTCGTGTATTTGACTGCATGTTCCATTTAGTCAGAAGGTCGTTGTGAAAAATGGACAAATTTGAAAAAAAGATGAAGGAATGAGAGGTAGATGAAGCTAGTGGCGTAGGAATATGTGCAGCCAGATATCCAACCTTTCATATTATGACTTACATACATAAGGTTAGTTTTAGAAACTAGTAGATTTTTCTATTTCTAAAATCAATTTTTATATTCCCTGTGTGTATTATTTTTTGTATTGATAGTGATTTTGACACAACTAGGTTTGATTTCAAAGGAAGCCAAGTAACTAGTACCAGACTTGTCTATCGTGGGTTACGTATGCTTCAAGTTCTTCTACCAGGGGAGTGTTACTCAACATTTAATGTAATTTCATCTAATTTAGATTATAAAGAAAAAAAAAGAGAAAAGGATAGGAGCAAAAGGTCTACTAACTGCATGAATAGTTAGTATTCTGTACTTTCATTTTTTCTCTCAATCTGGAAAATCACCTCTTTTATGGGCTTCCAATGGAACTGATCTAGAAGATTTGGAACTAATAATTCTCAGAATTGAGTAAAATAAGTTCAGGGTATTGACTCTTGGCCTTTAGAATAATATCTAGGTCTGTCCGTGGTAAAAGTGAGAGATATTGTACTATAATGGCCGCCTTTAGACCAAATAGATCCTTATCAACATAAGGAATTTGAGCAACAGACCCTCCCAGTCGTCCTCTTGTCTACCACTACTGTCAGGTCTGTTACTAACAGCCTACAGTCCAGCCATATGAATCAGGACATATGATTGGCGGAGCTACAGCCAGGTGGCCGGCACAGACCAATCAGGGCTCATAAGACATCCAAATCTGACAAGTGGGCACTGCTGGTCTGTGTCTACTCTTCCAACAGAGTTTATGTGTAAGGGTGCCTGTACATGGATACCATAATAAGTGTCTGTGCAACATGATCAGAGCCTCGATTGGTAGCTAACCTGGTCCCTATACATACAATTCAGGCACAGCCCAATGCTTTACCCAGTATTCTGGCAGGATGAATCATGTCCAGGATTGCTTCGGAAACCAATGGCCTGTAATTTTGATTGTGCGGAGTTCCACAACTTCCTCCTGAATGGCCTCTCTGACCAAGGTTGGATAAAGAAAGCTACATCCATTATCATTATTCATAAAAACCCTGTATAAAAGCTGTAGCTGAAAATCCGTTTCAGAGGCCTCTTGTGGCTTATAGCGTTGCCACGAATGTAGGGTGTACTGTCCCTTTTGCAGGATTTTGACATCCTTGGACTGTGCAAAAATTGAAATATTTACATTACCAATAATTGGTAATGTAGGAGAGAAACACCTCGGGTGAAGAGAGCGATATAAGTGTAGATATACGAAGCCAAGAGAAGAGAAAGGAAACAGAATCAAAGAGATAACGATGAAAAGATTATTGTAAAAGAGAGATGGAAATCACAGCCTACAAAATCGAAAATCCTTACATCTGTAAATATGCAGAATAAAGACACAATATTGAAAAGACTTAAAAGTGTCAGGAAACAGAAAATAATTATAATAAGACAAAACCAATTATTAAAGACATAACCAATTATCAAAAACCAATTATTGGTGCTTTCTCTGCAACTCTGCCCATCTTTTGATCGTAATTTGAATCTTGTTTTTGTATTCTATATTTAGGTGTCATACAAAATTGGTAATCCTAACCACTCTCACCGAATTAGATCTGTTTACGATAAACACACTTGTGGTATGCTTGGCTTGCAGGTAAAGGAATCCCCTCTCCTGGCTCCAGCAAACCTAAACGAAGAGAAATATTTAAATTCTGCTGTGTGATACCTGAGCGCTTTGCGACAGGCTTTGTTTACTTTCCTCATCGGTTAGACACACTGGTGTGTGGGTTGTTTATGGTTTATGACAAATAAACAAGGAGCGGGAGGCACCAGGGATAAAAACATGGGGTCCAAGTATAAACAGTTATAATAACAGCTGCATGGGTCTTCTAGGGACACCCTTATCTGTTTAGCAAAGTATCCGCTTGGTGTATTAGTTAGCTTGAGGACAGGACCACCCTAGTGGGCAGGTAGTTAAGTATTTCTGGATAGCGATCATGTACTATGCAGCCTTTTAGGGAGTACTAGGTAGTTAGCCTTAGCTTGAGGGAGGATACTTACTTCTTGAAATTGATCAATGACCAGCCTTGTAGCAAATAGAATAAAAAATATCAGCCAGTACCAAAGTACTATCTCTATTAATGTGACCCATCAAGGGAGAACACCCCTCTGCAGGGGAAATTTAGTTCCCCATTTGGCCACCAGGGGGCATTGGAGAGCCAAAATTACTCTAAAATCATTATGAAAATACCTTAAGCTAATTTTTTATGCACAATTCAATGGTTTCATTTAAAATGCATCGTTTTCGTTCCGATAATCAAAATTTGATTGATGCCCATACCCAATTCACTATGTTAATGATATCATGTTTTTGTATCAACCATATTGAACAAGTAACCAATGGATAACTCATGACGAGTGTGTGTTAGTAAAGGATAATGACACTCGGAAAACAAAAATTATTCCCCTTCCCCGGGACTCGATGCCAGCCATTGTGTGTACACGATCAGTACATACACCTCGGCACCTGGCAGCGGACAGCGACAGCCCCGGTCTCGGCTAGGCTTGGCAGCAGCACACGGCGAAAAATAGTGTTTGTACACAATCGGTACATACACCTCGTCGCCCGGCAGTGGACAGCTAAAGCTTTGAATGCGTCTCGCTGTTATGTTTGTGTATAATACACCTCCTTGCCCAGCAGCGGACAGCGACAGCGCACACGGCGAAAAAAGATGCGTCTCGCTGTTATGTTTGTGTATAATACACCTCCTCGCCCAGCAGCGGACAGCGACAGCGCACACGGCGAAAAAAGATGTGCCCGGACCGGGGCTCGAACCGCGTACCTCACGTGGCTGAGCGCAAGGCGCTAACCGCTAGACCACCGCGTCTCCTTCTCCAAACGCGTCTCGCTGTCATTTTTCTATACTAAATACACCTCCTTGCCCGGCAGTGGACAGCGACAGCGCACATGGCGAAAAAAGATGCGCCCGGACCGGGGCCTGAACCGCGTACCTCACGCAGCTGAGCGCAAGGCGCTAACCGCTAGACCACCACGTCTCCTTCTCCAAACGCGTCTCGCTGTCATTTTTCTATACTAAATACACCTTCTTGCCCGGCAGTGGACAGCGACAGCGCACATGGTGAAAAAAGATGCGCCCGGACCGGGGCCTGAACCGCGTACCTCACGCAGCTGAGCGCAAGGCGCTAACCGCTAGACCACCACGTCTCCTTCTCCAAACGCGTCTCGCTGTCATTTTTCTATACTAAATACACCTTCTTGCCCGGCAGTGGACAGCGACAGCGCACATGGTGAAAAAAGATGCGCCCGGACCGGGGCCTGAACCGCGTACCTCACGCAGCTGAGCGCAAGGCGCTAACCGCTAGACCACCGCGTCTCCTTCTCCAAACGCGTCTCGCTGTTATTTTTCTATACTAAATACACCTCCTCGCCCGGCAGCGGACAGCGACAGCGCACACGACTTTGTATCATAGCAAGACCTAGTTCGAACCAAGCGTTTCTCGTCAGTCCCTGTGGCGCACTGCATAGGTGTATTGGACTAAGGACCTGAGACTGCAGGTTCGACCCCTACCATGGCAATGAAATAGTCTGTTGGTTTTAACATGTAACATATGACATGGAAGGACATGAGAGGCATGCTGTTATCCATGGATAACTGCATGGGGTGCGGGTTATCCATGGATAACCACACACTTTACAAAATTGATGTTACAGCCTATAGGGTGTGCAATATCGACAGATATGTGTATTGGAATAGCCACCAAAAAGCACTGTGTAACCCAGAAATCGTGGTATAAACCCTAATACATTATACTAACTTGACCTAACAGACCTATCTTCTTCTTTTTTCAGTTCCTCCCAAAGATGAACAAACCTAAAACGGAACGCATCAATAAAGCTGTAAAATGTGACATCTGCAATTTGACATTGAATTCGGAATTACAAGCACAGCAACATTATAATGGTAAAAACCATCTAAAAAAGATGAAACAGCTCGGGATGCCGTTACCAGGCGAAGATGAGGGCAAGAAAGTCATCCAACAATACACAAGTAAGTCTCATCTTAAGTAAATCAGGTTTCACGTACACATTACATTTTAGGTGGGTTCCTGTTGTAATTACTAGTCTCTCATTCAGTTTGTTATTTCAGGTGGAATTTTGATTTTTATAAGCAATATTATTGTTTCGGGTGGAGTTATTTATCATTTTGGGGGATTATTTATTGATTGCTTTGGATGGAGTAATCTATATGTTTTCCATCAATATCATAGCTATAGGTGGACTGCTTTCCTCTCTGTTCTTTTATTGAAATCTGGGGTTGAATCTGCAAGAGGAAATCATCTTTAGGACTGAATTCCCTTTTCAATTAGCAGTTAAGAATGTCTAGAATTTTTGCAGTAATTCAAAGTAGCTTTGAGGACTAGAAGTTCAAGAGTTATGCGACCTTAGGAGCATCCACAACATCGAAGTTCCATTTTCTGATGGGCTGAACTTAATATGCGTTCACATAAAGGAGTATTTAGTTGTTTTAGAAGCTTCTTGCACTTGTTCAGCTAGACACTAATATCAAAGCTTAGGTTCAATTGCTCCTTCGTGAACTATTGAAAATAATTTTGATGAGAAATTTGTTGAGAAAAAAAAACAGACAGCTTTTGAGGTACGGATGACAGCAAATTTCCAGCATTTGTACACTTAAAGAGATCAAAGGAAATTTTAAATGTTGAAAAGAAAAAGAAAATGTAACAAAAGATTTTAGATATTGGTTACTAAGATGGAAAATTGGTATGAAATACATATTTGAGTAAATGCTATTTTTGTTTATTTCCTTGCCAGTCCTATGGCGAGAGGCCATATTGTGGAACCAACAGGCCACGAAAAGGCAGCGAGGCTAGGGCCTGGTAAGGATAGTGGCCATCGCCACTACAGTCAATGTACTCAGCACAACAAACTTTGCATATGCAAACTATGCAAATTTATGCAAATTTTTACCAGTAGCTTTTCCATATGTTTTTTGGTGGTAAATTGAATTTTTAGGAGCACTGGCTAGAGTGAGTGTCCCCCTTGCGCGAGGAACAAACCGATTCAATTTACCAATTCTTTTACAAAACGCCTGAGAAAACAAAAACCATATGTAGATTAATACTTAGATATGCAAATTAGCTTGATACATGTAGCCAATCGTGTTTAATTTCATGGCTAATTGTTGTCGGATTACGAATAATAAACACATGCAAGTGATCTGACAAAATCCCCATAGCCATGACAATATTAAACTCCTACCTCCGCAGCCGATTCTTTGGGGCCAGTTTTCACATCAGACTGACTCTTTTAGTTTCCTATTTTATTTTGATTTTGTATTATTTCTACTATATTTAGTTATCATTTCCTTTAGCTGCTTAGTGTTCTCATCTATCGGTAATGCGGCCATCGATGATATAAAAACCCTTTATGTGCATTAAAAATGATTGACCATATTTCAATGTATATAAAGAAAACAGTTCTGCAAGAAGCACCACATGTGGCAGCCAGATATGCCCTGTATTGTCTATTTTTGGGTTCCACTTTTTGGTAACCATGGTAACCAATGTTATTGAAATGAAAACTTCTCTCTGATTACAAAATCTCCTCCTAAAACCTCAACTCAATCTTTCAATAGTTCCTTTTAATGACACTTTTCCTTTTCTAAAGGTAATCCCTAATCTTTATTATTCATTTCTATAAAAGATATTCAACTCTCTGATTCTGAGCCTTCGTTTAAAATGCAAATTCTAATGCTCATACCAAATTATTTACAAATGCAAAGTCAAAAACTCACCTGAATCTCCAAATTCTTATTTTTTAAGGACTACCAAATCCATGCGCTTTTCAACCTATGACCGTTTCTGTATGCAAAGAGTACATGCTTTCTATTCACTAACTCTGAAAATAGACAATACGCTACAATCTTTAGCCAGAAAATTCTTTTCTTTTCTCTAGCCGTGGTTGAGCGGAGTGACCGTAATATTTCAGTTCCTTCTTTCTTTCTTAATCTCGCTCTTTACTTAAACCCTTAGAGTGGACCATTCGCTCCTTGTTCAATACTTTCATTTCATTTCTATATTCAAAGATCTTCCTAACCTTTCTAGGAATCTGTATGGTAAATGATTGTGCTATATACCTGTGATGCTAGATATGATTCAATTGTAAATATTACAAAGGTCTAGAAAAACAGTATAGTGAAGAATACAAATGAAATCTAGCGCACATCTGTTACAGTGTAAATTTATTTGATTTATAAAGAAAACTTATATAATCTACCACTTGAATGAATTTAACAGTAAAAAGGTGAATGAAATAACAGAAAAGAGGTATCATGTTAGAGATAACAAAACAAAAATAATCCTGAAGACGGCTTCATGCAAGTTGAGATGCATGAAAGCACAGGGGTGTCATAAATGGTATAATCGTTCTACTTCCTAGCTATTGTTTGAAAGAAAATGGCAGGACCGGAGTCATGAATATGAAATTATAAATATGGAGATAATGATGTACTTACACCATGCTATGCACCATAAAGTTGGCACTCATTGTATAATCATGTCATGTGTAGCAGTAGTAATTCTCTTTCAGAACATAATTGCACTTCTATACCTTTTTTTTTTGATTATTGAAAAATGCAACATGTCTAAATATGATATCAATATTCCATTCTTTAGATACAATAGTGTACAAGTAGCCAAAAGCATCTAAGACATATCCATAAGATGTGCACTAGAGAGTGCCATGCCATTTCTGCAGATGTTGATATTGAGTTATGGATGCATTTCCCATTAAGCACTCTGCTATTACCAGCTACAGATACAAATGCACCAACATCCATTATCTATATCGGGTATGTGAGGGGTTGGTTAGGGGAGGGTGTCAGGACTGGTAGATAGTGGAGCGAGGGCGCTCTAATGCCATTGCCTCAACGACACTTGCCAACCAAGGTGACCGTTGCCAGGGGTTCTTCAGAGTGATGGTATGCAACTCAAAAGAGAGTAGATCTATCAAAGTGACCATTTTAGTCAGTGAACATAAATACATTTAGTAGTTGTGAATTATTACATCATTACTTTAACTTTGATGAATCAGAACCATATACAAAATGTTACAATGTGTCAAGCAGACCGACTTGACAGACCCTCATTTGACATGTTGACCCGAAAGAACAGAAATCATGTGCCTCTAGCTCGCACCACTGATCACATTTGGACCTAAAGCTACGGGATTTGAAATCAGTGTGCAGGCTAGAGGCACATGATTATAATCAGGCTCTTGCTAGAGGCACATGATTTCCATGAGCCTCGCTTTGAGGCCAAACTAGGTCATGAGCTGATGACATCACATGCAGCAATAGCAGCCGCCCATCAGCCACCCATCGGCCGCCCATCAGCCACCCATCAGCAGTAATATTGGAATTAAAAAGATTTGGAATGAATAGTGAACCAAATAATCATACTCCAAGCTCCTAGGACTAAAGATACTGTCCCTACACCGTCCGTCAGTGACTGATGGCCGTCAGTTGGCCGTGAATCGGCGGTTTTGTTGTGTATACAAAGATAAAATCACCTGCCTCTAGCTCGCACCACTGATTTCCACTCCCATAGCGTTAAGTAATCACTGGTGCAAGCTAGAGGCACGTGAGTTCTGTTCTGTGGGGATACGTGTTTGTGGGTGTCAATATTAAAATTATGAAGATAATGGCAAAAAGCTTGAATAGATATGGTTTCGATAAGACTGCATCACAAAGGCACAGCCAATCTGTTTATACTACAGATTGAGTGGGTCTATAAGTAGTAGTAGGGACTTGAGTCTTGCATTAGTGACCCTCCCCTAATGGAACACACCCTGCATTGTACTGAGTTATACTGAATACGGAGGTGCTGAAGAATGGCTTCAGACAATAGCACTTTTTAATGGACTGTAGCAGTTAATGCAGAGATGCGCTGATGGTATTTTTAGCAAAGGTTTCTGTATTGCAATTTAGTACAATTAAGATACATTGAATTAAGCAGTGGTCTACCAAGCTTCGTCAGCCAGTCCACCCGGACCGGCCTCCAATGAACAATATACATTGAAGTAGGGATATTATGAAATTAAAATGAAATATTCAGTTGCCAGATGGTTACCTTCATTCCCCATGTTAAGCCATTCGAATGAGATTTTCATGCTGAAATAATTTTAGAGTGCAAAGTTTATACCAAGTGATGCAGAGATGGGATGGGGGCATACACTACTTGTAATGAGTGTAGATCGGTGACTCCACCATGACTATGGCAGGAGAGTGTTGCCATGGAAACATGCCCGAAGGCTATAACAAGGACACTAAAAGCCCAACACAGTCTCTGTATTGAAGGTCAAGGTCATATCTCTCTCACTACCGGGGGGTATATAATGGTAAGGGGTGCATTAGTATTGAAAGTGCTTGTATGGAGGGGATACTATACATACAGGGATGGAAGTCTTCAGGGATTTCCCTGATTTGAGGGATTTTCAAGTCCCAAAGCCCTATACTTTCATATACAATATCAATTTTCAGAAGATTGTTATGGAGCATTTCAGGGATTTTTTTGCCTCGGTGACTTTCATCCCTGTACATATAATAACATTGAATAAGGTATACAAATCTAATGATTAGAGTCCAAGGACCTCCTGAGGGGTTAGGGTCACCCAATATGGCAGGACATTGTATGCACATTGTATCCATCGAATATTGTCAGTTGCTTTAGAGAAATATTTTGCACCTTTGATATATTTTGACAAAGTGATATGTGGTAGAAACCAATCGATCGTTGATATTCTGATTTACATTTAGATACATTTAGGTAGGTATAATATTATTCATATATTTTCCATGGACATGCTGAAGGTTAAAAACTATAGCTTTTATGATTACCACTGGACACACTTCACTGGCAGCTGTGAGAAATGGTAATCTGGATACAACAACTTTTTGAATGATTGCCTTAGGGTTGATGCCATTTCAGTGAGTTGCTGTGACAATAAACTAAAAAGCAATCCAAGGATTTCTGATGAAAAGGAAAACAAATGGATTTAGAATACAGGGTTGGAACTGTGCTACAGTGGGGCAGCCCAATGGCTGCCATAACCCTGGGTCAGCAGAAATCATATATAATGGGTTATGTCTTGTAATTTGCTCAAGGAGAAAGTGGCGGTCGTAGTTCTATCATGGTAGAAACAGAAATGGAGTCAGTAATGGTAAAAAAGGTCCCCTTATCTCCAAGAAATATCAATCTCTACTGAATAAATATCTGATTGTGAGTTGGTGATCACTAGACATTTTCTTCTACACCCTGACAGACTTTGGTCAGGATTCCATGGCATCCATAGAAAGGTAATCTGGTGTATTGTTGGTGGGGAGGAATAAATGGCTTTCGGAAATGAACCCTCCTCTATAATGCACACACTTACATCGGTATCTTTGTCCGAACTTTTGTGGGTGCAGATATAAACCATGTCAACACCATAGAAAGTTCACATATATACATAAAGAGGAAATTGCTCTGCCCAGCTGCTGTCCCAGCAGCTCCAACTCATAGCTCCCCACATACTGGAGTGATGAGTGCTGTTATAGATTTTCCCATTGATGAAGGTATGCCTTGGGAAGGCTTGTTAGGGTGGCTCCCTTGCAGCACAGTACTTTGCACTTCAATAATTATATCACTAAACCCTGTCTTCATAAAGAAACCATCCCTGGATTCCCATTGCCCCTATAATAGCGCAAACTTAATTATCGAAATTCAGAATATTCTAGAAACCTAGTAGCTTCAATCTAGGGTACTGAGAACTGGAACCCGATTTCTGTCTAAATGGATGTAGTATGATGGAGGAAGAGCAGAGGAATGGAGGATTGAGATGAGATGGATGCTGGATAAATTCAATGCCGCTTCCCATGATTAATGTCTTGTTTTAGTCCTACAGCTCTATTCTCTATTTGATAAAGCTCTGGGTTGCGAGTTTGTTTTAATGCCATCCTTATTCTCAATACTCATGTTAAAAGCATGGGTTATGTTGAGTATATATACATCTGTATCGCGGAAAGGTAATTTTGGCTCATTAAGAGTTGTCTACTATATATACATCTTCCACAAAGAAATTTACTTCAGTGCTTAATGCTCAATTCTTGTCATGATGTTGCAATGTCAGAACTGATGAATAAGTTGTCACCACTACTTTGCTTGCTAAAGGCTCGACACGTAGGCAGGTTCCTTGTCAGAACGGATGGAAGCAGTTATAATCAAAATTTACTGAAAAAAAAACTGATGACAAGCCTGCGTAGGCCTACATGTATTCATTGCTCATAAGCACATGTTATCAATACTGTGATCACCATCGGTAGATATTCACACTACTGATGAATTGTCGACCTTGGTACATTATAATGATGAACATAGGCTACTCTTGTTCACGGTTGATTTATTCCACCCACGCCTGCCTGTAAAGCTCCCTGTAGAGGCCATGAAAGGACAGCAAGCAGATGTAAGGGCTTCCAAGTAAACACTAGACAATCCATAAGTAGATCCCATACAGTGTGTAGATTCGGGTTGTCCTCTAGATACCATCATGTTTGCATTTCATTATGTTTTAACATCAAGTCTGTCGTGATGCCATATGTCTTTGTAATGTCCACTCTTCGGCCAACTTTGGCCATACATTTTCTACATAAAAGTCGGCCGAAGAGGCCCAGTGGACTATGGGTATTATGACCCTGAACTGGGGCACGATTATCATTGAGGCTAATCGGATACACAGACCATTTTAGTCCCAATACTGCATACCTGCCCATATCATCTTAGTTATGCCCATAGTCTACTAGGCCTCTGTTGCCAGATTATATATAGGATTTGTATGGCTCTACCGGCCAACAGAAGCCAACAGAAGCCAAATGGACTAAACGCTCTCCTTTTACTATAATAGTCCTATTATAGTAAAAGGAGAGGGTTTGTGAATAAACTAGCAATGCTTGACTTTCATAGTAACCACTGAACTATAGGATGCAGTAAATAGAAGCTTTTCTGTAATCCTACCAACAATTCCACGGCACCATCTTACACCATTAATGACGGCTCTTACTCATCCATATAACGACATCCCTAACCAGATGAAGGCACCCAGAACCCAATGACGGCAGCAGCTTTATAGATAAATGTCCCCTATTGTCGCTCATTGTTGTACTTCCGGTGTGTATCTCTAGTGGCTTCTGTGGTTTGTGCAGTCAGCTGGTTGTTATGGTGATGTGAGAACGAGGATGCGCAGGGAGGGCAGCGGTTCACTGAGTCTCTTTGTATGGCCCAAGGCCATATATGCGGAAATTCTGATGAAGTGTTGTCGTCATCGAAATAAGGAAAGCCTTTGAAGCCAGAAATGCAAAGCGTGCTGACCCACTTTAGAGAAGGTTCTCAAGATAGCACAGGTCTCGCTTTATCACAGGGCAGAAGGGGGTTTTATATGTCAAATGTCCATACCTTTCTATAGGAGAGGTCCCCTAGTTACGTATAAACAAAGAGTTAATCATAGATAGAATGAATATATTAGCGCTGGTGCGCTAAGACAGGCTGAAACAGTATATTTCACTGTTCATTTCATTTATCTATCTATTTTGATTGATATAATGCCCTCTTGGTCTACATTAATACTCCTTTCCTTCATTCGTTCATTTGTCCGTTCCTTCCTTTATTCCTTCCTACCTTCCTTCCTTGCGGTCCACCTTCATTCATATACCTTCATTTTCTCTCTCCCTCCCTTGGACTCTCTCTCAATCCATTAATTTTCCCTCCTTTTCTATGTGCCTACAATTCTTCCTTAGTTCAGTCAGTCCCCACAGTCGGCCTGCTCATGTCACCTCCCATACCACTGACAGAACAGCGTGAAGTACAAACAGACAAGCTGCCTCCTCCAGTCCCTCCCCCTGGCGGCAGACACAGAACCCCCCAGCAGCACACCCAACTGCCTCCGTCTGTGGGAATCCACCAGCTGTCTGCTGACTCCGTGTTTCACAGCCTCTACCCATCCACACACACAAACATTAAGGGAAGAAATGAGATAAATGAGGAATAGGAAAAAGGCTTGAAAACATGAGGTACAATGGGTATTGGCAAGGTAGGGATGGGGCTTTTGGTGAGGCAGACTTATAGCACATCTACCAAATAAAAGGGAGTTGGGAGGTAAGGGGATCATGGGAAGGAATGGGAAGCAGGGAATAAGGCAGTGGGTCCAGGGCAAGGTGAGCAAAGAGGCCAAAGAGAGAGAGAGAGAGAGAGAGAGAGAGAGAGAGAGAGAGACAGACAGACAGACAGACAGACAGACAGACAGACAGACAGACAGAAAGGAAATTCTGGGGAAGGGGCAGTGGGATGCCGGGAGGATCATTTGGTTACAACGTTTTCACTATGGTTCACTGTTATATCAGCAAAATCCATTACTCGAAATTCCCCGGGGATAAACTTAGAAGAATTGATGAGATAAAAGTATGTCCCTTCATTGCTACTGGGGTAAAGTGTCAGATGATAATTATGGTAGTCCATGCACCAAACCTGGGAGTATGGTATAAAGTGAGATCCAGAGACTTTGCAGTATGAATAGTACACAAACGCTACACTGCTTTCACTTGAAAAAGGAAAACACTTTCAACAACTGGAACTATAAATGAATCTAGAAGCCACATTCCTTGACACTTCAACATACAAAACACACACAGGGCGTCTCCTCCCTCAGACTAAACCCTTTTATAGTGGTATGATGCCTGTCTCATTTTCATTTTTCTTCATAATGCAACATTTTGTCAATGACTAGTGGGTGACTGGTCAGTGATGCATTCAGTCGATCGATCAGGGCTGAAGCTGCTTTGAACCATTAACAGTCATGATGCATGAATGCTACCGATGCCGCACTGTGTACATACTGGTATCTATGTGCCATATGGACATAGTTCATCAGTGTGCTAAGCTCTCCTTGAAGGGTTAAATGCAAATACCTCTGTCACTCATAAATTGTCACAAAGGGAATATGGCAAAGTCACAAAACCCGTTGGGAGGATCCAAATAGCAAAATCAAATCAGGAAAATGTTGGGCGAGTGTTTTAACATTGATGTTGAGGACAGAAGGCTGTCTCCATGGATTATGAAATCAGAAGGGTTTCTGCAAAGGCAGAACTCCCAGTCACTATAGCAGTTCAGCTAAATCATTTGAGGTACAATGGGAAGGAAGTGCCTATATATGGGTGCTCAAAATTTTAAGAACGTCACATCGTCACTTTTTAGGAGGGATGGCGCGTCACTCCGTCACTTTTTACGTATATGCCAATGTACTGGGAACTTTTGCTAGTGTCGCTGTCCGTCACTTTTTAAAACCCCTGTGTCACAAGCGTCACTTTTTAAAACCCCTGCGTCACAGCATCACTTTTTACCCATGTAAAGGCACAAGGAAACTAAGCTCAATAGAAGGAAGCTGTGCATAGGCTCTTATAATCTTTTTCTAAGTTATCTGGCATCATAATATAAGTGCCACTAATTCAACTTTAGTGAATTTCGAAAGGAAGGGGAGTGGGTGATTTTGCACTCAAGATCAAGAAAATCAAACCTCAATTTGGAAATCGGTCCAATACTAGCGGGGGTCTGAGAGATTTAGCAAAGAAAGAGGAAACATGAGTTAGTAAACATGAACTTGTGAGCCCTTGAATCAATACAGTCTAAATAATATATGAAAGAACACTATACAGTTGATGTACTACATCTACGTCACTGCAATTAAACACCTTTTGAGAGCACATGGATTGCATATCATTTAGTGGTAGTTTCAGAAGTCTTTCAGCAAGCGAATCTCCACTATCATGCATTGTGCTGTTGGTCCTTGACTGGCGGTTCGTATGCATTACAAAGCACATAATACTTTAGAAAGGGAACTGGAAAATCTTGAAATTGGGTCCGTATGATTTCATCAATCAGATAGCAGTTTGTGTGTACTTAGCTCAATAATTGTTGGAACTATGATGGTTATCAAGAACAGTGTATCTCAATACCACTGTGAAATGAATTTCAACACCCGGGGATAATACCTTCCCATCTACTTTCATATAGTTTAGTTGTGTAGGACATTTATTGACTTACTTTGATGGAAGCTATATTGAATTATTCTCACACCGATATTATGATAAATCTAGACCTCCACATGGGCTACAGGGAAACTACCCATACAACACTTTAGAAGCAATCCGGATGAATAATTGGATATCTATTTTATAATCTTCCTATCAAGACCCGGGAGATTGCTCAGAGATTGCAAGTCATTGCACAGGCCCTGTAATTGGTGTATCAAAATTAAAGGGGCCGGGTGATAACATCTCCAACTGATTGACGTTTTATCTTTGCCAATAGAATCGAGCCATCACCCCCTCTATAGTTTACACTGCAGTGCCTGGCCAACCAGTTGACTGATGAGTATGTTATAAATCACCTATTTTTTCTCCATCATTTAAGCTATGATGCTAGAATAGATCCACAGACATCAGCACCCAATCCTCAAAATTATAGGGTATCTATGTGCTGTTATAAACGTTTCCGGGATATGTAAAGCTTGGTTTTAGCATCAACCGTGTATATAGTCTAGCTTACGCCGTTCCTTGATGCATAAATAGAAGGAGATAAAGGTTCCATAAAAAAAGATTATTTTGGCAAGGTCCAGGAGTCTGAAACACAAACAGACAAATTAGCACGGCTTATTATGGACCTAAACCATGGGTAATATGTTTTGATTTTAATAGTTATAGGGAATGGTAAATGGTCTATAGTACAATTATTTTCTCATGCCCTAGAGCCATAGAACGCGAGCCCATAGACTAGTCTGTGAGGGTACTAGTGTTCCCTCTAATCATTAACTCATTGTTTCACCTAATTAAACAAAACGGGGATTAGAAGGCGCAATGCAGCCGATCACAGACGGAAGGATCTAACAAAAAATAGTCCTTAACGAAACTACTCTGCAGACTGAAAAATGATACATCAAAGGCTTGGATAATTAAGCGTTGGGAGAGGCAGATGGAGGTAATATGGAAAATAATGGTTGTCGTCTGCGTGACCGATTGTTAGGGAGGACATTGGGTTTATAAGGCACTATTTATAAACAGGAACTTCTCCCATCCCCCTATTATCGCCCTAGGAATGATACAGTGAGGGGTCAGTAGGCTCTGTCTTGAAACATAGATTTACATCTATTTTCTTTTTCAAAATGCCTCTTCCATTTCACAAAATACTAAGCGCTATTATAGCACAGCAGAAGGTCACCGCAGTGACAGCCTTGTTCCAACTGATGCATCATTACATATTTTAGCAAGCGGAACTCTGCCTTGTGGACTTCATGGTGGTTATACCTTTGTCAAGGGTTAATAAGTATAGATAAATCATAAAGAAGGAATAAAAAGATTATACATATAAGATGTTTTACGACTAGGCACAACTGCTGTGCAAGTACGACAATCGAGATTCTCCCTTGAGAATAGAAAAGGAAAAAATGCACTAACATAACCCTCTAAAAAAATGTTCTTTAGTTAGCTTGGCCTTCACCCACTCTAAACCCCCACATTTTAATCACATCTACGCAGGAAACCTTAGGAAGGGACCTCTTCAAATGGAGAACAGCCTACAATACAAAAGCAGTTCATTTGAGCAAGATAATTATTTTCTAACAGATTCAATACTGAAAACCCAGTCTAGGATCAATACTTTTACAATTCCAGTATTTAAACTCCTCAGGGAAACTGCAAAATCTTCTCTTATCACTTTGTTTTTCACATAACTCTACTGAGAGGAATAATTTTATTACAAAGTGAGGTTGTCTAAATGTACTTTTTTTATAATTGTATTCTGAATCTTCGCATGCAGGCATCTGCTTCTCTGTCCCATTTTGCCTCGTACTTTCTACATAAGGAATGTGAGACTCTGAAATGCCAAAAATCCCAACCCTGCTAAGCCTACATGATACCCTCAGAAGTATGTTCAATAATCTGTTAATATCATACACAAAATAATTAAAGCATTATGTGGCTCGTAATGGATTAGGTTTTCATTTTTGTCTTTTTCCTTGGCTGAAGGGAGTGGGGAAGAACATCAATATACTACTTTCACTTCTGATCACATTGCTTAATCCTTTTATGCAGTGCTTTATAACATTGAGTCAAGGCTAATCTGGGTATGAAATTTTCTATTGCGGATGACGGATGTTATACGATATAGGAAGCCTCAACCTTTTACCTGTTTAGGAAACTAACTGGCCACTCTCATACCCAATATCGGCACCTTTTATTGACACCTCAGGAGAGTAGAATCTATCTGACGAGTAGAGTTGTCACGATGCATAACTACGTTACTGGCAATTATGCATCTATGGATCATTCTGATCAAATAACATCCATAGATCCAAAGGTGTAAGACACATGTATAGAGCAATACTGCCCCTTGATCTATGTTACCCTAATATCTTTGCACATAGAGCGGCTCAAAGAGCACCTCACATCCCCTCTGCTCGTGATCAGGAAGACATTGAGCCACTCAATAGATATAGAAACTGTTCTATGCTGGTACATTAAAGGAAAGTGTAGTAGCCTACAGTAGATACTGTCCAGCAGCATAGAGAAGAATTTCTTCATGAAGCCCCATCCAGGACTCTGTCAGATTTCCTCCTTTCATGAATAAAGCCGAAGTAGAGATAGATTGTATGGCCCATACCTACCCCTAGCTGCTCACCCTATACATAACCTATGTACAAAGGGCAGGTCGTTTGACACATGTCACTAAGAAGGTTGTGAAGGTCATTGGATTCATTATAAGTAGGGCTGGCTATGCATAAATCCAATTTAACCATCTCTAGCTCCGGGCGTACTTCTCAGCCATACATCATTCATTTTAATCTGTGTTTTGAATCAAATTATTCAATATAGGTCCCATTCTGCAAGAAACTATCTTACGGGAAGGAGTATACGAGTAGGAGAATTTGAGTCTGAATGTATGAGAATATTATTCAGTTTCCTCCTGCTTGGTCCGGTTAACCGGGCACTTCATGATTTCAATACCCATGTAACCTGGCTCTTATTCAAGACAGATGCTTATTTAAATACTGTTTCATGTACACTGTGTGCCTTAGAATTCCATTGTATTCATCTCATCCCCATAATGTCTAGTGCCCTGGGATAATCTAATGGCCACGCACTTCATGGAACTCCTGAGGCAGTTTTGAGACTGTATTCTTATTCATCAATGCTTTATGATCATTTGTCATAATGGTGCAGTGATTGTCAGTACCCAGTTACCAGGGTGTAAGTACATTACAGCAATTCTGCCTCTTTAATAGGTTTAGGCCTATACGTTTGTAGGATATCAAAGCTTCATGCCAAGAAAAGGTCAGAAGTTAATGCTACCCTTGAAGGGTTAACAGGCCCTCTGCAGGACTATGGGTTTACCTTACAGTCCTGAGTGACTGCAATAATTTAAGCCTTGCACTGGAAGTGTCTGTATGTCAGGATATCCCAGAGGGGGATCTCTCCATATTCCAAGTACATTGGGCTGACTAAGAGGAGAAGGGCAGCAGGGAAAGAACAGATAGATATAAGGGTGTGGGCTGAGTAGGGACATACAAGTGCTACTGATATCACATTCATCTGTAGGTTGATGTGGCAAGAAAGAAGGAATTCTGAATGAGGGTTATTCTGCTCATAGCCTTGTCTAGGATGTCTACAAATAATTCAAAGCTCTCATTATAAGCACAGTCCCACAAACGATAATTCCTATTCACATTCATATAATATGTATAGTAGTCAGGTTGGAGTGCCTTATCTCAGTTCTTAAATGAGCTCTTGACAGTTTACGATCTGGATTAGCAAGAAAGGATGACCTTCTGAGATATCACCTTCTGGGTTTTCTGCACAACAGCGTCTATTCTTATTATATATGAACCGTATTGCGATGGGTATTGCAGTGGATGTCTCTTTAGAAATATCACTCTCCTATCTTGCAGTAAGCTTTGCATTGCAATGTCGGCTGGAACTACTAAAAGTAGTGAACTCCCGACATTCACCAATTTGAGCAAGTTTCTGTTTATCCAACCCAGCACCACTTGTATCTCCAAGCCATCACATTAATCCCCAGGAGAGTCCTATTCCAAGTCCAGATATCATTTGTCCTGAGACCTGAGAGGTGTAAGACCAGGCTCAGGACCAGGATAATGAGTCGTACTTCAGAGAGTGTGTCCAACAAGGAATGCATTCTGCTTAAAACTGAGTCGAAAATTACTTTTTGTTCAGTTATTATTTATGTTTCCAATTTCATTACTGGCAACAAGATGTGGGAAACTCCAGCTGTTCTGCAGATGATCATCTCTGCGGTCACTTTCACCTCTCCATCCATCGTCCATGCTATGGGAGTCTCGTTCAGGCTACTAATTCCTTGCTCCAAATATCGCTGCCTCCTACCTATCATAGTCCTCCACAAGGGTGAATAACCTCAGACCTCTGGAACAGCAAGCAATTCCCCCAGTCTGCTATGGAGGAGGATATGTTGGTTTGGTAACTCGGTCAGCAAATGAGAATTTAAATTCTGAATTGCACCTGTAAATTGTGCCATCTCAAAACACCTGGATGCTCAGTACTTATATCTACAAACACAACAGTGTACATGATTGTACTCTCAATAGAATGACTGTTAAACATTGCATTCCCGAAAACTGTTAGTAAATCACTGTATTTGTGACACAATATAATTTCTGCAATGAAGCCCAGTCAAAAAGTGTCAAAAGGTCTGTGAAAACGGTGTCAGGAAATTTCCCACCTGAAAACAATTGCGAAACTTTTGACTCAAGGTTGACTATTATTATTTTACGGCATGCTATTTTCAACACTCTACCTATTTCAAACTCATGGCCTTTCCCTTCCCACAGCTGTCATCTTGTGTAATTATGGAGGGCTAGGTTATGACTGTAGTTGTTGATTAGAATAGTAGATTGATCCAAAGAAATGCCTTCTAACAGTCCGAGGCACTTCTCCAGCCATATCCTTCCGAAGCTTATATACAAAAGGATAGTTGGCCATATCTCTGTTTAGGTCGCTAAACACAGAAAAAAATTGTCACTTAAAAGTGGTTGCGATTTTCTGATATGGAATAAGCCACAATTCTGGTCGCTAGTTTCAGTGACCTAAACTAAGATCATGTCAGATAGTTATCAGTCGTCATATCGTCTTCCCTGTACTGTGGCATGCCTGTATAGGAATATAGAAATATTTGCAGCAATGACAAATGGGCTATGAGTTTGAAAATGGAGGACCGTATATTCATAGAGGTTCTTCTCCCTTTCACTAGTCACTTCTGAAATGAGGCGGGGGGTACAACCTCATCAAATTCACCTGCCCCTTATGATCTGATTGCCATTTTCTGTCTAAAGGAACTACATAAAATATGTACAGTCAACTCCCTCTAATCCGGACACTCATGGGTTGCATTAGTGGGGTGGCCGCATTAGGGAGAGTCAGTGCTGGGGGTCTATGTATTTCAAATAGGATAACTAAAAGAATTGCACCATCTATAGCGTCAGAAAATTCTACCAAATACCCCCCCCCAAAAAAAAAAAAAAAAAATTCATTTGAATTAGCAGACATCACAGTTTTAGGTTTCATTTCTTAACGATTCTAAAAATGGTGTGTGAAAACCCAATAATTTCATACTGGTTTGCATGAATGGTAGGTGTCAGGGTAGGTCTGGTGGTCTGTAAAACTTATAAGGGATTAATGGCACCCCCACCCGCCTTCCCCTCAAAGCCCTTACCATCATTAGAAGGCCGCACCTGCACTTAGCTGGTGAGCTGCTGCAACTCCCCTACTTGTACAAGGTACAATAGGGATGACTTGTGTCAGTCTATAACGGCACTGCCCAGCAAACCCCAGTGAGGTGTTAAAGCCAAAATACACTCACAGTAAAAGTAATAGTACAAAGAAGTCCTGCGTCAGCTTAAACACCTTCCCCTTTGACTCCTCCCCCCACCCTACACACACATTTCACTACCATCATACACCACCGCCTATGATATCAGAGCCCTATTGTTCCATCACTGTTCCCCACCTCTCTTGGGTTCAAACAGAGAGACTAGAGAATGACTCTCTCTATGGTTCAAACGACAACTCTTGACACATCTATGCTGTTGTAGGATAGCCATTAGCTGACACCCCCCCCCCCAATCTCCCCCCCCCCCCTCTCGTCACAGTCTGTCTGTCATACAGTACAGGGATTAAAGCTACGGAACTTGCATATTAAATCTCACATCCCATTGTCTTATTGACATTTTAGATGGGGATGATCATCATGCAGTGTCCGCATTATAGGGAATAAAATACCCTTTGGGAATGGGAAAATAGTGGCCATAAGGTATTAGAGGGGTGGCCGCATTGAGGGGTTGATTTACATTAAACTAAAAGAGAAAAATCCTTAAGCCTCTCAAAAAATGGCCGTAATGGTGAGGTGGTCGCATTAGGGGGGTGGCCGTTATGTGAGAGTTGACTGTAATCATTCAGGGTACCCTTTGTATACACACAGTTCATCAGGTCCAGCAGCTCTATTTGGCTTGTAACTTCAAGTTGTTCATTTTAAATAGACTTTAAAGAGTCAGTGAGCAAGTCTATTGAAGATGAGTGCAGCTATCGACAGTCCAAGGCACTTCTCCAGCCAACCCCTTCCATACACCAACCGCTGAAACATCTCATGTGGAAATCGAACCGGGCCCACAGCCTTGCTCAGGCATTCCATCTTGGCCCAAATCCACCCTTTCCTTCCAGCCCACTGCCTGGGTTCCATAGTTCTATTTTATCTAGAGGTTGAGCTAGAGCATCAACAATATATAGCAGTGTCTCAGTCTAATGCAATTACGGCAAACTCCAGTGGATCTATCACATACATGCGAGTGGGAACCAGCTTGGGGATCAGATTCATTTATTTTCAAGATAGCACCAGCTACAGTGTGATAGGGAGTTTAGCATGGCCTACTATAGTTTGCTGCAAAAGGACCCATAGAGGTTTCATAGAGTTCCTTCTCCCTTTCACCAGTCTCCTCCTGATCTGGCCAGCTCATCAAAATTTGAAGTTCACATGTGGCTGGGTATCATCATCAGAATAGGTGTACAGAAGGCTTTGTCAGCTGGCACCAGGTATATACACGTACAGATGCAGCACGTGCAATAGGCAGAGAGAGATGGAGGGACGGAGAGAGAGAGAGAGAGAGAGAGAGAGAGAGAGAGAGAGAGAGAGAGAGAGCGAGAGCGAGAGAGAGACAGACATACAGAAAGAGACAGAGAGACAGAGACAGACAGAGATAAAACAGACAGGGTGGAAGGGGGAACTTGAGGAGGGTAGGGAAAGGTTGAGAATCAAATATATCCAGATAGTCTTTGTACACTTGAAATATGGACTTAACATTATCACAGGTTAGGTGACACACCCCCAGCTTCATACCCAAAGCATAAAAAGAATCCAATGAGTTATTACCATTCACTGCACTCTATAATCTCTACCTTAGTAGGTCTCTAATCATATGAGATAATATCACCCTAGTGTTTCTATGCTGTAAATAGCATCATTACAGGCTGATTGGCATCAGGATACAAGGCCCCACCTGTCCCATTCAAAGGAGATGTGAAAAAATGCACGTAATAGTCATAATGTTAACTCCCACCCTATTCAGCTAAAAACCATTATGACTATTATTTCCCCTATCCCCACTTTTTTCTCCCTTTATGACAGCAGACTGCACAGTATCTACCCTGTTCTGTTCAATAGTAGGTGTCGGTGGCGGTACCTGGAGGGCTTTGTGGGAATAATGCCGTGTGCACATGCCCTATTCGTGCCCCCTTTCAATGAAGGGCCTTGGTTGCTAAAATCCCGCTGCAAGTATTTAACAGTCCTGAGGGTACCGGTGCAGCCATTTTGCTGCTTATACCACTTCTGCTCCCAGATAGGTATCCTCTTCAGGTCAAAATAACGACTTACGTAGAGTATGATGCAATATTGTTGCAATGGTGCATGAAAGCATCATTCTTTATTGATTTGCCTACATTATAGATTCATACCAAGCTTTAGAGACTGCAGTGCAACTTGAAAATAGACCATGATCTAGGTATAGCAAACTACATGTCCAACTCCACGCACAGATGCCATCTTTCCTTGTTTACCAGGAATTCTTGTAATTTTTGGTAGACATTCCTAAATTGAATGACAAAATTTCCTGAGAAAAGATATCCAGATTTCTTAGTTTCCCTGGTTTTTATCAGCCAGTATCCATGGCATACCTGCTGAATGACTAGCTATGGCCTGGGAGCCTGGCCAAAGGGTGAAGGGTGCAAATGTTTGAATGGTGAAATAATTTTATTTCCAGAACTTGAGGACTCTCGTCCAAAATGGCTATCGTGCAGTCAGCACTTACCTCACCAGCAACAGTGAGTCTAAAGCAAATAGTGAATGACTAACGTACGTGGAGCTGCCAGTGCCACATTCAGTTGTAGCTTTTTACTGCACATCCCCCTAGGCAGACTGCGGAATAGAGAGGGAGAGGAGAGGCAGGAGGGAAGCTATCAATTATTGTTCAACCAAAGGAGTAGCACCCATGGTGTTGGGGAAGAGATCGCTTTGCAATCTACAAGTTCTAGAATTAGAATGAATATAGAAAACTGTATTTTGACAGTATACATGTGTAAGAATACAAGAGTTCTAATGTGCTGGTAATCATGTCTTGCACTTTTAGTTTACCAAGCCAGATTATGGTGTAGGAATTGTAAAGCCAAAGCCGGCCGATGGGGAACAATTGGACTAAAGACATTGAACAATAATTTTGACTACCTTCTTTAATAGGGTATAGTTAACAGAATGAGAGGTGACAGAAATATGTATGTCAACCAACTTGTCACCATATGATTCTAATAATGAAGTCCGGAAGAATTTACTAAAGATTAAAATGTGATTTTATCTTCAGACAAGTTATAATCCAGCATCAAAGGAGTAATTCATATGTATTCTGGTTTCCAAATTCTAGCAATCTAAGAATTATCCTTATCATAATGGTGAGTGAGTTATATTCTTAATAATTGTGTTAATACAAGCTCAAATTCAACAGGAGAGAAACAACTTTGCAAGAAAGTCCTGGAGCGTGATGAAGACAAATGGCAGCATATCTTCTGACCAATCAACAGCACAGAAAGTCCATATTTTACAAATAATTAATTATAATAAAACCATCTGCCTCTTCTTATAATACCATAGCCATTACAAGAATCCTGATTCGTCACAAGCTGACATGCCATCGCTTTGAACTAGTGCTAAATCTGTACAAGAAATCCACGAAAAACCGCCAACTCTTTGATAATCCCCATCAAATAAGTTGATTGATTGGCATGAGAAGAATGCAAATCGTTTGAGTGAAGAGCCATGACAGGCGTCAATGTTATTTAGCAGGGTCTCTGGGGACACCTTGCCCAGAAAAGAGGAAGATTTGACTTTTCAGATAAATCGTGATAATTGTCTTCACAATAGCCACGGTGATTACCCTCACTGTGTTAAATAAGTAACTTACTGTAGGTTTATATCTTCTTTGTAAGAATGACATATCTATAATCTCAACCCTAGAAGGCACGCAGTCTTTTACTTTAAACAGCAGGAAGAGGGCAGGGACCAACCGAGTCTTCCCTAATAGACAGTTGCGTACCCAGTCCAACCACAAATTAGATTCATAAGATGGACACCGATGACAGCTATCATCTTATATACAGTCAACCTCCACTAATATCAGTACGCCAATCTTCATTGAAATAGATTAGACTGCCTGTGCATGGGGTCAGCTTGTAGGAGGAAATTCTCTAACTTCTGACAGTGCCAGCAATAACATCACAGACTCGGGCTATGCCTTCGAACAGTCAGTGCATTTCGGGTAGAGCTGGTTGCAAATTAGATTCATATTAATACTAGCAGGGCAACTCCTGTTACTCCTGCTGTGAGATATTTGGTATTTAAGTTAGTTATCTGCTGTTGGACAAGCAGGAGTATAATGAAATGTAAGATGGTTTCAAGTAAAGATGGGTTTTGTATCTTTAGGTAAGCTCCCCAAGACTTTTAGTATTGCCAGGTCAAAATCATTAACCCATTACGGCATGGTTCACTTACCAGTTTCAACATGATTAACATTTGCTGAATGCCCTGCACGGCACACTCATTATTCAAGAATTGAGCCAATAAACAACTGCAGTTTTGGAAGTAAACGTAGGAGTGGGTCAATCTGATATAAAACTCAAAAGATGTCACTATGAGTGCCTGGAATCTTTGTTCATATCCAAGTGCTTTCGGGATGCGATCTGGCTCAAGTCAGCTCTGAAGCTGACAAGATGCTGTCCACACGGAGGTCTTCTGTATAGTAGCAGCTAGTCCAGGAAGAACAGCCATTTTTAGTAGCACATGATAGATCAGAATATTCACACAGGCACAATGGTAATATCCATACCTTAGACCAACTCCCACCACCTACCGACCAAGGTCACCTGGGGTCAAAGTTACTCCCAAGGTCACACAAGAGGGGACTGGGATAGAAGGGTTAAAGGTCAAAGTCACACCGGACTAGAGTCTGGATAAGAAAGCACAGAGCCTCCTTCTGAGGTGGAACCGCCAGGATATGGATAAAGAAGTATTATGACGCCACAAGGGGAAGGGTTCTGTGGTAAAGGGGGATGAAGCCATGGGGAAGGATGTAGAAAGGGAGATCCCTGTGAGAAAATTATCAATGATATAAGATGTCTTAAGAAGAGAATATTACATCACTCTGCTTTTGGATTTACTGTCCATTATAGAGTTCTTCAAATATTAACGATGTTTCTTTCCTACTGACTTATTGTAGGTACTTGCACAGCGCCATGTGGCAGTACTTGGAATAGATAAGTTGCTCAAGTCTATCAATAGTAAATTGCCTGGGTGAACCACAGTCCACTACCTCATATCCCCTCTCTCACATTTAGAAACTGGATGTTTAATCTGACCAGTGAGAGAGCTTGATATGGGGACATCTATATGCCATAGTCACCTGGGCCATAAAAGCATCAAGAAACCTTTATGGTGTTCATTCATCTGATGTTACTTACAGCGAGGAAACAGTAACGCAGGATCTTCGGCGTTATAAAACATAACCCACCTGCATGAGTTTAATTGAAAATTCTCAATCTTTGACTGTTCTCTTTTGCAGAGAGGGCGGGGTATATCTGGTGAGAATGTCACAAGGAAGGTTTCAGGTATATATCATCGATTTCACATGTAACAAATTCCCAGCAGAATAGTGTATCTTGAATATAGATGGCTTCAAGTGAAGCCAAGTCATGATGGAGCTGTCTTCTAAAGGAGGCCATACAGGCTCCAACTAAAGGGAACTTTATTTTAATCTCGACAACCCCATAGCAGTCTTCTGATAGCATGTTGGCTGCAGGAGTTGTGAACGCTTGGTGTCTCAGTCACCATTTTGATAGCATTCCCTTGGAACCATGACTGTAATGCATTGCTTTGTGCAATGCTTTGTAATGTTAGCTTGGGTTATAGGAGCCTACCCCCTCAACACACTCATTGTGCTACAACTAGGACCTTTAACTAAAATCTAATGGAGTCTTGTCACGTCTATAAAGATTTCCGGTTGGTTAGACTAGGTGCTGTGGTCCCAACAATAGGCCCCTATTTATCATGCAAAACCTAAGCGGCCCTGTCGACCCAGGTTAATTATAAAGGATATGAAGGGCCCCAGTCGGTCACTATCAAAGGAATTGTGGGATACAAGTGAGGTTATGCGAAAAGCTTTAAGCACATGCTCACAACCCCACTTCCGCTGTCGTCCCTAGAGCCTTGATTTTGTTACTTCCTTTTTGAAGGGTTGTGGGAAGACTGGTGGTGTAGAATAGGGTTTCTATTGGTTAGCTTCCTGTTTCCAGCGCATTGTGGGCAAGCTAGGTACACAGAATAAGAGTATTGGTAGTTTAATTGAGTCATCTGAGCCGAGAGAATCAGCTGCTCTATTGTTGTAATAGCTAGGACCCCCACCTCCCCCTACCCTGAATGAATAACAAATGAATTCACGACCAGTTGGTTGTCATCGACACGCCTCCTTATCCCATCTTTCACTTAATTCTGTCCTCTCTCCTCCTGTTAATTTTCTCTTTGTATTTCCTGCCTCCCCCCTTCTCCCCTGCCCCGCCTTCTTCCTCTTCCTACTCGTACACAGTACTCAGAGTTGACTTGTTGTGGCATTGTGAATCCCCTTGGTACCTCTGTACCCACAAGACTTAAATAATGAATAGCGGAGGTCGCCCTAGGCAGGGTAGCAACACAACAATACCTCCCCCACACCTCCTCAACCTTCACTCACACCTACTTCACAATCCTTTCACACCTTCTCCCACAACTCACACCACACCTGGGGGCTATCGGTGGATACACCAGGCTTTACCCCTTTGAATGCCACATGATATCTTCAGGTTGATGTTACTTTTTCATCATGAAGCACTAGTGCATGTAATGGTGACAGTTCTACTCACCAACACTACATTTATCTATTATGATGACCCATTAGGAAGTGTATCAGCCCTGTAGAGATATGTTAAAGGCATTATAGTAGCAAAATACCTTACCATTATAGTGAATTAAAAGCACAGTGTGACATTAAGGTAGCTGTAAGTGTTTAGGGCTTCAAATGCAGTGATGTGTTTGCTAACACAAACCGTCAGCCCATGGAGCAGCTTTCCCCACACTCATCTCTCCAAGCATGCCATGGTCCTTAGGGTAAATGGTCGTATATGATCAAGGTAAACCATTGTTAGAAACTTGCCAAAACTCTTTCGGTGCACCATGGCGACCCTTAAGGCATATATGTTGATCTATAAATGCAATGTAGTCCGGTTTGATACCCATGGTGCATTATAGACATGCCTGATGCCAATAAAGTGCTGGTTCCACAGGCGTAAATCGGTCAGATTCGCAATAATTCGACCACATTTTACTATACTTTTGATATTACGTAAATTATACGCCTGTGGAACCAGTGAGTTTTAGAGACGCTTTAAAGATTCTATCTTGTCCTTAAAGCAGTATCCTAGTACAAACAGGTCAACCACCACTTTTGGAAATATTTATGGGTAAGCTCTCTCCATTCCAGGAGAAGTCATGGTACCCATTGCCATCCACAGAGATAGCATCAAAGGTTGAAAGGTATCCAATAAAAGTCTGAACGGGATTAAAGGAATACTAGGTAGACTAAAGGTAGCATTCCAAACATAGTAACCCACCATAGCCATGCCAGTGGCAATCATGGTCACCAACCAACATTTTGGGTAGGTTAACCTAAAGATGCACACATGCCTTGAGACGTCCACCCCCAGAAGATAGCCATTAAATTGGGTTTGCTACTGCTACTGGTAGATCACTCGGTTTCACAATGTTGATGGAGGAATAAATCTATTTTTCATGGCTAATTTGTGGGTTGGAAGTCTCAAGGTAAGTGGACGTCCTTATATTAACCTACCCTATTGGTTCAAGCTGCAGCCTCTAGAGCTTCAGATTGTGTTGGATATGGGACCTTTGCCTTCTCTTTGCTTTCTCCCAATCGTTTAACATTTCTTGTGGGTTGAAGACCTTGTTCTTATTACGCTTACATACAATCCACTTTTTGTAATGTGGATGTTGAATATCCATGTACATTAAAGTTTCAACATGGACAGTTTGCATACCATCACCCCATCTATGACAAAACTGCCATCCCGCCACTTCTTATGTTAATGTATGTGGTTAGCCGGTAGTAGTATAGGGAGACGTGGAGATCACCCAGGCTACCTCAATGTCACACAGGCCTACAATGTCTATATATACATCGTAGGAGGCAAGGATATTATGGGTTCCCTATACTACCCTTGGTAGTAGTCTACAGTGTAGTATGTGGTAGTAGTATATAGAAAGTGGGGATGGTCTCAGGACTAGAACAATTGCCTTGGTCATTTTACATATCCCATATAAGGGTCACTCACTTTAACAGTATGCGTTGGGACAGTGGGACAGGCGGGACTGTAGACAAAACGACGGCAGTCTTTGTGCACTGTTATCTTTCAAGCCATGAGTGCTGGACTGCGATGGTGCCATCAACACTGGGCGTCTGCCCACCATGCATAGAGACTCTGTTTCAAATCCCAATCAAGACCATGCTTTTCAATGTAGATAAACCACTACAATACAAATATACCAATACCATATACTATGCTATATACACACTACTATACTGTAGCTGTTCAGCCACCACTAGCAGCATTCTTCCTGAGATGGGGAGAAAATAATGATTAGATCAATTACAGTTAATTATCTCTTAGTGACAAGGGTACATACCATTTACACTCAGTGCACAGAGATGTAATTGTGAAATAGGGCCCTATACATATATGCAGATAATGGCTATACTGGGCAGAGGTTTTCATACATAGTTATTTAGACAGGAAATAAAAGGGAAAATATAGTGAAACATAATCATAATACGAGTCCTCAAAACTCTAGATTTAATAAATTGAATGTTCTGTGATATAAAATTATTAGTACATCAATAGTAGACCGTGTTCAATTACCTTTACACACACCAACATGCCTTCACAGAGTTTGTCCCAGGGGACCAATTACACCTGATTAAGTCTTAATGCCTCCTAAAGCCTCCTTTTTACTTTGGTCTCTGGGGGAAAATAAAGGCGTAAATGAGCTGTAATGAGGATTCATGTTGGCACATTGGTGTTAGATAAATCGTCAGTGATTTCCTGGTTTCTATTGCCAGCAGAAAATAAGACTAAATGAATAAAATGATCATTGCACACTAACTGCATTCTTTATCAAAGATAGCAGTAATGGATGCAATTTTATACAGTCTTTTGAATACCTATCTTTCTCAATCCTCTCCAACTCTGTCCTGCCTTATAGTTTTGTCCAGCATAGTGCTTTTACATTAGGCCACACTTTTTTATCTTGGGTTACGGGCACCCATAATGAAAACTTAAAGTCGGAGGACGAAATAAAAAGAAATAATAAATAAAATAAAAGCTACAATTGTGGCATTTCAACTATTTACCAGCTGTGTCATCTAGGATGGTCGTAGAGTTTCAGTGCAGGCTATATATGAATTTTACCCTTTTATGGTCTTAATACGCATTAAATTCACATAATAGTACATTGAATGCACTCCTGGTATAATTAGCTTCATTTTGATACCAAATACCCCTACTTTTTCTGTAAAAAGTTGTACATATTTGTTTTGGGAGTTCGGAGGAAACTGAAAAGAATGATGCTGCTACTGCATCTGCTGCTGAACATTTGAAGCCTATACTCAGGATGGACATACCCCAAATATCCTAATGGAATGCATAAATTAAGGCATCACTCATATCACGTTGACAAAAGTTATTACATCAATGCAATGTAGTACCACTATACAGGTTTGATATTACCTCTAAGTTGCCAATTTGCCTAATGGACTGTACCGAAGTACAATATCGGTTTTTTTTTTATTAAATCCTCCTGCTTTCAGTCCGCCTAGCTCTTAGTAAATTGAGCAGTACCAGCCCTGTCATAGATATATGTACTTCACACACACGATTATTCATTTCTAATCCCCGTATTAAATCCTTTACATCTAAAAGATAAACCAATTCATCATTACTCATCAAACCACCACAGTTATCGTTATATCTCGCATTACTGGTGCCTATGACGTCACAAGTTAAGTGCAGCGACCCTAGTGTTGCTTTCATGTACTAAAGCCGATTACCAAAGGAACTGGCAGCTAGTCGGAAATGCAAGGTGTTGGTCTTTCATGGAGATAATTCTTCATTGTTAAAGTCCCTCCATCACGGACTTGAAGCAACTTGAGGAGTGTATACAATTTTACAAGCAGAAAATATACAAAAGAGATCATCTGTCAGAGAAACAAAGGCTCTCCACGTTTAAAACGACTCACGAGCCTTATGGTTCCTATTACTTTGTATTACAAAACGCCTGCCAGTGCTCTGCAGAATGATAGAAGTGACCTTGAGTGCATTATAGGAGTGTAGTGCACACCTGAACAAGGTCATTATATAGCTGTAAACAAGTCCAGTATCGCTACTTGGTTTAGACACACCTTGATTGGGTACTTAATTGTTTTATCAATACAATAAACAACTCCTCCTTCACATCTCAACTACCTGACATCCCATAATGCACTCAGGTGCATTCGTGCATTTCAGGACAATGGACAGTCTTGTTATGAAGAATGTCTTTGTCTATTCTCTGAATAGTTTCCACTACTATAGTTCGCCTCCTACTCAATAGGGGGTAAATGTCAGTTTTACTGTACTATACCCCATTGTGGATAACATGTAAGTTGAAACTTGTGTCAATTTTTCCCATAGGATCCATGAAAAAGAAAAGAGATGACAATGACGGTAGAACACAGTCTGTCATAGTACTTGGTCTACACAATGTACTGACTAGAAGGGTCTTAATTTACTACAGACTTATCAGAAAAACCGTCAATAGATCTATACCATATGGAAGAGGAGGAGGGTCGGGGGATAAAGATTGCAATTCATCTCTCAGATACAAGAACAAAGCTGTGCGTTTTTAGGGGATGAAGTGCATCTGATGCAGTTAATACGACTGGTGTAAGTTCACTATTTCGTCCTGTTAAGTGAGTATCTGTTTGATGACTGATCAGAAGTAAGAAGACAGAGACGCAGTGGAAGTAATAGGGATACAGTCATATCACAGGATGCTGATCATCCTTGAACAGGTACTCCTTTTGTACAGTAATCATCAAATCTAACCTGTTTCATTTTTTAATCTCTAGTAGTCACCCTCTTTTTGCTCCCCTCACGTAGCCTAGCCATTCAGTCGATGGACATTATGTAATGGGGTAGTTAATACAACTTGTGTAAGTTCCAGAGAAACTATATGAAAAAAGAGACTGCCAATCTTGACCTGACATCCAAAGGCGAGAAAGATAATCGAATTGGTAGACTCTCTTTGGTAGGCGCTTACCACAGTTAATTTGCATCTCAACCCAATCTACACAGGGATTATTATAGAGGCCATCGCAGCATTTCTTCTACAGCATATGTGTACAGTCTTTGTTATTATACTGTATACAGTATAGATAACTTAGAACAATGTTGGGCAGGGCCCCATGTGTTGGTGTGTCATCAGCTTCCATTTGCCGCCAAAAACATGAATGGCCACAGCGGCGTCACCTGGTGACGAACAACAGATAACTGCTCACCCACCCTCTTAGTCTTACATTAAGTCCTAAGAAGAAAAGGGGGAAGGATCATTCCCACACCCTCGCATGGATGGCCATTTCTGTTTGCCCACTCACAAATGCCTACATTTCACCCCTTCCTTCAGATCATGCTATGTATATCGAATATGTCTAATCTATGCTTCACAAGTGTCTGCTAGGGGCAATTTCTTTTATGTTAATGTATTCTGCTCCTTGTGAAATCTTCATCAGTTCTATGCAAGCCATAGTCTGGTTGCATGGAATTGGGAAGCATGATGACCATGTCAAGGTATAGTAGATGAAGGTAACATACTGTGCACCCATAGGAATGTGCCCAAGGCTTTTACTCCCACCTCTCCCTTTCATATGCACACAGCGGTCACCTTCATACCCTGGAACTGCACACAGATACAACAAAGCACCTCTGAAGGTACACCATCTATATAAAAACCCACCATACACACCTAGAGGTCTAGCGTTCATCTACCCAGTCCCACCTCACCTGTGGTGAGACTATAAATTATATATAGTGATTTATTGTCTTCGTTCTCCAACAGGAAATTCAGACAGGAATGCTATAGGCTCTTAAGCAGAGCGGTTCAAGATTTTGCATTCAGTATGGTGGTGAGACTAGGAGATGCTTGCAGGGCAATTGCTTTTAAGTAACAGGGATCCTTTTGAATTCTCGAGCCTTGTGTGCAAGGGTAGTGACATACGAGTAAAGAAACATATGATAGAATAGTCGACCATGCCTATTCCCTACAAACATAAGCTGCATATCTGAACCGTCGTCAGGACCCATACCTCATTGTCGATCAGGTCTATACAGAAAGAGCCAAAACGATGCCTTGGGCAAAGCCTTGGTTTGAAGTTGCTGCCAAATTCTGTACGACGCCCGTGACCATGGCAATGAGGAAATACCTGCAGCAGCCATATCGGGCAATATGTATGCTCTGTATCGTGACTATATAGAGGTGTGTCTGTTCTGATCTACCTGTAAAAAATATAATATGATAAGAATGCAGACTGATGAAATTATCAGTCTTAATACTAAGGATATATTCACATCGTGGGATATACATAGCAAATGAAATTGTTGCAAAAATGATATGAAACTATAAGATAATGAGATGTTGAAAATTTTACTATCACCACGTAAATATCGAGGACAAGTAAAACAGATGCGAATATCTAAAAAGAAGCCTATTGTACCCTACTAGATAGGTAACAGGGTTCAATGGTATTGGAAACCATGAATGGACTCAAACGGTATTGCCATAAAATTGATAACAGCTGGTCTTGTAAAAATCATCAATTGGATAAGAATAGATGAAATTGATATGAGGTCAGATACTTGTAATGGCTACAAGAATGGCCAGTACCCCATAAAGCAAAGCAAACCAGATTAAACCCAGTTTTAGGGACTAAAAGGGCGTGCAGTCAGGAATGCCTTGGGGCCTGTCTGCGGTAATTCTACACCAGCACATATATTAAACACTCCACATCTCTCCTCCCACATGAACCTGTAGTCCTGTTTAATCAGGTGGTGACGTGGTGGGTAATGTTCCGCCTGTTACAGTGTACCATTGGCCTCCTTGTAGTCCCTTTGGACCAAGTGGTGATATGCTGGTTGCAGCCTGTCATAGTGTATCAGCTGCCATCTTGTAGCCCTCTTAGACCAAGTGATGGTTTGCTGGTTAATAGCATCCAAACCCACTCTAGAAAGACATAAAATCATAATAACCTATAACTCAGAAACCTGAACACTGAATGATGTCTCAGTGTTATCCCCAACATACTATAACCCCAGAATGTATCATGGATGTTACACATGACTATCACTTTGCCATCATGCAGTATCAGTGTCACGTGATCAGGCTATTGGCACTCACTTCCGGTCTGTCACGTGACAGCTATTGCTTCCTTTCTGTACAAGAGAGCGGCAGGGGAAGTGTCGCAGTCTGCAACTCTCCCGTCCAAAAGCCTCTTTGATGCATGTATGAGTGCAAGTATTAATCATAGGTCTATCATCATTTTACACCCTTTGATCAGAATCATACAATCTTCTGAAGCCAGTAACCACAAATTCCTTTGGGTTTAAAACACTTGCAGAATGAGTCCTCAACAATGGCACGGAACCACCCCTACTTTTCATATCATTTTTTTTGGTTCTAAATGAATTAGACAAGCTATGATATAAACCAAAAAGTAAATAATTCTGTAGACTAATGGTAACAACCAACCCTAAACATAACATGAGACCAACTTTGGTGACAAGGGAAAAAGTTGGTTATTGTCCACATGGCCTTATTGCTCTTGTCTATATTCCCTCCAAAGTTTCAACAATATTTCTGTACAAAAATACTGTTTAAGTTGTTCTCGGGGACCTTTCAACGCCAGATCCCCCTATTTTCGCCCGTGGGACTGCCTATGCCACCCTGTGTTAGTATCTCTGTTCCCCTTGTTTCCAATCTGTTATAAACAGTCCACAGACAGAAAAGGCTTCCAGCCTCTGTGTTTATACCTGCCTGGGTCTTAGACCCAGCTCCCTGGGTCATGTTCCTAAACAAGGGGCTTCTGAACAGAGGTAAAAAATGCCCAGTATCCTAGGCAAAAGAAAATGGTGTGTTCTTGGTGCCCAACTCTTTATAATAGAGGCGAACCTAGGTGCATAAATATCACGCTGGGATTTTACTTTTATCTGTGCGTATCTATGAAAGGTTTTTAGGTCAGTATATCTCAAGGCCTATGTTATCGAGTGTTATTATTATATATTAAATAAACATAATAGCCTACACTAACAGTAGAGGGTAGTATGGCCAGATTTCAGATCAAATATGTTATTTTTAGGAAAAAAGACATTTGAGCCATAATGGCGTATTATTTTGTGGGATAAAGCCTATGGGTGTCTTTACCCCTCAAATCAGTGTTTATGGGATAAGGTGCCCACACGTCCTCAACATCCTCTAGCGATGTTATCCCAAACTCATCTTTCATTGTGCAAGGTGTTTTTCTATACTAGATGAAAGCATCTTGCCGCCTGTTCCACTGGTATTAAAAAGAGGTTCAGTTGTTGGTATGAAGAGGGTGGTACTTGTACTTGGAATATCGTCTCAGCACCAGTACATTTGATAAGTAGTGTAAAGATACCAAGTGAATTTGATTTGTAAATGAAAATATATGATATGATATGCTATCACTTAAAAAGGTAGTTAGGAGGAAAATGCATTCTTACCATGAGGGACACATATATCATTTTGGCTCGATATACGACTCTAAGGCTTATGGATGAATATATGAAAGAATTCATAGATATATATTTGAGGGAAAGGCACTGGATTGTACCATCCCTTTTGGATAAAGATCATACTCATAGGAAATATTGTATGCTGGAGCAGGATGATACCTCTTTTCATTGACTCACTTTCTTTCAATGAATACATGACTATTTACATATTAGATTATCCACTTTGAATGAGTTAATTATTTGATATTTAATTCTGATTTCAGGTGAAGCGAATTCAGAAGGAAATGAAGATTCTTCACAAGGAGATGCCCCTGAGGGACAAGGTAAGGGATTTTTTAGAGAATGAAGAGGTGGTGGAATTCAAGTGTTATTGCAAATGTCCTAGTGCAGCAACACAAGATATTATCTAGAATATAGTTACAGATTATTTATGGCAACGTCAAAAGCGAGGGAATGTGTGTTTTTCATTGTATGTATAATTATCATCTGAGAAGCTCGCTTCACTATGCATAGAAGTATAATCTAAGGTTTACTCGCTAATCACAACTCGAAGATTATCACATATAATAGTAGCTTGATGAATTCAAAGAGGATAATTGGGAAAAAAACAATAAAAGAAATGAAACTATGAAACCATAGGATCTGCTTACCCGAAACTAACTACTTTTTACTCCTCCATCTGACTCCTGTGAAAGTTGTATATTTTCCCAGGTGGCCTTACTCTAAACATAGTGGAAGGTGATGGAAAGCAAAGGTACCTATAATACAAGACTTTAGGCGGTGATAGAAAGATCAGTTCTGTATAATTGATAGCGTGTTTAGCAACCATTGGCAAATGTATAAATCCAGTTCCACACTTTATTAAAACTGGACAGAAACAACTCCAATTGAGATTGGAACCACGGTTTGATACATATGAAAATTCAGACCAATGGGGAAGATTGTATAAAGATCACACACTATCTACAATTCATGAGGTGTGATGCATCTGATGGACCTGGAGAGTGTTCCAGGTACCTAAAGGCGCATGGCGTCACTTTCCTGTGCCGAGCTGCTCACCTACTCCTTTAAACCTGTCCAGGGAGGTTTACGAGTTGTAGGGTCACCACCCCATGTCACGCTTCTCTAATCCCTGCTAACCTGACTGATCCACCCCTGATCTACACCCCTACTACTTCTCCCTTTACCCAGAAAAGTAATCTACCAGAGTTTCCCAACTGACCGAAAGGTTTCTCTTTTCTTCTTTCTGAAGTTTCTCCTTGTTTTGGATATTGAAAAACTCTCAGGAATGAACTTCTGTGAAAAGGAAATTCTTGCTCATGAAATACTCCTTGAAATCAATTTGTCCTACTGCCAATGGGTTGACATTGAATAAGCGGGGAGTTATAGGTATTGAAGCTGCCATGACAAATAACAAGTATGGTAACAGCAAAAATCATTACTCTCTAGAAAAGAATGTACCTGTTACAAGACAAAAGGGGGCATCTAGATCATACATAACTCCAGTGCATATTATATATATATATATATATATATATATATATATATATATATATATATATATATATATGGGTCATTCCACGTTTTACTGGTCAGGTGGCTTCTTGGGCATATAATAGCAAGGGAAACACTTCTACACCACCAATAATATTTTTATTCCTTAGTGGGGGTTCACAGCTAAGATTTCCATATGGTTTGGGTGGGTCTTGGGGCATAATTTATCTTCTATATGCATTTAATTATAAATTTTCATGTGGGGTACGTTAATGATAGAGCCTATCTAACCTGGTTAGGGAATATAATCAGTGTTCTTATTATATGCAATTAAGAGGTACCCTAGGGGGGAGTCTTCCATAAAAAAATTTTTTATGTACTCCGGGAATTACTCTTGGCAGGCACATATAAGTGATTTTCAATGCACACCGCGATCATTAACGTACCCCTGGCTTTTGCCTCTAAATAGAATAAAATAAACCAAATACATACAATTCCCACAGTCTATGGTCACTTCTAGAGTAAATACATCATGCCTGAACAAGAATTGTGGCCAAATACAGTCTGGTTTGGCTGTATGGGGGGTCTCTTCGTAAGTGGGGTACGTTAATGATCGGCGGCGGGAAAAACAGCGCGGGAAGAGAAAAACGACTTCCTGTTGCCCGGCGGAAGTGGCCTGCATCCGGGTACCGTGTTTCAGCTCAGAGGAGGTTACAGGTTGTTTATAGCCGACTTCCAGCAGACTTCCACTGCAAAACACATCACAAAAAAGCGAAGAAGGTAAGGAAATTCCACGAAATTCCATGAAATTGCGATGAAATATTTTTGGAGATGTCTGTGGGGGGCCGTAGATCGATTTTTGTGTACCGGAACGATGTATTTTGGATGCTAGGGGGTAAAATGTGTTGCCGGGTGAGGCCTGCGATGCAGCCCGGGGCCCCAGGGTGAAGCTTTGGCCACCCCGGGCTGTATTTTCAAAATTGGGGTACGTTAATGATTTTTCGCTCGGCAAGCAGAATTTGGCCTCTCCTGGCCGAGATGATGTACCCTTGGGTCTAAATTGTTGATAATCCTTTAGAATAGGACCCCCTACGTGTGTAAGATGCATTTTGGGCCATGTTTGGGTGTTTTGAGATGACCCCCCCACCCCAATTTGGTCTTGAACGGCCAAATTTCTGCCTCGTCGTGAACTTTTAGGCCCCCTCACGGCCAAAATTGTGCTCATCCCATGTTTTATTGGGGTTATATTCCTTCTCCTACCTCTATTTGGGCATTTTGGTGTGTTAATCCTCCTGTGGGATCGAAAGCATAGCCATAGTGGCCAAATTTAGGAAGATAGTGTTCGTCGGTCATTAACGTACCCCAGTGGCAAGATGCCTGCCTACTGGTCGCCATTTTGGATTCAGGGGAATGTTTTATGGTGGGTATGTTAGACATGTCCCCCCTCTGTTGTGTTGACCAGGTAAGCTCACCCTTGCACAAAGCCCCCACTGCTGAGTGGTTATAAACCTTTGCGATCATTAACGTACCCCCCCTTCTTATTCTGTATTTTCCACACAAGTAGCACTTCCAGTGCACATAGCTCCATCATATTTCACCATGACATGCCCCTATGGTACCTCTAACTCACACAAGTGCCATTAGTTAGATACTGAATACTTTTTTTCCAAAGAATTTTTGTGGTGGGTATATTTCAGCATTTTCCTTATATTTTGTCAGTATAAATTTCCATATTAGCAATTAATCAGCTGATTGAACTTCCGGGGTTACTGTACATCATTTGTAAGCATATAGGAACATGATGAATATTTTTTTCCTATTTATTTATGTATATCTTATCAGTATTCAAACACTAACAAATTCCTTATTATCTTAAAATCTACTGATTTCCTCACTATGAATTACCATATCAGCATAAAAACCTCTGATAAAATCTTTGGCGTTGTTGTACATCCTTTGTCAGCATATAGGAACTTGTTTAATCACTATTTACCTTTTTATTTAATGTATTTCTTCTCATTTTTGCAGATGGCTGACGTAGCCCCCAGTGGCGGTGGGGGCGACCCCCCCCCCCCTGTCGCCCTAAGAGGTGTGTGCGGGAGCCTGCTCCCGCTGATGCTCCGGACCTGGAGGACCAGGAGGACCGGGAGGACCGGGAGGACCGGGAGAAGGCGGCCCGTCTCCATGCCGCAGCTTCGGCCCGGTACGAGACCAGGCTGCGGCAGGAGATGGGGGCGGCCGCCTATGATGCCCACCGGGCGGAGATCTCGCGTCGCCAGAGAGAGAAAGACAGGGAGAGACTGGCGGGAGACCCTGCTGAGGAGCAGCGGCGGCGCGAGATGCTCCATGCCCGGAAGAAGGCTTACCGGGAGAGACAGAAAGAGAACAAGGTTTGATAATTTTCCGTCCTCTCAGTCTCTGTGGTGCCTCAAAATCTGCTACTCTGGTGGTAACATTTTATTGTGATGTGAGATTAAGAATGTTAATAAGTATACAAATTTCAAGGGACAGATGCTGTAAATGTAAATGCTAAGTCAAAACACTGCTGCGAGTAACTCGCCAGTGTGACAGTTTACTTAATGTGTCTTTCCCTTTCTGAATTCAGAGACAGAAGAAGCTGGGCCTTCCGCCGCTCCCACCCACACCAACAGGGAGACCGAAGGCCAAGGCAGGCACTGGGAGGGGCACCCCAGCTGCGACCGCTGCTGCGGTGTTGGTGCCAGAGCAGGCGGCTCCCGGGGCTGCAGCGGAGCAGGCGGCTCCACATCTGGCTGCAGCCTCAGCACCGGCACCTGCGGCAGCGGGAAGAGGGACGCCCGCAGGGGGCCGGGGCAAGGGGCTCGGGAAGCTGACCGTTCGCCTCCCCTTCGCCCCTCGCCCCAGGTACCAGCGGGTGTCCTTCTCGTCCCCCGACTGGAGTGAGGAGGTAGGTGGATAGTTTATAATATCACTATAGCATTCAGATACTCTTTTATAGTAAGCCACACATCTCTACTATTGAATAGAATGTTAGAAATACCTTACCAAGTGATTTGTTGACAATATCGAATTTTTACTTTGTTAATGTCAAAATTGCTCATACCGGTCATTAACGTACCCCAGTCGTTAACCTGTCAAAGAATGGCCACAGCTTATCTATACATCATCATATACCATTGGCTTTGCACACACATTGACAAAAGAGATTGTAATACCTATCTAGAGTCATTTGAACATGCATAAGGTTCATCTTGTTTGACCCCTGTGGCTTAGAAAAATAAAAAAAAAAAACACAAAATTTCTACACTTCTCGCAACGCATGCATGCCATGTGGTACAGAAATATAGCTTGACATACACCAAATATTCGTTTCTCCAAATGTCTTGCTTAATAAATACTAATGGTTTTGCCCCTTGCTCTACATTCAAGGAGACTCATGCGCCTGTGGCTGGAGTGGACCCTGCCACAGCCATCCTCATCTCGTCGGGGGATGAAAGCCTGGCCGGGTGCTCCTCCCCAGAGCATGTCGTGTCCACGGCACCACCACCACTACCCTCGGCAGCACCACCCACTGCACCACCCACAGCACCACCCGGGAAGGGCAAGGCAGGAGGCCGAGCTGGCAGGGCGAAGTCCAGCGCCGCGACGGAGGAGGCACCGAGGGCAGCGACCACGGAGGCGGCGGGGGCGAGGACAGGTTGCCCCGGAGGTGGCAGAGAAGAGCCGGACGACTCGACTGGTCTGTCAGGCTACGCAGAAAGACTCCCCCAAGAGGAGGCGCAGCCAGCGTTCGACCGGATCGAGGCCGGCCGACTAACATTTCTATTCAATAGTAGAGGTGTGTGGTTTGTCAAAAAATACTATTTGGTGTATATAAAGATACATTTTAGCACTCCATGACATGCAGATGTTGCAAGAAGTGTAGAAATTTTGTGATATTTAATTCTAAAAGTGATATTGGACACCCAAGATGGGCCTTATGCATGTTTAAATGACTCTAGATAGGTAGTACAATCTCTTTTGTCAATGTGTGTGCAGTGCCAATGGTATATGATGGTGTAGAGTTGAGCTGTGGCCATTCTTTGATAGGTTAACGACTGGGGTACGTTAATGACGGTACGAGGATTGAGAGATGAACAAAGTTAAAATTGGATATTGTCAACCTATGACATGGTATGGTGTTTCTAGCATTTCTATTCAATAGTAGAGGTGTGTGACTTATCAAAAAATACTATTTGGTGTATATAAAGATACATATTAGCACTCCATGACATGCAGATGTTGCGAGAAGTGTAGAAATTTTGTGATTTTTAATTTCCAAAGTGATATTAAACACCCAAGATGGCCCTTATCAATGGTTAAATGACTGTATATGTATTATGATCTCATTTACCCTCAGGAAAGAGTATTTAAGGTATATAAGTATATAATTTTGTACTGTGCTGCAAGCGAAGGCCGCAGGAAGTGTTGAAAAAGTTGTGATTTTAATTTTCAAAGTGATATTGAACACCCAAGATGGGCCTTATGTATGTTTAAATGACTCTAGATAGGTAGTACAACCTCTTTACTCATTATGTGTGTGATGCCAATGGTATATGATAGTGTATAGGTGAGCTGTGGCCATTCTTTGATAGGTTAGCAAATGGGGTACGTTAATGACCAGTAGGAGGATTTTGAGATGGTTAAAGTTCTATTATTATAGTGCCAGCCTATCATCTTGTATGGTGTTTCTATTATTTGTATTCAATCATAGACATGTTTGGCTTATGAGAAAATACTATTTGGTGTATATAAAGATGCATTTTAGCACCCCATGGCATGCATGCTTTGCGAGAAGTGTAGAAATTTTGTGATTTTTAATTTTCAAAGTGATATTAAACACCCAAGATGGGCCTTATGCAGGGTTAAATGACTCTAGATAGGTAGTACAACCTCTCTTGTGATGGTGTATGTGATAACAATGGCATATGATGATGTATAGATGAGCTGTGGCCATTCTGTGAGAGGTTAACAAATAGGGTACGTTAATGATAATATGTGTAATATAATGGCCTCTACGCAAGCACCAAGTATGAAGTATAGGTATGATATATCAGGCCAATTCTAATTATTATGTACAGTAGGTCTACTAGAGACAATGGACAGTTAATATAGTCATTGTATGAAGGATTTTGAATGAGCTAGGCTAAAGTTAAAAAATGGTAAAATAAATTCACAAATCTTCACATTTTCCAATTTATCCACCTATGCGTAACTTCAAGAGTCTTCGGGCCTCACTTTAGCTTTTTGGTATACATAAAGTCATGTATTGTACCAGTCTGGCCACAATATTTGGTGTTTCCAGGCCTCTTATTAGTGGTGTTATTCATGTTTGTTTGATTACGATCAATAACGTACCCCCTTTTTAGAAGGTTTTACGGCATCTGCGATAAAAACTGACCCCCTAGGAGTTGGATCCTTGAATGAAACTTTTTAATAAGCCAAGATATAGGGCTATCAATAAAATATAATGTTATTAAGAAATACTGAGTTTGTAGATTCTTGATCCAGGCCCCCCCTGACCAGTAAAACCGGGAATGACCCATATATATATATATATATATATATACACCTCTATTTTTAGCTAACCGGTATCAACTAAATCCATCAAATTTATTATCAAAGTTTGATGGCGCCACTCACTGGGTGAGTGGCGCCCCATCAAATCAGAGATATATATAAGGGCAGGATCAGCTCTCAATAAGAGTGCTCCACCCAACTGCATGTACCTGATTCTTTCTTTACACCGTATATCCTGGAGGCATATAAGGTTACATGGACGATTGCTTACTATTCTTGGGAAAGGACAGAGGGACCCAGCTGGAGCTGAATACTTAGGTGCAGTCTCCCAACATTGCCTAAGGTGATATTAAACAACAAAGCATTCATAGAAACAGGGTTTTAGGGGTAGAGGACAAGAGGTCTATCTCAACACGGTTGGGTGTGGAGCATGCATAATACTCTATCTTTCAGAAAATGTCAGAATAAGCAATACTATTTTGATTACAATGTGACGATTTATGACTAGAATGAACTATGTAGATATCCTTGCTCACCCTACTCCTCTACCTATAGAAACCCGTATTCTATTCCAATTTATTTTTCATGAAAACATTGGAAGAAAAAGCTATATTGCCCATAAAACGGTTTTATTGATTTCCTATCAGACCCTACACAGTCAAGGAAACTAAGTTATGTTTAAGGTGTGTACTCCCAAAGCCACATGAACAAAGTATAGAATGGGTTTAGGCTGGAAGGAAGATGGGGGACATTAAGCTTCTTAAAAGAAAATTAATCACAGCGACATTGGACAAAGGCGGCTGTTGGGAGAGTGGGGTTGAGAACCCGAGTGTGCTATATATTTTCCCGCCCCATTATCCTTGAGAGGTATGTGGATCCCGCCTTCCAAACCTTGTATTATCTCTCTCTCTCTCTCTCTCTCTCTCTCTCTCTCTCTCTCTCTCTCTCTCTCTCTCTCTCCCTCCCTCTCTCACAACAGCCACTCTGCTAACCTGGAACTGTATTCCTTTGCTGGTGATATGGCGATCAGATCATTTTGTATTGAATCTTAAAAGACTCTTCAAGCTTGCACCAATGTATATAAAACACTCTCCCAACGTTAAAGACTCTCAATAGCCCTGGACTAGTGTTCCCTCTAAGAAACCACCTTTTTTTACAGAGAAAATTTCGTGTAATGTTTGTCCTACTCCCCAGGTAAGCCCCCTAATCGCCCTGGATCCTGAGTACTGATCCAGTGCAGGGGAATCCATTCTCTGGGAATCTGAAGCTGCCCGCCACAAGCTGTGCCCAACCCATACTATAGCTTGGCTAATCCAATCTCCTTCTTGATATTGTAGCAGTGCTTGATAAATCTCACCTCTATCTACACCCACTATCCACACCATCCAAGGGCAGATACATCATAATCAAAGGTGGAAATGACACTAATTTGACAGGCCTTAGGGATGGGAGTGGAGGGTGACTGTGCACCCTGGGTATAGGGATACTTCAAGCATGTGGTCTACCCCCAGCGTGCATATGCAGCAGTAGCAGATGGTTTGGGGACAGGAGGAGAAAGATCTGGAGGGTATTTCTCAATGTTAATTAGTACTATTGAGAAACGCCCTAAAGGCTGGATTAGAACATGCACATTTTTATACAGGCACATCGTCACATAAACCATCCATTACAAATTTCTCATTATAGACATGTACATATCCGGTGCTATAGGTCCAAAACCTGGGCTTCCCTAACCCACTTAAAAGGGTCTACTTCTCATCTTTCCTATCCCCTCAGGATGTGTGTGGTGCAGATATGTGCGGGCACTGACACATTCCTCTGTGAAATTGTGTAATGTCGTTCTCGCCATGAATATGACCTTAGCTGTCGAAATGGCGTTAAACATCTATTACTCACTCTCACTAGGTCCAAAACCACTTGGGGCTGAACTGTTATTTTCGAATGGTCTGTTGACATAACTCCAAGTGTTGACTCTTTGTATTAAACTTTATTGTTTAAAAGGGTTGTGAAAATGTTAACTAGGTGTAGCATGGCATGTACAATCTTTTCAGGGTTTGAGGCATCCGAGACATTAACTGTTTCTGTGTATTCAGGCAGTGTCATGTAAATATTGTACTATGCACACTTAAACCATGATGCTGTCTACCTAGCAGATATACTGAAGATATACTCCAGTAATTTTAGTAACAATTAGAGTAGTTTTGATGAATATAGGCTAAAGTTGGTGTTGTCAAGCGAGATTTTTCAACATTTCTGACTTTTCCTCAGCTTGTAAAACAGAAAATTGATGAGAGAGCATTACCATACTGGGTATGCCTAGTCCCCTGCACAGTATGTACTTGCAGATAGAAAAAGGGATTATTATAACATATATTAATCAATTTCTAGAGTTATTGTCTCGGACGCCTCAAGAAAATGGCTCACCTTCAATCCAAGGGTTTTCGTAGAGCTAAGATATTACATTATCAATAGGATTATGTTTTATCCTGTTATTTTGACTTTTATTATTCTGCACTGTGTGCCCCTCATTTGTGCACTTTCTCTGCATTTGACCCGGGAGTGAGTTGTGGCTATTGAGGGCAGTGGTGAGGGAGTAGGCAGTTACCCTGGTAACCTGAGTAACTCTGTTGCCATAGAAACACTGGATCAGCAGCTCAGGGTGAAGCAGTGTCCATCAATTAGGGGGCAGTAATCAGGAAGGAGAGGAGGATTGTTTGAGAGTAAAGATAAGAGTAACCTACTTAGTGTGTTATAGATATAGGTCAAGCAGGGGACTAGTTGGTATTTCTCTGTCGCGACTGTGTCTGGCTACAGTGATAAAGGTATGCTTTAATCTTGGTATCAGATAAGTACTTGCGATGTGTTTCGCTTAATTGATGAACAATGCATAATTATATTATATCCCATATTCGTCAACTTAAGCTGAAGAGAAGACAACGTTTTTTTATGGATATGGCACTGTTTACCATGGTGGCCTGTTTAAGCACCCAGACACTTATAATTTTCATTACCCCTGTATCTCAGTCCTTATTTCTGAATTGTACTATTTTAAATACTGTTTTAGTGCTTAAGATAGATGTCTTAGTTCCTATTGTTAATTCGGGACTGGTACTTTGATTTGAGACCCCAGCACTTAAACGGGCAACAACGGCATGTCGGTTATTTGTTGTAGCTGAGCTGTAAGACACCAAGTCACAACAGAAAAGGACAAGACAGCTACGTATATACAGAAGGAAAAGAGAGGAAAAAAATAATTGCAACTCAATGCTATCGGAAGTAGTTATAAATAAACTGTCCTCTCTGAAATGAGAAGGAACGTACCCATCTGAAAATCCATGCTCATATTACTGTGTTAAAAAGGAAAGGCGACAATTGAATACAAGGAAAGAAAGAAATCACAATCATGGTGCAGCTCATACTGTGGATTATGCCACTGGTCTGTTTACCGTAGCACCAGTGCAACAGCTTGATTTATTTCATTCTAACATTATTAACACATTATGAATTCCACTAAAGCCTCTAATCAATTTACTTTGAATTCCCCCTCTAGATCCGAAACCCATCAATCATACCAAGATTGTTCAAACATTGTATCTAGGTCCATAATTATGAAGAACTAGTATGACGTACTATCAATCATTGCACCCTGTGTATCAAAGCTATTACTTAAAGCTATTACCTAAAGGGTACCGCAAACGGCCTGTATCGATCAGCTGACTGAGACATCTGATCGGATCAAGGCACATCAAACATGTTTGATCCGTCCTGACTCGATCAGATGGACGTTTCCACACACGGGGCTGATCCTTGACTACCGATCCATTCAGATGACTCAATCAGTCCGTTTGAGGTGCCCTTAAAGGTTGTGATCATGTTTCTAGCTACAACTCTTTCCTTTGCAATCACAGAAGCCTATTACTACCAATTAATTATGTAAGAATATAAATGTCACAACAAATGTACTACTGAAATGCTCAATCTGTGCACTGCAATCTCAGGGTATATTGGTATCCTATATTGTGCTTTATGCTATGCTTTTGTGGGTTGACAATACAATCAATTGAGTCTCAAAGTGAAACCCTTTTGGCTGGATGTTTGTAACACTCATCTTCTCAAATCTTTGGCTCTTTTCAAGACCTTTATACAAAGGAAGGCAGTGGATTTCTAAGCTGCATCTGCACTTTTCCTTTTGAAATTAATGATACAAATGTTATTGGGAAACAGGTACCCACCCAGCAATCTTATCCTACTCTCTCATCATCCAAGTCCCATATTGATCTCTTAAAAACATCGCATCTGAAAATTAACTTAAGATTCAAATTAACACTGAATTTGAAAGTGAGACTGGTTGAATGAGAGTAATAATCAATGTAGCTATTAAAAGTAAGGATAGAGAGGAAATAATGATAACGATGCCAAATGAAAAATGGCTGCAACCGATATCGAATTGCAAAGATCAATAGACAGTTTGCATTTCGCCTTTGAAGGAATAACTTTTTGGTGTCTCCAATAAGGTTGTTCCATTTGCACAAGCTCAGTCAGTCTGATCTAAATTTATCTGGGACATTTGGAATTACAGAGGGAAATTGAATTATTGTTACATGTTACAATGTTATTAAATGAACAATATTAGAAGTGAACTTCATTGGAAAATGCAATATTATAATTTCAATCTGTTAGAACTAATTGGATTGCTCAGTAAACCCTGTAACACATGCTCTCATTTCATATATAGATTTATGAAATACCTTATAGACAAAATAAATACAAGAAAATAAATATAAACAGTGTGGAAAGAACCTTGCTGTGAGTGGACATTTAGGTCAAGGTTCCTTTTACATTAAATTTTTAAAAGATTAAATGCATATCTCTTACTTTGAGGATTGGTAGGGAAAACACAGATGTGCATGGAAACAGGTCACTGCTCTTTAGCCTCAATTAGTCCTTTCACCTTGTGCAACACAAGTACCTGTATAATACCCTATACAGCCTGCTCTCTCAACAACCCTTAGTTCACTGGGGAGGTTATATAGGGGATACCACTTGGGTGGGCACTACACTAGTACTACACAAACTGTGCCCACAGATTGTTTGTCATAGTTACATTATTAGCTATACTCTTACTGCAGGAGCTTGACATGTAGACAAAAGCTGGTATTTCTATTTGGATATTCCTGATATTATCTAGGAAAAGGGTACCTTAGTACTCTGTCTCCCTTCTCAACTAGTTCTGTTACAAACCCAGCCAATAGCTTTTCTGGGTTCTGGTTTCGGTAAGGGGCTGACAGTTGAGGAGTCTGTAAAGTGTGACTGGCCCCCTTTTCAGTTTCTCTGTCTATATTGTTGTCATCTCCATATTCTTATCTAGGTCAACGTATTATCAGATAAATGACTGGTACTACCTTGAATTTTCTGGCTGTTTTGCCTGAAAGTGCCTCACTGAGCATGTGCAAGGGGAGGTCCCTTAGCTGGTTACTGTCAAGGCCCATTGCTTACAGTCTTGGTACCTAAGTTAGAGGAGGTTTGTTGTGATAGGATTTCTACTTCCAGTTCCTGGCGGTGGGAACTTTGAAAGCATTTCTGAACATTTGCTCAAGGAACTAATCTGAAATTGCATTACTCATGGTAAATATGCATTGCAGAACAATGGAGGGATTTAGAGGATTGTTTCAGGACGTACATGTGAGTAAACATTACAGGAATTGTTTTTACCTTCCCTGAGTTTGGAGAGTGTGAAGTTAAAAACATAGGCATTGTGACTTGTAGCTGTAAGGGAAACCAGGACGGCATTTCTCAAGATGATCCGACTAGACACAACCAGCATGACTTGAAATATCAGAGTGGGTGATCATAGGTGACACACTACTCTGTACGATCAGCACTTAAGGCAGTAATTACATAGGGGTTGTTAGGGCAGTTGTACCAGTGCAATTATTAGAGACCACTAGATGTAGGGATGTAATTGCAAATAACTGAGTGATCTCACTCCGACTTAAAGGGGCTACCATCTTGAGAAATGGCTTCCTGGCCTACGATACAGTGTACTCGTAGGCCTAACAGGCCTACCTTCTTAATATAATTAGAGCAATGAGAAAGGCCTATTGTATTGTCCAAACAGGGTTGTTTAATGTCAAGAATTAATTACAAAAAAGAATATTGTAGTGTTTCTCCACGGACTGACTTCAGTTAATGAATATGGCACCAATTGACACTTGTCTCTTCTTTGCAACCAAGTGTACACTGTCTGTCCACCATGTGGATATACAGTAGTGTCCTTATTCTGCAATACAGTTGTACCTGCTGTAGGTATGAATCTACATACCAGATTTACAATCTGCTGTAGGTACAGGTGGTTCTACTGCCTACTTAAAAGGGTATTCATATCTCATTTACAATTGCGGCTGAGAGAGTAAACAGCTAAATTTGACACTTTCCCTTATTCATCCTAGATATGTATTAGGACAAATAAGGTAATTTTCGGAATAAATTCAAACCTATGCTTGAGTTCAATAATAAACGGGAGACAACCTCTATGGTCAACAAGACATTATGCAATGACAAAGCATATAACCTACAAGTCCCACCCACACCATGACCAATCCCTGTGGAATCACCCATTTATGCAGATTTAACCATGATAAAGTACCTGGATTGAAATCTCTGTGTATGGTTCTGCTTCATTTGTGACCAGGTTACCTCTCCACGTGCAGGAGAAGGCTGTATAAATGGCAGGTAGAACATAACCATGCATCATGTCAACCCAACCCACCTGGGGCTTAGCAGGAGGAGAAGGGGAGTGTGAGTGGAGATAGTCTGAGTCTGAGTGGAGATAATGGTTGAGACCTCCAAGGGCGTGCTCTCTCAGTCATTTTGATACAGGGTTTCTGCTTAAGGGAGTACTTAACCCAAGATAATTTGACTGACAGACTCTCGTCTATGATCAATTTGTTATCTTTGATATGTTACCAATGGCCTTTGCTTACTAATCTATCTTTGAATTTATGTCATCTAAATCCAACGAGCAATATGTTTTGCAATCAATTGGCACTTATTGCTCAAGGTGAGGTTGTGAAGAAGTATGCTCCTCCCAGGTTAGTGTAAAAAGCTCTTGCAGGATCCTACACATTATTTGAACAGGAAATTTACATTCTGTGGTTTGGGATGGCATATGATGAGTGTACCCTTTTATGAATAGTACAATAGATTATAGCCATTGTTAGTGAAAGAGTCAGCTAGAGGTGGGTATAAATTAAGCACCGCTACTATGTATACAACATACAAAGTACCGAGTCGCCTTCCCCTGTTAGTATGGTAATACAATAGAAAAACGATAGGTACAGAGGTGCATATAGCAGTGCCACAACTGATGTCTTGTAATATTTAGCCATATTGTTCTATATTTGGCTTTTGCATGTGTCATCAGATATCAACATTTATTACACGATTTCTTTGATTTTGAGTGCTTTTTCTGGATATTCCCGTTCTGATACCTGTCGATATTGCATGCCATGATGCATGTATCATGTCCTTTGTAAGGTGTGCTGTTATTTATGGATATCAGGCGACCAATGCCTGTTATCAATGGATATCAGGCACACCCCACATGTGGAGAAACATATTTAAAACCGTTGTACCCCAGCCGAGAATAGAACCCGGACTGCCATATTGAAAAGCGAGAGTCTTACCTCCAGACCATGCTGGCTGGTTAATGACTTGTTATGAATAACATCGATTTATGAGGAATGAAACAGTGACAGCTCACACAGTTAAGATTCATAGAAGTACAGAACCCAAAGATGATGATAGTGTCCATATTGAAAGTCTTTATTGCTTTTTTTCAACGTAAGATCCAATTTTCCAACAGTAAATACAGCCCGGCTTGCGAAACCGTGCGAGTCGCCTTGCTCGGCGTGCCAGGCACAGGGAGGGGTTATTATTTTTATCGTACATTCAAACATGGTAAGTTGACCACGGTGTCTCCCTTCGCCTTGCACACAGAATGTTACATACATTTGATAAGAAATCGATTTTAATATATTATTCCTTCATTATCTAATCTTTTCTTAGCCTAGTTTCATGGCCTTTTCACTTAGAATAGATATGTACAGAGAGCGAACAACTCTATTTAAAAAAATGTATTCTCCCTAATCAAACCAGAACGAGGCCCGCAGAAGAAGACGTAGCTTCACGGAGCACTATGGCGAAGGAGACGCATGCCTGGCTATATTTACTGTTGGAAAATTAGATTTTACGTTTAGTTTGAGCAATGGAGACTTTAAATATGGACACTTGCATCATCTATGGGATCTTAACTTGTATGGATTTAAACAATGTGAGCTGTCTTCATCCCAATTCTTCAGAATCCTATGCATTTCATGACAATTCAATGACCCACAGCAATGGCGACAGCCCAGCTTGCTTCTTCTTCCCGTATGCTGACTTTGGGCTTGGAAATTATACATTTTTAGGGTTTGTTGTGTAATAAAATAAGTAGTTAATGGATATTCCATGACTTGTGGGTGTTATCAAATGATATCAAACTCGGGCTGAGCCCTTGTTTAATATCATTTGATAACACCCACGTGTCATGGAATATCCATTAATTACTTCTTCACTATAACAAGGGATGCCTTATCTGCATGATGGTGCTGATATCATGTGGGTATGTAATATTTACCTCATAAATTACCCTGCCTTTGTCAGCCTGCCCCATCAGAATAGCAAGCTGTCAAAGTTTTCATAAGGGGCCATGTCTTAACACACTAAAACTCCCATAGGAATAGCATTGAGATTTCAAGTCATATGGCTGTGTGCGATCGTAGTGCATTAAGAAATGACCTCCTGATCTGTTGTGTATAAAGTAGAGGAAAGCGCTGAAATAGAAAAAAGAATCTAAGGGTTGTAGTTTTTGAGTTCTACAAAAGAAAGAAGAACAAAGATTTGCATTTGAGGTCAATTTCTAGAGGTACTGTTAAGGCTTTGACAGAGTATGATACACTCTGAGCCCCAATTGTAAATATACAGCACATTGCCATGTACTTGGTAAGGGGATATTTACTGTAGAGTCATTATGTTTGTACTGACAGCAATTCCTATTTTTTTTTTCTCTAAAATTAAAAGCAAAGTGCTGTAAATAGCATGGCGTGGTATTACAGTATAGGCGTGAGGGGTTTGACTACAAAGGAACACTATAGGTGGGGTGCCTATGTAACGTGACACTAAGATACACCCTGTTGTATTCCATATTATGCTTATCCTAAAGTGGGGATGCTCCTACCTTTGGTAAAAGGTCAAGGGGTGTGTGAATATATTGGCTGTGACACACACTATTGTTACAGGTGCCACTCGACCTTTACAATAGTGTCTGTATATAAGTAACACTTCCAATGCTTCTTTGCCAACCTACAACACAAGTGTGGTGTTTCAGAAGGAAAATGTCTACAACCAGTTGTAGGGAGATGTTGTAGAAGCCAGGAAACCAGTGTAATTTGTGGCAAACCCCTATTGTACGTCATATCTAGAAGGGAAATCCATCTATGCCATGTGATAATATGTCTGCTGATACAAATACATGTATAAAAACTTACTATGCAGATCATAGCATATAGTCCAAGGGTGGGGGGGAGGGTTAATAATGGCAGCTATTGGTGTACATGACCAGAAAGTCATTTCCCAGACACTAAGTTTTGGGCACTCCCAAATCGTACCAAGCTGACTTGGATCGAAAGAGAATTCTTGAGTATACAGGGTCAATTACTATGACTGATGCATATATAGAGAGAAAAGCCATACACTTGTATAAGCAATCGTAGGTATTAAAGAGTCATATGGACTACCCCACACTAGGATTTGACTGGATCGTAGGTGGTGTTCGTGGTGGGGAAACTCAATTCATAGGTCTTGAGAAATGGCTAGCAGGCTGGCCATCGGTGTCTCTCTCATTGAAGGGGGGGGGGGGGTAGACCTCATATGTGTGACGTCTGTGTGTGTTCTGTATCTCCTAATTACATGTAGGTACAGAACACAGGCGGTTTTTCAGTCCAGGGGTGGAGGGGGCTGGGAATGGCATTGGGAGGGGGATGGACAGGGAGTGTAGTACTGGTCTGCAGGTCTTGAAACTTGAACCATAGCTGTAACATTAGCGACAGATCACACTCAATAACCTACTATAATTTTCCACTATAGTAACTGCACTATAGCGGTGACCTGTTGTAGACTGTAAAGTTACTACGGTTTTAAGAGTGACCTCTTACTAACCATTGGATGTCCTTTTTCTTCATTTGAAGGCATCAAACTACATATAAATAAATAAAATTGAAGTATAACATAAACTCATAAAGCAGAATAGATAGCAGATTTTCTCCTCCCTGAAGACCTGATATTTCTTGTTTCATGCGAACCAAATAGGTCCACCCAGATCAGCCTCTAGAAACAGTCGCAAAGTCGCAGACCAGTCATAAGTATTCATAACTGTAGTTATAACTTCAGTTGTATCTTGTTCTGAAACACCTAAAGTTATCGTTTACAACTGAGATATGACTGGTTAGAGATAAGAATGCCGTAGTCGTAAGTTTAGCAGCCTGCAGTTTTAGAAACACATATTTAATGTTCATCATCATGTCTGGCTTCTACAGAATACTTACTGCACGCTTCATGGAGGCGCAAAAAGGAGATTATGCAAGAAAAAAAGAACTGATGTCAAGAACAGAGAATCTTCGGACCAATAACTTCCTTGAAGAATAGACCAAAAGCCTGTTACCTAGTCTACCGCAAATAAAAAGTGCATTCTAGTATTTACTATCAAAATAAAGTATAATGAAATAAATAAAGAAAAAACGTCAGTTAGAGTTAGAAATGATAATAGAAAAAACGTTTCTATATGACGTGATTTCCTACCAGCTTATCGCCTTGTTGTTCAGGTATTTATAGCCACACAATAAGAGTGCATGGCATTTCAAAACGATATATAATAGCTAGCGTTTTGAGATGCCCTCCTGACATCCCCCATATGAGGAAAACCCTCTATCTATTTGATATAAACTCTTGTATATATTGACATGTATTATATCTATATTCTAATTTCTATGAATAGTAATCCACTGTTTTGTCAGAAATACCTCCCTCGGCAGATTCTAAAGGAAAGATCCAAAAGAAGAGAGAAAATAACCACATTACACAGATAATAAAACGTTCCTAATGTTGAAGAAAGATTCTATACATGCCTGCCTCTGTAAACATTACCTTCTAACTGTTGGATCTTTATCGATCTGTCATCATCCTCGTCACGTGTCACGTGATGTTGTCCCTATTGGTACCTGACAGAAGAGACACCTGGTGATTAAATATGGAATCGAAAAAACACAGATAAACCTAGCTTCATTGTACAACATGTGTGGTATTCTTTTGGACGGTTTTTGATAGAAATAGATAAGATGTCTGGATTTTCCCTGAAACTATTGATCTTACATACCGCATTGAATTATTTATCTAATTCTGATACCTGTAGTAAGAAAGTTATTTTTAGTGTTGTAACATCTTATTGCAGGCAGTAGAAGTGAATGACAACTATCCTAGTCCTGAGGAGGTTCATGGTAACCTCAACACCAAGGCAGCCTGTCATAATATCTCCTTAACCATAGCAACAACACTGCAAAAATGGTGTTTAGATCCTAAACACAATTCTAAACATATTCTTGCAGCGTTTTTGTGTTTAGAAATCTAGGTGTTTAGGTTTATACTTTGTGTTTAGATATCTATGATTTTTTGTGTTTAGATGTTCATGAATTTTTGTGTTTAGATGCTTTGACGGAGAGTTAGGGTGTGCAGACATGTATACATTTAAAAAAAAAGATGTCTTTTGTTTGTTTTCTCATTTACTGGGGGGGGGGGGGTATTTACATGTCAAAGTCTCCAAAGATGTCAGCCTCACCTATTTACGTGTGCATGTATGTACACACTGCATCAGAATGAGAGACTTCAGAAAGTACAACAGCTTGGCAGGAAGGAAATTGCTTAGTCTATTCCAGAATAACATGAAATAGATGTCAGTCATTGAGCTTATTGATTATTTCATGCTAATGATGGTGTGTAAGGTGAATCTAGTCAATTTTCTATTGCCCTTTCTATTCTCATGACATTCAATGAATAGAAACTATAATAAACGTGGGGTTTGGGTACATTTGTCACAAAAATTGATTATAATTGTGTAAAGATAGTCCATTCAAAGGTAGTGCTGCTACCTGGTGTGGATTCGACATCCAAGTATCTAAACATAATGATGTATAAATCTAAACACCTATTATTTAACTGTTTAAACTCTAAACATCTAAACATGTTTAGCAAAAATGTTTATGTAGTTAGAATAAAAGTGTTCATTTCCTAAATGTGTAGTCGATGAGACACCTAACTGACCTATATGTTTAGGTTTTAAACGTGTTTAGACCTAAACATGTTTAAAATCTAAACACCGTTTTTGTAGTGAATGACCATGGTAACCAATTAAGACCACGACTGGAGGAGAGTGCACTGCCACCTGGTAGCAGTAACTTGAATTACATCTATAGATTAATTTATCCATCAATGTTTAGTCAGTTCACAAAAAGACCTTCCGGTGGGATGTGATTTACCTGTTTACAAGTGTTTTGAACCATGGTACATTATCAAGAGGCCTGTGACTGAGTCTAGTTTCCATTTCCCTGGTGGGTTGATTCAGGTTGTAAAGTGTAGGTGATATGTTGAGGACAACTAGGAGTTTTCTTTCTCCACCCCTTGTTGTTGTTGTTTTAAAAATGTTGGAGGCACACATAGAGGGTAAGATTCCCTACAGACCCCCTCTGTAGTAGCTTACACAGGTTTTTATACCTCTCCTTTCTTCATCTTCTTTTCTCACTTTTCTCAACTTCCATCTTATCTTATGGGAAAGGGGTATATCAGATTTATAAATATACCTGTTCTTAGTATTATTTAAGTTGTTTATTGCCAACTGCATTTCCCTGTACGTAACAAATTGTAAGTCCTAGGGCGAAATGTTTAGTGTTCAAATCCTACCACATGTAGGACTATTGTGACCTGTCTCTAAGAGATCTGGTAAAATTTAAGATTTGTTAGTTATGGATTTAAGTGTTAGCAATTTTATCAAGAGCAAAATCACAGGGGGAAGCCTGAGTTGAGATTAATACAGTAGAAAGAATAAATAATTATGAATAATTGTGTTTAATTCAGGTTGGAGGACTGTGAATAACCCTTTTTATATAATGTTTTTGTCTGGGGAAAAGTCAATTTAGTATTGGCAAGCTTTACAAAACATTCAATCTTCCCTGTTTCTCACTGTGGGTAGAATCAAGATGATTTGACTAGATTTTTAGGGTTTTATAAGACATAATATAGGAACATCTTCAGGAATAGCCCCATTACCACACTAGATACAATATTGAATTAGGCTGAAGAGAGTGTAAGGGGATTATTACAAGTCAAATACCACTCCAGTGCTAAAGGAGGAGAAATGAGCTTGTGTCAATAGGTGCATGAGGCCGTTCACGAGTCTGTGTCAACATGCACATGCATCCTTTCACCAATATCCTATGAACTAAGTCTATATGGTGGCTGCAAACATAGTTTTGTGCAAACACTAGGGTGGCAGCCTGACTGTCGTCTGTTACTGCCTAGCCGCAGTCGTATTCATATATTATAAATGGTTTGCAATTAGACTTTCTCATATTGAAAGTTATAGGCATAAGTGTCAGATATAGAACTGATACTAAATTGCCTACAAAACAACCAGTCTACCAGCATCGCATGTAATGTATTGTACAGAGGGAATCAAAACACAAGTCGGTAAAAGAAGGGTTTATTGTAAGATAATTATATAATCATATTATGGTGAATAAAGGAAAGTTGAATGGTAGAGTAAAGCTGTGGTCCTTGAGGGGTTAAGGCACAATGATACCAAGCACTAGCCAGCACATAGGAAAACACTGCAAAAGTAAGGGAAACATAAGAGTTGCTGGTACAAATGTCCTTGAACTTAATAAAAAAAAAGAAGATCCACCGCTGCCCGCAGTTATGCCCAAGGGAGCTAACAATTACAAATGGATTATTAACAGGCTAGGTGATAGGCAATAACCACACAAACCACACTACACATATTATATATACATATATGCAGGCATTATGGACATATCTGAGTATTGAATATGTGATGGATTAGTAACTGCTTTCCCCAAGATGTAATGCACTCAGCAAATGGAAACACCACTAATAGGCTATATCTTAATCACCTTAAACTCTTATAGCGCAGTCTAAGGGCATATCATGATAGTCTCTATAAAATCCTTAATGGTGTTCTGATTCTAAAGCCTTAACAAGAAATGCGGTTGTGACCGCGTAAAAAACGCCTCCCTGCGTTTTTTTAAGCGGTCACAACGTCATTTCTTGCATACGAGGGAATTTAGTTTGTGGATTCTGTATTGTGACACCTCATCACATGGGGGAAATGCAATCATCATAGCGCCTCCCGTCCCGCTTCGCGGGACCGCCGCTAGGCGGCGTGGGGAGGCGCTAAAAAACTGCAATCGAATGGTCAACCTAACCCCTGACCCCTTTAGTTACTGGGGTGAAGGATCTTAACAGTAATAGGCTTAATCATTTTTAGCCTTGTGCAGTCCTCTTCAGATCGGCATTATCAAAAGGTACCAAAGTGGCCTGTATAAGCGCCCCGGTGCTCAAAGATTTCAACCTGCATCTACCCGCAGCCCTTATTTAAGACTGGTATTTATTTAAGACTTAGTTTATAGTGAGATATTCAATTTCAATGCTGACATACCACCAGCGCTTATTCAAGACCAGCGCTCATTCAAAGACCCCGCAAAGCCACTATGGTAGGCTTAGGGGATGAAGCATTGCCAAGGTGTGTGTTTGCCCTGAAGCTGATGTGGAGAGGCACACCAAAGTACCACACTTACATGCAATCGTAAACTGTTGTGTCCGCTCTTCACACAGCTTCAATAAAACTCTTCTACAGTGGAGGGGACTTTTCAGCAAAGGTCAGAGGTTAAACGGCACCATTTACTTCTGGGGTCACAGGTTCAGCCTCTAGTTTTGTTAGTGCCCACTAGGGACAGAGAACCTTGCTGTATTGATGCGAACAGGATGCCAGCCAATGTAGTGGATAATCCAGGGGACAATTCTAGGACCATATATAGTTGCCCATTTAGTATCTCCTTTTTGGGCTCTTTTTAGATACAATTTTGGTACATAACTTTGATATCAATATATATCTTACCATCGCATTTATTGATGTAGAGCACTTATTGGTGACTCCGATGCACTGGGGTAGACATTGCCCAGTTACTAGATCAATGCGGTACAGGCCTATAAGTATAATGTTACATTTCTTGTTGGGCAAAATTTTATTCTATTCCATATCAATAGCCCTGCAGGGCAAACTTCTTTTCTATCCCATATTAATGGCCCTGTGGGGCAAAATTCTATTCTATAATAATAGCCCTGCAGGGCAAACTTCTTTTTTATTCCATATTAAAAGCCCTGCGGGGCAAGCTTCCTTTTTATTCCATATTGAAGGACCTTCACTCAATTCCATATTCATAGCCCTGTGGCGCAAAATCCTATTATATTTCATACTACCGTAATCTCTCGCGTATAAGGCGCGTCTTATACTTGAGGTTTTAGCTCTCCCTTCATCCACAAGGGGGAGATCAAGAGCTTTCGTTTGATATCTTACACTCCTACTAAGTCATTATATGACATAGGTGGGTTTAGGAGGTTCCTGAGTGACTTAGGTACACATAGTTTTTTGAATTTTCAAAATCCATTCAGTAGAACAAAAGTTATAAATTTTCAATTCATTTGACCATATTCCAAAAGTCTAGGTGCGCCTTCTATGCGGGAGATTATGGTAATAGCCCTGCGGGGCAAAATTCTATTCTATTTGGGTGGGGTTATCCAATATATGGTATAGCAATAAAACTGCTAGATTGCCACATATCATATTTGCAGAGTGGTCACATTCAGCTTAGTGTACAAAAACGTAGGCACATGTTTGCACCCAATAGGGTTAAGATCCTTCCCCTATAGGAACTGAAGGGGTCATAAATGGGCTGCTTGAAACTTGAATCACTAAGCAAATAATACAAAATTTTATATTATATGAGAAGCATTGCATCAGAGAGTGGAACACCCTTTCTGTAAGGTTCGGTATCATATAAGGAGTATAACAGGAATAGGATCTTAGAGTCAGGATATTAAATTTTCTCAAACCTGCCCAGCTTCTATTCACCTAGGAGGGTTCTAAGATAATAATACAAGTTTTTAGATTCAGTCCCTCTAGTGCAGACGTCCCTCTGGTGTTGATACCGAGCACAGTGCTGGGGGCTATTTCACAAGGGTCATGTATCTCCTTTAAATCGAAAAACGACTTGAAATATGCACAAAACAGGCATTTGCTGCCATAGGAACACCGTATGGTTGTAGGGGTTTGTGAAATAACATCCTATAAGATGTTCGCAGACAATCCGTGTAATCCTTTTTGATAGCTAAGATGGCACAATAATTCTGCATTCAAAGAATGCCTGTGTCCATTTAGTATTTCTGTTAGACGTCACATTGAATTCACATGATTGAATGTGCATCTCTTATTGTAATTAATACTTTCACCCATCTGATTTATCTGATTTCCCTTTAACATGCCACAGTTATACATATAGATCTCTTGCCATATAAGGTAATGATATATCTGCAAAATGAGAAACACAGGTCTATTTTGAAGCAACAGAATTAAACGAAACAAGGAATTCTATAATATTCAGACCTTGGTAAAAACATATATGTATATATGCACCATTAAAGCACTATCAAAAGGCATTTAGATCAACTTCCAACACCCAAATTCTCTTTCTCTCTATCTGTTTTATCTGCAAAACTCACGCTGTTCCAAGCATCTCTTCAACTATAAACTTATATCCGTTCTCCCTTATCTGCAAATCATTACTCTCCACAGACATCATGACAATTGATGAAGTCCGATGGGCACGGCCATTACTAAAGCTGATTCCCAGCTAATAACAGCTATCTGATGGGTACCACTGCCCCCCCCCGAGAGGATCGCAGTGAATAGTTGGTGTTATTTGATTGGCTGATAAATAAACCAGCTAAGTCGGTATAGATCACCCCTCCCCCTGCTTTTATTCTCCATTCTCTCCCCTCCCCCGCTAGTCACTTTCCTGACCTCGGACTTGGTCTTCCTCCCTGGTTATGTGATTAGGGCCCATGAATATCCATGCCCATGGACTACGTCCCTGGGAGAGAAGAGGCTCCAGGTCATGTCTACCTGCGCCATCAGAAATAAGTGCCTCTCACCGGAAGTCACGGCGGAAGTGCTAAGAGGTGGCTGGGATGGGTAAAACATCAATTTACGGCCAATTGCTCCCCGTTACAACGCCTCGGCAGCCACAGATGACCATGGTCATGGTTTGGGTGCATCCCTGTAATCTCTGCCTCAACCTGTCTCTTCACACCTGAAATAAGGAGCACTTATAAATTAGGCCTGTATTCTCTTTCGTCAATTACTCCTTTAATGACCAAAAGTCTTTATTTCAATTTGTCATCACAAGGCAATACTACACTGCTGGAGAATAACGTATTGCAAAGAAATCTTGTGCAGAACGTGATATGCCTCTTAAGGTCTCAGTATCATCCCAGCAATCACGCTTGGACAGGACTATTTTGCTCAACTTGAGGTCCTCTCAAACAGGAATTTGGCGCAAAGATACATTGAGAAAAGACTGGCATAAAAACCTCTGACAACGCCATTGCAGGGCAAATGCTGCCTAATGGGGTCAATATTTGGGCCAATTTAGGCATCCCGAGGTACGGGGAATTGTGGCTAGGGATCATTTATTTGCATTGGTAATTTGCTGGTTTGCGGCGGAGTTGATGGCGATGGGTCACCAATGTCTAGTAGGACTAAATTTGCCTCGTATACGTAGGAATGTAGATACTCCATTGAAAACTATAGAAAGGGAAACTTGATGACATAATATACTGTTTTTGCCTGTATAAGGCTCAATTTTAGGAAAGACACATTGGTTGCGAAAAAGGAGTGGACCTGCAGGGCTATTGAAATAGAAAGCACCAAAATCGATCTTTGAGAAAAAGGCCAGCCATTTGCTTATAAGTGTCCAGAATATAGTTGTACTGAAATCTCTAAGCTTTTGATATCAGCGGTGATAATCTATGAGAGACAATTACTTATAGTCTCTCATGGTGTTTGATTAACTCGAATTTCAAATTTGTAGCATAAAACACCAAAAGACGCTGGACAATGAGCTCAATATCTTGGGTTTCTTTTCTTTGTAATCAATACTGTCATGAAGTGCAGCCGTTGCACACGATTTCAGTAAATGATACTGCATGAGATTTGATAGTTTCCTCAGAGGACCTGACCCACTCTTTGCACAAAGCGAAACACTAAAAGTCTGGTGCAAAATGACAAAGGCGGACCAGGAAATGCTCTCCTATAGCTGCCCCCTGAGGCAAAGGAAAGAAGACAGATTTATATCACTTTGTGGAGAAAGGTTTCTATGTAATGAGGACAAAGGAGAGAGAAAGGCATTTGTGAAAGTCTTCTGGAAATGCAAAAAATAGCGAAGCAATATATCTTTCATGGCGTCAGTGGATGAGATGGCTGGAATATCTGTATGGAAATATGATTTTTCATTTCTATTAAAGGGGCTAGAATATATTATACAGAAGGGTGTTTGATCATTATTTTACTCATAAAGAAGCCTTAGAAATTGCAGAAAGGAGGGAATGAATTATAGATTTCTTATATGAAGTCAAGTGACACCTTGGGGAACTAGATTCACGTCACTTATTGATAGTAGTGAACAGTATTATTACAGAGTAATTTGAAATGCTTAATTTTGATATAATATACAGGTATGGCAAGAAGTATACAGGATACGAGGTTGGATAGGCTAACGAAGAAATCCGTTTGAAAATGGCAAATTTATGAAAGACAAACATGCTATGCTGAAGCCATATCATTATGATAAGATCCCTATCACACACACAGAAATGGGAATGTAGGCATTATCTTCAAGCTGAGTGCAAGTCCTCAATTCCTTCAATATGCTATTTCTTAAGGTACTACGACTGCATGCCCTACTGCTCTGTACGATTAACACCTATGCAGCATTTACATAAAGTTTGCTAGAGCCGTCGTACTGATGCTGGCATTAGTAACCATTAGTGTATGGTACTGTAATGACACTATTGTAAGGCTTCTCACTACGATCTGAAGGACAGCAGTCGTAGTATGTTTAGAAATGGCCTCCAGCAAGGATACCTTCTGCAAGCAGTCTGCATTATGTAGCATATGCCTGTCTTTTATATTTATATAAATGTGATGTATATATATCAAAAACCTCCACATATCAAGATAAATGGTATGAGTACCAGCCAAAAACACACCAAGACTAGACTAGGATGGTATCCAGATGTCAGGCCCTGATACGCTATCAAGTATCATGTAGTGCTTGGAGCCTGGGCCCTCCACATGCATTATGAATCTATCTTCTCTATGACTCCAAGATATCCAATGGTGTATGTATACCTGGAGGCCATTTCTTAAGGTACTACGACTACAAACAGCCACTACGATCTGAGACCCCCAGGAGTAAGGCAGGTGATCGTATGTACTGCCCTACGACTGCTCTGTACGATTAGCACCTATGCAGTAATTACATAAGGCTTGGTAGAGCAGTCGTACTGGTGCAGACATTAGTAGCCACTAATGCATGATAATGTAATGGCCTTATTTTAAGGCCAGTCCCTATGATTTAAAGTCCAGCAGTCGTAGTGTGTTAAGAAATGGCCTCCTGAGGGGGTGGGTTGGTAAGGGGGCCCATGCAGTGTCACTCTCCTACTAGATGCAGCTTAGGAATGAATGGACTCTCCCAACAGGTTCCTAGTTTTGGATAAGCGATCAATTTAGTGGTACCTCCCCTATCATATTTCTGATTCCACTGCTGTGAGGAAAGGGCTAGATATTCACACTATCGCTATGTTTGGGATTCAATTGACATATTAAGGGATAATGCTCTTACATATTATTTGTAATCCAAGCCATATTCAATGAGAGCTGCCACTCTCCTAGCAGAAAGAATTTTTGTTGGTTTAGAAGTGGAATAAGAAAAGAGTGATGTTTTATCCTGATCATCTCCCCCAGTATCATCGTGTATGATTCTTCATGATAATAAAATTTAGTTCTGTTGCTGGTTGCTGTTGTGTTATGGACAAGGTAGAAATCCTAAAAAAAATGGTAGTAGAAGATAGATGATGGGTAGGTTGTATGCACAGCTCCAGAACATGGAGGAAATATAGACTTCATTCATAGCAATATCAGAAGCAGTTATTCCTAACTGTACCTATGGTATATAATGATGCTTAGTTTACCCTGTGCCCTACAGACCCCCTACATCTACCTTGGTCCCAGCAGTACCCCACTGGCCCTCCTGCTGGTTACCTGTGAGTGCCTTATCTATCCAGGGCACATCCAGTGAAAGTGACATCATTTTATCCTTTGGCTACTTTTTGCAATGAAGGGCAAAACAACAGCACACTATTTATACACCAGGGGTCGGGTGTCTGCATTACAGGGTAGGTACTCAGGACTAACTCTATTTACAAGGAGTTAACATGACAATAGGCAATCCATTTCACTCCCCAACCCTCCATTCCTCCATAGCTTAATGCAGAAAAAAATTGCTAATCCTCCAGCTTCTAAAAGATACTATGCATAAAAACATAACTTAACATGCCATAACATCTATGGCCAGGAGGGTGTTGCTCCTATAGTAAAAGGAAGAGCTGGCTAAAAATGCCCTTGTTTCCAGTCCTTTCTTCTCATGTAGCTATAACTTGTCCCTTTTGTTGCTCACAAGTGGTCATTCAAGTACGGTGCTAAAAAAGGGGGATTTGAGTAGGTACCTAGTTGGGAGAAGTCAGTCAGTATAATAAACTATAGAGTTAGTAGTTAGGTGAAGCAGTGCACAACTTGTTTAGAAAAGAGGGCACATACTCACAGCTCTTTTTACAATAGGAGCAACACCCTCCTGGTATCCTAAAAGGAATATACAATTGATATCTGACCTCTATCGCATCGTACATGCCATGACAGAGACATTTGATATCCGCCAGCAGGTTATTTCAAAATATATATTTTTTTTATATTCAACTAGTATTCAAGAAGGGTCATCATGATACAATGTTACCTCTGTGTTCCAAAATGTAGGCCTATAATTAAGGTCTTATCAAACCCCCAAATATAGGTAGGTGAATGTCCCAAAGGCAACATGATGATTATTCATTATGAAAAAATAGATTTCATTTCTCGAGGAATCGTTTGGAGAAACATGGTTGTCGATGTTGTATTTAGGACTGACCTTTTAGGACACATGACTGGAGACAGCAGCTGCTGCTCAAGGATAGGTACAGTCCATGGTATACGGTATAGCAGGTTTAATTATTAGCCAATGAGATAACCCCAATCTCTTCCCTGCGGTCCGTCGGGGACCAACTGGTACCCATCTGATAGGTCTTATCAGTAGAACTCGCTGGAAACAAGCTCCAGCAATGGCGGCCCCCCATGTGACAACCTGCTACCTCGGAATAGGAGAGCCTTCACTTAGCAATAAAGTAATGGTACATGGCAAAAAGAGAAACGGTAGACTCCAGAATAAAGAAAATAAATCGAAATAACAAGGTGAAAGCAGAAAACAAATCTACATCTTTCTGGACCATTTAGATGACCATTTACAATGTTAGCAAGTAGAAAGAAATACATAGATCAAACCATGCAAACTCTATAGATGCCTGAACATCACAGCAGAAACTGACAGGAATGTTGGGGTAATGCAAAAGGGGCCTCTGAAATTCAAATAAAGTGGCCTATTACCAGAACTAATTGAGCAAGCGATCCTAAGCTTCACTCACATTTCTCAGTCAGAATTTTCCACACAGCTAGTCCGCACTCTAGTGTTCTGATTTCCTCCAGACAAGACAAAGCGTTCCTAACCCAATAACAAACAAGCTAATACAGTTAACTGCAGTAGCTCTGCAAATATTAAATTATGTCAGTCCTAACAGTTCTAACTGTCAATAATCCACATAAGCTATTTTATTTTTGACAAAGACTTCCTCTGCACATGTAGCATTACTCCTTTGTTCATTCCCAGATCCTCTATGTTGAATGTCATTAAGAAAGGTTATAAAGTATAAAAGCTGTTATTCTGATTAATTCATTATAGTGTGGTGACGTCCTCCCAGATTTAACCATACATATTCAAACATTAATTCATATATAAATTCCCTGCCCTAAGTGCCAGTTATGAAACTGTTATTTGTCAGATATTGTTTCGAGTTGGTATACTAAATCATCATTTTGTTAATTTAATCTATGACAAATGTCACTAACAATCCTTCAAAAAATCTGTTTCATATTACGTAATGTAAGGTATGAGAATTACTGTGAACCCGCGTGGATTGCACACACCCACTATAAAAGACAAAACAGGCACACCCCACGTTCAGATAATTACCATAGGGCACATAACGTATAGGTTGCATCTTTTAGGGGATACATTATGTATTGGATTTTTGAGTTCGTTTTCTCAATTTTCACATTGAATGGATGTTGATAAAAGGCTATATTCCAGTACACTGATGTTACTATACAGGTATATTATATCTAAACCATTTTAGGAGGGCATCATACGCGTACTGAAATTTGTGATAACTGTTCTAATCTATGTTTTACTTTCTATTTACAGGGAGCCAATCAGGAGATACAGGTGAGTTTTAAGACAATTTTATTTTTATATCTAAGATATTGCTTCATAACATGATCAGGAATTGAGACCTGATAAAGAAAAGAAAAGAAAAGAAAACATAATTTTGGATCCTCAATTTTGCATTAAACGCTTGAAATCTCACTGAGGTAGAAATACATACAAATTGACCTACAAATTGTGATTATATCTAGTCCCACTGTTGGCCAACACGTACCATATACATACCCTGTATACTCTGGGCATATTGAATTATCTATGCTACACCATCCCCCTGTAATGTGTCAAGTCCAATCCCCTAATGTGGACAGACAGTGAACAGGTCCAATTATTCCTCACCCAATATCAGATTCATATCATCATCACCACCCACTCGGAACATGAGCAAGTGCTCATAGGCAATTGGATAAATGCCTGTCATGGCCTATCTATAGGTTTACTGTAGAGAGTCACATAGACGACCACTTTGTAAGTACTGTATTGCCCAAGAGCCAGTCTTGCAACAGAGGCATTATACCTGCGACACTCTAAATCCTTTGTTCTAAATGCTTTTGGTATATATTGCACATCGGCTTTACATGGAAATTGCAGCAATATCGCTAGTGTCATGCCATTGAGGCACCTATCTTGAACAAAGAATATTGGAGTGTTTCCCCATGTTTCACTCATGGAGCTCGAAGTAGGCAGGGGCATGACATGATCTTTCACCATGAAGAGCATGCAAGTCTACTCATGTATGTATACGCCATAGGTACACTTATGAGCCTTTGTACCAAACCTTATCAAATTACTGAATATCCCAATATGGAGGAGGCATTTGGCAAAAGTTATCAGACGTAAATGTCAAGTTTACTGAAGAGGCACTCACTCACATGTGTAGCTTCCAACCAGTGAGCTGAATATGGGGAGGATTCAATAATAATTGATGCTCCCATTGTGGTCTTTAATACAACAGAGAGAGCATTATGATATGGCCATAAACGGGAATCTGAAAACTAGCACCATGCATGGTCGTTGGTATATATGTAAGGTATACGAAATACCATATACTACAATCTATTATGTCTTGCTTGAGATGTGGATAAGGATTTAATGAATATGCCCAGCTCAGTGAAATGTTTTAGTGAAAGATTTTGCAAAAGTTGGGAACAGCCTGACACCTGCGCGTGGTGAACTACTAAATCTGAGTTGAACTATGTATTTATTTCATGGTTTTACAGTATAAATTAGACAACAACTCACTTTTTTATTAGCTGCCAAAGCGTCAATTCAGCTTCCGGCTTGAAACAAGTCAAAACCATAATTTTCTCAATAATTCAAAGCAGTTTGGCGAATAACCACCATGTTTCAGAGGATCTTTTTGGGAATCCAGGTCATTGCTTTCGTAAATGATTAGAAAACACGGTGGTTCTCTTCCATGTGCACATGTAGTCAATATGATAATACAAAAAAAAATTCAATGGTTAATACTCTCTAGATTCAAAATAATTACCAAAAAGTTCAAATACGTAACTAAAGAGACCGGCACATACTAGACTGCTTTCTTGGAGCGTTGAGAATGTCGTCAGCGTGGAGAATGTGGTGAGCTTTTCTTCACGCTCACCTTGGGAATAAGATTCCTGTACATTTCTATAGAAGACTACGTTCCTAACATAAAATAAAAATGTAAACCAGAGGAAATGTTGTACCTAATTAATGCCTGCATGATGTACACAAAAAGCTTGTGCTGAATCCATTCATCATGTCAACAACAATATATCGAGACAATGTGCTAAAAAAGGTTGGTGTTGCTACACCTGCTGCAACTCTGTATACCCATTGTAGAGATAATTTCTTCACATTAATACCTTCCCTTTCTATCGTTTATTGGCAATTTCCAGCACAATATGAGCCTTGACCGTAACCTCCAGGTATATAGTGTCATTTTAGGTGAGACCTGAAGGCTGCTTCACTTAGGTGCCTGGGAAAGCGTATAAGACCTGCATTTATGTGCTTCAAATACCAAACAGAGGTGAAACTATTATAGATACTGTAAAACCCCGATATAAGCCGCACCCACATATAAGCCGCACCATTTCTTAAGTAGAGGGCAATAAGCCACATGTGAGGCCTGAGATAGCTGCCATTTCTTGCTATATAGTCTATAGTAAAACCCTTGCATAAACCACACCCTAAGTTCAGGTGAACCCTATAAGCCCCACCGAACGCCTGAAATAGTATATAAGCACTGTTTTACGGTAGATGGTGAAGAGCACTCTTACATTCATATGTTCTGAAGTTACTTGCGATCGTGGTTTAATTTCGAATTTCAGCTTGTAGGGTAGGGATGTACCTTTAACAATGTCCACTACTTTACAGTTTTCCCATCCCTACAGTCATTGCAATCGCCAATCGCCACTGCTGCAAAAACATATACCTACAGTCTTTGCATATTACCATATTATTGGTTTCACACTATCATTGGTATTATAAATGGTCAACCTCTGAGGAAGGCTCTTTTCTGATTGGATTCACGAAAAGAAATTCTGAAGTTCTCAGTGATTTATAAATAGGAAGTGGCGAGGTTTATCTCCCACATCTTTTCCTCAGCTTCAAATAATTATACACTGCAAAAAAGGTGTTTAAAGATACACACCAAATTTTCTCAACACCCGCATTTAAACACCTAAACACTTGAAGTGTTTAGGTGTTAAGCTTTTGCACACTTGTACTTAAACATCTAAACACTGAAGTGTTTAAGTGTTTAGCATTTAAACACTTGGTTAAACACTTTGTAGTTAAACGCGTTTAAAATTGAACGTGTTTAGCACTAAAGAAGCGTTTAGAAAAGTGGGACAAATAAGTGTTTAAACAAGTGTTTAAGTCTTAAACACTGGTGTTCAATCCCTAAACACTGTTTTACTCCAGGAACACCTTTAGCTACTACTGGGACCCTTCCGTTTAGCCAAATGGACAGACATGGGATTTGCCTAGGAACCTGCCAGGGCCTCTGGCAGATCCCCGCCGCTTTCTGTCATTCAGCCTGGAGCCATACCTTAGGGCTATGAAGACAGTCTCATAAATCCACCTGTATAAAGATTAGTGAGGTGCTCTGTAATCCCCGTCTATCCCTTTTTGAAATGGCACTGTATCAGCCAGACCTAACCCCCTAGTTAACAATTGCTTGAGCTACCTTTGTTACAGAAGACCAACCTCTAGCCTGTCCTTTTGTGCAACACAACCCCCACATAGAAGCCACAGTGACTACCAGATGACACAAAGTAGTCCCTTCTGGCGTAGTGATACCAGAGGCAACAGTTATCAGGCCCATTCAAGAACCATGGAGTATAAAGCCACGAGTCACGTTTCAAGTTGACCTGTGACATTTGAAAGGAACTCTTCTGAAGAGGAGGGTCGAATGGCCGATTCCATTTGGTTGCAAGTAGAAAATGGCGTCTTTTACACAGGAGATGTTGCTGCTGGTATTTGCAGTATTTTGTAGGCATGAGGAACAGGCAGAATGGAACAGGAATGCTTTATCGTCTGAAGGCTTTCAACAGGAGGTGTGAATCAAATGTGTAGAACTCGGCGATTCTGTTCATCCTGTGATAAACATTGAAGTTACTAGGTATTTCTTTTGGATGATTATCAGGCTGTTGAGCATTGCTTTCCATAAACCCAGATTTTGGTAATGTCTTTAAACGCATGTCAAGAAGCTTTTATCTAAATGCCGTACATACTTCAATATCAAATGAATAGGTATAGCGTCTCACACTTACACTCACACTTACAGCCCAAGGATCGGAATCTTCTGCACACAAACCATAACTGAAACACAAACATTGAACGCTGGTAAAGACAAATGAAAGGGCCTATTCAGACGTGCCCTGAAAATGGACTATTTAGTTTTGCAGATTTATAATATGGGGCTGTCAGCACCATTTGTGTGTGGGATAAAATTAATTAGCCTCTCCATCAAACTGCAAGTTAAGCTGCTCTGGATAAACAACCTAACTGTGATAAGCTGAATTTTCATGTCCTTTTCAGGGAGGAGGGGGGGGGGGAGACTTTCTTCGTACAGTATACATAAAAGGTTTTGTAATTATTCCAACAGTGGTCGGGTCTGCCTCGAGGATAATTCTATATTATGCCAAAATATTCAATGGAGGATGATTGAGACAAACGAGCATAATGGGGCAGAGGTACAATACCCAACTGGAGCAGGGTGGAACTCCATCAGCCACTACTACGCTAATCAGGCTCAAACAAACCCAGGTCATGTGACTGGGCTCAGCCAATCAGAAGCAACAATTGACAGGGGAGAGCAGCTGATTAGGGCAGGCAGATTAAACAGATTTGGTGTTCAACCTGGTTGGAAAATTAAATGTTTATGTAGTTCGAGCTGCCTGGAATACTGTTTTTTTTTTTTGTTGATCTAGTACATTTGAAGGGTTGCTAAAGGGTAGAGGGGTCTGTGGCAAAAATGCGTCTAACTAGAGCTCAACATAATACTTCACGAATAAGCTTCATGGCTGATAGGCATATCGATATCAGCACGAGGTTATTTATGCATTAAGTAAGGGGAATAACTGATTGCATCAGTATCAATACTAGTATTCTATCACAGAATGCATTCCAACATCCCAGTTTACTTGATGTATAGACAATATTTCTCACTGTAGTGAACAGTGTTTTGCCACTAGTTCATAGCAAATACATAGTGCATAGCATGAATACATAACTGTTATACTCTAGGCATTAACTCCAATTAGTAAAGAATCACAAAGCCATCTTGCTGAGAGCTCAGAAAATACCCTTTACAATCAATTATCCTCACTTTATATATGGACTGTGCTACTCTAGTCTTTTCTTGAGCTGCACTAATAATTAAATCAATAAGGTTGGATAATGAATTAAGCTGTGGTGTAGACGCTTGAGCAACAATTTAATCAACGACCCACTATAAATTCCAGCAAATAACCTGGTGTAGTGGAACTCTCCCTGGAGAGGATTTGGAGTGGAGAAAGCAGTAATTGGCTGGTACTTGTTCCCATGGGTGGCTTCATAGAGTATAATCCTGCTGGAACCAGATGCTCATCATTGTGCATCTACCATTTCAGGGCAGATTTTTACTGAGTCCTGCAAATACCAATACAACAACTATAGGTAAGGGTCCTGCCAGAAGGCATCAAGGCCTGCTCAGAATTCTATCAATCTTTATATAAGGGTCTGCAGAATTGCCTACATCTATCCCAGCTGGGAAGGTGTCCTGGTCTTGCCTAGTCCTGTGAGGACATCTTCTATATACCTGATAATAACCACATTGTTGTAGACTTTGGACACTGTGTTTGACTGGTTACAGATAGATAGTTTATTTTTGTTGTTTTTTTTTTTATAAAAAATAGTGATCACTTTGTCTTGCAATGGCCTTACCTGAACTAAGTAAGCATGCTTATGATACCCAATGCTACCTAGTGTATGGCAATAACTAGATAAGGCCACTAATACATTTGGACACTTTTTGCCACAATCTCATTTTACTACTCCACCCCGCTGCGTTCTGATGGACGTGATAGAACATAATGTTATTGCTGTCTTACAGGGCATTTACCCCAAAATACAACCAGGAATAACCATCGACTGAGTTTAATTTTAGAATTATAGATTTTTTTTTTGCGATCACTCTTTGCCTTGGACGGGGGGAGAGCATTGTGACTGAATTTCCCAGTTCAGTCTGCCAAAGATGTGGTATCTTGCCGCACCAAGGTGAGAATAGATTATACACCAAAGAGACCAACAGATTAATTGTGTTGTCACAGAGATTATTAGATTGAAACTGATGAGAATAGAATGCTTACACGCTCTCTCTTTTTTCATTATACAATAGACCACCGATTAAGGTGGCTGGCTGTTTCAGAGCAGCCTTGTTCCTTGCTAGGCCTTGTAATGGCATAATCGACACATCAATTGTGGGGATGAATAAAACAATACGAAGTCTTGGGTAATCCAGTTTCATTTTAGCCAGTGTGATTAGATTGTCTAAGCCTGAAGTGCATGTAGATTATGTGTATATTAAAATTACATGTGTTCACTGACAAATACAGCGTTTACAGACAGTCCTGCTCAAACCCTGAGTTTCTTTGGGTTGATGCGTTTTAGAATAACAAGAACGGAAATCTTTGAGTGTCAATAAACAGCAGATCTGGTTTCAGACCTAATAATAGAAACCTTACCCTTTCCATTTGAACAACACACCCTAGACAGCTTTGCTATCCTAACAAGTATACACGTCCTGTACATCAGGCATAGATAACTCAATAGACGACTACATAAAACTTGCAACGCTTGAGCTCCCTGACATGTTGTACACAAATTCACACTGACAACGGACTGTCTACAGTAAGTGGGGGAGGCGGCAGGTGGGCGGTAGGAAACGAGAGTGATGTGAGGGAGAGTGGGTGGACTTAGACTCAAAAAAGGAGAGACACTAGTTGACACTAATACTAGTAATAGGACATGGTATATAGTTTAGAGCATTAGTGGCATTAGTGCATGTAGATATCAAAATTTCAAACTGTCAACCATAAATCCCCTGGCTTGGGGCTCTAGAACCTATATGAATAGGACATAGCGTACAGTGTAGGACATGAATGCTCTCTACAATATTGGAATGGGGATATATTGTAGCATTGTGAGGGATATAGTCTGATGAACAGATCTTGGATGGAAATGGCTTTCTTTAAAGGGCGAAATATTTTAAAACATTTTATCAATTGGGATTTAACAGAGATAGGGGAGGTGCATTCAAACCAGTTCCTGGTGTGGGGGAGGTGTCTTTTTGGAGTGTTCAGTAAGTAAATGAGGGCCTTTTTACGAGGACAATCTAGACTTTACAATAGACCTGAAATAATGAACTGCTTCACGAGCATAGAAATGTGAAGCCTGGTTCATCTGGATTACTTCACTTCAGTTATATCTGTTGGATGCAAGGGCATACAATTGTAGAGGTCGGTGAAAATGTTCTTGGAGAAACCGGGACTCGAACCCGGGGCCCTCCAACTTCGAAGCGGCCGCTCTTCCTCTGAGCTACTTCCCCTGGCCTGACATTTCCACCTTCCATCCACACCTGGATCGGTATGATACACACTAGGGGGGGCAGTGATTACCCAGAGACCCGCCCCTTGGGGTCTGCCACCGAGTACAGGGAAATACTGCCCCTACACTCCTCCTCATCAGTTTCAACCAACCCTGCTCCTCCAACCCAACCGCCAGCAGGTGACTAGTTTACCCCTAGCAGGCTGAAGCGTTATCTGTATCATACCGGCCCAGTTCCTGAGTCCTCAATCGGTCGCGATCACGTTAAGACATGAGCAGGCACATATCTTTGATCATGATTGCGTTAGGATGCTCGGTTTCTCCACCACTGTTGAGGTCGGTGAAAATGTTCTTGGAGAAACCGGGACTCAACCCGGGGCCCTCCAACTTCGAAGCGGCTGCTCTTCCTCTGAGCTACTTCCCCTGGCCTGACATTTCCACCTTCCATCCACACCTGGATCGGTATGATACACACTAGGGGGGGCAGTGATTACCCGGAGACCCGCCCCTGGGGGTCTGCCACCGAGTACAGGAAATACTGCCCCTACACAATATATAATGATTAGAATGAGAGAAAGTCACTAAGCCACTCCACAATGATTCTGAGTAAATTATACTGAGGACACAGGTCAGGTAGTGAGCTACTCTCTAAGCAAATACATACAAGCAGTGTTCAGTCAGCGAATGAGTTGCTTTTCCTCTGGCAGGGCACTGGTCGATCCACAGGGTAATAAAGTGGGGGTGGTACTTAGCAGACACAGATACATCTAGTGGTTCTCAAGAGGAGAGTGAACCATTCCACCTCTACTACTCTCATGAAAGAAACCAGGTTACTCATCTTGCCAAGCACGTGCACACACTGTTTCTGCTGGTATAAACTCTCTTGAGACAAAAGCAGCAATATCGGCAAAGGTGTCATGGGAGTTCAATCACCATGTTCTATCATTATACAACAATAGAAACACCTGACCAAAAGTTATGTGACAAAGACCTGTGCCACAATAATTGCTGGTCAGTTTATGAATATCATATCAGCTTATATAGTCCTACTATGTGTATTTAGAACCTCCCTAGTCACCAGCAACTGTTTCTTTTTTCAGTCTTTTCAACAGCTCATGTATTTATTATGGAGAGCCTGGTTCAGCCTCACCAGCATCTCGAAGACCTATAATAGACAATCATCTTGAACCTCAATAGAATCCCACTGAACAAGATCTCAAGAATTACTCAGGAATTTCTTGAGACCTGACTTGTGAATACAAGAAGAATAGAGAACGTGATTTTCCCTGTCAATTTGGAAATGCCATAACATCTTATACCTGAGAAAGTTCTCTAGTCTAGATCTCGAGAAAGGCACAGGAAATACTTGTGTTTTTTTTAGTATAAGATGTTCTGTTGTGTCCAAGTTTCCGGAGATAATCACTTTCTCTCGAGTCCTGTTCAGTGGGAATAGAGATATATCTTGGATGTTATGTTCTATACCAGGCTTACCAACTGATCAGATCTAATACAGGCGCATGCGTCAGTCTCACTACACTTCAGAGACCTAGTATAGCCTGTACCAGCCTTACCAACACCTCAGCGATATAATGTAGAACCCCATGTCCAGTCTCCACACCTGGTCTCCACCCCTGTAGCGAGTCCTACCTTGCTCCAGGGCAAACAGGAGCCAATACGTGCGTAGTTTATTGTTTGTATGTATACATTGGCTCTCACAGAAAGAGTGATGGGATGATAGCTCATGAATTCTGAAAGCGGCAGTGAGCAATCAACACTAATGCTGATTACCTTAAGTTGAGTAGGTAGAATATAATTATTTGTGTTTTCAATGGAGAAAGAATAGAGAAATGGGTTTGTATGCCCTGCTATCGCGCCACCATCAAATCATTCTATTCGGTCTTAATTTTGAGATGAGATACAAGACCAACATATCAGACAGATGATATCAAAAGAAATATAAAATAAACAGAAATCAAAATTTGAAATATTTTGTGAAGTGTGTAAATAGTTATTTGCTTATACTGCAGTAATATTCGAAGGTTTTACTAGTTGGTGCCACTCCGAGCAGCAGGATCCCGTATGTAATAACGTCTTAGCTCTTTTAGTACATCATAATGCTTAAATAGAAATCACCATAATACCAATACTGGCATCTGCAATGCTATAAGCTGCGAATGTATACCGCATTGTTGATCTGATGAAGCCAAACAGGTTCAGCATGTTGCACTAATGCGGTGCTGGTGAGTTATTCACTGATACGGCTCCCCAAGGGGACCATATGGAGATGCATGTTATATTTGAAGGGGTCACATGTGTTGTGGGTCGTGGGCAGAGGCTGTGCTGACCTGCAGATCCCCCTATCAGCCTATTCAGGTTTTCCTCATGGCATTTTCCCTTGTGGCTTTCCATGTTTTCAGCTTTTTGTGGATGTGTCTATGCTTCTTTTTTACTCAGAAGCTCTCAAGTGTAGGTCTTGAATCCACCTGGGCCTCTTCTAGCACCACGTGAAGGTGATTTGGTATGGTTATTATTTGTTCTGGTTTCGGTTCTGATTATCTAAGCTGTAAGAATCCAGATATCACAGCAATGCTTTCTCTGGGACAAGCAACCGGTGACTGTGATTGCTGCCCTTTGGTGCTGTATTGTAACAACTAGTATTATTCCCCCTTTATTCCAGACCCTATACTCCAGCAGTAGAACATGGTGGATGAATGGTGACCTGCAATTCTATAGCTGTCTGAACCTAGCCCAGGAGAGGACCAATCTAGTTTAAGTGCCACTTACTCCTTATGTTAAGTGATTTCTGAGGGAACAGCAGGAGACTCACCAACACCTCCAGCCTTTCAGTCTAGCTTTTAAATCTACAGCTAGGCTTTTTCTAAGAAATCCAATTGCCTAGCTCTGCTCAGGAAGGCATTTCTCAAGATGGTATGACTAGACTCCCTTCACGTCATAGTGAGATCCCTTACTTAAATGCCATTACAGCCCTTCATATAGGGAAGTAATATATAATGCATAGACTTACACGAGTTGGCTTCAGGGGGTGATAGAAGCATGAGCCGTAGGCGAATGCTTATATCAAACCTCTGAAGCCAACGAGTGCAAGTCTATTCATTATATATTGCCCTTATAACACGGTTTCCACCATTAATTCTAAGTATTTACCTTCAAAAATGATGTAATCCATTCATTTCTTATGCGAGTCGACAAGACGGCCCTCCGCCATCTTGGTTTCATGTTGATGTTGTGGACAGCGGGGTGCCGCCTGGTGTGTACAGAATGGATTATATTTTAGACTGGCGCAGCTCTGTCTCAACGTGTTCGCAGTAGAGTTGGACTTTGAGGAGTTTGCCAGCCTAACCATACGGGTAGCCGCGAATTTTGAGTGCTTCATTGCGAGATATAGGAACTGATATTATCCATTTTCGGCACTGAAAACTCTCTAACCGTGTTATAATGGTCACTAATAATTGCACTGGTACGACTGCCCTACCAAACCCTATGTAATTACTGCCTTAAGTGCTGATCATAAAGAGTAGTTGTAGTGTGTCAGCTATGATCATGCACTCTGATATTGAGGGTTTCAAGTTTTACTGGTTGTGTCTAGTTGTATCATCTTGAGAAATGCCCTCCAAGACATTGTTTTGTGTTGCATTCTATGTCAGGTCTAAGCAAGCAATGAAATATCTTTAGTACGTTATAAGTAGGGTATTGTTTATCAGCGGTAGGCTATATGTAGTATACAGAGTATTTGAGCATACACAAACTACACCCAATGAACTGATAAAAACACATGAGGTATTAGGGCCAGGTGATCCATTTTCAAATCCACTCTTGATGTAAAAAATACTCTGCAATGTTGTCCGTATCAATCAAACAGTGAATGCCAGTCACTGACTGCCAGGCAGTACTCGAAGCGAGCAAGGGGTGGCTGCATAGGTTAGACCTGGAGAAAGTTCTGAAAAGAAAATTGAGGCACTAGATGATTACACAACAGATGAAAGTAAAGACAGAGAGAAAAATATCAAAGAGAGGGAGAGAGAAGGGGAGAGGGATGAAATAATGAGAGAAAGGGAAGAGGGGGACAGAGAGAGAGAGAGAGAGAGAGAGAGAGAGTGAGAGCGACAGCTGTGGCCCAGGAGTGTGTTGCTCCTATAGTAAAAGGAAGAGCTGGCTAAAAATGCCCTCATTTCCAGTCCTTTCTTTTCATGTAGCTATAACTTGTCCCTTTTGTTGCTCACAAGTGGTCATTCAAGTACGGTGCTAAAAAAGAGGGATTTGAGTATGTACCTAGTTGGGAGAAGTCAGTATAATATACTATAGAGCGTGTGACATGAGTAGGTACCTGGTAGTGCAGCTCTCTCTATTTTAAACAAGGCAGGTGACTTTTTAGACTAATGTGGTGAGTGCAAGTACTTAGGTGAAATAGTGCAAGACTTGTTTAGAAAAGAGGCCAAATACTTACAGCTCTTTTTACAATAGGAGCAACACCCTCCTGGCATACATAGGCTACATAGGTGGAGACAAAAGCACAGGTATAGATGGATTAGCCAGACAGAGACAAAAGGAAGGAGAACAGACAGAAAGACAGTAGGTATAGCAATTACTAATCCTCTACCCCACTTGTTCATAGGGAATTAGTCACTTAGATACAAATACTATCTGTGTAGAGTAAGTACTGACAGTCTGACAGATACTCCATCATAGCTCCTATATGAGTGACAGCTAATGATGGACCCCATGTCTACCAGTCCATAAAACTAGCACTATGTCTCCTGTGTATTAATATTTTAGAACTCAACCCACTGTAACTGCTAATGGTTCAGGGTCATGTTGCAAAAGTTAAATACATTTATTGTTGAAATGTTAATTAAATGGATAAAAGCAATTTATGTATGGTGTAATACATAGATTGACTAGCGCATCATGCATCTAGTTCAAACATAGCGATTCGGTTGTTGATTTCCCCATTTCAATCTCTTTGTCACGGCAGTAGGACTTGCATTAACACATGGCTTTAAAACTAATTACAACAGCACTCTTTTCCAAAAACAAAGACTAACAGACTCTTTTAGCAACAGCTGCCTTACCGGTGCCAAGTGTGCATTGCAGCTTTTCCTCCTTCGAGGGAATGAAACTCAAGAAAACTAAACAAACCTGTAACTCATTAGTTTTAGGTACACTGGATATATATATATATATATATATATATATATATATATATATATATATATATATATATATATATATGTGTGTGTGTTTGGCTATCTGCATGCCCATGTATTTTATTCATAAACCATTGTCCTGCACATAACATGGACTGACTAGCTATACTGAGTTTAAATTGTTTTTAGGTGATACTATTTATATTTAGACTGGAATAGCTTGTGTGTCTAGTGTTTCCAATATAGCGCTAATAAGATAATGAACAAAACACACTGTTTCGTTTTCTAAGTATCAACAAAAAGTCTCTCAGTCTATCCGAAAGCCACCCTGCGCACCTGAGTAATTTCAAGTTTTGACACCAGTGGGAGCCAATCCATCATTTTCGAGAGGTAATAGTGGCAACCAAGTGTAAACATTTGAACATATACTTTAAGTTGATGGTGGTGGATAGAACCCCTTTATTTGAAGTGACATGTGTAACTAGGAAAACAAACTAGCATCTGATAGAAGCTACTCCTGTTTCCAATACCTGGAGGATGATGAGATTGACAATTGCCAGGTCTGGAGTTGTTTCATTTTCACCTGTTCCTTCAATTCTAACCTTCAGCTGGCTTCTGTCTACGGCAGTTGGAAACAAAAAGGAAGTGAGAGCTGGAAGGAGAGAGAAGGTTTTTTTAGAGGGAATGGCAGGAATGCCAGGTGAGTGAGAGAGAGAGAGAGAGAGAGAGAGAGAGAGAGAGAGAGAGAGAGAGAGAGAGAGAGAGAAGGTGAGCAAGAGAAGAAAGAGGATGTGTCAGAATGGGGAGAGGCAAGGGAATGTACCAACTCAGCGGGAGAGAGGATACAGTGAAGGACCTGTTGAGCTGTTAGAAAAATAGCATCCATTTTTCTCCCACATGTGTGAACATTCGGCACTAATGTCTTGAGGTACCATTTGTCCTCCCATAGAAAAGAAAATATATTCTGGAGAAGACTTTACCATATAAGGAAAGAGTAAAACTCTTTGTGTAGCAATGTTAGGGTAAGATCAATCTTCTCTAAAGCCTTGCGTCCACATGGCGATAGAATTTGTCGACGAAGAAAACGCTTTTATCGTCCATTCCTGATGATAAAACCAATTTTGTCGACAGGAATACAAATCTTCCCTACCCCACATAACATACCACTTACCTGGTTACCTACTTGGGAGTCCAAAGTTGTTTTTTTTTTTCAGAGGGGTGGAGAGCTCTGTCCAAACCTGTGTGTTTAGAGGTAGATACACATCGAATTCCAAATCACCTTAGTGTATACTAGATCTGGAAGACGATTCATATGTCAAACAAGCATCGAGTGTGAAGTTCATCTGCAAACGACCAGCTTGGCATGGAAAATAATTATCACCGTTTAATTATTCACCTCATGCCGTGTTGCATTTACTATGTGATAATTATAAACGATTACCATGGAAAGTTTCTATTTCTAATGAGGTAATTATTCTGACTTGGAAATTATGATCGTTTCACTGAAAGAACTTTCCTTAAATGTTATGAACTAACCCCCTGGGTGTCTTGAAACCCTCTTCTCAACACGCGCAGTGTGACAGCTCAACAAGTATTGATAAAATGGGAGTTGGATTAAGAATAGGAATAATTACCAGCCCGTCAAAGCTATGGAAGAAAATTCCACTGAAGAACTGTCTATTGTTTCCTAATGGCTATTAAGCAACCAATGCATTGGCTCCTCGATGGTCCACTGAGAGGAACTGGTGTCATTACAGCACACCCACATCATTAGCGATGAGAGAGCCACTTAAATTAGGACCTATGAGCATCATCAATTTTCTGGATAGTGATCGGTATTATGAATAATTGGAAATGTTTATGAAGAGTCAAGCATAAAAAAATAGTCACTACCACTTAGAATATCCTTAATGTGTGGCTGTACACATTGGAAGCAGATGACTGGCTAGCTTAAAGCAGGGAAGAAGTGGGTGTTTGCTATCAGTTAGCTAATAGTCAAAAATTCAAGCGCTACTGTTAGCAAATGTCACTGTCAGTAAGCGTACAGTCAGTTGGTTAGTAGGGAGGGCTGTTGGGGAATTCAATGTCCGACTAGATCTATAGGGAGATGTTATTCCAAGACATGTCGATCAAAAACTAATGTCGTAACCGGAAGTGGTTTGAAAATAGCATTGAGCCTGGTGGTCTGACTGGTGATGTCACTGTAGACCTGCAGACAGGCTTTCTAATTCTGTCAAGTTGAAATTAGCAGTTTCCTTTATTGCTATATATTTCTGTCTGAGTCTCTCTGAGTATATGTCTCTATCACTTGTCACTCATCTCTCTCACTCTCTCTGACCCCCCCCCCCTCTCTCACCCTTTCTCTGCTTGCATAGTGCTCCCTTACTCTGTCTCTGTCTCCTCTCTGTTACCATCTCAATTTTTCCATCATTCCGTTCTCAGACTCTAACTCCATATGCAAGTTGTCTCTTCTGCACTATGTCTGATCTCTGCCTCCTTCATATTCCCAGGTTCCTGAGGTCTGATCACCGTTAACCTTTGCCCCTGGGAGCTTCCTCGAGGTTCAACATAAGGCTGGATGGCAGCCAGGGAAGTGTCATCCAGGAATTTCTAGGATGATCCCTTCCGGGTCATAAAATACCTAAATCTTGGTGCACCTCAACCCTTCTGACCTTGACCCACGCATCTACCTAACCCCATCATATAGCCTTGCTGAGACAGCATCTACAGGCAACATGGTTTCCCATGCACCTTGCCCAACTGGAGGCTACGCATGCAGAAGGACTTCCATGCTTCAAAAATCTATTTTCCCATCGAACCATTTCCAGGCTTTTAAAGCACTACGTCATTTTTGTGGAAATTTCAGTTATCGAGTACATGTATAGGTATGGATATGGGAGTCCGATGGTGAGGTCAGTAGGGTGTGGTGGGTGCTGTGATGAGCACATCTATTACCTTGAGAAATGCTCATCAGCCTGTAAGAGAAGTCTGTTGTAGATGTTTGAGCATTGCACTGATATGGAATAGTTAATGCACCTTGCAATGATTGCCTACCGTGTAAGCCTAACAAAAATAATGGGAGTTGATTTTCCCATGTTCTCGTTTGCAATATTCCCATGCATAGGACTATTCTCTCCCCGCATCTAGAAATAATGAAAATTCAAGGTGATTGAGCATGCAAGCTTCCTACAAAGGCATAGAAATTGCACTCTTCTATTGGGATAGCGGTGGAAAGATTGCAAGGGGAAGTAGGTCACTTTCTGTGAGTGCCCTGGCTCGGTTTTGTCCATAAAATGATAATAAACTTGGAATGCATCTGGCACTAAAGTAGATGCGCCGAAAGGGATGAGCTGTGCTACGTTTGAAGTAAGGGAGCCTGAGGAAGTAGGTCACTATCCTTGACTTACTCAGGGAGTGACCGGGATAGTGCTCATAAAATAGCTAATAAAGCTACAATATATCTTGGTTGAGGCGCTCATGGGGTAGGATAGATAGTACTTGAAACTAGAATTCTTCAGCACTATATCTCAAAATTGTGTCACCCAGAGCTTTGAGTATCTGCAACGATGGTACACTGAAGCCTTGCTTTAGTAAATGTACGTATGAAATTTGGTTCAGACATGCATGAAGCTGAAAAAAGGCGAATTGCTTTAGTGCATAGTAAAGGCATTTTGGGCCACGCCACTGTTCTATTGATCCTTATTTTCTCCAGATATAAAGCATCGCTATAGCTATCACTTTACCACTCCACCACTTTACACCTGACAGAGCTGAAAACGAATCTAATCTTAATCCCTACTTGCTGCTATGAAAAATAATCCACCATTTGTCTTTGTTTACTCCATAGTAGACCTGGCCTTCAGCGCTGAAGACTTCCAATCCACAAGACGGTCCAGATCTCAACACTAGAGAGTTCTATTTTGGCTTCGGGCTAAAATCATAGTCTAGCTCTTGCCATGCCCTCTCTGTTTGGCTAGGTATTGGTATCCTTCCTTCCTATTCACCTTTCTTCAACCCTCTCTGGAGGGTGTTGCTCCTATAGTAAAAGGAAGAGCTGGCAAAAAAATGCCCTTGTTTCCAGTCCTTTCTTTTCATGTAGCTATAACTTGTCCCTTTTGTTGCTCACAAGTGAGTCATTCAAGTACAGTGCTTAAAAGGCAGATTTGAGTAGGTACCTAGTCGGGAGGAGTCAGTCAGTATAGTCTAGAGTGTGTGACATGCCGGGGTGACATGAGTAGGTACCTGATAGTGCAGCTCTCTCTATTTTAAACAAGGCAGGTGTCTTTTCAGACTAATGTAGTGAGTGCAAGTTGAATGGTGAAGCAGAGCATGACTTGTTTTGAAAAGAGGGCACATACTGACAGCTCTATTTATCATAGGAGCAACACTCTCCTGTATCCTTCTTTCTGGTTTAGTCCCTCACCCTGCGAGCCTCTCATTTTCAATACCATAGTGTGCATATTTACGCCTGGTTGTGTATCAGTGCCTATACCCCTGTATACCCTCGGCCCTTTTTTGAAGCCGGTCCTTATTTGAATACTATTTTAGTGCTTAGATCAATTTCAACACCCCTGTACCCCTGGTACTTATTTAAGACCTTGGCACTTTAAGCAAGCAATAACGGTCTGGCTTTTATCCACTGCCAGTCCTCTACTAGCTTTACCAGACTTTCTAAAACCTGGGATATAAAGAGACTCAGATAAGCCATCTTAGAAGTGTATAGTTACAGGCGTAATATGATAGGATGACATCCTTGTGACGTGACTCTGGCGATAAGAAAGCCCCTCTTAGTCTGGCTTCTGCACTAAAAGTAAGATAAAGAAACACTCATTATAGTTAATAACGGTAATCATCTCATCTTAGGAGGTTTCAAAGAGATAATGGGCGTCCTGGAAGATTTACACTATAATATTCTAGCTAAGTGCTACACTAAAGCCTGGATCTCAAGCATAGATTCCAATATATCTTTCAAAAATAAGATGCAAATAGAGGCGGGATGACCACAACGAATTGTCAATCGATGCAGAAACATTTATGCTGATATTTTGAACATAATTATATTGTTCATACAAAGACCGGACAGGAGTATCTATTAGTATTGCCTTTTTTGTGTATATATACGATCTAATATGGTATGTCCTTCTGTTGACAGGACACACAAAGTTCCTTATTGCATGCAGCGCTATTGATTTACTTGCGTGTTGCTGTGTTGCTGTGTTGCTACATCATGATGACAAATGAACATGAGGTCTGAATAAGTCTAGTCACAAACTTCACTTGGAAATATATACTTAACTTTCTTTCTAAACAACTGGCTCTTTGCAGATCCATTGTTATAGAAATATGTATGTGCTTAGCAAAGCAAACCAATCAATCAATTAAGGGGTGAACCAATCAAGGCGGTCATCGATCAAGAGGCAGTGTGTTAGTGGTACTGAACTGGGACAGGGGAAGTGAGTGATGGGGCTGCTGGGAGTGGGGAACATCGTGGGGTACATATTAAAAGGACGTGTGCCTTGTAGGGCAGATGGGGCTTCCCTGTATGCTGTGGCACAGTTCATGTTAGTATGTGGGCATGTGGCTGGGATAAAATCCCTAAAAAGGTTTAGACAGATATAATGTGCGTGGAGCGCATCCTCTTATAATCTGTTTGGGCACGGATGGGATACACTCTTCAGATTCAATCTAAATATGGAGTTTCTGTGACAGGAACCTACAGACGAGGACAGTGAAATAAATGATAACCAAGGGAATAAAGGACAGATGAGACATAGAAGGATATTTAGATCTAGAAGGAACTACATATGTTCTAGAGAGGTGTGCAAAGATATGATAATCAAAAGAGGGACAGAGAAACAATGCGGTTTCATGGGAGATACGCAGAAAAGGGTAAATCTAGAATCAGGGGCAGAGTGACGCAAACAGAAATAGATCTTAATATGAAATGAGTACGACTAACAGAGCATGAGAGGTAAAGATATAGAGACAGATTGAGAGAGATAAAGGGGAGAAGGGAGAGAGTGCAAACAGTAAACCTGAGTTGCAACGAGATAGCGGGGTGTCCGGGGTGTAGGAATCAGGATGCAACAGAAAGGAAAATATAAGAAAGAGGAAGGACTGTGCTATCAACATTGAAAAAGAAATGTCTTCATGTATCAAACACACCTGGAAATCATGGATAAGTATCATTAGGCCATACTACATATTAGAAAAGAAAACATAATACATTGGAAAGAAGAACAAAATGTTAATAGGAGCACATCCAATCATCCCAGGGAGCAGCTAATCTAGATGCTTGAAATGGGATACCCCTGGATGTAGACCTAGACCTGCTTGCTTCAACATAGGGAGGGAAGGCAATGTCAAATACGTAGACAGAATCTGATGTAAGACGCACTCCATTCCCCACTCAAAATCACTAGGGAGTCTTATGTCTCTTCTATGAGCCACACATGAAGGAGAAAGGTAATTTATATTAATAGTGTATAGCCAGAATAATGACGTTTCTCAGAATTTTCAAGCACATAGGTGCCTATACACAGGTAAAAGGTGACACTTGTGATACAGGGGTTTTAAAAACTGATGCTCGTGATCGCAAAAGTTACCAGTACATTGCATTAAAAATGAGAGTGTTCTTCATAAAAAGTGATTTTATGAAAAGTTGAGCACCCATACATAGGCACACTTGGGCCGAAGTATTTTGAAAAAAAGCTGTTTGAAGTGTGTATTAAATGATTGGCTGTTGTGAATACCTGTCAGTGGGGCATAATCTGTTTTTGACGTGTGATGTCAGTGCTTATCAGTATGGTATGTAGTCGTGGGGACTGGTACCGATACCACCAGAGTAGATAGTGGGAGATAAAACTGTCCAAGGGATGGCAGGGTAGGAAGGGCTGTCAGGCCCTTATCCTACAAAACCTTACTCATCCTGCAAACATGAACATGGCCTGGCGATAGGGACAACCACTTTTTATTGAAAAGGACCTTATAAAGGCCCTCCCACCTAGCTATAAACGTACCAGTATGTAACATAGAAGTCTGCAAAATGATTGAAGAATGACTCCTACAGGGGATCACTTCAAGTACAGCTCAGCAAGAAAACCATTTTTGTGAGATAACCTTTGGAAGTTACTCCCTTAATTACTTATTTATTTATATGACTACACCCAAATTAAGAGTGCGAATTCTCATAGTCATAACTCCTAGGACTAAGAAATTCAGTACAAAGCAGAGCAGTCGTTGGTGTTTAAGAAATTCAGTCCAGAGACAGATGCAGATAACCGCTCAGGCCCCAAAAAAATTGTCAGTTTCCGGTAACATGTTCCAAAAAGTTGAGGTAGGTAGGTCAGATCTTTTGTTATTGTTTTCGTTATTGAAAATTGACCTACCATAATACTTCACATATAAGGCGCGCCTCATACACGAGGTTGGACCCCTGGTGCGCCTTATTGAAGCAGAATTATCAAGAGGAGGTTCTCTATAATGTCCCCATTACTCCCCTGGTCCTGTATATTCGTAAGAATGGATAGGGGATGCTCTGGGATGGTCATAGGTCTTCGAATTTTGAAAATCCATTGATTAGAAAGGAAGTTATGATATTTTCTATTTTTTCTCTCACATCAAGAAAGTCTGGGTGCGCCTTATATGCGAGGTGCTCCCTATATGCGAGGTATTACGGTACAGATGATCGACATCATCTCTAACACCAGTCAAAACGCTGGATCTTGGGTATAATTTCTTGATTCAATGTTTGAACCCTAGAAAGGTCTCAGGAATATTAGAAATATGAAATCAAGATGAACAAATTATGAAAAATGATGGAAATAATATAAAAATCTTCTTAAAGAAATCTGAGATTCGCCCCCTTTTGGTGAGGTAGGTCAGGTGACCGGAACCAAACTTCTTTTCTTTTTGGCCTCAGTTATATGCTGAGACTCAAACTCTAGGGAAGTCACCATCTTTGAGGGCGGCTAGTAGAGGGTTTATTGGAGGAGGTCTACATCCCACCTGCAGTATCCAGGTGCTATAACCATGGTAACCAGTCTGTTCCCAATAATTTCCATGGTCGTTTATAAAAGATAATAACGGTTACCTAGTTACACTCCACTTCTCTCTTGACAACAGTTGGGCCCTTCCCATCTCTGCCTACCACTGTTCTCATTCTCTACTTTTTACATGTTTTGGTGGTGGTTTAGGAGTATGGTTGGACTTACTGTATTCACTTGGGTATGCAACAGGTCCTTGTATGAGAGCTGGTTTTGAAAAAGATCTCTGGTATGAAAGTGAAGAACATACCTTACGTGATGTCTTGAATTAGCGTTAGTCTTGTATAAGTGCCAGGGATTGAACGGTATTGAAATCGATGAGTGCTGGGGCACTCAAAGACGCCATGCACTACGGTATGTGAGAGGTTGGTATTTCAATTCTGGTATGTGGCTACACACACAGAACATCATTTTGCATCACAGGGTAGTGTTTGATCTTAAGTTTTGAAGCAGTCCAAGTAAAATGATTACCCCTGTAAGTTTCAGCTAATGTTTGGGATGATAGGTCATAATTATGCTTTCAGTTCACTCCCAGGATAATGAATCAGATGCAAACAACCACTCAGTTACATACTGGTTACATGTTATAATACCTAATAGTATGCAGTGAAATCTAAGGCCCCGTGCCCTCTATCCACAATAACAACTTCATCATAACTTGGTTGCCACACTCCCTAAGGGTCAGATATATAGACCTATATCAGGAAACCACCCTGGGCATGTACATGAGTGTCATGTAGGGAGGATTTATGTCTTTTAGCTCAACTGGGGGATGGTAACAGGAGAACTTTTTGCCATCAAGATCAACCCCGGGGGTCTCAGGGGTCTCTGAAATATTATATGGGTAGTTCAGGGTGTGCCTTGTTAAAAAGACTTGGTTGTTCACAGGTGATAGTCACTAATAGGGTTAACATAGCTGGGATGTTTTGGGCAGAATGATATGTAGGGGAGTATAATTAACCATAAAATGATATATAAGACATTTATACTTAGACATTTTTTGCTAGTCCCAAACCCAACCAGAAAAATATCGAGCAACAGGTTATCCAATGCTTAATGTTCAATTTTTCAAAATAGTTCATAAACCCTCCTATTTCAAGCATTTTCATGATACATAATTGTATTTAGAGACAGAACAACCCATCACTTCCAGAATAGGAATACCATTTTAACCTCCCTTGCCTATGATTACATAATACTTCTGACGGTGGATTCTTTACCCTCCCCACCTTAGATGTCTGCCATGGGATGTACCTTATAGGCTGGCATTTATGCTTCATTTATGACTATGTTCGCTTGAATATAAGGGTCCCATAAAACAAGAGTGTTAATATCAAAGGGAATTTCGGTTAAGATAATATGGTGTATGACATGACGTCAGTGGTGTTTTTTTTCTAACCCTGTTCAAATACAAGTTCTCTTATATTGTCTATATTATCTGAGGTTAATTCAAAACAATGCTAATTTACAACTGTTTTGAATTAACCTCCTGAAGTCATATCATGAATCACACACTGTAATACTGCGCCAAGCTATTAACAGCACATTGCTTTTATTTTTAGAAAACAGTAAGAAGTGCTGTACATATAAACCTAATGACTCTACAGTAAATTGTCCCGTACCCAATACACGACAATGTGCTGTATATTTACAATTGGGGCTCAGAGTGCAGATAACTAGATGCTGGCTACTACTGCCAAAAATAAAGCCGATTATTTTGGTATTTACTAGGCAACCATCCATAGATCAGTTTCTATTTCTTCTACTAATTATTCTGGAAGGAAGCAGTCCACTTTATATAAGAAAATAAATTACATGAATTTTATTTCACTGTAAGGCAAAGCCAAACGTTTTAGATTTCTAGAACAAACTCTATCTAGATGAAAAACGGGAAACTATTTTGGACATTAGTACTTGTTTCAATTTACGGGTTGGCAGTGTCTATACGAAGAATGAATATACATAGGTAAAGATTGTTGTTGCCATGTTTTATTGGCAAAAGCTGATGCTATGATTTTAAACCAATGCTTTACCAGAACCTCCAAACAACCTACAGATGAAAAAAGGTGTCATTACAGTTTGCCCTAAGTTACGAATAGGCAAGTCAAAAAGGCACCTTTACCTTTTTCCACCTTGAGCATTACCTTCATTCTTATCACCCCTTTATACATATCTCTCTTAGTAAGAAGCTATTCATGTGTACGTCCATAAATAGGTGTTACAGGAATGTACCTCAGAGAAACCATAAATGGCACTCCCAGGGACCTGTATGGAGTCAATTCCATTACAAGAGACTTTTATGACTTAGGTATAGTGGCATACCTCCATCTGGGGCTCAGTGGATTCGTGCAACTACAACTTGTGCATACCCCTGCCAACTAGAGAATGGCTGCCATGGAAGAAGGTACTTATATAGGCCTAAATGATACACTGTGAGTGGTCAAACAGAAAGGGCGACCTATAGAACTAGAAGTCCTAGACAGACAGGCCTATGGGAAAAGGATGCTCCGTGGCTCGGCCACAACATGAAGAGCGAAAAACTCACTTTGATATCTTCCATTGATTACAGCCCTCGAAAATGACATGAAAATGGTAATGCAAGCACGGAGAGAGAAAAGAAAGAATGATCTCGTCCTCGAGCTAAAAGATACTCAGGAAGACATAGACACAATGAGATAGAGAGAGGGAGATAGATACAATAAGATTTTAAACAGGGCTGGAGAAAGGGAATACTGGGGGCATGGAGTCTGAAAAGTAAAAGATGTGAATAATCATAAGTAAAACTATGAGCGAGAGGCACATATTATCAATACATATACAGTGTACATAGCTGTCTGCCAGTACAAGGTTACACTGAATGGACTGAAATGCACAGAGGGAAGCTATAATTCACTTTTCTTGTTTGTGTCCTGGGGGTGGGAGCACATAGCGAGGGCTAGAACACCTGCCACAGTCATCGAGAAATCTCAGGGGACTGTTCCGTAAATGAAGAAGGCTATAGATAATCTTGAATTAGAGAATAAGAAGTATTGTGTTTTCTTTCCTGTGAAACCACTACCTACATTGAAAGACATTCAGACATTATCTAAATTGTCTAGGCTTATTATCAGACAAATCATCTGAGTTAAAATAGACAAGGTGTATTTAAAAGAAAAAACACATTATTCTGAAGTAATTATGTACAGAGTGTTCATGACTTCTTATCAATATAAAGTGATAGGAACCTCATCTATTTGTTGAGGAACGTAGCCATGTAACTGCTTGAAGCAGTGAAGGTAAAGGGATACCGTAATGTGTTAACCGTGTTGGAAGGTTATTCAGAAATCTCAATTTCATATTTGTGCAGGGAAAGGAAGAGATAAAAATATCAGTGTCTATGAGTCCACCGCTTGCCTGATAAGAGGTCTAAATTTTATCCAAATGTTGAAATTGGAATAGTAGACTCGTGCTTCCCAGGTATGCATGCTTTATTTTGGATTGGGAATATTTGATATGTATTGAATGTTGATATATTCTCCCATTTTACAGACCTCAACGAAACCAAGATTCAAGAGCCTGGCACAGCAGAGTAACTCACCAGTGCTGCTTTCATATATCAGATCAAATCCATTCATTTAGTAATGTCACGTATAAGGTGCACCTCGAATTGAAAGGAAAGCACTGTAATTCTGTTCTATGATATAGTATCTCCGCCTATAAGGCATACCCATAAATTAAGCTGATGGTATAGGTGCAGTAGGAAGCAGTATCTTATGCGCAGGGTTTAAGGTTATTTTCAAGGGCGGGAACACTGTAAAAGAAAAAGTTGTTGAAATAATGACGGATTCCTCATCCCAAAGTTGCCAGAGATCCTTTGTTATTTTCGCAGAGATTCCCTATAGCACTGTACTGCCACCTGGGGCTTCTGGTAAAAACTACACTCACTCCCTGCTATATAATTACAGTAGTTCACTGTTCAGTGTTACAAGGATCCCTGGTAGATTCAACAGTTGTTTTTTTACAGTGCATGATACAACAATAGAGTGAGTGGCTTCTCCTTCAGTACTACACCACTGTAGATGAGAATTGAACATAACTATTTGAAATCTCACTTTGTGCTGTAGACTGCCTCAAGTAGCCCCGGTCTTTTCTAGAAATTGCTACTTTGGTCTGGCGTCCACCCCCTAAACAAGGGTAAAATTACCCAGTTGATACAAGAACGACCCAGTACCACACCTGCAACCAAACATCAACCTGCGACTTTATGACTTCTGTTGAAGAAAATGTTGTGTTGTTCTTCCTCCAACTTCTTCAGTAGGAGGGAGATTTATTTCCCATCTGTCATCTTGGCTTTCCATTTCTTCGTATCTTTTTGTCTGTGTCTCCATGTTGTTTTGTATCTGTCTTGTTCAGTCATTTAATGAATCAGTCGGTCACTTACTCATCCAATTTTATAGGTACGTATGTGCCCTCTCTATACCTCTTTGTCCCTCTGTCTCTGTCTATTTCTCTTTCTGTCTCAGTGCATGTCTGCCTGTCTCTCTGCCTCTATCTATCTATCTATCTATCTATCTATCTATCTATCTATCTATCTATCTATCTATCTATCTATCTATCTATTTATTTATCTATCTATCTATCTATCTATCTATCTATCTATTTATCTATCTATCTATCTATCTATCTATCTATCTATCTATCTATCTATCTATCTATCTATCTCTGTCTCTCTCTGTTTCTGCAGGAGGTATATAGAAAGCCAAGCAATTTATATACATAAGCAAATGTCAATGAGCATGGGGTATTTTTGCATCGTATTCACTGAGGTGAGGCTGTCCATATTCAACGACTCCTTATAGGCGGCGGAGTTGAATGCGGACAGGCCTCACCAAGGTGAATACAATGCAAAAATATCCCATGGGAATTGACATTTGCATTTATGTCATGGCCTACAGGGTTAAATTTTTACTCAGTTTCAAAGTGCCTGCATCTTGCTTACATCCGTCATCCTGGATTTTGGACAGCCATTGAATACGGACACATTGTATTCCATCCCCCCATTGAATATGACATGTCCAGTACTGTTCTATAGTGACATTCGTATCAGCCATGACATAATTATCTGATACACAGTCGCTTATTTTCCAAGTTGATAGAAGTAGTAACATATGTGAATCTAATTAAAGGTTTATGTTTATCTACTTGTGTGACAGGTCCACTCCTCCTGCCACTAGAGCATGGCTACTCTCCTGTGCTGATCCATCTATTTAGTGAACATAATGATACGGTTACATGGAACTAACTGGATTCCCATTCAGCCCCACTCTCAGTATCACCATCAAAAATACTATATCATAAGAATACTTCAGGAGTATCCTAAAAGTACTCCACTCCTGCCTGTTCTTATGCAATTCTGCATGCTAACTCACCTATATCCCTGTTTCAACCTCTTTTTCTCCTAGAAGAAGCCAATGACAGACTCCCTAGGTAAAGGCCATCTACGTGAGGGTCAGAGGTCACAGATGTGGCTGCTGGATAGTCCATCAGTTCACACATCAACCCTTCACACCCAGGCTTTATGTTTGTGTTTATGTCTGACACAGAGTTTTTACTGAAAAGCTGTAGCCTGTACCAAAGGGTTTTGAAAAGTGCTTCTAGGCAATAAAACCAACCACGCTCATCAGTCTTCTCAGGCGGTGAGAAGAAATAATTATTAGCTGGTGTTTCTAATCATATCTAAGTGCATAGTTTAGTATCTTGGTCTTCTCTGTGGAGGGCAGTGTTGAGCCTTCTAGGTTGCATGAATACAGCACTTGCTAATTCATTCACTAGTACTGTTCCGTCAATTATGCTAGTGTCAAATAACTCCATCTGAACCTTCACCAGTATTGTCCTCCAGGGGTAATGTACATTATGTAATATATGTAGGTAGATTGTGAGGGTCTAACGATTTTCATCTCAAGTTGAATATATGACAGCTCCATATTTTAAACTAAGGACCTCTGTATCACACCCCCAGTGGGATAACACTACCCTGTAATATACCGATAGGTAAAGCATACCAGATTGTCACATAAGTGATAATTAAATTATTTCTAATGCCAAATAAATGGAATTCATATCTGACTAAAGTAACGTGAGATAAATACAAAGAAGCACTCGAATGGGTTATCACACTTATCCTCGTGTGATAACCCTCAGTAGTGACCAGTTCTCATGCACCTTCGCCTATATAGCCTTATGTGACAGGCACACTGCATGTTACTGAACATGCCAAAATCGATAGCATGCTTTGTGTCTTTTGCTAACAGCACACTGTCAGACTGCGCCAAGCCATTTACAGTACATTGCTTTTATTTTTGGAAAACAGTAGGGGCTGCTGTTAGTACAAATTCAATGACCTAACAGTATGTTGCCCTGTACGCTGTACAGTGGTCTTTACTGCCGATTTACAATTGGGGCTAAGAGTGTATAGATTAACCCATGCAGTATTGAAAAGGGTTACACATCGAGAGTTTAATTGGATAATGTATCAGAAATCTTGCATGGATAATAGAGATTCCATTAAAGATTTTGGTTTTCAATGGTCCTTGGTCAAATCTGTAAACCTTAGCATATTTTCCTGTGGCATTTACAGTGTTTTACCAATAAGCATATGCATGGAGGGTGACTGCAATTTTATATGTGCTGGCGCTTAAGAGGGCGGCCATTTTGGTTGCTTAAGAGCAGCAGATTCCCCAGATTCCCTTGTGACTAATTGCTCCCAAACATGATCTTTGAAGAAAGCACAAACCGTGTTCTCCAAGCACATTTTATAATAATCAAAAGCGGTTGCCTAAAACATCTCCTTGGAGATTGAAACCTGGTTTGTGTCCCTGCTGGTTGCCTACGTCTTGTGTGTGCAGATAGGGTGTGTTAAACAGGTCCGCTGGGAACCAGCTAGCCCACAGGGTGGGGAGAATGACAGTGCATATTTAGGTAGAGATGTGAGAGAATGAACAGCAAAATGACAGTGTCTACTCTTGACAAAATCACCTAACCTTCTTTATATTAAAGTAAGCTTTCAATGCAAATACATTGTAAATAGACCCTATACACATAGTGCCTATCATAGGCAACTGGTCTATGACAATTATCACATAGGCCTAGTCGCAGTGTATATTATGTTAACTTCTGTGTATTTTCTGATGTCTAGGTTGTCATCATGTACCTACTATAATCTTGTGTCTGTTTATTTTTAAATTATAGAATATGGAATGAAATAACAGTGTATTTAGAACCAAGGGTATAGAGTAATTTATCAAAGATCATTCCACACAGAAGCTAAATAATCTTTCCTCGCCACTAAAGGAATCTTCTGTAGATGTAGTATTTTTTATGATTGTAATTTGTAGGGTAAGTTGACCATCCTGCCTTTAGATCTTTAAAACCTAAAGGTTAATGAGTTATGTACAAGTACTAATTAGTTTTTAATGTTATCTACGAGAACATAGTCCAGGCATGTCAAGAAAAAGGCACCAATTGCAACATGCCTACTGGTCGAGTCAGGGGAGAGATACCCTAGTACTAAACCTCAAAGGAAGACACGTCCTGTAGATACCCCCCCCCCCCTTGATGAGGACACTCTCAACATGTCAATTAATCAGATTCTACACAAACCTGGTGCAGATCAAAACATGAGAGAGTCTGCCCCATCCTCCCATCAACTCGTCTTTCCACAAATCCCTCTCATCTGTTACCCTCATTAATAGTTGTTGCTGTGTGGCTACCAGTGACGTGCAATGAGGGCATCTGGAAATAGCAGTCTAGAAGGGCATTTACCTGTTTCAGGTCTTGCAGTCTCTCATCATAAGCAGTATATCAGATAGTGATTATAGACTGCATATAGAGGTGCATCAGGTAATGACCATACACTGCAAACATAACATATACCAGTCCATCAGGTAGTGGCTATAGGTTTAGTCTGCAAACTGACTGAACATTATACCAATACATCAAGTATAGTGATTATAGAATGCAAACTTTTCATTTACCAGTATATCAGGGGTAGCAGGAGCAAATACCGGCTTTCATTGTCTCATCATATATCAATATATCCATAGTGACTTCAGACTTGCAGCACTCTAGTATTTCAAGAATAAGCTCATTTATGCATGCATAAGCCCCAAAATTGTCTGGAGGATAGCGAGTAGCCAGGGTAAACTAACAGTGATATAGCCTAGTAGAATACAGTTATGATGTCCTAACTGCCTATGGCTGTCGAGACTGATATTCTGAGTTCAATTAGAATATGCTGAGGTCCCTAAATACAAAGTTTTCATACCATTATATAGTTTAAGATAAAAATGGAAATGAATCAGCAGGGAATCGTCTTTGCAAAAGCGAGAAAAAAAGAAAAGAGCTCATCTACTTTGATTTGATTTGTTTATGCTTAAAATAATTATGCATGCATCATGATTGATTGAGTTATCTAACTGGCGATAACTGAAAATAAGGTTCTCGTTCTTATAAGTATATATTTAGATTCATGCATGGCTATACCCTCTCTGTCCCTGGCAGGATCCAGGTGCACAGGTGGTCGCCATGTGATGCTCAAGCTACCTCTGAGCTGTTCTGAGTTTCTCTTATTGTTGGGACATCTTGTGGCCATTGGAGTATTCACCAACCTGGTGTTCTGCCAGGCGGCAACTCAATGTAGACCTTCAGTAAATGGCACCCTCAGTCATGGGTATTAGGTAAAGGTGGCATGTGTTTGTATATGTGTGGAGTAGACTGTAAAAAAATGTTGTCTAAATAATGGTGAAATCCTTGTCCCAAAGTTGCCAGAAATCCATAGTTATTTTCATGGACACTCCTTGTACCACACTGTGTACTGTACCTTTCCATTGTAGAAGCTATACTGCTTCAATGCAATACAATGAAATGCAACAGAGCGTGAAGTGGGATTTGCAATGGCAATTGGATAATTTTTCTAACATAATAAGTTGCACATAGACATGGCCAGGATAAGGTGCTTTAGGAAATCTGATTAATGATAGACATTAATTTTCTTTGCAAGCATCTGAAATTACATAATCCAGAGAAAAGATATGTTGAAAGAAATGTACCGAGAAGCTCGATTCTTTATTGCATAGGTTGCTCCCTTCCATGCACACATAGACTCAATACTAACAGGTGGAAATGATCCAGCCAGACCCTTAGTCCGCCATAGCTTAAGTGATGGGTTATTGGGTTCATGCATATCAAATATATAAGGAGAATGTGTTGCTTAATGGCCGGTGCTTAATATTTCCTAGGTAGGGAATTCGGAACACATGGGGAAAAGGTTTCTTGGCATATATATACAATATAGATGAAATTGAACTTTAGAAACCTAAAAACTAGATATGAACCTACAAGTGAACAAAAACAGCAGATGGATGTTTTGTACCCACCAACCCAATCCCTTTTATGCGGCGATATCCAACTGATACACTTTGGTAATTGGATGGCTAAAGGCGTATTGAAATAATATTGAAATCATGAAAAGCGGCATATTAGTCCTCTCACACACCCCAATTCCAACCTTGCTACGTCCTAACAAATCCCCCAGCATTTAAGTCATATCTGCTGACAGTGACCAGGCCTGGGGTGAGTCCCAGGTGTCCCCATGTGATGGGGTTGTCAGGATGCACGTCAGGTCTGTCCTTCTGTCAGACAGTGATTAACTAAGCACCCTGTACCTGACTGGACTGTTTCCAGCCACTCCTCATTACTGTGCATTTACGGTGGGAGATACTACTCTGATGTGGCAATCTATACGTATGAGATTGTTTCATTCACCATGAAAATTCAGTTAGGGATTACCCTACTGGACTTATTCTCTGCCTATTTTGAGGCTCGATGAGATGTCCACCTTTGCCCCCACCCCTTCCCACAACCTTGCCCCAGCATACAGTAATATCCATGCAGTCAGTTCAGAGGTGAGGGTAAGGTTTAGACCTAAGCCTGTAAAAAAGTTGACTCATGCATTTAAAGCAATTTGGGTAGAGTATATGGCCGTCCTATTTTGTCTTGATAATACATGGTCACAACATCAATGAATTCAACCATGATGCTACAGTAAAAATACAGTCTCGAGGGGTCAGAATGCTGGTGGGTATAATTAAAATATTTAGTGCTGGCGAGTAACTCACAGGAGCTGCAAAGCTGCATCATGCTGAGGAATGAGCATGATGCGTCATCCTGCACCCAGAGGGTAAAAGAGGGACTGGTATCTAAATGAAGACACACCCAATGCCACTTTGCCTCTGTCAGAGCACAATGACCTATTCTATTCATAGACCAGCATCAGCTGGGGTGGTGTGGGGAACAGACGTGTGCAATGCCAAAGGGTGTGTTAGCAGAAGGGGTAAAGGTGGGGGGGAGGGGTGAAAAGTGTGCAGAAAGTTGATGTATGTGTGATGGAGAGCAGGGGTGGGGTTGGTACAGGGTTTAGTAGTATATTGAGAGAGGTATGCTGACAGGAAAGGAGGAATGGGAATGCTGGTTTGGGATCTCTTTATTGCAGTGACATGATTATTCAAAAGTCGTCATCGGTTGAATAGGTTGGAAGTGAGAAAGATAAAGGAGGCAAAGATACGTGGGAGAAATATGTGAGGGACAAAGGGGAAGAGACAGAGGGAGAAAGTGAAAGCTATAGAGGGAGTGGGAGAAAAAGTCGCCATACACATTTATTTATAAGACTATCTTCTCATATAGATGCAGCAACGGTAGGGTAGGGGGTAGGGAGGGGGTTATAGGGAACTGGGATGAGGATGAATGAACTTATCCTAAAATTAATATTCAAAGATGCAGGGAGTGGTTTGGGAATGCGGTAGGTGGAATGGATGATGACAAATTACATTGTATGGGAGGAGGGCATATAGCTTAGTCCATTTCTAGATACAGCCTTGTAATACAAATCCTCTCCCTTTTGTATTTTCACCCATAGCTGCCCTGTGAAACCATACAGTACTGTCCGATACACGCCCAAACCCCCACCATTTATCTATGCGCAAAATGCCCCTGGTGGGAGTTATCCTCGCTGTTTCCACTTCCGTTGATGGTGGCATTAATTATTGGTGGATTAAAGAAGTGAACTCTACCCTCCCTTCTACTCTATTCCCTTCATTTACAATTTCCCAGGGACCAATCCCTTCCTAGCTGCCTACCTGAATGTGTGCAATTTTGTCTACCATCCAGCCTACCTGCCACCATGCCAACTAGCCTATCCGTCACCCTACCTACCAGCCTATCTCCCATCCTGCCTACCAGCCTGCCTGCCACCCGAATTACCCGTCACCCTACCTACCAGCCTACCTGCCATCCTGCCATCCTGACTACCAGACTACCTGCCACCAGCCTACCCGTCACCCTACCTACCCATCACCCTACCTACTAGCCTATACCTCCCATCCTGCCTACCAGGCCCTACCTGCCACCTTGCCTACCACCCTACCTGCCACCCTGCCTATCAGGCTGCCTGTCAGTACAGGCATCCTATCCCATACTGACAACCCTTAGCCCCTCCCACCTGTCATTTTTACCCCTGTCCACATCACCCTTATCTCCCATATCATTAGAGAACTCCCACCTGAACACCTCTTGCCGCACGTGTACTTTACTCAGACACCCCCAACCCCTATATACTAACCCCGCCAACACACATGCTTACTCCCTTTCCAAAGGTATGGTCCCCTATAGCAGATAAAATCTTTCAGCTAAGGATACAGTAAAGATATGTTAGGTTTACCATATTTCAACATTTAAAACTTTCTGATGGTTATGAGTCCATCACACAGAAAATAATCCAAGTTAGTAAATACTAATTTAATCTAGACAAAACTACTGATTAGGCAAAATACCCAACATGTTAGTAAAATCTTCCTAATGTGTTAGGAGTATCAACTAACCTATTCAGGCAAGCTGACTTGACTCAGCCAAGAGAAAAAAAAATCGGTCATTTTGTTTAAGGGGTAGTAGTTTTGTCTGTCAGAGGGGTAGTAGATTTCTTCACACTAGGTGGCAGTGTGGTTTGCATGAGGATTTTTCTGGCAAATGTACATCATGGAAACGTCTATGTATGTGAAAATCATGGCATTTCCAATGACTATTGGCATGATAAAGCCTTTACACTTCAACTTGGCATAAGATTTGACAGAGCACACCTAATAAGTGTACATGTTATTGAAGGAGCAAGGAAGAAGAATGGTTCCAACACCTTTTCTGTGGAAATTCAAATTACTCATACATCCACATCTGTGGCCTTATGACAAACCAAGAGCAACTTAGTTCAGTGGTTGTAAATGAAAATGATGTGAGGCATTGCACTTGCTCCTCAAATGGAGAGGCTCTTTTCAGGGTTGTCTTAAACTATGTGGAATTTACACTAACCATTTCAATTAAGATAAAAGAATTCCTATTTTGCTTGAAAGTCTATGTAGTTAGTGAATAGGTCTAAGGCAAGTTAGGAGAAATCAGGCAAGTTGGGCATTTTTCCTAAGGGTTAGGTGAAAACTCCCAAGAAAACTTTGGTGGTTTGGGGACGTGCAAACTCCCAACTTGGGTTAGCAAGTCCAACAAATGTTAGGCGAAAGGCCTAAGATATTCAGAATTATATTTTGTGTGCATTTTTTCACCTATTGTAGGGGCCTCAAGTGGCTTCTGAAATAGAATCTGATCATGTTATAGTTTATGGTGAATTTGCAGGGTGACTCAATCAGATGCACCCTTGGCCATGCAAGGATTTTTAAACGTCTCAATAATTCAGCAGTGTCAGCATTTGGAACCCTGTTGGACTTCGGTTTCAAAGCCTCCTTTTTCTTGTTTCATGTGAATGAAACTAGGACTACCTTATTCTCCCGCGTATAAGGCGCAGCCCGCGTATAAGGCGCACCTAGAGTTTTGGAAAATTATCCAAAAAATGAAAAATTCATAACTTTGGTTCAATTGAATGAATTTTCAAAATTCAAAAACCTATGTGTAGCTTGGGCCAACTTTGACCCTCCTGGGCCCCCTTATGTCCCATTATGACCAAGGGGGCATGTAAGATATCAAAAGAAAGGTCTTAGTGCCCCCCTTGTGGAACCAATGAGAACTATAACCCCCTGTATAAGACGCGCCTTATATGCGGGAGATTACGGTATGTCCATTCTAAATATCGCTGACTCATAGATAGAATTCTATAGGTGTTGTTATGTTTTATATCTTTATAATATCGAAGGGCTGCTGTTTCATTTTTGTGAATTATCCTGAACATAATGTCTAAAATACTGCCTTTTTTGTATTTTTCAGAGGGGTCCATAGAGGACAACAACTCAGAATCTCCCTCTGGTGCCAGTCTGACGAACCAACGTGCCGCATCCCCAAGTGAGCAACCCACGCAACAACAACAGCAACAACAACAGCAACAACAGGACGAGGAGCAAGAAACACAACAATCACAAGAGGAGCAACAACATGATCAACAACAACACAACCAATGTCAACATCAATTACCACAACAGCAACAACAAAGTCAACAAACTGATCAACAACAACAGGAGAAACTAGATCCTGTCAGTCAAGCAGTTTATGATAACATTCTGGGGAAGTTACCACGGAAACGTAAAATGGAGATACCATGTACCGTTTGTGATATGATCTTTAATTCCGAGGCACAGGCCAGCCAACATTTCCGTGGAGTGAAGCACGCCAAGCGGCTAAAGATGTCTGAGGATTTCAAGCCTTCCAAATCTGGCTCTGACGGTAAGCCTATCTATATCATTTCAAAAGTATGGAATATATTTGCCTCATAGTCCCTGCGAAACAACATATTTTCTGATGATACCAGTTGCCAAGAACCCAAGGCTAGATGTTAGCTCTCTTTGATGACTCTGGTTGCATGCACTGTCTACAGATACCCAAAAGAAATAACTCACGACACATATATTATATATTATATTATATTCTTGGCCCAATATCTTTGTTTACCTCAATCGCTTTCTTTTGTCTCAATCATTATCCCTATGATTGTACTATTTATCATGTTAAAATATGATCATTGTAACTCATAAGGATTTGAGAAGCCTCTTTTCAGAAGGTAATCATAATGCAAACATTATTTAAACATACTTTTATACAATATCTGGGTATGCAATGACTAGATAACGCCATAGACTCTGTCCATCATTTAATGACGTCATCAATAGGGCTTTGCTTCTTTACCCGAATGCACCAGATTGCATCGAAAAGAGAATATATTAAAGTTCCATTGAGATCAGATTATAAATAGACTGAGTTGCAAAACTGTGTGCATCTTTGAAATTATATATAGAAGGTTGCACTAAATGGCACCAAGTTCAATATTAGCTCCAGGCACTGAACTTGTAAACTATCTTCACCACCACTTATTGAAGAAACCTATAGATAGATGCAGCCTTTGAAATTAAAGGGAGGGGCGATGGTTAATTTTCTTTAGCTATCGTCAGCCAGATTCTTTAAAATGTTTTTTTTTTATTGTATAGTTCATAACAGGGATGAATTGCCATGATTTTCAGTATTAGACCGACTTAGACAAATCAATGTTCCGCTGTCGCTTTTCCCCTTTGTTATCTCTGTGTTGAAAAGATAAACTGAACTTGAACTCTAAGCTTGAACTACGCTCTTAGGGTAGTCTCATTTACCCTGTTATTAAGGGCAGCAGATCAAATTTCTTTAACCAGCTTATCACCACTATGTTTAATTTATTGCATTCATCCATTGATTTGACTTCAGCTAAAATCTTATGAACCTTATTACCTGGAAGCAAACATTATTTCGATGAATGATCGTTTTCAGATAGCAATAACCTCTCTAACTATGTCTGAAAATTGGACACTTCCTGGCCCTGAGAGATTAGATGAAACAGAGACAATTTCAATATAATTATGTACTCAGTACCTGGCATTCCATTATAGGAGAGGGGGTGGGGAATAGTGCACTGAAAACCTAGAAGGTTCGAAACTGGTAAGTGGTGACGACCTTAGATACTCAGGTTGACAATACCTTAAACAACGACTTTAGGTGGTCAAAATGACGACTTTAGGTCATCATTCTGATGACCAGAGTAATCAGTATGATTACACTGTATTGTCAGTATTGTCATACTGACGACTTATGTTGACATTTGTTATCTCTGTGTTGAAAAGATTATGTCATCAGGATGACGATCTTAAGCCGTCATTTTTACCACCTAAAGGTATTGTCAACCTGAGGACCTAAAGTCGTCACCACTGACTTGTTTCGGTTCTTCCAGGTTTTCAGTGGGAAGGTCCCCTATAGTTATAAAAACCTACTGGGTATACATAAAGTATATATAGGGCCCACCTACTGAAATCCCTGCTTCCCAATAGCAATTTGCTTTCTATAGATGCTATTGCATTACAGTGCTCTATGATAAATATATATGATTTCTTTCTAAATGTATACCTGCGGTTATTATGTTTATTAGGAGAGGCATCACCAGATGTCAGTACGGCAGAGAGCGGTAAGTCGTGCAGTTTCTACTGTCACTACTGTGGTGTGGGACTCAACTCTACACAACAACTGGAGGAGCACAAAGAAGGTAGCCACATTAACATTAATTCAAAGAATTTTGCCTGTGGTGCAAGTAAAGGTCTTTCTTTGTTGACTTTAAGAGAGCGAGAAACTGGGAATCAGCAGTGCAAATAGGAGGAAAGTACCAAATATTGCTCTCATAATCCCCTCTTTCCTGCCTCTAACTCCAATAATTATGCAAATTGTCTTAGCTTCTCTCTTCCCATTTGTTCTATTTATCCTTCTTATGTTTTGTTTCGCATTCCTTTTCCGTCCCCTTCCCAAGATTCTGCTGAAGTCTCGACATCTCAATATTAAACACCCTCCAGAAGTGTACACCACCAGTCTGCGTGCGCATACAGCCTCTCCCTCATGTGTCTCCTTAAACTGAAATATGCATGTCAACGGGAGCTGCAGGCTTTCTGTTGCCATGGCAACTATGCATACTTATAGTCACATAATGAGGAAACTCTTGATATCAAAGACAAGAGGGGAGTGTTGGAAAGAGGTGAGGTATGGAAAGCTAAACATGAGAATTACCCCCTGATCTCTCAGAGAGTGGAGGTGTTCACAAGGGAAGGTGATTCTATATGTCATTAGTAGGTGAGGGTCCTGGTCGCAACTTATCCTGCCAAGACTGCTGCCACAGCAGCAATTGAAGGGTCCTGATAGTATTTGACCTTGATAGGGATCCTGTAATAAGCAGGTAATTATCCCAAAGACCATAGATACCGCCAGGAATACTGTAATAATGGTTTGGAATTAAGGGTTCTTACGGTGCATTGTCTATAGTCTGGCCTGTTTTCGAGGGTGGGAAAGGGTAATATCACTCACTATTTAGTTCCTGGGATTAAATCAGGGAAATCGGTGGTGTCCAACAAAATGGCTATGATGCTGAATAAAGTTTGTAACACTGGAATCAAACATCAATGTCAGAAATTATGCAGTGCTGAGCTCTCATGGAGGTGCATACATAAGGCTGAGATTTCACCAAAAGGTAGAGGTGTAAATTGATGACTCATTATAATCTGCTCTAGACAGACTGCTAGACACTGAAAATCACCATTCCTAAAATCATCTACTACCCAGAGGGAAGGCTATCAAGTTAATCATTCTTATCTTGCTAGCAGCTAAAGAGGCCATTTCATGATAATTCTAATTACGTAATTGATAAATGCCCTTCTGTATCTTTTCCTAGACACAAATGCTAGGTGCTTGCCCATGCAGATAGTAACAAATAAATTTATGTGAGACTGTCCCTGCAATTTCACAAAGATCGGCTTGTACCAGTGGAGTTCCTTTACCATAGGCCAAGACATGCTACACTACAGACATGTACACATATATAGTAACATAGCATGTCAACACAGTACAGGTGTACTGTATAGTACACAGGCATGGAAGAGACAGAATTTGAAAAAGAAAACAAAGCTTCCCAGGGGGGGGGCAAAACAATGTACCTGTTCCAGGGTGGAGAAGTTTCTGTAGAAGTTGTAAGTTTGCATGCCGAGAGTGGTAGATAAGGAGCATCCACGACGCTCCTTTCAGTCATGCATACTCCACTATTGTAAGTAGTTCTTCCTTGGAATTCATTACTGCTAGCTACTTGGCCTATTCTAACGCCTTGCACACATTTGCTCACAGTTTCAACTGACAGATTACAGCTGATCCAAATGCTAGTCCTCTTTACTGCATTTAGGAACAGGTCCCTGTTGTGCAATGCCTGACCAGCACTATTTTCACAACTAGGAGAAAGTCTAGATAGCCTTCTACACTAGTCTTCTCCAAATTGATTGCACTTGTCAATAAATTTAGTGTCACTATGGTGTCTAACCCTTATTGGATTCCTGCCATCACTAGGTAAGTGTCCTGGTGGACCTAGCTAAATCGGCCTTCCTCCAAAACTAGGTAAGAGTCCTGATTTCACAATGAACATAATGCTTGGTATAAATCACGCAAAGTCAAGTTGTTGGAAACTTATCAAGATGACATTACACTGCCAGGTAAAGTAATAAATCCAATTGCATTGATGTCACTTCCAACAAGTATCAAGTGCAAAATGGCTAAGATGTCACTCAGGACCCACCTGCCAGTAGTAGACCCTGGATGTGAATGGTTATCTATACTAAGCTATTGCTTATTGAGATAACAAAGCTATCATGCAGGAATGTATAAGTCAACAGGCTGTGTGAGGGAGACAGGCCTCGCCCATCAGCCTTCTTTACTGCATAATAAAACTATAAGCTTTTATACTAGGTATTTGACCTGTTGGAAGGGGCGGCCAAGATTCGTGTTCTTCATAGATTGGCACATCTGGTGGAAATGTGTATCACAATAATTATGACTTATGTTGTACTATTATCTATAAACTCATCTGTCAATTCTACCAAAGACTGACAGAAACTGATATTTTCAGCTATTTCCCAAAGAGTCATGACCTTTTCCCTCCACAATGAGCTGAATACTTAAATATAACCAAACCAAACCGACAAGTCATTTATACGAAGGCTCAAGCACTATGGGTCGAAAATTCGCTTTATGCGACTATTGTGACATGTTTATTGGCAAGTCTGACAAAGCAAAACTGGTCCATTTAAATGAAGTACACAAGGGGGAAACTCGATTAAGAAAATATGCTCTACAACGGCGGGTAAGTACTCATGTCTTACCGATGGGTGTCACTCAAATTTTTCCACTATCATCAATTTACGTAAACACTACCGGAACATCCACAATACTAACAACTACCGAATTCCCCCGCCACATTTACACACCACCGTTAAAAAGTTGAGAACATGGACTGGTTTCACCATAAATACTACAAATGTGAGATTCAGGGTCGTTTACGTTGGTCCTCCCTTTTGCAGTGTCAAGCACTGCGGGGATCCAACACAACAAGCCACGCCCACACCCATAACCGAGCCTGCCATCCCCAGTACAAAAACATCAAGTACTGCCCAGAAACTAGATGTAAATATCACCAAAACACCAACCAAACTAGATCTGATCCAGTGAACATAATACTGATGAACCAACAACTCCAGTGACACCCAATCCGCAGTTAACTAAAAATTCAACACCAGACCCCACTGTATGTAAAAGGACCAACCCTTGCACCCTAAAGCCACAGTTAAATGTCAAAAGAAAATCTTCAATGCCACAAAAAGAAACATGAGCCCAATTTACAAGAGCAAAGAGTTTATCTCCAGCGACAGTAGCAGTGAGGATGAAATTAAACCCAAAGTACCTTCCAAGGTTGTTATACCCTGTAGAAATGATGCCACGACCAACAACACCCCATCAAAGAAAACAAAAAAACAGACCCACCAGCCACCATTGAGGAACTATTTGAAATTGACCTAAAAGTCAGTGATGATAAATTTGATGTTAAATCCAAACAGCAGCAAGGCCAGCTCCTCCAAATCGAGTGATGACCTGTCCAAAGGAAAAGAAAAATCTCCAACACCCCCATCAACACCTAACAAACCAACATCGCCCCAGGCATCAACAAACGACCCTGTGACATACAACAGCCGCCCGAAAATTAATCAGCATGATAAGAAGCCCAGGACCCATGATACCATTGGAAAGAGGGAACCCTATGTACCCTCCTCACCCACCACCCCTAGAGCAGTTGCACCCTATCATCCAACACCAATCCATCGCATGCTACCCATAGGAGACGTCTTGTTTGGCATCTACCAGATGCTATGGAACATCAATGAAGAAATTGGAAGAGATTTCTATGAACTGTTACGCAGAATAAATCTTATCAGACCAAGACACCAGAATGAAAATCCTGAAAGGAAATATCGCAATTAATTCGTAAATCTCATATGCTTGCATACAGAATTTTTTTTTTCAAATGAAACCACTGCCATGTTATCAAATTGTAACTTATTCATAACATAGATATAATCAATGCTACTATATTGCTGTTAATGTTAATTATGTTATTTAATATCTATCTCAAGATTTGTACCAAGATCCACTTCGAAGTCTGAACCTAGCACAATAATTAGGTTTAGTTCCGCCCACCACCACCAGAGTGCAGTGTGGTCAATCACCTAGTCAATACATCCCATAATGATTCCCATTGTTAAATGTTGCTATAGTTATGGTAGAGAAACAGGAAGTGGAAAACTGGATCCTAAAGTCCATATAACCCCCACTTTTTGTACCAAGGAACCATCCTGAAGAAGACATATGAAGTATGTCGAAACGTTGATCATAACAATAACTATTCAGTGCTGACCAACATATGATTGTTATTGTCCAATCTGATGCACATGCTTATTATTAATAAAACTTTGAAATTTATTTGAAATCGTCTGGTTTTGTGTGACATAACCATTTCCACTTAAATATAACTGTTAACTATCTAATTGAGGTAAGCCTTTCATGTTTAAATTTATAGGTTCTAATAAAAGATAGTGCAAAGTGTCTGAGATTCAGGTACTATAGGCAATGAGAGCAAACCAAGTATAGTCCCACTGTGAGTTATAAACAATAACAAGAAATGCGGTTGTGACCGCGTAAAAAAACGCCTCCCGCCGTTAATGTCGGTATACCAGTGTTTGATGACATGTCTCGTAAAAGCAGACATAAAGAAGATTTCACAATTATTAATTTCTCTATTCAGAAATTTTGTATTGTGAGACCTCATCACATGGGGCAAATGCAATCATCATAGTGCCCTCCCGTACCGCTTCGCGGTACTGCCGCTACGCGGCGTGGGAGGCGCTAAAAAAAGGTACATGGTGTAAAGCATGTTGGCTATTTACAATGCAACACATGTGTGTAGCCTGATGGTTCTAATAAAAAGCCAGCCATAGTGACATACTGATGATGAACAATGTAAACAGTATAAAATGGTCTACACAATCTCACCTAGTCAAAAGAGTTATGCTAATATTTTCCTATCTGTGTAAGTGAGGTGTTTATAACTAGACATAATAATATTTAAGACAATGCTACGATACTTAATCATTTACACTTGTAATTTTCCCCAAGATATGCTCTAAGCACGTCCTGCTATATGCACAACACGAATATTGGGATATAAGCAAGAATTCAAGTGCTTAAAGTCATTCTAAAAGGAGTTCAGTAACTTTATCTTCAGTGCGTGTAGATGCCGTTCATGGCATTTGAGAAACTTTTAGGGGAATTAAAGGGACATGAAACAATATGATATTCTGCTTAAAACCAGGGAGGATTAAGTCTACATCTATATTCATGTTAAAACATTCATGCAGTGAAGGGTCGTCAGAGGTGGCAGCCTATTGATGGCATATAGGGTATACAAGGAATTCAACCTTTTTAAAAAGAACGATTCCTTTAAAATACCGTTCACAACATTGTTTTATCCTTTTTTACTGTAATTAAAGACTATCAAATAGTATGTTAATTTTTGTACCTTGCTGTTGATAAATATTGCATCTTAGTAGTGTAATACCATAAGTATATTTGTTCTCCACTCCAGGTCAACTTCACAAGAAAATGGTGGAACGTAAAGGCCCTGGCCAGGGTCGGCGAGGGAGTGACGAGGTGGCTGGATGTCAGCCAGGAATGCTGCACTGTAAAGTCTGTGATATTAGCGCACCAAGTCCAACCAGGATGCAACAGGTAAGCTATAAAATCAAGGATCAACTTTTAATTATTTATCAGCATAGAGTTTCTTTAAAATTCACAAATTTCCAAATAGATGATTCATAGTTCATTCAAACTAATTAAAATTTGAATTCATATCACATTTATGTCACACCTATAAACAAAAGAATCTCACCCTGAATATATTACGTAACCTGGTGTATAGAAATGCCTCCGATATACACTAGGTGTGAGAAACCTACACCATGGTTTAAAGCAGATAAACTATGGGTTAACCAGGTTACGTAGTATACGGTATATATTCACGAAAACCATAATGTAACACTATTACAGAGAGCTGGATTTGGCTTTGGCTCCATAATGCCTTGCAGCACTCTATCAAATCTATTTCCCCAGGCGTATTGGTCCCATGGCATAGCAGAGGTAATATGACTCAGAAAATACAGGATTCTACTTTAGGCGTATGGTTATTGATGTATCCTGAAGAGTTAATACTATGGATCTCCAGCTGAATACAGAAAAAAGAAACCTTCTTGCAACCCAATCTAAAATAGCTCATAATACCAAAAGGTTCTTGGCAACTGTAAAATTATCTAGAAAAGAATACTGGAGCTCACATCGTTTTGCTTCAGCCGACCTTGATTTGGTTTAAACTTTAGACAGATATGATTGGCACTACCTACAAGGCCTCTCAGCAGTTTGCTGAGCTTTCTTAAACCCTTTATGGAGGACTCAATGTGTAGTCTGACACAAGAGCCCAAGTTCAATCAGCATCACATGAGGTTGGCCCTGTCAGTGGGGATTGAGTGTCCCTCACCATCATGGAACTGCCCAATCCAGAATTTAGAATTTACTGTAGTTAAAAGGACTCTAGTTAAAAGGAGCCCTTTTTAATCTCACCTCATTTGATACATAACATCAAATCAAAAGTGCAAGCAAATAGTTCATCAAAAGTAACGTCATGAGATTTTGACATGTAAAAAAGAAATTTTATTCAATTTTGGGCATTAATAGTGAAGGGTTTATCAAAGTAAAGTCATCAGAGTTTGTGTATAGACAAGTTTTTTTTTTCTTTGATAATACCGTGAAAAAAATAGTTGGTCTTTTTGGATTATAAGGAAAGCTTAGGTGAGAGAGCCAGGAAGAACTCAAAGGTAGGGAGAGCCTGCTAAACCCATGTTTTTCTTCTAGGTTTAGTACTTAAATAAACTGAACTTTTAATAATTGCCCCCATATTGCAAACCAACCTTGGGGTTTTGCATAACAAGAGAGTCAGAAATACTTTGCACCTGGGATCTATTCCTACACCCAGACTCCCCCAGAGCTTGCTATACTATATAGGCTTCACTTCATTTGGACGGTTCTCCGGGTACCAGGTAGTTTAATTCAAAAGGTGTGAGGGATTCTGAAGGTCTCTTCTCTTTTACTTGAAAAGATCTGGATTAGAATATCCTAATACTATGAATGTGAGGCAAATATTTGTCCCCACACTGCAAAGTTGTGGTGTTTCCAAGTGTCGGTCTGACTGTATGAATCTGAGGCAATTCCACAAGCTATCACTCGCTTTGTAAGCTAGTACCATATGTTATGATTATGACTTTGTCGGACACTGATCGGTATTGTTCTAAATAAGATACACATAATCAGGCTGAGTTAAACATGTTGATTCACCCTTACCATAATCAAAATATCATCCTTAAGAAGCTGGTATTGATTTAAGGTTTATACTACTAAATACCCTACCGGTAATATTCTTTTTACAGCACATGAGCAGTCTAGAGCACCAGGAGCGAGCAGCAGGGCTCCTTCTGGTGGATGATTCCCCCGACAGTCCAGCCTCCTCATCTTCACAGCACCAATGTTAGGGCCTCCCATAACCTCAACAAATGTAAGTATCTACGCTCCCCATATGTGCTAAAATATAATTGTATTCATATACAATGCTTGCTACACATCACTGTAAACATAGTCTTGTCTCAAGGTGATCAGTGCAGATAAATGTTGTTCATCAGTTGCAAATGATGAGCGGAAGTCATCATTTTGATGACTTGAAACTTGTCACCAGGGTCTCTACTATACAATAATGTAAAGGATAGGGACTATTCAAGCTGATCTATTGTTTGATATCTACTATGACCATAATCATATATGTTTGTCAATTGCAAGTTATAACCAGCACTACCAGATACGGAACTCAGTCAATTCAAGGATGAGAAAATTGACAAAACAGAGAAAATACATTAGAGTGCCAAAACACCTTTTCTAAAACCAAAGTTATAACTTGGAGGATTGACTATCACTTGCTATACGTACATGTCTTATATTTGGACATAAATCATGCCAATCCTCTCCAATGAATGCTTAATGGTAGGGAGGAGGGGCTAACCATGAACGATATGAAATGCTGCTAATTAGCTATAATTAAAGACAAAATAACCATACTGATTACCCAATCATCATTCTGATTACCCAATGTCCCCCCTGATCATGCAAAAAGAAAAAAAAACAATCAAATTGATGACCTTGGGTGATCACCTATGATCACCCAAATGATGAAAAGGTTCTCCCTCCAGGCTCCATTAAACTGAGCACCCTAGGGTGATCTTCACTGATTAACTTTTGCAGTTTTCAGTGTACATCTGTATTAGAATGTGTATACACGTACACTGTACTCTGATGGTACTTTAGGGCAGGTCCAAGCAGATAGGTCCATTTTGTCCCTCCGTGACACTTCCATTTTTAGACTCTGGAATCCACATCTAAAAGAATAAAATTATTTCTTTTGGTGGAAATTCATCTTTATGTCTGGCACCAAATTCCCACAAGAAGAAATGTTTTTCTTCTTTTAGATGTGGACTCCAGAGTCAAAAATAGGAATTGTCACAGAGGGACATCTGCTTGGACTTGCCCTTTACCTTTGTGGTAAATTATCAAATTGGTGCATATAGTGTTAATTCATTTGTTGTATAAGCTGGGATTTACAGTGGTAAGTAAGTGATCACTTCTGCATCAATGCATCATGTTCATCCTCTGAGTATGTTGTACATGTGAAGGGTCAACATGATTCACTAATGCATTGGAGGCGCCTTATAAGCTGGATCAGAATGAGTAAACTATAACCCGTTTTAGTGCCATGGTCTCAAATAAGTGCGGTCTCAAGTGTCTGGGGTAAGCGGTGTATTGAAAACAGTATATTCTTCAGTACTGAAAACACTATTCAAAAAGAGCCAGCCTCAGATAAGTGCCAAGGGTAGAGGTACATTGAAATCTATAAGCGCTGGGGTAATGAAGTGGACCACTGCATAAAACCGTCATTGACTTAAAGCTTTGAGGGCAAAATCTGATAACATTGCTTGTATTCTTGTACATTGGTGATAAAGCGCTGGTCTGAAATTTTAGACTTACAATCAATTGCTCCTCATATTTTCAGATTGAGACGTGAATCTCTTCCCATGGCAGCGGATTGTTGACGTCATATCTATGTGTGGCAGTAATTGAGCACTGACCTACTTCTCAAGAACAAGACTGAACTTTGACCCAATTCTTCAGAATAAAGTCAAATGTGTAAGCTTCTTCTGGCACCTCCCTGTTGTCAGTCTCAACAAAAGCATCAAAATTATTGCACATTCTATCAAGCAATTGCTAAGGTTTAGTGGAAAAGCATTGACTTTGTGTGGTTGCGCATTAAAACCCAGGATGCAATCCAATTGTGATGGATGTTTATGGTGAAGGGAGATGACAATTAGGATTAACAGAATTCTTCATAGTATGCAGATGCTGTCTTTACTGCCTTAACTGATTAGCATCAACCAATGATTTGATTCAGTTTTATGATTGTAATGACAGTGCCATCTGCTTGATAATTACCAATCAAGAATTTCAGAAGAAGATGAAGGACAAATTCTGGCGATGAAATCTGCACGAGATGATTTTATTCTGATGCCAACATCCGCTGTTTGTGTGTTCTGTTTGCTCAACAACCGACTCGCCATGTGATTCATAAACTGTCATGAACACACGGATATGGATGACGTCATTAAATTGTGTGCCCTAGAAAACCCTACGTCAGACGTGTTGACGTTTGTGTTCGTCTGTGACGTCATTGTGATGCAAAACTGCCACCTGTGTGACAGGGGCAGAACTAAAACTGAACCCAAACCAGAAGAGTCTGTTCTTCTTTAATTGAAATGTCTCAGTTGTTTTTTTTTTTTTTTGAGGCAAAGTCAACTTTTAAACTACGTGAATAGTACATTGAGTAGGGGTGTTATACCATACATCAAGGAATAGTTGTCAACTCTGGGATGGGACCTGTGTAAGTGAATGTGTCAATAATAGTTAAATGGCACCATCAAGGTACTAAAACATATCCAAGTCATGCCATGTAGGTTAGAATGAACTTGTCACGGATGACAAGCTTGTCACAGTGTCAGCTTGCACGGATGTGAATGGTGAGAATGGCTTTCTACCTACACCTTTTCTCATGGATTCTATTTAGAAATATCACAAAGAAGAACTATAATTATTATGGTAAAGATGTGCACAAGACCAAAGCCTTGCAATGGCATTCAACATGATTCGTGGTGGTCATTTGTACTTCACGGGCCCCTTCCATGGAAAACCCTGGAATCTGTCATATCATATTGAGTTATGAGAAATGATGTCGTTGATGTCATACATAGAATGAACTTCACTGGCGTCATGTCAGATATAGTTTTATGAACAGTGCGCTGCCATCCTATTTAACCATATTGAATGTCGCTATGTATAAAACATAAAACTGATGTAACGTAAAGCGGGTGTTAGCAAAAAAAGTTATTTTATATGATTCTTGTTACAATGTACATATGAATCATTAGTTTTCAACTACATAAGATCATAATGCACGAATTTCCTTCTTTGACAAAGGGCATTCAAAAGTTGTGGCTCATATCAAGTACTAAAGGTGTAAAGATTAGTTCTTAATATTTAGGGTAAAACATTAGGCATTTTAAAAGGGGAGAAAATAAAATGGTTCATTGGTGAATAGCTCCTTATGTCATTCACCTTGTTATATGTGTGTGAGTGTTTTGATGGCATTTCAAAGGCATAATGTTCAAACGTGTTCAATAATATTTGCGCATATTTTGAGTTTCATCATATAAAGGGTAATGTCGAATCGCTCTGCGATAAGTAGGTAAGATGTTATCTACTGTCATAATGAAGTTGTTATTACAACGTATAAATTCTCCAGGGAGAATAAATGCCATATGTATAGAAAATAACTTTGTTATATATATTGAAATGTAGTTAGATGATATTGACACTGTGAAAATGCAAGTGCTTCTGCGTCGCTTGTTGGGAGATGAGTGGATAACATTGATATACTATTTTTCCCATGTTTTATTTGTTCACCCCATTTATGCAACTTTTTTGGAAGGGGACAACCCAAATATATGTTGTTCCTATGGATGGAAATGCTTTCCTTCTGTACTGATTCACTATATTTATATGCAAACTTATGAAAAGTGGAACTACCCCTACCCTTGCGGTCGGTGAATGTATGTTTTGGGCACCTGCCCCCTTATCTGGCCAGAAAGGGGATGATATGTGCCAATTTGTCACAAGGAGTCTTCAAACTAGTGTTGAGCATTTTCTATGGGTTTTATGACTATAAGTCTTTTGAAGCCAATGATATATTTTAACTGCACATTTTCTTCATAACGATAAGACATAAGCAATCCCTTTATATTATGTGTATCTTATTTAGATTTTGTTCAGATCAATATTTTATCTAGATATGTAGAAATGTTAGTTGCTATGGACCTGTGAGTTTAGATTGTGAATGTACTATATTTTAACAAGAACATTTTCGGAGTATTTGCCCGATGGAAACTACAATAGTCTGCAACAATCAAGTTACTTCCGACTATGTCACAGGCAACAGATTCATGAGTTTTTATAAACTTACTTCTGTTTCTTGATTTAGTGATTAATGATGTGATGACAGCGAGTAGAAACGTAACATTTGTCATTCACATGTTGTCATATTTTCTTTGTCATATTGATTGTAATAGGAAAGGTTGTAGCTCAAATTGATAGATAGCTAGTATTAAATGATGATGTAGCAGTACCAATATGTCTCAAAGTGAATACTAAAAAACATATCCAGGGATAAGAATCCTACCTATGTATTTTTTAAATGTTGGTTTCTGTCTAAATGTACTTTGTATTATTATCACATATGTGTTTAAGGGCTTAGTATCATTATTTCCTCAGTTATTATTGTAACAAAAAAATTCACAAATGGACATGACTGAAAACATCGAAGTTCATTCAGACACTGACAAGAGATGTATAGTAAATATTTCTGTATGATTGTAGTTGAGAAAATCATTTATGGTTATGATTTTTTGCCTTAAGATCTTTATTGACATTTTGGTAGAAAGTGTCATTGAAATGATTGTCAACAAAAGGTGGTGACACATGTATGACAAATACTGTAGAATGTGTCATGTGACATATATCATGAGGAACAATTGCATCTCATTGTCATTCAATTGAACCAAAAATGATCCGGTCAATTAACCAGTTTTGGTTGAATAGGCTGAATATAAACAAGAAACCAGATATCCGGAAAGTATTTCATGACGGTGGATAAATAGATAGCGGAACTTTAAAAGTTAGTCAAGTGGACACCTCAGTATTGAGAAGTGATATTCCTAAAAGAATTGATATATCATTCTAAAGCAATGTTAATCATATAATTATATGAGATATACACATTGATGAATTGGTCATTGTAGTCTCAGATGCTGAAAGGACACAGATCTCTTTTGCTGACTATATCACCATCCTAGGCAAATATCTGTAAGAGGAAGTAAATGTTATATTTTACAATTTACATGTTTCTCATGATATATGCCACAGCTATTTATAATCATGCCTTAAATATATTGATCTCTACTTTGCGATAAGTATCTTATGCATTTCCGATGTAGTCGTAATGAGGAATATAAGAATGAATATTTGTAGTTTGTTTAATCATTTGTCGATCGGTGAGAATGTGACAGAGTAGATAGTAGTCACAATTTATGTCTTAGTTTATGTACCGTAAAATATGTATACCATTTTATTTCTTGATTTTCTGTTTTCTTTCTTTTCTTCCCCTGATTTCATTTTATTTTATTTTCCCTTTCTCGTAGCGCCATGACACAATGGTGTGTCAGCAGCTTATTTGTCCATAAGGTTGCCAGGCCATTATCCATTCTCCACCCAAAAGACTATGGGGTTTAAATAGTGAAGTACTTTGCATCTGTAGGGGAAAATCATGAAAACGTAAAAAAAGGCCAAAAACTCATATTGGAATGGTATGAATAATTCCATGTCATATTTTACTGTGTTTCTTCAAGCCTACCCCTATACATTTTGGGTGGAGAGTAATGGCTACATCTAAATGCATATACACAATGTGACTATGCATGAGGGTGATGGGTTGACATGATGAACCAACTTAAGGTGTATTCATATTTCAGGTCAGAGTTTGCATAAGTAAATGTAAATAAATCTTCATGGTATTATCTACATGGCTAAAAGGGCCACGAGAATTTCGCTAGTATAAACTGCTTTAGCTAAGAAAAATTGACAAAAAGCCTCCAAAAACTGACAATGGGCATATCTGCACATATCATCACAGGGCTAATGGACCTGAGCCTCGCAACATGTTTTGCAATAAGTTGAATTTAAAGATTAAAATGTCATAATTCTATGATCTTATCTCTGCAAAGAAGAGAAATGGTTGAAGTATGAATGCACCTTAAGTCTACATAATAGCAAGCTAAATTTGTAATGGGTATAACATCAGCAACCAGTTGTGTGCCCCTGTACACCCATGCATTGGATGTAAATGTTATAAATATATATGCTGGTTGCACGGTTACGTCGTGGCAACCTCCCCAAAGGCCTGTACGTTCTCCTGTCTCAATCTGCATTTCATATTATGAACACTGCAATAAACTTTATTAAAATACACGCCTTTCACTTGAGTTATTTCAAACCAATTACTAGTAACATTACAATGTTACACGGAATTATGCAGAAACCCTACAATTTGATGTACCCTCCCCCGGGACTATAATGATAATGAGGTGTGGTATGGGTTTAAAACCCCAGAGCCCTTTGGAATTATAAAGATACATTGATTAGAACAGATTCTATCTCATTTTTAACCAATTAACTGAGAAGGTCAATGTAGCTTCTAACACAACCCCTAAAAGTCACGTTATATCCATGGACCACCATTTTCAGTGAATCTCTCCATTTTTTTTTTTTGCATTTTTTTTTTGTAATCAAACAATGGGTCAAGGCAGTGCTTCCTACTTTGAATGAACTTTAGGAACACTCAAAGGTCACCCATTGACAAAAACCCTGAAAGCAGTGAGCAGGTTTAACTATAGATGCTGCTTATAGCATTTGTTAAAGTTAGGGGTGTGGCTTACATGCAGGGGTGGCTTAGATATGCTGTGTTTACTCATCTCAAAAACATTAATTTTTACTGTGAAACTAGAGGGATTTGACCAATAGATACATCGTGAGATTTGTCAATAATTCTAATTAACATTCTCTAGATATGCCTTTCATCTCATGTCTACAATGAACTGAAGTAGACAAAGTCGAAGTTCCCTGCACAATGACCTACAGTCTGTATAAGTAGGCAATTATGGGTAGTAGTATAGGGCCTATAGTAATGATTGCCTGGTGGGGGGGGGCTTGAAAAACCTCAAAAAGAAGCCCTTGATGGTTGGGGGGGGGTGCAAAGCCCGATAGACCCATGTATCCTTAATACCTCCTATGAATTTGACTATGAGTTTTGACTGATTTCGTGCCTCTAGGTGGATTAGCTCATCTCATCGAGTCCCCAAAGCTGGTCCATTTTCAGGGATCTTTATGAAAAATAATTATTATTGCAACTGGAAATTGACTACTTCATCGACTTAGGCAACAGTTTCTTACTTGTTGTTGACATCAGGTCAAAATATTCCCAATCAGCAATGGCGCGTTGGGCCATGCTTTTCCATGCTTGGCCCAACATATGCCGACATTGGCCCTATGTATCCTTGCTACCTGGGTTCATATGGAAAATGCCACCAAACCTTAAAAGGATTCATAGAAAATTGATGGCTCTTCCATCTATAGGCCTACCTTACGCTACCCAATTGGCATAAGAACTTTTTTAACGTTAAAAAAAACAACACATTTTTATTGGGTTCCTCAGAGATATTAGACCTCAGATAAAAAAAAAAAACAACAACCTTCAATATAGTAAAAATCAGATATTGGTGTGCATTACATACACTAGGTGGTAGCATAGGTCTGCAGTGAATTTACCAAGAGCTTTAGTTGTACTGGCCGCGGTATAAAGAGCATTTCCATACACTGGGCAGAATCAGGACGAGCTAACTACGTATTTGATTGTTCTTATTCTATAAGCTCCTTATTCTGATCATCAACAGTATTTTTTGGGGAGAGAAGGGAAGAAGAAAATTAGAAATGATCAAATGGATCAGCGACCACTATTGCATATCATACTCTGCATCAGAATATCCGATATATGCTGTGTTGACATGTACTCCTAGGTGGAAGCACCGAGCAGGTTCCATGCTAGGCTGGAAACCTACCCCTGAATTCCGCTTCTCTCCCACTACATATGGTTAATATATATATATATATATATATATGGGTCAGATTTTTGATTTCTACCCAATTGGCATTTTCATGGTTTTACCAGTTTCTATCAGGCCTGGTATAAATCAGCTTAGTCCCAACTTGGCTTTCTTTATGTCATTTGACAGAGGACATGTATACCTTTCAGAAAAGTATAACTTTTTGCACCTGGCATGATTATTTCCTGAGATATGGACTCTCAAAGTTGAAAAACACCCTTTTAAACCACTTTTTTGGTCATTTTTCTAACTTTGGATGCATGCAGGGAGTCCAAAAGTAATGCTATGATCACTATTTAAATTTTATTTTTTCGTTCTGGGTGTTAGTTGAGAAAATAATTCTGGTTGATGGTCAGGTAGGTGGGTTTTGTCAATCCCTGATGCCTTTTAATGGAATAGATCAACGATGTAACGATGGTCACTATTATATTACCTCCTCAATGACCATGGAACCACTGGGAATATATTTCACCTTATACCGCCTTCCTGTAGGGTATGTTTGACTTGTATGGTGTGCCAAAAATTTTGGCTCCACTGCAAATAGTTTTCCCTCCACAGTCATTAATGTACTTTTCACAAATATAAATGTGACCATCGTTACATGTAAATTTCCCCCTCCCATGTCCATAGTTTGGCAAAAATAATTCATTCCGTCTTGGAAACTCAAATGTAGGGCTAAAATGAACAATATTGACCAGGTGTTACGTCGGTAGTTACATCCTTTCCCCCCTATCAGAGGCTACCTAGCCGATCGGTAACGATGGTCACTTTTATTTGCCTAATAGAGGCGGGAAAGTGTTCCACGCTGTACGTTATCCGGCCGGAAGTAGAGCGGAGTGCGACGCATGCGCATCACGCAGAGGGACTTTGTTGACATTTTGATGACGATTTTGACCATCTACCTCTACAAAACATACGTCAAAATCGAGTTCAAGGTAAGAATTGAAGAAAATCGATGAAATGTTATCATATATGAAGGTCCATGGAACGTTCTGGTGTAAAAATAGTGTATCGAAAACAGTTATTTACGTTAAAAGTGACCGTCGTACGTCGCTTGGCATTGTGTTTTGCCGGCTCCCGCCATTACTATTCGAGTGAGAGGTCAGAAACTAGGTCCATAGCCGACATCACATACTACGGTAACGATGGTCACATTTATTCCTCGGTTCTCTGTACACCCTGTATCCGTTGTCAGATGATTGTAATGCATTTACCAAGACATTAATAGGGGAGGGTAGAGATGAATACATGTCATGGTTAAGTTAATTGGAGTATTTTCATTTTTGTCACACTCTACCAACTGCTCATATAAAAAAATACTTGTAATTTTTTGGAAAATTTCTCTTCTAACCCCTCCAAACGTGGGAAATATATTCTACTCCCACTCCTTTTAACCTCTAAAACCTGCCTGTACCTTCTCCTGAACAATTCAGAGCAATGGAAGTAGTAGAATAGTAGTTTAATACATACTAAATCCATTTCTACCGATACCCATATAAATGTGACCATCGTTACCGACGATTAATTATTTTTATTGATTCTTCTTCTATACTTACCCATATCATATCTGTTGTGAATCTACTCCATTTATATGTTATATACCAATGCTAAGTACAATTTTGAGTGGTCTTGGTACAGTCTGCACCCTCCTGGGGCCAGCAATAGCCAGAATTTATAAATGTGACCATCGTTACAAAACCAGTTTTCCTGTCAAAATACACAGTAAGCCTTGGTGCAACCTCTCCATATTTGGACACAAGATGGCCCTATGGTACTGACATCCCATGGAATAGTCATTTATTTAATACCAGATACTTCATTTCCAACTTGGTAATAGGGTGGAGTTAATTCAACATTTTCACTTATAACATGTACATGGTTTAGTGTTATATCAAAAATAAAAGTGACCGTCGTTACAAAAGTTTGTGTGACCATCGTTACATGTCGAAAAACAATATTATATCAATTTCATGTGTTGATTCATTTCTATTTCATTTGCAGTATGGGGAGAAAGAAGCTGCCAGATGGGCAGGCTTTGACACCCACGCAGCGCAAAGCAGCAAGCCGAGCCAAGAAACGTGCTCAGCTGGGAGATACCGCCTTCAAGGCTGAACGCGCGGCAGAGAGCCAGACTCAGCGAGACCGCCTCAGGGCATCTGGAGACCATGACAAGATGGACACTATAAGGGAGCAAACCAGGGTTCGGGTTGCAAACCTAAGGGAGAGGGACAAGACCGGTGAGCCAGCACCCCAGGCCCCTCCACCTCCCGCAGCACCTCCCGTACCTCCCACACCTCGCACTCCTGCCACACCTGCAGCTGGCAATGCTGCCGCTGCACGTAGGACTACACCTAGAGCTGGCAATGCTGCTGCTACACCTAGGACTACACCTACAGGACGTACTGGCCGCTCGGCTTTACCAGTACTCCTGTTCTCCAACAAGAATAAACGCCGCTCCCGGAGGAGGACCTCTGACTTGGGTCATCAACCGAATGCAGAGGAGACAGATGTGCCAACTCAACAGCCTATTCAACCTCATGACCAACAAACTGACCGGGAGGCCGATGTGGTAACCCAGCAGGAGGAACCTCAGCTACCTCATGACCAAGAGGCACATGCCTCTGACTCTGACAGTGACGGGGAGAAGGGAAGGCAAGCTGATCTGAGACGTCGTCTGGCGATTGCTGATATTTCAAATGTAAGCATGTTATTATAAAGTAATCTCTTCATAGTACTTTAACTTTATAATTCATTCCAGTTAATTATACAATGTGCTTACAAAATGTTTGAAACCTAGAACTATACATTGCACAATCTGACATAATTTTCCTCAATAAATGTATTCAACTGATGAATAGAAATTATATTGTGCATTCCTTTTTGCAGCCCAAGAAACAAAAGAGGGCAGGTTCTTCATCTTCCTCCAGTCACAGTGGCTCTACACACCCACCCAAAAAGCGCAGGAAGCAGCTCGCAACATCGTCGGGGACAAGCCCACAAGATCCGATGGTTCTGTCTTCCGACAGTGCCGATGACAAGGAGGAAGGTAAAGGGTCCGGGAGAAGCGCCGCCGACCCGATGCTGCTGTCATCGGACAGCGGGGAGGAGCGGGCCCCCAAGCGTCCTCGCAGAGAAGCAGCTGCTAAGGCCAAACCCAGTACCAGGCAGTCGCCGCGCATCAAGGGCGATGATCCCATTACCCCGCAGATGGCCAAGGACCTTCGGTGAGTATTTAGAACATATTCCCCCCTTTAACATTTGAATGACCCATAGCATTTGTTAAATAACAAACACATACATTGTATATAAACTTGTTTGATTGATGTTTAATTATTCTTACTTTTGAATGATGATTTACAGTGATGTGGCTCTTCGTTCCGCCCGCAACGTGCTCAGCAAAAAATGAGTGTGACAAATGTAATTGTATAGTAGTGGTAAAATAGTTCCTAGTTGGGTTGCTGCTTAATTGCTTCTTTCCTTGGTTGTCTGGTTACTTTAGTTACTAGGTGCTTACTTTAATGTTTACTTTAAAGTTTCTGGTTATGGTTACTTGAATTCTCCTTTTTGAATTTGATCTAACTCTGAAATTTACATTCTGGTGAATCAAATTTGCAGTTTTACTACAAATGTTACATTGGTTCTAATCCCTATCAACCTCTCCTTTACAGTCCCGAAGGTGGTCCACACACCCCGAGGAAGAACCGGCTGCGTTACAAGAACCGGTTACTCAACGCCAAGTTAGCAACCCTCAAACAGCAGGTAGCTGACTTAAGTGTTGGAGTGCCAGACGAACCTGCTGAACCTCCTGAAGCGCCTGAGGGTGCACCTGAACATCCACCAGCAGTACTTCCAGCTGATGAAGTAACAGTGAAGGCCTACAAACTGTTGACGGAGGGATTCAAAAGCCTTCCACTCCGTGCACGGGTTAAGGCCTTCAAACAGCTGGGTAAGGTGGATGATCTCAAGCAGCAACGCTTGGCATCTAAATTAGCAGAAGACCTTGCTATCACCCGCAAGTCTCTAACATCACCACCTCCCAATCCACGCAAAAACTCTGCCTATGATACTGAACGTCGGCAGCGAGTGTTGGAGTTCCTCCTCGACCCTGAGAACTCAACAAAGCTTGCCGGCAAAAAACAGACCCGGACAATAAAAGGAGTGAAGCACCAAACCGTCGTCCTCAATGAGTTCCTGTACGTGCTTCGTGAGCGGTACAATGAGATGAACCCGACGCACACCTGCTCTTTGGCCTTCTTAAATTGTGTGCGTCGTGCTAACAGGTACATTGTACCTGTATCGTTCACTAGCACCTCGGAATGCCTTTGCCAAAAACATCAAAACTTTGCGCTGAGGCTCCGTGCGGTCGGTATCAAACAACTGCCTGATACCGTCGTACGTGCGAGTACCGCGGATGAGTTCAAACTGAAGTTGAACACCACGGTTGTACAGGAAGATGTTGTATGCGAGACGTGGAAGCTAATCGATGTTCCGATCGGGCCCCCAAAGGATAAGAAGTTCACGAAGAAACTCCGCCTTGTTCCCGAAACCAAAACAAAGAAAAAGTTCATCGCGGACATGGTGGAGGAGTTTTCGACGATCCTCGATCATTCTGAGAGGGCCCGAACGCAGCATCGAGTAGTGCGGGAGCTACGTGCGACTATGTCATTCGAAGAGTGTTCCATCCAAATGGATTTCGCCGAAAATTGGATGGTCACTTACCCCGAGAGCCCGCAGAGTACTTACTATGCTAAGGAGCCTGTGACACTGCATCCAGTGGTGATCCACTACAGGGAGCAGGACACAGGTGAAACTAAGCACCGCTCGCTGGCATTGGTGACGGATGACAGAAAGCACGATGCAGGTGCCATCCTTGCCTTCCTTCAGGCCATAGTTCGGTTCATTGAGAGGAACCTACCTGGGAGGGTTGGGATGCTGCACTATGTTTCGGACTCTCCGAGCTCCCAATATCGAAACATATCGATATTCTCGATCTTGTGTCGACATGAGGAGCTGCTCAAGAAGTACAGGGCAACCTGGACATACTTCGAGAGTGGCCACGGGAAGGGTCCGTGTGACGGAATTGGTGCCGCTGCCAAGCGAAACGCCGACTGGGCTGTGCAGCGTCAATACAAGATCAAGGACGCAGCAGACTTTGCTCGCATCGGGAACAACCCGAACAACCTCGTCAACAGGGACCAGCCCAACAAGGTGTACTATGAGTGCATTCCCCTGGAAGACGTCGCCCTTGCCCGTAAGACCGTTAATCAAGTGAAAGCTGATGATAGCTTGTACGGTACACTGGGGGTGCACGCTGCAGTTCCAGTTCAGAAAGGGCGTTCCTTGGCTGTCCGTGAAACATCCTGCTTCAAGGAGTGTTGCTGGAAGGACTGTGAATCGCAGCGTGGGTGTTCGGGTTGGAAGGTGCATGAGCTAAAGTTCCCCAAGAAGAAGCCTGCTGCCGACGCTGCACGAGCAACTCGCTCACAGAATCCCCCCGTTGTAGCGCAGGCGGAGCAAACGGAGCACGCTGCACGGGACGAACCAACGGAGCCGACTGCTGCCGACAACCCCGTAGTAGCGCAGGAGGAGCTACCGGAGCGCGCTGCACGGGATGAAGCACCTGTAAGTCCTGGTGTAGCGCAGGAGGAGCTACCGGAGCGCGCTGCACAGGCTGCCGACCTCCCTGTACCAGGTCCTAATGTCGCACCACTTGACCCCCCACAGCCTTTGATCCGAAAGCTGTCCCGCTATGCCAATGGATCTTATGTGGCATGTGTGTACGACAATGAAGTGTTCATGGGACAGGTGCTGCAAAGGGAGGAAAAGCAGTACGAGGTGCGCTTTCTCAACCGCAAACAGGACTCAAATGAATTTGTTTGGCCGAGGATAAAGGACGAGCTGTGGATGCGGGACTGGGAGATCCTGGGTAAAATTAACCCTCCCAAGGCATTGGGCACAACTAAGCGGAAGCAGAACTCAGTCCGGATACCACAAAAAACCCTAGATGCCATAGAAGAGGCCTTCAACAGATATAAATAGCTTTAACGGTAACGATGGTCACTTTTATTTTATGTATAGTTGATACAGTATAACAGACTCTGATGTGTATGTCAGGGATATTTTATATTTAATTTACATGCTAGACATCGTTGGGCATTGAATAGAGGTGTATAGAGTGTGGTAATTATATTTTGTCCTGGTCCAACGTCCTTCCGAACTTGCAAAAAGTGGTAAAAAAACTAGCATTTCCGCGTTTCAACGCATGGTGCTCAACCTTTCAGGGTTCAAATTATGTAAATATGTGGTTAAATCAGTTTTCCAACCTGTTTACTATAAATGTGGTGGGTGTAAAGGTGTTATGGCGAGGGAAAATGGTTATATCCATGCTATTACTATGTCATATACATCGTGTAACGATGGTCACATTTATGCACTGAAAGGTATACTTTGGGTAGTGTCTAGTAGAAGGCCTACCATGGAATATATAGTGATCGCATGGTATCTGTTGATGTTTATGCTGTTCATAGACTACTTTGGGCATTGAATAGAGGTATATAGAGTGTGGTAATTATATTTTGTCCTGGTCCAACGTCCGTCCGTACTTGCAAAAAGTGGTGAAAAATCCAGCATTTTCGCATTTCAACGCATGGTGCTCACCCTTTCGGGGTTCAAAGTATGTAAATATCTGGTTAAATCAGTTTCCCAACCTGTTTACTACAAATGTTGTGAGTGTAAAGGTCTTATGACAAGGGAAAATGGTTATATCCATGCTATTACTATGTCATATACATCGTGTAACGATGGTCACATTTATGCACTGAAAGGTATACTTTGGGTAGTGTCTAGTAGAAGGCCTACCATGGAATATATAGTGATCGCATGGTATCTGTTGATGTTTATGCTGTTCATAGACTACTTTGGGCATTGAATAGAGGTATATAGAGTGTGGTAATTATATTTTGTCCTGGTCCAACGTCCGTCCGAACTTGCAAAAAGTGGTGAACAATCCAGCATTTCCGCATTTCAACGCATGGTGCTCACCCTTTCGGGGTTCAAAGTATGTAAATATCTGGTTAAATCAGTTTCCCAACCTGTTTACTACAAATGTTGTGAGTGTAAAGGTCTTATGACAAGGGAAAATGGTTATATCCATGCTATTACTATGTCATATACATCGTGTAACGATGGTCACATTTATGCACTGAAAGGTATACTTTGGGTAGTGTCTAGTAGAAGGCCTACCATGGAAAATAGAGTGATCGCATGGTATCTGTTGATGTTTATGCTGTTCATAGACTACTTTGGGCATTGAATAGAGGTATATAGAGTGTGGTAATTATATTTTGTCCTGGTCCAATGTCCTTCCGAACTTGCAAAAAGTGGTAAAAAAACTAGCATTTCCGCGTTTCAACGCATGGTGCTCAACCTTTCAGGGTTCAAATTATGTAAATATGTGGTTAAATCAGTTTTCCAACCTGTTTACTATAAATGTGGTGGGTGTAAAGGTGTTATGGCGAGGGAAAATGGTTATATCCATGCTATTACTATGTCATATACATTGTGTAACGATGGTCACATTTATGCACTGAAATGTATACTTTGGGTAGTGTCTAGTAGAAGGCCTACGATGGAAAATAGAGTGATCGCATGGTATCTATTGATGTTTATGCTGTTCATAGACTACTTTGGGCATTGAATAGAGGTATATAGAGTGTGGTAATTATATTTTGTCCTGGTCCAATGTCCGTCCGAACTTGCAAAAAGTGGTGAAAAATCCAGCATTTCCGCGTTTCAACGCATGGTGCTCAACCTTTCGGGGTTCAAAGTATGTAAATATCTGGTTAAATCAGTTTCCCAACCTGTTTACTACAAATGTTGTGAGTGTAAAGGTCTTATGACAAGGGAAAATGGTTATATCCATGCTATTACTATGTCATATACATCGTGTAACGATGGTCACATTTATGCACTGAAAGGTATACTTTGGGTAGTGTCTAGTAGAAGGCCTACCATGGAAAATAGAGTGATCGCATGGTATCTGTTGATGTTTATGCTGTTCATAGACTACTTTGGGCATTGAATAGAGGTATATAGAGTGTGGTAATTATATTTTGTCCTGGTCCAATGTCCGTCCGAACTTGCAAAAAGTGGTGAAAAATCCAGCATTTCCGCGTTTCAACGCATGGTGCTCACCCTTTCGGGGTTCAAAGTATGTAAATATCTGGTTAAATCAGTTTCCCAACCTGTTTACTACAAATGTTGTGAGTGTAAAGGTCTTATGACAAGGGAAAATGGTTATATCCATGCTATTACTATGTCATATACATCGTGTAACGATGGTCACATTTATACGTGATGAATGAGTAAAGTTAGGGGGGCAACAGAGGAGATATACTGTACAATAAGTGTACAATTGCACTTGATTTACATAGTACAAACCCTAAATATAATTCAGAGTGATATTCAGGCGAATAGAAGGTATTTTAGTGTTGTTATAGAAAAGTGCACAAAGGTTGGGATGAAATCAACAAATTTTCAAAATTTCAAAAATTTGAGATCATCCATAGATTTAGAAGTTTTTGAGAGAGGATATTTCTTTTTGGCATGTACATTGGTAACTATTGTAAGTATAAGCATACCAAATTTAAGGGTGATATGAGCATTTCCAGCTGGTCTGCTATGGACATAGATTATAAATGTGACCATCGTTACACGAAAAGAGATGATTTTCATTGATGGCTTACCAAAACTGACATTTTAGGAGTACAACTTTGGAATCATGTTTTTTGGGGGCCCAAGATGTTGGTCTTCCAATATAATAAAGTGCATTTCATTGATATTAAATTTTACGTGTTTGGACTCTGTGCCCTAAAGTGGGTAGAAATCAAAAATCTGACCCATATATATATATATATATATATATATATATATACAGACCGCAGATGCCGCGTAGTTCCATGCTCCCCCTTCGTGGTCCTCGTGGGCGACGTCGAGAGCACCTCTATTACCCGACGCCTGGGGGCGCTGGAGTCCGGCGCCACGTCACCACTTGGTCACGTGGCCCTCGACTCCAGTGTATATAAGGCCGTTGTACGGCCTTCCTCAGGGTCACTCCAGCCCCGACTGACCATCGTGAGCGATGGTTGGCGGCTGCCCGGCCACCATATTCTAGTACTCCTCTGTGCTGCTGCACAGAGGAGGTGTATGTGGAATATCAACTGTAGACACTAGAAGGCCTAGTGTCGAACCTGTTTTAGAGTTCAAACTCTGCCACCTGTAACTGTGATCGAGAACGGCTGATGCCTATGTGTTATTAGACAATAAAGTTTTAACTGGAACCTGAATAGTTGTTCTTCGTTGTTTATTGAAAGATTCGATTGAACATCGAGGGGTAGAACACTACATATATATATATATATATATATATATATATATATATATATATACGATAGGT